>OY796656.1:74872140-76339250 GCA_963680705.1 Rhagium mordax | reverse complement strand
TTGACAAGTGATAATACTAAATAACTTATGCCGATGAATTTTGCGCCTCGAGCCGCCAGTGAGTTATTTAGCATTATCACGAGTTGAATACTATATTTTATCTACGATTATAACAATAAATACTAACCTTTGCAAGTCCGAATTCGTCAGCGTCAAAGCTATTCAAATGTCAAATCACTTTCCTCCCGTCAATAATAGTGGACCATTCTATTTCACCGTACCGGAAAGAATTTCTATTGGACAGGCTAGCCATGAAGTTAAAGGAGATTGGTGTAAACAAAAACTCACCGGTGACTTTTTAATTACTATAACTGAACGCTATCTGTTTATGGATACTATTATTTGTGCAAAACCAGTTAATTAATAGATAAAGAGTCTGAGGTGCGTAAAATTATCCAACAAAGTCTGATATACCAAAGCAAAGTTGGAATAATTTTATAATGTTTTATTATTATTATTATTATTTGCTTTCATTGCAGTGTTATATAATATCAAATGGTCCTCTAACATACAGTAATAATTCCACTTTGGTCTCCAAGTTGTTTAGATTTGTTGCCGATTGAACACTCAGTGAGACATGTGGGTAAATATATTTACAAAAATAAATAACAAATCTTAATAAAGTCACAGACGTATAAGTTATTTCTTCAAAATCCACATATTTTTTAAATTACCTGGATCTAAAAATATTCAGGAATATGTGTGGTGGTAAACCCCAAACAATGAAAGAAAGACAAAATAACTTTTAGACAATATTTAACAACTCGATGTTGAAAATATTCAATTTTAAATAAATTAGTTCATATCAACGCTTTGTTACCTAATTTATTTCAACTTCATCGACCTTACTTTCAGAAATCATGAACTGTTTCTGATTCAAGAAAAGTTAACGGGTGATTTGTAGAATTTTAACTGCTCCATCGGCAATTTAATAGCCCGTTATCAGCTTCCATTACGGTCATTAGAAACCCATACTTATAACATATTGTGTTGAAAACTGATATGACTATTTTCTGTATAGCGAAAATTTCAATTTCAATTCAATATAATTCGGTAATATCACAGCAGATGTACTTTGTTGAGTTCTGAAGTTTAAATATACTTTTCAGATAATATTAATAGTGACAGTAAGTTTTTATCTATGAGAATGATTTATCGGTAATTATCCATGGAGAATCATTAAAAATTATTAAATTAAAACCGTAAAAGTGGAGAAAGTGATTAACAGATTTATAGAATGGTGTGCTACAGTAATTCGTTGATAATCAATAATAATAATGATTAACACTGAAATAAACAGTATTCACTAATTTCACAAATAAAATAACAAACAGTGAGGATGGTGGGTCTAGCAATTTACAATTTAATATAACTAATAAAAACATCCTAGAATTATCAACCACAACATCATTCTACAATTTTAGTTAAATCAGAATTAATCAAGTTGATCCGTCTGCATCTTGAAGAGTAGGATTTAGCTGCACTATCTGCTTTGTGATAGGAAGAGCTTGGGTAACGAGTATCATCATCAGCAGAGTTGTGCACATTGTAAAAAGTAAGTCCTTAATGTGAAGAAGAATTAAGCTGGTGATACGACTGATCTTTGTAAAAGAGAACAAACCATAAGACTGGCAATTAGAAAGGATGACACTTCTAGAAGGGGACATACTAACGAAGGCAGAAATAAAACAATACTGTGTATCATAATAGTATTAATCTCAGACTGTGTCTGAGCAAATCTTCTACATCAAAGAAAATAAACGTTAAGTTCGGCATCTATTCGTCAACTACAGATATGTAGATGGTTGGTGAGTAACTGAACAATTATTACTGAGACGTAGCAAAATTTTTGGAAGGTCAAAATTAAAGAAACAAATTATTTAAGAAAGGAATACTATTCTAATTTCTAATAGGGATACAACTACCAAAAGGCCAGTCACCAGGGTTCACCATCCTGAACTGGAAGGAGCATGACTGCTGACTCCGACAGTGATAATCCAACAAGAGAATAAGTCTATTTATTACAAAACTTACTTCGGGACTACAGAGATGCGACAGGGGTAAAGAGCACTCACTTTTGTCATTCCAATTAATTCTCAAAACCAAGAAAATTATTAATTGCTATTGAACCAAGGAAACACTGGCATTGGTACTGACATTCTATTAAATGTCTATTTAATTGAAACCTTCATATTCTTTTTCTTTATTTTCATTTGATTTTAACGAAAATTCAATTACAATTGACTTTAATATTTTCTTATGAATGAAGAAAATAATGCTGAAAATACAAAATACTGTTTAGTATTCATCCGGTACGAGACAAAATACGTCGACTCAAATACTCAAATGCAGAAAGCGTTCGTTAGCAGTTATGAGAAAAATAGAAAACCATGGAGTTGTTATCTATGAATATCTTAAGTAGCAAAGTATTTTACTTTGGCAGGTTATAATAGTACCAATCGCCCGTTCACCAACAATATGCAGTTCATTATTAATTCTATTGTGCTGAACAGCACGTAATAACTTTTAATTAGCGGCCTATTTATGCCCAATTTCGCAGTACCTTGAAATTTGTCATTCGTGACAAAGTTAATAAAGATAAATTTACAATGAATAATAAAACTATTAAATTAACTCGGGAACAACTCCTTTGAAATATTAAGTATTTAAGCTTGTCTCGCGCGATTTTATTCTTCTTTATTGAAAAATTTTATCGCCTTAAATTTTAACTGGCCTTCAAATGCACTTAATTTCATTACCTCACTTCATCGTATTGGCAAATACAACTCTATAGGTTCTCTTAACGAACTGTTTAAATTTAATTCAATATACTAACAGAGCCGGATTTGACTTTTCGAATCTTCATTTCAAATTTGCAGCTATATAAAATTGTGCGGCAAATTCGCATTCTAATAAAAATTTCGTACAAAACATGGTGTTTGTCGTTTAGACACCATAAGATGTTTCCAGCAGTATCTTATTTATGTATGTACTCTACAGTGAGCTGTTTACATGTCCATTCTTTTATATATGTGTGTTATTTCGTGTAAGTTGAATATTATTTAATGTTATGTAAGAATCAATGCACGTTCTGTCAACCCGGTTGACTTTATTTGGAGATAATTATACCAATGTTTAGTCATCTCTATAATATTATCAATTTTAAGGACAGAAACCGAGTAGAAAAATTCACAGTCCTTCGCAAAGATGCAACCGGAGGAGACATTGGAAATGACGAAGTAGAACGCAAATCTTGTGATATTTCGGATGTGATAAAAATGAAAATTAGATGCAAAGTAGTAAATAGTTATTTCATTAACACAAAACATTTTCAAAAATTAAAATCTTATTATCAGTAGTTTTATTTAGAAATTAAAATAAAAAGTTATTTTATTAACAAAAACATTCTCATATTGAAAACTAAAATGGTATTATACAAATTTTTTTCACTAACAAACATTTTTAATGTTAAAACTAAAATAATTTAAAATAATTTCGTGAAGATGAAAAGTGATTCCTAACAATTAGAAATACCGATATCGATTCATCGCAAACTATTAATCGCAGGTAATAGTACAGGAAAAGTGTCCAAACTGAACAAGAACATAGTGAATTCGTTGAAACTTGACAAATACGTTTAAAAATACATACCTATGTTTCAAGAAACTTAAGAGCCCCGAACCGTAAGGGGTGTGTCGGAGCTGCCTACTTGAAAAATCGTGGGATGAACTAGGTTTTCACATGCATAATAAAAATTGGCAATTGAACCATGAGAAAATATAAGAAAATAGGAATATTTTCATTTATAGAGAAATATTAATTTTTTACTTTTTTATTAAATTTTTTTACCAATTTTACGTTTGTTTCCTTCATTTTTTGCTTGTTTATCTGTGAGTATATTCTGCAAAATAAAAAAGTACATAATCATTGTACAAGTGAGGATTATCAAGTTATTATCAAATTTTATATATATTCAATGAAACACACTTTGTATCTAAAGAAGATCGGAATCGATAGCATATAAATAAATAATTTTATCCATGTATGAATTTAGACATCGTACTCCCTGACAATTTCCGTAAATTTGTAAGCATCTTCAACCTGCTTTTCTGTTGCGGTTGCAGGAGATAAGCTGCAATATTGATTTTGCTGTTGGCACAAAAAGTGTTGTCACAGGTTTAATTTTCTTCTATCCCCACTGTTATGGATTTTTTTCATTGCCAAGCCATTTCTGAATTTTGTAGAATACTCGTAATGAATATTAAGCGACTTTGATTTTTGTTCGTGCAGCGATTTTTTGAATTGATTAAATCGGTATGAGTTGAGTGAGACCTTTGTGATTTTCCTTGCACCGTATACAAGTAGGAAAAGAGTTTCACCAGCCTGTTTTACTTGGGAGGGGGTTGAATTCTTGCCATTGAAAATTCTTACTACATTAACCAACTGCATTTCTTTCTGAAGAAGTTTGATGACTTTTAATTTTTCTTTCTGAAATATTCTAGACGTGGTATCATAACCACTGAAGGCATGAGTCAGTAAAATTGTATTTTTCTACTACCGTCTATATAAATGAACTTTGTAACCCTTGCAACACGCGCGATAACGAAAGTAAACATTCGAGTTACCTGGTTGCTAAGGTGTTGCTATCTACGAAAGTAAAACTTATGCGGCCAGGACAGAAAAGTAGAAAAACAAATTTTAAACAAAATTAATTCGTTGTATTTGAACAAATTAATACAACTAAACAATTTTGTATTAATAAAGAAAGGTCTTTCTAGGAAGTACGCCAACATTTTTGTCGGCACGTAGTACCCAACGTAGTACCTACCTACTCCATTTTAAAAACGCTTCATAAGTTTGCATATACCTTGCTTTGGATTTCTTGGTGTAAAACAAGGCACAAGCAATATTCCCATTTATATCGCCACAAAACATATGTATTTGTTTATTTTAGTTTGAAACCACAGAAATTAAAATGTGTAATATTTGGTTGCCATGGAAACAATTTTCACAGGCAGCCTCCTAAACTATACAATTTATTTAAAACGTCAATTAATTTCATTTCATAGTTTTAAATTAGTAAATCCCATAATTTTTTTCGGTATACTTAGTAGAAAAAATATAATACATTTCACGATGCGAAACCCCTTTAAAGTATTCGGTGTTTTTTGAAAGGTCTCGGCTTCGCCTCGACCATTCGAAAATCACCTTAAAGTAACCTTTCGCATCTAGTAATGTAAATAACTATTTTTATGCGTTCTTGTCATTTCTGGATTTCTGACGAAGAAAGAGTTTTCCATATAATTTTTCCTGTTCCTGGCCTTATGAAAAATATATCTTTTTCTTCTCGAGTTAAAGCGATTAATAGAACAAGGAGATCAACGTCCTCATCAACTAAGTACAAATGTTCGTCTATTATTTAATTTTTTAATTACTATTTTAACAATAGGTGAATCTACATCATCTACAGCTTGTTTTACAAACAATCCTTTGTTTTAAAGAATTTTTGGCAACATTGAAATTAATCGGATTTCGTTTATATCATTTGACAAAAACTTTTCTTGAGGGACGGCTACGATTACTGAATTTTGCCTAAATTTGGTTTTCACGTAGTTAACATACGTCGTGCAAATGTGGATGCAATAAAAATCCACCTTCAAATTACATAAATAAAAAGTATGGAGTGACAATGATTTCGCAATTTTCTTGCTTATTTGATTAATTTCGGTACATTTTGCATGTACTGTAACCGTGTGACATACCATTAGATCAGGCATTGAGAGAGGAGTTGAACAATTATTTTGTTTTGCTTCAAATCACCGCTATCTTTGTAAATTGCGAAAAACGACAAAATTTTAAGTTGCATATGGTTTTTGGCTTATGGGCAGCGAGCGGAGGACTGACTTCACTCACTTCATAGCGATATTAGGAGTAAAGCAACATTTACCGCGGGTAGTACATGGATGGGGACTATCCATGGAAAGACGCGGTCTCGCTTCCCTACTTCTAGCGGCTTGTATATCAGCTATATCGCAGAAGCAATACAACTGTAGGCGAGAGGTGTATTGAGGATATACCATCCTTCGGAGGGGATGTAAAGCAGTCGGTCCCTTGTCTATTAAATGTTAGGCAAGTAAAAAATCCCTACTCTTAGTAAGATAAGAGGTTCGGCAAAATTTCCAGGTTGTGGGTTGCTCGTCTCCTGGCGTCGGTGATTGGCCTCCGCAGCGGAAATAGGCCGACGTTAAATAAGTGATTAAAAAAAAAAAAAAAAAAATGGTTTTTGGCTATAAATATTTCGACGGGACAAAAGGAAATAAGCTGTTCGACGTGCTTCTCGATGTTAAGTTATCTTGGAGATTGTTGGGCGTGACTTTTCTAACGAAGCGATAAATTTTTGTGTTTACTTTTGCTTAATCTACCTCATGTTAAAGTAATAGCACTCAAACCTAGTCTAACACTCGGTAATACGTACAAATCAGATATCGGCAACCTGCCAGAGCAACCCCGATCCTCCTAAATCCACCCCTATGATTTGTCAAATTGCAAGTCATTGACAAAATTGAAAAAATTGCAAAAACACGAAAACTTCAAATACTATTTCCAAACGAACTTCCGAGAGACTGTTTTGGTAAGAAATCCAAGGTAGAGGGTCGAACTTAGAACTACATCGTGAATTGCACGGTCACGCTCTGATTTTAGGCTCAATATAGAAGTGAACGAAAAAGTGTAATTTTGACGTCTATCGTTCTGAAACCGCTGAAATCTCACGCGTTACGTCATTTTGCCATGAAACTGATTTTCGACTCCCTACTAGAAAACTAAAAACATTTGTTTAATCCTGCTCTTGAAACATGCAGTTTCTTACTTGGATACAATACTCGATACAATTAAATGTCAAAGTGAAGGAAAGGCACTATCGAGAAACAGAAAATTGTTTCGGGGTCCTGAAGTCGTCCCGAGTCCGAAACTGTAATCGGTTCCGTCCTAGGACCGATATTAAGAAATCATTAAATTTCGCTGGATCGACTATGTATAAGGTGTAATCTATCGGACGCACTATGGATTTTTTTGGCGAATTTTGCGAAAACACAAAAATTTTAAACCTTATTTCCAAACGAAACAGACCGCCGGGCCGCCGTTCTGGCAATAAATCCAAGCTCGAAAGTCCAACTTGAAAGTACATCGTGAATTGTGCGGTCCTGCTGCGATTTTGAGGTCAGCAGATCCTAACTAAAAAATGACATTTGTGACGTTAACGAAAAATTTTAAAGTTTTGACAAATCCTGCACACGCATGAAATTTGGAAGGCTCTGCGCGCGCATTCGGCCTTTTTAATTTCGCAAAATTTACAAAACTCTTCGACATGGAGTATTGAAACGCTAATAACTTTTTAAATATTCAAAGAATCGCAACGAGATATAGCCGTTGGATTTTTCTCGACAAGAAGACGCCTATAAAAAAATAATAACATGACTGCCGGTACCACGCGATTTAGACAACCAATCAAAAATTGGTCACTCTGTTGTCGCCACTGTTTCTATAAGTCATGCTTCATATTATGCAACATGAAACTGATTTTCAACCCCCTATACGAAAACAAAAACATTTCCAATGTTAAAGTGTCATACATAACTTTAGCAAGTGTTAATTATGTGGGATAATATAGTGTCCAAGTGAATTGAAACCTATTTGATGTGTTTTGGTGTTCAATGGAAACCACCTCTTTGGAATCACCTTAGATCTGATAACATTTTACTGGGTTTGAATAAAATATAATATATAATAATAATATAATATTTAAACTAATTTGTGATTATTTTTCTTCATGTTACCCTAGAGTACTCATAAGTGTAACTGACGACATCGTTAAAGAAACTGATAATAATAAACTCATTTTATTTACCTTATCCTTCTAGGCTATACTAAAGTATAATTATATGTTACTATCTATCTTATACTACTTGTACTATCGCACAAAATATCAATTGCTTACAGCTACATGCATATGATCATTTAGTATACCGGGCACAGCAAAAACTTCAAATGCAGTTTCAATCTAATTTAAAAGATGATATTTAAACTATAGGAACATCAATTTTTGATTCTTGTTAATTCAAATTTTATTCGTGGAAAAATTATGATAATTATGAGCAATTTTTTTACAGATAGGTAAACATATCTAAGTAATTCCTAAGAAATCTTGCAAATCTCTTCCAGAATGGGTAAAAACTTGAAATATCTTATAGCAGATGAAATAATTAAAATTTGGGTAATTAAGAACTAATTTTCAGAAACAATATTTATGATTTTGATCAGTCTACTAGATATAATTTTTCAATAAAATGAATGGGATTCTTTCTGCTTATGTTTCTTCTTTGATAATTGAAAATGTCATGACATGTACAATGGATTAATAGTTTGAACAGATGAAAGTTACGTGTGCGTCCTAATATGTAAGTATATCGATATTTTTAAGGTACTGATCCAAGGTATCTTCGTTTTATAGCCGATTAACGTTATTTAAAGCATTTTTATGTTTAATCTTAACCGCAGAATCTGGAACCACGGTTGAAATCAGTTAGCATTCAGTGAGGAATATTGTTATTATTTCTTGACTTATGTTGTTTCAGTAGCGAACATAAGAATTGGGAATTGCTCTATTGTACTGGTATATCGTAGATATATCTAAGCCTAGTAGCAATTCGTAGATAATAGTCATCTTACATCGAAGCAAATATTCTATACATAGAACCATCATCATCAAAATCGTCAATGTACAATTTTCCTAATTTCAGCAGCTATATCTTTGAGTTGTAAAAATCAAATCAAAATCCACATTTGTCGACTCTGACTAAAAACATACATCTTACTGCATCGAGTCAATTCATTTTTGTTGCAAGTTAGACGAGATTTCATGTCATGTCATGTTATAGAAACCTTGTATGTTGATTTACATGCCTAGAAAATTGCATTGATCAGTAAACTATAGTCGAGTAAACTTTAACATGGATGAGTTGATATTGTGCATATTATTGTATTTTCTCTTGCACACAAAATTGAAGCAATGGCCCAAAACCATTGTTTACGTATAAATATAAGTGAACAATGTTTTTGGATTATTGATTTAACTTTGTGTGCAAGAGAAAATGAAATAGTATTCACAATATCAACTCATCCACACGCCAAGTTAAAGTTTACTCGACTTTATACGTTTTCGCGAGTTCCAGATTTAAGAAAGGAATTATAGCTTCAACTCCTGGGCAGGTCTTGAATATTTTTGAGTTTCCTTTTGAACTTAGGAAAGCTGAACTTGGAATCCTAACATTAACCTAGTTACTGCTTACAATATTATTTATTGCACCATATAAAAAATGCGAATTGTGAGGATACACCTTGGTCCTTGAGCTTGTTACAGTCCACAGAAAGTATCTCTGAGGCTGGTTATTGGATACGCAGTCAACTAGTTTAATTCAAGGCCAGAGCTCAGTTGATGTCGAGTTGCCGTTGATAACACTAAAGGGCATGTTCTCACCAAAAGCAACAACAACGCGACGTTGCTCTAATATTTCGATACACGTGTTTCCACTGACCGCAACTCAACTCAACGGCAACCCAACCAATGAGAAACCGGTTGCTAGAAGTGCTGTCATCCGCGTCGCGATCGTCAGGTTTCAGTCAAAGTTGTTTGAAAATACATGCTAAAATGGACGACACTACTAAAAATTTAAATGTTGTGGCACTTGTGGAAACATATCAATGTTTATACGATATAAAGAACGATTCTTATGCCCGTCTGGATATCAAGGAAAAAGCCTGGTTGGAAATTTCTCTTACTTAGTTCAGGTTTTAATATTTCTACCAGAATTTGAAATGTATGCTTGCTCATATGGTAGAATTCGTGAAATTTGCCAGAATCATGATTTAATTCCTGAGCTACTACATAAGAACTATGTCCCAAATTTACCGTATAAAAAGGGTTAACTCAAAATTTTCTATTTGTCGTCTTTCTACGCTTTTTTAGTAGCAAGTATGCAGTATTCATCTGATGAGGAAGACATTTTTCTAACAACTGACTTCTAAATGAGTTGCTTCTAGTAAGTACACAAGACCAACGCAATAGAAACCGTAGTTGGCTTGCTGTTGCGTTGCTGTCGCCGGTCGCTTTTGTTGGAACGCGCCCTTAATTTGATGTGTGGATTCCTAGGTTTTCGGTCATGTGATAAAATAAAAAAACTATTTTCTTACGTTTCGGTTTTATTAAACCGTCTTCAGAGAACTAGAGAGAGAACTGATTTGATAACACATCAGTAAACTCATACTTCTGCCTCAGATTGTATTTCAGGAAACTTAGTATCCGATCATCTCTTTCTAACATATATCAATCTACGTTCTTTATTTGCAAATTTCATCCGCAGAGCTACTTTCTGTGAACTGTGCCAAGAACTAACATTAGAAAATGAGTAAGACCTGATCAGTGCTCAGATCAATTATTTACTTTTAGAAAACTTGGAATTAAATAAAATGACCACATTGACCATGGTCCATGATAAACCCCAATGTGATATAAATCATTTTATATGAAGTTAATCTGTGGTAAAATAATCATCGTGGGTGTGGGCCATTTTAATGATATTCTTACAGTACCAAAAATATTTTATTCAAAATAGATATATTTTGAATAAAATATTTTTCACTTTCTGCGGATTGTTTTTGAAATAATATATCGATATAAACTTTAAATGGTAGGTACTTATCTATGTATATTAATTTCTTTTATATATAATTTACTTTTTAATATGATCTTCTCCTAATATTGCCTTATAATTATTGATGTCTCCCATTATCTAAAATATAAAAATAATAATAATGTTGATCCGACCGAATTTTATAAAACAATTTTCATCAAAAGTGGCGACAAAAATTACATTTTTATGCAACTTGAAAAGCAAATAAAATAAAAAATGTAATGTACGGACCTGAACTGCAGCGCATGTATACGTGAAATGTATAGTATCATCAATAAATTTTGGAAATGGGGTGCAGTATCGTAAACCTCTGGTAACAACCCCTGTAATTCGCCAGTCATTTGTCTGTTGACTCACAGTAAGTGGGGGAGGTCGTCTGTATTTGCTTGTTAATCAAACTCCCTTTAAATTGAGTTATTTTTTTCATAAATCAATGCTGGAATATGTACCATTTTAAAGATGATTAATTTGCAAGAAACAGAATTAAGAACATACAATACAAAGATATAGGTATAGTAGCTATAGAATCTATATAAATTAGTTTTTTTTTTACTTTTTTTGTAATGTTACAAAATAAAAGAAATCTGGTGGTCGGACTTTTGGTATCTTTCTAGTTTTTTATATATAATTTTTTTTACCACGATAATCATGTTCGTCTGTCTGCAACTTCGCAGACCTCAGTTGATCAAGAATAGCATTCTGAAGACGGTGGTGTCAAGTGTTGTGTTACATTTTTTTCTTCTGCAAATACTTTAACCGCAAACTGCAACTCAAGTCCAGGGACGTCCCTTTCAACACCTTACGAGCTTACACATTACCGAGGATTTTAAAGGTAGGCGAACATTCGTTTTGGTATATTTCATATTTTTTAAAAGTTATACCGTTTGGAATTTATCGAATTGATTTTCCGCAAAGAACTAGATTACCTATTATTTACAGTCTAAAATTAACTAACATAATATAATATCAATATTATTCATAGGTAGGTACGTTGTATTTGTCACTTTGATTCTTAATTTATATTTGATATGTTTTACAACGATATTAATTAAAATAATAGCTAGATACTGAGTTGGTACATTGGTAGTTGAGGTTCTTAATCAACGCACTTCAAAAACGACTGGCCTCATACTGCACTGATTTGGGAGATAAAGGAAACTTTATCCCCAGTTTCTCTCATATTCTACATGTACGGTTCTTTTATCACCAACAGATAGTCATCAGAGGCAGAAATACATATGTAGAGCTTTGTACCGGGTTCATACATTTGATCAGTCACTGCAACTTTTATGTGGATAAAAGAATATGTGAATAAAAGAAACATAGAATGGAACGAAGTTAAAGCGGTCTGCTCTTCTAAAATGAAGTTGTCTCTTGTCCAGAATTGAGGTTATGCCCTAGAAGAATTTATTTGCCACACGGAAGTAAGTCTCGTATTGGTTAATCCCACATTGGGGCTCCAGGAAACAGGACGACAAAGGAAATGACCATGTGGGAAGTTGAAGAATTTATATTAAGCATACGTACTAGGTATACATTAAAGACCTACTAAGTAAAAGTTAACAAGTTCAAGGCTCAACAATCCACGATCAATCTGTAAAGATAAAATATTGAATTAGAAAGCACCTAATAATAAGTGTTGAGGAAAATTCGGAGGAATGAAAACATTCTTTAATTTCTATGGTGATAAAGGTCAAAAGACGCCGGTTCATTTGCGAATAATTTACCAGGGTTTCGGCCTCCTCATAACCTCCTACTACTACTGTGATGTAAATAAATGTATTTAAAGCCATGCGTTATTTCTACTGACTAAAATGTGCTAAATTAATAAAGAGAAATTTCGAATTTTTGGGAAATTTCACATAACTTTGTTGTTAAAAATATTTAGATACACAAGTGACGGAATTGAAAATTATATTTTGTCCTATATCTATCTATACAATCTTACAAAATGCCTCAACTTTAACCGCATTGATATAAAGGGCCACGATCATTAAACAAAATGTTATGTAATAACAGCGTGAAATCACAACATCAAAATTCTTTCACTTAAAGGTATGACACATTTACTTCACAATTTGCCGATTTTTTCTAAATAGAAATAAAACTACAGAGTATCCTTTAAGAAAATACAACTACATTATTTATATCCAGTGTAACATTTTATCTGATTTAGTTACAAGTAATTAAAATCTTCCAATGTGTTGTAAAAGCACATAAAATATGAAAAACTAGTTTCTTCAGATAAACAAGTCTGTTAGTACCTACACCAGCAAAAGCTTTGGATAACTTTGCAAGAATAATTAAAAACTCATTACAACATGACACTTCCCTATTTAATTATCGAAAAATAATTTACAGGAAAGATAATTTATTTCATCCCGTCCGGAAAGTACAACAGTGCAGTATTCATATGCGGCCGGAAAATGAGACATTACGGTATCAGAGCCGGTAAAGTACCGGAAACCACCGGAAACTTATTACAAACCAATCACAATCTGTTATTATACCTTTTGACAGTTAGGTATACATGGTGCTGTGCTAATGGCTATATGCCTCAGCCAAAGAAAGGCTAAATAAAAAAAAAAAAAAAAAAACCTTTTGACAGTTGTTTGACATATAAAAATCGACCGTAAATTAAAAAATAGTGTCAAATGACATAAGAAAATAACCAAGTGTCAAATTATACAAATATACTAATATACAAGAAATGATGGGATGAAATAAAATATCATTCGACACACGTCCGTAAGGTGTTGTTCCAGCCTCGTTTAGATATTCTTGACTCGGCTCCTGACGTCGCCTCGTAATATCTACTCGACTGTAACAAGTCACCTTCCGGACTTAAGACGAAAATTACTATTAACGGTGTATTTACTTAAGGGCCTGTATCAGGCGCAAGTCTCGATTCTACCACACCCGAGACCACACCCCGTAACACGTCAGTTTGACATGATGCATAAATAAATTAATTTACAGCTCATACTAAGAGTTGGGGAAAATGAATTTAAAAGTTAGAAGCAATGAATAATGTCGGAAAGTAAATTTGGCCAGAAAAATATAAAATGCATGCAATCCAATGTTTATTATTTTTTAAGAAAAAATAACTTTCTGACATTTTATACATATTTTAGACTAATCTGTTAAAAATTGCATTCAAATCGGATAAGTTTTAAACGAGATATTCGAGAACTACGATTTAAGTGGGTTATAAGATTCTTAAGCCAAAACATCTAAAAGTTTTTAAATGATTTTAAGAGCAAAACTTGATTTTAAAAAAATCAAGAAAGTATTAAACATTTGACGAGGATTTGAAAGAAAGAAAATATTAAAATTTTGTACAAGTTAATACGACGCAATTTGGTATTTTTTCAGCATTTTTCCAAAAAATTATATTGTTGAATTTTTGGGTAATTTAAATTCACTAGAACTAAAAGTACATATTAGTATTTTAAATAACAAGTTTTGAAAACGAATCTTTTCACACGAGTGAGACAGTTTGGTGGGACGAGCCGAAGGCGAGACGCACAATTCGAATGAGTGTGAAAAGATGTTTTCAAACGTGTTGTTTACAATATTTTTTCTACGATTGAAAAAAAACAAACAATTTGATACATATTTTTATTTAACAAAACCAATTACATTAAAATTAAACTTACAAGTCGGTTACTATGAAACTGAATAAGCCTTGCCTACCTAAAAAAATACAAATAACAGATGTGCTTTCTGTTTTTGACAGGACTGTGTGAAAAACATGACAGTACTGTGTTTTTGGATTTTTGCACACTTCATGTGAAAAATGATAGTTTCGGGTCGTGGTTGCTGTGGGTTTTTTGTAATTTTCGAGAGCAGTCGTAGAAAAACATATTTAACCAGTCAGTACTAGTTAACAATCTATGACTGTTTTCCTTGATTAGGTACTTGTCCAACTTTATTCTGCGCTAATACGGCACTAATAACCACCTCTTTGATATAATGTAAGATTAGTACCTAATGGTAGCTCAAATTTTATAAAAAATGCCTAATATACATAATTTACCTGCTGCAGAAAATTCAATTCATTAAAATTTAATCCTGAATTCTTCAAACTGATGTGCTGCTAACTACATACTTTTATTTTCCTAAAACTACACCAATAAAACATAATATTTTCGCTGAGATATTTATTAACGTTATGCCCTGTAATTTTCACAAGTTGTCCGGTTTTTTTTATTAATCTATTTTGATGTTCCATTCTTTTGTAACTTTTTTCGTTTTTAGTATGTCATTATTTAATATATTCCAATAATTTCTTCTATATTTGTTTTTATTTCCTACTCGGCCGTTTAGGTATCTCATACCTATTATGGTTTCCTCTCCATCATCTTTTTCTCTTTGTAATTCCTTAAAGAATTTATCTTTTTCTTCTTTACTAGCATCTTTGGTTACTCCGTAAGCTACAACTATTGTATCTGTTTCATTACTCAATAAGTTCATTCGTACTGCCATTATTTTTTAATTCACATATTTTTCATTTTCTAATTTTTCTGTTTCTATCTATTTGGTACCACCATTACCCCTGCTCTCGCTCTCTCTTCTTGCTTCGCTCCACATCATATAATTCAGTAGCCTTTATATATTTAGATATTTCCTTGCCCATTTTTTTTTGTTTTAGTTATTCCTAGAATATTTATTTCATGTCTTGTCATCTCTTGTACTATTTCTTCCTCTTTTTCATGTATACTTCTCACGTTCCATTATTATTTCGTTGTTCATTTCTTTATCTTCCTCTTGTCTCTTTGTTCCATTTTGTTTTTCTTCTCTTTCTCATTTTTTCTATCATTTTTTGTTTTTCTGTTTCGATTTTCTTTATTTAATATTTCCGATTTCATGTCCTTTTTCAATGGTTTAGACATTTTCTGTATATTACACGTGTAATTTCATTAGTTATATTTTTAAACATTCTGCAGATAGTTCATCAATTCCTGGAGACTTTTTGGTTTTAATGAATGTATAGTTTTTAGTAAATCGTTTTCATCCGTCGGATATAAGTATATACTGTTTTTTAACTTAACATATTTGTTTTTGTGCTATAGTTTATAGGCTCGTCAAGTTTTCCACCTACCTCACAATAATGTGTATTAAACTCATTTACAATAACTTGCCTGTTTACTAAAATACTATCATTGTCTAATTTAATTTGTTTTAATTCTGTTTTAGGTTTGGTTTTGTTGCATATTTCATTAATGCAGTTCCAAAGAGTTTTAGATTTACTTGCACTGAGATTAATTTCATGTTGTATGTACTCTCTCTTTGCTTTTTAATAAATTTTGTGAGTTGTGTTTTGTAAGTAGTATACATTTGTTTTAACCTAATGTTATTTGGATTTTTAATAGCTGCTTGTACATTTCAATTTTTTTATTTACAGAAGTTAGCAAACTTTTCGTAATTCACTTTTTACGTAACTTTTTTACCTTTATTTCACTTCATTTGTATTTTTTCTTATCTTAATAATCATTCTTTGTACTAGGTTAGGTGTACCTTCAACTGAAATAATACAAATATCTTTATTGATGGCTGCATGGTCTATGACCCGAAGCCATGAAAAAAAAAGAAAAAAATCAGTTATTCGTCTCAATTCTTGCTTTTATGTCTAATAATCTGAAAATTTGTTTTCTAAAGGATTTTTTAAAATAATGTGGAAAGTAAAAAAGTTAGGGAAGAAGTACCGATGACCCCTAAAACTACTTCTTACACAAAAGAAAAGTTTCGACTGATACTACCTAAATAAATGTCCAAATGCCCTACTATATCTAAGATTGAAATATCAATTTGATATTCGAAATCGTTAGGAAGATATTGCCCTCTTTCAAAGGAGTGTATTTCATTTATTATCCATTTTTAGAAAAAAAAATATGAAACAGTACCATTATTTTTGGATCAGCCCTAGGATTATTGGGAGACAATTTTGGACCACCTTGCATAAACGTTTCCAATATGATGTTCACACTCGACAAATCAGCAGAATGCCAACACCTACAAGCTAAAACACGTGCTTGTACAAAATATATCACTGTGAAAAATGAAACATGCTACAGACGGCTACTATTTAGAAACCGCATTTGACTTATTATGACAATATCTACTTGAAGGCAAGGTGTAAGGAAATTAATAGCTTTTATAGACAAGAACATGCATGTCAATATTTAACCTACAAGAAACACTAATATGTTACAAGTAAAATTTATTGAACGTTGTAACTCAACTATATTTTTTATACTTACATATTAACATTGTACGAGTACGAGTGAGATAAGTAAATACGTAGGTAGGTATACGTGTATATGACTTACAATAAAATAAACTAAATAATTACAGCTCTCAGTGAAGGAAATGTAAAATGCAAGCAGCAGGAATTAAGTGTCTTTTGCAGGATATAAATTAACTGCCAAGAGAAATGGCGCTAAATGGTGGAAGATAAAGCGTATATTTGCATTAATCATTCACATGCTAAGTGTTTCAACACAACATGCATTAATAATTACATGTAAGAGGTGTATAAATTCAAACTTAGACTGTGAAATCTTGACATTCTTGGAGAATTTTATTGTAATAGTTCAACTAAATACCTGTTATATGTGCCTGATGCAAAGTACAATAACGTGGTTACGAGTGTTGTTGAGATATTTAAGGAAACATTTAACCATAATGAAATGATGTAAAAATTACAAAAGCTGTAAATATTCCTTAACGACTCTCTGAGAAATTTATATTGAATTATACATAAATTTTAACAGTTTTCCTTTTTAATTTCAAGTAATTACCCTCTTAATGAACATAAATGTACTCGAACCGACAGTAATAGTTATAATACTATGAACTACATAAATAACCGATTATACATAAATATAATTCGACTTTGTCTCTAAATTTAAATTTTTACGAATGGAAAATACAACGTTTTTAATATTCTCCCATAAATTTAATTTTATGTAGTTTTACGTCAGTTAATTAGTTTTCCAAATCTCTGAACAAATATTTGTCAATACTGCATCCCTATTACAAATAAGTAAATACCAAAATAAGTACCTACTTAATATTTTTTTAGCGGTGTAACTCTATTGGTTAAAATTTGATCACAAACAGAAAAAAAAATTACATATATCAAAAAATCATAACTCTATATTGGCTGTAGATCCTTGTGGAAAATATGAGCAATGTAACGACACACATTTGCACATTTGAACAATTAAAATTATACCAATATATTCATTGTTGCAAAAAATAAACCGAAGCAGATTTACAAAAGTCAAATATGGAGCGGCACTACACCATCTACGGACTAGAATTAAATTTTTGGTACTGAGATAAGGAATTAAGATTACTTCACTCAACGTTTTTGATCATCATCAAACAAGTGCATGCCGAGAGATGAAATCCAAGGCAGCAACTTGTAAGTAGAATCATGTACTGTACAGTGCCTTATGGCAAATAATTGGATATTCAATGAGTAACGACCATCCAATAAAAAAAATTCACCGTACTTCGCAAAGATGCAACCGAAGGAGACCTTGAAAATGATGAAGTAGAACGCAAACCTTTCGGATGTGATAAAATAGAAAATTTGTTGCAAAGTATTAAATAGTTAATTCATTAACACAAAACAAATAGTAAAATCGTATGGCAATAAAATAAATTTGTATAATATCAATTATTGTAGTTTTAAAAGTGAAAATACTTTTTCTTCAAGCGTATTAAAATGTCAAAATTGTGCTACCAAAAACAGAATTAGAAATAGGACATTGTTTTACTAATAACAAAATGTTAATACAGAACGCCACCGTGGTGGAAATTTTGTTACTAGTAACATAATGTTAGTACGGAACGCCACCAGAGCGGCCGGTGACGCGCTATCTACAAACCATCTGTCATATATTATGTCATTACTCATTATTAGTGGTTATGTTGATATTCGGAGTCACGTCACAGGCGCCTGTCGCTGTGATGAGCTAATTTAAATAATTGTACATTTATAATAAATAAATAAAAAAATTTTTGCATTTTAATACGCTTGAAGGAAATAGTATATTATATTACTAGGAGTAGAACGCACTCTTTTTTTTGTGTTGAGCCCAGGATTTGCAGCTGAGGCGAAGCCGAGACTGCAAACTGGGCGAAATACAAAAAAAGGCGTTCTACTCCGTGTAATATACAAATACAATTTTTTCTTCAAGCGTATTAAAATGCAAACATTTTTGTATTTATTTATTAAAAATGTACAATTATTCAAATTAGCTCATCACAGCGACAGGCGCCTGTGACTCCGAATATCAACATAACCACTAATAATGAGTAATGACATAATATATGACAGATGGTTTGTAGATAGCGCGTCACCGGCCGCTCTCTCTGGTGGCTTTCCGTACTAACATTATGTTACTAGTAACAAAATTTCCACCACGGTGGCGTTCTGTATTAACATTTTGTTATTAGTAAAACAATGTCCTATTTCTAATTCTGTTTTTGCCAATTTGCCAGTAGAATGGGAGCAATATTTCAAATAATTATGACTTATGTAGTGCTTGTATTAATTAATAAACACGTTGAATGTTCTTGTTCATAGCACATTTCTTTCTGCATTCTCTGATAACTTCTGATATGACATAATAAAACTTAAATCTCACTGGTAGCAGTCTAATCGAAGATATACCTGACCCATGGTGATGTTTTTTGTTAATTTCTCAGTATATTAATACACAAAAAATCTTGTTCTTACTTATAAAAATAAAGTACTGAAGTTAAAAATGATTACTTATTGTTACTGTCAGCAGCGCTTTTGTAAACTTCTTTCATATCTTAGCATTTCCATCATCAGTTTCACAAGATTTTATATATTATTATTATTTTATTTTCACAGATTTTGTTGTCCTTCGGTATAGATGCAAGATTTGGAAAATCAAGATTATCATTTTCTTTATGCTAGAAGTTTGCTATTTCAATGAAAAGACATATTAGGTGTTGTTTTGGTATGAAATGGAAACTTGACATCCATACTCTTGAAAGATTCTACGAGTAGTATACAGTTAAACAACATTATCTGCTAATTAATCCCATGAAAAATATTCATATCCAGCAAAACGATATACATATTGTATTCTATGTATTCCTATACCGTGAGCATTCTGTACACCAGTTTTTAGCTTCTGGCAATCATCAATAGAGACAATTCTACTCCTGTGATTATTGAACAAACTTGTGTGGGCTAGTGTCAAAATTTTGAATGCATATTTTATGCATACAGACGGTTTAATGGATGTCTTATCAGCGTTTCATAATGTAACTGCTAAAGTTAACATTAAACGAAAGGTAAATTCATTCCAGGTGAAATATTGTGCTGAATTATTTTTTAAAATCAATACAAATGAGATATAGACTTTTGGCATGTTAATAAAAAGTAGGTATAAACAAAATAAATATCATTCGCTATTTCATTAAGAGTACCTAAGTACTAAATCTTTTTATTAATGAAAACTGTGTAATAAATTTTAATTTAAATTAATTTAGCTTTAGCAGCCATCAGCGAAGACAATTTCAATAGGAAATTATTTTAATAAACTCACCCTCAAGAAATTACACCGTAACAAATTTGTTTCAATTAAAAGCTGCATCAAGTACAGCTGCAGCGCAACTTGCTAACCTCATAGTGGTGCATTTTCCAGTCCGTTCGCCTCCCTATTTTGTAGGAAAATGTACCGAGAAAAAATAAATGATCTTATTTCTTCTTATACGATCGTTGCCATATTATGTGACATATAATTTTTCTTACATTCTCTTCTGTATTGTAAAATATATATATAATGACATTTATGTATTTCATAGTATGTATATCAGCGATTTTAATTATTGAAACGTTACTTAATAAATGATTTTTTATCTTAATTTAATAAAATATTATTGACCGATAATTACGAAAAATCGGAAAATAATCTTTTTCAGACACTTTTTTAAATGATATCAACAAAATTTGTTTGAATTAGTTCAATACACACTTTCATTATAATTTTTTTTGTAAGCCGGTGCATTACTATGATAAATTTGTATATTTTTAACGAAAATCGCACTTTTAAGATACCCAAGTGCGTACTGATTGATGAACTACTTCAGGCAACTATTGTTAATGTAATTTTATTGAAAACTGCATCTACAAAGTTGTATCATTTTTTCATACCCTGTACATGTTTAGAATTATTCTGGTGATCGTTCCTTATATGCTGTATATTATAATTATTATAGAATTTCTAGGTAATTTAGTACGTATACCATAAAATACGTAAACCTATGAAACTGTCAGGCAAGAAGGCTATTTACTCAAACAAGCACATTATTACAAATAATTATGTATATTGTAATAATTTCCTTATAATGCCCTTGAAAATTACCAGATAAATTTGAATAGTTTCATAACGGATAATTTCTAATATTTATAGCTTCCTACATTAATTAAACATGTAATACGTTCCTATCCATCTTCCTACACACTAACGAGGAAAACATTAATATAAGAAAGCATATACATACGTTCGAGGAGAATTTACACCTTTTAATATAATAAATCAATATAGATTTTATTTTAATATTATAATTATGAATTTATAATGAATCGATTATGCATAGCATAGATATATTGCTGGTTGATTATTTTAAGTGCTTATACCAATTTTCATGGAAAATCATTTAGGTCCAGCAAAAATGTTACCGCTGGGAAAGTGGCAATACACTAGTCAAATGTACACGATATCGATAATTGAAATTTGTATAAAGTCCGTTAAATATAAAATAAAAACTTTCTTAGAATCTAATTTTATGAAAATTATAAGGGGAATAAGGCTGTATCTTTTTAAATATTTGCTTAATAAAAAAATGTTTCAATTCTTTTTATTATTTTCTTTCATATTTTGGTGACCTTTTCATCTGTTATATTCTCATCGTGGCAATCAACCTTTTTTTTAAATAGTATAGTCCGTTTTTATTCACTACTTTTTCTTTAAATCCTCATACTTCTTCATGTAGGACTGCATATGGTGTTGGTTAGTTTTTATTGTCCACGCATATTGGTGGCTATAAAATAGTGCTGATTAAAAAGAAAGGATGAAAAAATTGTGTGCAACTAAGTTGATTACAGCCAGAAAACCTGTCAATAATTTGGTTCTTCATGGAAAACTAGCCATCCTAAATTTTTGTCACATTTATTTATTTTTTGAAAATTAATGATATAGGTGTAGAACCTGATTATTAGACAATTTAGGACAAATTGTAGAATAAAGAAGTAATTGTCTTAAAAATATAGAAATAATTACTCAAAAATATAATGTACAATCAACATCAAAATGTATTAAATTTAAACATTATTTGTCGATTAAAAAATTCAGCACTTCACAATATCTCTGCTGATATCAATCACATGTTCCATAGCTCTATATCAAACTTCAATAATTAGTAATTTGAAATAATTTAAAATGCCTAAATAGGTTGCGAAAGTCTATTCTTAATAATTTTCTTAAATATCAGTACAAAATATTAAAAATTAAATAAAAAAATTGAAAATAAAATGAAAGATTGCTATGCCTAAACCGTTATTATATCCTATAATACTCGCTATAATATAACAAAAACACACTGATCACACAGCCACACAAAAAAAGTTACTTGACCTGGAAACCAGAGCATCATATCATAAAATAGTAATTTGATCCTCTGAATCCAAATCCACCATCAATCATTTGGTAAAGAGCAAAAAATGTAAAATCAAGTGAATATGAAGGGCACAAAAAAAATGTTGAACAGGAGGTCTCACTTGGTTATCTTTATGTTTTTGGATCGTTGAATCTAAATCTGACGTACATTTAGATCAGGTCTCAGTTTATTTTCTAATCTCAAAAAACATATTTAACTAGCATGTGCCCCTAACTCAAGGCGGCCTGAAGACCTAGAACATAAAATCTGAATATCTAATAACCATATAACCACATACCTCAAACCAACCAAAACCACACTCGCATAACCCTATACACCATAACCCTGTATCCCAAACAGACTCCAAACCTCGAAACCTGAAACCCCGTGCAGGCCGAGAACCTTTATTGTAAATTCTGGACACGCAACAACTTTCAATCTTGAAACCCCAAGCACGTAGGTTGGTTTTTATTTTATTGTACATGCATATTGGTGGCTACAAATTAATAAAACTCTGGAACCCCATAGGCTGGTAAACTCACATAACCCCATAATATAAAAGTTTTTAAACCCAAATAACCCCATAACGGAAGCTTTTAAACCAGCAAACATCATAATATGGTAAGCTAACCTAATTTTCATATTCACTTGATTTCATATTTTTTGCTCTTTACAAAAACTAGGACGTGTTGGCTTTATCTTGACGGTGGATTTGGATTCAGAGGGTCAAATTACTATAGGATATGGTGGTCCGGTTTCCAGGTCAAGAAATTTTTATTTTGTGTAGCTATGTTATTTGTCAACGAAAAGCTAACTAACCCAAGACACAAAACCGACCTTTTAGCAGAAAAATTAGAAAGAGTGGGGATTCGCAGCCCTATGGATCAATAGATAGTATAATATATGACAAATCGTTCCTTCTATACTCTGTCTCATCAACAGATGCAAATAGACTCCGCCCCAAAAATGTCCGCTAAACTTGAATGGAATTTCTCATTTGGTCGTATTTATAGAACCCGAATTACAAAGCAACCGCTAGATTTGACTGACAGATGCCAGCTCGGTTTTACACATGAGACCAGTTAGAACGCATAAACGCTAAACTTTCTTATACGAATTGTAATAGAACTTTGTGAAAATAAAGAAAAAATAGGTAGGTATGTGTTGTTTTATTTATTTGGACATGCTAAAACTTATAGTTAAGTTCTCGCCTTCTAGCAAATGATAGGGTTTTTAAAGATTTTTATCAATTTAAATAAAACAAGATGTAGGTATATAGTTGGTATAGTTTTAATTGCACGGCTGTTCGTAAAAAGAACCGAAAGTACGATAGATATTAATAAATAAACATTTACATTTCATCGTGTAAAACTGACTATTGCGTACACCGTTCTGCGCTACCATAGAGTAAAAAATAATAAAGAGACGCAACTGTCAAGGTTTCGAGATTTTAGTGTTGTATTTTTTTACCAATAGCTTCATGATTGTCTTCAATTTTAAGGGCTATACAGCCACATTACAAATACCATCCCGTAGTACTAATTGGTGACAATCATGAAGTTATTGGCAAAGAAATACAATACTAAAATCTCGAAACCTTGACAGTTGCACCTCTTTATTATTTTTTACTCAATGGCGCTACTATAAAATTAATGGGGCGGACTGGGCGGAGTCTATTTGCATCTGTTGGTGAGACCGATTATAGTTAGAAATCGACTCTGAATACTTAAATGGCTTTAAAACAGAACTGAGAACACTCCAAAGAGGGGTTTAGGCTAATTGTTGTCCATGCTAACATAAATGACCTGTCAATTGTCATCTTATATAGAAGATGGCAGAGTGTGTTATGTATGTACAAGTATTGTTGTCACAGCAGAATCATTCGACAACATTACACAAAAATTAATTAATAATATAAAAATAAAATAGTAAAATAAATTTTCTGACTTCTTTAGATTTCATATAATTTCTAAAAAATTAATTTTTAATATTGATTTCAGAGACTCATGATATTTTAATTGTTTGTTGCACATATTAAATTACTATTCGTATTCTCACACCTCAATGAATTTAAGAAAAATAAACAAACGCATCTGTATCACACACCCAAAAGTGAGGACATTCACCTAGAAAAATTTAATTGCATGCAATTTAAAAATCACTGAATTATGCAGGTGGCTACTTTTATAACCTGCTGCCTGTTTACATAAAAAGTTCTTTAACCTATACAAAATTTCAAAAGAAGTAAGAAACTACTTGAACTTGTTTTCACCCATTACACAAATATATTTTACGAAATCACGGACACAAATGATGAGGAAAAAGTATCTTGTATACTGTGTAGTTGTGTAGTTTTGTATTGCACATTTTAATGTTTTATGCTTCTATAATTATTTATTTAACACCTCATAATGTTTGTATATACCTAGTATATACACTTTTTTATGGCTATGTACCACTGAACCTGATTTCTATTATATCTATACACTTCTATAGCAACAAGAGATTATAGTTATATGAACGCATATGCAAAATCAAAATCTCTTAATCAAGTTACCATTTTATGACTTTTTATCTTGATTCAGTTGTTACAGAATCTATATCTAAGATGTTCTTAATAATAAATGATGATATGACTGACAATGTCACTGAAAGTTATGTCTGAAGTTATGTATGCAAATAACCTTGGACTAATTTATCCCTGATATATTTTCAAAGTGTAACATTGTGAACAGACCAAATGGTAACTAAAGGTATGGTATATCTGTGATTATATTGCATTCTTGCGATATAATCTAATTTGGAACTGTTATAGCTGTAAAGAAGTTCTATTTTCTGTACTAATTTACTTCGCAACTCTGCCATTTAAACCACAAATATGCCATAGTTTGTAACATTGTTTCCGTATGGGGACAGACTTCACTAAAACTTCTAGATCTCATCTAAAATTCAGCCATACTTCTGATATTAACCACAGCATAGCAATTCATCTGTTTGCTCTGGACATCCATTACTGTCAAACAGTCACTTGTACAAAAAGTACCCAAACTGCGAACTAATTATATAGCTGCTTGTAATTTTTTTCTTTTTGTGGATTCTTAAACTTTAAGGTATCAACTTTAAATACTAAAAAGGAATAAATGCGCTTTTACCCCTAAGAGAGAGAAAACCACCCCTGAAATTCAAAATTTAATACTGACTCAAATATTAAGAATTGGTTAATAAAAATATTCATGTATATGTGTTTGACGTCGCTGAATACGAATCTCAAATCAGAATTTTAGAATTCGCAAAATATGGCAGATGTAATAGGGGTACAATGGACAAACATATTTTGTTTGTTTTGAGAAAGTAGAACTATTTCTTTGCAAATTCTTATATTTTAGGACATAAAACTTATTTCTTAATATAAGAAAAATTATTGCTCTTACCCCTAAGAGGATAAAAACTACCCCTAAAATCAAAAATCAATAATTAACGAAGTACTGAGAATACATTATTGAAACTTATATTATTTATGTTTCTGGAGTCGCTGATCACGAATGTGAAGTCCGAAATTAATAATTTTATGTTGCACCCTCAATATGGCCGATATAAAAGGGATAAAATGGATGAATCAATCAGTTTTTGTTTATTTTGAGAAATTAGGACTTTCTTAGCAAATTGTTACATTTGGAAACATAAAACTCATCCCCTAATAGGAAAAATAATTGACCTTACCCCAAAGCGGATGAAAACCACCCCTAAAGTTAAAAAATCAATAATTAACGAAGTACCAAATCACCGCCTTCCGGGCAATATCACAATTTGTTAAAACTAGGCGCGCTTCTTATTTCGGTCATAGGTTGTCAGTTTTAAATGCATCAATTAAAAAAAAAACGTTACGAGTTAATTTCAAACACTGCTATCTCCTAACCTATTACCGAGGGGTTAATCGCTGGGAAAAAGTGTGTACACCATATTTCATATGTCAAGTATTTCACTAGTATTTCAGATATTTCGCAGGTATTTCAGGTACTTCACCAATATTTCAAATACTTCACTAGTATTTCAGATACTTCGCAAGTATTTCAGGTACTTCACCAATATTTCAAGTATTTCACTAGTATTTCAGATACTTCGCAAGTATTTCAGGTACTTCACCAATATTTCAAGTATTTCTCAGCAATTTCAGAAATTTCATAAGTATTTAGGGTTTTTCAGTAGTATTGTAGTACTTCAAGTATTCCATTAACGGTTCAGATATTTTATGAATATTTCAACAACAATGATCTCAAAAATACCAACAAAAGAATAACTGAATATCAAATAAAAGTGGTAAAAAAACAAAGCGATCTATAAACTAAAATTAGAATACGTATTTGGAGATCCCTAAAAGATGCATATTTTTTTACTGATAGAATTTTTTTGTAAATCATTAAACAAAGATATTTTGACTTCATCCGTGGAAATTTAAAATTTGATTAGGTATTTAACGGTTTTAGGAGAAGTAAAGAAGTCATTATAATGACAGACTTTTTTCGCAAATCGTTAAGTAAAAAACTGTTCCCTCTTCCCAACTCCATTCCATACGAATGTATAATATGTTATATTTTTCGAAAGAGAATTTAAATATATATTTTCTTAAATTGTAAGAACATACAGTTCGTTCCGTTTAAAAACATTGCTTTTTCTCACTTTTATTCTCGCTTTTATTTAACTTTCAATTGTATTTTTTTTAATTTTTGAAATCTATGGAAAAATTACTATAAGTGACGTTAATAGTATATTATTCTACAGGTGGTAACATACTAAATAACTCATGACTATGAATGTTGCGGCGCGAGCCGAAGGCGAGAGCTTTAATTCATCAAGTGAGTTATTTAGTATTATTTTGGTTGGTGACCATAATGAATGAATTTTGTGGTGAGTTAAATAAAAAAAAAAAATATTTTGTTTTCAATAATTTATTTTCGAGTTTATTTTTAGATGTTTTGATCATGCATTAAAGAAGATCCAATAAACTTAATAATTGTATGTTTAGAGATGAAACATCAATGTGAGTAAGTATATCAAATTGGATATGCTTTTTGTTATTATGCTTGTATAAAGCATAAATAAAGTCATTTATAAAAAAAATGTACGCCACAGATTTTTTTGAAATTTTTATTTATTTTTTTTTTGATTAAGCATCTAAAAATACAACTTTTGTGTCTCTTGAATTTTTTTCGTATCTTGATTAGTTTTTGAGAAAAAAATCCACTTAATTGCATATCCCTGGAGTCAAAAATATTCGTTAAGGTGCCGCTCGGGACACCACTGGACTTAATAAATTTAATCAAGTTAGGGCTAAATTAACCCTTTAACACTACAAATAACACTGCCAAATTACAACAAAATTGGGTAAAGGATATTTAAGATATTTACGAAAAAGCAATGTTTTAAAATAAGTTTAACACCTTGAAAACGAAGCATTTTCGGACCCATGTTTATATGAACTTTCTGTCTTATAATCACTCATACAATCGTCTGTTAAATTTATTGTACATACTTAATTAACACCCTGTATTATACGTGCCATATATGTTGTTACGTGTGTTTTCTCTTTTCGTGTGTTCTTTATATTAAAAATGCTTAATGATTGTTTTTCTGATTGAGATATATATTTTTATATGTTGCTATCAATAATATATAAAAAAAGATGTTTTTGTAATATTATTGATATATATAACACACGAAAAGAGAAACTCACGTAACATATGTATTTCATAGCAGCCTATGTAGATGTTATGAAATATTTGTGCATTATGTGCTAGAATTTCGGGAAGAAGTGACTTGATTTCTATACGACGCACAGTGGTACCAAATCTTGAAAACGTGACCAAAATTTTAAGACGTATTTTTATTCGTAAAAAACAGTATAAGTATATGAGTTTTTTCTGATCGCTCCGTACATACACAACAATGACATAATGTGTTCAAATGCATTGTATTAGTATTTAAAATACATAATTGATAAATACTTCACCAATACTTCAAGTATTTCAAATGTATTTCAGCAATATTTCAGGTATTTCATAAGTATTTTACTATTATTTCAGGTATTTCATAAAGATTTCAAGTATTTCAGGTATTTCACAAGTATTTCAGGTATTTCACAAGTATTTCAGGTATTTCACAAGTACTTTAAGTATTTCAAGGTATTTCATAGGTACTTCAAGCCACATGTACACCATATTTCACAGCGATTAACCCCTCGCCTATTACCTTTATCAAAAAAATAAATATAGTACCATTTTCCTTAGTTCATTGCCATCATTTTTTGTCTCTGGTAAAATTCAGCTAAGATTCTTCCCTGCTAAGTTGTTTAACCTCAAAGCTAAAAAAATTCATTCTTTCAAAAATTTTCAAAATACATTAAATGTAAAATCTTTTAGATAATGCATCCATCACGGTAAAAACAAATTGAGCGTATACATAATAGTAATGACTAACAAAAAATATAATTTGAAATTTTTGTTTTTTTAATTTACTGAAAAAAAACACACTTATTTTGTAAAAAATCAAAATTTTGTCTTTATTTTCCTTGCATCATTTTTGATTTAGCAGATATCAAAATTTGCCAAAAGACAAATTTAAGCTGTAATAAGCTTCAATATGGTTTATGGTACATGTCAAAAGGTTTCTTTAAACCAGAGATATGACTGTTTGAAGCGCTTAACAGGGCTACGTTCAAATGCACCTAATATCAACTGTATCCTGTATCTCGGCAAGGGAGCCTAAACAAATTTTTATTTTATGGATTATTATTGCTAATTTATTAACTAACATTTATGTTATGACAAACTTTTTCGAAAATGTGATCCTCTTTGAGTAATTTGCTTAAAACCTTTGAAAAATCAGTTTTTTTGCTTAAAAATCAACGTTTTCAACCCCTGTAACTCGGCGGTATTAAAGCAAAAATAACGTTATAGGGGGGGTTTTTTGTGGTAAAATTCGACGACCTACACGTTCCAAGAGTCATATATATTTTTTTTTTTTGAAACGGGTGAAACTCACCCCCAAAGAAAAATCACTCTTATTCCTTTTTAATATTTGATATTTGACCCGTTTTGAATTAAATTATCCAAAAATATTTGAATTGAAAAAAGGTATAGAATTAGTTCTAAGTGAGATCACCAAGTACCTAACTATACTAAAATACTACTTTACCAATATACATACTATTTAGACTTTTAAAACCAGAGTGAATGGAATTTTTTGTTTAATGTTCTCCCATACACCTGTTCTGATGAAGGGCTTTTCATTAAATATAAAGAAGACTTGGTGTTATTATTATCTGCAATTATTATTATTATTATTATTATTTTTAAATAATACAAAAAACATTTTCAGCCAAAACACCAGATTTAACTATAATATTTACAAAACACTAACTAATTAATACATATTATTTGTTGTTGTCAAAAATATTTTAAGCATTAATAATTTCAATAATAAAATTATCATGACATGCCCAGGGTTGGGTCAGTAGAATACATTACGTATTTTACATAGTTTTCTACATGTATAATACTACGTAATTTACATCAACAATTTTCTACATATTCTACGTGTAGAATACGTTTTCATTTGTAATTACTTTTTTGATGGGAATTAAGAACGAGAGAACCAAATACAAATAGACCCTACTTGTATTTGGTTCTCTCGTTCTCGATACTACCCTGTTATTGCTTCACACTCTGAATGTGACATTTTCTTTACAAATTGCTGTGATTTCTCTAAATTATTATTGCTAAGGTTGCCATAACTACAAACATTTCGGAAATATGATAAAACTCAAAAATAATTAAAAGTGACTGAAAATCAATTCACTAATTACCTATGAGCTTTAAGCCGTACTTCAGCAGTGTTTTTTAGAGTTCTATTGCATTGCAAACAATAATGCTGTACACTTTTTGTTAATTTTTTTAAAAGAAAACCCACTGTGCTCCCAGTACCCATGTCTAGGTCGATCACCACTCATTTTTTACCGAGTTTTTTACTTTATATACTTTATGCACTCACTGTACTAAACAAGAAATTATAACTACTTACTGTTTCTTTATAACAACAGAGAATGAGTAAATTTCCAGTTTATGTTGGAGATCAGTGTCAAATCTGACCAATGAGAAGTTGTCTACGTTTTCTACTTGGTTTTATACATTAGTAGGTTTTCGACGTAGTATTCTACATGTCATGTAGAATACAGTTTTCTACGCGTAATGACCCAACCCTGGACATGCCTGTAAAGAAGTATATAATGAGGAATTCTCGAGGGAATTTTCAAATGGGATAAAATATTTTATAAATTTTAAAGCTAATCAATTTATTTCAAAAGAATTTTAAAAAATCGACAACAATATTTCACTTGAAATAAAATAAATTCAATAAAAAAATATCCAATGAAAAAAATAAATAAAAAAACACTGTCTTCGCAGATACAAATAAAAAATCGCAATTTGAATCATAGCAATAACACAAAGTGGATATCATCAACCGTACGTAAAAACAATTTTCTGAAAGCACAGGGATTAACCTACCCTTGTATCCGCGCTTGCATTACGAAATAAGAATATGCCGTCGTTCTATCTTATTTGGCTTTTGCGGCTAAACATTTTCTCAAGGAAAGCCATGATAATGCGAGGGTATTTTAATACAAAATTTTATTATGCTCTATCATTAACAGGTAGGTACTTCTTAAATTTATAGTAAACCTATTAGAAATCTAAGTAGACATCAAAAGAAGTCTACTAATTATTAATCTATTGTGTATTTTATTCACTGTATAACTGCTCAGTATTATTTATATATTATATGTTTCCATTTTTAAATAAATCTTCCAACCACCAGCTTTTGTATAGTAAATATATTAATCTAAATTTGACAAGTTATAGAGACAATTGTATAGTTTCCATCTATATTCTTAATGTACAGTAGAATGACTGACAACGGCCTAAATGAAGATATATTGAAGACAGAAATAATTTGATCATTAGCCATTTGAAATTCTTGCTAATTGAGACGTTACCAATTTGTAAAATTGATTGAGAATTAATTAATGTCTACTGATTTATCAAGATATTAAAATGAAACATGGTTTATGATTAAAAATGTCAAATGATTGATATAACAAATATTATTACAAAAATTAACATAAACATTAGGCATGATTAAACATAAACATGTATGCTAGATGGGCTTTACAGCAATAAATATTTCGTTACAAAAAGTATTCCTTATTAGGAATTGCTACAAGAATTGAAAGTAGAGCGAGTTAATGTTATCCATATACCTTACGTCTTATCGTAATCTACATTTATAACATATAGGATATATGTGTTTTTGTCGAGTGATTTATAACTGATATTTGTAAATAATAAAATAGCATGATTTTATATTAGTATTGAAAGATAATTTAAGACAATCTTGGCAGTTTACTTTGACTGATTTGTTGCTATACTCAAAACAAGTGAGTTTTTGACATAATTTAAGAACATTTCTGGTTCAAAATAAGAAACTGTTTCCGTATCGCTTCATACATTATATTATACACTTAAAGTGACTCAACAACAGAGCAATATTGCCTTTAAAAAATACTCAATTTGATAGAGCTTTGAACATATTGTAGGAATATAAATTTCTGCACTATTAAAACAGCCATCTTCTACTAGTCTGGTCGGTCATGATCGAGTTTAAGAATATGACTAGGTACTTATTGAATCAGTAGAAAAAGGTAATTAAAACGTTTGGGATTGGATACTGATGAATAAAAATACTAAATTGATGATAAATAGAATTGCAAGAAACAACTATTCAGCGGGCGAACACCCCGACCTGCATTGGATTACATACCTGCAAATCCTGATTGGTGCCCGCTGAGTAGTTGTTCTTGCAATCCTATTTAGCAATTCAGTTTGGCCCGCCAGGGCTAGAGGTCGTCGCTCTCGGTACTTGCTTGACAAGTTGCTTCTGTCACCTTTGTGAAGTCTTTACTTCTTTGATGTTTTGATAGGTAATATCATTGACCATCAGAGGGATATACTTATCTCTCACCCACGTAAGTTGATGATATTAACGTAAGAAGGTATGAATGTATAACGATATAGAAGGAGATATTGTGGTAAAGCCGTATCCCCAAAGAATGAAGTTTACCATAAGTGGTTCAAAATCAAATAAAATGGGAACAAGCAGTTGTTGACTGAGGTCAAATATGATATAATCGATGAGGCGAAGATTTACTTTAAGGAGTATAAAACAAATTAGCCTCATCTCCAAAATGCCGAAATTTCTGGTGACCAAAGCCACTGAGCACAATTTCTCAAACAGTATATTTCTTAATAAAAGGAAAAGGGTCAATAGCGACGTCAGATTAATCTCATTGTGAATATATTTTCCTCGAAGTGAAAACTAGACTTTCAAGGAAAAAAATCACGGAAAATAGCGAAAATAGCGGATGTGATGTCACATGACATCACATCCATTGTTCTCAACATTTGTAACCTAAAACTGACTCCAGTGCTCTGCCACTTTTTGATCTTTCATATAATCAAGGAAAGCATTTTCCTTCCAACTAAAAGATTGCTCGAGTATAGAATATATCAAGAAAGGAAAGAGAACATATCCAAATAACTACCGTTCCATCGCTGTGCTCTCCACATTTTCTAAAGTGATCGAGAGCGCTATAATACGCCGTTGCTGGAACATCTCGTATCGACATAGAGCAATGCAATCGAGAGATTTGGGGAATCCCAAGCCATATCATTTTATGGCTTGTCAGTTCAGTTGTGTATAAGAATATAATTTTTTTTCTATAACCATTAATTTTATGTGGTAATTGTTGGAGTCCGTACACAGTTTTGCTAATGGCAACACTCATCACGCAAATTCTTCCTTTCAAAGAGCAGTAAGTGCAGCTGAATTCTACACTTCAAGATGCAGACACACCAACTTAGTTAACTCTATTTGACTGTTATTATTGAAAGAGGTTTCAAATAGTCTAGTAGACTTCATTACTTCCAAAGTGCAGTCCAAAATATTTTCAAAATATCTAACAAAAAATAGACATCACCATGTCAGACCAAGCTGTCAATAGAAGCCTATTGATATCTATGCCTGGATCGACTATCCTCGATAACCTTTTCTGGTATATGTGCTGCAAAGTTTTTTCATAATTCTGTAGGTATTTCAAAACAGCTACTGTTGCCATATAAAGCACAAATACGTCGTGGTTTGGAATATTGCTCACACACTTGGGGTACTGCACATAAAACAATAAAAATTTTAGACTGTTCAAAATCGAGCTTTTGGTCAATGATGCAGCTCTTACAAGTTCGTTAACCATTTTAGAACATCGTTGCATTCTTTATGATCTCAGTATCTGTTATCGATATTTTCATGCAGATTATTCTCTCACCACGTTTTCCCTATGTTCTATTTTCCTTAGGCTTTCAAAGCCAAAGTGAATAGATATATCTTCGCCAAACTTCCCCTATTTATAATGTCCCTGTGGTGTAATAGGCATGACTTTCATTAAATGCCGTTCAATAAAAAAAAGAAAAAATATCCGCACGGTAACTAGAGACATAAAGACACCCCAATAAAATACTTATCGGTTTATGGTAAGTGGTATTAAATTTTGCTCTCCAATTAATACTTATATTATAAGAATAGTACATTAATTTAGCCGATTTAATTTAAATTAAGTCTTTAAGTCATTTTTCAATGTATCGTTACTTTAATAAAACATCAATGAGGCTTTTAGGACATCTTTTATACTTCTATTCTTTATCTCTGTTAAATACTACTGGTTGTTTTTAGTTACTGTGAAAAACAATAGAGATATTTACTGTGATTTACGGAAATAGGTAAAATTATGTGTACTAATTTCATTTCATTTACTTATATAACAAAGTGGACTCTTGAGAAAAGGTTTATTAGAATTTTCATGAACAACGTCGTCGAAATAAATCAATTCTTAAAACACTCTATTAGTAAAGATTGTGTAATATACAAGTAAAGTTGACTTCATATTTATAAGACACATTAAAAACCGGCGGCTTGTTTGATGCCGATAAAAACTTTGTGACACCCCATACCCCCCCCCCGTATGTTTATTAATCTTTTTCCAGAGAAAAAGAAACATACTTTTGGCCTTTTCATGTGATCGTCTAGTTTTATAGTGGTAGGACCCAAAATACGTTGTTTGTAGATTTTACTTAGATTCTTTTTATAAAGTTTGATATTATTTAACTACTGTGAATTATATTAATTTACTAAGATCGTGCACTGGTAAACTTAAATCTCATATTTAAGTTCACATTAATTTACCTTCTGAAAGAAAAATGATTAGTGAAAGAATACTCTCGAAATGATTATATTTGTTTATTCTATTTTAAAACAACTGTCAAAATTAACGAATATAATGGCCTGGGCAGACGTGCAAGGGCAAAACTTTGTTACTTGCAAGGAGAAACTTCCCCTGGTATTCCGCCGTGTGCCCAGTGTCCACCAAACGATTGATAGGTAATACAAGCCTCGCTTCATAATTACCGGGCCGTTGTCGCTGACAGTCTCAATATGAAATCGCTATGTTACATAAAATGCGGTGAACAATGTGCTTACGACAAAACTTTGTCGCAGCGAGGCAACTGCCCCTCTATTTGTTTCTTTTATGTTTCTTTTTTGTTCGATGTGTGCGTCAACAGAACTCTGAAAAACGCGAAGACAACTGTCCCCTAATTATCGTAGATTGAGATATTTGTATGTAAAACACAGCGACACATAATGAAAATGTACAGTTACTGTGGCCATAAATACATTACGGTATGCCACCGAATTATCACCGAAAGACGCCCGTAGTTACCTCAAAGGGTCGGTCGGTCAGAACCCAGATGGCATATTTCAAAAGCGTGCTTGAAGTTTGTAAACCTATCCTTACGCTCGGCGGTACCGGGCAAACAAAAGAGTATTCATGGGATAAATATACTATTCTAAACTAAATGACGTAATAATCGTTGCCATCGGCCCAGGCAGTTATAAAATTCCTTAAAACTGGGTTACTCGGTTATAGTCCGAACACAAGAGATATTTACAATTTGTTATGCAAAGCAATAATCAATAAAATATATATAGTACCACAGGAACGCGCGTTCTGCCCCGATTTATAAAGTCGTAACTTGTTATTTCTAGTTCGGAAAGTTAAATATTTGGTAACGAGTTATACTTGACATTCTCACCTAGTCTTGGGACGACGGTGAGATTCGAAAAGCTCTCTCCCCCGGTTTCCCTACTCGGCTCGTCGTCGGGACCCATGATGTCGTTGGACGCGAAGACGTCCACCTCTCCGCTACTTCGTAGTAACATACAATAAGCATGTATGTGAGGTGGGGAAATGTATTTGCCGCGGTTACGGAGACTTTGGACCGTATCGAGGGGAGCGGGACAGGCGCCGATTCACGACTGCAGCTCGCCCCACTAGAGTTTTTAATTCTGTCTCCTCGATAGGTCTACGAAGCGTTGTGACAGGCGCCGATTCACGACACAGCTCGCCACAAGGAAGTCTTAGGACAGTCCTCGATTGGGGTTTTGGGTCCGGTATTTATACGGTTTTGTCCTGTGACGTATTACATATCCTACATGCAAAAACAAAGATGCTAGGCGAACACTCCGAGCGAGTCCCGGTCCAGATGTCGTACCCTGGTACTGAATTATGGGCCTTCATCTAAGCGTTACGTAGTGACTATTTTCCTGTGGCGCCCGGTCATAATCTGACCTGAGCCCGGCATTCCTAACCCAACGATGATCAACTTTTAACCGATTTCGACGCAATTTATGTAAAATATAATGTATTCGAATTTAACGAAATCTCATAACTTGTACTGATAATTTGAATAAAATAATAGAAATTTAGGAAAAATGCGCGTAATGAGGCAGCCCAGGGCTGGGGTGTCTCAACTTCAAACAAGCCGGCTTTTTTATGTGCCGTATAAATATGAACTTTATTCTTCTCGTCATAAAATACAAAAATCATCGAAAACAGAACATTCAAAACAGTATAGAAATATCAAGTCTAGAAGCATGTTTAAAATTGGAAGATTTGAAAAAATCGTATTAACATGGTACACAATCGCTTATTGACGAATCTTGCAGGGTTTTGTTTTGTATCCTGTATAATCTTAATTTAAACAATTCACCGACAGGATCAGACAAAAAAATTCTGATTTTCGAATTCATAGTCTTGAAAATCGAACAACTGTTTCTCGAATTTCAGCTCAAAGTTCACAAAATTATTATTTGATCAGTGTGAAACGTTGAACATTTTATTTAACCACTAACCACTATTGTCGATATTTCATCACTGGTCCGATATAAAAATTATAAGTGATAATTTCCAATAAAATGCAGTATTTTTTTACTTTATAAAAAATATATATTATCTACTGTTTCATAGAAAAAAATTAGAATTAATATTTTTATCAGTTCTGAATTATTTAATAAAGGATACTTATTACTACCAGAGCAATTGATTAAAATTGATACATTTTACTATTAAACAATAAAAATATACCTATATTTTAAAACGATTGCCTCACTTTTCTTTTAAATGTTTTGTTCCTATTATATTGTGAGATACAGGCCTATTGGAACATGTATAAATATACAGCTATTACAAATTAGCTGATGGCATTTCCTGTTAAACTGGAAATCAATTCAAAATTTATGTAAAAGAGTTGTTATTTCGTAAAATTGCTTCTGTAATTAACAACCAATTACTCAAATATTTTGTTAATTCAATGTAATAAGTATTTTACTATTAATTTAAATCAATATCAGTGAAAAACGCTTTTAACTTAAAAGGTTTTTAATATTATCGAAATAAAACTCTGAAATGACATACACGCGTGATATTTATTTTTTAAATCAATTAAAAATATATTCTACTCTAAGTAAGTAATTAAAAATTACAAGTTTCTGTTAAATTTTAGTTTCGCTTACAATAAGACTCAGAAGGGTTCATTGTTTATTAAATATTAGAAGCAATATAGGACCCAAAAACCATTCGTCGTGGGACGTCCATAGAAAAAGATAAAGTTACTAACATCATCAAAATTAGTTTGAATGATCCACTTGCTTAATAATCTTATGTAGTTGGATAGCATCATCTAAAGTCTATAAAGTAGGACGATTCATTTCACACAAGGCGTTGTACATTGTGTGTCTGTTTCGTTGTCGATGTTATTTTCTTCTTATAGCTGATCAGGAAATATTTATTCACACATGTACAAGCGAAATATCTGTATTTCGCTTGTACATGTGTGAATAAATATTTCCTAATGTTAAGTCCCTATACTGCATAATACATATTTGCATACTCAACACAACCATTCCTGGTAATATTGTTACCACAATGTTCTCATCAATGAAATGATTATTTTTATACGCAATAACATTTTAAGTTTAAACCAGAATAAAGACCACATTTTAGGGATCAAAATTAATTGTATACCGTCAATCATGAGAACATTTCTGATGCATGTATCCGCCTTGCAGTAACTTTCTATTAGACTGCATAAGTGATTATTTAAGTAAGTACTTACGTTTACAGGCTTTGCGGTGTGTAATTTGTTTGGTGGGATCCCTGTAGAATCCTTCTCGGCAATAGTGACAGTGCCTGCCCGCGGTGTAGTGACGGCACTTTAGACACACGCCTCCAGACACTCTACCAGACAATTTGTACAGCTCCATGTTGAATCTGCATCTGCGGGCGTGTTGGTTGCACTCGCACGCTGAAAATAAATGCAATGTATTAATTTTTAGTAATTGATCACGTCACGAACTCAGTATATTTAAAGAATAGCCATTAATTATTGTTTAATAAGAATCTGTATAAATTAGTAAATTAACAGCATTTGGTCGAATATTTAAAGAGGTGGGCAGCAGCCAATTGCACTTCTTTAATATATTTATTTTATTTATTTATTCGTTTTTATTACCAAAAACCACTGAATCATATTAGCAATATTTTATGAAAAAACTGATTATGTATCCTTCTTCGGCGTCCCTTCACATATTTCGATACCAAGTGTCATTAAAATTCAAACATACAAAATCGCATTGCAGGACCATTTTTATAAAAATAATATAATAATATTTGACTGATGGTCGAGATGGTAGCGTACCTTCCTCTCACCCAAAAGTCCCGGGTTCGATTCCCGGTCGTGGCGATGGAAAATACTGTGAGAGGGATTTTTTCATTATACACGGATATTGGATGTGTGTCCCTTGTCTTTAAATGTGTAGCCCCCTCCCGCACAAGGCTCTTCTAGAGCCTACTGGGGTAAAGGGGGTCATAATTACATGTGGTGTATATTATAATAATAAGAGCATCTTCATTGAAATAACAAATAATAGATAGAAGATAGAAAGTATCAAAGTTTTATTGACTGTCACACTGTGGTGAAGTATAGCTCCATGACTACTTCATCATAATCACAATCAGACATAAGACGAAAAAAATAAATCGACAGATTTGTAGAAAAGTCGCCTTTATGAATTAGAAACATTACGAAATTACCAAGAAGATTAGTTCTACGTTCCTCCGTAGCTAAGCAATAATTAGTTCATTCAATTAGTTCATTGTGTGACATCCACTTTAAATTCAATTATATTTAGTAAAACATATCTAAACAAAGCCCATCTGATCTTGCATAATGTTCATAGGAGTTTGAAATTTTTTCCTACCGAAAAATTGCAATAGTACCTATAGTTTTCTCTGTATTTGCAATTAGTTTATTTTTGATACACCAGTTTATAAATTCTTCAAAGATGGTAATGATACGATAATTTATATCAAAAGATAGTTGCATATTAAAGTAGCGATAGGAACAAATTTTTATAACCTTAAGTTGGTATTTAAATTTGAAATTGTTATATCATGATCAAGATTTTACATAATATGTAATTCTAACACCACCTCCACCTTCAGTAAAATAAAAAAAGTGATATAAAAAAAATTTACCAAAAATTACCAAGAACCTACATCCGAAAACCAGTATTAAAAAAGTAATAGCAATTCAAAGAAAATATATGTAATCCTAAAAAATTTGACAATAAAATTAAAATATCTCCAAAACTACTGCAGATCTGACTTTTTCGAATAAGAACAATTTTGCATAAAATTTAGATAATAATAATCTAATGTCATGTGTTTCAAAGCTTCGTCGATCGAAACATATTTTTAAACTGCAGCGTCATCTCTGGTGATAATGTTATGATAGTAAATTGTGTGCTTCCTGAAGAAGGCATTAACAATATAAATCTAGTCTTCAGAATAAAAATTAAAAATATATTTTTTTGTTTTCGAGTAATGGGCTGTGGGAATGTTAACTGAAACACCCTGTATGTGTTATGTATGTTTTAGTTTCAAAAAAATATATATTAAAATGGATTAAAAAATAAAGATATTATCCAATGTTCCGACTAAAGATACTCGTATGATCGGAATACGGAAGGAATACTGAAAAGAATCACACAACCAGTTTTTTCTTTAATTCTCTAATGCAATTTGGTGGTATTTAATAATAAAAAAACGCATCGAGATATTTAAAGTTTAAACGACTTCTAAGTATGAGTTTTTACCGTTTGGTTTATGTAAGATCTATTGCAGTTACATTCTACTCAATATACAATATTAGATTTTCCGGTTTCCTTTTGGAAGATAACTTTACCTACTATACAGTTTGGATATAGTTTTCAACAATTTTAATGTTACAAAGTTTGAATACATTTATTAGTCTTGGAGCTAAAGATTCTATATAAGGTAATGATTAGTTATTGTTATATTATAATATTTTATTAGTATTATTTTAAACGATATAAGTATATATTTTACTTTCTTTTATGCGACTCGAGAGCCGGAGAGTCAGATATCAAATTCAAGGCTTTAATAAAAATAATCCACCGTACTGTAAAACAACAAGGTAAAATAATATTTCTAAAACGTTTAGACAACGATTTTGCAATTTCGAATATGTAATTAAGTTTTGTTCTAAATCACCTAGGTCGTTTTTACAAAATACATACTTATCCCTAAAGAATAACGTGATCCTTCCCAAAGGAGAATAAAGTAGAACATAACACCGCGGAACAAGGCAAAATGCGCCATTTTACATAAACTAGGAATACCGAGTTTGTCAAGTAATTGTCTTCAAACATAAATTACATAACAATATATGGAAAGAATAGCAGCCAAAAAGTGCACGTAGCCTAAAAATAAAAATAATTATAAAATGTTAATATGCAACATGTTATTTAAATAAATGTTTCCAATTAAATTAACCATTTTTAATATTGTTTGTGTTAGCCTATGATATAGCTGGAGATACGTTGAAAAATAAACAAAAAAATTATCGTCAGCTTTCAACCATTTTTATGCAATGCGAAGAAAACCGACAAACAAACAAATATACAGGACAAATTTAGAACCTTCTTTTAGGAAAGTCGGCCCTTACATGTGTTAATCAAATGTGAATAATATAAAATAAAGTCGTAAAGAGTTTTTACAACGTTAGATTAATTTGTTGCCTTTGTAATAAATAACACGTTTATATAACGAAACAAAACATTGTATTTGAAATTGTTATTGCAAATTAGTTCAAATAATATTAACCGTCCAAAACATGCAATTACACAATAACAATATATAACAATGGCTATATTTAATAACTACATTTATATGCGAAAATCAAATCCTGCATCAATAAATGCATCTTCTCTATATAATTAATTTTACACACAGCACGTATAATTGGTTTGTTCGCCGTAATGCATTCAAATTTATGAAGCAGCATTTATAATAAGTGGTAAAATAAAGTTGAGATGGATGACATGTGGGGCTGACAGTGCTCCAGGGCAAATCCGACTCTCATTACGGTCCTGCAACGGTGGATGTTGCCCCGAAGGCTACAGGGAAACAACCTATCCTGTCTCTGACATCGCATTATACCTATACCCGCTTATACCCTTCCATCACTGAAAATGCTCCAAACTCAAGCGAAGAGTAAAAATGAAATAATGTAGATATTAATATAAAAAGCATAGACCTTACACAGTGAATTGAAAAACAAATAAGCTAATGCAAAAACAAATATTTATTAATTTCTCATATTTTTTCTCAACTCATCTGCAATTCATACTTGACTGGCATTTTATTGTTATGTTAACAAGACAAGCTTTAAGCAGCTTACTTCGACATTTCTAGGCCCCATTTCCACTAAAAATGTTTTTAGTTACCTATAGTATAGGCACGGAATGCGTGAAAAGCGGCATGTTGCATTGCAGCATAACGTATAACGAAGTACTGGAGACTGGAGCCGGTAATGTGAGGTGAAAGGTGACAGAGCACGTCAAGTGTTGTAAAATATAGTAATTTTCGTCACAAGTCCGGAAGGTGACTTGTTACAGTCGAGTAGATATTATGGACGAGGCGACGTCAGGAGCCGAGTCTAGAATATCTAAACGAGGCTGGAACAACACCTTACGGACGTGTGTCGAATGATATTTTATTTCATCCCGTCATTTCTTGTATATTAGTATATTTGTATAATTTGACACTTGGTTATTTTCTTATGTCATTTGACATTTGACACTATTTTTTAATTTACGGTCGATTTTTATGTCAAACAACTGTCAAAAGGTATAATAACAGTTTGTGATTGGTTCGTAATAAGTTTCCGGTGGTTTCCGGTACTTTACTGGCTCTGATACCGTAATGTCTCATTTTCCGGCCGCATATGAATACTGTACTGTTGTACTTTCCAGACGGGATGAAATAAAAGTTTGTTTTGTAAATGTGATTTATTATCAGACTACTGTGCAGGTGATAACTGCTTTAATAGAGACCTTTCAGATAACTAATTGTGGTTTCATATATTTTTCGGTCATATTTTCACGGAACAACATGAAATAATATTCATTAAACTTATTTCTGGGAATCACGCCAAATTCTAAAAAATAAATAGAAATAAGAAAATAAGAATTTGGCGTGATTCCCAGAAATAAGTTTAATGAATATTAACTATCCGCCACAAATAAACTTATAGTTTAGTGACTTGCGGCTCGGAAATGCCTCGATACTTCCACTTTTGAGTAAAACCAAATCGTTTTAACCATGCATAGAACAAGTCAAAATAAGTAGATTTTCGAACAGATCCACCTCGAGAAATCATGCCTGCTCCCCCTGGCCCCCACCAAAGGGGCGACATGCATCTGCTTATATACATTTTTTTTTCTCGAAAACGGTAAGAGATAGAAAAATGAACTTAGCGCCATTCGATAGAGCATACAATTTCGCATAAGACCCTTATTTTGTTTTTTACAATTTTCTCTTATTTAAGACCCCACAGAAAAGAAACATGGAGGGTGGCTGCTAACAACGACACATTTTTGGTTACAACTCTAAGACGGCCCGATAAATCGAAATTTTACAAGATATAAAAAAGAATAGTATATTATGTTATAAGGAGTAGAAGGCGACCATTATTGTTGAGCCCAGAAGTTTGCTCAGTCGCCTGCAAGCCGAGGCAGCAAACTGGGCGAAACACATAATGAGCCTTCTACTCCGAGTGACATACTATTTTTTCTTCAAGCGTTAAAATCAAAAATATCAAAACTTTACTTTTGAAAAATTACATCAGGTCAAATGCGTTCAAACTTAGTAAAAAAAAATTCATGTAATACTAACCATTTTATTTATCAATGAAACATGTCATAGGTGAATTTGCAATTTCAAGTATTTCAGGTGGTACGCACTGCATTTCTTCAGACATTTTCGCTTTTAAATTTAAAAAACGGCTCGACGCGCGACGTCAACTTTTAAAATGACAGTTTATGACAAGTCATAACTTATATTTTTAATTCGTTGCCATGGATACATTACTTCATTTTTGTACTAGGAAAAAAATGAGAAATATTTGTACTAATACAATAATAGGCTCTTTCTACAGGACGTGTTGCATTATGTAATGTAAGTATTGTTATACGCTTGAAGAAAAGGATAATTGTTTTATCAATCCATTGGTATACAAGCGTTCCAGTTCAATCCAGCCCTTTTCTTGTATAGTATAAAAAACGACAAAATATGAAGTTGTATATGGTTTTCGGCTATATTTCAACATGACAAAAATGAAATAAACTGTTCGATTTGCCTCTCGATGTTAAGTTTGTTGGTGGTTGTTGGGGATAACTTTTTTAACGCCACGACAAACACACCGTGTGAGATATCATTGGATCGGGAATCGAGAAAGAAATTGAACACATGTGTGTTCGATTCCTCTTCTCCTCTCAAAATATGTATTTTGCCTCGTGTTCCTATAAACTGGGAAAAACTAAAAATTTTGGAATTTACATTATTTCTCTTACGATGGAACTAATTGAAATAGGTTGTTCAACTGCTCCTCAATGTTCAATTGTGCTGGGGGTTGCTGGGGGTGACTTTTTTAACGCCGCGACAGACTAACCGTGTGACATCTTTGTAACAGGCATCGAGATTATTTTAATTTCTAAATAAAAATATTGACAATACGATTTTACTTTTTGAAAATATTTTGTGTTAATGAAATAACTATTTAATACTTTGCAACAAGTTTTCATTTTTATCACATCCGAAATTTTGCAAGGTTTGCATTTTCAATGTCTCCTATCTGGTTGCATCTTGCATCTTTGTGAAGGACTATGAATTTTTACTAGGACTGGGAGAAATAATCGATTAATCGAAAAATAATCGATTAATCGATAATTTGATTACATTGTCCTAAATAATCGATTAATCGATTGATCGACCGATCGATGTTTTAAAGGAGATTGGTGTAAACAAAAATTCACCGGTGACTTTTTAATTACTATAACTCAACGCTATCTGTTTATGGATACTATTGTGCAAAACCAGTTGGTTAATTGATATACTAATAAGAGTAGATAAAAGTTATTTGTGGGATCGTTTAATTTATTTTCCTTTCTTTTTACCACATTTTTTAATAATCCTAGATAATCAAAAAAATATTTCGGTTTTTTAAAAATAACTTTTACTCCTGTGACATATATGTAAATACGCATTTATCTTTAGAGTTTTCCAAGACATAGGATGTTAAAGTTTTCAAAATAGGTTACGTTTTCGCCAAGAATTATAACCTGCTATTGAAAAATATTTTTTTGCAATTTTCAGAAGGCAAATTTAATTTTGAACAAAAATGTAGTAATAATTGTTATGGACTTAATTTGTTCCTAATGGCACGTAAAAAAGCACAGATTACCATACCTCGTATCTACATCACTACCTAGTTGACGTTGGGGTATATTTTCTTCAGATTGAATGCAATGCAATTTAACTCATGTGTTATACACGAAATTTCGTTTTAATTTCTTCATTTTTTCTGAAAGTATTTAAAGAAATATATTTTTTAATTACAAAATTTAACACCACAGGTAACACAACCCAGTTCTCCCTTGAAGACTCTGAAAGAGCCTTGTGCGGGAGGTTAAATTTTGACAAGGAATACGCTCTCTCATTTATGACAATCTATTACGTTGCATCTAGTTCGATGTATCTATAGGATAAATTTACCATACTCTAAATTCTTAATGATTTTTTAATTTGTAATTGATTTTAAATTTATAAGTAAATTACTTTACTTTGATTACCAAACGGAGTTAATACACATGTTAGAACTATAATATCACATAAATCACTTATATTTTAGTTGTACTTTTATGTGATGTACGATAAAGACCATGGAGAAAAGAATATGGGTAATAATCTGGGGTTTCCATCAGCGTAAGGGTGAAAATTGTGCTTCATCCGTAAATAATCATTAGAAAGAAAAGCTGGATCCACGTGATTTTTTATCAACCGCCCAATCACAAAATTGCAAACTGTTTTAAAAATCCAGGTCCAATAATGATTGGTAGTGGTACTGAACCTAACTGATACCTCCCTCAATTCGGTTAGATATCTATAAGCAACTGTCAGTTGACAGAGGAGTATTTGCCGGCCAAACTATCAGTGGAGACGGGCGGAGTATGAAATGAAATGATCTTTCTATTTGGGCGCCAAGTAAATTAACTTACTAAACAAATACTCTCATAAGTTCTCGGTAACCCCCCAATCTACTAAAAAGAGATTACTGCACATACACAAAAAGTGACAAGTCTACTTTAAAGATCAATGGCGGTTTATTAATAATAAAGAAAATCTACAATTACATTCAATATTCTATACCCAAGATTCAATACACGAGATTCGGTCAGTAAACAGTATTCGGTAAATAATAGTCGGTGAGCAACATTCATTCAACAGTACCCAGTAAACAGTGAACCGTATTTAGTAAATAGTCACAGTAAACAGTATTCGTAAACGGGTCAGTAAATATAGTCTTCCGTACACAAAGTTCAATATACAATATTAAATAAACAGTATTCAAGAAACAGTAATCAATAAACAGTATTGGATAAAAAAAAGTATTAATAAACAGTGTTCAATAAAAAGTATTAATAAACAGTAATCAATAAAAAGTTATTACTAGAATATTAAAATGACTATTAATAAACAGTATTCAGCAGAAATACATTAAAAAAAAATCTTGAAACTTACTCAAAGTGTAACATGATGCAAAAGGCAAAAAATATATATATATACATACATATATACACACCTATATGCAAAAAAACTAGTATATCACCAAAGACTGAAGGTTAGAATCTTAAAGGTACGCACCAGTTGTGTAAGATATGTAAGTATCAGCTTTCCTTCACAATAGTAAAAAAAATTAAATGAACCCAAAATATATGAACACAAATATTATAATGTAGTAATAATCCCCTGATTATTTCTTTAATTGCAACCCGATTTAAAAAGAAAATACTATTTAAACTGAACAAATAAAATTAACTCTCTTGACAAGTATGGTTGATAAAGAATTACAAAAATTGACACAAAAAAAACATAAGTAAGAATCGAAGTTTAAATCTCTACTCGAAACAATAAGTAAGTGTGTTATTCTTTAGAGGAAATTATCGAACTTTTTTTTTAAAAAAAAATAGAAAGGCAACGATTTTTTTATTATTATTTATTTTTTTTCACTTGCGTGTCTCCCAGATCCAGGTAATCCTAATTTCTGGCCATCCACGTGGGTAGGTTACGGTTCCCAGATCAGCGACAGCCCAAAGAGGTAAAATGCGGAAAGAATCGCCCCAAGAAGAAAATGTTTCACCAAACTTATGTCCTTTTTCCCAGAGTCTCCAACACTCGGCAGCAACAAAGTTACCAATAATGGCCCTCCGGTAACACCCTTAGAAAATAATATAATAAAATTAATCACATATTTATTTTGTACCGACAAAAAAAGTTAACATACCTTACTTGAAGGGTGTTTCCCTGTTTTCCACGAAAATGATTAAATGATGATGATGTAGGGTGAGAGAAAGCGTCGGATGATCACTATACGTGAAGAGAGAAAAGAAAACAAAAATTACGAATTTATAAAATCTCATTTGTGAGGTGTACTTACAATTTTGCCGTAATAATCCCTAAATAGGTGCGATTTCACAAAAATACAGCCATAAACCAATAATAGAAACTAATACTGTTTGAAATCACAATTAATCACTACACACAGATTACTCCCAGAACGGATGATCGTAGATCAAACTCTTTGTATAGTCACGAACGGCAATAAATTCAAAATGACACCTTCACTTGTCGAAAATCGATAAAGAACAACCAATTTTATATTGATTAAAAATCCTATTTGAAAAAAAACGTAATATAAAACGATAGGAATCCACTATTTTTATCTCTCACAATTACCTACTTAGGTTAGTTCGGCCACCTGCCCATGGATGCCAGTATATGTACTATTCAGAAATTTTTATTTAAATTAGTTTAATTGATTTTTAAAACGATATATTAAATTACTTATTTTAAATTGAAAATAACCCGTAACAATTTCCCCCCTTGTGTCAAGAAAATTTACCCTCGTAAATTTTCACCAGCGCTAGCTGATTTCAAGTCTTTTGCACTCCATATGCCTTTTGACGTACCGTGTTCGTCTCTCAGCTCATACGTCCAAGGAGACACTCGTCTCTTTATGTAGAATGGGCCAATAAATTTCGGAGCTAACTTGCTCGTGAAATAATTGATAGCATTAGACTGGACGAAATTTCTTCTCCAAACTAATTGGTTAACCAAAAATTCTTCATGTCTTCGTCGCAAATTATACGTTCTTTCGCTTTTCGTAGCCGCTGCGTCTAAGCGTTTTCTTACATCTTCGAATAATTTTTTAAATCCATCTTGTCTGTCTTCTCTTTGTCCATCTTCTTCGTCATTTTCGGTGACCATCCTCGTTATATACTCTTCTCCATGTAATACCATATTCCTTCCGAAATTTATGTAATATGGAGTATGATTAGTCGCTTCGTGTTTGGCCGTCCGGGTGGCACAGGCAATTTTTGCTAGATTCACATCCCAGGTTCTGTGATTGTCGGACACATACATGGCCAGCATGGTTTTAAGTGTTTTGTTGAATCTCTCAGTTGGGTTAGCCTGAGGATGGTAGTTTGCGTTGTATCTAATCTTGACTCCATATTTATTTGCAAGTTGCTGAAACTGTTTTGACCTGTATTGTGGGCCATTATCACATAATATTAGTTTCGGGGCACCAAACATCAAAAATACATCCTCCTCAATTTTTTTGGTAACCACGTTTGCCGTAGACGATCTGAGAGAGAAAACTATAGAGAACTTGCTAAAGGAATCCGTTACTGCGAGGATATACTGATTACCTTGATTAGACCGTGGGAATGGTCCCATTAAATCAGTTGATATTATCTCCCAAGGAGAAAGTGCCCGTGGCTGTTTCGTCATTAGACCTTTCGGACCTTTAAGTTCGGGTTTATAAGCAGCGCATATTGTACAGCTCCTAACATATTTGGCTATGTCATTCCGTAATTTAGGCCAGTAGTATTTTTCGGTAACCCTAACATAGGTTTTAAAAACTCCCATATGACCTGCGGTTGGAGGATCGTGTGCCGCAGATATAACGGTCCTTCTGTGTTCTTTCGGAACCACTTTTTTCCAACACTCCGACGGACCAACCAATTCAATATAACCTGGTCTTACGTATTTATATAGTTGTCCATCCGAAATTCTCCAGTTTGGAAATTTTAAGGGATCCTTCTGAACCTTTTCCATCATACTAATATACCATTTATCTGCGATAGAAGCATCCACAATCCTCTTTTCCACAAAATCAACGAGAGGTACCGATCGGGATAAGGTGTCCGGAACGACATGTTCTTTTCCTTTTCTGTGGATGATTTTAAAGTCATACTGCTGTAGACGTACAGCCCACCTAGCCAACCTACCCGTAGGATCTTTCAGATTTTGTAACCATACAAGAGAATAATGGTCAGTTATTACAGTAAACGGGACACCTTCTACGTATTGTCTTGTTTTTTCCACGGCCCATAGAACTGCTAAACATTCTCTCTCTGTCGTGGAGAAGTTTCTCTCTTGTCTGGTCAGCGACCGGCTAAGGTAACAAATGACTTTATCTCCCTCGGGGTGAGGTTGAGTCAATACTGCCCCAATTCCATACCCCGACGAATCGCACTGAATTACGAAGGGTAAGCTATAGTCTGGGCAACTAAGAACCGGCGCTGATACCAGACACTCTCTAATTCTACGAAAAGCTTCCTCACATTCTGCTGTCCATACAAATTTCCTTGATTTTCTAAGGAGTGAAGTCAGTGGAGATATCACTGTGGCAAAATCGGGAATAAAACGTCTGTACCACGAAAAAGTCCCAACAATACGTCTTACTTCCTTCACAGTGTTGGGAACAGGTAGTTGGAGCATGGCCGTTACTTTATCTGGGTCCACATGGAGACCGTTTTTGTCTACCACATAACCCAGATATTTCATCTCGGGCCGACAGAATTGGCATTTCTCCCAACTGACAGTCAATTTGGCCTCTCTTAGCCTTTTAAATACCTCATCTAAAATTGACAAATGTTCCTCGAAAGTTTGTGTCACCACCACCACATCGTCTAAGTAGACGAACACGTGCGGCTCTAAGTCAGGGCCCAACACATGGTCTATTAACCTTTGCCAGGTGGCTGGAGCATTATGTAAACCAAAGGGCATACGCCGAAATTGATATAGTCCCCTCCCAGGCACTGTAAAGGCGGTATACGGTCTGGAAGACTCCGCTAAGGGTACCTGCCAAAACGCAGATTTTATATCTAAGGACGACAAATAGTGTGCGTCCCTGAGTTTATCTAAGGTATTAGAGACATAAGGAAGAGGATAGCTATCCCGTTCTGTAACACTATTCAGTTTCCTGAAATCCACGCAGAAGCGGTAGCCTCCGTCTTTCTTCTTCACCAATAATATTGGTGAAGACCATCCACTGTTGGATTTCTCTATAATACCTTGTGCCATCATTTCAGTTAACTCTTTGTCTATATGTGCCTGCATTACGGGTGAAACTGGGTAGTAGCGTTGTTTTATTGGTGATGATTTCGTAACGTTGATATGTTCCGCCAGGTCAGTACATCCAATTCGATTTCCCATTAACTCCTTACTTCTGCCTAACAGGGCTTGTAAACGTGCTTGTTGTAGAGTAGTGAGAACGGTCTTATCTCTCAGGTGGTCCACTTCATCCAGACTAACTGGCTGGTCGGAGAAATACCACTCGTTATGTCGCAAATCCGGAACTATGCCCATATGCCTCCAAAAATTTGTTCCTAGAATCAAGGTATGTGGTAGTTCCGGTACTACCAGAGTCTTTATCAATTTTACTTTATCCCGCACACAAAAGGGTATTTCACATTCCCCTACACTTTCCACAAGGTCACCATTAGCCATTTTACACTTAAGTTTCCTAGTCGAATCAAGTACAAATCCTAAATTCTTTATGATTGTCCAACCCCTGCTACCTATAATAGTGGATGTTGCTCCAGAATCCAACAGTCCAAGCAAAATTGTTCCCATTACGCCCACTTTAAGGTAAGGTCGCTCATCATCTTGTGCATGATCTAGTATAAAGTCGAGTACTGGCTGAAGATGTTTAGTCGAATTTCCTAGGTCGACGTCCTTAATTCGACCACTTAAGAACGTCGGTTGCCGTTTCCCGCAGTCTTGCAAGTTGGACAATTTCTTACCGTGTACCCTTCTTTCTTGCATTTAAAACAGAATAGTTTTTTCGGTAAGGCGCACCCAATCGCCTTGTGTCCAGGTTGCTTACACCGAAAACATGTTATCTCTCTTGCAAGAGATGACCTACCAGGTTGTGATTGAGAAGTCGCTTCGAGAGCATTCACATGCTCGCTTACATCGACATATGCCAAATCTTTTTCAAGTGTATTCCCGCGTCGTGAGGAAGGTTCAACGTACTTATTGACCATGTCCCTCCTAGCCTCCATGCTTCTACAGGAAACACGTAAATCAGATATAGTTGCTGGTAGTGGATCACTAAGTCGTTCCAAATAGAAGGGGTGAAGGTTTTTCAAAATAATTTTTAATTTTGCCTCTTCCGAAATCTTACATCTCAACCGGTTGAAATAACTTGACATCACTGCTAAATATACACCTATAGATTCAGTGGAGTGTTGAGTCCTTTTCTGAAGCTCCTCGAATAATTCTTCCTCATAATTTGACGATAAGTATTCCGCACGAAATTCCCACAACATTTCATCCCAACTAGTTACTCTATCTCTACATTCTTTATAGAATTGGTAGGCCTTATCTGAGAACAAGTCAATGCCAGCACTGAATAAAGTTTCCTTTGAAACATTGCGGGCTACTCTAAGTTCCTCGACTCGTTCCAGGAAAGCATTTATAGATACTCCAGTTTTCTTATCTCCGGAAAATTTCTGAAGGTTCCATTTATGTGGTGGAATTGTTTTGCTCATTACATCGTCGTGACCATGAGTATTTCTGGTAAAAGGAAGGTTATTTGCGTCTGCTAGCGAGGATGATCTTGAGGCCTGCGCTAGGTCCTGCTGAAAGGTATTAGCTCCAATCTGTCCTTCTACAAAGCTTAGGGACGATGGGATCAGAACTTCTTTTCTTTTTTCATATTCCTCAACTTTTTCATTAAATTTCTCCATTACTGACAATACCAAAGCCAAAACTTCCGATTTCTTTGTCTGTTTTTCCTCACTATCACACATCATATTGTCCAGCCTTCCAAGAGTGTGACTAAACTTCGTCCGTAGCTTTAAGGCTTCACTACTACCCTTACCATTATTGAACTGTGCAACCATTTCCAACAGAACATCTAATTTCTTTTTTATTTCACCATAATCTTGATCAAAAGTGAATGGATACTCCGGGTACTTGAGACTATCTCCATCCTCCTCTAACTGTATCGCTTGAGATAAACGGCGACGCATTTCCTCACAATTTCCCGTCCCAATGCCACGTACAGTTAGTTCATATATAAGCTCGTCCTTATCAAGGCGATTAATTTGCATTTTTCTTGGCATTTTGATCTATATAAGTAACCACAATATATCAATACACCTCGCTATAACGCTATAATACCAAGTATACTTACACCACACTATCACAATAGTACCACAGAATAAACAATATCACCTTGTATATCTCAAATTTTATCACCCTATATCCAAAACACTATCACCGTATCACACTGTACAATAAATATTCAAAAAAAGATGTATCAAAATAAAAATGATCAACAAGATATAAGTATTTTATAATGCATCTGCTGAACACCAATTATTATTATACCCAAAAAAAAATTAGAAAAGGCCCCACGTTGGGCGCCAAAATGATACCTCCCTCAATTCGGTTAGATATCTATAAGCAACTGTCAGTTGACAGAGGAGTATTTGCCGGCCAAACTATCAGTGGAGACGGGCGGAGTATGAAATGAAATGATCTTTCTATTTGGGCGCCAAGTAAATTAACTTACTAAACAAATACTCTCATAAGTTCTCGGTAACCCCCCAATCTACTAAAAAGAGATTACTGCACATACACAAAAAGTGACAAGTCTACTTTAAAGATCAATGGCGGTTTATTAATAATAAAGAAAATCTACAATTACATTCAATATTCTATACCCAAGATTCAATACACGAGATTCGGTCAGTAAACAGTATTCGGTAAATAATAGTCGGTGAGCAACATTCATTCAACAGTACCCAGTAAACAGTGAACCGTATTTAGTAAATAGTCACAGTAAACAGTATACGTAAACGGGTCAGTAAATATAGTCTTCCGTACACAAAGTTCAATATACAATATTAAATAAACAGTATTCAAGAAACAGTAATCAATAAACAGTATTGGATAAAAAAAAGTATTAATAAACAGTGTTCAATAAAAAGTATTAATAAACAGTAATCAATAAAAAGTTATTACTAGAATATTAAAATGACTATTAATAAACAGTATTCAGCAGAAATACATTAAAAAAAAATCTTGAAACTTACTCAAAGTGTAACATGATGCAAAAGGCAAAAAATATATATATATACATACATATATACACACCTATATGCAAAAAAACTAGTATATCACCAAAGACTGAAGGTTAGAATCTTAAAGGTACGCACCAGTTGTGTAAGATATGTAAGTATCAGCTTTCCTTCACAATAGTAAAAAAAATTAAATGAACCCAAAATATATGAACACAAATATTATAATGTAGTAATAATCCCCTGATTATTTCTTTAATTGCAACCCGATTTAAAAAGAAAATACTATTTAAACTGAACAAATAAAATTAACTCTCTTGACAAGTATGGTTGATAAAGAATTACAAAAATTGACACAAAAAAAACATAAGTAAGAATCGAAGTTTAAATCTCTACTCGAAACAATAAGTAAGTGTGTTATTCTTTAGAGGAAATTATCGAACTTTTTTTTTAAAAAAAAATAGAAAGGCAACGATTTTTTTATTATTATTTATTTTTTTTCACTTGCGTGTCTCCCAGATCCAGGTAATCCTAATTTCTGGCCATCCACGTGGGTAGGTTACGGTTCCCAGATCAGCGACAGCCCAAAGAGGTAAAATGCGGAAAGAATCGCCCCAAGAAGAAAATGTTTCACCAAACTTATGTCCTTTTTCCCAGAGTCTCCAACACTCGGCAGCAACAAAGTTACCAATAATGGCCCTCCGGTAACACCCTTAGAAAATAATATAATAAAATTAATCACCTATTTATTTTGTACCGACAAAAAAAGTTAACATACCTTACTTGAAGGGTGTTTCCCTGTTTTCCACGAAAATGATTAAATGATGATGATGTAGGGTGAAAGAAAGCGTCGGATGATCACTATACGTGAAGAGAGAAAAGAAAACAAAAATTACGAATTTATAAAATCTCATTTGTGAGGTGTACTTACAATTTTGCCGTAATAATCCCTAAATAGGTGCGATTTCACAAAAATACAGCCATAAACCAATAATAGAAACTAATACTGTTTGAAATCACAATTAATCACTACACACAGATTACTCCCAGAACGGATGATCGTAAATCAAACTCTTTGTATAGTCACGAACGGCAATAAATTCAAAATGACACCTTCACTTGTCGAAAATCGATAAAGAACAACCAATTTTATATTGATTAAAAATCCTATTTGAAAAAAAACGTAATATAAAACGATAGGAATCCACTATTTTTATCTCTCACAATTACCTACTTAGGTTAGTTCGGCCACCTGCCCATGGATGCCAGTATATGTACTATTCAGAAATTTTTATTTAAATTAGTTTAATTGATTTTTAAAACGATATATTAAATTACTTATTTTAAATTGAAAATAACCCGTAACATAACAAGGGTGAAATTTATTCTTTTTCAGTAATTTACTAACCAAACTCTTAGAAACTCCAGTTTCGTCACTGACTTGCCTTACACTTGTATTTGGATTTTCAATAACCCACGCTAAAATAGTGATTTGCTATACCTTTCCATGGTATAATTCATTCTTATTAACAACTTGAAGTTCTCTTTAAATTAACTATTGAATTAACTTGCCCTCGAATTGAGCGTATATATGAAAATTTCTAATTTGTCCACTGTGTATATATATTTTCGAGAATACTTGTTCGTCCAATTGTTAAGAGAACGAGATACTCAGGCAAATATTTAACCATGTAACATAAAGAGTGAAATAAAGTTTAATTTTTGACTACTCTTGAATTAACAACTTTTTTAAAGTTATAAAGGAATATCAATAATAGTAATAAACCCATGCAATAAAAGACATATTTTTATTTTCTCATAAAAAATAATTCGTAATGTAGCTATAAGAATATATACCCTACCCTTATATTTTACCAAAAACTACATTAAATACTATTTTACAATATTGTATAGGGTGAGTTTTGAGCCAGAATAGGTTTTAAAATTAAGAAGAATAGTTCAACACATACCCTAAAATTCTTCATTACAGGAATTAAATTAGGCAGAATCTTGTACAGATATCCCGGGTGAAGATACTAATAAGGTATTGAAGCAGAAAGATGGTAGATGAGCTGATTTTCGAACATATGTATAGTTAAAGAAACTTAACGGACAAACTAAAATCATGATTTGAACGAAAAATACGTTTTTAAATTTTTCGCTTTTAACATTAAGACTAACTTTTCTTATTATATTAACGCCTTTGGTGGAGTTTGGCTATTCTATCACTCAACCAGGACACACACACACTACACAACCAATTGCTAGGATGTCGCCAGTTGCCTCAACTGAGATTCGAGCTAGAGAGTGGTCAGCTGTGGTCTCTTTAGCTCACTGCCAATGCGCTACCGCCTCAGCTGATTTTAAGCTACGAATTCACACGTATTTTCCAAAAATTGTTTTTTTTCTCGAAAAATTAAAAGTAGATATTAAAAAATTAAACATTTCTTGGCAATATTCATTAGCGTAGGAAATATTAATTATACAAATAACAAAAGCTTAGCCATGAAAAAGGGAACATATTGAGTTTCCGAAACGTCTGCGAAATATAATTATTTTTATTTTTATTTTATGTATATTATAATATTGCAAAAAAAAACAACCTTTAACTAACTGTTCCTTTGACGTAAAGGTTATATTTTAAAAAATCCAGATATTTTTTAGATTATCTGGGACTATTCAAGAATTATGTAGTAATAAATCCCAAAAAACGAAAAAAAAGAAAATGTTACTAATCTCTAAAGTGTCACTTCTGAATAGGTCAAAAGTAGTAATATAAGACAATAGACACTTTTAGAAAAATTGAAAGAGTAAATATGCAATAAAACATTTTCATACTCATTTTTTAAATAATAAATATTGCTTCATGAAGTATTAAAGCTAACTAGTTTCTTGATTCTGTTTTTTTAATTATCAGCTTAATTGAAAGCAATGTTACGACCATAAATTAATTTCAATGATGACTAAATAATGAAGTAAATATTAAACGGAAAATCAAAATGAGGATTAAATTAAAATAGGGTACTTGCAAAAGCCATTCTACTCAAGTAGTATATTAAGATAAATGATTATTTTACGATCTTTAACTACAGTGTGGTATTTACTTCATTATTTGATTTACCATAGCTTTATTAACAGCAGTTATAAAAATAAATTTACATTTCTGATGAAAACATTCGATTAACGACAAATTTTACTATATTTCTGCTGAATAAACTATCAAAATTGAATACTGTATTAAATTTCTGTACTGTGATTGATAATATGTAAACATTGTTTTTAAAAAATCAATAATGACTATATCATTTTTATTAATTTTGTTGTATATTTCTTAATTTCGTATATAAATACGAGGATATGACTGGGCAAGACAAGATGTATTAGTCCAAATTTGTTATGACTGAAAGAGATAAAAGTGTACTAATCATGAGACGTCTACAAGTAGTGATTTTGTACATTTTCCAAATCAGTTGTTCAATAATTAGTGTTGGATGGTAACTAAAAATAAAATAGTAAAATAAATTTTATATTTAAATTAGAAATGCGAGTACTTTTCCTCTAATATCTTAAAAAGACATAAACAACTCTCTACAGAAGTTTTTTTTTTTTTTATTTCGGGGTTTTTGGCTTTGGTATGTAACCATTAGCACAGTGCCATGTATTATTAATATTTATTTTATTCGCAAACTCTACATGTAACTGATAAAAATCAAGTACTATGTAGAAAGCAATTAATTTAATATTGCACTAAGCGCCACCAGATGGATTAATCCGAAGGGACTCCTCTGTTATAGGCAAAGCACGTCACCATCCCAAGGATCGGTTTCTGGTTTATTAGCCTTTATTTTACTGTTTTATTTTTATATTAAATATTTACCTCTATGGACTCCTTTAGATTTCCTTACCATAAGAAATTGTTAACAGGGCATTAAAAATAGAAACCAATGAAGAAGTTAATTGAAAATATAGCAATTGTAAGAGTGTTATGACAGAAGCTACTAGTGGTGACAAGAAAAATTTAGCTCACTCATATCTTGAGGCATCAGATTCAAGCTATACTTTAAAGCATGCTACCAAGTATAATGAAAAAGTGTACTTTTATTTCTAGAGAGATAGCAACTTTGTTAGCAATATATATTTTTTATTTCGGTGCGATCCACACCGCAAAATGACAATTTTCAAGATACTTAACAAGTTGTGTTCTTAATTTATGTCACTATTTTTTGCACTAATCTCTGAAATTTTTACGTTACACTAATACAATATAATGTCAGAACCAGTTTTTTCATAGAGAAAAAATGGCTCTCGGAAACGCTGTCAGAAATTTATTGTGATAGATGGTAATGCAAAATTAAACGACCTTTATTAATTCTAAAGGAACACTGTCGTATTACTGAACCAAAATATTCTATTCTTGATTATTCTACATCTTTCTAACGTTCCTATACCTTTCTCTATATCTAAATTGGATATTTTTTAGTAAAAAATACGTTTTCACGGAAAATTTGAAATTTGACATCACCCCAAATATTCGTATTGATAATTTTTGATAAAAGCCATCAAATAATAAGTTTTACTCCATTTAACACATGAACACGAGATGTCTTCATACTGCCTATTTTGAAAACATGACGTAAATATTTGAAAATAGTACCAATTATGAAAAACCACCAGGATAAATAAAATTAACAAAGGAGGTTGTAAATTATGGAATGTGGAAAATAATACCAATTATGAAAAACCACCAGGATAAATAAAATTAACAAAGGAGGTTGTAAATTATGGAATGTGGACTGATTCAACCAAATCTAACAGCGATTAAGGCAACACCTGAATTTATGATCAAGATTAGAGTGTGGAGAAATACCATCAATGAAAGCATTTTCAAACGAAAAAATTGAGAAGAATGTGCCAATGCAGAATTTGCAGTTCATTTAAAATTTGCTTTTAAAACATGATCCTACAATATTCGGAAATTATGTTCAGTGAACAAAATAGATGAAAATAAATTGCAAATAATAATAATAATAATAATAATAATAATCTTTATTCACCATTTACGATACATTAGAGTATATAATATGGCAGGTCATTTATATAAATAGTATAAAATAAAAGACAAAGCAATAAATAAATCAGTAAATAAATAGTACATAATAATTAGGTATGTTACGAACACTAAATAACAAATTGACAAACACACAGATATATTGCATACATGTCAAAACGTTTCAAACTTAGATAGTCTTAAGGTGACACAAAATAGGGCCTTAACTTAAAATATTCCGGATACAAACTCGTCAACGCTGTATAATGTGTTTTCTAATAAGAAATTTTTAATTTTACTTTTAAACAGTCTACTTCTTCAATTTATCTGTGCTCAATAACAATATTGCAAATTTCCCAAGCTCTTGGTTTGAATTTCGTGTTTGAATTTTCTCCAAATGATATCAAGATAGTTGACATGTTACTGGTTACTGTTTGGAATTTTTTTCATTTCCCAACATCTTCGATCACTTTCCTTTATGTTTCCAAAACTATTAGTACGAAGACATCGTTGTAAATTTGCGAGGTAAATTCGTAATCAAAATATCTTTAAATATTACATTTTAAACGACTCGGAACTTTACCGAGTCAATTATCAATACCTTCACAGTCCACAACGTCTTTAAGAAAATATGACAAATTAATCTCTTGAAAGACGTTCACGGCGTTTTCCGACAAAGATCCATTATCAAAAGCTATTTTTCTACGAAAATACATATTCTCAAAAAATACAATTCAAAAATGCAGGTACAAAATAGAAATCCAAAATCCAATAATAATTTCGATGCACACCTCACTCTCGATGTTGATAATAATTTATTTACATGAGGGGAGGCTATGATATGTTTTTCTTAGGTTGTCTCAGGGTTGTCTACTATTGACAAAATATTGAGGTGTCAGATTTAATTGATTGTCACTGTCATTTATTTTTGGCTGAATTTCCAAATTTTTTATTGATGACATTGCTGTGCTTTTTTAGGGTCTCACTGTTGCAACTATGTAGAACCAATTTGAATTTGTGGTTATGTTTTTGACTTTTCAACATAACCTCAGTAATTAAAACAGACATTCATACCAACAGAATTCAGATTTTCCAAGGCCTCTCCTCATGTAAATAAAATGTGAATAGCATATATATATACTAATTACTTTTCGTTCCTTCTGTACTATTTATATATAAACAAGCAAAGTATTGTTTTCGGTTTATGAATTAAGTCATTCATAATTAATCTTGTAACTCATTTGTTCTCACATTTCAACGATGCTGTGTTGAAATAAATCATTGTTGTGCTGTGAAAACCTTTTTATGCATATTGTCCGGTGACATAAATTACACCCACATAATTTTAAGAGCACTATTTTGCATATTCGTTATTCGCTTCTCACTTCTCAGAAGATGCTGAGGTTACGCACGACTTATAGAACTATCTCTATATACAGTATACACTAACTTTGATTATTTATACAATGGGCTGTTCCTCGAAATTTTGCAAATGATACCAGACTAGACATACCGTGTTTTTTAAAATAATAATAATAATAAGTTTATTTACCAATACATTTACAAAGAAATTTACAGTAAATAGAATGTAAATAAACATAATACTTCATAGAAGTGTCGAAGGACACTGTGCATGAAGAAAAAAACAATGAAAAACATACAAAACAATCAATCAATGAGAGCATATTGTGCACCATCTACTTAAATAACAATAAAATAAAAAATAAATAAACACTTGCTATAATTGTAAAAATATGTAAATAATTAATAAATAATTTGAAAATTTACACTTAAGTTATAATATAACACTAACACATTACAGATACAAACAAAACACTTTAAATAAGAATAAAAATAATCTAACTTTAAATGGACAATTATTGTATAAATACAGATAACAATGTATAAGGACATATTGATTTATTAGAAAGTATTGAAACCTAAAATACTTTATTAAAATATCGCTTCGGATTAATAACATTATGAATTTCTTCTCTAGGATGTATTGCTTCATTTTAAATTTTGCTTTACTAAGAACTGACATCTGCTTAATATTATTTGGTAATATATTATAAGCTTTGGGACCAAGGTATGTAAAACATCTCTGTCCACAGGTTGTATTTGTTTTTGGAATTTTTAAGTTATTTTGATTTCCTCTGGTGTTATGTACTACATTATATATTTCTACTTTGGTTTTCCATTGATTTATAATACACTGGAAAAAAAAATAACAACCTAATGTCCATTATCTTAGTCTCTTTAAAAAGTAAATTTGTAGAATAAGTTGGTTCTTTATTGAATATGATTTTTAATACCCTTTTTTGCAATGTATCTAACTGTCGTAAATGTGTGTCTAGAACTCCTCCCCAACCTAGAATTCCATACGTTAAGTGTGATTCTACAAGTGAATGATACAATATTCTAATTTGTTTTACATCTAAAATTTCTTTTAAGCATTTTTAAACCTGTATATTAATTTTCTGATTTTATTCGAAATATAATCAATATGTAGGTCCCATTTAATTTTCGAATCAATAATTATTCCTAAGTATTTGACCTTCGTTACAGATGATATTTTTAAGTTTTGATCACGGTGTAAGACAATTAGGTGATGCCACGAGCCGACCGGCCGCGTCGTCAATTTGTTAACGCTGGGAATAGAGAGAGATGGTAGAACAGGGCCGCATATTTTACCGTGAATCGGGCTCATTGTATGGATGTAGCTGTAGCTGTTTAAAATCTAAAGCAATTCTTTTTAAATGTTCTAGTATTATATATCTAAATAATTAACTTCACTCATTAAAAACGAAACAATATTTTTACACTATACCTTAGAATTTAATTAAAAAAGCTGTAGTAAGTAATGATTTTTATATTATGTCAATGATCGCATTGATCGAAAGAATCATTCATTGCTTGCAATAAGGTATTTATTTAAAGATAATATAGTAATATAGTAAAAATAGTAGTATATTTTGATGTGATAACGAATAAATAATAAGGGATACGTGAGTGAAATAAATAATGTATACGAAAAAATGTTTATTTATTTATTCAAAAATTAAATAACTATTCAAGTTGAGTAAACATAAAGCATTATTACTTAGATATTTGTATTGTCCAAAATCAAAAAAAAGAGAAAAACTATTAATCACATTTGATATTGATTCTTAAATTTTAATTTAAATCTCTTAGCAATGTGCTCAGAAATTTAATGTGGTAAATTGAATCAACTATAATAGAGCCAGTCAGATAATTGCAATCTAGATTCCTTCTTTTTGTTGGAAAAAGACTGTTTTTGTCTGGGATTCTCTTTTAAAAAACTGTTTTTTTTTTAAATCGGCATTAAAGTACCTCAAAAGCGTCATTAAAGTGATCAGACTTGACATTTAAAAATAATTATGATATATCCTAATGTCACTTAAAATTTTAAATAATTATGACATTTCTTAATGTCACTGAAAATTATTTAAAAAATAGAGTTAATTAATCTTAATTTCATAGTTTCTGGATAAAAAAAAATGTAATATGCACCTCGGCATTAAAGTTCCTTTTTATCACTCATGTGGTTTATTTGCTTCGGCCCTACGGGCCTCGGCAACTAAACTCCACATTCATGATAAAAAGATTAACTTTAATGCCTTGATACATAAATAACTATTTTTTTAAATCGGCATTAAAGTATCCCAAAATCGGCATTAAAGTGATAGAAATAGTCATTAAAGTAATCCATATTATTGTACGATTTTTGTAGTTGGCCGAGGTGACAGATAAATGTAAACATAACTTTTTCATTGCTTGTGACAATAATTGTGTTGTAATAAAAGGTAAATAAATAATAAATATAGTTTTTTACATTCAGAATTGTATTATCACTATTATAATTGCTAAAAATAATGATTTTCTTACAAAAAATTATTCCGATTTGACACTTTAAAAATAATTGTAACATTTCCCAATGTCACTTAAAATTTTAAATAAATATGACATTTCTTAATGTCACTGAAAATTATTTAAAATATAGAGTTAATTAATCTTAATTTCACAGTTTCTGGATTTAAAAAAAAATTAATATGCACCTCGGCATTAAAGGTCCTTTTTATCATTTATGTGGTTTATTTACTCCACCTTCATGATAAAAAGTTAAACTTTAATGCCTTGATACATAAATAACTATTACCCGCATTGTCATGTAAAATAAAATTAGTTTTGTAATTATGTCTTGAGAGTGGGATTCACAGGCAGGGAAATTCTAGTGTTTTGCTCTGATTAATACATAAGAATTCGTCAATGGTCTCTTCAAATACGTCAAACTAAGTTGATATGCTTGAATAAAATGTTTTCCAAGGATGTAATTGAATATAGTTCCATTTGAATAATTTAGACCTCCCCTAGATTTCACACTTACAAATTCGGCTATAGCTGGTAAAATTATATATTATGCACACACTGTTTACCTAATTTACAAATATTACTCGGTTTCCGGGTTTCCCGGTAAATGAGTGCATACCTACCACAGTTTCGGTTCATGCAAGGCGCAGCCCGCGTGGCCCTGTACTCCCTCTCTTTGTCTTACGATTTCGCGTCTCTTGCGTTAACAGTTTGGCGACACTCGAACCATACGATACATTGAGGCGTTTCATCACCTAATTGTCTTACACCGTGGTTTTGATTAATGACAAGCTGTTGAAACGGAGGGGCAGATATTTCATATTGATAAAAAGGTAAGTAGTTTGCCTTAGATATATTTAGTGTTAGCAATTTACTGTCAAAATAATTTTTTATATTTTCCAGATCTCCTTCTACCTTAATTTTCAAGTTTTCCCAGTTTTAATCTGTATAGAAGAGAGCGGTATAATCAGCATAACTTATTATTGAACCACAGGTCTGTAAGTTAAATAGAGAGTTCATATATATTATAAAGAGTACTGGCCCAAGTACTGTACCTTGCGGCACACCATACTCTACAACTTCAGGACGACTTCTTGAATAGTTTATTTCTGTATATTGTATTCTACCAACTAAGTATGATTTTAATAGTTTTAAACTCTCATTTCTAAACCCAAGATTATTTAGTGTCGCTAGAAGTTCCGTATGACATACCGTGTCAAATGCTTTTGTTAAGTCGATAAAAACAGCTAAGCTCTTTTCTCTGTTGTCCAAGGCATGATAAATTTTGCTTACTAGGTTTGCAATCGCATCTTGTGTACTCATACCTTTTCTGAACCCATATTGTGCACTAGATAATAATTTATATTTTTCTAGGTAGTTTACAATTCTGGACTTTATGACTTTTTCAAAAATCTTCGCAAAATTACTTATTAAAGAAATGGGTCTGTAGTTGGTAACGTTATCTTTGCATCCACTTTTATGAATAGGCTTTATGATGGCTACTTTAAATGCCGAGGGACATTCACCTTCAACTATCGACTTATTTATTATATAATTTAATGGAGTCGCAATATATTCAGAAATTTCTTTTAATGTGGTTGCAGTAATTCCATCAATTCCGGGTGATTTCTTATTTTTTAATTCATTAATATATTTTACAATTTCTGAAGGAGTGGTAGGGTGCAAAAATATTGAATTTAACTGCACTTTTGTTACAGGTGTTGTATTTAGACTTGGGTTAATTTTATTTGCAAGAGATTTGCCGATACAACTAAAGAAGGAGTTAAAAATATTTGCCTTTTCGTCATCACTTGTTACTTTTTCACCTTTAGTATTTTTAATATTAGATTTATTTTTTTGTATTCCACAGAATTCGTTTGTGACTTCCCACAAATTTTTTTAGGAAGATCTATTTCTCTCTACTTTATGCCTATAATAATTCGTTTTTTCTTTTTTAATTAAATTACTTAATTCATTACAATATTTTTTGTACTCCTTCTTTAATTCATTATTATTAGGATTATCTTTAACTTCAGTATACATTTTATCCCTTTTATTTATACCCTTAATTAGTTTTTTTGTAATCCAATTTTTCCTCTTTTTATCATTATGTTTAACTTTAATAATTTTTGTACTTGTTTTTATCTCATTTATTATTATATTAATAAATTTGTTAGTAGCATTTCCAGATTTTCATTTTTCAGCCCTTCCCATGATATTTCCTTAAGTGAATTTTTTAATTTTTTATAATCAATATTTAATATAATTTTGTGAATTATGTGGACTTAGCTGTGCATTAGTTAATATTATTTGTACTGCAATTATATAATGATCCGTTATTTTCGATTTTATTATACAGGGTAGCGTCATCTCTTCTGGATTTTTTGTTGACTTGATAAAAACGTGATCTATACAGCTTGTGCTTTCATTTTCTTCTCTTGTGATGTTATTTATATAAGATTTAAAACCATGAGAATATAAAATGTTTAGATATTCTACTGAAACATCATCATTTGCTTTATGAAGATCTATATTAATATACCCTATTAATACATTATAATGAGCAGTACTATTTGTATTGTTAAGGTAATCATCTATGGCGATATTAAATTCTCTTAAAGTTGATGGAGGTCTATACATAGCTAATATACTTATTTTGTTTTTATTTATATCTAGGATGTCAAGTTTTATGACTTTGATGTCGCTGATTTTAACAATGCTATACTCATAGTTTAATTCTTGTTTTATATATACGATAACTGACGTACTTTTTCTTTTTGCTAGTGTTTTTCATTTAAGGCCAAAAAAATTTTCAAACCGAAGTAATTAATCTATTAAATTTTTGTGACGTCAAAAACGGATAGTCATTTGTATAGGTCGTGTATATCATATGACTCACATAACCTTAAATATTTTGCTCGATATTTTGTTTTTGTAAATTTATTTTCAATTTTAATTTTAAATTTTGTAGTTTTAACACGGATCCATTATAAAATTTAGAAAGTCTCGCAGACAGAAGATATATAAAGTTTTAATATTGTAAATGATTAAAAATAGGCGGCAAATTATAGGTTATAGGATTTCCAACCAACAAAAATAATCTTATTTTATTAGATCAAGGCAATTAATAGTTACTCTACAGAAAAATGTTCTTTATTATTTACTATATCTTTTAAGCTGTACATTAGAAAGGTTGGGATCAGGATCAAGTAAACGTTAGTGCATAATATCGACAGTTAATTAAATGTAAGGGCAAAAACTCGGGCAAAAACTCATGTTTTCGGTTATGCAAACCTATAAAAACTAATTTACCTTACAGTTCCCTTTCTTACGTGGTGGTTATGACCAAGACTCTCATTAACTTTCACATTGTGTTTATATGCATTTTTGAATAAGAATATACCAGTTGCTTCAGTACCTATTGAAATATAACGGTATAAGGTAAATATCCTCGAATGTATAGGAAATCGCTTAAGGATGATTATTTCTCTACTATGGTGGGAGGCGAGGAGAGGAAATGGAGATTCACCAGTAAAAAAAATATTGCTAATAAATCTCTTATTACTGTTTGCCATTTCCGTCAATTCCGTCATCGTTTAGCAAAACTCGATCCGCCGAAAGTGATCGTTGTCGAAAATTTCTGAGGTTTTAATTACCTTCATCATTTTATCGAGGCCTAGTTCGAGCCAAAATCATGATTTCCTGCAGCTCTAGGTCTTCATGTTGCGCGTGGGTTTAGAGTTTGTTTAGTCTTTGTTTATGGATCCATAGTTTGTTAATAATTCGAGATACAGTACTGGGCATTGAGTGCCTTAAACGGTAAATTTAGTGATATGGCAAACTTATGCTTTGTGCTCTGTGCTGAATACTAGCTAGAGCATCTACATGTCAGACTGTTATGTAGATATTCGCCAATATTGCAGTAGATTTTGAGGTATAAACCTGCCAATAATCATGCTTTAAAATTTAAAAAAATTGCTATTTGAAAATTATGTGGAACTCTTAAGGTTTAGAGAAAAATACTAAAAAGTTTACTAAAGTGTTAAAGTATCCACCTTTTTTCAATATAGGAGTTCAAAGTACATTACGCCAACGCTCATAGAGCTTAGGTATGAAATGTATCAGACTTTTCTCGGGATCTGGCGAGTTTAGAAATTTGTCAATTCCTATAAAGAGATTTTTGGGTATGGTAGATCTAACGAAAATATTTTTAACTTTGTGTTACTTCCGCTTATACCGGAAGTATCACCAAACTTTGTTATTTTAAATGAAACACCGTGATTATTGGATATTTGGATTCCTCATAAAATTTTTGCTTGGGTTTGTGAACCATAATATATAATATATAATAATAATAATAATAATAACACCACATGTTATGACTACCCCTATTATCCCAGAAGGTTCTAGAAGAGCCTTGTGCAGGAGGGGGCTACACATTTAAAGACACACATCCAATATCCGTGTATAATGGAAAAAGTATTCACAGTATTTTCCATTGCCACGATCGGGATTCGAACCCGGGACTTTTGGGTGAGAGGCAGGTACGCTACCATCTCGACCATCAGTCATACTAATATACCCTTAAATCCACTATTTTCCGAGATTTTTACCATTCGGAATAAAATCGATATCTTCTATCATGTTGAAGATTAAGAAATTTTCTTTTCAAACTCATACTCTACGGTCTAACTAAAAGTTACTTTAAGTTTTCACAATTTTATACAGGGTATTCTATTTTCTCAGTCGAACATTATTTTAGTTCAAATGTCAAAAAATCATTTTTGTTTTAATGGAATTCCCTGTATATTTTCACAGGATCTAATAGATTATTGAATTTTGGATGGATTGACGTTACCATTCCCTATACCGATATCTCGCGGTTTTTTCATTTTGGCCGAGAGTTGTTGTGTAGGTAGGCGTCATTTACGCAAACTATTAGTGGAAAATAATAGCAAACATTTATTCAAATGCTGTAATATTGGATTTGTTTTCTATTTATGGAATAATTATTAGAACATGCAGAGAATTCAATGAGAAATAGCGACAATTACCAGCAATGACAAACAATGAATTCCGCAAAATCAGGGCAAATTTTCTAAAATTTGGCAAAGTTAAAGCTGTGAAGACAATATTCAAACCAGTTACAGGTAATGAAGAAAATGATAGGTATTAATGTTCTGGCTCACATTTACGCAAATTCGCTGGGATCTATTTCTGGTACCAGTTGCGATTTATGTCTCTCATTCTATTCAACAAAAATATATAAAAACGGCAAAAATCTCATTTATTTAACAGTAGATGTAATATATCTTGAAATTTACGATATTTAAAACGACACACTCATACCCCATAAAAAAGAAATACAATACTCAGTTTCTATATTATGTTAGTAAATTATATGGAAACAAAAGGATTACCTAGATTTTTATTCCTGCATATCATGGAAATTATCTTGTTGGTGTTAAACAATGGCGTATGACTTTATATTTTATAAACCGAAACTTAAAAATACAATACAGACCAGTCTAGACAGAGCACATATAAAATTTCATATTTTATTACCAGTTTAGGGAGGACGCGTAACAGAATCGTGTGTACCCTTTACTACACAGGTCGTTTTTCTTATTAATATTTTTTACTATTACCACATCGACCCTATTATAAAAAGTTACACTGGGAAATATATGGATTTAATAATTCTCTTGAGCACTAAATAAATAATTTAGTTGGGTTATTAATATGGTTTTAATCGTTATTACTATATTTTCATTTTATGTGTGGATATACGCAGTAAATCGATCCAACAAGCGAAGTGAAAAGAAATTGTGTATTGATAAAATCTCCAATCGGCCCTTAAAAATCCTGTAATTAAGTACGGCAGCACTGCTGCACACTAATTTATATAAGTCGGCTAGAATCTCCAAAGCGTATTAAAGTGTCCTGTTTACCTCGTCTTCAGAGAGAGAGGGAACGACACTTAGATTTCTGGTCTGGCTGACTTAAAATATAAAATAATACAACTACAACGATTTCAAGCGTAAGGAAATTTCTGCAAACGTTGCCACAGGAATTTGTTAGTTATTTAGGTGTCCTCTGTCAACAAGAATACGTCATTCCTCTCTAAAATCTAAAATCAGATGTTGATCTGTAATCTGTTAATAATAATTTATGACCCTATTTGTTCCATCTACAGATACTAAATACGGTTTTTAACAATATATGCCACCATTTTTTGACAGTGTTGACGTCTAGCAATAGAGTGTGCTCCTCTATTGTCGGGAATCAGGAGTCGCAAATTCGTTCATAGGGGGGTGAACTCAAAGATATAGTTTTGAAAAAAATGGTACCTTATCTAGAATAATCTTGCGGATCTAAATGTGAAGGGCGCCATTCTGTCCGCGATTGCAAAAAAGCGTAAAAAAAAATTTCGAAATTTTTTCTATTACTGAAAATTGATTAATTTTATATTTACACCTCGTTTCTGGGCTTATTTTTTAATATTTCTAAATGGTTTTCAAACCAATCAAAAGCTTGTTATTTCTAGATTCATATGCTACCAAACTATACTCGAAAATGTTGTTAACAAATGCTGCAGAATTTGTTTAAACAAAGCGTCCCCGAAAAGTGTAGTGCAAATTTCAGTATCGGGACATTTTTAAAACTATTACAGATAGATGCATACATCTATGATATGAAATATGCAAAAAAGAATGGAGCAATTTTTAGTCAAAGAATTATCTACATTGCTTTAATGTAATAAAAGATACGAATTTTTTTGCACGGCGGCATTGCGTTGCTGCGCTGAATAATTGTAACATACCTATCTCGCGCGCTCTAACCGAATGAGTACCTGCCTAGACACTAAGGCCACAGTATCTCTAAGGCCGCACTAAGGCGTTGATATATGAAATTTACCACCAACCGAGGATTCTTTTTATCAACAAATTTTAAGAGCCGCGTATCAAATAATTGTTTGGAAAAATGCGACTGAGGTAAATCCAGAAATTCCCAATCCAAATGATTTTGGTTGGGAGTTGAAGAATAATGTATATATCCCTAAATTAATAACTATAAATGGTCGTCCATAATAGGTTGCTATTGTGAGGGTAAATGTGTTTTTCGTATTTTGACCCATAATATGGTATTCTACTAAATTCAAAATCGTTTAATAAAGTGGCACTTTACCACATGAAAATGTCACTTTACTGTTATAGTAATGTCAGTGTTAATAAAAAACAGTTTGACAGAAAGTATTTCATATACCTTCTCGTATTTTTCCTTGGATTTTAAAGGAAGTATGCTCGAAGTTGCTTCTCGAACGGCATTTAAAATGTCTTCAGAATAATTTTCTAAATTGTGTTTCAGTAGCCAGATTCATTATTATAATTAATATACATATAACTTAAAATCAATTCGATTCCCAAAAATTATACTTAACTGTTATTATACAGGGTGATTCATAACTAATGGTACACAGACCAACAGCAGATTTCGAACGTAAAAATATTGCGATTTAGCCAAACTTACCTTAGTCCAAAAGTTAATGGTAACCAAGATACAGGGTGTCAATAAAACTTATTTTTTAATTTTCTCTTGCAATTTAATGAATTTTTGTATTTTTCTTGTATAAATCTATAAGTGGGGGTTATTTGGGGTGAGGAATCATAATACACCTTCAATTTTGGTATAACTCCTAGAGGGCGCTACGTACGCTGCGTTTAATGTGTAAATACGGCAGATTTCGGTTAAAAATTATTCACTTCTATCATTTCTTAATAAAAAAGGTATACTTGTTTTAAATCTCTAAATACAACAGATTTTCAGAAAAGTGCAAATCAAAAATTCCATGCAAATTCACTATGAGATGTGAAAAATTATTTTTATTATTTTGGCGGCAAAATTCGACAATTTTTCGTTGAAAATGTAGTTTTCTCTTATATAGTTAATCCCGTTTAAGTGGTTATTGGCGTTAAACAATTTCTCAAAATTTCAGACATTACAACAAAACAATTTTAACTAGTAGGCATAAATAATTTTATTCCATGGTAAACAATGCATCACAAAATATAATAACAACAACATATAACAACAAATACTACAATAAATATTCAACTTGATCACTTCTCTCTTTTCAGAATTCGAAAAAAATATGTGGCGATCAGTTTTTAGGTATTAAAAAAAATTTAGAAAGAAATAAAAAACTCAACACTTCTACAAGAATTAATTAATGTTTAAAAGATTGGTTGTTTGACAGGTACTTTTTGTTTTTATGCATGCTTGATAAATATTTATCTTTATTTACTCTGATAATGCTGTATCTCAACGCCTACTTTTAAAAATAATTTTTTACAGTGCATAATGAATACGCACAGAATTTTTGATTTGCACTTTTCTCAAAAACTGTTGTATTTAGAGACTTGAAACAAGTATACATTTTTTATTAGGAAATGATAGAAGAATGATATTAATAAGTGAAAAAAGTTACGGTCATCTTTACACATTAAACGCAGCATACGTAGCGTCCTCTAGGAGTTATACCAAAATTGAAGGTGTATTATGATTTCACACACCAAATAATCCCCACTCATAAATTTTCACAAGAAAAATATGAAAATTCATTAATTCACAAAAGAAAATTAAAAAATAAATTTTAACTTTGACACCCTGTATCTTGGTTATTATTAACTTTTGGACTAAGGCAAGTTTGGCCAAATCGCAATATTTTTACGTTCGAAATCTGCTGCTGGTCTGTGTACCATTACTTATGAATCACCCTGTATAAATAAACAAAGCCGTGTCAGTTACTATGGTTACGGAAACAAGTACCTACTATGACTTTTTTAAATTTAAAACTTTGTAATGCTTTTATATCGATCACTATTTGCTTATAATTAATTAACTAACACAAAATGTGAAAAAATAGTATAAACAAATCTTGTAAGAAAAGCAGTTTTACTAAACTCATATACCTAGTTTTTGAGTTACTCGCTCGCTGCGCTCGCTCGTACTCAAACACTATATTCGTTTAGTAAAACTTTGCTCTTCTAAACTTGTTTAACGTACTAATATTAGGTGTTAATTCAGATTATTAGACACGCATAATGTATTGTATATTACTTCTATATTGTCATTTTTCTAAGCCCACCCAAGTAGTACATTTAAGTTCATTTAGTTGTTTTCTTACATACCTCTTACCTACCTAAATATTTTAAGTTGTTATAATAATTTTTGTTCCCAAGTAAATTAATCTTTAAATGTCTCTGTTTTATTGTCCATGTTAAAATGATAATATTTACGAAAAAGTAATAGGTACACTGAGAAAGCATTGTAAAGGTTTTGTAAACACAGTGTATATCGTCAATAGTCACTGATCCAGAGCGCGCGCGATGCGCTGACGTGAGTGACTGCGTATCAAATTGTTCGGTAGAATTTTGTTTAACTTGGTTACCAATGTTGAGAGAAGAACTCAATAAAATTAATATTATTTAGTATATTTTTCAACATTTCTATGGTAAGTATCTATGGAAATGATATAAACAATTTTTATTTTATGCCTTGTTATTCTACACGTTACATAAAAATCTAAAGCCTAAACTTTGAAAAAGGAAACGGATATAGTTTCCGAAACGTCAGCGCAGTATTTTTGTATTAATTTAATTCCTATTAGTTGTCAAAAACACCCTCTAACCGATCCTCTGACATTACGTCAAAGGCGTAGAGGTTATTTCCCAGTTTTAAACTGGTTAATTTGAATATTTTTTAGATAAATCGAATTTTTTGGATAGGAATCTCAAGGAATGTGGTAATAAATCCCAATAAAGAAAAGGAAAGAAATAATTTATGAAATGCCACAAATAACATTTAAACAATATCTGCGTTTTGTCGGAATTACATTAAGACGAAGTTGAAACAACGACCTATACTGATAGAGAAATCATAAGGGCAATTTTTGAACCAGATATAAAAATATTATGTGGCTTGCCAGGTGTGCAAACTAAGCACGTTATGGGTATGAACAAAAAATATTTCATCATCATTTCTTAACCGGAATGGATTTAATGATTTAAACTGAATGTGTGTGGAACTAATAACGTTACTTGGCTATTTTCAAACACTTCGTCAAGTAATGATAAAATCTCAGTTAAAGTTGAAATCCATATCGAAACTACTGATGATCTCAAGATTCTCATTTTTAAAATATTTGAAATATTGTAGCCTTCCCTTTTTTAATAATTGCTTTGTTAAATATGTTAATTAAGTAATTACCTTGTACGGAGCTGCGGACGGCTCTCAGTTTTTTGTACGTAGAGCTAGGTCGTGGATATGGATATGGATATATATAGGTATATTTTTTTAGATTACTATAAATGATTACACACTTTATTTGGGCGCCAATTAGTTGATGTTTAAATTATTTGATGTAAAAAAATATATAGTTAACCAACTAATAATATTAACTATATATGGTGTCGAATTTAAATAAAAAACAAAATATTGAAATTTATGAGACTATAATTAAATAGAATTATGAGACACTTGTATAAGTGAATTAGGCCTTAAATGTAAATTCTGGATATCTGTACATACTACCTAAATTAACAAAATATAATTTTACAAAATAATTACAGAAAGAAACGTTTGTAATTTGACGCTGTATACATGTATACGTTGCCGCACATATCCTTTTAAAAGTATATATTTCCGAAGTACAATAGTTATTAAAAGTAAGATGTATTACATAATATATTCAATGGAATAATGTATATTAGATATATTGAAATATGACTTAATAAATTTCAAAATAATTTAGTTTATTTCAATTGATGGTAAAAAAATGACGAATAGCACTTTCATAAAAAATTCAGTATACGACCTGCATTTAGGAATAGTTATTTACATTACTAGATGCGAAAGTTTACTTTTAGGTGCGAGGTGATTTTTGAAAGGTCGAGGCGAAGCCGAGAGCTTTCAAAAAAACACCGAGCACCTGAAAGAGCTTTCGCATCGTGTAATGTATTATATTTTTTCTACTACCGAAAGATATTATGGTATTTCATAATTTAAAACTATTTATTTCGTGAAATTATAATATGACGTTTTTAATAAATTTGATAGTTTAGGACTTAGGAGGCTGTCTATGAACATTGTTTCCATGGCAACGTAGCAATTGCTATCTGTCATCGAGGTTTATGTCAAACATTTTAATTTGTGGTAGTGTCAAACTGAAATAAACAAATATGTTTGTGGCGATGAAAATGGGATATAAGAAGCTGCCAATATCGATTGTGTTTTTAAAATGGTGTGCCGACAAAAATGATGCGGAAATCGGCGAAAATGTAATGTTGGCGTACTTCCTTGAAAGATCGGAAGTTTTTTTTTACTTTTCTATCCTGGCTGCGAAAGTTTAACTTTCGTAGCTAGCAACCAGGTAACTCGAATGTTTACTTTCGTTATCACGCGTGGCTAGGGGTACAAAGTTCACTTATATAGACGGTAGTAAAAAAAATAATTTGCATATACTTGGGGAAGATTTCCACTATATTGGGCATATAAACCTGGATGATACCAAATGATAAGAAGCTTCTGGAACAATTTTTGGCGGCAAGGCTGCGTGCTCCTCCATACAAGAAAATGTACTGGTTCTCTTATATTCACAAAAAAAACATAAAAAAACTTTGTGTAGGTAATTCCAAATATAATTATTTTGGTAGAAAATAATAACGAAAAATCGAAAGGGCAACTGAGGCCTAAAATTAAAAAAAACTTATATCAGTTTATGTACAAAAAATATATGCTTTAAAGAAATTTGGAATTAATTTTACTAACCGTAGGTGATATGTGGCCTCAACGTGATGGTATATTTGTTTACTTTTACATACTGCACAACACACAACTAAAGAATTAATTTAAATTTGTCACAGCTTTTCTATTAATTGTATCTTTGGTTGGGTACTAAAGAAAATTCAATATGGCTTTACCATTCAAATACCATTTTAACAATGAGCCGTTGAAAAATTCGTATGGTCTTTTCGACTTTTAAAGCAGAGGGCAATACTAGTCAGAAGAGTGGGAAGCTACATCTTTTGCTAATTTATACTACTGTTTAAGAATGAATATGGAATTACTTTTAATAGTTTTTTTTTTGAATATTTTAATTAATATAATGAAGTAGTCACTAGATGGAGCATTATGCCTCGAAATCGACTATAAATAAAATAGAAATTTATGATTTATTTCTTAGCAATGTATTTCAAGCATATTCATTTTTTTAAATTTTGTTTAATATTTTGAAGTATGTAACTTCCAGTTACTGTGGCAATTGAATTGCTACAATATTTAATGTTTTATTGTATCCTAAAACTGATTGATTCTTATTTATGTTATGCTAATATAATGTTTTGTTATATGACAACTTAAGAACTGACATCTTTTATAGGAGAACCCTGTAAAATGTTTTATGGAAATTTAATTTAAACCGTCTTAATAATTTCAGTGAACATGTTTTATCTCTAAAATACAGCGTGAAATAAGAGAGGTTTTAAAATAGTAGGTATGACTTTTCATCTAATATATTTTATATTTTAAGCACTAAACTTTTGGCGTAGGAAGAACTTTTTTCTTTAAGATAGAACCAAGTGAGTTTGATTTGACCCTACAGGGGTTAATTATGTTCACCCCAGGAGGCGCGTCTCGACGAGACGATGACGGAAACGGTAGAGTGTGGATGGAGGAATTATAATTTGAATTAGTTCAGATTTTTGCCTTCTATAATTAATGATTTCTTTAATAACTTGGAACATGTTATTTATAATGGTAAGCTTAAAAATTAGAGCAAAGAAATGCCGCACACGGTTTTATATCGCTATAAAGATTAAATATCCAATGCAACAGTAATAATATTCATGGGTAGGTGATATTACGGATATAATTTTCAAAAGGTTTTATATGAAAAAAGGCAGCGGGTGGGCTGAGTTCTTTATGTAGCAAACTATAAATCAATTTTACACAAGCTATTCAATTATTAGGCAATCGCAATCCATCTATTATTTATACATAAGTGTTGCTAATAACTGCAAGGCTATAACTTCTAACAAATACCGACAGTAGTTAAAATGTTATTACAGCGAAGGTAATCCCGACTTGTCTTTTTTATTTTATTTTTGCACCAGAGGCTGAAAACATATTAAATTTAATACTTTAAGTACTGGTAATGCAGGGCTTTATTCATTATAATTACTAATACATACACGTTACTGTTAGGTATATGAACACCAAACTATGTACATTCTCAAAAATCATTGCGCCTACGTTGAGCCTGGAACCGATGTGATGTGTTGTATTTTAGGTCTAAACATATTTAATAAAAAATGTTGAAAATATGAAATAAAATTTTAAGTTGGATAACAATTTGTTTATTATTTTATGAAAACTTTCAATTATTGATGTATGTATGTAGTATAATCCCTTGTTACCTTACACTAATTGGTTGACAGGTTTTTGTGAAGTGTGATTTAGTCTGTAATTCAGTAGCTAGAAACAAATAAATCGCCTTACTGCGCAAAAGGTCGGGTATCTGACATTTTTTTTGTTTCTTGTCTTGGTAAATGATATGCCCTGAAATAGCGATGTACACCTCAAGTGCAAGATTTTCTGGGTCACCTTTGGTGTACTGTATAAGAGTCAGTCAATTATAATAATCCAGTTGCACTGATGATACAATTGATATGCATATAAGGCATAAGGTTTTTACTCCTATTCCTCAACTCGTAAAATAATTGTTGGGTTTCGGATGTCTCATTTCCTATTAAGGTAGTATAATATTTATGAGTGTGCCAAACTGTATGGCTAAGGATTTGGAGACCTCTACTGCCAATCCAACGACCAGCAATTGCAACATTTAAATATTATCATCGTGGCTAACGGGCTACGAACCCAAAGCCAATAATTAAAAAAAAAAAAAAAAAATCATCATCAGACAGACTGTTATCTAGTAAGGAATCCATTCTATTGAAAGTTTATCATTCATTATCATTCAGTTATCATCATTATTACATAATTTCATAATTTCTTCGAAAAACTAAACCTTTAATTAAAATCATATTTAAAAGCCTCCTGTACCAAATGGACTATAAGGCATACAACACAAAATTACCTTCAAGCCGTTGAAGTACGCTTACTATCAACAACCAAATGCTGATACTGATCATCCAGTTCTAGGAGTATTTTTATAGATCCGATGGTGCTGAATTTTTGGTAAAAGCTCATTACAGACTAAGTCAATAGATTTGAATTAGATACCTTTCATTAAATACGTTGCAGGCTTCCTAATGTGTTCTATTGACTTCAAAGTCAATGGTCAATATTTATTCTTTGTCATTCAGAAGGCATATAGTTACGTGATGGACAAGAGAAACGGAACGGAATAAGAATTACCAGAAAGGATTTTCCGTAGATTTTTAAATAAATAAATAGAACTGCTTAAAATCGTTCTATAGGCTCGTAATGCATACGATCTTTCCCTCCGTACGCAAGTGACTAAGTAAAGTAGAACTAAGTCGCTAAAATTGCATCAAAATTTAAAACTTACGCTCTATCTGTGTCATTTCTTAGGTCATATTTAAAGTTTCTGTTACAACGTGTATAAGTGTATGTGTTACACACCTATACAATTTATGACATCAATAGTGATTCCTGTATATCAATGAAATATATATGTATTATATAAATATACAGGGTGAGTCAGGTTGTATGGTAAAAAATTAATATGTGAATAGTGCATGAAGAAACAGTATTAACGTGTCTCAGTATTTTGCTATATGTACATATAACACTTAATTTTTTTTATACAAAATATCGTTGAATTTTTTAAATATTTTTTGGTTAAAAACAGTCGTATCAATGAAATTTAGTAGGTTTATATTTTTAATAGGACGCTATCAACTGGCGATATTAGTTTTTTAAAACTAATCCAGTGGCGTGTGTTTACACATTTTTTTCTGATAAGAATGCCAATAACTGTGCGCCACTGGATTTTTTTCATACAATTTCGGAGTTAAAAACCTAAATGTAATAATAATAAAATACTCTAAGGAAACAAAATATTTAATAACAGAAATTTAAAAACAACAGCAACTTAGTTACAATTTTTTACAATAAATATTCAAAATGAAGTCCATTGACCTCAAGGAAATTTCATTTTGTATGTTCAGTTTATACACATCTACCTTTAGTTGACGTGAAAAATGTAGGTACCTACTATTTGGTCAACTAGTACTTGTTGGTTGTTGATTGATTAATTTTTTAAGTGCGTTGAGGTTAATAGACTTCATTGGAAAAATTTACTGTAAAAAATAGTAATTAAGCCGCTTTTGTTTTCAATTTTTTTTTGTATTCTAAAGACGATTTAAGGTGCGACTGCACTTGTTTGAGAAATATTTTAGCCCATTTGAGTTATTTACACCTACACTATTTCTGCATGTAGATTGCCGTGAATTTGCTAACATCAATGTCCTGGGTCTAGATGATCCAAGAAAAATTGACTCGTCGGATTTCTTCTACTATATTTCCAGCAAGAAGAGACAATTTTTACGAGTTTAGGTTTTTTAAAAAACTATTTAATTCAAATTCTTAATTTCGAGTGCTAAAAAAGTGTAGTTTTCTATGTTTAAAGAGGTCGTCGTCAGTGCCAGTACCTTTTAATACTAAATATCAGTAATTGATTCGTAAGTTTTAAGCCATTTTGCATTAACATGGCATGTGCCTTCGGCAATTACACCCACAGCAATGCTACATTTGGATTTCCAATAAAAATTGTGGAAACTACCACAATTAAAAATTTTAAAACATTTTCAGCTATATTGGTATTTATATCACATTTTCTTTAAAATGTATGATAATATTAAGGATTTATAAGTAATATTAAATTGTTTCAATAGGGAACATAATAATTTTTTTAAGTGAATTTTGCCATGTTTCTATTTTCATTATTGCTAAGTAATTTTCCATTAACAAATTCAAATAAATATTCTTTAATAATCACACCTCCGCATCAGATAAGAATTCCTTTTTAACTAAAAAAAATCATTTTACGATCAACGAATGTAATAGATTGATGGCTGGGTATCTCGTAGATTGATATCTTTATAAAAATACAGAATATTCATCCTTTTATACTATTCCATTAGAGCCCATTTGGGTTGTACAATAATCTCAAGGAGTAGATGTCAGCGTAGGGGCTGGAACTATTTAAATAACAAGGGTAGAATTAAAACACCCCCTAGTTTAATTTAGTTTGGGTTACTCCATTTAAGTTACAATAGCTAAATTCTTTTTGTCTGGTCCTGATCTTGGGAACTATTCTGCAATTTATTGTGAGTCATTTAATTAAAATATTGATATAGGAATGATTTACTTTGATAAATAAGCTATACACTATAGTCTGATTAATTATGAGAAATACAATGTTTAGTTTATACCTTTTCAGCATAATAATCATCTCATACGTTCCGTTTTCGAGATAAAGAGCGTTGAAACTTATTGGTGTTTAATATTATCGTCAATAACTAGAAATGATTTTAATAACTTTATCATATCTATTAATATGTATATAAAATTTTAAGTCAACGTTCAACCACTTACAGTTAATAAATATGATTTTTATACTAAATCTTAAATATTAAAATTCGAGAAATGAAGAAACTTATGTAGAATCAATGCTGTCGAAATGTTACTTCTAAAAGTGACCCAACTACCTTAAATATGAATACCGATTTAGAAGAATAAAAAAAAATAGAAGCAGATATATGAGAAACATTTAGTATAGTATTAAATACTATTCATAGTCCATACATGAGATAAACATTCCTCGTCTCAAAAGCAGTCCCGTGCTTACAAATGCAGTTGATAAAATAAAATTATTGATCGCAATGAATGGTTAGATAATATTTAACTTTCGTGAATTACTCATGTCGGGCAAGGCGCGAATACTATTCGTCCGGTTCATGGCTATTGATCTTCATCAGCATGAATCAGATAATGCACACCTATCAACTACACTTTAATTTATAATGTCATTTGTGAGCCAGAGGCATTATGATAATATTTACATTTACGAATTTGCAAATATTTCATTTTATTACCTCCAACCGCTTTCCTCTGTTGGCATTTTTGTGGACATAAACCCACATGTACCAAAAACTCTTCAAAAAATATAATATTTTATAGGTAGAAGATTAAATATATATGATGGAAGTCTAGAAAAAGAAAAATAAAAAAATATTAAAGAATACCACAAATACCATTCAGACTGTATTTTTTTTATTAGTTGATCTCCAATATTTTTTCCTAGATGCATATTTTGGAAGACATATTTCCAATACAACCAATTCTAATGATGATTAATTTCTCCACCAATTCCACTAAATTCGTTAAGTAACATTTGCCGATATAAAAGTAGATAATAATATCATATTGAAATAATATGTAATTGTCTCTTGTGACATTGTGACATAAAAGCAAACAAATAATATTTTTAATAAAGCAGGCAAACTCTTAATAACATACGGGACATCAGTTTGAAAACAATAAAACTTTATAACAACAACCATTCACTCTATTTCATTAAGCTTCTAAAATCACTGAAAAAGACACAAAGCAAATAGGAACTAAAAGCAATTAGACACATCCTGCGCAGGATATTTAGTTTTTGTGAAAGGGAAGAGCGGTGATTGTTCCGTCTATGTTACGACCGCAGTTGATCGTGTAAGGGAGTGGTTAATATCAGATTTATTTGATGGGTTCAAACACAGTTAGGCCAATATTGGTCATTTATTGCTCTCATCATGACATTAATAGTTCGATAAATTTTTTGAGATAATAGCTGTGATCAAAAGAAATATATTCTATTAGTCTTTTATAAGGCATAATTCGCTGATTGGGTACGCCTCTATAGTTATTTTACAAATTGATTAATATCTAATAATAAACTTATGATGAAGGTAAAAATTAATCATTCGACGTTTTTTTGCAATTTTGGGAATTTGTATGAAGATAACGAAAAAATATTTTCCTAAGCTTAAGGTATTTATATAATATATTTCAATAAAAAAACTTGATCAAATTGACTTGAAATGCTAAAATATTATCTGAAATAGTGTCACATGTTTTGGTAAATTCTCGAAAAGATATGCAATACCGTCAAAGCGAATACAATTTTCTAGCCTACATTTTATTTGAAGGCTTGTAATAAAATTGAAGTGTACTGATAATTTCAGGAAATTCTAACGACGCATCAATATTCAACTATAATTTCCATTTAATGTATCACAAGGGGTAACTTTCCATTTAAGATTTTAATGTGAATGTTGTTAGAGAGGGGTGAGGTAGCGAAAATGCGCGGATTGTCTTCTACCTTAATCTGGACACCCTCTGTACCAAACACATTTTCCTTTGTTTCCTTTCAGAAGATTTATTATTTAGCCATAAATTCGCGTTAGAAGTTTTCAGAGGTAGTATTTGCATATCTCCATCCTAGCATAGTTCTTTATATAAAGATTATTGACATGACTCTATAAGTTTGATTTGAATACATATTTGAAATTTACTACCATGCCTACAATATTTTATTGGTATTCTAAAAATACATTTTTAATAAGAACATTGAAACAATTGGAACATAAAGATTTATAGAAGTAACTACGTTTTAAGCTTAAGTAGTTAAGTTCAACATCAGCAGCTACAACCGTAAATGGATTTGTATTACATTTAGTTTATCTCAAACTGCTGTTTGGTTTTATTTAAGGTTATACTCTCACGCTTTACATATCTCACATCAAACATGGAAATCAAAGGAAATATTAATTCCTATTTGTTTCCTTATCCTATGTTTCCATCCTGGCAATATTTAAATCTTTAAATTCTTCGAGTATAAAATCGTCGTTGTCCAAATTGGAAATACGACCTGAGGCGCAGATTCATATCTCAGTTAAAGTAAACACAATGTTTACCGAGCATCACGTATATTAAAATCTATTGATTTTTTTCTTCTAAACAAAGATGATACACATTGAGATGTATAACAGAAGTTGGCTGTCTATAGACTTTCTCTAATGATACGTATGTACAAAATCTTACAGTCTGATAGGTATTACACAGGGTGTACATTTTAACCTTAAACTCTTGGCTTGAGAGTCAAACAGTTTTAAGAGTATTAGTGTAGCAAAGTGTTTGACGAAGATAACATCAATTGTATAAATAATTACTTACATTCTTCTTTAATCTAAAAAACCTGAAAAAAATATTATTATAAAGAACAACAAATTGCATTTATCTGCAGTACATCAACTTCTGTAATTGTAGACAATTTAGTTGTAATATAGGTACTTACTATAAGAAACTCATTGGTACAGCTATAATGCACTATTTTTTAGTGTAAGCACTTAATAACGAATCACCTAAGCCAAATATCGAATAATTAACTAGATGCATGTGTCGTCAATCAAATTTGCATCACCGAGAGATCATTATGACCACTAGATTCAAAGTTTTGGTGTCAAGTGCATGGAAACCACGTCAGAGTTAGTGCCCATATTCAGGGTATCTTTCTCTCTAACACCATGAATTCTAGTTTCACTGAAAATCAAATGCCATATTTCTCCTTTTTGGGATAAATATCCAAATGTCTGTCAATAGTGTCATGACAAGTCAGTAAGTATTAACTTAAATGATTCGATATTATATAAAATATGGTAAGAGCTACGATCTACATTATGGTTGATAAAAACAATCTTATAAACGAATTCATGTTCACTTTGATAGACTAGTGATATGCCGATAAATGAAATAATTGAATCCGATAAAAAACCTTTAAGCACCTGACCACCTACACGGAAAGCCTCTAGTTAGGTAGGCGATATACTTCGAATCTGCAGCTACGAGATTCAGTCAAAAATATTATAGATAGTATCCAATGATGGTGTTCATATGATCTTTGCCCACTCCTTAGCCTGTTAAAGAACTAATTTTCGTTACTTTGCTATTTACTGCGTGTTGTTATAAAAAATATCAGAAGAAATTTCCTCGTAAACGTAAAAAATATACAATATGAAATTTTGGCAGGACACAACGAAATATATGTACATATTATGGTAATTTAAGCTGATAGTAGCTAATACTAATTTATATTAAGTAATTAAATTGCCGTATCTATTATTTACTCCCTTTCCCTGATAAAAGGGGGGTGTCACCTTGCGTAAAGCTTCAAGACCCTTCCTTGCAGTAACAAATTGTTACGTATCAAATTAATAATTATTTTATGTGCGAACTACTTTTAACATTGGAAATGTTTTTGTTTTCGTATAGGGGGTTGAAAATCAGTTTCATGTTGCAAATTATGAAGCATGACTTATAGAAACAGTGGTGACAACAGAGTGACCAAGTTTTGATTGGTTGTCTAAATCACGTGGTACCGACAGTTATGTTATTATTTTTTTATAGGCGTCTTCTTGTCGAGAAAATCCCAACGGCTATATCTCGTTGCGATTCTTTAAATGTTTAAAAAGTTATTAGCGTTTCAATATCCCATGTCGAAGAGTTTTGTAAATTTTGCGAAATTAAAAAGGCCGAATGCGCGCGCTGAACCCTCCAAATTTCATGCGCGTGCAGGTCTTGTCAAAACTTTAAAATTTTTCGTTAACGTCACAAATGTCACTTTTTAGTTAGGATCTGCTGACCTCAAAATCGCAGCTGGACCGCACAATTCACGATGTACTTTCAAGTTGGACTTTCGAGCTTCGATTTATTGCCAGAACGGCGACCCGGCGACCTGTTTCGTTTGGAAATAAGGTTTAAAATTTTCGTGTTTTCGCAAAATTCGCCAAAAAATCCATAGTGCGTCCGATAGATTACACCTTATAGTCGATCCAGTGAAATTTAATGATTTCTTAATCGGTCCTAGGACAGAACCGAGTACAGTTTCGGACTCGGGACGACTTCAGGGCCCCGAAACAATTTTCTGTTTCTCGATAGTGCCTTCCTTCTCTTTGACATTTAATTGTATCGAGTATTGTATCCAAGTAAGAAACTGCATGTTTCAAGAGCAGGATTAAACAAATGTTTTTAGTTTCCTAGTAGGGGGTCGAAAATCAGTTTCATGGCAGAATGACGTAACGCGTGAGATTTCAGTGGTTTCAGAACGATAGACGTCAAAATTACACTTTTACGTTCACTCCTATTGAGCCTAAAATCAGAGCGTGACCATTCACGATGTAGTTCTAAGTTCGACCCTCTACCTTGGATTTCTTACCAAAACAATCTCTCGGAAATTCATTTGGAAATAGTATTTGAAGTTTTCGTGTTTTTGCAATTTTTTCAATTTTGCCAATGACTTGCAATTTGACAAGTCATAGGGGTGGATTTAGGATCGGGGTTGCTCTGGCAGGTTGCCGATACCTGATTTGTACGTATTACGGAGTCTTAGAGGTTTGAGTGCCATTACTTTAACATGAGCTAGATTAAGCAAAAGTAAACAAAAAATTATTACATGGGAATTTATCGCTGCGTTAGAAAAGTCACGCCCAACAATCTCCAACACAACTTAACATCGAGAAGCACGTCGAACAGCTTATTTCATTTTGTCTCGTCGAAATATGTATAGCCGAAAACCATATGTAACTTAAAATTTTGTCGTTTTTCGCAATTTACAAAGATAGCGGTGATTTGAAGGAAAATAAAATATATGTTCAACTCCTCTCTCAATGCCTGATCCAATGATATGTCACACGGTTACAGTACAAGCAAAATGTACCGAAATTAATCAAATAAGCAAGAAAATTGCGAAATATTTATAACTCTATACTTATTATTTATGTAATTTGAAGGTGGATTTTTATTGCATCCACATTTGTACGACGTATGTTAACTACGTGAAAACCAAATTTAGGCAAAATTCAGTAATCGTAGCCCTCCCTCAAGAAAGGTTTTTGTCAAATGATATAAACGAAATCCGATTAATTTCAATGTTGCCAAAAATTCTTTAAAACAAAGGATTGTTTGTAAAACAAGCTGTAGATGATGTGGATTCACCTATAGTTAAAATAGCAATTGAAATTTGTACTTAATTGATGAGGACGGTGATCTCCTTGTTCAATTAATCGCTTTATCTCCAGAAGAAAAAGATATACTTTTCATAAGGCCAGGAACAGGAAAAATTATAAGGAAAATTCTTTCTTCGTCAAAAATCCAGAAATGACAAGAACGTATAAAAATAGTTATTTACATTACTAGATGCGAAAGGTTACTTTAAGGTATGAGGTGATTTTTGAATGGTCGAGGCGAAGTCGAGACCTTTCAAAAAACACCGAATACTTTAAAGGGTTTTCGCATCGTGAAATGTATTATGTTTTTTCTACTATGCCGAAAAAACGGAATTTACTAATTTAAAACTAATTATTTTATGAAATTAATTGACGTTTTTAATAAATTTTATAGTTTAGGAGGCTGATGCCTGTGAAAATTGTTTCCATGGCAACGAAATATTACACATTTTAATTTCTGGTGATTTCAAACTAAAATAAACAAATACATATGTTTTGTGGCGATATAAATGGGAATATTGCTTATGCCTTGTTTTACTCCAAGAAATCCAAAGCAAAGTATATGCAAACTTATGAAGCGTTTTTAAAATGGAGTAGGTAGGTACTACGTGCCCACAAAAATGTTGGCGTACTTCCTAAAAAGAACTTTCTTTATTAATACAAAATTGTTTAGTTGTATTAATTTGTTCACATAGAACGAATTAATTTCGTTTAAAATTTGTTTTTCTACTTTTCTGTCCTGGCCGCATAAGTTTTATTTTCGTAGATAGCAACGCCTTAGCAAAAAGGTAACCTGAATGTTTACTTTCGTTATCGTGTTGCTAGGGTTACAAAGTTCATTTATATAGACGGTAGTAGAAAAATACAATTTTACTGACTCATGCCTTCAGTGGTACCACGTCTAGAATATTTCAGAAAGAAAAATCAAAAGTCATCAAACTTGTTCAGAAAGAAATGCAGTTAGTTAATGTAGTAAGAACTTTCAATGGCAAGAATTCAACCCCCTCACAAGTAAAATAGGCTGGTGAAACTCTTTTCCTACTTGTATACGGTGCAAGGAAAATCACAAATGTCTCACTCAACTCATAACGATTTAATCAATTCAAAAAATCGCTGCACAAACAAAAATCAAAGTTGGAATTATTACCACCAACTTCAGCGGCAGTCGCTTAATATTCATTACGAGTATTCTACAAAATTCAGAAATGGCTTGGCAATGAAAAAAATCCACAACAGTGGGGATAGAAGAAAATTAACGGCTCCTTACAAACTCTGACAAAACTTTTTGTGCCAACAGCAGAATCAATATTGCAGCTCCTGCAACCGCAACAGAAAAGCAGGTTGAAGATGCTCACAAATTTAAGGAAATTGTCAGGGAATGCGATGTCTAAATTCATACATGGATAAAATTATCGAGGAGATAAACGACGCAGAAGATTTAGATGCTATCGATTCCGATCTTCTTTATATACAAAATGTGTTTCATTCAATATATATAAAATTTTAAACAACTCGATAATCCTCACTTGTACAATGATTATGTACTTTTTCATTTTGCAGAATATACTCACAGATAAACAAGCAGAAAATGAAGGAAACAAACGTAAAATTGGTTAAAAAATTTAATAAAAAAGTCAAAAATTAATATTTCTCTATAAATGAAAATATTCTTATTTTTTGAAAATTTCTCATGGTTCAATTGCCAATTTTTATTATGCATGTGAAAAACCTAGTTCATCCCACGATTTTTCAAGTAGGCAGCTCCGACACACCCCTTACGGTTCGGGATTCTTAAGTTTCTTGAAATATAGGTATATATTTTTAAACGTATTCAACGAATTCACTATGTTCTTGTTCAGTTTGGACACTTTTCCTGTACTATTATAATTAGCTGCATTTAATAGTTTGCGATTAATCGATATCGGTATTTGTAATTGTTAGGAATCACTTTTCATCTTCCCGAAATTATATTAAAATATTTCAGTTTTAACAAAAAATTTGTTGAATTTGTTGTATTTTGTTTCGTCCACAGTCAAAGTCAAAGCATACTATTTAGAAAAACGACACTCTTCAATTTTCATCGATCAAATTAGAAAATCGCAAATATCTAAAGAATCATACATTTTGGGTATAGGAACATGATACATGCTTAGATGCGCATTTTTTCTCGCTATCGATTGGTGTATTTAATTAGATATGGTTCCATTTAAAAAAAATGACTTATTGCTGTTTCTATGAGGTCGATAGATATCGTTAATTTTAGAAACTTTGCAGTTGAGATTTTGACAATTTTATTACATGATGGATAGCTCCAATACCTTTTCTTACCTCAATAAAAAATTCAACGTCCTATCATTAATTTTATTGTTACTGAGATATTGATTTTTACATTATACAACAATTCCGTCAATATTTTGGGAAAAAAATTAATATCTCAGAAAATATTCATTTTAGACATAGGAAACCTTTAATAAAATGACCTTTAAATTTTCCGTGGAATCTAAAAAAAAATTGAAAATGGGGTCATCTCATTTAAAATAACAAAGTTAGGGTCAACTTCCGGTATAACCGGAAATGCCACCATTTTGAAAATATTTTCCTTAAATAGATCCTACCCACTTAGGACCATAACCAAAATTTCAAATCGATATCTTTTTTCTTTCTCGAGATACTTCTAATAGACGGTCAACATGAATCACCCTGTATGAGTAGGTCTGTTGCCAGGTTGACCTTAGTATTATTGTAGGTATACTATATTCCAATCCGCATTATTTTAGTTTCTTACATATTTTTACTATTCTGTAGTTATTATTTTTTTCGGACATTGAATTTATTATTTTTTATTAGAATATGAAATAGGTATAACAATAATAAAACAATGTAACATTTTTCGAATTTTGATCTAGCATTTCTCATTTAACATGGTCATAATATCATAATATTCATCATACTGAATAACATAATTTGAAGGGATAAAATAGTTGTACAAAATGGTGGGTTTACTGGGTGTTCCGTTTAAAAAAATGAAGTTTTAGATGTTTGAAGATTGGCAAGTTGATGCCCCTGTATAAAATCCCCAGTACATAAAAATAAACTTTCGCTTCTCTCAGACATTTCAGCTAACCCATATCGTTGCACTTACCAAATGTTTTCCCTCAATTGTCATTAACAACATTTTGTTGATGACATTTGTGAAGCACTGTTTTTTTTGTGAATTATCATATCACATTTCGCAATAATTTGGCAACGTCGCAGCATTTTGAAAAAAAATACAGTACTGGACGTAAAACTTTAAGCTGAAATCAATGGAGGAAAAATATACATAGTGTGTCATTTAAAAAACTCGACCTTTAAGCTGTCCCGCTTTAAAGGAACACCCTGTGTATTTCACAGTATTTTAGAAATAGGCAGCAAAGTAAGCACTATAACTTTTATTTAAAAAAATTTTTCATATTTCTTATAGGAAGTCGGATATTCTGCTTCCTCGCACTAATGGGCCACCCTATGCCTATACACTGTGGGCCAAATTAAATGGGACCCTAATTCTTCTTGTAATAATTTATTACTTAACGATTTTTTACCGTTTTTGGGTATGTTGTACTTAAAACTTAAAACTATCCGAAATGAAAGCCTGGTTCAAATGTAGCAATATTCAACTGGCGTGCAAGAAAAGGGGCATTTATTTAAAACTGTGCATTTGAAGTCATCGCAAATATTAGTCTAATAGTATAAAATTTTCAAAGTAGGTAAGAGATATTTAAAAGCATCCAGACTAACGACTCCAATGAGATTTTAAAGATTTAAAAAGTTTTAGGTTTGAAATAGCCATTTTTATGAAAGCATTACACGGATTTCGTATGAAACGCCTGCAAGCAGTAGTTAACAATGAAGGTGGTCATATTCACAATGAATTATTGTAACTCAGGTGTTTGTAATTTTTTTTGTGTTAACTAGATATTTTAAGACTTTCATTTATTTTCGTTTAAGCTTTGCATATTTAATACAAATTGTTACAAAAACGTACCCAAAAACGGTAAAAAATAGTTGAGTAATAAAGAAATTATTAGAAGAAGAATTAGGGTCCCATTTAATTTGGCCCACAGTGTACAGGGGTATTCACTAAAGATTGTTCCCCCCTTAACTTTCTTATTTTTTATCCTAGTAAAAAATGGTTAAGACAAAAGTTTCAGGAAATTTTCTTATCATCTCAATGCAAGTATCGCAGAAACAAATGAAAATCGTATTTCGGAGATACTGACCAAACGTATGATTTTTTAATGGAACACCTTGTATATTTTTAGATTTTTGAAATCAACGTTTCGTCCTTGATTACAAAAATATATATATGTTATATATTTGCTCCAGCCGTTTGCGTAATATGCCTAATTGAATTAAATGTTTCGAATTTTGCACAAAATCAGTATTGCCATGGAAAATGTTTCGTTATTCTGCAGCAACATATTGACAATTTAACATTTATTAAGTAGTGTATTACTGTTTGTGCTTAAGTCAAAATGCCTTATTACACGGGCCCCATTAGTGAAAAAAATGATATATTGTGGAGAATATAGAAATTCTTCTTCTTTAAAATTTTTTTGTTAATAATAAATTTATATTTTCCAAATCGACTGTATTTTATTATAAATAATAGCAAACAGATCAAGTAAGTTTGGTCTGTATCTCCGAAATGCGATTCTCTTTTTTTTCTGCGACAGATTACTTAATAAATGAATTGTCAATATGATGCTGCAGAATAACAAAACATTTTCCATGGCAATACTGATTTTGTGCAAAATTCGAAACATTTAATTCAATTAGGCATATGCGCAAACGGCTGGAGCAAATATATAACATATATATATTTTTGTAATCAGGACGAAACGTTACTGTACAACAACCTGAACTTATAATATAATCACAAAACCGACAAATTAATGTATACAGGGTTTATGGAATCGACACTCGCCACAAATATTAGTTATTATTAGACCTTTGTTGTAAGGGTCGATGGTTCTAAACGAAAAATGCTTCTTAGTAAAGTTGTTCAGAATGAAATTTTACATATGATTGTCAAATTTTTATACCGTTAATCATATGGGAAAATAAAGAGAATATGAAGAATGACACCTGCAGATCAAGTTATTATGATTTATGGTAACGAAGTGGTGCTTTCATTATCAATCATTTAGAATATACAATAAAACTAATATGATAATATACAAAATAATAATATAATAATATAAAAAATAATATAATAATTCTGAATTTAAACAAGAAAATCGGTAGGTATAATATTATATGTCGTTTGACATTCCTACATTATAAGTCAAATGAAATAAAGATTGTTCGAATGGCATTCGATCATACATCGCTATCACATGAATCCTCTTCGTTATTTTGCAGCAGCTCTTCTTCATCGTCATCTGCAACCATAATGGAACATGTTTGGAATTTGAAAACAGCAGTGCATTTCAGTTTATTCAAGATAGACGTGCAGTCTATCGGTCGACAAGATCGAGGCTCGGATCGAGGGCATTTGCAGGACATCAGAGACAATACGGCTTCTGGAACTTCCCTTCATCCATATGATATCCAAGTGTCCTTTTTTCGTTGTCCACCCTTGACCTGAATCTGGGTTTGGATTATCAGGAAAGTTCTCTAAGTTCTTTCCTCAGATGCCAGCTTGATAGTTTGAGCGAAGAGTGTGCTGCAGAAGGGAATTTGCACAGGTTGGCAATTGTCCAGCGAAACATTTAATACCGTAGTTCGTTTACTTTAATAACTTTTATACTACTGAAGTACATACATGTAAACTCTTGGATGGTATTGAAGGCACCATCTGAGAGACTCCAAGATAGAAAGTAGACTACATCTTTATCTATAGTGCACATAAAAAACGTCGGCATCTTTGAATTATACATTTGACGAGCTTTCGGATAGTATGTTCATGTCGGTACTTCATGTGGATGGATGTGATAGACTGAATGTGGTATTTAACGTGTACCTATAGGGAACAATCTATAAAATATGCTGAGCGTGTCAATCATGGATTACAAACAGGTGACTTGTTCATTGAAATCAGGTCAGCCTGCAAAATCAACTGGTGCGACTTCTCACTTCCACGGAGACAAAAGATAAAATGTCCAAATTCTTTGCTGAGAGCTGGAAAGAAGAGAAAAACAGAACAAAACTTGGTGAAAGAGTTATGTTTGTCACGTTGGGTGAATATTGCTTTAAATTAACAAACGATGAATGTGAAGAGTTACCGGCTCTCAAATTAAACCAAGAAGAGGCAGATACACGGCTGCTACTCCAAGCAAAGAATGCCGCAGAACACTATCCACATATTTTGTGCATTGTGGCTGATACACATAGGCAGTGTCGGTGGGTATGGATGTTTGTGTGCGTTTTTTCAAATGTGTAGCCCCCTTCCGGACAGCCTTTGGCTTTGAATTTGGGGGTTGTCTAATTTCTGTGGTGTGTTTTATGTTTATGTTTTTATGTTTTGTTTCAAATTTCAGAGCCTGCTCGGTTTAAATTTCGAAAATATTTTTAGGTTTTTTAAATTTAAGTTGCGTTTATCTCTAACTCTATAAAATTGTTGGTCAAAAATAACTAAAACAATGTGTTTTTCGTGAATTACGAATAAAAAATTGGGGTTGCCGTTTAAAAAAAATAAAACTTTACCTCAGTGGTACGCCACTGTACAAATATATCAGTAACTGGAAAACATGTAAAAATAAAATAAAGAATTGACGTGTCAAGGCGTTTTTGGAGAAAAAAATAAGTTATTTAAAAGTTACTTGTTGTTTTTGGGATTTATACCACATTTCTTGAGATTCCTATCCAAAAAATTTTATTTGTCTAAAAAATATCCCAATTACCCAGCTTAAAATTGGGAAACAACCTCTACGCCTTTGACGTAATGTCAGAGGAACAGTTAAAGGGTGTTTTTTGACAACTAATAAAAATTAAAATAATACAAAAACACTGCGCTTTCCAGACTTTAGGACCTCACTGCATAATACTAATTCAAAATATTTGTATATTTGCACAAAAAGCGGTTTTGTAATATAAAAATCAAATACCCATTTTATCGTTACGGCATTCCAGTTAACAATGCAGAATCAAACAAAAAAATGTATGTATGTATGTATGTATATCTGTTTTACCCCTGAGGGATTGTATATATTTTACATCCCTGGGCAAGTTAACGTTTTTCCTCTACTGGTCTGTTTTCGACCGTCAACGACCCCCATTATTAATAACATCCGTTAAGGTTATTACGTGAAAAAAAAAGCTGGCACATTTCCATTTACGGTATATTCTATATCCGTGGTTTATAAATTATTTAATAATCAAATTGAATAGTAAAAACCTATAGAACATCTAAGCTAGTTTAAATAGACAAGAACTTCCATGGAAAGAATGTTTACTTTATTTTAAAAATAAATAAGTTTGTTTTATGTTTAGCTTAAGAAAATATTGTATCCTGAAACAAATAAGAACTGTTTAAATAAACAATCTACAATAGTTATCCTCATTACACTATAAAATATTCCGGTGTCAGCAAATAAATTCAACATTTTTGTTTAATAAATTTAAAACTTTATTTCAAAATAATGTTGTTACCCGTTGCATAAACTGGTTAAATTATAATAAGTGGAATTACTTTTTACTCGTATTTCCAATCAGATACGTTTTGCCTAGTTATTTCGAATCGTTATTTTGCAGCAAAGTGAAAAATCGACACTAGCAGTAAAGTTAAATATAGAGTTAATACAAACAGCATGCATATTCCTCCTACATGCTCGTACACCTTAATTTCAAACGATTATCGAAACATTTCATTCTCTACAATAGAAACAAGTTCCACTTATAGATACAAGAGCTGAAATTATCAACACTTACATTTCAACAACTCTTTAAGGAAATAACTAAATGAATGTTAGATACAAGTGTCAGTACTTGGAAGTTTATTTATACAATGTTAAGTATTTGCAAATAAATTCTTAATTATCGGTCAGACAGATTTATTTGTGTGAGTTTTTAACGACTATAAATATGTAAAAACAAAAAGTACGACTGACGAAATTCTAGGGATAGATATATTTTTCTCACGCATATAAACCGATTAGTAATAATGTGTGCTTTTGTAAAATTTTACCTAATTTGTGTATGCAATATTTATTTAGTATTATTTTTTGTTTCTATGTTTACTTATCTAAAATTTTACCAAAAAAAAAACAACATTTTTTTTGTCCTCACCTCTACCAGTGTCCTGCATGTTTATTAATCATTATTATATCAGTTTATTTAACAAATCTTAGTTATACAGGGTTCCTATCATGTATTGAATCAAATTCAGAATATGAACTACATGAAACTAAGAGATCCAGATTCAAGCGAATATTTTGACACTTCCATAATTTGCTTTTGGATTTATAATTCGACGGGTAGCCTGCCATAATGATTAATTTAAACATGAGCCAGGTAGTGTGAGGAAACGTAATTTCTTCTCTATGCAGGGATATAACCCGAAGATCGATATACAGAATATTGTTTAACATTCAAATCAATCAATATTCTTACTATTGCTATGCCACTGTTTACAAAAAGACCGTAAACTGTTTATTCAATTGTCATTCATCAAAAATAAAAAAATATGCAACCTGAAATACACTAGGACCAGTTATGAAAAATTATTCAAAGGTTTGTATTACTAGATAGAAACGGATCATTTAACTGAAACCGCATGTCCACCAAACTCATTTCGTCTGGAACCAATTTCCGAATCAGTAGTTACGAAAACATTGAAGGATATGAAGAAACTGGTAACGTGATTAACCTTTCCATATTTAAACGTCGAAAATTGGTACCGAATGAAAGTGGTCATAAAATTATTACATGAAGTCAAAAGTGTAAAATTCATTGTGTTATACATTTTTATTTTATATAGCAAACCCAATAATAAATATTTTGGGTTGCTGCATTTTGTGTTTATTTATGCAAAATCCACAGATTCTTTAAATATTTTTATATATATTGACTGTATCATTTATCTTTTTACATTTTATATCCAAATATAAGTAAATACAAAAACATGACCTTTGAAAAATATAAATAAAAGATAATTTTTATTTCATTATAATACGAATATTAAACATAGAACATAATCATCCCAAGCAAAGAATTCAAGAAATTTTCTTCCTCAGCAAATATTAAAATTTTATAAATCCAATTTGTGATGTTAGAAATCCTCTAAGGGAAAGACGGCTGTATTTGGTAATAAAACAACATTCGGGAAACGTTTACATAAAACAATGTGTAATCCATAAGAATAAAAATGTATATTTGGCAAGATTCATAACAATATCTAAGTAGTAATTAAAATTAGTTTTAAAAATTTACAGACACAACAGTTATACTCTTACAGAAATATGTATTAAAAAAAATGTCGCAGTTAAGTAATTTTTTTGTTTAAATAAAAACATGTCTAGTTCTAGACTAACTAATACCCTTTGTGTCTGGGAGTTTACATACTTCGACCAAATCTTGAATTGAGTCACAATACCTTCGCATTCTCGAGATCAATATATTTGTAATCAACAACTGTTAGTACAAACGAACGTTTCCGTTATCTAACAGCTATTAAACGGTATTTTTGGCAAATGTATATTTAATTTTGTAAATAAATTTAGGATAATTTAAGCAAACATTTTTTATCTTTCTGTATTTTAAAATCTTTGAAGCAGTATCTTTGACATAACATAAATAAGTCATATTTACAATAATTTAGTTTTCATCAGTTCAGTATTTCTTTTTCTTTATATTCCTAGTTCATTCCTCCAAGTCTGTTAAATACTTTTCGAGATAAAATTTGTTATATTGCATACAAAATATCCTTGAGTTTAATTTAAATACTTACTGTACGCCATATATCTTGATGGAGTATAACGGTGAACGATGAAATGTGGGTGGGGGAGGATTGATTTATTATTAAGAAAACGTCTCGTCGTCATTTCCGATTTATGATGGAACTCACCTCAAGAAATATAAGATGAGCTGTGATTGACGAACATTCCAACGTAGATTGATATTCTAGATATACATTGTTGAGGATATATATACCTATATATAATATACGTGATACAGACGTTTTTACTAGTAAAATAGAGCCGTCTACAATTATTGCTTTTTCAAGTGAAAAATCCACAACAATAAATCCATTACCTATTTCTACACAAAAATTCGTGTACATGTTTCTTGTTATGCTCTGAATTTCTTCAAATGATAAGAATTATTCTAATCAATTTTGCTTTGCAAACCAATGCATCATTTTCATTTTAGACAAAATATTGTCAGTTCAGCTTAATTTTAAGTCTCAGCCACAGCCTACTTTGTATTGGCTGTGTCTCAGCGTTTATACTTGGCCTAAATTTTACACTATTTACAAGTAAAAAACAAGCGATTAGGTGTTCTGAGAATTTATTCTTTACATCAAAGCAAATCGGAAACAACTAAACAGAAAATTATAATAAATGCTCAAATGGCCCATCTTATCACGTTGTTCTTCACTTGAAAATACCATTTTCTCAGTGAAATTTGCAAAATTGTAAATACCGAGTCTCAAAGTGAAGCTATAAACTGTCAAAGTTTGTTTAAATCAGAAGTGATACTTTTGTTTCCAAAGCAACCTTTGCAAAAATGAATAATTTTCAATTTCGTCGAAATATAAAACCAAAGTATCATGTGTCGACATCACAGGAATCAGAAAATAATGATGTATACAAAAATGTGAAAGTCCAATATGGCGTCCATAAGAAAAAATGAAGTTGTCTGTTGTTTCTATGCCATCTTAGACGTCATGGCAAATGCATTGGGATATTAGAATTCCTCGGAAAAAGTGCCTTAAGAATGTCTGTGTTTAAAATACGTGGTTATATTAGTTTTCAATTTAAAAATTAAAAACGAGAATCATGATTAAATGATAGATCAAATTATTTTCAGATTATTAATTAGCATAAGAATGTGCAACTTTGCTCTAATTTGACCGACTTCATATACAGGGTGTTCATTAAGTATGTACAATAAATTTAACAGAAGATTATTTGGGTGATTTTAAGACAGAAAGTTCATATAAACATGGGTCCGAAAATGCTTCGTTTTCAAGATACAGGGTGTTAAACTTTTTAAAAAAATTTGGTTTTTCGTAAATATCTTAAATATCCGTTACCCAAATTTGTTGTAATTTGGCAATGTTATTTGTAGTGTTAAGGGGCTAATTACGCACTAACTTGATAAAATTTATTAAGTCCAGTGGTGTCCCGAGCGGCACCTTAACGAATATTTTTGGCAAAAAAATGTACGCCACTGACTATTTTGTAATTTTTATATTTTTTTTTGGGTTAAGCAACTGAAAATACAACGTCTATGTCTCTTGCATTTTTTGCCTATCTTGCTTAGTTTTCGAGACAGAAAATTAAATTCAATTAATTGCATATCCCTGGACCACACAAGAAACATGGGGAAACGTAGGAAATAATCAAGGGTTGCATTGGAAAACGATTGCAGCATTTGGCAAAGAATATGACAGCTGTTGTCAATTCATTAGGCTATTAAATTGTAATTTTTGTAAAAAGTATTTTTGGTGAAATTTTTTAAAAAAGTTTAACACCCTGTATCTTGAAAACGAAGCATTTTTGGACCCATGTTTATATGAACTTTCTGTCTTAAAATCACTCAAATAATCGTCTGTTAAATTTATTGTACATACTTAATGTATATCTTAAGATAAGCGAAAAACGGGCACCCTGTAGATTTCATAGATTTCTAAGAGGATTAGTTCGAATACTGGTGCCGATGTCCTCTGGACCATCGGCACCAGTATTCAGATTTCTTTTGTATATTATACAGAGCTATCTATCAACATCTCAAGAAAATTGCACCATTTAGACCAAAAACAAGACCAAGGTTACTTTTTACGCATCTAAATCTTTTCTCAATCGGTTTATAGTATTTCTATTACAAATTGCGAAATTATTACATTTTTTTAATACTTACTCTTCATTTAAACGGTAGGTACTTAAATGAAACAGCAATCATAAACTACATCGTGATCGTAAAAAAATCGACATCGGGATTTCAGCGGTAGGACTGTTTTTCGCTTTACTGAATCCAGAAAAATATTTCTTAAAAAATTTCTTTCGACCTGCATTATATTGATTACCTGAAAAAAAATTGTAAAAATTGATAACACCAATTTCGTATTATAAAAACGTAAATATTATTGGATTAACAGTCTGCGAATGTCATTTAAAGACGAGAGTTCGTTACAAGAAAGAAAAGGAGTAAGTGGAACATATTTACGTAGCAAGAAACATGACTTCTTCATCTATCTTCATCTCTCTATAGGCACAGAATGACTAAGTTTTGGCAATTTTCTGGTAATACAGTACGTTACTTGCTTTCGAAAAATAAACTAAAAGGTGATTAAAAAAAACAGTTTTTGTAGATTGGTGAATTTTGGAATTTAAAATTTACTTATCATTTTTAAATTGAAGTCATCGCCGCCCAAATATGTACACTCATCGTATTCAGTTTACGATAGCCAACCCTGCTAATAAAATAAATAGTTTGTCATTTGTTTAACTCATTTAAATATGACACGACAATATTCCAGCGCATATTTATGTGTGAGATTTTTAAAATTATTAATTGTATATTACAAAAACGATCATTAAATTAAAATTTTAACATTTGAATGGAACAGGTGCAGAAGAAACCAGAGATTTGTGTAATTTAGGGTCATAAATTGCGTGCACATTGCTGTTTAACACCCTTTAATAACATTTATGTAACATAACAAATGAAAGGCCATTTCGTCACTGTGAGTTGAACTGAATAATTATTATTGTTATTTAAAAGTTGGAAAATGTAATACTATTTGGTAAAATTTCACATGTGAACGGGCAAATATTTTATTAATTAATACGATTACATTTGCTGTGCATTTCAGATTAATATTTCATATAGTGTGTACCGAGGTAAAAATAATCATAATGGATTGTCGGTTATAGGCATGACAGGTATGTTTTAATTTTGTTTGAAATAACGCCACACTAGAGAGGCATTGTATTGTAGTAGTTGCTACTGTAAATTTAATATTTCATAAAAATTATAACGTGATCTGCGATACTAATCGTGATCCTAGAGAATACACGAATCTAACATTTCTTGTTCCGACTGTGATATCATATTGTTTATTTATTTGTTTGTTCATAGATAAGAATCACTTAAGTCTAATATAAATTTCAAATTGCAAGGGAGTGAATCTCTATGAATCATTTATACACAACGCACTTAGCATTTGTAATTATGACCAGTAAATTATCCATTGTTTTAATTTATTGTATCTTATAGTTAGCGCTTACACCGTAGTATCCCACACTTAAATAAACTATTAATAATAGCATTAAACAGCAATTTATATATACAAATTGGTAGCATTGTGAGGATGTGAGGTAAAGCCTTGACACTAAAGAATCCTACACAATAAATAAAACAGTTAAACCTTTCTCTCTTATCCGTGGTCTACTTCATGTAACGTATTTATAATAAAGTCACCAAGATGGGCCCCTTGGTGTGAAACGAGTGTCCCTTGTGTTTGCCCTTTACACCTTTAGTGGGAGGTCCTATGTATGTGTTTGGCTGTCTTGGGATTGAATTTGCTATTTTACACAGATCTTGGCATAATTAAAGATATTGATAGAGTCTCTTGGCTAAAGGAATACATCCAAAGCCAATTTTGGGAAAAAAAATAAATAAATAAAACAGTTTTCAGTCAAGCAATTAAAACGAGTATAAAGGGCAGCCAAATATTTCTGCTTGTGAGTATATAAATTAATTATGATTTTGTTTTGATTTTTGTTGCTACTTTTTTAACTTTTTGAATTTGACTGTACAAAGGGTGCGCCACTTAAAACTCCCCAGACTCGTTACTTTTTTATTTTTTAAGCGACGGCCATGTTGGCACATCAAATTGTAGATGTTTTAAGTCCTTTAAACATGAGTACCACAGTGATTTAAAAATTAAAAAAAATAAAATGTCCCTGTATATTTTTTGCCTCATCCTGTACATGAATTATGTTAATGTTTTCTTATAGAGGTTTTAATTAGCTTTAATTTATGTTATTACTTCATCAATTTTTTGTTTTGTTTTAGAGAAAAATAAAAAACACTATTCGATTCCAAACTGAATTCTTTTAAAATAAATGAAACGGTTGTAAATAATAGTTCTATGCTTTATTTGTAAACGACATATCATAAACAATATTTAAAATAACAAAATAGTAACAAAAAACAAAAGGAAAGAATATTCTTAAAAAGAAGCTTTTGTTAAAATGTACTAAATAGGAAATTGCAAAATGTCGGAGGGTAAAATCAAAAAGAAATCTAACATGGCGTAAAAACATAAATTGAAGCTAATTAAAACCTTTATAAGAAACCATTAACACAGTTCATGTACAGAGTGGGGCAAAAAAATATACAAGGAAATTAAGATTGTTTTTGTAACAATTTTATCAAAAACATTACTGATTCGATTGATACAGAAAAAAGTATGCGACAAAAAAATTTTGATAATTTTGGGAATTACTAAAGTCAATGTGGCCAATCTCACAAAAATAATTACCAACGATACCATTCAGATACCATTAGAATATTACGCTCAGTTCGAAAAATCAAAAATACACAGAGTATTTCATTTAAAATAAACAAACTGGTATTGATTTCCGGCATAACCGGAAGTATCAAATGATAGTAATTATTTTTTTTGGATTAGCCAGACTGACTTTAGTAATTCCCAAAATTTTCAAAATTTTTTTGTTAAACATTTTTCCCTATATGTAATAGTATATTACGTAATGAGAGTTGTAAATAGCATATTACGCACGAATGGAAAAATTGCGCACGATGCCGCGTAGCGGCGAGTGTGGCAATTCCATGAGTGCGTAATTGCTTTACAACTCGAATTATGTACTATACTTTACCTACGATCGTATTTATTGAAATTAAAACACAATTTTGTATTATTTGTTGCTTATGTCAGTTTTGACAGAGTTAGAAAATTAAGTTTTGCATCTGCCATTTTTAATAATTTTAGCCTGGTGTCAGAAATATGAACTACAAGTGTTGTGTAAAGTAGGTCACGTGGTCACATTGCATTGCACCTCAGCGGCTGAGCGTGCGATTTGTTTACGGTGTGTAAGGTTCAATTTACGTAGGTGGCGGAGAGTGCGTTTTCAGCTATTTACGTTAGTGATCATAGGTAAAGGAAATATATGTAATCATGACAGAAATTGGTATTAAAATTTCAACGGATTTGAAAAACACGTCGTCGGTCGGTGTGTTATTTTGATCTAAATCTAAATGAGTTCATGTATTTATTATATTTATATTTATGACCAAGTAATATGAGGACAGCGAAAGATGTAAAATTCACTTAAATTTTTAAATTAGGTCAAACTTTTAATAACACAAGTACCTACCTAGTATAAAAGCATTTTGCCAATACAGTTTTTATATTTAATTCATTTCGAAAATACTCCTTATTAACTGAAGTTAATAATGTTCAATTTTTAAAATAGTTTGTAAAGGACGTAAGTCTAACCTTGTTCTAGGCCAGATTTTTCAGGAAAGCATTCAAATTAACATTCTAAAATTTCGTCACCACAAATAAGTATTACAATACATGTATAATATAAATATAAACCAATTCTCTATCCGACTCTATCGCATAATATGTTAGGATTAACATTTAAATTGTTTCCATCTACGCACAACTTAATCGATGAACTGTCATCTGTTAACATTACCAAAAGGAAGTTAATGGTAATAGATAAACATCTAGTCTGACAATAATAGTATTACAATTAATTTGCACGTTGTATTTGCATACAAATATTCCTGGTCAGATTTGCAAATAGCAAGCAGGTAAAAGCATCCATTGCTTATCTTATAGCGTGGAGAGTATGTATCTACATAGGAATTTATTTAAACAACTGTTTAGTAAGAGAGTATGCTAATTTTATTTTATATTACTATTGATAACACATATTTAATAAAATGTACCTACATACAAATTTAACGCATTAGTGAACAACAGGTTATTGGACAGCATAATTTGTAATTAACGTTCTTTGATTTTCATAGAGACTTTATCTCCCAAGAGAATACATGTTTGTATTACTCCATATTATTGTTATATTACCGTTTGTGCAAAATAGCTATTTACGTAACAAGTTTCATTTATTTAACAGGTAAGCACATTTCAGAAACACCGTAGAGTTCTAAAAGTTATAGTTTAGATAAAGTTACTTTCCACACGTTTCGTACACACTACTTTTTATACAACAGCCAAAATATCAGATATATTTTAATGACATTCTATTTATTTATTATCGGTATTGACAGTTCAAGTTTAGTGTGAAATAATAGTTTTTGTACCAATAATGGAGTAAAATAAGTGTTTTATAGTCCCGCATAATTCATGCAAAGAACTAAAACTTTACTCCCATATTTTTCGCACGAACGAAGATCTCTTTTACTGTAAAAAATGTAATTTAAAACAATAAAGAATAATTAAATCGAAGCTTTTGTACTGTATTCCGAATTTATCGAAATACCTTTAGTAAACTCTTTGACGTTATATTTCTGTTTGATGTTTAAATTGTTTTTTATTGGTGCCCTATTTTGCTTATTTAAAGTACGCCTCAGCGTGTTTAAATCCAATTTTAAAAAACGCGCGTGTTTTAAAGTTACAACGGCAACATCAATAACCCAAGAAACGTGAAATGTAGATGTCAAGTTTTTAATTATTGATCTGACAGAAGTACCTACCTTGTAACGTCAAATAAAATATTACTGACAAATGTTTCAAAAGCTTTAACTGTGATAACAACAATTAATCTTATATGACAGATTGCAAATTAATTTTTGTTTTTCTCATTTCGATGACAACTAAAGGTATACTGATGTCACATCACGAATTTAATCATTTTACATTATTAGTTCTTATTTCCATTTTTTGTAGTATTAATACTAATATTATTTATGATTTCAGTGTACCAATAAAAAAAAATAGCGTAAAGTATTCGTGGATAACTGGTCTTTAAAACACTCTATTTCGAGCACTCGGCTGCGCCGTCGTGCTCGAAAAATCGTGCTTGTTTACCTTAATATCCACTTATAATTTAATAGTTAAATTTAGTTCATGGAAATTAAACAAGGTCTTTCCTCTTTTTACAAAATAATGTGCTCGGCAACCGTACGGCTTTAAATGAACAAGATCGAATAGACATGTGAATAGAAAATACGTTTTGAAATTAGTGGGAAAGTTCCGAGAAACTGAATCAGTGGCTAATATAAGAAACGAGGCCCTGAACTTGAACTTTCGTTAAGAAATGAAGCTGTTGCAGTTTTAGGAGTTGCTACCAACCCAACTTTGAGCACAAGTAAATTAGCTTCTGTTACTAACATCGTTAGAACGACTATTCGCCGAATCCTAAAACATAAATTTCCTCTTTTCAATATTCATTTAGTACACGAATTGAATGAGGATAATTTTGAACAGCGAAGAGTTTCATGAAGTTATGTTTGTACGAATAGATACGAAAAATGTTCTACTTAACATCTGTTTTACTGACAAATTTAATACACGTTTTTAAACTCAGCCGTCATAACTGTCGCTATTGGTCGTATAATAATCCAACAGTTCAAGAATCCAACTCTACCCAGTAAGCACACATACGTCAGAAAAACGTTTAAAAATTACGATAACCGTACGTTATATTAACTTGAATAACATCCGTCATATAAACGCAAAAATGTCGCCGAGATCAACGGAATTTTTAACTACTAAATCCATTACTAATCAACGTTTCCTAGATCTCTTAATTTAACGTTTTTCTAATTGGTGAAAAACACGTATTTTGTATACTTGTTTATAGTAGATTCATCAAGTTTAAATTATAAAGATTATCAACGTTATATTATACTTGGCTTGATTGATTTATATATACGTGAATAACATACGTTTCATAAACGCAAAAATGTCGCCGAGATCAACTGAATTTTTCGCTGCTAAATTCACTACTAAACAACGTTTTCTAGATATCTTAATTTAACGTTTTTCTAATTGGTGAAAATCACGTATTTTGTATACTTGTTTCTACTTGTTTTTTTAAAGTCTAAACTATGAAGACTATCAACGTTTTATTATATTTGGTTTGATTGATTGATATATACGCGAATAACATACGTTTTATAAACGCGAAAACGTCGCCGAGATCAACGAAATTTTTCGCTACTAAACCACTACTAATCAACGTTTTCCAGATATGTTAATTTAATGGTTTTCTAATTGGTGCAAAACACGTATTTTATCTACTTGTTTTTAGTTGATTTATAAACTTTAAATTACGAACACTATCGACGTTTTATTATACTCGATTTGATTGATTGATATGTATGTGAATAACATACGTTTCATAAACGTAAAAATATCGTTTAGATCAACGGAATTTGTACTATTTACTCTACTACTAATCAACATTTTTTAGATGTGTTAATTTCATATTTCTTATTGGTGATAAACACGCATTTTATCAACTTATTTTTTTTGCTATTTTTTAAGGCTAAAATATAAACACTATCAACGATGTATATATACTTCATTTTTGTATTGATATACATGGTGATTCAAAATTAAAACGCACCTTCTTAGGGTATATTCCTCTCACGAAAATAAGTCCAAAAATAAAAATCACGTTTTCGTTTACAATTTTTATAATAATAATAATATATATATATATATATATATATATATATATATATATATATATATATATATATATATATATATATATATATATATATATATATTATTATTATTATTACCATTAAAGTTATAAACGAAAATCTGGTTTTCAAGTTGCACTTTTAACTCCGTTCCCCAGAAAAAATCATTTCCGGACCTATGTTCTTAATTTCAAAAGGAATACACCCCTTTAAGACGATGCTGTTTCATTTTGAATGCATGCATGATGGTGTTTAATTTTAAACTTAAAAAATTGTTAAAAAACAATTAACTAAAATGCGTGTTTCTCACCAATAAGAAAACATGAAATTAATGCATCTAGAAAACGTTTTCCTTGGTGTGTAAACTAATAATCTGCATCAGAGATTCTCCTTATTTTCAAGAAATTTACCTAATGGGTGTGTGCATTGTCAATATCAAATTTAAACTATTATCCAAATCTGTAGTAAGATACCGCTTTAGTGAAGTTATAAGTGACACTAGTTTAAAACACTCGTTTATGAAACTGTAAAACAAAAATTTTATTAACATAAACCTAATATACATATATAGGTACATAACATAAAACTTAAAAATAGTTTAATCTTACACCAACTCAAAACCTGAGATTTATTGTAACGTAAAGATAACTTATTGTGAATCATTTAGCTGTGTCACATTTTTTTTTTTGTTCAACCTCGCCTTGGCATATTTCAGCCAATCCTTCACTGCATTGGCGATTACCAAATCGTTTCTTTCATTGATCGGATAATTCAGTTTGGCTGCATCTGGAAATAATATAACTATAAGAATAGTTCCACCTCAAAATTTCGAAAATTCGTTAAATTTTAGCATCCGATTTTACCGCGATGGTTTGTTTGATTTGAAAGCGGTTTTTTGCGTTTAATTAGGAAATACCTTCCTCATTGGAAAATTCATAATATGTACTGAAATCTTTTTTAATCTAAATTTTGATTTTTTAATCTCTGCCACTTTGCACCGCAGTGAAGATGCTTATAAAATCTCGCAATATTACGACACGATCCTTCTAAACAAAACCTTAACAAGCGGTAACAAAATGTAAAAAAAAAATTGAAAGATTTGGGAGCACCTTCTCTGCGGTGCAATATGTAAAAGGTTAAAAACACTTTGTAGTAATTAAAAATAATTTCAGTACATATTATGGATTGTCCAATGAGGGGGAATTTTCCCATTTATGCTAAAATAATTTTTCAGATGGTTCTTATTCATATGAACAGGAGTTTATTTGTTCTTATTTTCTTAATTCTTATTTCAATATTACCGTAAATAATAGCCATAATCTTTGTCCTCTCAAATGAAATCTTGTCTCTCCCTTTCCAATTAAAGAGAGTTGCCACTTCATTTGTTATTATAAATTTCATTATGCGTCTAGTATGTGAATCTAATCCACTTCCACCAACTGCGGCTAACCTCGAAATCTTAAATTAAAATAAAGATTAATATTTATTTAGCCTAAAATTGAATCTTCGTACCATATACTTAGCTAGAGGGGAGTCTTTTTCTAAAAGATTGTCAAATTCCTGAAATTCTTGCAACGAGTTCAACGGAAATTTTGGAATGGTAATATCAGGAGGAGGATTGATTGAATTTTCAGTGCTATGACGAACTGTTCGGACTAGTTCGTTTAGCATTATGGAATGTTGATCTATATGTTCTGTTATTTTCGACAGACGATCAAGTACAGTTATTTGAAAATCTAAAAAAAAAAATAGAAAACCTTATTAAAATTCATCATCATTCACATACAAATAACAAAAAACATTGCTCTCATTCCTATAATATTTTATTCAGTATCATAATGATTTACCTATACCAGTTTGTTGAACACTGCTACATGAGGATGATGTCCGGAATGACAGTGGTGAGGAAGTGTCTGTTGGACTACATGGAATCCGATTCTGGTTCACTGGAGTTAAAACATGATGACATCCACTAGAAGATTCCAAATTCTCATTGTTCGTTGTTATCAATGATTGACTACTATTATCTGCGATGTCTATTGGACGCTTTGCAGATGCAGTAGATTTGTGTTTCTTAAGAGGTAAATTAGTTTCTGAATCTGATGAATCTGAGCTGATAATGTCATTATCTGGAAACTGTTTCCTGCATAGACTTTTATTACTCGCGGTACTGTTTTCACTTTCCAAATTGTTACGTTTTAAAACATTATTAATTTTTTCTTCTGCCAAATCATAGGATTCTAAAATTACAATAATATACACGGTTTTAAATATACCTATGTGTCTTTAAATAGTAATTTTCGTCACAAGTCCGGAAGGTGCCTTGTTACAGTCGAGTAGATATTACGGACGAAGCGACGTCAGGAGCCGAGTCCAGAATATCTAAACGAGGCTGGAACAACCCCTTACGGACGTGTGTCGAATGATATTTTATTTCATCCCGTCATTTCTTGTATATTAGTATATTTGTATAATTTGACACTTGGTTATTTTCTTGTCATTTGACATTTGACACTATTTTTTAATTTACGGTCGATTTTTATATGTCAAATAACTGTCGAAAGGTATAATAACAGTTTGTGATAAGTAATAAGTTCGTAATAAGTTTGCGGTGGTTTCCGGTACTTTACCGGCTCTGATACCGTAATGTCTCATTTTCCGACCTCATATGAATACTGTACTGTTGTACTTTCCGGACGGGATAAAATAAAGTAAATATAACGTATGAAATACCTCTAAGGAAAAAAAGTAAAAAATAAAAGAAAGCACTAACTTTTATAAGCAATACTAATAATTTTGACAAATCAATAATACAAACATTTTGTTTCCAACTTTTTGGCGGATTCAATATCTGAAGGATTTTTTATTTGCTGCGTATGTACAAAATACTAACCTGTTTTGTAATGAACCTTAAAAACTTTAAATGTAGGCCATGTCTTTTTGTAGGTTCTTTGATTTTTCACTAGGTCATCAAACGTAGAATTTCCAATTCTATTAGGCCAATAGCATCTCTTATCGTTTTTGTGTAACCATATTAATGGCACAATTGCAATTTCATTGCTCGTTTCCTTGTCATCGGCTCCAATGAATTCGACCACGGCGAACATCTTAATTGCACTGTATTATATACATCAGGTTATAAAATGCAGTATAATTTCACAAAATACCTATATTTATGAATTACCTAATCATGTGTTTAATAAAATTTAAACAATTTGATTTATTCAAATCCAAAAATTTGAATACAGGTACCATTAGATAGATATTGCGCTGTAAAAACTACAGGAACAAATTTAAGAGCGCTCCGGAGTTATAAGTACAGTAAGTTTACATCTTTGAAAGTAAACGAGCTGTATATACAGTGTGTTACAATTTGATCCGGAACACTTCTGAAAAATCCTACTCAGCAGCGCGATTTTGGTGATATTTTTTTTTCATATAGGACCGTCCTAGATGTACGTGAAAAACATATTACGGTGTCCAAATTACAAAGCCATGGCTTGATATGATTTTTTTTCGACGCCATTTTTAAAAAAATTATATTAGCGATTTTTTTATTCAAAATCTGACAACGTAGCGTTATTTGGCATCTTTCAAAACGTACTCTCCCCCACTTTCTTGAAATTATCACTGTCAATAACTCTATTGTGAAGCAACTAAAATTACAAAATACAAGAAGAAATGCTTTACTTCGAGCATCTAGAAGGCTTTGGAGGTAAATGAAGTAGATCACAAGAGGAACTTCATAGAAAAAATTTATTTAGTAACGTCTTTGTTATTTATACGTGCATTCTTCAGGCAAGAAATAACATAAAACGCAATTTTCGTTGCTTCACAGTAGAATTATTGACAGTAATAATTTCAAAAAAAAAAAAAAGGGAGATTACGTTTTGAAGGGTGCCGAATAACGCTACGTTGTCAGATTTTGAATAAAAAAATCGCTAATATGATTTTTGAAAAAATGGCGTCGAAAAATAATCATAGCAAGCCATGGCTTTGTAATCTGGACACCGTAATATGTTTTTCACATACATCTAGAACGGTCCTATATAAAAAAAAATATATTACAAAAATCGCGCTGCTGAGTCAGATTTTTCAAGGGTGTTCCGGATCAAATTGTAACACACTGTAGGTACAGGGTAAGTCACGTAAAAGGTCCACCCCATTTATTTGGGTAATTTTGAATATATTTTTGGTTTTCGGGACTCTATTCTACATGATTTTTAACGTAGATTACGATTCTGATCAAACATTTTTTATTCAACCAAACATATACAAGGTGTTTAAAAATACGTGTTTATCTTAAATATATATTTCTACACATTATTTATTTTTGATACAAACATACAGGTATTATATATTTTTGAAATCCCCTCGAATAGCTGCATAGAAATGTGTAGAAATATATAGGGTGTGTCATTTAAAAAAAAACACGTATTTTTAAAATCCCTGTATATGTTTGGTTGAATTATAAATCTTTTATCAGAATCGTAATCTACGTTAAAATTCATATAGGATAGAGTCCCGAAAACCAAAAATATATTCAAAATTACCCAAATAAATGGGGTGGACCTTTTACGTGACTTACCCTGTACTTTCCATTGCACAATTTTCATATTTTTTTAGAGAAATTTCGTTGTGATCTAATAGGGTGTATTCAGTGTGTCTCCGGATTGATTTTACAAGAGGAAAAACTTTTTTGTTTTTGTATTTGCGACAAAAAGTTATTTTTGATAAAAATGTCTATACTTAGTTGAAAAGCATGATTGAAATTGTCATAAGTAATGTGGGAAACACGGAGCACTCGGAAAGTTACTAAATATTAAAACATTTAAGAGAAAAGCACCCTTGTAAGTACCGGATTTTCTTTTGAATTTTTTAATATTTAGTAACTTTTCGAGTGCTCCGTATATCCCACATTACTTTTGAAAATTCCAATCATGTTTTTCAACTAAGCAGACGTTTTTATCAAGAATAATTTTTTGTCGTAAAGTCAAAAACAAAGAAGTCTTTCATTTTGTAAAATCAATCCGAGGCCACACTGTATTTTATTCACTTTCTATACAGGTCAGTGGTACTGTATTACCAATAATGCAGGATGTTCCGTAGTATTAATTTAGCTAGAAACATGAAAATATTTAATGCGAAAATCGAAAATTCTGCAACAAAAGTATATTAACTCCGGAGCGATTGAAAACGTATTTACTATTTATTGGGTTATTTAATTATAATTACATTTATTTAACTTTGAATTAAATGTAAGACAGGAAAAATAGCAAATCCCTTTTTATAAGGAATTCTGAAACATTTATACAAAATATCTGATAATTTAAAGTTTATAGTATTATTGTTATCAATCTTAACTACATAATAAATATTTAGACGTGACGATTCAATAGGTTGGCTATACAGATTATAATGGTACTGAAATACAATCCCTTGAAAAATATACTCATCATGGAGAAATCTAATTTCCTTTATTAAACAAACTTTATTATTTTTTAGAATAACAGAATTATTAGATTTTTTTGTTGATAGAAAATACTGAGGACAACGCAACTGAAAACAACTAAAAGCAATTAATTCATTATTATCATCATAATTTTCTGAATAAATTTTTTTTGGAACTGGTTTGTCGACAGTTTTCTTGCCGTAACATACTTCTAACTGATGTGATTTAGAGGAATTATCAAATTCTTCAATTCTTCTATGAATTTGCTGCAAACAAAATTTTTTAGAACGTATTTGTCTTTTTAAATATCCTAAATAGGTTTCAAAAGGAAAACAACTGAATTCGTTAATCGAACCATACAGCTGTACATCATCGCATAAATGAAGCAAGTTATGAACATTGTAAACAACAAAATCATTTCCATAAATTTTAGCAGAATTAATAACAAATTGTTCTAAACTTCTTTTTGCAATATCAAAATATTTTTCAATCAAATATGAATTTGATAATATGTATATCGAACAATGAAGCAGCAAGAAATGATTGTAACTGATTTTGTTTAGGGCATTTTTCATTAACACGGGGCCTGTATATAAAATAAACATTCTAAACTCGGTGGCTTTCCACCTCTTAATTTCTTTTAATATTCGTGGTTTTCGAACAAAATCAGATGGAACATATGGCTGTATTTCCAGAATTTTCAAATTAATTTCCACCAATAATTTTTGTGATAATTTATGAGGATTGGCTCCTTGAATAAAATAATTTAGCAACAGACGTTTTACAACACCAAGAAAAATTAAGTGCATCGGATCCAGCGGTACTTGTGAAACCATTTTAATACCAATAGCTAACAGAGGAGATTTGTTTTTAATATGGTCATTTTTAGTATCAGAGAGAAAGTCTGAATCCTTTCTTTTTGCAAAATATGTTGCTGTGGTTTGAGCAAAATTAATTCTTCTATTTTCATGCTTTCCAACGATAGTACACTTTTCACATCCAATTTTACTTGTATGACCCATTGTTTGTTTTATGTAGGATCGAGCAGGAGCATCACATAAAAAACAGGAGATTTTGAAAGAAAAATATTTGTTCTTAAAATGAATTCCTTGGCGGTTTAATAAAACTACTTCATTAATAAAATCACTTAAATATATATCAATAGGATCAGGTTTTCCTGAACCACAAAAAATTGCAATGGCAAATGGAATATTATCAACAAAATCTTTGCACAACCCTAAAATTGGGTAAAATTCCGTAGAACTGCTTTTAAAAAGGGGTATACCGTCAATATTAATTTGCAATTCTATTGTGTCTATTTCTGATTTTATTCCATTTTGCATTCGAAGTAAAACTTTATTAAGTAAACCGAAATAAAACATTTCACCGTTATTTAATTTTGTTGTTAGCGTTGCACGGGGAGTTTTCAATAGGCTTCTGTAATCAAGCGGGAGAAAATTTATAACCGGATGCAATATTTTTAATAAATGGGATAAAGAATTGGAAGTTATATTTTCTGATGCTGCCCATTGTACAAGGTTATTTTTTAAGGTATTTTCGATTTGACCGGAAGTGTTAGTGCTGTCAGTATCTTTTAGATGTGTTTCTTCATTTTCAGTAGTGCTTGCTGTGAAATCTAATACTTTGACGTTTTTGTTGGATACTATAATTATGTTGTCGGTATTATCTATTATTTGCTCATTATCTGCACGATCCAATATTGTCCTGTTGTCACCACATGTTAACAATTCCCGCCCACTTTGCGTATTTGTTACTTCTTCCAAAATATGATTGTGTGAGGGCCAGGACCGAGGGAAGGACTGTGTCGAGAAACCAGTATTAGATATTGGATTTACAATACATTTAAGTATATTCAAGTTTGATTTCACGCGACGCTGAATTTGTCGCCTACTCAGTATTTTAGATTTATTATTAACTTTCATTATTTTGGTAGCAAATAATAATTACTTAAATAATAAATAAAATAATTAATAAACATTATATATATTCATATACACATTGTCATGATATAACCAAATAAATGTATTATAATACTGTGAAAAAAGTGTTTCAATGAGTATCTGTAATAAACAAATTAGGCACTAGAGATAAAAATAAAAAAAATAATTTTAACATATTCGCAGCCATCTAGATTGACAACTAATATTCGAATTATTTTTCGTGCAACCCTGTATAAATTGTTCAAAATAGCATAAGTGTATCCAAAATGTGATATTTATTGCAAAAATGTAAAAACATACAGGGTGGTCCATTTAGAAAAGACTATTGGGGCCATTTCCGGTGAAACCGGAAGTGACAAATATGGTGGATAGGTCTCAAAAAGTTGGAAATCTTACCTAATTTCACCATACAAAATTATATCCCGAAATCGTTAAAAACGAAGTACAGGGGTGGCCCACTATTTGTTTACACCCGGTATGACCCTCTCGAAAACGAAATCGGCGTGATTCAGCGACTTTCTCAAAAATTTATAGAATAATAAAATAGGGGATGAGTGAGTTTTAAATGGGCCACCCTGTATTACAAAAAAGGAGCCTTAAAAATATCAAGGAATCAAATACATTTATGTCCTGTGCATGTACCTACCTATTATATTATTTGACGGGTATCGATTTAATAATATATGAAACCGAAAAATTATTCCAAAATAATGTAGATTGTGTATAACAAACCACTGAAAATAATATCTTTATTTTATTCTCAGAAACAATGTCCCAACTCACTTCGACTAAGAAATGCAGCACAGGTGTCCTAATTAGCCAGAACCGTATTCACAATCTTTGTTTTTGCAGCAGCTTTGACCGTTTGTAAACCGTCAGACGCAATCGCGCATTTATTTTTAATACCTTTACTCGCTGCTAGCAAAGTTCACAGAATATATTTATTATTTATTCAATAAACTTTGCTGCTAGAAAAACTAACTATTTCTGATAGCTCGCAAACTGTCGCAGAGTGCTGCAGAAAAAAACTGATATTTTAATAAAACAAAAATCGGATAAAAGTATGTTTGCAATTTCTAGTCAAATTTTCTATTCAGTGTTCCACAATTGAATATTAAATGTATTAATTTACACAACTGCTCTCTTGAATGACGCCCTATTGCTAAACATTTTCTGTCGTACCTACATAAGGTATTATTCCTGCCACACAATTTAACACGGCAGAAAGGACAGCAGGTTGTAACTATAAAATAATGTAGAAATCATAGTAGAAATCCCAATAATTCAATGAAACAGATATGTACTAACTGAAACATAAAACTCTCCGCATAAATACAATACCCATTATTGGCGGTTTTATTACTCCTCTAATAGTATTGCAATGCAAAAAAAATTGGTAACTAAACATGTTGCTTTAATGTATTATTTAATTTATTTTAGCTCATCATTCTGTTTTTTTATATTCTTATTGCAATGTAGAATGATAAAATTAAAATTATTAGCTGAAAAAAATCAATTAAATTTTAGACATTTAAATTAAATAAAAATTAGGCCAGCTCTGGATAAAATTTGTTTGTAAATCTACGCAAGTCACAGCTTGTTTTCAACTACTTTTTGTGCCTAAACTGTTATCTAAAACCCTCATCAAAACTAAATGTTTTAACATGTTCTTTGTAACGGTAGCCTATATACCTAGGTAAATAAAAGGAAAATATTATTTAAATAATTATTATAATAATTATACCTAATAACCCTGTATACCTTCCATCGTCTTTACCATACATTCTGATCCGAGTTACATTCATAACGCAATGTTTAAAACAATAGGTACCTACCTAACAATTTTCTGTAGTCCGTTATCTAAGAAAAAAAGCCATTTAGACGTTTAAGTAATTAAATTATGTCGTGATAGCCTACTTCCCTAAATCATAAATAAAAAAATGTTTGCAATCAAAGCTCTAGAATAGATAAATAATTATTTTTCCCGTGGATGGCCTATACTACTGCCCTCTGCCCCGCCATAGGGCTCATCATACACCGGTATACACATATCTCTGGACAATTATTTAAAAAAACCTCAGAAATTAAAACTGAGAATGAATAGAATAGATATAGCTTAGGTACATACGGATTAAAACTTACCTTTATTTTTTCTCCAGCCAGCAAACACTTTTGAAACAATTGTTTCACACTAGTTAAGAGGCAATTGATATAATAATTAATATTTACACAAAGAGATCATTAACTGCAAGGACGCGGGTTATCGATTGCACCATCAACAAAGATCGAAGCAAATGGTCAAAATGGATGTCATCCCGTCCCGTGTGACCGTGTATGCTTCATGCCGTTTAGCGCTTGCGCCGTTTAGTAAATTATTTTGATTGGGTAATTTCGTCATGTGGTATCATCGAGCAATAATGCGCATGTTTTACAAAAATACGTTTATACAACGTTAAAAAAATTTCTGATGTAATATGGGTAGGTGTAAGGTGGCAAATATTATTTATTACTTAACATTTTTTTATTACTTAACATTTTGTCAGCACAGTAATGCATGGAAGAAAATGTGTCATATTACTTATATGAAAATTTTTATTAGAAATTGATCTCACAATAGTTTTTAGGGACAGTTGATTTTTACGAAAAATATATACCGATTTAATAAAATTTACGTCAACTTTTTCTGTTTTGTAAATTTTATTATTACCGATTATTTTGTTTGTTCGTGCAAAAACCATAAGTGTAGGCAAAGACTATTATATCGTCTTTGTTGTAGGCAGAGATTATGAAGACCTCTGGTGTAGGTAAGCATTTACGGGCATTACGGCTATTACACGCTCACCGGTTTCGGATAGTAGTATACAGGGTGTCCCGAATTATACGGTCCAAACTTTACGGTACGATGGAACTTTACAAAATATGAAAAAAGAACCTAACATAATAATTTTGACATTTAAAATTTTTATTAAAAAGTCGCTAATATTATTTCTTGTAAACAACTGACTGTCCTCATTATTCACTAATGAATAATGAAATCATTAATCACTGCAAGGAATAATGGATAGCATTATTCTTGAGGAAACACATACATAATAAGTACATTATTTATTAGTCGATAAATAATACTATGTATGTATGTATTTTCTTTTAGTTTTAATGATATTAATTCGTCAATACTACACGAATTCGTGACACTGTTATGAATAAAACCGAAAGCAAATTGCAAAGAACAATTCAATCTTATTTACCAATTTTTACATTTGACCAATTAAAAATGTGACAGTTACAAAAGGAGAATTAGTTATTTGACAATTGACTAATAATTATATAAAATCGTGTGCGAAAATACACCGATCATGTGATAATTTAAGCCAATGAAAAGTTGTAAAAGTCAAAACTCCATTCGAAAATACGTCATCCTACCATCGTTGATTGAGTCAATCAATCGCTGAACCTATGGAGAATGGCCAAATATAATGATTTAATTTAAATGTTTAAATTTAATGTAAATGAAAAAAACTTGTCATAATAACACGTTTATTAATAATGTTATTGAATTAATGTGTACTTATTTCTATAATAGTTGTAATACTGTCTTAAAGTATTTTGATTTCAACTAACTTCCATAGATGAACTAAACATGTAATGTCGTGTGTTGAATTAACGTTGCGACAAGATTAAAAGTCAATATTCTTATATTATATATGTCAACGTTGTTTTATATTAACGTTGATATATCAACGTAATGTTCTTTAAAATATTTGGTTTTCAGCGTCATTTCTATATATGTGAACTAAACATTTAATACGTGTTGATTGAAGATAAATGTGAAAATTCATTTCTAATTAATAAATTACAAACTGTATTTTACTTGTCATAATGTCAGAATGAGATGAAACTAGTCGTAAGAATATAAAATAAAGTGAAAATTTGACAAATAAAAACAGTCTGTAATTTTTTTATTATTGTATACATGTGTTAATTTAACGTTGAAACAAGATTAAAAATTATAATTGTTTTACATCAATGTGAAATTAACGTTGAAAAACGACCCTTAAATTTCCTTATTATGTCAACGATTTGCCATCATTAACTGTGGATATCATTTTATCGTCATAATACTACGTTTATCAAATAATATTAAAAAATTGATATGAATTAATATATTACCTGCAAAATAGTTTTAAAATATTTGGTTTTCAACGTCATATCTATAGGTGTACTAAACATTTAATAAGGGTGTTGAATTAACGTTGAAACAAGATTAATAATTATAATATGGTTTTACATCAATACGAAATTTACGTTGCAAAACAACTGTTAAAATAACAATTATGTCAACGTTTTGTCAACATCAACCGTGGATATCATTTTATCGTCAAAATACTACGTTTATCAAATGTTAATAAATTTATATGTATTAATATATTAGCTGCAAAATAGTTTTAAAATATTTGGTTTTCAACGTCATATCTATAGGTGTACTAAACATTTAATAAGGGAGTTGAATTAACGTTGAAACAATATTAATAATAATATAATATGGTTTTACATCAATACAAAATTTACGTTGCAAAACAACCGTAAAAAAAAAGATTATGTCAACGTTTTGTCAACATCAACCGTGGATGTCATTTTATTGTCATAATACTACGTTTATCAAATGTTAATAAATTGATATGTATTAATATATTAGCTGCAAAATAGTTTTAAAATATTTGGTTTTCAACGCCATATCTATAGGTGTACCAAACATTTAATAAGTGTGTTGGATTAACGTTGAAACACGATTAATAATTATAATATGGTTTTACATCAATACGATATTTTCGTTGCAAAACAACCGTAAAAATAAGATTATGTTAACGTGTTTTCAACATCAACCGTGGATATCATTTTATCGTCATAATACTACGTTTATCAAATGTTAATAAATTTATATGTATTAATATATTAGCTGCAAAATAGTTTTAAAATATTTAGTTTTCAACATCATATCTATAGGTGTACTAAATATTTAATAAGTGTGTTGGATTAACGTTGAAACAAGATTAATAATTATAATATGGTTTTACATCATTACGAAATTTACGTTGCAAAACAACTGTTAAAATAACGATTACGTCAACGTTTTGTCAACATCAACCGTGGATGTCATTTTATCGTCATAATATTATGTTTGTCAAATGTTAATAAATTGATATGTATTAATATATTAGCTGCAAAATAGTTTTAAAATATTTGGTTTTCAACGCCATATCTATAGGTGTACTAAACATTTAATAAGTGTGTTGGATTAACGTTGAAACAAGATTAATAATTATTATATGGTTTTACATCAATACGAAATTTACGTTGCAAAACAACTGTTAAAATAACGATTACGTCAACGTTTTGTCAACATCAACCGTGGATATCATTTTATCGTCATAATACTACGTTTATTAAATGTTAATAAATTGATATGTATTAATATGTTAGCTGCAAAAATGTTTTAAAATATTTGGTTTTCAACGTCATATCTATACTTGTACTAAACATTTAATATGTGTGTTGAATTAACGTTGAAACAAGATTAATAATTATAATATGGTTTTACATCATTACGAAATTTACGTTGCAAAACAACTGTTAAAATAACGATTACGTCAACGTTTTGTCAACATCAACCGTGGATGTCATTTTATCGTCATAATACTATGTTTGTCAAATGTTAATAAATTGATATGTATTAATATATTAGCTGCAAAATAGTTTTAAAATATTTGGTTTTCAACGCCATATCTATAGGTGTACTAAACATTTAATAAGTGTGTTGGATTAACGTTGAAACAAGATTAATAATTATTATATGGTTTTACATCAATACGAAATTTACGTTGCAAAACAACTGTTAAAATAACGATTACGTCAACGTTTTGTCAACATCAACCGTGGATATCATTTTATCGTCATAATACTACGTTTATTAAATGTTAATAAATTGATATGTATTAATATGTTAGCTGCAAAAATGTTTTAAAATATTTGGTTTTCAACGTCATATCTATACTTGTACTAAACATTTAATATGTGTGTTGAATTAACGTTGAAACAAGATTAATAATTATAATATGGTTTTACATCAATACGAAATTTACGTTCCAAAACAACCGTTAAAAAAAAGATTATGTCAACGTTTTGTCAACGTAAACGTTCAATGGTATTCTATCGTCATAATATTACGTTTATCATATGTCAGTTATTTAATATATAGCAATATACAGTTATCAATCAGTCCTAAAATATGTGATTTTCCACGTTATTTTTATAGGTGATTTCAATATCTTAAAAATACGTTGAATTAACTTATCAATAAAACTAAACGGTGAAATGTTCAGTTACATTAACGTTGTATTAACGTCAAAAAACTAACGTTATATTATAATCAATAATAATCGTTGAATTTTTCAACCAGTAACGTTATTTCTACTATTATCACGTAAAATCAACGTCTAATTAACGTGTGTGTGTTTACTGGGTACACTCAAACTCAGTATTTTGCCTTTCTGGACCAGTATTTCTTGAGGTCGTCTGGTTGGACCCATTTTTCTTGGTGGTAATTAGACAGGTGAAACGTATTTAGAATTATTAGAAGATCTTGTCCTAATAGATATTATTAAAAATGATAATTGCTACTTCGAAGACCATTTAATGTTTTAGACGGAGCCTCTCCACTTTATATTAGGGAATTTTTCACATGATGTGTGTCGAACAAGATGAATGGAGAAGTGCTATGGATTGACAAATCAGATCTTCATATTCAACTCTGCTTGACTTCGTCCTGTGGGGCCATTTGTAAAGTAAAATTTTTTAAATAAGGTATCACTTGTTCTAGACTTCGTCCCGTTATAAGGTAAAATCTTTTAAATGAGGTATCACTTGTTCTATCGAACCATTTAATATGTTAAGGGTTGTGATCATAGCTTAAAGGAATCAAGCGATTTGCAAGATAGTTTATGTGCAAAAAAGTTGAATGATAAGCAATTTATACTGCCCTCTGTTTCATTTTCATCTTAAATTGCAATGTTAAAACTTAAAACCACCAGTGAACATTAATAAAATTTATTACACAATTGTAATAGAAAATGATTTAAATATTTTGTTTTAAATTTAATAGACACGTAAAAATTATCTACTATGAAGAATATTATAATTATTGCAATATATTTACATAGACAGGAAGCATAATTTTATAGCGCCATGTTATTAATTGGGTATTTTATCAAAACTACCGTCTTACTTTGAACTGAATATAAGCAAATTAATGTTGAACGGAAACATTGGTTTTACCTGATATAAAATTAAACTGAACGCTATCAATAAATCAAATTATACATAAATATCTATCACAGAAACAGGTAAATAATTTTGTCGTAATAAAGCTTGTAATGTTGTGCAATTACAGTATTACAACACCTGTGTGTATGTACAAACCGGTGTCTACGTAAATGGATAACGTAAAACAAACAGCTAAAAATTGATCGTGCCATTTTATATGCTTAAGCAGATTTATATAAAACTCAGGATATGACAAGAACATATAAGGCGAACACTTCAGTCGATGCATTATTTAAGATTTAAGGTAATGAGTTAATGCGATCATTGGATTTAATAAACCTGTCAGTGGCGTTAATTATAAAAAATTACCCACAAAATTATATTTGCAGCTCGTCCTGAAAGATGAATAATTCATAAGAGCTTAATACCAAAATAAATATGAGAGAAGAAAAGCCAATTATATTATTAGATCAGATTTTAAAACCGATAGCAGTAAACCTCTCGGAACGTAAATGTAGAAATTATGTACATAGGGAACTCGGAAAATAAATTCTGCACACCATATTCTAATTAAATCTTATAATTAATATTCAGATAACAAAAAATTAAGATTAACTGAACTAATTGTGTTAAAATTTTGACAAGTTAATTAATATGTATCTGATTGGAATGCCTTTTATGTACCGTCATATTCAAACTTGATTATATTTGACCATATTTAGTTTATAGGCGAACAGAAAACATAAAAGATTAAATCGATTTCAAATCAGTTGACAGCAATAAAAAAATGTAACCTAATTCGGAAAAGAGCAGAAAAAATTGCTTTTATAAATTTATTTAATTTTTTTCCAAAGATTAATTATTTTACTTAGATAGTCTATTAACACCAAACAAACCACATACATTTTATGTGAAACTAATAACATTTTATTCAATTTTCACAAAAGAAACCTAAAAGGTACAATACAATTTTTTAGATATTATGAAGAATTTATCATTTGCTTTTCTTAATATTAGATCTTTAACACATAATGTTTCAGACTTTAAAACCTTACTACTAAAAGAAAAGTATGATATTGTTGGAATATCCGAAACATGGTTATCGGAAAATATACCTAACAATTTAATTGAAATACAAGGTTATAATTTTCTAAGAAAGGATAGGAGCTCGACAGGTGAAGGTGTGGGTGTATATTTTGAAGGAAAATTTAAGGGATGAAATTTTATATTTAAATTCGTAGAGTGCATTGGAGCAATAATTGTGGGTGCAAGTAACATCATTTAAAATTAATTATATTATTGGTTCAATGTACCTATAGGCCACCGAATACTAATTTTATGGATTTTCTTAATATTTTTGAGGACAGTTTGTCTCGATTTTCACTAACTAATAATAAAATTGTATGTGGAGGAGATATAAATACTGATATCTTGGATGCAGAGAACGAAAAAGCTATTCTCTTTAATGACACCATAGAGTGTTTTAATTTAAAGCAAATTATTAATAATGCTATTAGAGTTATGGAAAATTCTATTACTTTAATTGACGTTATTTTGTTGCCCATTTACGTGTGGTACAAAGGATGTAGATAATATTTCTGATCACTCTATGGTTTTCTGTGTTCTAGAAAAAAATATTCATAGGGATAGTCAAAAAAATAAAAAAATCCGCAATTTAAAACGCATTGACAAAAATATATTAAATAAATTTTTAGCAAATACACCGATTCATAATATAATTTACTTGAATAATGTAAATAACAAAATTGAATACTTAAACAATTTATTGACTAATATATTTGATACATTAGCGTCTCCCAAAGATGTAATATAAATAAACCAAAACCACCATGGCTAACAAATAACATACCTAAATTTTATGATTAAACTCAAAAACAAAGCGTATAAAAAAACAAAATTGGAATGCCAAAATTAAATGAGCTTAATATTTATAATAAAGTTTCAATAAATACATTGCCTCAATATTTAAATAAACCAACAGAAATTAATAATCACTTCTTACAATTTTCTTCAAATAATATTCCGGCTGATTTGGAACTTTTAGATTTTTATAACCAAACTGTTAAATCTAATTTTAAATCCTTATTTAATTTTACTACAGTTTCAATCGATATGGTTGAAAAATGTTTATTGGAAATAAAATCGTTTGCCATTGGTGCAGATAATATAAATTTAGAAATGATCCTTTTATGTTGCCCAAAAGTTTTACATTTTCTCACCAATATTGTGAATTCCTGTCTCCTTGATTGTGTATTTCCCGACAGTTGGAAAATTTGTCGTGTAACACCTTTACCAAAAAAGAAAGATGCCATATCTTATAATGATCTTCGACCAATAAGCATACTTCCAGTTTTATCTAAACTTATTGACAAAATTATGTATCATCAAATACGGGAACATTTAAATTCTTGACATTCTACCACAGAATCAATCAGGAGTTCGCCCCGGGTACAGGGGTACAGTTGCACTACAGCGTTGTTGGAAATAACGGATGATATCACTGGGGCTACAGATATACACGTCTGGCAACTCAGTTGTTTCGGATACAGTTCAGTAAGTTGCACCAACTCCCCTAACAATTTCGACTCCGCCCCATAATCACGTTAGTACGAACTGTCCGAGACGGCGCGTCGACCGTAGACCGGTTCCTTTCAGGGGAGATGCGTGCAACTTACTGAACTGTATCCGAAACAACTGAGTTGCCACACGTGTAGATAAAACTACAGTACTGATACTTTTAGATTTTTCGAGAGCCCTCGACACAATTAGTCATGAAATTCTACTGTCAATTTTACATACTGAACTGTATCCGAAACAACTGAGTTGCCACACGTGTAGATAAAACTACAGTACTGATACTTTTAGATTTTTCGAGAGCCTTCGACACAATTAGTCATGAAATTCTACTGTCAATTTTACACTTTATTGGTTTTTCGGCGAGTTCAATTAAACTCTTGGAAAATTATTTACAAAATAGGATTCAGTTCGTAGAAACTAATATGAGTGAGTCTCCAAAAGCTAGTATCATGTGGTGTTCCGCAAGGCTCAATTCTTGGACCACTTCTATTTAGTATTTATACTTGTAATTTAACGTCTTGTTTAATAGAATGCAAAGTACATCTTTATGCGGATGACACTCAGCTTTATTATTCATTTTCACCAACTGATTTAAAACATGCCAAAAATATTGTGAATAATGATTTAAGGAGCTTGGTTGAATTCGCTGAGCGTCATTAACTCCAGTTAAACCCAATGAAATTATCTGTTACGATATTTGGTAAATCAAGAAGTCAAGTTGAAGGTGAGTTTGTGGTAAAAATGGGAGACGGGAATTTACAATGTATGCAGAGTGCGAAAAATTAGGTCTTGAATTAGATACAGACTTACGTTTTAAAAAAGATATCAATAAAAAAATTCAAAGGGCCTATTCTTCTTTAAAAATGTTATTTTCTAATCGTCATTTACTATCACATGACATTAAAAAAAAATTGACAGATTCTCTTGTTCTAAGTCATTTCAATTATTGTGATGCAATATATGGACCGTGCTTAGACAAATTATATATAAATAAAATTGAAAAAGTTCAGAAGTCCTGTTTGCTGTTTATATTGCACCAGAAAATTTGAACCTGTCATACAAATCAAAAGATACAAATTGGCTATGTATGCAGGAAAGACGAAAACTTCACTCTACAGTTTTATTTCATAATATTATTAGAAACCAGTGTCCTCCTTTTTATATAAGATAAAGTATAGAACCGATGTTCATACCTTGAATTTAAGGTTTAAACTTAACTTAAAACACCTCCACCACACAAAACTGCCATATTTGAGAGATGTTTTTCGAACAATGTTTACCTCCTTTATAATAATGTACCACCATCTTTAAAATCTCTGAAACTATCTTCTTTTAGAAATAAATTTAGAAAACACCTATTTGACGTTTCTTATTAAAGTCTGTATGTACGTAACTTTCTTATTTATAAAGTAATAAAAAAATAAAAAATTTCATCTTATTGCATTTTTCACATACACATTAAATATGTTATCAGATCATATCTCGTCTTCTTCAAATAATGATTGTTGTAAAGATAAAATAAATATAATTTATCTGTTATTGCAAACGGTTTTTTATTAATAACTTCCTTAATATTACTCGAAATATACAAGTATTATATATTTTTGAAATCAGAAAAAATAGGCAAATCCAAATATGTATATATATAGGGTGTTCCATTAAAGAAAAACACATTTTTTCGCACCCACTGTATATTTTCTGACATGGATATGATTTATATTTAAAATGTACGTGAAAAATGCAATAAGATGAAATTTTCTATTTTTTTATTACCTTATAAAATAAGAAAATTATGGGGGGGGGTAGCAAGTTACGTTGAACACCCTGTACATCCTTTATTTTTCTTTTCTTGCCATTTATATTAATTCTTACAGGCCATGTATCTCCCTTGTTTGTACTATTCATCTATTCTATTGTAACATTTTGCTTTTTATTATGTTGATATTATTCCTTATCATTAGAGTGTGATTTTAACTCGCACACGTTCATTTTTATGTATTTATATTTTCTTTTGTGTTTCATTACTGGAGCTGCACTTAGATCTTTTTTAAATTGTCTTCAGCTCCATTTTGCAATTCATTTATTTTATTATATAATTATTTATAAATTGAATGATATTTTGTATATTATTGCAAATAAAGGTTATTATTACTATTATTATTATTATTATGTGTGAGTAAGTGAGTAAGTAGGATGAATGAGAATACGTATGTACAGGGCATCCCCGTTTTGCACCATCATTGGAGCCTTTATTTTTGCAGCTAGAAAAAAAACTTCTTATACAAGAATTATAGGATTTTTTCCTAAACCATCGGAATATGTATGTTATATGTTATAAAACAAATAAACATCGCAAAGTTAGGAAAAAATACAAACTTATGTTTTTTTAATAATACTGCTGTCAATAATTTGACGCAGGTATTAAAGACAAAGTGGCATTTTTAGAAGTGTGATATATGTGAAATTTAAATTTTCATTTAACTAAAACCGAGACTAAAACTTACTCTTAACATAAAACAAATATTTAATAAATAGGATTATAGGAAACAACTACTGGACGGGCAAAGGCCCCTACTCCCATTGAATTATACCTATAAATCCAAAATTGGTAGCCAAATTTGTTATTTGTCTTTTCTATACCAGACACAGACCGGTTTCGAACTCTTTATGTTCTCATCAGTGTGCCACATGTAGCTGAAAAGACAAATAACAAAGGCAAACCAAACTGGCCTATGGCAGACCCAGCACATAGTAAGTAGTGAGGGATAAGTACATCCCTCTGGTGGTCAGTTGCTACTACCAGTCAAGACATCGACGGTGTCTCTGTGACCGATAGCGGCTTGCCAAGCAAGCACCAGGAGCGGCGACCTCTAGCCCTGATGGACTAAAACATGCTTAATAAATAGGATTATAGGAAACAACTACTGGACGGGCAAAGGCCCCTACTCCCATTGAATTATACCTATAAATCCAAAATTGGTAGCCAAATTTGTTATTTGTCTTTTCTATACCAGACACAGACCGGTTTCGAACTCTTTATGTTCTCATCAGTGTGCCACAGGTAGCTGAAAAGACAAATAACAAAGGCAAACCAAACTGGCCTATGGCAGACCCAGCACATAGTAAGTAGTGAGGGATAAGTACATCCCTCTGGTGGTCAGTTGCTACTACCAGTCAAGACATCGACGGTGTCAATGGGAGTAGGGGCCTTTGCCCGTCCAGTAGTTGTTTCCTATAATCCTATTTATTAAGCATGTTTTAGTCCATCAGGGCTAGAGGTCGCCGCTCTTGGTGCTTGCTTGGCAAGCCGCTATCGGTCACAGAGACACCGTCGATGTCTTGACTGGTAGTAGCAACTGACCACCAGAGGGATGTACTTATCCCTCACTACTTACTATAAAACAAATAAACAATTACAAAAACAATTTAAACAACAAAAAATTTTTAAAAAACTATTAAATCAATTAAACAAATTATTGACGGGTTTAAGAAAAATCCTATAGCTCCTAAAATAAAGGCTCCAATGGTGGTGCAAAATATACGGGGATACCCTGTATATAGAAATAATAACGGCACTTTTAGATAAGTCCCTAAGCCAGTTTCATCATTGTACTCAATACAAAATAGTGGTTTCAAGTTTGTAGTTTATGTCAATTAAATTTCTCTCTCAATAAGGAGAAATTTGAGAAAGAAATTAACTGATTAAGGATATAGCTTGAAGCAACGGTTATCCTGTAACTTTAGTTGAATTTTGAAATTAGTTGAAAGCTTCATAATAAGTGAAGAATGTTGTCGATTATAAATAATATATGAAAATAATTAATGCAGCAATTTTTTTATCCCAGACTATAACAATTCATAACAAATTATATTTTAAATTAGTTAATTTATTCGCTGAAGAAAAAATGAATTAATTGTCTGTATAAACTAATTTTCTTTCAAATAATTGTATTTCATATTATTAATTTTGTTTCATATTGTTTCATTCATCAACTACATATTTGCCCGGATCCTCCGCCATTTTTAATTACAAAGTTAATATGATTTGCAATACGCTATAAACTAATCATCTACTTTTTATCACTTTATATGTGATTTATGTGATATATTTTAATTGACTGATTCAGATTTTAGATTGATATGACTGATGGTCGAGATGATAGCGTACCTGCCTCTCACCCAAAAGTCCCGGGTTCGAATCGAATGGAAAATACTGTGAGAGGGATTTTTCCATTATACACGAATATTGGATGTGTGTCCCTTGTCCTTAAATGTGTAGCCCCCTCCCGCACAAGGCTCTTCTAGAGCCTTCTGGGATAAAGGGGGTCGGTCGTAATTACATGTGGTGTATTATATTGTTATAAATCTAACAAACAATCATAGAAACTCATAAATAATCAGTAAGTAACATGTTTATTAACGATTGAGGTATTTTATTACTATATTCTTAAAGAAAGTAAAGGTTGATCTTTTTGTCGTTTGTCGTTTGATTTCGAGTTAATTTGCTTACCTGCTTTAACTTTATCGCCTTGCTTATTTTGTAAATAATGCATCGAATACGAAGACCCTGTACATTTTTGCAAGAGTTATGAGCATACTGTAAAAGTTGGACGAAATACATTACAATGTTAAAATATTAAAAATAAATACACTATATCGACGCACTGGTACCGGGATTATTTGAAAAACTACAGAACTCCTTCTGTGGCTAATAATTACTTGGTCTATTTATTAAAGAATAAGATAAGAATCTTCTATCGTACCGGCGCAGCTTCTTCTTGTTACAATCAAAATGACGCGCGAAATAAAGCAAAGTCGCGCATTCAGTTTTATACCATTTGGTACAAAACTCCTATTAGGAGGTAGCTTTATCCAAGAAATTATGGTATTGGATAGCACACTGGCATTTTGTGGCAATCTTGCTTGCTCACGTTTTCTATAGTTTCTTCTAATGGATGGCTCCCTCCCATTCAGTTGTGCTTTTAGATTTGAAGGTTGTCTAATTTATATGGAATATTTTCAGGCAGTAGGGCATCTGTTGAGTGTTGTGTAATTGTGCGAGTGCTACCTTCCAATTATTCGATGACTCCAACATTTTTATAACCATGCTATAAGTTTTAATCCCTCCAAATCTTATCATCGTTGGATATGCTTCTGCCGCCTGTTACAGTAACAAATTATATAATTTGGGTTATCACACTCTTCATAGTAGCTAGCTATAATTACTTTTCCGGCTCTATGCAGAAAATTATCGTGGTCGAATAACATCATGTAGGGTGGTACCCAATCTCTATGTGCTCACTTTTCATTCGCTTTCACTAGTTGTTATTAACCTCTACGATCGCCAACATTATAAATGGGCTAATAAGTTTTTCGTAACGATAACATAAAACATCTCAAACTATTAGATATTATTTATTAACAAACTATGATTATTACAACTTTTGTAATAACAATCGCCATAAACAAGCTGACAGAATCTAAAAATATATTTTCAAATGCATGTTTTTAATCTCCTTAATTATTATTTTACCACATATTTTGCCAGAAATAAGTTTAATGAACACATATTGTGTAATATATACTCTGATAGATGATAGTTCTGTAAGCACTGCGCATCTGGATTGTCATGCGTGTCCATACTGTCCATACAATAATTAGTTGTTATCTAGTTTTGGCTACGCTTAGAACTCCCACTCAAATGCAGAACACAATATGTAACTTCACAGAGAGCTTATGAATCTAAATTGACTAAGCGCTTGACTCTCCTATTGAGCAACAGCTTTCCTAAGGCTAGCGTTTCTCTTGCAACCAGCTGGTACTATGAAGTTCCCTATCTCTCTTGCTGTTTGTGCTCTTTTCTAGCTGTAACTATCTTGACCAAAACATCTACATATTCTATTAGAGTAACTTCTGTTAATACCCTCAATTTCAAACTGATACATAGTAAGAGCTAGAGGGTTGCCTGCAACACCAATTGTATACCTCTCATTCCTTTATTTTGCACTCTACTAATAATTTTTCTGTTGTATCGCTGTAGTCTTCTCCTCACAACGCAAACAGATTGTGGAGTACATATTTGAGAACATCCATTGTTGGCAAAACATCAAATTTCATTGATTAGTAAAAACCATATATGTTCAGTACCTACCTATTCAATGTATATAGAAGAAATTCAAACTATAGCCATGTCAATAAAATCAGGAGTTGGTTCTAATGTTGATTCTTTCAGGACAGATAATATTAATTAAAATTCTTTCGAACAAACCAAAGACATATGGATACGTAGGTCTTTTAAGTAAATAAATAAATAATAGTTTACTCACAATACAAATGAATTGTATCCACAATTGAGAAGGAGAAACATTAATGAAACATGACAGGGAGTGTCGAGGAAGGTTAAGTTTTTAGATTGGTCAGTTACAATCAAGAAATGCAAGAAATGTGAACCGTGGCTGTAAAAAAGTATGTTCAACTGTAGGTTTTGAAGTGCCGACACGTTTATGGGTAAGCTTCACAAGATGGAGTCACTCAACATGTTAGGCCACTTAGTCGAACAATTTTTAAATACGTTCCTTTACATGATGCTCTTTTCTAAGATCATAAATAAACCCTCGTAATTTTGTATTTTGGAACAGCGATAAAGGACATAGCTATATGAGTTGAAACACGTTGAAAATAATATTAAAATATTCCTTAGAGTTTAGACCATTGCAGTATTTGGTTATGTAATATTATTATTTAAAAATTCGGCCAAGTTATCATCATTATTTCGGTTGCACTAAGTATTAACAAATGATATACGAAAATAAATTACAAATTATAAATTTACCAATTTACTTGCATCGTTTGAGAGATATTAGAAATGAAAGAGTTTGAGATAAAAGTTTATCAACAATTAGGTACGTTTTTTATGGTGGTAATATCCAAATATAATAGAATTGATATATTTATAAAAAAAGATCCCAGTGCTACTGCGTATTTGATTCTTGACCAAGTAATAATTTTTTTCATGACTATCTAATTTATTTCGTTTGATTTTCTAATAACAATAATAGGAATGGTGTATATATTTTAGTTAGCACTCAATAATTGATTCTCGACCAAGCAGTCATGACTATTTAATTTATTCCATTTGTTTTCTAATTCAATAATAAAAATTCTGTGTATGTTTTAATTAGCATCCAATAATTTAAGGAAACATGATATTGGACACACAATATGAGAGGCAAACAACAAATTAGAGAATGTGTGTAATCTAATAAGTGGGGTCGTGTTTATATTCCTGATTAAATCAATACCAAATGTTTGTAAGTGATTTGTAAATAAAAGGCCATATTAGTAACACACGACTGGATTGTCTTCGTATATTTGTAATACGAGGCAGAGTAAAGCATTTAATAACTGTACTAGGGTTGACCCTCCCAATGAATGTGCACTGTAGAGAGAAATTGCCTATTGAATCAACGGTTCACTAACTGTCAAAATGATCCTACAGGCTTACTTACGTGTGTTTCCTTTGTTGTGTCTTTATATAGTTATATTGTGATTTGCACACACTTCCATACATACCGGAATTAAACAAGAACCTCCTTTATTCATGAGGTGCTTATGCGCAAAAGCTGATCCCCTCGTAAAAAATAATATTATTTAAGGTCACTCATCTTTGCTAATTTTATTTGAATGACATTACATAAAAATTATAGTTGAGTTAAGTTGAATACAAATATAATATTATATTGGATTAAGTAGAAATCGAGGTAGAAATAAACTAGTGATGAAATTTTTACTCACTATTACAATTTATATAATTATTTCAACTTTCAAAATTATTCATTGCAGTTCACTAATTTTTTTAATAGGCGGAAAGCACGATATTATACTGTGCACTATTTTTTTGCTTATAGAATCTATTTCAGTGTTAGTATTACACATCCAACGTTGCAATAGAACAACTTTGTCATTTACGATGTTCCCCAACTTTCTTATTTACTTCTCGATTTTCTCACCAGCAATTAAGTTAACACTCACATACTGTAGTATTGCACACTCCGTTCTTGTATCACGTTTACAAGAGATAGGGCAAATGGACGGACACACGGACACTATGGTGTAATAGCTATTTGTATCACTAGGGAGGAAAGTGCCACTTTTCCTCCCGTGGGTGAAGTTCACTGCCCGACGCGAAGCGGAGGGCAGTGATCACCAAGGGAGGAAAAATCACTTTGATCCCGTGTAAATAGATCAATTATTTGATTTTATTGAAACTATTTATTGAGTAAAGAAATAAAAACAAATCCTTAAATATATCTTAAATACATTATTTTTAGATGTTAGAATTATTGGTTATATTTATATTCAATGTGCAATACACTTTCCTCCCTCATATAAGGGAAGAAAATACTTTCCTCCCTAGGGAGGAAAAGTGGCATTTTCCTCCCTCATATGAGGGAGGAAAGTGTGTACTTTCCATTATGGTAGGAGGAAAACATTTTTTTTCTACTCCCTACATAGAAAATACTATTTTGCTCCCTCATTTCAGGGAGCAAAATAGTACTTTTCCTCCCTCGGGAGGAAAATACTTTGCCTCCCTAAAAGTAACATTAGCAACGTTCCATGTACTTTGATTTTTAACAATATTTACTTATCTAAATACCTATTATGACATTTTGACATATTTGGTTTTTTGATTGTCATGCATAAGAAAATATAATAAAATATATGTAAAACACTGTAAATGGTCGTAGAAAAAATCATTTGTATTACACAGGAGCAAAGTGCCATTTCCTCCCTTGGATATTGATGCCCGACGCGAAGCGGAGGATCAAACTATCCGCGGGAGGAAATTATGCACTTTTCTCCCTTGTCATACAAATAGCTATTTATGGTGAATATTTCAGAAATCCACTGACAAATACAACTCTTCTGCAAAGAGCATAATAATTATACACAGATAACGAAAGTACGAGCCTTGACATCTACCTGCATATTGCCGCTTAGTTTAGTTCAGTTATAGATTGCCGTTATTTGCTTCATATTGATCATATTGTCGTCTGAAAATAGCATTTGACAATTATTTACATTCTGTGTCATATCGTCAATAAATAATAAGAAACAAAAAGAGGTCCCAGATGCGATATTTGAAGCATTTTAGTCGCCTACTCTAGTGCTAGTCCTCAAAGAAAGTGGTGCTTATAAAACATGTTGATTTAGATACTGAGAAATTCACGATTAAATTCTTAAATTAAGCTCATTTATAAAATAAAATAAAAGGGATTCTTTCACAAACGAACTTTGTAAAGTTAGTTTGCCTCTAGTTATATTTTTATTAACACATTGTTTTATATTAACGTCTTGGCGAAGTTTAGCAAATGCTCAACCAGGACACACATACAACACAACCGATCCCTGGGACATCATCACTTATTCCAGATGAAATATGAACTCAATATCCGTACCTTGGTATTAAATTTAGTAATTATATATATAATATTTCGTGTATCCCATTTGAAAGAAAACGGATACAAAATAACTACCATCACATCGCCGTGCTCTCGAAATGCTTTCTAAAGTGATAGAAAGTGCTACTACTATGCAGCGGCCGGAATTTAATCCACATATATTTTGAACGATTGGCAATATGATTTTAGACGTAAAGCGTTCAACAGGAAATTGACTCACGTATGTTACCTGAAGATGGAACGATGCAACCGAGAGATTTCTGTATATTCTGTTTTTACATTAATGTGCATAGTTTGGCCGATGACAGTATACCCTTCACGCAAGTTCTTCCTTTCAAAAACCAGCTGAATCTTACACTCCAAGATGCAGAAAAATCTATATTAATTCTGATTCGGCCAAAATTATGTGAGGTTCTGATAATCTTGTAGACTTCAATCTTTCTGAAATATACATGGTTTTCGAGGTAAGCGTTCAATAGGAAATCTACACACATTTTTTCTCTAAATATGGAACGGCGCAATCGAGAGATTTCTTATCAACTTTGTTCTTTCTTTACATTAATACGCACAGTTTGGCCGATGATAGTACTTTCATGCAAGTCCTTCATTTCAAAAACCAGCTGAGTCCAACGCTTCAAGATGCAGAAAAATCAACTTCATTAATTCTGATTCGGTCGAAATTATGAAATGAAGTTGAAACAACCATGTAGACTTCAATCTTTAGGAAATGTATTCTAGTATGTTTTCCAAAAAATCTAGCAAAAATAGACCAAACAGTACCATATCTCCATAGCATCAAAGTTGGATAGATATCTATGCTCGGGTTGCCTGTATCAAATGTCTCTTGGTTTACGCACTAATATAGTCTGCTGCAGAGAAGCTTGGTATACTGTTGGTTTGTGAAGCACAGATACGTTCTGGTTGGGAATATTGCTCATACATATGATTTGCATCTAAAATAACATTAAAAACTTTAGACAGTTCAAAATCAAGCCTTAAGAATGGTCAGTGTAAGCTCGATAACCACTTTGGAACATGTTGCATTGTTGGTGATCCCAATACCCTTTATCAATTTCATGGAAATTTCACTGCAAAAATTAGGTCGCTAATACAAGCAAGAGCTTTTATGCAACACGTAGCAAATCATCACTTTACAGTTAAGCTCCATAACTGTCGAATATCACTTTACCAGTTATCTTTTTGCTTCGAACAACGTTATGAAATTTCTTATTCAATTATATCATTGAGTAAAAATAATAAAGAGGCGCAACTGTCAAGGTTTCGAGATTTTAGTGTTGTATTTTTTCACCAATAGCTTCATGATTGTCTTCAATTTTAAGGGCTATAGAGCCACATTACAAATACCTTCCCGTAGCACTAAAAATTGATGACAATCATGGAGTTATTGGCAAAGAAATACAATACTAAAATCTCGAAACCTTGACAGTTGCAACTCTTTTTTTTACTCAATGATTATATCTTCAATGTTTCCTACCTCTAAGGCTTTAGTGAGTCTACCTAGATTTATTTACGTTGTACATTTCTGTTTTAAATTAGGATTTTATTAATTGTATATGTTTCATTCTCGTTTTTTTTGTAATTTATCTACACTGTGGGCCAAATTAAATGGGACCCTAATTCTTCTTGTAATAATTTCTTTATTACTCAACGATTTTTTACCGTTTTTGGGTATGTTGTAGGTATGTCTCATCTGCAGCTCCCCAAGCGATAATTCCATATGTAAGGTGGCTCTCCACTAAAGCATGATACACTATTTTCAGTTGTTTCCAGTCAAGAAAGTCTTTTATTACTTTTATTTTACATAAAACGTATCTCAATTTTTTTTTTAAGGTCTCAATATGCATATCCCATCTTAAATGTGAATCAAGAACTACACCAAGGTAAGTTACACTTTTCGCAGGTTCAATAATGAAGTCATGATTGTTCCTATTAATTTTTAGATTTGGAAAGTCTGGTAAAGTATTTGAATAAGAGGAAAAAGGTAAGTACACTGTTTTGCTTCTATTTAAGGTAAGTAAATTTTTAGAGTACCAGTTGAGTATTTTTTCCATATCTTTTTCTGCTTTCTCTTTCAGGTTACTCCAAGTCTGATCTTTGTAGTAAATGGCAGTATCATCTGCAAAGGCGATTATAGTCCCTTCCGTTTCTATTTCAAGTAAATCATTTATATATAAGTTGAATAAAATTGGCCCTAATACAGTACCCTGTGGTATACCACATATTATATTTTCAAAGCTACTTTTTGCATCATTTACCTGGACACATTGTTTCCTTCCAATAGGGTAAGTTTTTAATACTTTAAAGCATGTTCCTCTAATTCCAATATTGTAGAGCTTTTCTAATAATAGAGAGTGAGAGACTGTATCAAAGGCTTTTTGAATATCAACGAAGATACATAAAGATTTCATTCTCTTATCTAGACATTTGTAGGTATATATTTTGAGTCAATGTATTAATTGCATCTTGTGTACTTTGCCCTTCCCTAAAGCCAAATTGATTTTTTGATAACAAAGAGTATTTATTAAGGTAGCTCATAATCCTATTTTTTAATATTTTTTCAAATATTTTTGACACATTCGAGATAGGGAAATTGGCCTATAATTCCCTATATCCAGTTCATCCCCCTTTTTGAATATTGGTTTGACCACAGAGATTTTAAAATGACTTGGACAATCTCCTGTTTCAAAAATTTTATTAATTATAAATGTGAGCGGATCAGCTATTTCATTTTGTATTGCTTTAAGCATCTCAGCTGCTAAACTGTCAAATCCACTAGCTTTTTTATTTTTTAAGGACTTTATTTCTCTTTTAACTTCATTAGTGTCAGTTGGAAAAATGAACATGGTTTTTGAGAACTTTCTATTATTTAAGTTTCTTCCATCTAGATTATTCTTGGGTATATTTGAAATTAAGTTTTGTCCAATGTTTGTAAAATAATGATTAAACTCATTTGAAATTTTAGCTTCATTATATGTTGTTTCTCCATTTTTATCTCTAATTCTACTTATTTGTTTATTTTGAATATATGTATTGTTAGTGGCTTGATTAACTACATTCCATAAATTCTTAGAATCATTTGGGCAATCTTCTATTTGTTTTTTGTAAAAATTTGTCTTTGTTAGCTTAATTAGGTCGTTTAATTTGTTTCTGTAGATCTTGTATTCTAGTTCTAAGTTTTGGTTATCAGGATATTTTTGTGATTGCTTTCTTAGCTCTTTTTTTTTGTTTATTGATTTTACTAATCCTTGTGTTATCCAGTCCTTTCATTTTCTATGTTTAGTATTTATTTTTATTTGTGTTGTACAATTTTCGATTTCGCACTGTAAGGTGTTGGTGAAATATTCGGTTGCCAATTCGGTGGTTTCCTGTTTGTATAAATTTCCCCAGTCCATTCGTGATAAAATTTTGCTTAACTTTTTCATATCTTGTAGTATGTTTTTGATTTTATTACATTATTACTTTTTTCAGGAAAAATTATTTGTAGGGCAATCGTGAAATGATCGGTTATATCAGTTTCTATAACAAATGGAATAACAAAGTCTAGTTCGGTTGCTGACTTTATGAATGCGTGATCTATACAAGTTCCAGTTTGGTTATTTGGTCTAGTAATACTGTTTATAGCAGATATAAATGAATTTTCAGACATTATATTTAAGTATTCATTAGTACACTCATTGTCCGTTAAAATATCTATATTTAAATCTCCTATTAAGATACTATAGTCCTGGTTATTTTGAGAAGTTTCTAATAGATCTTTAAGGTTATTCATAAATGTTAATGGATTTGATGCTGGGCTCCTATAAACTAAGATTTTAATTTTTTTGCTTTCAAAATTTAGTGTTAATTCCATTATATTTATTTCATTCATTTCTATTATTCTATGCGAATATTTGATATAACTTTTTATATAGACTATTAATCCATCTGATTTATTGAAATTTCCATTGTTGTATATAATGTCATAGTCTTGCATTATATATGTCGATATTATCTATATTCCACGTCTCTGAAAGAACTACGCAGTCGATATTTGTATTAAATTGCCTTAGAAATATTTTAAGTTCATTTAGGTTTTTGCTTATACTTCTAATATTCTGGTGTAAAATAGTAAAGTTAATATTTATTTTGTTTACAGTTAGAACTTCGCTTAATTCAACAGCAGAATCTATGACATAGGTTTCAGTAGTTTGACATTTGAAATCTCTCAGGTATGGATCCATATTGAGTGAATCGATATATGGGTGAATAAGAGTTAACAAGGACAATCTTCCAAGTCAAGGGGCCGATCACGACATTTTTAGACATACAGGGAAGGCCACGGTAGGGTAAAACAAAAGAGATACAGAGGAGAGATGAGGAGAGTATCTTATTACTATTTGAAATTCTATAAATTATTATTTTTTTAATTCTTTTATGTATTATATTCAAGAACATTTTAGGTGATTATTTATATTAGAATATGAACTTGTAATTTAATAATGATATCAATAAAATTTTGACTATTTTTATAGGAAGGTATATGTATATTTTGACTATTTTTTTTCAAGGTTCTTTTTCGTAGTTGAGTTTGATCTTGTTGTTTTCCTTTGTAATTCAGTGGTTTTTTGCATCGAACTTATTTCCTTTTTTCCTTGTGTATTATCTAGTACTTGGTTTTCTTTCGTATCAGTAAATTCTTTTTCAATGTCTTTATTTCTTGATATAGGTGTTGGTGTAGAGGGAGCACTAATTGCTGGTCGGTTCTCGTGGTTTTCAGGTATTATTATTTCTAAATCAGTTGATATGCAAAAATTTTCATTTTCTTTTAATTGTTCTGGTGAGAATGTTTCATTATTTATAATAATTTTTCCCTTTTTTATATAAGCATTGTAACCCTTGTCTTTTGCTTGCTTCAGATGACTACGAAGTATTTTATCTTTCTCTTGATCTTCTCTACACAAATCGTTATTTATATATATGTTTTTACCTTTCAGTTTTCTTACAGAGCCAAAAATTTGTTTCTTTTTCAGATAAGATATAAATTCAACTTTAATTGGTGAATTCTCTTTTTTATTTAGTTTATATACATCATTTATATCATTTTCACATAAACTTAAATCTAATAGGTTGTTTATTTTATATATTACTGCGGATAATAGATCTTGTTCTTCTACCTTCAAACCAAATATTATAATATTATTTTTTCTGGCAATTCTCTCTAAATGTATAATGTTATTTTTGAGATAAGATTGGTTGTCTTCTATTTTATTTATCTTTTCTCGAGTTATTTCAGCTTCCTTTGATATTTGTGAATTGATTTGCTGTATTTCACTTTTTAGCTCGTCGGTTTGCTGTTTCAGCGCTTGCAATATTTTGTTGTATAAATCATCAGAGTTTGACATTTTATTTTTACAGTAAAGATAAAAATAATAAGATTTATTGGTATGTAAAATTTTTTTCGCAAATTTACAGGTTTATAATAAATATGGCAACGTAGCGAATATAGCTTCGTAAATTTGAATGGATTTCAATCAGCTGTTTAAAGTTTTAGAACAAAACACTGAAAAAAATAACGAAAGTAACTTCACAAATACCTGAATTTTTTTTATTGATCCATTGACTTTATATTGTTGAGGTAGTACCTGCCTAGTTTATTAATTATTGGATGGTTATTCTCACAGATATACACTAAAACTTATGGCTCGATAAATTACACTACTCTCTACAATGTTGCCACGTAAAAAAATAAATCTATTATTATTATATTATTATTATTATATATATTCTATAACTTTCAGGCTTTCAAGACCAAAGTGAATAGGTGTCTTCTCAAAACTTTCTTCACTCACAGCGTCCATGGCTTGTCCTTCGTTAAATATCTTTCAACAAAAAAAATTGCCTTTCCCAAGATAAATGAATTTTCAGAGATCTTTCATTCTTCTTAGGTTTTCTCATCCGTTTGTTTTCGTGATTTAAGCTTGAATCTCATATACGTAAGATGGTGATCATCATATCGCAATTCTAATGTAGCTTCCAACCCGTTGTTGTATTAAAGGAATAATTAGAAGTAAATCTAAGGCTTGATTTTTTAGTATCATATTCAATACTGTTGTCCCATCGTTTCAATTATTGTGAGGAGCGCTACTTTAAACTGTCTGTCATACTATTACTTCACTGTCTTCAACCTTTACCTCTTCTTTAATTTCTGCCTTAAGTTCTTTAATCATTAAAAAATATTCTCCAGTTGTTGGCCTTCTGTAATTTGTCTTACTTGGTCTGCGATAGTTGTCTTATTCTTTTCTGTTTTTTGGAATGTTCTAGAAACACGAATTGACATAATTTATTTATTTGAATATTTATAACAGTTAAACCAACAATGTTTCTTATGACTCTAATAGCCCATAATTTTGCTGAATAGATGCTGAATAATATTCAAAAGGAAAGGGAAAGTAGCTTTACTGATATTCTGGCGATCATTGGCATCATAACAAACTTTAACTGTTGAATGTTCGATTGTCGAGGTCCTGTATAACAGCTATAAAGGTATAACTAAGAAAATGCTGATTTAATTTATAAAGAGCTTAAATATTTACAGTAAATGGCTAGGCCAAAAAATATACATCCGTAGGTATAATTGACTAAGGACTCATAGAACCGGTATCTAAACTAATTCAATTTTAATTAAAGTGTTTTAAAATCACTGAAGTAGATTTTAACAAAAAAGGCGTTACAATAAAACAGTTCACTAAGCTATTGCAGCATCAGGAGTATCACCACCCCATTTGCAGTGCATTTATTACGAATGAATTAAATTTAAATTAAACCTTCCGCTTTCTTAATTACCCTGCTAAATAAAATGCCGAACGGATAAAGAACCATTATAAAAAATGTACGAGCGAGGAACTGAAAATAAAAGAATTCTAATTGCATATTAATAGGTAGGTGATATTAAATTCGGATTGTAAACGCTCGATCTTTGTCAGACTGACAATGATAAATTAAATAAGAAATATCATTTTATTTCAAGAGAATTAATTGATTACCTACTCAACTGTAGAAAAGATATCTTGCACATTGGCACATTGATGCATATATTAATTTCTAGATAATCTTTCCTGTTCTCAATATTTATTTTATATATTTGTGTCTGGCGATTAATAACACTGAAAGAGCTACTTTATCTAATGAATGAAACCGCTGAAAAGTTGATCTGGTAATGGTATTTATTACTTACGCACAAAATAAAAACAAGATTTAAAAAGTATTGTAATTGTGAAAAAAAAATTAAGTAAAGAGACCTTATAACGAATTCAAAAAGTGTTTGTTTAAAATTGTCTGTCGCTTGTAAAACAATGAAATTGTCACAAATTTACTGAACGATATATTAGGTTTGCGAAATTTAAACGTTTCCTTTAGATATGTAAGTTTTATGAGAGATTTATGAAACGTACCATTTTTGATACTGTTGGGTGTAAAATATTAAACACAAAGTTATTTACAAGGCTAATATTAGAATTATTTCAAATATATTCCCCGTTAAAGAAAGTTAATAAACCAAAGGCTTCCTGGTTTATGGTCTAAAAAATTATTAGTAGAGGAAGAAAGCAAAAGTCTAGTATAAAAGAATACATAATACTATTGATCTCCTGCATCACAAAAATGTATGTAATTGCACATGAACTGCAGTTGAAACGAAAAACGTATGTGTATTAAGAGAATATATGAATAAAGCGATAAAAAAGTACGTGCCCAACATTACAATCAATGAAAATAAAAACTGTTAATGCTGAAAAAATAAACATATACTTTGCATTTCTATCCGGAACCAGAAATTCTAAGCAATTATTATAATAAAAAAATTTAATGATAATGTTCAATTTAAATTTGTTACTGTAGTGGACGTAAGTAACATTGACATGATGGCCTGTTTCTAACTATGGGTAAATTTTGAGGTAGATATTAATTACTATATTATTATTATTACTCACATATTAATTGATTGGGTGAGGTGAAAAACAGTATACGTCCACAATCTTCAATCGAGTAAATCAATAAAAACTATTTAGCTTGTGCACAACTTTATGTAGAGATTTAAGAGGTACAGGGTGTCCCTAAATTGCACCAACAAACTATAACCACGCGATTCTACGTCAAAAAATAAAAAATTTTTCGAATACAATTTTTTCAAAAAATGTACCCCTACAGGAATACAGCCCTCCAAAGTTGAGGATTGGAAACATTAAATACTTAATATCTCGGGAACCGCTGAAGAATTTCTAACGAATTTCGAAACGCTTATATTTCATATGTTTCAACAACCCTGTGTAATATAAAAGAAATTAGTTGGCGCTAAGGGGTAGTTTGGGGTTATAGGGGTTGATGGCTACCCCTATATATTTTTTGTCGGTTGCCCAAATGAAAACTGAAATTATTTCATCACTTTCATTTTTCTTTTAAACGAAACGGTTTTCCAGCAAAATGCGTAAATTCATAAGCGTGTTAATAGACTGAGAATAAATAAAATCTGTCATATTTTAAAAACGGCATTATTTTTTCAGTGAAATTTATACCTACCTAAAACAGTTTGCTTTTATCAGTGGTGCTTTTTTGTCGTATTGCGACGGAGCACCGTCATGCGTAAACCAGATATAGCTGCAACAATTGCAGAAAAAGTCGTATGATAAAGTGTAGGGTGATTTTGGGTACTGCTCTGTATATTCTCTGGCAGCTGCCCTGCAATTGTCATAACATCTTCCAAACATCCCGATCATGTCAACAGTTTTCTGTTGCCAAAATGAACAGTTCAGATGATGCATGCGCTTTTGAGGAAGAAAACAGGAAAAGAAAAGGAAAAAACGAAGATTTTGGATTCATAATATAAATATGAAGAGGAAATTTTATGGAAAATTATTTCACTAATTTCTTCCCAAACATTTTGTTGATAGTGTTTATGATTTAAATTATAAATCTCTTCGTATTGTTGGACCAACATAATTAATAACCCATCGTCTATTTTAATATCTGGAGTATCTAACCTACTTATTATAAATTTCGACTGTTGCTGGCCGATTCCTGTGTAAACCTGTCGCATATTCACGCGGATTTCTGAATGTCGTCGTCAGCACGCAACGCATAGACGGATTTGATTCTCTTTGGAGCATCCTAAGCGGAATTCTTCTTATACGAAGCGGCCGATGCGAGCAAATGTACTTTGTTCCATTTAAAATAATGGAATTAATCATTTTCGTCCGATTCTTCCGTCCGACGCGTCCACCCGATGCGAACAAATGCCATACTTCATTACCACAGAAGGTCGTCTGTGCACAGGCCACATGCCGCGATTTCATCTCTACTCCGAATATACACGATCGCTTGTATCTCGATGTAGCTAGGAAATCTGAAAGCACGGTATATGACTTTTTTAGATAGTCAATGTTGTTTTTATTAATGGGAACAGGTATTCTATAGGCTTTCTCTTCTTAGAAAGAAAAGGACTTTGATTATTTTGTTGTAAAAATTTAAAAAAGTGAAAGAAACGAAACCTACTATAGGTACATATATTCCTAAATTGCCACATCCGGGAGTATTATTGTCATAGAGAAACTGTAAAAAATTTGAAATAGTAAAGGTTGCAGTTTTCAGATTACCACGTACCAAAGTTTTTTTGTACGCCACCAGTTTTTGAAATCGAGAATATCATGATGTATCTGTAGCACAATAAACGGAATATTATTTCCAGACAACTTTATCATTTCCTCATACTCTTCGGGGATATAAACTCTATCGTGTTTTCTGATAAGTCTTTTAATAGTACCAAAATCCCTATCACATGGTAATAAAGGGAAATAGCGTAGATTTTGTTGAATCACTGCTCGGGACATGTATCAAAAAAAGATGCAATTCCGTTATTTCAGCAGGAATACAATTTTTTATATAATCATTAAGGAATGAACACACCTACCTGCTCTGGTCCTTTTCGGGTTTCACCCTCATGATAAATACATAAATGGCCGGAATTGTGGGGAAGATTGTGTGCCTCAAACGCGTATACTCAAAGTTGCCTGTAGTAAAAAAAAATCTTGAATGTGTGGAAGAGGTGAATATAGTCGAATGTTATGCCCATAACTTCTGACAGTTCAGCGCATGTGCTACTTCTTTGAGCTTTCCATAAAACTTTTTGGTGCGCCTTTTATAAACCAATAATTAGTTCGGCTGCGGCAACAGGTTTGGAAATATTGTTGGGATTTTAGTTTTGCGCTCTATGAGCAAAACATCAACTCGAGCTCTTTCAAACTTAAGGCCATAATTATCGTTAGAATATTTTTAAGTAAACTAATATTTTGCTAAACTGAGCCACTCTTGATGTTTCTTTATGAAAAGATCATGCATAATTTTTAAATTTGTGTCTAAGTAATGAGACGTTTTTTTGAGTAATAAGTAGGTACTTTTTACGGGAAAAGATTCGATATGCTCTTTAATTTTTATAATTCATTCATCATAATACCCGAGATATTATGCAGGCCTTTTAAATCTTTTGGTGATTGCCCGGCAAGAAGTAATGTATTTACGTGTTGAATTCGAAAGGAACACGGCTTAAAGACTCATAAAAACTTACATACATACATACTGGAATGCGAACGGATTCTTTCAATACAAAATATACAAAATTGGAACCTCTTTGTTTAATCAAGTTTAATGGGCTCGAAAAACCTGCCTACCTGCTCCTACGTCTCTGAATATGCTTAACTTCTCTAAGCCCCCGTAGAAACGTATCCTGTTCGTTTTTTGGCATACCATCATTTAACTTTGACAATATTTCCACTTTTTCTTGGTTAGCAGAGTTTTCCAAACATTTTCTTTTACATCTTACAATCTTTATTTTATAATATTCAAGTACAAATTGAATTTTTGTCTAAACTTACGTGCATGAAGGGCCAACAGTTTTTACTCAACTTCCCTTTCTTTCAACATATGCTTGACCTCGCTGCCATGCTATTTATTTTTATTCAGTAGCCTCATCGGAACTACTGTTGTCAGAAGACATTTTTTCATTATTTTAAAACTTACATAAAACAACACACAATAATGACTTACGACAGATAAATATGTAAGTACTCATGACTAACGAATTGTTGATAACATAAACAACAATACAAGTCCGGACTTGTATTATTTTTATGCCTAGTGAGTGGCACATCGTAGTAGAAATGTTTAGCGTACGGCGATTGGCTATGGTTAACTCCAAATGTCAAAAATGGACATATTACTGTTTTTTTTGTCATCGATTCAATTGTTGCATCGAGTAAACTATTACCATTGTGTTTTATTTTAGTGTCCTGAATTTTTATTAACACCAAATTTGTTAAGAACTAATTTGTTGTTTTGCCTATTGGCCTTACAATTGAATTAAAGAAAAATGGAAATGTCTTTTATTTGGTCAAAAAAGTAGACAATAATTTTTAGACCTTGTATAAGCTCAGTAAAGAACTTAGGTCTTATTCTTAATAGAGACTTTTTTCTCTCATGTAAGGTTGCTTATTAACTAAGGGCTAAAATCGAGGCTAAAATTGTTTAAAATTATGACTTGCCAACAAGGATATTTTAAATTCAAACATTGCAACTTTTATATAAACTTTACTAGTTTTGAGCTATTTTAATGATTAATCAATTATTATTCGATTTATGGTAATTTTAACGGAAATGACGATTTGTACAAACAAAAGTTGTCGGTTCTCTTCCGTGCTGAATAAATATATTGAATTTTTGATGTTTCGACCATCCTATCCCATTTATCTTCTTCTGAAGTTATGAAGAAATCAATGCGCCTGCTCTATTTGCAACATAATATTTATATTAGGTTGTTGTAAATGTTCCAGTTTAAACGTGAAGTAAAGGTACTGAACAAAACTGTTGATAGTTCATCAGATGCGTAAATTAATTTTATGATGTAAGTTAATTTGATGGTGTAAATGAGTATTTACATCATACTATACTGTTACTATATATTAACTGCATAGCAACGAATTGTGTAAAGATACTTTTAACACCACTAGTGGTGTAAAAAAAATCATAGCAAAAATCATAACACAACGAAATTTGTAAATAAACAATTTCTGAGACACAGCCTACTTACGATACTTGAGTTTTATAGGAAAACTACAAAGCAAACATATAGTATATAGTATTATAATAAAAAATAATTGGAGAGTTAACGTTTCTAGTCACACCTATTCATTTAACTATATATTCTACTATAATGGTAATTCGTCACGGTTATTTTCTTTTATGTAGTAAAGTAAGATTATCCGATATTTATGATATTACTCCAAAATTGAACTTTTATTGTAGGAAAATGTAAAGTTTACGCTCAACAAAAGCCCCCTTCTAGCTGCCTATCTTAAATAGTAGGTTTAAACCGAATTACGTTTGATTTATTGAAGGATTGATGTTTGAAAGAGCTTTGATAAAATTGTCTGTGCGTATCGAAACCATCCGAAGCTCAAATCTTATCTATTTCAGCTCCTATGTTTGATTTGGCCATTTTCAAGATACCAATCCGAACAAATTGTTTTATCGGTCTACATCTCACTTTACGTTATGTTACTAGCGATATACTAGAAAGGATTTGAAGGAAAATAAAAGCTGAACTTGAAGTTCCATTTCTTACTTTGTTTTAAGAATTATTTGATTTGTAACTGGTCTGCAAATATAAAAGCATTGAATCGACATACACTCCTTAGAGTAAATTGAAATAATTATATATTATTATAATAATACATATTTTTTTAGCACAGTATCTATTTCTACGATTTTTATAATTAATATAAAAATAAATAAGGATGAATGGGGATTTCCTAAACAATAAGTTGTATTTACAATTATTAAATGTAGAGAATATAATAATTTTTATAAAAACATCGAATGTTTGTAAATAATAAATAAAAATTATTATAAATTGAAGTCATCCAAATAAATAATTATTTCACAGAAATCAGTTTCATATTAATCTATTTAAATATAACAAATACACATACGTATGAATGTATGTATACAGGGCGAGTCACCAAGGGCGCCTCGGTCGATAGCTCCTTTAATATTTATTATACAGAAAAAAGTTTCAAATAAAAGTTGTAGGAGACCAAGAGTACCATATTTTAAAATTATTTCTAATCATACATGGTGTTTGATATTAGAGTGGCATATCAAAAGTATGTTTTTTTAAATGGGACACCTTATATATTTTTGCAAATTTTTATTCGTTCTTTCATTACCTTTTCGAATATATCTGGTTTTTGAAATTCCGTTGCGGCGTTGTCGAATTATTCAATTTTTTTCAGAAAAATTGTCATTTGCAGACCTCACTAATGAATTCTGCATGAGCGGTATTTTCACAGATTAAGCAAACTTTTTTTGTTAAGTGTTAAGCAATGCCATGTCCTAGCCTCCAGATATTTTAAAGTTGAAATTATTTGTACAGGGTGTTTATTACGATGATACAAAAATGGCTAACTTTAATCTATCATAACTTCATTTTTTTAAATGGAACACCCCGTATATTTTTACATATTTGGATAGAGTTTTTGTCGCTCTACAATTTTTATTAACCTATAGTTATGCCTAAAACCAACGGTTTCCAGTGAAACTGCATTCTAATAAAAACATCAGGCAATTTCTAGAAATTCGAATATCATAGGAGGCATTGGCACGTGTTTTTTTTATTTTTGCAAGAAGGAACTATGAGCATTATTGTTTCAATTAATGTAAGTTTCATCTCTTATAAATGAAAAGAAAGTTGTCTTATTATTCTATTCTACTGTGTGAATTTTTCAAATATCTAGATGCCCTAGATGGCATTTATCACTGACATTTTTGTTTGAAACAAATATGAAACGCTTTTAATTTGTAGACTTTATTGTTAAGTTAATTTTTACTTAAATTAGTACCTATTTAAAATGAATTTTTCTAAGCAAGATAGAATTAACCATATTAATTCTTTCTTGCTTAGAAAAATTCATTTTAAATACTAATTTAAGTAGAAATTAACGTAACAATAAAGTCTACAAATTAAAAGCGTTTCAAATTTGTTACAAACAAATGTCAGTGATAAATGCCATCTAGATATTTGGAAAATTCACACAGTTCAAGTATTTAAATGTAGAATAATAAATAAGACAACTTTCTTTTCATTTATAAGAGATGAAACTTACATTAATTGAAACAATAATGCTCATAGTTCCTTCTTGCAAAAATAAAAAAAAACACGTGCCAATGCCTCCTATGATATTCGAATTTCTAGAAATTGCCTAATGTTTTTATTAGAATGCAGTTTCACTGGAAACCGTTGGTTTTAGGTATAACCATAGGTTAATAAAAATTGTAGAGCGACAAAAACTCTATCCAAATATGTAAAAATATACGGGGTGTTCCATTTAAAAAAATTAAGTTCTGATAGATTAAAGTTAGCCATTTTTGTATCATCGTAATAAACACCCTGTACAAATAATTTCAACTTTAAAATATCTGGAGGCTAGGACATGGCATTGCTTAACACTTAACAAAAAAAGTTTGCTTAATCTGTGAAAATACCGCACATGCATAATTCATTAGTGAGGTCTGCAAGTGACAATTTTTTTGAAAAAAGTTGAATAATTCGACAACGCCGCAACGGAATTTCAAAAACCAGATATATTCGAAAAGGTAATAAAAGAAGGAATAAAAATTTGCAAAAATATATAGGGTGTCCCATTTAAAAAAACATACTTTTGATATGCCACTCTAATATCAAACACCATGTATGATTAGAAATAATTTTAAAATATGACACTCTTGGTCTCCTACAACTTTTATTTGAAACTTTTTTCTGTATAATAAATATTAAAGGAGCTATCGACCGAGGCGCCCTTGGTGACTCACCCTGTATGTGTATGTATGTATTTTATGTATGTATGTTGTTTTTTAAACACAATACTTGAACTATGAGCCGTCATCTCTGAGATAAACTATATTTTTTAATAACTTTGGAGTAAAATATTACTACAAAATCCGTCTATACGCGACATATATACTATCTTAGCTTAGTATTAACTTCCACAATATATGTAAACTATTTTATTTTAGAGGAATAATTTAAAGATGTTAATTAAATTTTATTATATTAACATCGTTTACATTTTTTTTACAAAATTGCATAAAATATCGAGCAATATCAATTTTTAAGAAATTTCAAAAATATAGGTGGTATATACCAACGCTTCATTTTATACATGCGTAATAAGTTTGATAAATCATTTCTTTTAGTTTAAATATATAACATGAAACCAATTGCCATTTGATCCAGAACAGTATATAAATATTGTAGTAAACTTCATACCGACACTGGTGTCAGTAACTAAACTATTATTGGTAGAATGTCTTGTGAAGTATATCATGTTTCAAGTAGTTATTTTACTAATAAGCTTAACCCCCGTCAACAATATATGTATCAAATATCTACATGATACCTCAATTCCTGTTTATCATCCTATTACCGATCACTTCAAAGTGATGATAGGCAAGAAACAGATACACAAGACTCTCTTTGTAAATAAAATAAAAATTATCTGAAATTGTCCGTAATAAATTTTATATGGGAAATTTTTATAAAGTCATAAAACAACTACTTTACTACTTGACTTTAATCAATTTTATATTCTACAATTATTTACTAAATGATTATTCTCTGACTGTGATAGTTTTATTACATGATTTATAATCTAAAAAAATAACATTTAGTAATACAGTAATAATTTTTTATTGCCCGGAAGGAAAAGGATTAGTCTTAAAGAACCAACCGACTTATTGACTATCTTCCGATGTCGGCGCATTATCATCCTACTTAGCTACCTATTGGAAATATACACATAACATAATTAATTAACTAGCTAAGGGCCTTTTTGAAGAAATACTCCCAAACCAGGTTAGATATAGAGTTAACCGAGAAGATTGGGTATTCAAAAATTAAAGAAAATATATTATGCTAAACAATTTATGAAGTACTCTAAGTATCATATGTGCAACATTGTACCAAATGGGTTTTACAGCAGAAAAAATTGTAATATTTTAATTCTTCATATTATGTGCCCACCTTATTTAGATGAACCAAACGCCTCATGTATTTAGAGATAGTTACACTCAACGACTTCAAAAACATAGATTAGTAATATTAGTATCCTGGAAAATCAAATCATGGATCCACACTTTTATATTCTCCAATTTAGATTAATTCTCAAAGAATAATAATTACGATTCAAAAATTACAGAATCTTTGCATAACAATCTCAACTAGAATGAGCTTCTTCCAACAGTATCCACGAAAGAATTACTTTGCTAGAATGTGAATTGGCGATGTTCTATGAATTAGCTCACAAGACACCACCAGCAGTGGCGTAACCCCCCCCCCCCTCGGCAAAATCCACGTATACCAAACCAAAACAGTGAACAGACTATACTTTACTTTAGGTGATTAATATCTATCATCAGAAGCTTAAATCATCTTTCAGTTAGTTTTATCACTTGGCTTTGACTCCCCCCTCAATTCAGTTCTGGTTACGCCACTGACCACCAGGTCTTAATCCACTAGATTTCCTTTTACGAGGTTAACTTAAAGTGAAAGTAATTGAGTCTCTAGCAGATAATTTTGAAGTGTTATCATGGCAATAATAATTTTAATGATATATTAATATACTAATTAAACTCTAAATCTAGAGTTATAAATCAAATTAAATACACAAGTTGAAGACAACCATATTATTAAACTACAGATAAAACGCTGGTGACAATTGTATGATTTGATGATAAAATACAAATAATTACCTAAGTAAACCAATTTTGAGAAATATTAAAATGTATTAGTAGATAATGATTTTAATTTTAGTAGTTCATTTAACTAAAACAAACGACTGGGCATAGTGATACAAATAGGTCGCATGCTGACATCCAGAGTCATCCTCACCAGGAATTAATTTCCAAATTAGTACTTAGTTACAAACGCATTGAAAAAATGCGAAGAAATAGAGTGGATAGAGTGAAAAAAGCCCAATTTCACATGTATAAAATAGATCACGTTTATTAATTGAATGAACCGTAAAACCATAAAAAGTCAATGTTTGACTCCATATAAAATATCACCATAAATAATATTTTTACCTTCTCAATAACCTTTATTATAATTTAAAAAATCAAAATGGAGTCCAGCCTTAGTTAAATGTAATAAAAGTTATGCAGAATAAAATATCTCCTAATAATGACGCTTTCTATCAGTTACTTATGTTATTAAAGGCTGTATCTGTTTTTGTAACATAAAGTGAGTGAGAAATAAAGATTATTATTATTATTATTATTATTATTAATAATGAAGATAACATTTCACAAATGCATATTTCAAACATTATAATATGTATGTGTATATGCCGTTGTCCATAGAAACCTACTACAATTTTTAATCAACTTTAGTTTACTTAAAAAATATGTGAAAAATATTTAAAATTGTAAGTTTGTTGAAACCTTATAAAATGAATGTGCAAGTTAACAACTCTAAATGAAAAGGTAATTGGTATATAATGGGTATGTAAATTTAAATATTTTATTATCCATATAAATCTTCAAAGCTTCTCCGGGTAAAGTTTATTGGACTTTAATTTAAATATATTTTAAATGAGGCAACAAAACTGCTATTAAAATAAAATGGTCAAACAAAAATTATAAACTATGTTATTTACGGATGACTGACAGGCACTTGTTCTGTGATGTAGATCTAGAATTCAATTTAATAAAAAACAAAACAAAGACAAATAAGGTAAAATCAAGTGTTTTTTGGCAGATTCCCTAAGGCAATCATGATTACAGGGTGGACTCGAGAATATTCGATGAAGTTTAATTATTATGTGTATTCAAATTCACATATTAACATATAGCAACGTTTCTTTGCACTGCCACATTATATAAATAATATTTTTTTTATTTGCTATAATATCATAATATCTATTTATGTATTATGAAACAATTACAAATTTTAGTTGTTAGTTAGTTATCTGGGTTATAATACAAAGTTTGTATGATATATTCAGGAACGTTATAACATGGTTCTCCATCCCGCGTAGGCCGGCAACCTTTACATTTGTTTACCTTGATAATGGTGGAGAGGTCAAGTTCCAGCTGGCATGGGGCAACTTTATTTTGGTAAGTTTTAAGGCAAAAATATAAAATATTTTTGGGTGACTCTTAAAATGTGGCCATGAAACTTGCCCCACCCTCACGACGAACAAATAGTGTTTATGACCAATAATGGCATAAGGACCCCCTCCTTATGCCCCCCGACAGGTATTATGACCCAAACCTTACGAGTCTGATAAAAATACATTTAAGTTCATTCTTCTTTAAGATTGTGATACTATTAATTTCGAAACAAAGTCAAGTTGAGTTAATTTTATAAAATTAATTCAACTTGAAACAATGGGGTTATTTCACAATTTATATTTATGTTAAATTTACAATCAGGAACACTTAAAAATACTGTATATTTGGAAAAAAAGTATTTTTTTTGCGCCTACGTATTTTTAAACTCGGTTTGTAATTTGAAAATATTAAGTTCCCGCCAACAGCCGTGACGTCAATGTTTACGCATGCGCAGTATAGCGTAGATGAAATATCTCAAGAAAACTAACCTCACATTTTTCACGCTTTTAAACTCGACACTGAAATAGTCCATATTTTTCGCAAAGAATTCCTGAATCATAACGTAGTTCACTTCAGGTAAATTTTCACTGCTAGCTTTAACGAAATTAGGCTCCATAATAGTAAAAAATGATGAACTAACACAAACTAAAGCAAACTGTCAAAAGTGTCAAATGACTCTAGACTCTTAACAAAAACAAATCTTCCTAGATTTAGTTCTAAACCGTGACGTCAGAAGTTAATAAAATTTGAAATTATTGACGATACTTTTTATTGATTTATAAATAATTAACAAATAATAAAGACATGGTATTTACCAATACATTATTCTTGCATATTCTGCTATCCAAATTGATAGGTATTTTTAAGTTTTTCTTTAACATGAAATAACCCTATTACATAAATAATGAAGTGTTGTTTGTTGATGGATTTTGTAAAGCAAGCATGATTATTGGGTATATTCAATAATATTGAAGTGACGCTTGTGGGACAAACGTATTAATGTGTAAAAATATTGCTTGTTGAGCATATTTAGAATAAATTGAAATAAATAATAAAGATGAAAGGTCAAGCCCATGTGAGTAATGAATGGTTCATAAAGAAAGGAAAAGCCCTTTTCTCGCAAAATTCTTAGTTTCTTGCGACCGGTTTCGTGAACTAGAACCACATAAATTTACTTTACATCATCAGGTGAGAATAAATAATAATTTCAATTATTGCGTCTTATAATTAATTCGTCTACCTTTTAACTCTCCCTCAACAAATTTATATTAATGGAGTATCGTGTTTTTCAGTTCTATCTCAATCCTCTTTATGCATAGATTGAGACACTATTTGACATTTGTCCATTTTTGTTACCAGATGGAATCTGGTAACAAAATATTGTAATATCTACAGAAATATGTATAATTTTGTATTGGATTTTAAACTGCCGTGGACCTCAAGAAAAAAATACTTTTTCTTTTTAAATTGAACTCTGAAGATATTTCATTATTAATTTAGGTTTCAAACCACACAGTCCCCTCTATTGCATAGGCATTCTAGTCATTTGACGAAAGTAAGATGAGTGTAAGTGTACAAGTAACATACGTCTCTTGAAACTATTTGTATTTATACCTAACAATTTCAATTGTACTGTCTTAATTATTTTGCCGTGCCGTAGTAAATATCAACAATTCAGTATAGTCTTAGAAGAATAGTTAAAATGAATCTCTAAGCTTACTCTCGGTATTACTAATCTATCTACTTTCATATTATTATAAACGTAAATGTAATTTATTCTTGTCCATTTTAAAATACAAATGTAATTATTATTTTGTACTACAAGTACATTTGGTATAAAATCACCCATACAAAAGATGGAAACATTTCAAAATAAATCTTATTGGATTATTTACCACCACACACACACCTATAAAGACGGCTCTGAAACCTAAAACCATAAATAAAATATTCATACTCTTTTTTTACGTTACAATGAATTATCTGTAACACCCAAGGAGCCAGCAAATGGTACATATTTTATGCCCACCTTGTAGGCTTTCTATTAAATAATTATCATCCAATCGTAATATAAATTAATGGCTTTATTTAGATCAACACAAACGAGTCGAACCATCCGGGCTTGGTGATATAAATGATTCGGATCCTAATCTTAACTGTATCTAATCGGTTGGTCGGAAATCTATGCTGTAGACCGGCTGTTTTAAACTCTAACATACGTGCTCTGCCTGCCAATCAAATGCACTTAGAGTGCGTTCAAGAGTTCAATATATTGATAAATGATGCTTGGTTATGTTGAAATGCACACCGTGTTATGCTAGGTTAGATACCATCTAGAAGCACTTTTGTATGTATAAAGCACTGGATCTCTCAGGATCATTTTGTTCCTTTTTAATATAAATCAAATCTATGATGCGTCACCGTTTAAATTGAAATCATCTACTCTCACGAGAAGAGTACTTCTCTCATCGCTTTCTACGGCACGTTAAAAATAACTTACGATGGGAATTAAGAACGAATGATTCACAAATGTTTTTATAGAATTCAAGAACTGATAATAATGTTTTTATTTTTCACTAAGCAATATTATACAAAAAAAAAAATGAAACATAATGGTAGGCGTTCAAATAAACATTTTAAAAAATTCCACTTAGACAATTGTTTTTTCGGGGGCCGAACGGATTGATGTCAACTCCCTTCTTCACTCAAATCAAGAATTGGTCTTTTAACGTTAAAAATATTGTGCTATTACTATAGGTAGGTTATCTACTTCTGAATTTAAAACTAGAAGACATAACTGTGGTGGCGATTGAACAAAAAATATTAACTACATAACTACAATTCTAACTGTTTCTTTTACCGTGTTCTGCATTAGTTCGGGCAGGCAACAAATTATAATATTATTTTATTAGTAATTAATATGAACGTCAGCTTTATGACAAAATTATATAGGATTCAAAGCAGAAACAAAATTTTCAATGATTCTATGAGCTCCTCAATTCGAAAACAAATACAACAATTTAGAAATCTAGTGTATGTAAAGAATAGCATAGTAAGAGTTATAAACTACTTTCTGGCATGACTCCATATGTCACTGAAATTATAAAAATTAGAGCGTAACCGAACTATTTGGTATCCATATCTAAGGAATTATAATAAAATGAAACCAATGATTCAGCAGATTCGAAATATCTGACTTTAATGCAAAGAATTACCTAGAGGTGTACCAAAGATTTTATTAAAGTTAAGTAAAAATAATTATGTTACTTTGTGATTATAAACTTTAAACCCTAAACCTAAACCCTAAACTCCTGATTTATTTTATTAGTTTGCTTTTTTCTATTAAATATGTAAAATTGATGGAAAAACAGAAGAAGTAGTTTATTTCATCATACCTTCAGAACATGGTTCTATGAGTAAAATATATGTATAAATCAGATTTTACATGTCTAAGTTAAAGCATTTTAGAGGAAAGAATATAAAACTAGCTTTTGAAGAATATTGGACATAATATATTGATAAACAAAACATACCTACTACTAGTATTAAGTTTATATATTTCTGGTCTGTTACTATCAATAATCTACTTCCATAACCGGCAATATTTAGATTGTTAAAAGTGACTTGTATTGGTTAAACGAATTAATGATAAACTATTGTGTATTGAGTTTACAACAGCGTTATAAACATATTTTCTTAATTGAATTTCAAAATGATTTTTCCATATTGACACATTATGACATATCAGATAAATAAGAGGAGAGCTATTATGAGTGGGTTGTATTTAAATAAGCACATTTCCGATGAGAAAAAAACTACAGCTGATGTCAATTATTTACTCCAAGCCCTAATTAAAAAAAGTTGATTATAAGATTTATATTAAATAGTTTAAATATAATATTTGTGCAGTTAATTTTTGTAAGGTACCTATAAACTCTATTATATGGTGGTTCTATATATAGCTTCAATTTTCTCATTAGTTAATGATTTCGAATAAATATTACCAATATTATCATGCCGTCAAACAACTTAAAGAATGCGATAATTATCTTAAATATTTTACAGACCTTTCCCTTAGCATAATACACTTATCTGGAAAAATCGCAATAAAAAATTATCGGTGTTTGAAGCAATAGTTAAAGTGATAATTTTATTCTGAACAGTAAATAAACCGTATAATATCGATATTTTCTTGTATTGTTCTCTTCTATTAAGGTGTTTTTTATTGAAAATTGAAACATAAAAAATTCGTTGAAAGTTAAATTAACTAATAATGATACTCTTAACGTGATATTCGATATTCTTGAAGTATGTTGTGTCATTTGCGTCCGACATTGGTTTAAATTTTTTGCCCATGAGTGATAATGTCCTTCGCCCTACCCGGGTAGTTCATATGCAGATTAAAATTCATACAATGTCATAGTCAGCAAGGAGTTCAAGCTTCAACCCGATTGAAAGTGTTTGGAATATCCTTAGTAGACGCTTAAGAAATATACCAAACTCACCTAAAGGAAGCAGGACACAGTGAAAATATGGAACTGATTGAATCAGGATCAACTGAAATCACTTATTTGTAAGTATGAGTCGTCCATGTCAACTGCAATTCGAAAAACAGCTGGAATATTGCCTTATTTTAATATTATTGCTATTTATTCTGATTTTAAAGTTCTTGTTTTTTGGGAATTGAGAGTTGAAAAAACACTTCAAATTATGGATTATTTTAAAATTTACACATCGTAAATAAATAATAAATTTTCGAAATAATTTACTTTATAAAAATTCACAGTCCTTCGTAAAGATGCAACCGGAGGAGACATTGGAAATGACGAAGTAGAACGCAAATCTTGTGATATTTCGAATGTGATAAAAATGAAAATTTGTTGCAAAGTAGTAAATAGTTATTTCATTAACACAAAACATTTTCAAAAAGTAAAATCTTATTATCAGTAGTTTTATTTAGAAATTAAAATAAAAAGTTATTTTATTAACAAAAACATTCTCATAATGAAAACTAAAATGGTATTATACAAATTTTTTTCACTAACAAACATTTTTAATGTTAAAACTAAAATAATTTAAAATAATTTCGTGAAGATGAAAAGTGATTCCTAACAATTACAAATACCGATATCGATTCATCGCAAACTATTAAACGCAGCTAATAGTACAGGAAAAGTGTCCAAACTGAACAAGAACATAGTGAATTCGTTGAAACTTGACATATTCGTTTAAAAATACATACCTATGTTTCAAGAAACTTAAAAGAGTCCCGAACCGTAAGGGGTGTGTCGGAGCTGCCTTCTTGAAAAAATCGTGGGATGAACTAGGTTTTCACATGCATAATAAAAATTGGCAATTGAACCACGAGAAATAAGAATATTTTCATTTATAGGGAAATATTAATTTTTGACTTTTTTATTAAATTTTTGTACCAATTTTACGTTTGTTTCCTTCATTTTCTGCTTGTTTATCTGTGAGTATATCTGCAAAATGAAAAAGTACATAATCATTGTACAAGTGAGGATTATCGAGTTGTTTAAAATTTTATATATATAGAATGAAACACACTTTGTATCTAAAGAAGAGCGGAATCGATAGCATCTAAATCTTCTGCGTCGTTTAGATCCTCGATAATTTTATCCATGTATGAATTTAGACATCGTACTCCCTGACAATTTCCGTAAATTTGTGAGCATCTTCAACAGCTTTTCTGTTACGGTTGCAGGAGATAAGCTGCAATATTGATTCTGCTGTTGGCACAAAAAGTGTTATCACATGTTGTAAGGAGCCGTTAATTTTCTTCTATCCCCACTGTTGTGGATTTTTTTCATTGCCAAGCCATTTCTGAATTTTGTAGAATACTCGTAATGAATATTAAGCGACTGCCTCTGAAGTTGGTGGTAATAATTCCAACTTTGATTTTTTGTTTATGCAGCGATTTTTTGAATTGATTAAATCTGTATGAGTTGAGTGAGACATTTGTGATTTTCATTGCGCCGTATACAAGTAGGAAAAGAGTCTCACCAGCCTGTTTTACTTGTGAGGGGGTTGAATTTTTGCCATTGAAAGTTCTTACTACATTAACCAACTGCATTTCTTTCTGAAAAAGTTTGATGACTTTTAATTTTTCTTTCTGAAATATTGTAGACGTGGTATCATAACCACTGAAGGCATGAGTCAGTAAAATTGTATTTTTTTACTATATATAAATGAACTCTGTAACCCTAGCAACACGCGCGATAACGAAACTAAACATTCGAGTTACCTGGTTGCTAAGGCGTTGTTATCTACGAAAGTAAAACTTATGCGGCCAGGACAGAAAAGTAGAAAAACAAATTTTAAACGAAATGAATTCGTTCTATTTGAACAAATTAATACAACTAATACAACTAATTTTGTATTAATAAAGAAAGGTCTTTCTAGGAAGTACGCCAACATTTTTGTCGGCACGTAGTACCTACCTACTCCATTTTAAAAACGCTTCATAAGTTTGCATATACCTTGCTTTGGCTTTCTTGGGGTAAAACAAGGCACAAGCTAATTCCCATTTATATCGCCACAAAACATATGTATTTGTTTATTTTAGTTTGAAACCACCAGAAATTAAAATGTGTAATATTTCGTTGCCATGGAAACAATTTTCACAGGCAGCCTCCTAAACTATAAACTATAAAATTTTTTAAAAACGTCAATTAATTTAATGAAATAATTAGTTTTAAATTAGTAAATCCCATAATTTTTTTCGGTATAGTAGAAAAAATATAATACATTTCACGATGCGAAAGCCCTTTTAAGTATTCGGTGTTTTTTTAAAGGTCTTGGCTTCGCCTCGACCATTCAAAAATCACCTCACACCTTAAAGTAACCTTTCCCATCTAGTAATGTAAATAACTATTTTTATACGTTCTTGTCATTTCTGGATTTCCGACGAAGAAAGAATTTTCAGCTATAATATCCCTAATAGCTGTTTTACACGATCCAATTTATTGCCCAATAAATTGTTCAAGTTGACCTTCAATTTATTGGGGTATGTGTAAAACACAAATTGTACGTCAATTTCTTGTCTACAATAACTTGACCAATAAATTGTACAATTAGAACTTGTTCTAATTTCATGGCCAATTTTAGGGATATTTAGTAACATTTGATATTTCTTTATCAATGCCAACCCTTAAAATTTGTTGATTATGTGTTATGTTTGGTTCATTCAATGTCACTCATTGTTTATTGTTTGTGAAAATGGTGAAGAATGGTGTTTTCTTTAATGGTAATGTAATTACTTCAACTGAAAGTCAGAGAAAAACTAGAAAATGGTGGGTTCGACCATGGATTGAGCGAAGAACCAATATGCCAGTCACATACACCACATTGTAAACCTTTAACCTACAAATCCCAGCAAACTCTTATCTGTTCTGTCCCAGCAGACTGTCAACAGTGTGAACATTTTCCACCATGGTTATGTTGGCAGTAATGAAATTGACAAATAAATTGTTGTATAAATTATCGTGCTTAATCAGTCTACTACAAATTGTTAAATTGATCAATTTATTGGACAGTAAATTGTACAATTTATTGGTCAATAAATTGGATCGTGTAAAACCGCTATAAGACATTGATAATGTACGAGATAATTTTATGACAATCGAAAGCACGTTGCTTGGTAATAGCCCGACGCCGAAGGCGGAGGGCTATTACCAAGCAACTTGCTTGAGGTTGTCATAAAATTATGAGGCATTTGTCAATGAGGGATATTCGGTCAGGTTAGATATGTGTGTTTTTACCCCGATAAAGGAGAGCAAGATTAAGAAGAAATATCCAGAATATCCAGACCGTAAGTACAGCTATTATTTTAACGGGGACGGTCGGACCGTGCAGTAGTCACTCCCAATAATTATCAATGCGTCTCGCTGGCTGGGCGTCATATTATTTATTATTAGGTAAATAATTACATTAAAATGGTCTTTACAAACAAATTAACAAATCCTCTTGTGTTTTCAGACATCTCGCATTTTCATTTCGTCTCATAGCTCGCAACGACAATTTTCTTTTTTCTTTCAGTTTAGCACTTGATCCCACTGGCAATGAAATAAATACTTTTTCCGGTGTTCTAATAGATTTGATTCACATTGTGGCACTAACCAATATTTAGAGCACTTTAAATCAGGTTTTTCCATAGTAAATCAAAAATTAAAACGAATTTACGAGTAATAAACAGTAAACGGGCAGTAAACAATCACGCTCTTGTCGCTTTCACACCGCTGTTGTCAATGTCAAAAAAGTAAACAAATAGAGTGACGTCATAACATGGCGGTCGTGACGTCAAACCCGTTTTGGGAATAGCATTATTCAAATCCGATTTTATGCCACCAACAACATATTTCAAAAAAATTAATAATCAAAGGTGTTATTAAAACAAATAGAGAATCTAATTTTATTGATATCAAAATATGTGCGTGATCCCTATTGCGAAAAACGACAAAATTTTAAGTTACATATGGTTTTCGGCTATACATATTTCGACGAGACAAAAGGAAATAAGCTGTTCGACGTGTTTCTCGTTCTCGATGAATTGCGTTGGAGATTGTTGGGCGTGACTTTTCCAACGCAGCGATAAATTCCCAAGTATAGTACATTGTGTACCTAGTAGGAAAAGCCTAACATTCCCGGACGACTGTGAAGATTGCTTGTCGAGGCGCAGCCGAGACAAGCAACACGGAGTCCGGGAATGTGCTTTTCCTACGAGATACACATACTATTTTTTCTGAAATCGCAATTACTATTATTATAATTAAGAAATTTTTATTAACACATAACATTTTTTCATTGCAATCTAATTGCTTATGAAATCGTTTCCTTTGCAATTACTGTTTATTTATTGAGGTGAGTGCTTATTTCGTTTCAATACGTGCTACAAATTAAAATGGACAATGATGAGTTTGATGACATACAGGTGTCCGGGACACCACCAGAGAGTAACAGCTGCAAATAATGGGACTTTAAATTTTCATGGATTATTGCCACGAAAAAGACATGACCTCCCGATCTGAAAATGTCATGATTTCTAATTTATCTTCAGTTGAAGGCATCTCTACGTTATAGTCAAATTACTCCCATGTTGAGATCAACACTTAGTACAAAGGAACACATTGATATATCAAAATATTCGAAATTACGCGTTTTCCTGAAACGTCAAGGTGACAGCTATAAAGAATCCGAAAGTTCTGTCAAATGAACAACTTGAAATATTTATTACTCAAGCACCCGATCATATGTACTTAATGAATAAGGTATACGTTTAAAATGTGAGAATTTTAAAATTATCTAGATGTTTATGTACTTAGTTTTACATTTTAGGTTGCCTTAATATTTGGTGTGGCCGATGTCGCCGTGATGAACTGTGTCAATAATTAAATTTGTCTGCGTATATTTATTTACTGTCTAAGATGTAGATAAAAAACGAGTCCGGGAAACTTACTTTTCCGGCCTAGGCCGGGAAAGTACTTTCCTGGACTCGTTTTTGATGGTTGCTTAGCAATGGACTAAAACACTAGAATACGCTATTTTGGGGTCTGAAATTGCGCCGAGAAAGTAGACATTCCTGAGCGATTTCAGAAAAATACTTTTATTTCATCCCGTCCGGAAAGTACCACAGTACAGTATTCATATGCGGCCGGAAAATGAGACATTACGGTATCAGAGCCGGCAAAGTACCGGAAACCACCGGAAACTTATTACGAACCAATCACAAACTGTTATTATACCTTCTGACAGTTGTTTGACATATAAAAATCAACCGTAAATTAAAAAATAGTGTCAAATGTCAAATGACATAAGAAAATAACCAAGTGTCAAATTATACAAATATACTAATATACAAGAAATGACAGGATGAAATAAAATATCATTCGACACACGTCCGTAAGGTGTTGTTCCAGCCTCGTTTAGATATTCTAGACTCGGCTCCTGACGTCGCCTCGTCCATAATATCTACTCGACTGTAACAAGTCACCTTCCGGACTTGTGACGAAAATTACTATTTTGTTTACTTTTGCTTAATCTACCTCATGTTAAAGTAATTGCACTCAAACCTCTAACACTCGGTAATACGTACAAATCAGATATGGACAAACTGGCAGAGCCACCCCGATCCTAAAGATCCTAAATCCACCCCTATGATTTGTCAAATTACAAATCATTGACAAAATTTAAAAAATTGCAAAAACACGAAAACTTCAAATACTATTTCCAAACGAATTTCCGAGAGACTGTTTTGGTAAGAAATCCAAGGTAGAGGGTCGAACTTAGAACTACATCGTGAATTGCACGGTCACGCTCTGATTTTAGGCTCAATAGGAGTGAACGAAAAAGTGTAATTTTGACGTTTATCGTTCTGAAACCGCTGAAATCTCACGCGCTACGTCATTCTGCCGTGAAACTGATTTTCGACCCCCTACTAGGAAACTAAAAACATTTGTTTAATCCTGCGAGACATGCAGTTTCTTACTTGGATACCATGATTGAGATATAAGATGGTTTGTCACGGCGCACATTTTGACTACTACTAGGACTACGTCATCAAGTAGAAATCTTGGCGCGAATTTTAAATATGATTAATTGGATAGATTTTGTTGTTTCTAAATAGCATCTAATCTTGATATCAAGTACCACAAATTGAAAATCTACCGATTTATATAGGTATAGCTCGTGCTTATTTATTATCATGGCGTTTACCTGCATTTTTTATTAGAACGTGTTTGACATAATATGAAATAAACTTGGAAATTAATCATGATTTCTAAGAAATAAAAATTTCAACGTTTCAATTTATTCTTGCATTTAATATTATGAATGTTAGAAAAGAAGATTTATTTATTTATTTCTATTTGTTTACATAATTGTTCATAAAATTCAACGAAAGTATGAATATACATATATAGTTTAAAGTAATGAGGGATATTCAACAAATTAAAAAACATAAAAAACACTACAACACTCCACAGAAATTAAACAACCCCCAAATCCAAAGCCAAAGGCTATCCGGAAGGGGGCTACACATTAGAAAAAACGCAGACAAACATCCAATTTGAAATCTACTTATTAAAAAGGGCATTGAACAATATAATAATAACTACATAATAAAGCATAACTATTTTTTTAATTCTGTAAATTTTGCGATCTTGTGTATTTTTCTAGAGTTATCTTGTATTTTTCTGTTGATTTCTCGTAAACGAATGTCTTGTCCGAACGAGACAACGAATAGCATAGCTGGCAAGCATCTTTGGCTACCTTGTCAAAAATTTTATCCTCTTCAAATAATTTCTAGCCGTGGACACGGTTAAAAGAGTCCTCCATCACCCTCTTGTGCATTATTCAATTAAAACGGATACCACCAGACTAAATTAATACATTCAAATAACTGAAATTTAACATTCTTAGGGCCGGTCTTTTCACCTCCAGTTAACTTTATCCAGTAGTTATTTACCTAGGACACAATTGTTACAACAATGAAAATCAACAACTTTAACTGCCGGATAAAGTTAACGGGAAGATGAAAAGATCGGGCCTAAATGTTGTGTATCAGATTTGACAATTTGTTATTTGACAGTTCCTACTTAGCACAAAGTATATAGCAACTTAGTGGCACTCAACAAGTTTTTCCACTTGCGCAGTCCAGTACGAAAATCTAACCGAGATAAAACTAACCATATCAACCATGCTTGGATACAATACTCGATACAATTAAATGTCAAAGTGAAGGAAAGGCACTATCGAGATACAGAAAATTGTTTCGGGGCCCTGAAGTCGTCCCGAGTCCGAAACTGTAATCGGTTCCGTCCTAGGACCGATATTAAGAAATCATTAAATTTCGCTGGATCGACTAAAAATAAAGAAAATATAAGGGTGGGCCTTTTCGTTGGATAACCCTGTACATCGTGAATTGTGCGGTCCAGTTGCGATTTTGAGCTCAGCAGATCCTAACTAAAAAGTGACATTTGTGACGTTAACAAAAAATTTTAAAGTTTTGGCAAGTCCTACACGCGCATGAAATTTGGAGGGTTCTGCGCGCGCATTCGGCCTTTTTAATTTCGCAAAATTTACAAAACTCTTCGACATGGGGTATTGAAACGCTAATAACTTTTTAAATATTCAAAGAATCGCAACGAGATATAGCCGTTGGAATTTTCTCGACAAGAAGACGCCTATAAAAAAATAATAACATGACTGCCGGTACCACGTGATTTAGACAACCAATCAAATTGGTCACTCTGTTGTCGCCACTGTTTCTATAAGTCATGCTTCATAATATGCAACATGAAACTGATTTTCAACCCCCTATACGAAAACAAAAACATTTCCAATGTTAAAAATATATCACCTATTTTGTCGTTTTTTGATAATATTTTTCAAGTTATGAAAATTTCACCGCCATCCCCATATTAATTGAGAATATTTAGAGACATATTAGGAGATCTATACATCTAACAATTTTAACAAAATATCTCTATTGGATAGAGACGGTCACAGAGACCGACAAGCATATATTTTTGAATGGTTTCAAAAACATGTTAAAAGGAAACAATAGTACTTTTTTTCTCAAACGTCTGTAAACTGAAAGACGCGAAATTCGAAAAATATAATATATCTTCAAAGTTTTCCTATTACAAAGGCAAAAAAAGGTTCTGGGTAATCTTAGTGCCCATGGTGTGTTGTCAAAAAATGAATCTCACTATAGTTAATACCTTTCAATAAGAAATAATAAAAATGTTATTAAAAAAGTTTTCCATATAAAGGTCGTAGATAAACCTTTATATAAAATTATGTGTGAAAACCATATATTTCATTCTAGTCGAGCTACAATCAGCATAACAATTTTATTTTGATTTGCAAAATATTATGCATTAGAGGGTCGACGGAATCAACTTTATAAAGCATAACTTATTTTTTTGCAGAAACTATAGCCAATATTCTAGACCACCACTGAAATCAATAGACAAACAAGAAGTGAGATTTATAAACATATACTTCCAGTTCTATTTCACAATTTAAGACATATTTTAGTATCCAACCCTTTGTTCAAAGGTGATGCATTTTCTGCTTTTTGTAGACATGTAATGAACTATGTAATAGAACTACTTCAATACCATATTTTACCTCTAATGATGATGTTTCTTTCCATCATCGGTAATACTTTTCTACATATAATTCGCATATTTTTTTAGATATGTTACAAAACCGTGTACAAAGAGTTACCTAATATTAATTATGGCCAAATACAAATTCTCAAAAGTTACAGTTCTCGAACATATAATAAGTTTCATAATTTTCATAATCCGTGTTAATGCATAGTCCTGAACGTGAATGCAGAAGAGATTAATCCTCTCTTTGTGCATAACGGCTTCATCCTTTGTATTATACGTTTGCTAGTTAATGATAATGACATTTCGAGCAGCACTGACAATATTTCACCATAATGATGCAATGGGTAATTAAATATTTATACCTTATATAAATGTTTCTTATTGGAAATTTATCTTCCATGTATTTTGTTCGGAGTAATGAATAAAAACCCCAATCAAAGTTAGATACTTCAGTTAGGTTAACGAAGCATAGCTAGTTGTAATAATTTATTATTTTTTATATTTAAAGCCCTTGTTCGAACCGAGTGGCAACGAGATTATTTTCCGGCCGCGCCGTCGTAACCTACCTAGATTAAATTTGGCAAAACGATATTTTTTCTCCAGTTTAGACTTCACCCCAACTTTTGAGTTTGATCCTATATATCGCACTTTTGGAATCTAGAGGTCATTCTGTATAAGAATGTACTAATTCTTGACTGCTTAAGGTGGTGACCTTACAATTTTTACAGCTAATTTAAATTTTTAATCTAGTGTGCCACCTGAAATTGTTCTGATAAATGTGTAGGGGAAGGGGGGGCGGAACGGGTACCTTAAGGTTTTAGGTCGATTTAAAAATACAAAGAGTTTAAAATTTCAACATGTTTCAATTGAAATCAATTCTTTGGAGTATTAGTTAAATGCCTTTGTTCCATTTAGTTGCAAAATTAGGATTTTAAAAACCTAAAACAATTTATTTTAAAACAATACATTTTGCCCCATTTCGCCCCAGGGGCGGGGCAGAACGGGGAACTAATAATTTATATTAAATAATTTGGTTTTTTGCAACAAGCATAATATTAATAATAAATAATATTTTTTTGTTTAACAAACTTAAAAGTTATTCTTATAAACAAGTTAAATCTAAATAAACAAAACAGTTACTGCCGATATTCGCATATGAGGACTGAGGACGGCTTCGTCATCGTCACTTACGACAACCCGAGCATGTAATCCATCCGTCACCTGATTTGGAACTTGTCTGTCCGTTTTGCGCCTCATTGCGAACCATCTAAAATAAAAAAATGTTTACTTCAAAATTTGAAAGAAGGCAGCCGTAGATTGATGCACAATGGAGTATCCCATTCTGCCCCAACCCATTCTGCCCCATGGGCAGTTTTTCAGTTAAAACTAATTTTTTTTATTAAAATAACATATAGAGTAAAACTATATATACATAAAATTAAAGCCAAATAGTGATTACCTTTAATGACAAATCATATTTAACTTAATACCCAAAAAGCCTACTTACCGTACTGATCTAAATGGTTAAAAGTTATATTTGCGACAAAAAATTCCATACATCAACGACACAACTAACTTAACGCACGTATTTTGACCAAATGTCGGTACAGCAAGTGAAATAGTGTAGAGACAACCAGTTCGTCAAAGTTTTAGATATTCCTGGTGGCGCGTTCATTTTTCAGAATGGTTACCCCGTTCTGCCCTCTGCCCCGTTCCACCCCGCCTTCTCCTATATGTGAAAATATAGAATTAATGGATTATATTTCATTTCTAAAACAATTTTAAAAATAAAAATAAAACATATTCATCTAACCAAAAACATATCCAAATTTCTATGAATTGTACCACATGGTGCAAAAAAAATTTACAAAAATTACATAACCACTTCAAATCACTTCCGGTGAAATAGGAAGTCGTAGAAACTTGTGAAGGAAATGTCGTTTTAATAACGTGTAACACATACTAACTTTACCTTGATCCACTAAAAAATAAATAGTGATTAAAATCAAAATGATGTTTCAGAGCAGTTCAACGTCGACAGAAAAATTCTAAGAAAATCTGAAGACCATCGACTGATAAAACTTACGAAAGGATGCATACTTTTGCATTACTTAAGTATATAAAAAAAGATAAAAAACATAAAACTACGACTAGGACATATTACTTCCATGGAAAACAGATCTTCAATGCTAAAGTTATAAAACACTGTTATAGGAACAAACTAAGGCTAGGAATCTGGAACTGGAGAAGATACGTAAAAGATCGAATTGTACAGGCTAGGAACCAAGCAAAGTTGTAATTCCACGAGGATGATGAACAGCCAGTATACATTATTTGTTGTCTTCGAAAAACTAGGGTGCAATTATGCGAGAAAAATAAGCAACGCAACACATGTAACTTTCTGCAATTATGTAGTCTTTGGCGCTTCGGCGCTTCTCTTTGGGATTTTCATTATTTATTTTATTTATTTATTTATTAGATACTATATAAAAATATGAAATTTTATATGCCTGAAACTTTGTGAAGCATTTTTACATGTCTTTCATGTTGATGTTGAAATGTAGTATTCAATATTATCGTTAATGAAATATATATATATATATATATATATATACTTAATGACAAATCAATTTTCAGAGTTTATGCCAAAACGCCGAATAATTAACACTCAATGTACATTTTACCAATCAAATAGGAATTATCAGGAAGTTGTTAAAACTAAAGCTGCTCTAATAATGCAATATATTTAAACTGTTGTAAAAGGCGAACAAAAATATGCATATATCAAAAATAGTATCATAACGTTTAGTTACTTTTGGATGATGAGGTCAACAAAAAAAAAACATCACTAAGAATGGATATATCTTCTTATTTATTTCAACTTATAACTACTTATATGGAAGTAGGTAAAAAGATATACCTCGTCCTACTCATGCTTTATTTCTGATTTCGCTATCCAAAAAAGACTTAACTCCTATAATTATTTTTATAAACTCAAGAGAATACGCGAAAATCTTGGGCAACGATTAAATAAAACAGTCTTGTTCCGCAGAACATCGCGACTAGCTTACATTCTTAACTTTTTCTTCATTAGCTTCAACTTCTTTTGAATAGATAATTAATCAACCACAGGTTTGTAATATCGTGTTAAGAAAATTAGTTTTAACTGTATGCACATTATTTTTTAATTCGTAAATTTGATTCAGAGTAATTTCACAAATTTTATAATCAATGGAAAGTAGCAGTTTTAGTCACTTCCGATGTGCTTTACTTTGGTGTGACTGGTTATGATACAAACCTATAGTGGTTCTATAGACATACATCAATATCATACAAACAAATATAAAACTATTTCTTACCACAGTATTCATCGCTAATAGCACTGACATCTGTTGAAATTTAGTGACCTTACCTGAAAGAAAAAAATATACTCGAATTAAAGTCTTTCTGCAAGTCCATAAATAATGATACTGCGCCGACTTGATAAATATTAATGGCGGTACAGGCTTTTTCTAGTATCAATTAAATGATTAATTAGGTATATGAATAATTTATTATATGAACTCGGCATTTAGTACCTCATTAATTAATAAAATATTGTATAAATTATTGCAGATTTGCTTTTCTCCAGCTTTGCGCGATGATTAAATGTATTGTACTACATTACTACGTTGCATAAAGTGTACTCTATAAATTATAACTATTCTGTAATTTGCATATAGCGAAACTGCTAAAAGAAAAGAAAACATAATTGACAAATCAGCTTAGATTAGTTATTTCTGGCGATATCATCGGTTTAATCACGCCAGAAAATGAATCACGGTAATTGTGTAAAATTTACTGACGTTGAATTTAATTACATTAGATATGTGTATACGAAAGTAAATGGAAAACAATAATTGAATGTAATATTGTTTCAATATAGTACCTTTTCAAATTTTAGAAAAAATTAAATATTAAAATATCTACCTATATTTTAATAATTAATTGTCTTTAAAAATCAGCACGTGCTAAACAAACCACATCTGTCAAAGTAGAGCGTGAAAAAAGTATAATTACTGTAGGACGACGCTACATGTCCACATTATTACTTAAAATTCAATAAATATTATTTATGATCAAATGTTTGTATTATTTCTGCATACAATTTTATGAGACCCTTCCTAACAACACTAACTATTAACACATGTCCTCTCTGGTCACGTATTATACCTACATACATCCATTCGATGGTATTTATATTTATCCTTAAATTGAACTCAATTTAGTACAAAATGAGGATTATCCCGTGAAAATAAATCGATGGGGCATGTTTTGCTGCACATAACAGGGCATTGAAAGTTTGCACATTGTCCATTCAGGAATTAAACATTTGAATTTGCAGGCCATCCAACTGGATATACTTTCAAAGGGAATTGCTCGAAATCCCCTAAATATGAATGTCAAGGGATGTCTTTGTAAATCACCTTCTAAGCGATATCGCCAGGTGGTCGGCACACATAAATTTTGCCATCCGTTCTATGTTACAGTGTTTATCTAAGAAAACTGCATGAAATAAAGTCGAGATTTATAACACTATTGACACATGTGATGTTTTCATTGAACGTGACATCAATAAGAAACGCTTAATGTGCATGTAAGCAGATAAATTAATGATCTTTTCATGTATAAACTGTAAAATTTTGTAGGTATATGCCACACCTCATGAAAAAGGGAATATAGTTTCAAAAGTAAGCATGTGGCTTGCCACGAATTATCGAGAAATAAATTTTCTAAAAGAATTAATATTATTTGACTGACGCGCCCGCAAGAGATTGAGGCGGACACGCACCTCACGCATAATTTAAAAATTAACTACAATTATTGGTTGAAGCTTAATCTTGTAAAATCTAAAAATATACAGAGATTTTTGACAAATATTAAAAGTTCGCTTTACAATTTATTTTCTTTCTAATACAAACTACGAGTACCATGTGTACTAACTATTTCATGAAATAAATGTAAAACTTGAGATGACACTAGTCTTCGCGTTATAGTATGTGTAAAATAAATCAATTTTACAGAGCGTACGAATCTTGCAAAATATTCTTTCTAATCAGCACATAATATTAATGACAAATTTTGCAATAAATAACAAAATGGACATAATCATTAGCAGTTAACAACTTTCACTACAAAATGTCTACGTCTTAATGCAATCTGATCCGCAAAATTAACGCAAAAAAATCAAAAACAAAAAAGTTCATGTGGACTTTTTTGTTTTTGATGCTTTGGGAATATTACTAAGCTACCGATTTTTTATCAAACTTCATACGCAAACCATAGCGAATACATATAATATATACAGATATCTCAAGCTTCGTCCTTTCTTAACATTTTCCTTTTGGGTTTCCTTTACTGAAGGAGATATACTGCTATACTAAGTTGTTTGTTGTACAAATCGTTTTGTTATATGTTTTGCTGTTAAATCGTTTAATTAATCTGTGGGTGAACACGAAATATTTTATGAAAAATTTTAACCCTAATGAATGAATTCAAGGAGTTATTGTGGCGGCGAAATGAGGGGTTGAGCTACCCACACAACGATATTTTGAGTGAATGAAATACATAACCATCAAAGCGAAGACACGGGAACGAAACTGATCGACGCGAAGGAAAGAGAGCAGTAGTCTTGCTCGTCCTAGCGAACAAAACAGATCTTTTTCGGCTGCTAGGCAGCTAGGTGGAAAGGTTTTTAGTGGGTACGAATCCCACACTATCCAATGAGCTTCGTGCTCAGCGGGTGTCTTGCGAAGATTTTCCGACCACCGAACAAAAAAAAAAAAAAAAAAAAAGGACAAGGAAGATAATACTTTACAAAAAATCAAATAAGACAGATCCATAATGTCCAAACAAATGTTGATGTTTGCATTAAATTTTTATCACTAATAACAACAAATAATAACAAAACAAAAATTGTAACGAAAAAAATACACAATTGACGCACAGAACAGAAAAATATTAAAGTTAAAACAATTATTATTGATACTATTAAAATAAAATAAAAGTTAAAATATGGTAACTGCGAGTCGTGAAATGAACAAAATGTAAGAAAATTTATTGACGTCTGTTTCATGTTTCATGCCACTATAATGGATATCACTAGTACAAGCAAAATAAAAATATCACTATTATACTTTGAAAGTAGGTCAAGAAAACAAATAAGTTAAGTTTGAAGAATCTGATTATTTTGATATAATATATTTTTTAAATCAATCTTTGATTTTTCTTTAAATCGTGATTTTTTCGAATCTGATTTGCACATATAAGAATATTAGGAATAGGGCCCATTTTAAATTATGATCATCATAATCTTTTCAATGTGTGACAATTACAACAAAAAATGTGAACTGTTTGACATATTTTCTTGCTCATTTAAAGATATAAAACAATTTTATAAATAAATGAGATTATATTTGTTTTTTTTGTGATTTTTTTCCGACATTATTTTTTGTAATATAATATATTTTGTAAGTTTCATATCGTGTATGTGTATTTATGTATTTTGTTCTATTGTATAGTATTTAATGTTATTTTATTCTGTCTGTATGTTTGTCCTGCTCTATAAATGGGTTCCACCATAAAAATAAACAAAATAAATACACTACAATTTTCCAAAGAATACAAACGTTATTAGAAACAGAGGCGTTACTGATTCTGTTTAATGAATTATGGGTATTAATTCTCAATGATCTTTTTAAAAATGTAGAGGATGTATGGATAAATTGCGCTTTTTTAAGTTGCAAATAATGAAATTGTGCAAAGTGTCTAGTATTTTAATGTATTATTTGTACATTTGTTATGCTTTATACGCAGTAAAATTGCGAAAATGATAAATTGTAATTCAAATTTTCATGAAATAAGACATAGATGCATTTTATCCACATGTGCGCCTAGAAGGGGCTAATGTGGGCAAGCTGCATTTCACTCACTCATTTTTGTAGAAAACATTTATTTCTTCTATTATTTTATATTACAAGCAGAGCAGTTTAGGTTTCAACTCATATTGTAACCATCAAAATTAATCTAAAACTTCAAGAATGAACTGGACCTTGCAGTTCCTCCTTGAGAAGGGGATGGAAGTTTTCGAACAATATTCATTATCTTCCCATGGAGATGTAACTGTCTGTTTGTTCAGAAAACATGAATAATGAACATACGTCCCTCGGTCTTCTTCAAAAAGTTCACCAAAAATTCAGTTCCTGATACCTTACTTATAATCTTACCAACAAAATATTTGAGAGTTTTCTTAGTTGCAAATTTAAACAACATATAATGTCCTTCTCGAAGGTTGATTGTATCCCTTTCAGTCTCTTGGTATGTTTCATCATCCTCCTTGGGGCTATCTCCTGATTTTTCAAAATATTAAATTTTCACTTTCTGAAATTTCCTCGACAAACACTTTGCGACGAATACGTGGTTTCGCTTCCTTTCCTGCTATATTTCTGTCTTTTTTGCTTATGTATATGCTTATCAAAAGATAAGCATTCTTTTTCTCGCTTTCTCTTTCTGTGCTTGTTATATATGTTATATATTTTTTCAGATGTATGTATTGGTTAATATTGGGCAATGTTTTTCTTTCGACCTTTCTTAAAATTTAATCTCACAGCCATTGGGTAAGGACGGATCTGCTCTGGAGTAAGTTTTACATTAGAAATAATTGTTATTTTAGAATTTCTTACATTTTCGATTTTCGTTATTGATGGAGCATTGTCATTCTGTTGAGTTGAAGTGAAGTGCATATCCGATTCTTGTATGGCTTCATTAGATTGGTTAAGGTTATTTGAGGTAGCACTGATTTCTTACAAAATATCTTGTATTTCGGTTACTTCAGCACCCAGGAAGTTTTGATCAGAAATAATATTTAGTCTATTGCAAACCTCATTGAATGCAGAAGCCGTAAGATGTGCTATGTCATAAATTGTTATGGCTTTACCTGGCTGCTTAGAGTTTAGACATCTATGTGTTAAAAGATGCACAACAACGAGCTCTAAATGGTCCGAATACCCAACATCTTATGACTGTAGCCGATGTGTGACAGTATGAGGAGAAAAAGTAATCAGAAATAAACCATTTTCTCCGCAGTACAAGATAATCTCTAATGTAGCATGTGTATCGTGATTGTTCAGAAGAATTAATACAGGATTTTCTATAGCACCATGCATTTTCTTTTTTATATGTTTTATTACTTCAAGAAATCCCTCCTTGATCATCCAACCGCTCGGAGATGCAATACCAATGCTACCATCGGAGGCCCCAGTTAAAAATGCCTCCTTAAATCTAACTCTAGGGAAGATGACAATGTAAGCGGGAGGAATACTATTTCCATTAGCAATTATTATTCCATCGAACGTTACCCTTTTTCTGCTACAACTGCTTGACCCACCTGTTTACAGCCTTTATTTGCAACAACTCTTGACATTTGCAGGACAGTGTTGACTCCACTTTCGTCTACGTTTATATACTTGTAAAACTTAAAAAAAAAATATTTCATTAAAATACTATAACCTCTAATAACAGAGTAATGGTCAACCCTTGGGTCAACCAAATAGGAGAATGTTAAGAAAAGATTGTTAGAGTAAGTTCTAAATTATAATTTGTTGCTATTGGTTGTTGCTAGTGACAAATAATAATTCATGCAATTTCCGAAGAGTCAACCTGCAATCCAAAAAAATCATTCAAATCGGCTAAAAAGTTCATGAAAAATTAATATCAAACTACAAATTAAGTAAAGGTAATTTTTTAACGTCTCCGCTATTTTGAATTTTACATATATTAAAAATATACTCAGAAACTAGATTACCGTATAGTTTTGACTATCCAGTAATATCTGCCGCATAAAAATAGAACTACCTACTAATAAAAAGTTACAATAAAATATAAATTTCCGATATTTTGCCGACACTGCACGAGACTGTGGATTTTGATTGATTTGTTTATTATTCATATTAAGAACTTATTTTAAATTTGTTTAAATGTGTATATTAAGAAAAATACTGTTCGAGTTATACCCAGTATATAGTGAGTTATACCTATTTAAATACGTTAAGAAAACTTTTAGAAACAAAACTTTTTTATTTAATTATAGTGATTTAAAAATATTTTCTAAAACAAATTCAATTCATAACAGTACCTACTTATAATAATTATTAATATTTAGTAAATTACAGAAAAGTTACTGCAACTTTTAAAGGTAAAATATAATATTATTTAAACTATTTGAATTTTAAAACTTTAATTCAAAGAATAATAATATACTAAAAACTTATCAAGTAACTAAAAACTACTACTACTAAAAAGAGATAAGTTCTACAGGTTTTATTACGGTGCATCTAACTTTCAACTATAAAAGTGACTTAAATAACATTATAATTATCTTCAATGTATCTACTTCACACTTGAATCAGAACAAAATTGTTTTTGATAATATAGAATGTCTCTTTTCGTAGTACTTGTTTACCAATTACAGTTATTCTAATAAAAATAGATTTCACTTGTATCTCGTCTATTCCTAACAGGTTATACTGATTTCGCTGCCAGCTGCAATAAATAATAATAGCATTTTTATCACACAAGTTAATTTATTTCAATTTCAAAGGAATTTAAAAATGCATTTGTCTAACTGAATATAAAATGCAAACTATTTAATTTCACTTTTGTAAAAAAAATCTACATTACACCATTGAGTAAACAAATAATATAAAGAGGCGCAACTGTCAAGGGGCCGAGATTTTAGTGTTGTATTTTTTTGCCAATAACTACAGAATTATCTACAATATTTAGGGTTATGTAACCGAATTACAAATACCTTCCCTTAGCGCTAAAAATTGATAACAATCCAACAAGCTATTGGTGAAAAAATACAACACTAAAATCTCGGCCCCTTGACGGTTGCGCCTCTTTATATTATTTATTTACTCAATGATTACACTAAAATAAAAGAATTATCGACTCCCTGCGGATTAAACGTCAAATTGTCAAATATGTAATATATAATATAAAATATTTTCCTCGGATTTATATGTCGCCTATGTGGCTGATGTATCTATTTTGTATATACCTATGCCCATCCATGAAGTCAGCAAAAAGAAATTCGAATAGTATTTGCACGAAGCAGCGTGTCCAATTCCTCTGTTATCCAGTTAATAATTATTTCAGTATTTACATAAGATAAAGGCACTGCCATTGTGACAGATTCAGATTCGAATATTTGTTCTTGAGTCTATACACGCAACATAACCAGCAATAAATTTGTGTTCCTAAACAATATTAATTTGCACAATAAGCGAATTTAAATAAAAAATGAGGAACGCCCTTTATGTAGAAGAATAAATGGAGCGCACCATACATCTTTTCTTTTTAGCTGACGTCATGTGCACTAATAAAGAAACCGGAACGGCTGGAGAGCATCCATGCATATAACACTCTCAGCATGCATACACACATGAAAAGCTACAAATCATATGATCCTAGGTTCAGTAAATGACATAAAAAATTTGAAATAAAGACGTTGACCTAGATGACAAGAAACATAACAGATAAGTGCAAAATTCTGTCTTCTGATGAGGGGATTCTTTCTTCTGATGAGGGGGAAAGTAAACCTCCAGGATATGCTAATTTCAGAGAAGTAATTGAATTGCTTAACATCAAGATAACGTTAGATTGAAGCAACACATCTGAATTGTATTTCGATAATCAAAAGATCAACACGGTAACAAGAGCCAATCTAACTTAATGCTTAAAAGATTCATACTACAGATGCCGTTGGCAAAGGCTTCCGTAAATTGAACCAAACGAAAATTCAACGTATCAAAAATTGGGTGCTTAAAAACATTATTATTTATGATCTAAAATGATTTGAAATATATAATCTAGCACTACGAAATGATCCTGGATTAAATAAAAACGCTCGTTGTATTTACCGAAAAAATCATAGAAATCCCGTAGTTGGCTGGGCAGTAGCCGATGCTACTACTCAATTGATACTCCAGGAAAAAAAAAGAAAAGACACCACAGTTGCTAATCCCGAACAAAGGGTAAGTATACTTTTAGATACATCTGCTATTGTTGGAGCATAAGACCAAATATTCTCTTACCAGCTACATGGACAAAGCCCTTAGGTGGTGCATATTACTACATACCCAAGCTATACGACCCATTCTTACGAAACAATAACAAAATTTAACGAATTACTCCTCCAGGCAATTGTCACTGACGCCACCCCATCATATAGGATCAAAAATTTTTCAGACGGACATCCTGTCTGGTTAGTTTCACTTTAAAAATAGCTATGCTATATACCTACAATAAAATAAAGTTTGGAAAATTTCCTACATCTTAGTTCCTTATCCTTTCGTATGGGTCAAATACTCATATGCAGAGTATAAAGGATCCTCCCTACACTTCTGACTCCTTCCACCGAATATCTAGTAATTCACATATTTCACCTGCGCCACCTGCTCCTGTCATTACAATTACAATAGATCTGTTGCGATTTACATGCTTTTATTATGTCGTTACGACTTTTATATAAATCAACAAACCTATTACATATTATGTACAAGTACCTTATTATCGAAAGAAAACCAAGCCTCCAAGATTTCTTCAGAATTTCATGTTTGAGATAATCACGAAAAATAAGGTCTTTCGATTACTTACAAAACCTTATTTTCGTGATTTACATCATCAACTTGAAAATCCGAAGGAATCTCGCTGGGTGATATTTTTTTTTATTACATTATTTCCCGTTAGCTGAAGCCAGGTAAGTTAAAACTACCAGCAATAGGCTAGTTGGGATATATTCACGACATATTCGAATTTGTAATAGATTTGTTGATTTTTATAAATATAGTAAGGACGTAAATAAATCGTGTTAGTTTTAAGAGATCTATTTCAATTGTTCTGATGCAGTCGGTTAATGATGCTGGCGAATTAGGCGAAATATTTGACTTACCAGATGTTGGATCGAAGGAGCAAAAGGGTAAATAGATCATTTTTTAAACTATGCGCTCTCAAGATCTATAAAATAAAATTTATAAATCTTTTTGACCCATACAGTTCGCCTGAGCTACTAGTAGAATATATCTTATTATAATATGCACGATATAGTAAACTGCCTTTGTAGAAACTATTGGTTTTACAAAAAGAATAATAGGCACTTTCAATGTAGGAAATTTTACTACTTTATTTTCTTATTATTATTACAGTAAAACGAACAAAACAGAACATATCATATTATCAAAAAACTCAATTATACAAGGTTAAAAAAAACTTAATAGGACACTTCAAAATCTATAAAATGCCAAATATGAAAACTGTAGCAAGACACTCCAGGTAACCCTCTTTTTTATATAATAATAATGATTCTTTCACTCTATCTATAGTGTTGAGGTTTAGATTCAATGTATCACAAACAATACCTGATATTTTATTCAATTTCGTAATGGTAATTTGTCATGCACATTCTACAAAACAAAATCATCGAAAAAGTATACGTGTATGTGTCGTAATTTTTAATGAATATTTTAGAAACGAATTGTGTAAGAAATGGCCCTAATTATATTTTAAATACAATTCTTTGGATGTAAGAATTTTATAATTAGAAACGAAATTAATTATTTCGTATTTGTATTTTACGTTTAAAATTAATTAAAGCCTGTAGTTATTACTTGTTTATATTTTAACCACAGGCAGTCCTAGAATATGCCCATCTTTTGAATTTATGAGTATCATTAACTCTTTATGAGGCAGCAATGTGTTTCATGGCACACTATATGGTTTTAAACGGATATGGCACCTTGTTTTGAAAATTATAATCCTGTTGCAATGCTTAGGCATAATGTATTATTAACAATGTAAAACATAATTGATTTAGGTTGTTCTTAATGAAAATATTGATAAAAGGGCCATTGGATATGACGCTTACAATGAGATTTATTGTTTTTAATTATTTTCTTAGTATTTTCTATGGCATTTCAATTATTTTGTACCTCGTTCTTTTCTAATTTTACGAAATCCAAAATGCCTACTCCTTAATGCAACTTAATAATTAATTGTTAATTATTGCTTTTAAAGTTAAATTCTGACCCATATGTTTTTCCTGGTGTTCTTTGCCCTTCCAACCGTGGTCCACCCTGTATTGTTTTTTTTTTTTGTAATGTCCTGACAGACCCCAGGACGAGAAGCGAGTGACCCTGTCTATTCCCTTCGTTTTCTTTCTCAAATATTTAGTTCTGGTTTTGCTTTCGTTTTTAGGTTAGACATAGGATTGTAAATTTTGATAAGTTTATTAAATTGATTAGGTTCGTGAATGGCTGTATGGTCCTTGACCGAGAGCCATAAAAAAAAAGTGCAATACGTACTATTAGCCCAGTAGCCAGGTCGAAGAAGAAATAAATTGAATATTTATATGTGTAAATGTATGCAGGATGTTCCGAAAGTAGAGGGTCCTAAACAACGCAAAAAATGTACAGAAATGTATAAATGGTTTGCCATTTCCCATTTGGTACGTTTCTATATGCAGCAATAATACAGACGCAAATTACAACAATATACCGTACATAAATAAATATATAAATATAAAGTTCCACCTAAAAGGTGCTGTAGATACGACTATTAAAGTAGTAGCACCGAACCTATCCATGAACACTAATATAGAATCAAAAAAAGCTAATGTAGAGGCGCAAAATTAAATAAATACAAGCGATCACATACATGCCTGCAATGAATCGCCTGTAGCGCCTAAACTATCAGACTTATGAGAAAAATGCATAGGACATTTCTTATAGCAAATTTCCTCTTCTTTAATTTGTAATTCATTTGTTTTGGCACTAGGAGGCACCGGAAGCGAGATATTTTGAAAAAACCCGTTTTGGGCGCCATCTTAGCAATAAGGCGGCGCGAGCGGCAAAGATACGAAGGAGCAAATCTAGTATATTAAATAGGACACTAAAATCTATTGATTCTCAAAAAATCAAAACTTCCTCACTTATTCGGACCAAAAACCACCTGGCTATTGGGCTATATAGTGACATTTTATTAATATTTTGTATATGATTTTGTACATAATGAAATGCATTAATGACGATAGTTAAATAAACAATATTATGCCAATTATATTTTTAATAAACATATTTAAAATAATGCGATGAATTATTATTACGGAGATATAGCGCAATAGGTTAGATCGCGTTTGTGCAACAACATGGTTAGCTACTGCATATTTATTTATCTTGAGCTTCGTCAGTTGGCAATGTCACAGAGATTGGTTATGTGCATACGTGTGTTCCGGCAAAGCCTACAGAAACGCGCTATGGTTCCGGTTAATCGTAGAATCATTATGCTAAATTTCGCCAGGATATTAACATAAAGGCGATTGAAGAATATTAAAAAAATACTAGTGTATAACATAAATTTTTCACTTAATTTTTCAACTAATGTCGTAATGCCACTTCTTACGTAATCAATTTTAATTGTAAATTGATCAACCAGCAGTGCTTGTTCATACGTACCTGACTTAAATTTAATAACACGAGACAGTGAATCAAAATGGGCAACATGTTATAATTTTTTTTGTTGAATTATTTGAAAGAACTTATTGCTCAAAATACAAGAAATACAAAAAATTTTTTGTTTTCCATTTCTACCTCACATCGTCGAAAAATATACACGGTGTATGAAAACATTGAGAAAAATTCAATTCAAAAAGTTCTAAATTAAAAAATTATTTTTGGCCACCCTCTATATTTTTAGGAAATGAAAATGATTCAAAAACATTAATTAGATGTCTCGTAACTAGTATTCACACATTTTTTTATAATCTCATAATTGAAGTTGTAGTAATTTTTTCAATATGCATCTCCAGATGCATTATTTCAACAAAAAAATTCATTACATCCAAGTGGTTGGGAGATAGTCAATAATATAGGACTCTAGAAAGAGGCCTCAAAAAATTGACTGATTCCATTTAAAAAGGGCACTTGATCCTATAATATTGCCTTGGCTCGCCCTGTAGAGGGTGTTTTATTTAACATTCCCACAGCCAATGTTTTGGAAACTAAAAAATGTTTTTTTATTTTGTAATAGGTAATAGATTTCTATTGTTAATGTCTCCTTCAGGAAGTACAATTTACTATTATAACCAAAAATGGCGCTGCAGTTTAAAAATATTTTTCGATCGGGAAAGCTTTGAAACATATGCCACTCGATTAATAACTTAATTTTATGCAAAATCGTTCTTATCCGAAAAAGTCACATCTGCAGTAGTTTTTGAGATATTTAATTTTAATTGCCGTAACTTTTTTAATAATGGTTTTTGGGATGTAGGTTCTTGATATTTTTTTTACTTGCTATAAGAGAGAGAAATAATACAAAAATATTTTCTTTAATATCGTTTCTGCACACAAACCAAATTTGGCGTTAACATCCTGTATTGAACGAATTTCAATATAACAGAGAGAAATCCGAGGTAGGTAGGGGTTGAAGGTGCAGCAATTCAAAAATAACAAAGAAATATTTCGTAACTTTTTGTGAATATTGAAAATATAGGTACAACATCTGTACTTTTATATTTTTGGAACGAAATTTGATTTGATGAGAAAAGATATTAAAAAACAAAATATTTCTTTGCTATGTTTGGATTGCTGCACCCTCAACCCCAACCTTCCTTGAATTTCTGTTTTCTATATTGAAATATGTTCAATAAAGTTTGTACAGAAACGATATCGAAAAACTTACAAAATATTTCTTTGTTATTTTTGAATTGCAGCATCCTCAACCCCTACCTACTTTGTTGTGATAACAATTTCATAAAATAAAAGCATGATTATTTGGATTACAATGTTGTTCAATTTAATTCATGGAAAAATCTCAAAATCAAAATATGTATTTCTATAAAAATTTGGATTTCGACATTTTTGTGATTCTGAACTTTTATTAATAGCATTTTTCGATTAAATTATGCCTAATATGATTTCCCGAATTTTCGTATTTTTATTTTTGATCGCAGTAGACTGGTTTGCATTAAAATGATTTAAAAATTGTAAAAATTGCCCTTTTATGGAGTAGTACAATTGACCAAAATTAGATCCGAAAATAAATAAGGCTGTGAATGTGAGATGTGAAACACACTGTATATATGTATTATTATATCCTGCTGTTACGATCAAACATACACTACAGATTCGTTTGTACCATAATCTTAATTTATTACATTAATTAATTTTAATCTAAGATGAAATACAAGATAGATTGCTCACAATCCAACGTGATTTTATGTGTTTATATATTTAACTGAGATGATCTGATAGAAAAATAAACACGTGGTTAGTGGTTGGTAGAAATAATTTTGTATGCATCCCTTTTATTATGTTTTAGTCCCCGGATATTCTTTATTGATCCCATATGTAAGATATTTTAAAAATCGTAAACCAAGTTTCAGCGGCAACCTCGGCGGCAACTATTGGAATGTGATTAACAGAATTTACACAGATTTTTAAAGGGTAACAACTGAAAACATAATTTCAGCATAAAGAAACATACATGTTTACATTACACTAGAGGGAACCCCAGGCAGCTGTCGTTCTGTCAAGTTTCCGCTTCAGTGAAATGTTCGACAAATGGGAATAATTAGGATTAATATGTATGATATACAAGCATGCAACGTGGTGCTTCTCAATTATTTGGAATAGAAATGCGCTTTTTCATATATGAAAACATGAAATATCGCAGACATAATGCGTAATTATTACGTTGAACCTTTTCATGAAACATGAATACCTGAGTCAAGTTAATTTATTATATTCAAAGCAAAACTAGGTGGACATCGAAATGGCTTGGCAGTGTGTTCATTGTATCTGCTCGAAATTAGATATTCTGAATAATAACGTTAATGGTACTATGAATATAACATAATTAATGAGCCAACTTAGTAGTTTTCCCGGTAGTTTATTGCCTGACAGATACACAAAATTCCTGAATTTCTTTAACTTTCTACGGAAGTACAATTATCATATTTCATATTTAAATAACGAGTGTCAAATTTCTCAAGTATTATTTTTTATTTATATTTTATTCAGTCATAATTTTTAAAACTAAATTAACGTTAAATTAATGTGAATGAAAACTAAAAATATGCTTTATTCAATCGACATCTTATGGCTTCACTAACTTGTGAATAATCAGAATAAAATAAATGATGGAAGAAATGTGCACATTGCATAGAAACGTAGGTATTATAGGATGTTCTTATTTGCTTGTAAATCACACTAATGAAAAATACCTACATATTTTCAAATTTGTCTTGTTCACCACAAGTTTCTTGTTAAAATTTTATCCGGTCCGGACTCCACAATTATTGTGGCACAACGATGTTTTTATAATATATCAACGAATGATATTGGTGAAATTATGGCACTATATAAAGCTTAAATAAATAAAAAAAAAGTACGCCCAACAAACGCATTTAGAACAATATCTATAAAATTAATAATTCCTTTTTCAATTGCTTTAAGATATTTTTCTTATATAATAAATAGTTAACAGCGTTATTTGCATAAATTTTATTTTAAAAAGAACAAATTTTATTTTTTAAGTTGTTTGGTCGTACGTTAATAGGAATTATCTCAAAAACGGAGTGCCTAATTGAAAATACACAAAGTATGATTTCATTTGCAGAACCGAAACGTGAATTTAAAAAAATATATTTTCAAAAAAAATGAACGTACCTACGTTTTTTTTTTTGTGATTTATACTTAAACGATTTTACCCCACTGGAATGAGCCAGTCAGTCTACTGTTTAATTGTGTTCAGTAAGACATTTGAGTGTACCAAATCTCAACATAAATCTTATCCAGTTTTTAAACAAATTTAAAAAACTACAAAAACAATTTTTTTTCAAAACTCTGTAGCTCGTTTAGGTAGGAAGCATATTTGAAAAACATTTATAACAGTTTTTCTCTTATTTTGATTCAAAGATTCTCCGGTTTTCGTTTGTATAATGAAAAAAATAAATTAAATTATGATTCTCCACGTTGCTGTTATAAAAATATGGGAAGTTGTCTGCCAATAGATTTTGCTTTACGCACATAATTTGTTTAGTAATTATTCCACGAAGTCAAATAAGTATAACGATGCCACTCCTTCGTTAAAAAAAAAACAGAAAAGTGTTTAATATAAATTGGTTTTTTCTTCTTCCACATGCAAAAAATATATATTAATATATTTTAAAATTAATTGATTTCTCGACACGACAGTATTTAGGAGGAGTTTTAAAAGCATTTAGAAGTGCCTTCTGGACATAACAAAATTTGATAAAATAGCAAGAGTAACCTATATTTTTAAACACGAACAAATATTCATCTTTAGACAAATGTACTCAATTCTGGTAAAAACAATAATTGTGATTTCATCGAAAAAAATTCGTTTTAAAAAAACATGTTTGTTCATCGGTCTGCTTATATAACTTGACTTAATATCCTGCCTTCATTGCTGACTGTAACAAAAAGTCACTAGTTAGTTTTGTAGTATTTCTTGTAAAGGATCCAATTCTGTATCGTCAAATATGAGTACAGTAAAAAACGTTTCTAGTTATATGAACATTATATGTCTAAATCAATCAATCATACAAATTCCTGTTTAGACGGAAATAATGACAATTTAAAAAAATAAAACAAGTTAAATAAAACAGAGAGAAAGTTTCCCACAAAACTTCTTTCTTTGTTTGATTATATTATTGCCTAGGTAGAAATTGGACAGTACCTACGCATAGAGCTCTATGTGCTGACTGTTACCATTTCAGGCCATAAATTGGTCCATGGTGCACGAAATCACAAATTGAGTACTGTGTGCTGTTACTTTCTAACCGTTCATAGTTATTGTTTCTGATCCTATTCACACGGATCCATTAAGCTACGCTACGCTGATGAGGAGCAATAACTCCGAAACACGTGTCCGTAGCTGCATCATGTTTCTTTCTTGGGGTAAATGGCACAATTATTATTGTTGATGATTTTTATTCTTATTGAAATTATGTAGATATTAGCATATCTAGCTATGATAATTATTAATTGTCTATTGTTATTGCTTGGAAAAATAATTTGGCTTTCGACAATTTTTTAAATTGACCATTTCTTTCCATAATATTCATGAAACTAAAAAAAAAAATATGGGCGGATCTCAAATAAATAAGTAACTAATATATGTTTTCAAATGTATCTATATTGTTATGAGAAAATAATTGTGTCTTTATTTCTGAAAAATGTATCTTTAGGGGTCTTTTCCTACAGTTTAATATTAAATACTCCTCAGGTCATCCACAAATAACTTTTAAAAGAAACCTTCCCTGACAGGTAAGTTTATAATATGTAAAACAGATTAATAAAAAATCACAAATAAAAATAATCAGACTTGAACAGCAAAAAATTATTTGTAATAATTGTTCAAAATGTCAGCCATTGCTCCTCACTTTACTTAATCAGTTGCCCTTGAGTGAGCCTCTCAATAGCACTCCTTACCCGATTTTCTAAAACATGCTGAGTTGTCGAAGGTGTCCCTAAAAGTTGACTTTTCACATAACCACGCTAAGAGAAGTACAGAGATGTCATGTCAGGTGACCTTGCAGGTCACCTAGCTGGATCATCTATACTCAAAATTTGCATTTAAGTGTTTCACAACTTGTGTGGCATTGTGAGCAGGTCATTCAGCAGTTTTAAGCTGCTCAAGTCTTAAGTGGTCAACACAAACAGTTTGATCGATCCTACTAATCCTTCATCAAAAATACCCATCCATACATTGAACCCAAATCGCTCAATATGTCCTCATATAAGCCAGCATTCTGTGTTATTAACATACCATTATTGATGAAACGGGTCTCTTCAAAATGAAGTATTTTACAAGAAAATTCCCGACCTGCGCCATTTCTCCAAAGTAGTTATTGATTGTAATCTTATATTTGTGTTTTTTTAAATTGTGCATATGGACAGGTAGCTTATTTCATATTTCATCGTTTACAGAGCAGGGTTTAAATTTGCAATTAAAAAATTTGCTAATACGATTTTGTCATTTTCCGTTTCGAGAAAAAATCGCAGTAGGCTGAGCTTTATGTTTTATAAAATTTAATATATCATAAGGATGCACTTTTTAAAGATTTACATAATAAAAAAACTCGATCTAAAACGGACCTAAAATAAACTTTTTATGGGGTTGGTTTTAAGCAAATTGGGACACGCTATACATATATAAAGTATTGTTTTGTACAACTAGCACATCAACATAAGGAATCAATCACCACATAAAAGAGTAAAGTAACTTTTCCATGTGGGAAAACAAACATTTCAAAAGAATCTCTCTGATGGAATAATATTTATTTGATTATTTCAAATTGGTGTGCAAACAAACGAGTCTGTAAAATAAATGACATATAGGATAACATTTTTAAGCCGGATTATTATCAATATAATATTTAAACAAAAAAGTAAAGGTTATATAAATTAAGCAACAAAGTTAAATTACTACGCGACATTTTTTTTATTAACGAAATCAGTATTAAGTACAAATAAACATTGCCTTAAATGTAAATCTTCTATAACTATACGTAATATTTATTATATGTCTATTTATAGTGTAGCTAATTACGAGGGTAATTAAGTAAAATGATAAATAACTACGTTAATAATTTAGACATTTTAAATTAAAAATAGTTACTCCACTTTGTATAATACATACCTGTTGTTTTCTCCTCCGATACAATGTATATGTTTTATGTACTCATATTCTTTTTTCATATTTATTCAGCCTGGTGATTTCCAAGAGCTGTTCGTTTGTCAAAACATAATATATTGGAATAAGTGGGTGTAAATTATCGAGTCTGATGACATGCAAGCATGTCAAATACATTAATCATTAGGGATGAACTTCGGATTATTTTTATTTCACATTTATTACCGGGCTATAAAATAAAAGCTTTATTATAATGTGAAGTGACGAGAGAAGTTATAATAGGCACTTTCGAATTATAGCCGATTAATACTACTACTACTACAATATTGGTAACAGAAAATCCATTTAACTTAAATTTAAAAATTTATTTAACTTACATTTGAATTTCGAATTAACATTCTGCATTTTTTAAATAGCTCTGTCTTGGAGAAAAACAGTTTCTAATAATAATTTAAAAAATATAAAGAATAATTGGAATATTTGAGGTATTTATAACAACGTAAAATTAAGGTAACAGAAACAGTAACTTCTTGAAGGACCTGATATATACGTTGGTTGTCAAGGTGAATCAGGATGAGTAGTAACCATGCCCAGAAGACCACCGCATACGATTTCGTCGATACTATGACAATGCACAAGACACCAAATATGCAGATTTTGCAAATTTCAAGATTTTAAAGATAACATATTTCTTTAAATTTCAAGTAATGTAGCAGGTCCCAATAAAAATATTACACAAAAAATATATTTTGATATTTATAAGAGCGATATTTTTCTAATGATGTCAACCAACCATATTTGTTAAAAGCGAACGTGTGGTGGATATGAAGAATAACTCTTTTCTTAGTTCATAAAACATTTATAATAGCAATATATAGTATGCAATTACATAAATATTGTATGGTTCTTCTGAAAGATTTATCTTCTTCCAAACACTACACACAATGGTGTGGTGTTACTAAAGAATATTAATTTTCCTAAACTCAGGCTTATTTTCTGTAATAATAAATACATTAAAAAATCTACAATAACAAATATTGAATTATTTTAATATTGTTTATTATTTGTCATAAAATATCTAGTCACCAGTTTCTGTTATTTATTGGTAGCAATAGAAATTAGATGCTGTTAATATAATATTTTATTGCGAAGCACCGATTTCAAGGGAGGGGGGATAAAAATATGAAGGCTGATTTTTGTTAGATGCTGAAGAGAACGACTAGAAAGATATTATGACTTAGTTCGTTTTAAATAAGTAGGCAAATGATATATAATAAAAATAATATAATAATAATAAAATAATTTTATTATGCGAAGTTTAGTACAAGACTACTACTACTAGATATCTCCATAAATATTGTTTGCGGAATTTTACGCAATTTCTTGAAATTATAAGAAAACTATGAGTAATTAGGACTTCAAATTTGATTTCAGTGGCTTAAAATACATTGTTGATTCGTTCGAATTATATTAACAAGCCAATGATATTTCCATATTTACTGGAATTTTGAGCTATTAATTTCTCTATTTTTTAAGAGGTTAGAAATAAATTGTGGTGTGATAGAATAATAAAAATGTTAGTTTGGTTTCACCGGCTCACAGTAGGCCCAGTCAATAAAGTAAAATGAGGTCGTCTATCGATTGGCGAAGTCCTGCTAGTATAAACTGAGAGACCCTGTATATGAGTATGGATATCATGATTTCATTAGTTTTGAGTGTACAGCCAATAACACTGTGTATAACGGATTTTATAGAATTTAAGGCATTTTTTGGGGCTCAAAAACACTATGGTGTGATAGAGAGATATCAATAACAGGTTCGGCTGCAGCAACATAGGAGAACGGTGTTCTAGTCTGTCAGAGATGACACTTTTTTTGAGTCTATGTTTTGCAACTCGAACTTGAATGATTTCATATTCCCAAATTTAATTGTTTAGTCCCACTTAGAAAACGATAAAGGTTCACGATTTAAAATAACTAAGGTAACCTGACTTATCTGTATAAAGACAGCAAATGTGTCTTTGAATTTCTAATAATTCTTCCAGGTATTTTATCAATGTTCTACTTTACTATTCATTTTAATGAAAAGAAAATTAAAACATCATTTTTTATCTGTCCAGATTCTTTTGATTTGACGCCGAAAACATACACAAAATTAAATCAAACAGATAAATAAATAGACAGATTAGCTTTACATATTTTTGATTTATTCTTTTCTGGGCACTCTTGTATTAATTGAAATATTTATATCCTGATGCGGTTGAAATACATAAATAAACTTAAAATTAGAAAGTCATTAGTTAATCAGCACATGTTAAGTGCTGTTTTAAAACAAGTGGTTAAAGTAATATTTCAGATGTCATAGGTTACCGCCCTATTCCCATATGTTACAATAATAAATACGCTATACGAGAGCAATCAGTACCGTGAACTCGACATTTTAAAATTAATAAGAATTTAAAAACAATGTCCCACAATTTATCTCTTAAGAACAAAAATTAAATTTAAAATTTACATGAAAAAGAACATTTGAAATCGGAGAGTAATGATGATGATGATGATATGAAATAACTTTTTTTTAAATATATGAGGTGTGACAGTTGAATAAACTGGACATTTTAATTATTCGAGCTATTGATGTTTCTGCAAATTGATAAACCTGTACTGTATTTATACTATGACCATAAAATCTACATCTGGTAATCATTATAATATGGGTAAGAAAATTTTGGTAATTTTCTCGTACTCTCAAAAACTGCAAAACATGATTTCATGCAAAACATTCCGTAGTAAACAGACTTTTTTACTTAATCTAAAAAGTCTATAGGTACCCTTTTAATAACTTTTCCCCAGGCAAACGTCTAAAGACACGGAAATTTGTAGCACCATTTATATATGTATAATGTTTGTCTACTATCTGCTATCGATGCGATTATACAGTATGTTGATATCTTTATTATTGAGCTAGAGATAGATATCTAAGATAATGTTATGGCATGCACAGAATGTGACTTTCAAATTCAAGGAAATATAATAACACCTATGATCTAGGGCTTCGATAATTTTCTCTCCATCTAAGTTCTAAGCAAATCAGGAAAATATTTTTAAAACGACCAACTAAGTAAGTACGTATCAACGCATTTACTCACTAAGTCATTCATTTTCTAATGAACAAGAATTTAAGGATATGAAACCTGACCAACGAGCACACCACTATACCTTTCAAATTCATGTGTATTGGTATATTTTAGATTCTTTGGGTGATCGCTTTTCCCATTTAAAAAACCCAAATACCAGCCCAAAAATTATTTCTTGGGACGTTTCTTATACCAGTGCGGATTCTGATCGTTTAAATATCATACATTTTGTTCGTTCATATTTTCGTTTTTATACAGTCAGTCTAGATTTCACAAAACTCCATTCTGAATTGACGTCCTTCACATCGTGCAATATTTTTAACCCGTGTAGACAGATTTTAAATTCTCTGGACCCAACTACGAGTATCCATCATGCGAATGCCAATCACAGATATGGTTTACGTGGGAATTCACCACAATTCCCGCCACGATATCAGTTCTCGCATTCTCCATATAGTGTGGACTGAGGCTGTACTTGAAAATTTCGAAATGAGGTCTTTCGAATATTTGCTACAATAGGGTTATTTAATGATATATTTAGTTGTTTACTGGCACTCTTAACCTTAGCTACTATTACCTATTTTGAAATGTTCTTGTAGAGACTTGAATAGTTAAATAGAAAACTATATCTAACTGTAAGATTAAAAATTGAATAAATGTCTGATTATGAAATTTTGAGGGATATAAACAAAAGCATGGTTGATAATAGAAGTAATCTGCATTTTTTTAATGAAAACTTTGTCCGATTTGATTGCAGTTGGGTCAGAAAGAACTGTAAATACAGGTGTAAAAAATGAAGTTATTTGTTCACTAGAAAATGAGTTAAAGCGCCCCTTGCTAACTTGTTTATTTCATTTTAATAAACTTCCATTGCTGCATCTAATAAAACAACTAGATGGTGAAATTTCTGGCCCCTGCGGACTTAAAGGTGACATTGGACAGAAACTGAAGCAGAACAAAAATCGAAGATATATTTTAGAAATAGTTCAGCCTATTAAATTCGGTAACGTTTCTACCTCTTTTTCATCGAATAATCCAAGAAAATTTTTTCACGTTCAATGGCTGACTACGACAAATAGAATTTTAAGGCTTTACGTTTGGTGCTGTGCTAATGGCTATATGCCACAGCCAAAGAAAGGCTAAATAAAAAAAAAAAGGCTTTACGTTGCAAGCGGAGACCCATCGGAATCTCTTTGTATTTTGGTAAATTACATAATGAAAGTTTACGCCCCATTTTGGTTTCGAGTAAAATTTATGCCTGCGTGTGTTGAAGGGGCAAGTCATTTTTTCAGTTTGCAGATGTTTACCAGACATTTTTTTTTGTTTTTTGTTTTTGTTTATCCGGTAATTCAGCACATCGGTTTTTTCGCACAATAATGCGTTCTTTGCTTACGAAAGAAGATCAGAAATACAAATAACTTGGTATCCGACGCCGACATGTCCTTAAATCTTGGACCGTTAAAACAAAGGTACCTACTACGAAAATTTAGTATCCCCAAAATCAATTCTGCGGCCAAACATTGCTCGGAATTAATCTTTTGGAATGAAGGAAATATTACTGAGCCGTCAATGGCCGCCAATATGGAAAAGTGCTTCTGGTTTTCCAGAATTTCCTTGCCGTTGAATGATGCATGCGTCTTGTAACTGAGGTATTAGCTGTCTGTTTCCAAAAAAACCGAGATGGATTTATTAAAGTCCGTATAAAATCAAGAAAAATATTCCCATCATTTGAAACGAAATCAGATTTTTTTAAAAATAGGTAATAACTATAATAACTATATACCTTATATTAAAAGAGTTTGATGTATACGATATTCATCCTTTTGTAGTTGAATATAGAGTAGAATAGTAAGTAGGTATGTCTGTCTCAAAAGAGTATATTTTTGGGAAAAATTGCTAGAAGCGCATATTTTGACCCTTTTGAGAAACGGCAAGTTTGGTTAGACAATATCGTTTTTAATTTTGCACGGCGTTTTGTGGTACATTAAGACACATCTTGACTATGATTACATATGATCATTATCCAAAGGACAGAAAGTTTTTTTTAAAAATGGTATAGAAAATCTATTTTTTAAAATGTCGTGCCTGACTACACACTGTTCGACAAGGTGGTAATAATAATAACCATAAGTTGATTCCAAATATCTGATTATTAAAATTTATAAAATGAATAATTATAACAAAATGGCGTTGAAAACTGGGCTACAAATTAATACAACCGTAGTCGTTTACTGTGACATTATTATATTTAAAAAAATATATAAAAATATGTATACTCTAATAATCAGTTAAGAAGTGCGTAACTAGGTTTTTTACACCAAAATAAATTATGTCTGTCGCAAAAAATTTATATAACTTTAGTTGTTTTGCACATTTTATATTTTCCCTATTTTAATAGTATTATATAATAACAGCTACATAATTTAACTGTTCGATTTATTTATTTATACTAGAAGGATTTTATGTATTTATTATAGAAGTCGAACACACACTTGTTTGCGTAGAGATCTTCGATTAACAAGTAGGTAAGCTACAAGGAAGGTAAACGACTTGAAAGTAGAGGTGAGCACGGGGTGTGAATGGAAACCGCGGGTGGCCCTGTGCCCACCTACTGGCTGTCAATGCTCATCTTCCTTCAATGAAGCCACGGTTTGCCTCATGTTGAACAATGCCACTCGGCATCTGAACTTATCGGCCTTGCAGTATGAAAGAAAACCATAATTTAGTATGTAATGACTTATTTGGTTTAATCGAATTTTAAAATGCGTGTAAAATAATATTCCTTTATTTGATGGTAAAACCGTGCAAAAAACAACTTCTTTAGGAATTCATCAAGTTAGTGTTGAATAGTAAGCATCTTTTTAAAGTCCCATAGAATAATAATGAAAAGGGGAATGAATACTTGTAAAAGAAAGACATTTATTTATAATAATTTTTTGTACAGTTCGTAAAGACTATAATACCTACCTACAAAGAAAAGTTTTAGCCCGCGTAACTAATTAATTTTGAACGAATAATAATGAGCTATATGTAAGTACGTATCCATGTTTGTGCATTAATTACATTTTTTTATGACTTGTAATTCAGCATTCAACAATTTGTTTTTAAACTATGAGAGATAACTTATATAATGCTTAATGATGATAATAATGGGGAAATGAGGGGTAGGAAGTACTTATGAACGATTTTGACAAGAAAAACTTGATGTGGAATTATATTCCATAACTCTATTACATGTGGTGGTAGAAATATATCTGGTAAAGTAAAAGTAGGTACCAGCATTAGCCATCTGGTCTAAGTTGCAACTAGTGGTTGAACGAAGGGCAGCAAATTCCGAACTGGCTTGTTGAGAGACAAATTGTGCTCTTGTCCAAAAGGGAAAATCTGTCAGACCCGAAAAATTACAGTCCGATTACCTGCCTCAACTTCTGCTACAAATTATTTATTTGTATCTTCGCTGGTGCTTCCCTGTGAGATATGGACACCACGGGAGGGACTGTCAAACATCGATTTATCCAAAGATAATAATATTAATAATATATTTACAAATATTGTAAATAATAATAACAGGCCTAATACTGTACCTTGAGGAACACCATAAGTAACAATTTTTAAATCACTGGCAACACTTTCAATTTTGACATACTGTTTCCTATCAGACAAATGATTTTTTAAGATAATATACATTTTAGCCCTTAATTCGCAGCTCTTCTACTTTTTTCCAATAATTTTTTGTGATTGACAGTATCGAACGCCTTAGAGAGGTCAACGAAAGTACATATTGTCGGCATTATCTTGTTGAGCGGTTCAAGACCCCTTGGATCAAGACATGTTTATTATGTACAATATCGTAGCGACTAGGTCATTAAAAATTGCTTTGATTTCTGCACATGCCATTGCCTCCAGGCGACTTCTTTACCTCTCAGGTTGTCTTATATGATGTATGTCTGATATCTCTATCCAGAGGATTCTAAAAGAAGTAAGATGCATACTAAATGAATCTCCGTGCATAAAATTTGCTTCTGCGATGTATACTCATTTTTGTTCAATGTGAATAAACAGAACAGATATTAAAATAATCAGTACTGGTATAACCTTCTGGTGGGACGGTATTTACCATGTTTTTGGAATTCTTAACTACCCACAAATAGCTAAACCACCGAAGTAACTTTTTTTAAAGACTTCTTAAACCACACTCTAGCAAATACCAGTATAAACAACTCACTAACATAGGATATTTAAGTTCTTTATTGGGGTAGCAAACGGAGGTCCGGCTTGACACACTCGTATCGAATACGAAAGTCAAGCAACAATAAACACGTCTAGTATTAGGATGGAGACCATCGAAGAGACACGTGTTCTCGTTTCCCCACTTCTAGCGGCTTGTATATCAGCTATATCGCAGAGGCTATACAACATACAACTGTAGGCGAGAGTTGTATTCTGGATATACCATCCTTCGGAAGAGATGTAAAGCAGTCGGTCTCTTATCTATTAAATGTTAGGCAAGTAAAAAATCCCTACTCTTAGTAAAATAAAAGGTTCGTCAAAATCTACAGATTAGGGGTAGCTCGTCGGTGATTGGCCTTAGTAGCAGAAATAGGCCGACGTTAAATAAGTAATTAAAAAAAAAGTTTTTTATTTGTTCGATGCTACTTTTCTTAAACTTAATTAAGTAGTTTGAACGTGAACCAAATAATATAATAGTAAACATTGTTTTGTAATTCATTTATTGGAGACGCAGACAGTGCCATTCAATAACTCACTCACCTTGCGTAGAGACACAATCTAGTTGAAAGAAGACATGTTATCATTCGTCAAGTTGATTTTGATTAATTTGATTTTATTCCATAAGCAGCAATTTGACTAATAATTCTTAACGACCAACTAGATGATTTGATGTTTAGATGATTTCTACTTAGAATCAGAAATCAGTTGCATAAGAGTGATTATGTGAATATTACCTGAAAATTTGGTATCATAGAAACACATAATTTTATCAAGAATCTGGAATCTACTTTAAATTTGCAGTACCGAAACCTGGACCTTTAATCAATATTCATTTCCAGCAAATTCTCATTGGTTTAGCACGTATATTAACACATGAATCTGAAATATTTGAAGAACGTGAAAAAAAATTCAGAGATGGACTAGTTCGGGGAACCTTGTCTGTGATCTGGTTTCACATTTCCAATTTACGTTAGGTACATACCTACCTATATAAAGAAAGAAAACTTAAAGGAACTACCTTAAAAAATGTTCAAACTATGTATGTTCGACCTTCTCGCACGGACACAGTGAATAACTAAAAAAATTACAGTACTGTAAAGCGAAAATGGTGTTTTCGATAATTGTAATTATATATAACTGGGGGAAATTTTCATTATAACCAGTTATTTCAAAAGTGGTAAATAATATATCTGCAAATGCTTCCTGTCCAGAGATATCATTTGCATTGAAGTACCGGTGTGTTATCACTTTAACGAGGTGTGTAATTCGTAAATAAGTATTAGTTAGTTATATGAAAGCTGGGCGCTATCAATTACTTGAAGAGTTAAATCATATGCGTGTATAAGTATTCTGCAATAATCCTAAAAAAAACACATGTATCCGTTTTAATAGATATTGAATATCTTCATATCTGTTTATATTGGTTTAGATGTAGATGTAGAATGTAACTTACTATAGTATATAATATTATTTATAGCGCACTCAAAGAACACAAATTTTCACATAAATAACACAACTTGCTAAATTTGAACATATTCAATAATTACATAATGCAGGAGGCAGTCAAATGTAGTTTGAATTCTAGTGCTCCGCACAACCAAGTACTTTTATCAATTCATTTATTTAATCAATCCCTGTAAATATTTTTTTATAACTCTTCTCATTTTGATTTTATCAAAAACACAGTAATAAGCTAATTGTATCAAAAATATTATAATCTTTCGGAAAATATACATTACATTCCATGCAAAAAAATGTTAATTGGCTCAATACCTCGAGAACATGATACAAAATCGTTCTTTTGTTTGCAGTATACAGGGTGCCCCAACCAAAAGTAGACACTCTGAATAAGTTTGGAGGTAAAAATTTTCTGAAAAATTGGTGAAACACGTCGACACGTCTACCCTACACAGCCATCCCCTTAAAGAAATTCAAATCGCAAGTGGTCGAGTGATACATATTTTGAAAAATCTTTCAATTCTCTACATAACTGTGTGTTATACAGGGTGTCCCACTTATCGTGCTCATCATGGATATCTTGGAAACGATAAGAAATTAAGGTAGGTTCGAGGGTAGGTTAAATTACAGCAAATGTAGAGCTAATAAGGCTTACTATTATGTGCAAAAATATTTTAGTAAAATCAATTAGTTTTTGTTTCATAGGCAAAAAACTGATTTTTGTCATTTCAAAGTTTCCATTTAGTACACTGAAATTAGCAAAAATAAGGAAAATAAATCCAATAAACTTGCCCCTTTGGGAATCGAAGTGGAAAGTGGTGGGTTTCAATATTTTATGGCCTCCGCAAATTTTATTAGAGCCTCGCACCCCTAAAGCCACCCCAATATGCACGTTCATGGTTTTTCGCATTTTACCGCAAAACGGTCACGATTTCGCAATTTTAACTTCCATACAAAAATGATCCTTATAAAATTCTACACATAAAAGGTATTTACCACTTTTTCTTATATACAGTAATTCTCAAACTACAAGCGCCCCAATATAGGGGTAGTATATTGTCAATAATTCGCTATTTACATTTAATTATGTCAATAATAATTATAGTTTTATATCAAATATTCAACAAAAACATTTGTCCAATTCTTTTTGAGAACTCACGAACTTATTCCCGCGAAAATGAGTTTAAATTAGCAAAAAGCTACCCCTTGTAGTTTGAGAACTGTATATGTATAAGAAAAAGTGGTAAATACATACCTTGTTTATGCAAAATTTTATAAGGATCATTTTTGCACAGAAACTAAAATTGCGAAATCGTGACTGTCTCGCCGTAAAATGCGAAAAACCGCATACGTGCACGTTTGGGGTGATTTTAGGGATGTCAGGCTCCAATAAAATTGGGGGAGACCACAGAATATTGAAACAGACCATTTTCTGCGCCGGATTCCAAAAGGGTAAGTTTATTGGATTTATTTCCCTCCATAGCCCATGTTTCGTCTAATCTCACTTCTTAGAGCACTTTTTGATGCAGATGTTGAAAAAATTGTAATATTTTTACTAACTCTTTTAGATTTTGGGATATTAACACCAACTTTCATTCGTTGTTCAAATACAAGCCAGCTGCATATATGGCTTAGTTAAAACCCAATTTTTATTCTCTTTAAAATGTTATACCACAACAATTGTTTTTAGAAATAATAGAGTTATCGCCATTATTTGATTTTTATTATTTTCCTCCCTAATTTTTATAAAATAAAACAAATTTTGTGGCGAAGTTAAAAGAAATAAAAAAAAATTATTTTGTAATTTTTAATTCAATTTTTATCATGTATTAAAAAAAGTCCAATAAATTTAACAATTGTATGTTTAGAGATGAAACATTAATATAAGTATATCAAATTGGATATGTTTGTTATTATTATGCTTGTATAAAGCCTAAATAAAGTCATTTATAAAAAATTAGTTGAATTTATTAAACCATTTTTGCACATAATAGTAATCCTTGATAAGCTCGAGGATAAGCTCTACATTTGGTGTCATTTAACCTACCTTGTATCTCTTACCCTTTCCAAGATACCCATGGTGAGCACAATAAGTGGAACACCCTGTATACAACTCGTATCAAATACCACAGCTGAATCTTAAGCCTCAAGTTGTAGTCGGTTTAACTCAATTAACATCGAGCTATCCAGAATAAGAATAAAATAATCTTGTTGCCTTCAATCCATCCAAAACACAATATATTTTCCAAAAAATGTAATAAAAATGGACCAAATATAACCTTATGTATTAAGTCGAGTTACAACTAAGGACTCAACTACGCAACCTTTGGACCAAATTTTCCTTTAAAAAAAAATCTAGGTATTAGTCGGGAATCAGGAGTCGCAAATTCGTTCATAGGGGGTGAACTCAAAGATATAGTTTTGAAAAAAATGGTACCTTATCTAGAATAATCTTGCGGATCTAAATGTGAAGGGCGCCATTCTGTCCGCGATTGCAAAAAAGCGTAAAAAAAACAATCGAAATTTTTTGTATTAGTGAAAATTGATTAATTTTATGTTTACACCTCGTTTCTGGGCTTATTTTTTAATATTTCTTAATAGTTTTCAAACCAATCAAAAGCTTGTTATTTCTAGATTCATATGCTACCAAACTATACTCGAAAATATTGTTAACAAATGCTGCAGAATTTGTTTAAACAAAGCGTCCCCGAAAAGTGTAGTGCAAATTTCAGTATCGGGACATTTTTAAAACTATTACAGATAGATGCATACATCTATGATATGAAATATGCAAAAAAGAATGGAGCAATTTTTAGTCAAAGAATTATCTACATTGCTTTAATGTTATAAAAGATACGAATTTTTTTGCACGGCGGCATTGCGTTGTTGCGCTGAATAATTGTAACATACCTATCTCGCGCGCTCTAACCGAATGAGTACCTGCCTAGACACTAAGGCCACACACAGTATCTCTAAGGCCGCACTAAGGCGTTGATATATGAAATTTACCACCAACCGAGGATTCTTTTTATCAACAAATTTTAAGAGCCGCGTATCAAATAATTGTTTGGAAAAATGCGACTGAGGTAAATCCAGAAATTCCCAATCCAAATGATTTTGGTTTTGAGTTGAAGAATAATGTATATATCCCTAAATTAATAACTATAAATGGTCGTCCATAATAGGTTGCTATTGTGAGGGTAAATGTGTTTTTCGTATTTTGACCCATAATATGGTATTCTACTAAATTCAAAATCGTTTAATAAAGTGGCACTTTACCACATAAAAATGTCACTTTACTGTTATAGTAATGTCAGTGTTAATAAAAAACAGTTTGACAGAAAGTATTTCATATACCTTCTCGTATTTTTCCTTGGATTTTAAAGGAAGTATGCTCGAAGTTGCTTCTCGAACGGCATTTAAAATGTCTTCAGAATAATTTTCTAAATTGTGTTTCAGTAGCCAGATTCATTATTATAATTATTATACATATAACTTAAAATCAATTCGATTCACAAAAATTATACTTAACTGTTATTATACAGGGTGATTCATAACTAATGGTACAGAGACCAACAGCAGATTTCGAACGTAAAAATATTGCGATTTAGCCAAACTTACCTTTGTCCAAAAGTTAATGGTAACCAAGATACAGGGTGTCAATAAAACATAGTTTTTAATTTTCTCTTGCAATTTAATGAATTTTTGTATTTTTCTTGTAAAAATCTATAAGTGGGGGTTATTTGGGGTGAGGAATCATAATACGCCTTCAATTTTGGTATAACTCCTAGAGGGCGCTACGTACGCTGCGTTTAATGTGTAAAAAAGGTCGTAACTTTTTACCCGCACCCATATGGCAGATTTCGCTTAAAAATTATTCTCTTCTATCATTTCTTAATAAAAAAGGTATACTTGTTTTAAGTCTCTAAATACAACAGATTTTCAGAAAAGTGCAAATCAAAAATTCAATGCAAATTCACTATGAGATGTGAAAAATTATTTTTATTATTTTGGCGGCAAAATTCGACAATTTTTCGTTGGAAATGTAGTTTTCTCTTATGTAGTTAATCCCGTTTAAGTGGTAATTGGCGTTAAACAATTTCTCAAAATTTCAGACATTACAACAAAACAATTTTAACTAGTAGGCATAAATAATTTTATTCCATGGTAAACAATGCATCACAAAATATAATAATAACAACAACATATAACAACAAATACTACAATAAATATTCAACTTGATCACTTCTCTCTTTTCAGAATTCGAAAAAAATATGTGGCGATCAGTTTTTAGGTATTAAAAAAAATTTAGAAAGAAATAAAAAACACAACAATTCTACAACAATTAATTAATGTTTAAAAGATTGGTTGTTTGACAGGTACTTTTTGTTTTTATGCATGCTTGATAAATACTTATTTATCTTTATTTACTCTGATAATGCTGTATCTCAACGCCTACTTTTAAAAATAATTTTTTACAGTGCATAATGAATACGCACAATTTTTGATTTGCACTTTTCTCAAAAACTGTTGTATTTAGAAACTTGAAACAAGTATACATTTTTTATTAGGAAATGATAGAAGAATGAAATTAATAAGTGAAAAAAGTTACGGTCATCTTTACACATTAAACGCAGCATACGTAGCGTCCTCTAGGAGTTATACCAAAATTGAAGGTGTATTATGATTTCACACACCAAATAATCCCCACTCATAAATTTTCACAAGAAAAATATGAAAATTCATTAATTTACAAAAGAAAATTAAAAAATAAATTTTAACTTTGACACCCTGTATCTTGGTTATTATTAACTTTTGGACTAAGTCAAGTTTGGCCAAATCGCAATATTTTTACGTTGTATAAATAAACAAAGCCGTGTCAGTTACTATGGTTACGGAAACAAGTACCTACTATGACTTTTTTAAATTTAAAACTTTGTAATGCTTTTATATCGATCACTATTTGCTTATTTAACTAACACAAAATGTAAAAAAATAGTATAAACAAATCTTGTAAGAAAAACAGTTTTACTAAACTCATATACCTAGTTTTTGAGTTACTCGCTCGCTGCGCTCGCTCGTACTCAAACACTATATTCGTTTAGTAAAACTTTGCTCTTCTAAACTTGTTTAATGTACTAATATTAGGTGTTAATTCAGATTATTAGACACGCATAATGTATTGTATATTACTTCTATATTGTCATTTTTCTAAGCCCACCCACTACTTGGGTGGGCTTAGAAAAATGACAATATAGAAGTAATATAATACAATACATTATGCGTGTCTAATAATCTGAATTAACACCTAATATTAGTACATTAAACAAGTTTAGAAGAGCAAAGTTTTACTAAACGAATATAGTGTTTGAGTACGAGCGAGTGCAGCGAGCGAGTAACTCAAAAACTAGGTATATGAGTTTAGTAAAACTGTTTTTCTTACAAGATTTGTTTATACTATTTTTTCACATTTTGTTCATTTAGTTGTTTTCTTACATACCTCTTACCTACCTAAATATTTTAAGTTGTTATAATAATTTTTGTTCCCAAGTAAATTAATCTTTAAATGTCTCTGTTTTATTGTCCATGTTAAAATGATAATATTTACGAAAAAGTAATAGGTACACTAAGAGAGCATTGTAAAGGTTTTGTAAACACAGTGTATATCGTCAATAAACAGTCACTGATCCAGAGCGCGCGCGATGCGCTGACGTGAGTGACTGGATATTGCACACACTTAAAACGGTAGCGAAAACAACGGAGCGCTGAACAAAAATAATCATATTTCTTATGAGGATAAAGCAAGGCAGATATTTCTTTGACTAAAAATTGCTCCATTCTTTTCTGCATATTTCGTATCATAGAAGTATGCATCTATCTGTAATAGTTTTCAAAATCACTCAATGCTGAAATTTACATTGCACTTTTCTGACACGCATTGTTTAAACAATTTATGTAGCATTTGTTAATGAAAATTTCGAGAATAACACCTGAATCTAGAAAGAACAAACTTTCAATTGCTTTGAAAATCATTAAGAAATATTAAAAAATAAGCCTGGGAATGCGGTATAAAGACAAAATTAATAAATTTTCAGTAATCTAGAAAATTTCGGAAATTTTTTTTTTACGCTTTTTTGCAATTGCGAACAAAATGGCGCCCTCTATATTTAGATGCGAAAGGTCATTTCGGACAATGTACATATTTTTTCAAAACGATATCTTCGAGTAGTGGGTGTGACTTTTTAGGAGCGTCTTTCGAGACTATATATCCATGACAGATTGAATTCGGAATTCCTAAAGCAATGCATGCAAGTTATGGCCCAGGGTCGATCCAGTCAAACCATGAACAAATTAGAGACAAGATGATATTTGGTATATAAGTTTATATTGGGGTCCTTAAAATACCACCAAACCTCACCGGTAATCCGCCGTGCCTGTCACCCCTGAACAACCCCCGAAAGGAGTGAAAAAAAAAAAGTTATATACGCAAAAATATGAAGATAGAAAAAATAAAAGGCATAAAATTTTCTATTAAATTACGTTTAGCAGATATATTTTGCTTTACCAGTGGCGGAGTTATGATATTTTTAATAATTGGGTATTTTGTAAAAATATTCTCTAGCCTTTACTTATTGGATTTTGACATTAAATATACATAACAATGTATATGGATATTTTGGTAAATACATTTAATACATTCTTACATCAATAAATTAGAAATAAAAAACATACCAGTGGAGTACCTACTATATTCTAATTTCATACATTATTTTGTATTAACTAATAGAACTTTAACATTTTACGTGCCTATTAAATGTAACAAAATAATTATTTTATATATCCGTGGAATTTCTGTTACGAATTGAGAGGAATTATTTTTATATTAATAATATTAAGGACATATACCGCATGTCAAGGCAGCTGAGTAGTTTTCCGCGTCGCCATTCGCCCCTGTATATATGCTCTCTTCGTATATTCTCGATACGACTCCATTACGCTAAACAAAATTTGTATATGCTACGCCCAGGAAGAAGTTCAAAACCAAATAAAATTACTAATACTTCAAAGTTGCAGCATAAGTTGGGATCTTTAAAAAATGTTCTCCTTGCCATGCACGCCATTTCCGGATGTGATACTACATCTTGCCTGTTTACCAGGGGGGAAATTAATTTGGTCAATACTGTGAAAAAGAAGAAGTTGGTTGACCTTCTCGAAGAATTTTACAATCGAAATATATCCAAAGACAGATTGAGGACCTTAATTTCGACATTTTTTATTTCCGTATACGTCAAAAATAGAACAAGTACCAATTTGAATAACGTCAGATACATACTCTACCAGCAGTATGTAGCAAAGCAAAGTTTAAATAAAGATTTTAATCTGGCTTCACTTCCACCGATCATAAATGCAGCTCAGTATAGTTCATTTCATATTTCTAAAGCAGGGAAAAAATGCTGCTTTTACAAAGAAGAAACGCGGCTTCTTTAACGTTCAAAGAAGCCGCCGCACGTGCTCCTTTGTCGGGAATTTTTTATCTGCGATACAAAAATAAATTCGACTTTACCATGCATATAGGACATTTCATCCAGCAACTCTACATACATATTTTATTTACATGTATGATTAACTTTTAGGTTCAAGCATGGTTGAATAATAGCTTACCACTCCAGGACTGGGGACGGATTTCTAGTGATTCCGGAATCTCTCCAGTCCAGATGGATCAAGATATAGACCCCAAAGGGTTCCTTAAACAATTTTTTTGCAACTGTTCATCAGGTGGTTGCAAAAGTGCATGCTCATGTCGTAACCTGTTTTAATAGGGCAGTTGAGGATTTACAGGCGGAAGACGATATCTCAACATGCAGATAAAATATATTGGATAATAAGTAATTAAAAACATACATTACATTCATTTACTTAAACATAACCTGTAAGCTGTAAGTATTTTAGTTTATTTAAGAAAAAGCAACTGTGCTACTTACTACATAAAAAACTCATATTTTATGTATTATTATAGTTTTAATCTGTTTTGGTGTAAAAGACGTAAAATATATTAATGTAGCGTAATTATTTTGTGGGAAATGTGTATTTTGTTAAAATATACTGGAATTTACAATACGATAACTCTACCACTGGTAAAGCAAAATATATCTGCTAAACGTAACTTTATAGGAAATTTTTAGAGATGAAACGGATATCCGGTAACTATCCGGTATCCGGCCGGATGCCGTATAGTAGCTTAATATCCGGCAGGATACCGGATATTTAAAAACTACAACACAATTCCCTAAAATCAACTATAATACTTTCTTTGTGAGCGTAAATAATAAGAAAGTGGCTTATAATTATGACGGCTTTTATTTAAAGTTGAAAAAGTTACAAAAAGTCACAAAGACCAAGAAAGAACCATTCAAAAATCTAAAATTACCTTAACCTTAATACTCAAAAATCAAAATTAACAAGTGGTAAATTACAATCACCACGTCCGGCCTCTCTGACTGACACCCGAAACTGCCCCAATCGAGCCGATCGCGTTCGCTGCACCTGTGCGATGTTCAACTTGTCACAACATGTAACGAGACAATGAGCCGAATATCCGGCCGCCGGATATTCGGCTATCCGGCCTCGCAACTCGCCGGATATCCGGTATCCGGTATCCGGCCAAACAGCTATCCGTTTCGTCTCTAGAAATTTTATGCTCTTTAATTTTTCTGTCTTCATATTTTTTCGTATATAGCTTTGTTTTTAGATATTGCAAAAACTAAAAAAAGACCGATTTTCACCCCTCTCGGGGGTGTTTAGGGGTAACAGGCACGGCAGATTACCGGTGGGGTTTGGTGGTATTTAAAGGACCCCAATACAAACTTATATAACCAAATTTCAGCTTGTCTCTAATTTGTTCATGGTTTCCTATATAAAGCTTCAGATCGACCCTGGGCCATTAACACGCATGGTATAAAAGATATCACCGCCCTAATATTCGTTAAATCCGTTTCGCCACGTCCCGCAAATTCCATTTCCCTATATTTAGTCCTTCCCCTGGGGTGGAAAAATCTGCCCTAATATGTGCAGAGAATTTGACTTCAGAACCTAGTTTGAGGTCATATGGGGATCAGGAAAACATGAGGTGGACATCCCGGTTCATGGGAGGAAGTCCGCCATATTGGATTTTATGTCAAATCGACGGGTCGCTGTATCTCCGTAATGCCTGGTCTGATTTGAACTATTTTTTTTTAGTTCGATTGCAAATTTTGTTTAGAATAAGAAAGGTTACATTCATTTTTTACGTAACTCTAAGTAATACCCCCAAAAAATACAAAAAAGGGAATTAAAATTATTCTTTCCCGTTCATTGTCATTTCCACCCATTTTCTTGCACCGTAACAAAAAAAAAATTAAAATAATATTTATAGCCTATTGCTTTAGCTATAAACTCGCGTTTGGAAAATTAAATTATCTTAAAGAATAAGAAAGTTATAGCTATTTTAGTTCCGCGGTGGCACTCCAAGCGGTTACAATTTGAACAATTATTAATTGATATACCTACTACTCAGCGCCTGCAAGAATATGGTAAAAAGGAGAAAGCTACTAAATCAGATTTACTTATTGTGCTGGAAAATGTGCTAGATAAAAATAATTGTTTTGCCTGCATATCGATTCACAAGAATATATTTATTTTCATGAACAATTTAAGTACTTGCCAAATATTTAAAAAAAAAACCATATGTTATAAGTTACGTTTTTATAGTTTTGACGATGATGATTATGTTGACAGAAAACCACATGCCTCATTAGTCCTGAAGAAGGCAATAAATAATTGTTGAAACGTCGACTTATGAAAATTTGAGATTTTCTTTTTAATATTATCCAACTGCCGACTAAGGACCTTACATATAATAACATTAGTGGATACGAAATACGTGATATAAAAAATAATTATATTTCTCCTTCTTCTTGAACATCAATGCCAAGTATTTTGGTTATTGATTTTATGGCGACTATTCGCAATATGAAAATGAGAGAAATTAAAACCTTTGGTTCTTTGTTTCAAAATTTTATTTCTTACATTACAAATATTTGCAAAAATGCCTCACGTATTGATATTATTTTTGACAGTTATTTATCAAATTCTATTAAAAGTAATGAACGCAACAGAAGATATATGCCACAAAATCCAATAGAGCTGGGATATATTAGAGATGAAACTTCAATACCTGTTTTTGGTCATCTTCAAAAATTAAATTCAACTTACAGGAATTTTTTAGAAATAGGTATATAGCTTGCAATGTTAATTTTAATATGTGCCTTAGTTCCTTGTGTGGTATTTCCTTGTTTATATATAAGCAAGAGTGAATCGGAAATTATTAAGAATAATTTGGAGGAAAATTTGAACCTAATAACATTGGAAGAAGTTGACCACAAAATTATTCCATGGCACATATTATGAATTCTAATGAAAATCGTGCGGTAATTTTATCCTCCGACACTATCGCTTTTATTCTCCTTTTGTATTATTTTTCTTCATTTCCACTAAAAAAGGAAATATGGTTTCGGATTGGGGTAAGGGACAATCCTAAGATATACTATACCTATTCATAAAATTTTTGAATATCATGTTCTTCCAGTTGCTCACATTCTAACTGGATGTGATTACACTAGTAAAATTGGTTCTAAAAAGCCAATACTAAAATTGATCCTATAAAATTTCTAAAAAATTTTGGTGTGTACAGCTTAGAATCCTGTATAAATCGCGCAGAGGAGTTTTTAGTGCAAACTTTAAAACCTGAATACGAATAATTTTATCCCTAAAAATTTGCCACCAACATCGTTTTCTTGTTTGGAACATATTAAAACAAATTATTGCGCTCATTTATATATAAATCGTTTCAACATTTTGCTCCATTAAATGCCGTTAATTTTGGGCATAAATTAGATGATGAGGAGGAATTTTTAGAGCCTCCAAATAATTTGCGCGCTATTCCTGATAATTTTTTAATAACTTGCTCATACGTAGTGCGTAAAAAAATTATACTTGTAAAAAAAATTAAATTCAATGCTCTAAATTTTGCAAATGTGTATTAAACAAATCTTGCAAAAATGTTTATATAAAGAGTTAATTTCATTATATTTTATAAACACCGTAATTTGTCTGGCGCAGGGACGCTCAGGGGTAGCAACTACATTCAAATTGTAGCCGCCTGGAGTGTCGGCTCGGGACTAAAATTGCCGTATCTTTCTTATTCTTTAAGAAAATTTAATTTTTCAAACGCAGATTTGTAGCTAATACAATAGCCTACAAATATTGTTTTAAGTCTTTTTTTTGTTACGGTGCAAGAAATTGGGTGGAAATGACAATGAACGGGAAAGAATAATTTTAATTCCTTTTTTTGTATTTTTTGGGGGTATTACTTAGAGTTACGTAAAAAATGAATGTAACCTTTCTTGTTCTAAACAAAATTTGCAATCGAACTAAAAAAAAGTCGTTCAAATCAGACCAGGCGTTACGGAGATACAGCGACCCGTCGATTTGACATAAAATCCAATATGGCGGACTTCCTCCCACGAACCGGGATGTCCACCTCATGTTTTCCTGATCCCCATATGACCTCAAACTAGGTTCTGAAGTCAAAATCTCTGCACATATTAGGGCAGAGTTTTTCACCGTAGGGGATGCACTAATTCTACTATAAAGTATTAAAATTTTAAACTATACCTACAATAATCATATTACCACAGCGCCCGACGAGTTTGAAATTTAGGACACGAAATTATATGAAAATAATAACACAGGTGTGGCTTGTCTGTGAGTGTCTGTGTATAAATAGTTTATATTTGACAGTTGCAATATAGTATTGCTTAAGAACAAATAATAACAATGTTTGAAAATAATCATAAGAAAACCAACAAATAATGCTTTATTTTCAAATGGCTTTTTACGAATAAACTTTAAATAAGATATGACAAACATAAAACATCTGAGGATATATTATATTTGTGTAATTTATTAACAGAGCATGTATTTACAAAGTAAAGCATTAAAACATTAAATCCTAGAAATAGAAGTTATGAGGTAGACCCAAAATGCATATTTGTTTGTACAAGTTGAGTTCCAAGCTGATAAGAATATATTTTATGACATATAAAAACATACAGTCATTCGAGCTTAGAACAAATTTAATCTTGAGATTAGAAGAGTTAGTTACTTGTGTACATTCACATTCAGGTAGACACATTAAAGGACTTCCACTAACTCTTGACATCTTCATCAGGTAGTTTAAAAGTAATGCTGTCTAATTTAAAATTCAGAAAAATAATTAAACATGCATATGCAAATTAAGGTTGCCGTGTATGCAATTAATGCAATTAAACTTAATTTAAAAGACACCTTAACATCTACTGACTTTCATTATGAGTTAACAATTCACTTTTTAGCTTCAATTTAATTATAATTTTTCAAAACTAGCACCCGTAATTATTATGAATGATATACTCAATCAAAAATGTAATAATACTTGTAATATATGTGTAATATTTATATTAAATAATAATAATAATAATAATAATAATAATAATAATAAGTCTTTATTTGGGCGAAGTTCGCTTATAGAGCGCTCTTCCACTTAACCCTAATAAAACTAAGGGGTGCAAAATTCGGACCGGCAACCTCCTCGCGGTGTACCTCGGACAGGGAGGGGCAACCCTCTCTGACAAATGTCGGCCGTGGGTCCTCAGGGCTAACCATTCTGGGGACTCATTTCCTCTGGTTTTCGACCGGGACAGAGGACAGGCCCCTCACAATCGACCCCAGTCGGATGGGGGTCAGAGACAGGTGGGAGGGGCCTTACCGGACGGTCTCAATGATGACGATTTCGCTATTGTACATGGACGCGCAGGGGATACATGGCGCGATTACACCGGTTGTGGTGCGATATGCACCCGGAGTATCGCGCCTTCTCTCAACAACATCTGAGAGACCAAGTATCCTTCCTGCGCCGAACAGGATACGTAAGGGCACCTCGTCAGCGTGAGGAAGTGCCTGCCGCACTTCCACCGCGGCAAATACCTGCTGACGAGGGTCATCCTCCAGAGTATACCGACGTCGATTTAAGGACGAGGGTTAACCTTAACACCAGGGTTAACCCTAAGCCACAAGACCTGGCACGAATGGACTCGTTGATCAGTGAGGAGCTTCCAGAAGATGCCAACATCTGGCAGATCAACAGCGCGGTGTACGCTGCCGCCAAGCAACTCGTCCCACAACAGCGCCTGGCAAGCGCAGTTGATAGGGTCGAGAAAGCTAAGCGGCGCGTACAGAAGATCGAAGCGAAAATTCGATCAGCAAGGCAACACGCTTCTCGAATCCAGAGTGTGGTGGATTATATAGTCGCAGGTAGACCATTTACACCGAAGGTCCGGCGAGTGGCAGCCGGACTGAGACGCCAACACCACACTCTAAATCGCACAGTGCTGCAGACCATCAAGCAGCACTGTCTAGATAGGATTCGAGCGCTTATGGCTATTAAGAAAACTTTGGTCAGGCGAATGCGGAGTTTGGAACAAAACAAATTGTTTCAAACAAACCCGTCTCGCCTGTTCCAAGAGCCACAGCGTGTTGTCGAAAATCCGCCAACTGTTGATAATGTCGAAGCCTTCTGGAAAGGAATCTACGAAGTCGCGAGTTCATTCGATAATGACACTCCAGCTATAGCACACTTCGAGGCTCTCTGTCGTAGAGTCTTAGAAGAGCCAGACGAAGTGTGCCCGGCAATCAGTACGGAAGAGGTTCAACAAGCACTTGTTGGAACCAAGAACTTCGCTGCCCCGGGTCCAGATGGTATAAACAACTGGTGGTGGAAGAAGTTTCCTTCCACCCACCACCATCTGGCCCGAGTTTTCAACTCATGGTTGAACGAGGGGCAGCAAATTCCGGACTGGTTTGTCGAGGGGCGAACTGTGCTAATCCCCAAAAAGGGGGATCTGTCTGACCCATCCGGTCTACCAACAGATAAACGAACAGCGTGGTGCCAAGAAGGGCCTGGCAGGTTGTAAGGAAAACCTGCTGATAGACCGCTGTATTACACAGGATTCTGTGCAGTACAAGCGGAATCTGTCAATGGCCTGGATTGATTATCGCAAGGCATTTGATACAACATCCCACGAGCTTTTGTTACACTTGCTCGGATGTCTTGCGGTACCAGCACCACTAGTGAGATGCATCGAACAACTGTTGCCGCTTTGGAGAACTCGCTTCACCATAACATCCGGTGCCGAGCGAGTTTCGACAGAGTTGGTGACATTTAAGAGAGGAGTGTTTCAGGGTGACTCTTTGAGTCCGCTCCTCTTCTGCATCTCACTGCTGCCGCTATCTGTTGGACTCCGCCAAACCCGCGGGTATCAGTGTGGGCCACCCAGCAACCGGAGGCATAAGGTCACCCATCTATTTTATATGGATGACCTTAAACTCTATACCTCCGGAGAGCGAGAACTTCAAAATGCTCTCAGGGTGGTCGAGGAATACACGCGGGCAATTGGAATGGAGTTTGGGTTGGACAAATGCGCAGTCGTCCACCTCAAGAGAGGACGATGCGGGGAATTCCACGAAGATGCGCAGCTCGCAGACGGAAGCATCCTACGACATTTGGATGCCGGAGAGACCTACACATACCTGGGTGTGGAATAACGCCACATCCAGGATGTGAACCAAATAAAGGATTCTCTCCGTGGCAAGTACAGACACCGACTCCGAAAGATCTGGTCATCAGAACTTTCGGGGAAGAACAAGGTGTCTGCCACTAATATGCTTGCCGTTCCGATTCTGCTCTACTCCTTTGGCGTAGTCAAATGGGGAGTAGATGAGCTGCGTCAATTGGACAGGAATACCCGCAAGATGATGAATATTCATAGGAGTATTCATCCTAGATCGTCCGTTCCTCGTGTGTACCTCCCACGTCAACGGGGGGGCCGAGGACTCTTGAGTCTGGAGTGCATGCATGGCAGAGTGGCACTGAGTATGGCATGTAATGTCATCAGGAGCTCGGACCCACTCCTATAGTTAGTGAGAGTTCATGAAACTGTGGGAGTTGGCGCTTTATTGTTTAGGGCAGCACAGAGGGCCGCAGATGAACTCGGTCTCGTGTTCGACTACAGGCGAGAAGGCCGGCGAGGTGACTCAGTCACTGAGCTTCCGCCTAATCGTCTGACATCCCACAACAAAGCTGCCGAACAGAGAAATCTGTTCAGGCAGCACGTCGATAAACCCCTGCACGGTGTTTTCTATAACAACATAGAAGCACTGGGTTTATCGACAGAGCTGACCTTCGCATTTTTAAGGTCAGAGGGGCTGAAGTCGGAGACCGAGGGATACATTGTGGCCTGCAAAGATGGTGTTATTAACACATTGGTCTATCGCAGTCGCGTGATAGGTGTAGAGGTACCTGATATCAACTGCAGGACCTGCCGTCAGGCGCCGGAGTCGCTTATGCATTTATTATCTGCATGCCCGATTTATGCGACTTCGGTCTACATCCAACGACATAACGCGGCTTTACGAGTGCTATACTACCATCTACGGCACTCGTACCAGATAGACCAAACACCAGTGCTGCCTTACGTCCCCGAAGATATCGAGTCCGTTGTCGAGAACGAGAAATGCCGGATTTACTGGAACTACTCGTTCCCGACCGTCAGGCGAATTCACGCCAATAAGCCTGACATAGTCCTCCTCGACCATCAGAACAAGGTGATGTATGTCATCGAGTTCTCAGCACCTGCTGAGACAAACATCGCCTTGAAGGAGGAGGAGAAACGGACTAAATACAGAGATCTCCGGTACGAGCTCCAAGTGCTATACCCAGGCTACTCTGTCAAAATGGTCGTCCTGATAATCGGTGTACTCGGAGGTATGAAGCCCACGCTGCTCACCGCATTGAAGACCATGCCTGCCTGCCAAACATCGGCAGAATGGTTGGCTGGTCAAATAATAATAAAACGTCTTTATTTGGGCGAAGTTCGCTTATAGAGCGCTCTTCCACTTAACCCTAATAAAACTAAGAATCAATGAATTGATTTGCTTTAGGGAAAATATAAAAAATTATTCAAAGATATAGAACATAACATTTATTACGAACTAAATCTAAAGCCTCGCAGGAGCTATGTATTTTAGCTTTCCTTTAACGAACCGTATATGTCAAAACTCCGGATATGTATTTTTGGTTTAGAAAGTCGCCTATAACGAAACTATGAGACGTGCTGCGCCTTTTCAAATCGAGTTTTCCTTACTCGTTCGTGCGTTTAGATTGTGCCATCACATTGCTCATCTGATTGGCTATAGTATTCAGAAATTAAAAATCAGTGTCACACTAAAATTTGGCCTAACCTGAAGTGAAAATACTGCTCTCATACCTTTAACGATGATAAGATGATGTTTTTTTTTTAAATAACCCCTGAAGTGAGAAATTCAAAACATAAACATACCACAGAAATTAGACAGCCCCCAAATCCAAAGCCAAAGGCTGTCTGAAAAGGGGCTACATATTAGAAAAACGCATTTGCAAAATATGAATTTAAATATAAAAATATTAATAAGCAAATCGGAACCAGGAAAATGCTTTCAAAATTATTAGACTTCCCTTGACCTATTTTTCCAATACATTAACATTAATAATTACACCCGAATCATTAGGAAAAAAATTGAGAAAATGAGATGAAGAGTTGGTCAGACAATACAGGAAAATCTTATTTTTCGTGGACAAAATGCCCAGTATAATCAATAATACTAATAATAGAAAACCTTAGGTTTATTGATTTTATATTTGAGACCAAATGTATCAACCGTACTACCAATAGATCAGGCAATCATAAGATATCTGAAACAGAAACAACTGCTAATGAAGATACACTAGAAAAAACACAGGACGGAAAATTTCTTTATTAAATACCATAATGATTTTGGAAATTATATGGAACAGCGTGACCCGAATACAATAGCAAACTGTTTTCGCCATGGAGGATTATATTTAGCTAATCAACTTGTGGAAGAAATTTTGTTATATTCCAGTTATTTTTCTGTCAGTATGTTTCACTTATTTCCAAAGTACACTTTGTTAAAATTTTTAGCACTCATCCTTTAATTAATCAGGATGTTTGTTTAAAATTAGGTGCGCAGGATTTTCTAAAATGAAAATATCTCGATAGGGGTGCATTTTATGAAGATAAAACATATCCCTTTTTTGTTTAAAAATAATGGTTACATGAAAAAATTGAAATGAGATATTATAAATGAACAAAGTACAAAAAAGTTATGATGGATTCTGTTAAACCAAGATAAAGTATAGATCAAGAATGTTTGCCTCCATGTCATCAATTTACATTTTGCGAAAATCAACATATGGCCTGCTAGCAAAGAAATGCGAGTACCTTCTTTTAGGGGATAGATAGAAAAAAGAAGTAGCTATCCAATGGCGCATAGTAGAAGGGCCATTGACCTCAGATTATCGTGTAGAAGCGTACATATAAAGTTACAGAAATTGATCACGTGGAGGCAAACATTCGTGATCTACACTATCTACCTCCCTCTATGCGATACACCAAAAATGATAGCGTATTCAATTTTCTCATGTCAAAAATCCTAATTGTACCGACTTTTATGTTTATGTGTGAAAAAATAACTGAAATCATTACTGAATTATTTTTATAACTTCAACAGCCTGTATCCCGGGAAGTATTAAATTTGACCCCCAGTTATTAAGCAAAAATTTAATATTTTCCGCTATAGAATCTGCAGGGTAAATAGTGCCAATTCCTTATGAATCACCCTGTATTGTGCTAAAATGTATTTAAGACAACAAATTTAAAACTTTTCGATACAATTATCGTATCGATAAACATCCACAAAGATGTACTTCAAGCAACACAACTTATTAATTCGATCGCGTTTGGCAAAGTTATCGCCAGCAAATACAAATTCATCAATTAACATTATGTTATACCAAAAGCAAGCAGTGGAAGTGTATTTTTTGTAATAATACAAATATGAATTACTGGTAAAAAGTAAAACGTTTTAATTTTCGTAACGCATAACGAACCGAACCACCACGGATTTCTCCCCCAGATACCTGTCATTATGTATCTACACATATGTGCATACCAATTACATTTACTTTATTATTATGTGATTGTCAATTGTTATTAGTTCACATTGATGAAACATTTCTCCTTTAGCATACGGTGTGTTTGTTATATACATATTTGATCATTTCATCGATTCATAAGCTTTTCATAAGCCGAGGTATTTAATGATATCGAAATTACTCCTGATCAACTTCCCTGTTGACTAGTATCATAATGAGTATGTTGGTGACAAACTATCCTTTGTTGATAAAGAACTAAATAATAAATACTTAAAAAACACACCACAGAAATTAGACAACCGCCAAATCCAAAGCCAAAAGCTGTTCGGAAGGAGGCTACATAGGTATTAGAAAAACCGCAGACAAACATCCATACCCACCGACATTGCCATCTGCCGTTGCCGGGCCTCGACCTGTTTACGTTTATCTGTCACCTCGACCAACTACAAAAATCGTACAATAATGGATTACTTTAATGACTATTTCTATCACTTTAATGACGATTTTGAGGTACTTTAATGCCGATTTTAAAAAAACTAAATATTCTCTTGTCTAGCTCCTAGTTTAATATAATAATAAATTGTAAATCATCGGGGAAATGATTTATCAAAAAGAATGGCAAGAATTAAATATTTATGGGAATAGTAGTAAAGTACTAATAAAATTTCAAAAGATAAATATTTACTTAAAAGCTATAATCAAAGGTTTCCTGTTAGTAAAAGTAGCTAAAATTTTACTACACCTTAGTTTATAGATAAAAAGTACATTACACAAGAATTATAACTACGCACTAATCTCTTAAAGAGGGAGTCCATGTTGAAAACAGTTCACGTCAATTTTAGATTAGTTTAACAACGTAAATAGTAAACGGGACTGAAGAGAATTGTGACGTGATAAAATATAATAATTTTTTAAATTTTACCGAGAGCAGTTAACTTATGATTTCCACGGGAACAAATTTAATTAACAACAAAGCACACGTTGTTTTATTGTAAAAATAAATGTATTACGCCTTGTTTCTTGAAATATATAGAAATAACAAACCTTATAGTTATAAAAACAACCAAAATACAAGTAGAATGAAGAGATCAGTTTTACTAGGTGAGCCACAAAAAAAGGACTGATTAATTGCTTATACAGGGAGGTCTATAATGCACTACGGTTTTTGGTATAGAATAACTTTTTTATTTGTGGTCAGATTTTGAATTTTTGAGGATTCTAATCTAGAAAGCATGGGAGTTTCCTTGACATTACAATCCATTATCTGTCATGAACAATTACATTGATCAGCAGCGTGTGTTCTGTGTTATGCATTATTTGCGTACAAATTCTGTTGTTGCAAGTCAACATTCATTTCGTCCATAGTGCACTGCTGGTTTTTGATATGGAATAACTTTTATTGGTTGAACTTAAAAAAATTGCAAAGGCTTTTAATCTATAGCTCTGAGAGTTTTTTCTATTTAAAAATTGAATTACGTTAAAAGAAATTCTTACGCGTTCAATATTTTCAGCAGTCACTACACTTACAGGTCTTCCAGTGGACCAATTATTCGCAATATTACCATCAGTAAGCCACTTCTGATACCATACCAAAATAGTATTGAGGATGGTGCATCATGATAATGAAATTGCCAACGAAATGAACGTTGTCTTGCAACAACAAAATTTGTACGCAAATAATGGGTAACAGAAAACACGCTGCTAATCAGTGTAATTATTCATAACAGATAATAACATTTAATGTCAAAACTCCCATGTTTTCTTGATGAGAATCCCCAAACAAATTCAAAATCTGACCACAAATAAAAAGTTATTCCATACCAAAAACAGTCTGTGCATTACGGACTTCCCTGTAATAGCTTGTTTACTACATCATTTAATTATTATTCTGGATTCAAATGATGGATCAATTATTAATTTCTTGATAGTGGGAAGATTAATTTTGTCACTTTCAAAATAACCGATGATGCTAGTCGTCAAATACAAATGCGTCATTCTAGGAGAGACAGCCAATGAGTAAACAGTTCTTTTCAGTGAATAACATTAAATTAGTGTTTTCTTCAGTAACGTCTTCAAGGCACCGATTGTTACAAGTAGTACAACTTAAACAGTTTATGTAACATTATAAAAACATATTTTCCTGCTAATAAAGTGGCATCATCGTTGTGATGACATTCTATTATTATTATGTCAATAATCAAATCAGTTTAAAAAAGGTCGAAATATTTTAGCATTGAACGATATATATTATTGTGATTATGTATCGTTTAATCAATGAAAATGTATTTCCAAACATACCGGATTTCCAACCGACAATTCACCTATTCTAAGTTTCTTATTTTTAGAGATTAGAAATAGTCTCAAACGCTATATATAAGAATTGTGAAAAATTAAAGAACTGAAAAGACAACATGTGTTCTTTTAAATGAAACACCGTCATATTTTACAAAATTGGAATTCAGTTTTTTCTGATTTTAAAAATATAGATTTTATATTTTCACCTTTCCCACTTTCCATAATCTAAATTAAAAACTATTTCTTATTATAAAAATTACACATCCTCGTAAGTATTATTTTTATTGAAATTAACTATGCTACTACTATTATAGTACTATAATTAAATTAAATATATGTATCAACGTAAATGTGGCGTCTATGTTGATATTAGGCATTTTAATTAATAGCTGTTATTTTTTAATGACTGTATGGGAATACTGCAGTGTAGGAGATTATTTAAATTAGGTTATTATAAGCTAAGAAAGCCCACGCCAACATCATACAAATAGTAGTTAGAGTATATAGAATGAAAACCCATGTCATTTTATTTTAAAAATATAATTAATTTATAAGATTTATACCAAGGTAATATTAATAAATTTTAAAATTTTCGGTGTTCCTTTTATTGCTAGAAATGGGAACAGGTGATTCTATGTTTATTTTACAATAGGTATTCCTAATTTTCTTTAATGAAAGGATTCGTATTAATAACTTATTATGTAATATTTTGCAAATTATCAGCTCATAAACAACTGTTTTTAAAGATTTTACCACATGATTTCCATTAATATTTAAGGTGAGTATGAGTCTAGCTATAATGATCTTGACATACCACAAGGATCTGCAAAGCAGGAAAACTAAAATTATCCCAAGAGAGCCATCTACACGTTTCAAGTCTTTATTTTATAGGTATCGTCAGGCAACTATTTAAATGAGGCTATAACAGTTAGTTATATACTCATTTGTTTTGTCTTTCAGACTGAAATATAAGTCCTAAAATCTATATTTATACGGAAAGAATATCACCTTACTGTGCATTGTAACCAGTTTACCTGAATAATGTGTAATGTTAATTTTAAAATGGAAGACATCTACGTCGACATCAAAAGACAATAAAGGAACTGTAAAAGGTGATTTTCTGTTTCGCAACCAGTTTTGTTTTTTCATGGCCAGCTCACATTCCTACCAGACTGCGCGTCGCCACGCGTATTTTACATTCTATTGGTACAAATCCAAACTAAACAAGCCGCATATTCCCAATCCTTCAGATTCGTATTTGTAAAAATGTACTGGAAATAAATTAAAGCAACTATGAATTCTCCGAAACATAAATAATAGTCCGTATTAAATTTAAGTACCCACATAAAACGTTGTAATGGCTATTAATATTGCCAAATCACGTATTTATTTTTATTACATGTCAACGTATTATTATTATAATTCATCTAGGAACCAGCGAGGGAACAGTACGCACAATCACCCATATATGATTTGTGCAGTTCGAGGGACAAGCACACTTGCCGCGTACCCTGTGGTTTTGTTGTTAATTATAATTATGGCACTAATATATCTTCTGACAAACACAGTGTAATCACATAATATGCGATATATTGTGTCTGTTGTCTCTAAACGTATAGCCACCTTTCATCGGATTCAAGAATGAGGAGAATGTATTCTGCAACATGTAGGTACGTAAACTCCCCTGTTCATACGCACGTACTATCAAAAATTTACCAGAAGTTTGCTATATATTAATGTTTTTCTGAACAGTTATCCGATTTGAATGGGTTTCTTGCATTGTTGGTTGACTCACTCCTCAGAAACGCTACGGTGCTACTGAATTTCGGTCAAAATAATAAAAATTTAATATATTTTTATTTAAATATTGTTTGTAGCTTATTTGTGGCGGATAATTAATATTCATTGAACTTGTTTCTGGGAATCACGCCAATTGTAAAAAATAAATAGAAATAAGAAAATGTCCAAAATATGTTAAGATAAAAGTGTAGTATCAAAGGCAAACCTCAACAGTTTGCCCCAGAAAACCACTGTATATAGTTCCAAATGAATATAAATACAATATTGTTATCTAAAATTCGTATCAGTGGTTTTCTAGTATTTTACACTAGAAAATATAATAACAAAATGTATATTATATAATATATAGATATATATATGATATGTAAAAAACAATTATAGAACAATAACTTATCTTATCAGAACGTTTCGAACCAAAGTCTAGGTTCTTTTTCAACTGTGATTACAAATTCTTTGTTCAAAATTTTTTGGACATTTTCTTATTTCTATTTATTTTTTAGAATTGGCGTGATTCCGAGAAACAAGTTCAATGAATATTTTTATTTAATTAATTTAAACATTGATTATTTTCGTTTAACACGTTAACGACCACGTCGGTCCCAGGGGTCCCTGAGGACCACCGGTCTATACCTAGTATTTTGTGATCTCCAGGCCAATGGACCGCTTGTTTAATGCGTTTTTAGGTATAGGTATATGGGACCGCTTGGCCCTGATAGATGATGGAGACAAGAATTTTTTATTTTTTTTAACTGGTATTTTTGCATATATTTTTTGTAAAACCAATTTCGAAGTAAAATAAAACACTGTAATTCTTTAGTATTATATATTTTTCAAAAAAAATACAATTCTTGCAAATTATTTTAAAAGCAAAAGAAACGTGAAACATTAGATGAAATTTTTTTATTTATGGAATATGTTAAAACACTTTTAATAAAAATGTGGTTTTATTCTAAACAATATGTAAAATAAAATAAAAAAATTACTTATATTTAACTTAAACATTGACAGCTACATTTTTAAAGTAATCAGACTATAAACATACTCGTACTATAGAGAAAATACAAAATAATCAATAAAAAAGGAAAATAATATTAATTCAGTTATTAAATCTCAGTTGATTGGTAATATTCTTGAGCAAATCTTAATAATGTCGTCAAATTACAATTAGGTATGTATGTCACAGTTGAATGGTAAATCATTGATATAGGATGACATCAAAAAAACCGGTGATTTAGCCAAGATATTAGTTCTAGCCTTGGATATTAAGAATACATATACAAGGGTTCTAGGTATCGAGCAAACAAATGTCATATGCCTTGAATTCAGTCGAGGAATATAAAATTTTATTTCTGATAAGATATTGGAGCAGTCGACTTCATTATGCAATATCTTGAACAAAAACCTTAAAGAATATAGAATTCTACGATGTTTTAGTGATTGCATATCAAACATATCTAATAATAGTTCCTGACTAAAGCCTTTTGCAGGGTATGTATGATTACACTTAAAATGCAAGAACTTCATAAATCTTCTCTGCACTGACTCTAAGGCCGCTGAATGACAATTATAAATCGGAAAGAATACTATAGTCTGTCTCGCCAACAGATATAAATAGACTCCTTCCCAAAAATGCCCGCTAAATTTGAATGGAATTTCTCTGTTGGTCGTATTTATAGAACCCGAATTACAAAGCAACCGCTAGATTTGACTGTCAAAGGCCGAATCTACAAAGTACTCGCGAACGCGTTAAACTTTTACATCTTTTGCACCAGACCAATCAGCTTATGTTATGATTGTCGCGAAACGCATAAACGCTAAACGTATTAAAAACATGATAAATAGAGCCCGCCTAAACTGTCAACTGTCATATTTGTTTTAGTGATAATTATTTCTTAATTATGTCAGCTGTTTATGATAATGAATTCGTTGAGATTTATCTTCTATAAAGATATCTTACTTTGCAAATTAAGGTACGTCTAAGAATTAACCTTATATATTTTGCGTATTAGGTATTAAGGTATGTAATGCAAATGATTAATATTATGATTAAATGTTAAAAAGCTTTTTTTTAAGGTTAGGTTTTCATCGAAATCTGATGGCTATCACAGCTTTCATTAATTTCATTAAGTAAAACTGACTATTGCGCACACCGTTCTGCGCAACCATAAAATTAATGGGGAGGAGTCTATTTATATCTGTTGGTGAGACAGATTATAGTGAACAATACTCTAATTTTGAGCGAACTAAGGAATTATACTTATAAAGTTTTTAACACTAATTCATTTGTAAATGACTTACAATTCCTAATTATAAATCCTAGAGTTTTAACAGAACTTATTACTAAGTTGTCAATATGGGCAATAAAAGACATATCCGAATTAAAAATAATCCCTAAATCTCTAATTGAATCACATCGTGTGAGTGCAATATTATTTATATTATAATCATACAAGTATGGAGATTTTTTGCGGGAATAGGTTACAACCTTGCATTTGGATATATTTAAAGATAACTTGTTAGAGTTGTGCCACCCAACTACTCTGTTAAGCTGACATTGCAATGCTTGACAATCGTCAAGGTCCGATATGACACCATATATTTTTAAATCATCAGCATATAACAGTTGCTCACTTTCTATGGACTCAGTAAGATCGTTAATAAACAATAAGAATAGCAGTGGCTCAAGATTCGACCCCTGGGGCACCCCTGATGAGGCTATAAACAAACAGCAGTGATGTGCTAATACCAAATCTTTCAAGTTTAATCAAAAGAATTGAGTGATCAATACGATCAAAAGCCTTAGAATAGTGTGGATGTACTTACTATTGGGAGCAAACAATTTTCAACGATATTTAATCAAGTGGTACTGGTTTTTGTAAAATTAGTCTTAGTAAAAATGGCTTTAAAGTCATATTTCACATTTTATAAAATCTTTGGCACAATACATTGACGTATCAAAAGAAATCCTATAAAGGAAACATTAAATTTATTTATTAAATCTCTATTAACCATTAAGTAAATAATAATAAAGAGGCACAACTGTCAAGGTTTCGAGATATTAGTGTTGTATTTTTTTGCCAATAACTACAGTAGTATTATCTACAATATTTAGGGCTATGCACCCGAATTACAAATACCTTCCCATAGCATTAAAAATAGATGACAATCCTGAAGCTATTGGCAAAACAATACAATACTAAATCTAACATAAAAATAACAATACGTAAAATTTAAAAGCCAATATGTGCTGAATTCTACTACCGCCTCTACTAGCAGTTGAATTAGATATATTCCACCAAAGCAGCATCTTCTTCCACATTAGAGGACCGCGGACGACCAGAGCCCGGCATACGAGCTAGATTTCCATTTTGTGCCCACTTGCTCTTTAGGTAAAATATTGTTTTTTTGTGAAAATGTAACTCATCTGCCACAGGTTGCAAAGGACCATCTCTCTTCTAATTTGGCCATTGCCATTCCTTTTTCGACGTCTCTAAGCGTGTGGTTCTGCATGTTTTAAAATTTAGAAAATACTTATATTCGTCGCCACTGCGTTTTCTATTTACAAAGCTGAAATGAACCGTGAAACATTTTTTGCTCCCAATAGTACTAGCATAAATACACGGTTTTACACTAAAAAACGTATTTTGACGAACAGAACCGCTCACGCTTTTCCAACAATAATTTTCTAGGAGGCTACGGCGGTCACTGGGAAGCGAATTTTTTTTTAATTGATAGGACTGGAAAAATTTTAATAAGTACCCACTTTTTTCAAAATATTGCAGAACTCAAGCGTTATCAATTAAAAACATTCCAAAAATACAAAAATATTTTGAAATATACAGGGTGATCGATTTAGGCGTGATGTCATAAACTTATGTTTTTTTAAATGGAACACTAGGTATATTATTACATATTTGAATTCTCCTTTTAAAGACGACTCAATCGATGTGCCACTTGATAGTTCTGCGATGGGTCGGTACCATGATATGGGTGAGTTTGTACCAAAAACGTGCCAACTTTGTGAGCTCACTGTGGCGTAGTGGAAAAGCATTTTGAGATCTAGTTTGTGCCAAAAATTGTCAAAAACCCTGTAGTTTACGCTGCTGTTATCAGATCTAACGAAATCGGTCATTTTATACCGGGTGAGTCAGGAAACGCCAAATCTACTTTTACCCTTTTTTTAAATGGAACACCCTGTATATTATGACACGAATGGAGAGCCCTTTGAAGGAGCTTTCCACTGATATAAAGGTTCAAGGGTCTATCTGTCATGGGTGCCAAGATATTTGATGGCAAAGTGGCACAATTCGAGATTTATTAAAAAATTACACTCAATTTTCAATTGTTTTGTAAATTTTCGCTGAAATCGGCTCTTTTCAATAAGAAAATTTTACAACAATAAAGTGAACTATTGACAAGACTGGTATTTTTATGACAGGTACCTACTTGATTTTTTTAAATTTATTAGCAATATGAATTTCTCTACAATTTTTTATTTATTCTTTCGATGATAGTACGTGGAACAACAGCTTCCCAAACTTAACAACAATTTTATTATCTTTCATTGAATTGAAAATGAAAGTATTTTTTGGTCTTATTTGGTTTTACTAAGCACCTTCGTTCTAAAATAGTAAATCGTTTCGCGACAAAATTACTTCGGGCTAGAAAGTACTTGCCATGACATGAATTTATACACACATTTCAGAAAAAAAATTAAATTTATCAGGCGTTGACTATTTTATACTTAAGTACTTTTCTGTACCGAAGTACGGTTTTTTCTCCGAGTATAAGAATTATTTTCAAAATTTTCTTACTGAAAAAAACCGATTTCAGCGAAAATTCACAAAACAATTGAAAATTGAGTGTAATTTTTTAATAAACCTCGAATTGTGCCACTTTGCCATCAAATATCTTGGCACCCATGACAGATAGACCCTTGAACCTTTATATCAGTGGAAAGCTCTTTCAAAGGGCTCTCCTTTGGTGTCATAATATACAGAGTGTTCCATTTGAAAAAAATGAGAAAAAGTAGATTTGGCGTTTCCTGACTCACTCGGTATAAAATGACCGATTTCGCTAGATCTGATAACAGCAGCGTAAACTACAGGGTTTTTGACAATTTTTGGCACAAACTAGATCTCAAAATGCTTTTCCGCTACGCCACAGTGAGCTCACAAAGTTGGCACGTTTTTGGTACAAACTCACCCATATCATGGTACCGACCCATCGCAGACCCATCAAGTGGCATATCGATTGAGTCGTCTTTAAAAGAAGAATTCAAATATGTAATAATATACCTAGTGTTCCATTTAAAAAAACATAAGTTTATGACATCACGCCTAAATCGATCACCCTGTATATTTCAAAATATTTTTATACTATGCACCATTGTGTCCTCTATCATCTCGTTTTTGAAATTTTTCGATATCTCTTATAGGAGAGCCAGGACATTTGGCCGACGCGAGGCTGGGACACCCTGTATATGTATATTATACAATGAATTTCATTACCGTCTATTTTTATCATGCTGATATTCTGGTTTCTGGACGTCACGTGTATGCGTAATATTATGAAGGTGTTTAATAGCATGTTTAAGTATTATACTATAGCTTTGAAAATATACCTACAGCGAGTATCGGTCAAATATTAAAAATTAGAGAAAAATCTTTCGGTTGTAAATGTTTCCTATGTTGGAGGTAAATGATAATTAATATAATGAATAATTGTATGTAAACTTTTTTGTCTCTATGGGACCAGTCTGTCTAACCCAATAATACATAGGTTGTTTTAACGCATTCGACAATAATTGCGTTCTTCAGTGTTTCAACATTATTTTTTATTATGCTATGAATTTTGTTATTTAATTTAATGGTTTGTAATATGTAGTCATGAAGAGTGGTTATTTAAACGGATTCGACAACAACTGCATTCTAAAGTAGTTATAATCATTTTTACGTCCAACAGATTTTATATTTGTATGTTCAGAATTAGAACATCAATATAACTATACTCGTATTAGATTAAATATTTTTGTTATTATTATGATTCTATAAATTTTGTTGCATTCAATTAACATGTTTAATGATAAATTAACTAAACATTCAGGAGTATATTTATTGTATACATGGAATAAATCCATTATTTCTGAATACAAAAATATTTTCAAAATATCCTCGAATTGGTAGATTTTTAGCTTTGATTTGCGCATCTTCTGCTTTGATTTTTTGCTGGCGTTATCGCTACTTCGGTTATGACGCCATCTTCTCCTCTTTTAAATGGAACACCCTGTATATTTTAATTTTTAGATTTCTATGGAAAGCTGATTTAAAAGACCTACTTGGGATCTTGAGTTCATAAGTTTGGAGCTACAAACATTTGAAAATATTATTCTTTGAAGTTTAATAATTCTTGTTTTATTATGATATTTTACTTACATAAAAATGGCAAATGAATAGTAAATAATACCATAAAGAATTAACTAATCAAATGTTCAAATTGAAAACCTTCTTGTGCCTAACAGTATCCCAAACGATCAATGAATTCTAACTGAGTTTTATTTATAACTTCTTGAAAAATGTTGTTACAGTCTAATCTAATTTTGTACACTGGGTATGTTTTTTAGGCGGTCCCAAATAAAAAACTCTAGCGGGGTAAGATCCGCTGACCATGATGGTCATTCAACACTACCACATCTTCCAATCCACCTATTTGAAAATACTTGAAGATATCTTTGAACATGTAAAATATCACAATAAAACAAAAATTTTTTAACTTTTTTAAAAATTATATTTTCAAATGTATGTAGTTCCAAACTCATGAACTCAAGACAGTAAGTATTTGTAGATCTTTGAAATCAACTTTCCATAGAGATTCTAAAATTATAAAAATATACAGGATGTTTCAAATACAAAGTAGATAACGTCATAACCAAAAAACGTCTTAGCTAAAAAAATCAGAGCAGAAGATGTCCAATTCAAAAATAAAAATCGATTTTTCCAAAATATATTCGTATTCAGAAATAATTAATTTATTCCACACTTTATGTATACACAGTATAATAAGATTCAAGGTATAAGCACATTATAAGTGACAATTAAATGTAAATGTAACTGTACTATATTATTTGTATATATAAATAAAATTATTATTATTATTAATTCGGCGCCTCAAGTTTTTATAAGTGGTTTTCGCCAGCTATAAAAAGATGCCGACAAATAATCAGGCAGGCGGCATGCGATTGTAATGAATTGTTACTTATATCTTGCACTTTATAACTGATTTATTAACTGAAAACCGTATCTTCAGGGAAAAATTATTTATTGTTTTACAATAAACTTATCGAAGGAAACTCTATATTTCTAAACGATATTGACAAAACTATTTTATTTTGTACACCCTCCGATAAATTCAATCACGAGTGGTATTTTATTACACTATTTCACGAACAAATATTTTGGTTGATAACTTTACTTGAAGTAGCACCGAAGCGACTCATTTTGACGTCTGACTCTATAATTAATTTTTATTAAACTGTCAAACTTTGCCTTGCCATCCGTATCCATGGTTACGGCCATCCGTATCCATGGTTACGTCGTTGAAAACACCACGCTGATAGACCAATTAGAATTGAAAGGCAGTCGGTGTTTTCGCTGTAATACAAGCGGTCTTTGGTTTGTGATTGGTCAGATTATGTGATAATTTTAAGGTGAGTGAAATAGTCGCTGTAATACAAGCTGTCTTTGGTTGGTGATTGGTCAGATTATGTGATAATTTTAAGGTGAGTGAAATAGTCATTTATATCAACGACTTGGCGAAGCTTATTTATAAGCTATTACCAATCCTGGATAAACAATACACATATAATACAACCAACCGCTGATACTAAAGCCACTTGCCTCATTTGAGATTCACACTCAAGAGAAATAAATAATATGCAGTGAAAAGCTTCAGGTCTCTCACAACTGATCTAGCCACTACTACTCTGTGCCACTACGCTATCGACCTGGCTAATGATATAGGTTGCACCATCTACTGACAAGAATGTATTGAAAATGGCATGAGGAACAAAAATGTATGTTTTCTCAAACAGTTAGGCTACGGTTAAACCTCAAAGATTATGGAGGTATAACGACCTTAGGAGGAATAGAAAAGAAAAATATTGATATTTCTAATTTAGTATACTTACCCGTAGGATGGTAAAACGGAGAATGGAAGAATGCTCAATTAGTGAAATCCAGAAATCGGAATTTCTGCTAAAAAAAGTCGACAAAATTCTGCAGAAGCGAAACCTACTCCTTTGGGTGCTCCCTAGGGTGCTGAAAACAAAAAACGTAGCGGATGAAGTTTTTAGCATCCGTAACTCCCTGAAATGGAAAACATTTCCCCTTTTTAAAACCCGTGCTTGGAGGAGATTAGCTGAGAAAATTATTAGAGTTTAATAAAAAGGAAAGAATAACGGCAGTAGAAGACCTTTAGCTACCTCTGGGGGTTGTTACGACCGTTCCGGAGAAGTTTTTTTTCTTTTTTCTGTAATCTCTATTATAATTATTATGGTTGATTTCGACACGGCAGTGGGCGATGTAATGTAGAAGAAGGAGAAGAAGAAGACAAAAAAGACAAGATTGATCAATGTGTATTTTGAGAAGTATGAAGCATGTAATTCTAAGCGCCCTAGATTGTATTGATTATGTACTTATATTACGTAAAATATTCATTATATTGTATTGCAAGAAAAAATATTTTATACTTACACGTTTATTAAAGAAAAAAATATAATCAGAAGTTATTATTTTTTTCTTGCTCAGCATCCTCAAAAACGGGAATATAGAGATTAAAAATTTAAAAAAAAAGAAACCCTCCTGAAGGGCCGTAACAACCCTATTGGTAGTAGTGACAGACATTCCTCTGCCATTACCCTTCACTTGTCAATCTTGTCATCCAATCACAATGATGTTCCCAGCTAATCCCCTCCAACCCCGCACTGCCGAGCATGATTACTAACGGAAGCTTAGCAAAGTATTTATATGTTGTTCGTTAATCGTTTGAAGGGGTAGGAAGTGTCAAACGCTAATAAAACTAATTTTTCTTGTTCAGCATCCTCAAAAACGGGGGTATAGATATTACAAAAAAAAAGAAAAGAAAATTAATTTTTCAACCCTCTGGAAGGGTAAACAACCCCCAGAGGTAGCCTTTTCCCGCCGTTATCCTTCCTTTTCTATTGAACCTCAATAATTTTCCTCAATAATCTCCTCCAAACACGGGTTTTACTAGCCTTACAACGGGAAAACGCGAAAAAGGGGTGGTGGTTTTTGGTCATTTGAGAGGGTTGCGGTCACTAAAAACTTCATCCATCCTCTGTTTTTCGTCTTCAGAACCCTCGAAAATGGGGATGTAATAAGACATAAGTCATCTTCTTTAAAAAAGGTGAACCTATGTATCGCTGTTATACTTACGAAAAGTAAGACCTCAGGACAATACGCTGTTGAAAGTGTTCCAATTTGTTAACCGTTCGTTGAAACAGTTTCCTCTCATATGTTTAGAAATGAAAAACACCATCCCCAAAAATATCATTGGTTGATACTTACAAAAGATATTTAAGACGAGATGAAATGAGGCAACTCGTTTATTTTAACCTATCTATATTCTTATTTAGCGTAATCACCATTAGTGATACTTTATACTATTTGCCAAATTTTATGTATGATAAAATTTGTTAGAAATATTATATATTGAATTACATTCTTTTAGTAATCGATTACTCTTGTCGATGAATTGACTAACGGGATGGAAAGATATACATATAAATATTAAATCCGCAATAAATTTAGGAGAGATTGGGAAAAATGTTTACCATTATATCTTAACAGGTATCTCTAAAGAAATATCTCTTTTGAATATAAATATGGTCTTGGTTATGGTTACAAAACCAGCTATAAAATATATATTCTGTATATGTAGACCTACAAAATACTTACCGTTTATTTGAAAACCTTCTATAAGGCACTTTTCAACAAAGAATAAAACCGAGAATAAAACACATCTTTCAAAAAAATTTGATCACTATTAAATTTTGAGATCAAGGGCAACTTTCTTATTTCTAATGGAAATCATCTTTGATTACTAAATTACCCTAATTTTAATAGTGATGAATCAATATTAATAAAAAAAAGTTCATAGTTCCATCTATAAATATTGATATATTATATGTTAAGTTCATAGGTTTTGTTAGTTTAAATATTATTCTCTTACAATTTTTTAATTTCTGGTTTTTTCAACGTGTTCAAATTTGTGACGAGCAGCGTCCATTATATGGAGATAAGGCAGGCTTTCAAATATTAAACCAAGCTGGTATAATAAATTAAATACAACTAAAATTCCTCTTAATGAGAAATTAATTCAGAATAAAACCATATCACAAGTTAATGTCGTATATAATTAATTAAAACAGGTTTGAAGTGGCAAATAACATAGAGATTAAAATACACAATTTAATAAGTGATAATGTAAATAATTAATATATCCTTAATCCATATTATCATACATATTATTTCCTGTATTCATCTTTCCATTAACGTTCAAATCTTGACGTTTCATCTCAAAGACATATTTACGCTAACTATTAAGTTTAACGAAATAATATACAGACTGCTTTCCAAGTACATATCAAATTTAAGATTGTTACAATAAAAGACTATTGAAATTGCAAAAACGTACCATTAAATAAATAAATTAATTACTTTCAATTTACTATTTAAATTTTGTATAGTAAAATCTACCACATTCTTATTTTTTTTTATTCCAATCCAAATGCTACAACAACGTTATTTTTTCTTACAGTGTTTTCTAGCTTGGAGTAATTTACTTGTGCGTAATATTTCTTGTCTAGATCACCTCGTTTATTTCTCTCCTCGTCTCCTTTTTTAGGATTTCAATTTGACGGTCAATAGCTTCTCGTACGATTTTAATTAATTGCTCTAATAATTCTTCATTATAACTAGTAGGTAACTCGTGTTTTTTTTTTTAATTTTTGCATATACTACAATAATTCAGTTGGTACATATAAGTTAGCTTACAATGTTTATGTCCTGTTTTTATTTAGTCTTATTAGATTTTTACGCACGGCAGATTAAAAAACAGTCACACTTAAAGACAGTAATTTTAATTAAACGATTTCATCTTATATTACTTACTAAGAAATAAGAAAATTACTTTATTATTGATAAATCGAGTAGTAATTACCCTCACTTTCATGATATAACACTTTGTTGAAATATTTTTGGTTCTATCTGTTTAATTTTAATTTATTTTAGAGCAAGGGCTAACACACACTAACCAACCATTTATATTTTTATATTTCAAAAAGCTTTTACCGCAAGAATCTTAAAGTTTTGTTTGGTATTACTTCTTTATCTGAAACTCACTACCACTAATTATTTTGCAACTTTAAGAGCACCTTTTAAGTTTTTTTTTTGTATCTGTTATGATTTTTTTCGAACGAAGCACTGTTTTATGTATATTTGCCAATTAATAATAAGCATGCTGACAGATAAATAGATAATTAATTAAATACCTACTTTCCCAGAAAAATATTAAGAAAATTATTAGTACCACATACTTTCTTTATTATTGAATATTTCTCAGTTTAATAGTTTCCTTGAATGCATAAGCACTTTGCATATTTTTTCCTTTTGATGCTAAATGCAAATATATCAAATTACATTGTTATAATCAGTATTTATAGAATTAATAAAAATTCTATCTAAATGAACCAATCGCTTTTTCACCGGTTCTAAGAAGCAAACATTTATTTTAAAATGAAATATCCCTATTTCAAACAAGACAAGTTTGTTTTAAGAAAATTAAGCTCTTGCAAGTTTATTTTGGCATACACTTCACTGGCTAGGTGAAAACGTTAGTGGGTGTAATTATTTATTTTATGATTTGAGTGTATATCCATTCATTTGAAATATTCCCAAACTTTACTAAAATTAGTAAATTATTGTCAAGTAAAAATTTATGTAAGTTATAAAAAAAATATATTTAAGCATTTTCAGTGTTTACCTATTTTCGATGTCTATAAAGTTAGCAGAGCAAAGTGAGCAGGCATGAACGAAAATAGGTGGAAAATTAAAGGCTCTTTAAAGGCTAATTAAGTGCCGTAGTCCGAAATTTTAGGCTCCCAATGGTTTTGAGAAATTAGGTGTTCTGCTAACTTTATTATAACTTAGCAGAGCAATATTGAGTAAATGGGTTCCTTAGACAGATATTGCAAAAATAACACTGTACCAATTAAAGGCTAATTAAATGCTCCGATTTTATCCGTTAATTAATAATTTATTGTAAAAATAATTATTAAAAAGTGAGCGGGCATGAACGAAAATAGGTGGACAATTAAAGGCTCTTTAAAGGTTAATTAAGTTCCGTAGTCCGAAATTTTAGGCTCCCAATGGTTTTGAGAAATTAGGTGTTCTGCTAACTCATTTATTGAGTAAAATACAGATATTGCAAAAATAACACTGTACCAATTAAAGGCTAATTAAATGCTCCGATTTTATCCGTTAATTAATAATTTATTGTAAAAATAATTATTAAAAAGTGAGCAGGCATGAACAAAAATAGGTGGACAATTAAAGGCTCTTTAAAGGTTAATTAAGTACCGTAGCCTGCTCTTTTTTTAATAATTATTTTTACAATAAATTATTAATTAACGGATAAAATCGGAGCATTTAATTAGCCTATAATTGGTACAGTGTTATTTTTGCAATATCTGTCGAAGGAACCCATTTACTCAATAAATAAGTTAGCAGAACACCTAATTTCTCAAAACCATTGGGAGCCTAAAATTTCGGACTACGGTACTTAATTAACCTTTAAAGAGCCTTTAATTGTCCACCTATTTTCGTTCATGCCTGCTCACTTTTTAATAATTATTTTTACAATAAATTATTAATAACGGATAAAATCGGCCAATTAAATGCTCCGATTTTACCCGTTAATTAATAATTTATTGTAAAAATAATTATTAAAAAGTGAGCAGGCATGAACGAAAATAGGTGGACAATTAAAGGCTCTTTAAAGGTTAATTAAGTTCCGTAGTCCGAAATTTTAGGCTCCCAATGGTTTTGAGAAATTAGGTGTTCTGCTAACTCATTTATTGAGTAAAATACAGATATTGCAAAAATAACACTGTACCAATTAAAGGCTTTTTTTATAATTATTTTTACAATAAATTATTAATTAACGGGTAAAATCGGAGCATTTAATTGGCCGATTTTATCCGTTATTAATAATTTATTGTAAAAATAATTATTAAAAAGTGAGCAGGCATGAACGAAAATAGGTGGACAATTAAAGGCTCTTTAAAGGTTAATTAAGTACCGTAGTCCGAAATTTTAGGCTCCCAATGGTTTTGAGAAATTAGGTGTTCTGCTAACTTATTTATTGAGTAAATGGGTTCCTTCGACAGATATTGCAAAAATAACACTGTACCAATTATAGGCTAATTAAATGCTCCGATTTTATCCGTTAATTAATAATTTATTGTAAAAATAATTATTAAAAAAAGAGCAGGCTACGGTACTTAATTAACCTTTAAAGAGCCTTTAATTGTCCACCTATTTTTGTTCATGCCTGCTCACTTTTTAATAATTATTTTTACAATAAATTATTAATTAACGGATAAAATCGGAGCATTTAATTAGCCTTTAATTGGTACAGTGTTATTTTTGCAATATCTGTATTTTACTCAATAAATGAGTTAGCAGAACACCTAATTTCTCAAAACCATTGGGAGCCTAAAATTTCGGACTACGGAACTTAATTAACCTTTAAAGAGCCTTTAATTGTCCACCTATTTTCGTTCATGCCTGCTCACTTTTTAATAATTATTTTTACAATAAATTATTAATAACGGATAAAATCGGCCAATTAAATGCTCCGATTTTACCCGTTAATTAATAATTTATTGTAAAAATAATTATTAAAAAGTGAGCAGGCATGAACGAAAATAGGTGGACAATTAAAGGCTCTTTAAAGGTTAATTAAGTTCCGTAGTCCGAAATTTTAGGCTCCCAATGGTTTTGAGAAATTAGGTGTTCTGCTAACTCATTTATTGAGTAAAATACAGATATTGCAAAAATAACACTGTACCAATTAAAGGCTTTTTTTATAATTATTTTTACAATAAATTATTAATTAACGGGTAAAATCGGAGCATTTAATTGGCCGATTTTATCCGTTATTAATAATTTATTGTAAAAATAATTATTAAAAAGTGAGCAGGCATGAACGAAAATAGGTGGACAATTAAAGGCTCTTTAAAGGTTAATTAAGTACCGTAGTCCGAAATTTTAGGCTCCCAATGGTTTTGAGAAATTAGGTGTTCTGCTAACTTATTTATTGAGTAAATGGGTTCCTTCGACAGATATTGCAAAAATAACACTGTACCAATTATAGGCTAATTAAATGCTCCGATTTTATCCGTTAATTAATAATTTATTGTAAAAATAATTATTAAAAAAAGAGCAGGCTACGGTACTTAATTAACCTTTAAAGAGCCTTTAATTGTCCACCTATTTTTGTTCATGCCTGCTCACTTTTTAATAATTATTTTTACAATAAATTATTAATTAACGGATAAAATCGGAGCATTTAATTAGCCTTTAATTGGTACAGTGTTATTTTTGCAATATCTGTATTTTACTCAATAAATGAGTTAGCAGAACACCTAATTTCTCAAAACCATTGGGAGCCTAAAATTTCGGACTACGGAACTTAATTAACCTTTAAAGAGCCTTTAATTGTCCACCTATTTTCGTTCATGCCTGCTCACTTTTTAATAATTATTTTTACAATAAATTATTAATAACGGATAAAATCGGCCAATTAAATGCTCCGATTTTACCCGTTAATTAATAATTTATTGTAAAAATAATTATTAAAAAGTGAGCAGGCATGAACGAAAATAGGTGGACAATTAAAGGCTCTTTAAAGGTTAATTAAGTTCCGTAGTCCGAAATTTTAGGCTCCCAATGGTTTTGAGAAATTAGGTGTTCTGCTAACTCATTTATTGAGTAAAATACAGATATTGCAAAAATAACACTGTACCAATTAAAGGCTAATTAAATGCTCCGATTTTATCCGTTAATTAATAATTTATTGTAAAAATAATTATTAAAAAGTGAGCAGGCATGAACAAAAATAGGTGGACAATTAAAGGCTCTTTAAAGGTTAATTAAGTACCGTAGCCTGCTCTTTTTTTAATAATTATTTTTACAATAAATTATTAATTAACGGATAAAATCGGAGCATTTAATTAGCCTATAATTGGTACAGTGTTATTTTTGCAATATCTGTCGAAGGAACCCATTTACTCAATAAATAAGTTAGCAGAACACCTAATTTCTCAAAACCATTGGGAGCCTAAAATTTCGGACTACGGTACTTAATTAACCTTTAAAGAGCCTTTAATTGTCCACCTATTTTCGTTCATGCCTGCTCACTTTTTAATAATTATTTTTACAATAAATTATTAATAACGGATAAAATCGGCCAATTAAATGCTCCGATTTTACCCGTTAATTAATAATTTATTGTAAAAATAATTATAAAAAAAAGAGCAGGCATGAACAAATAATAGGTGGACAATTAAAGGCTCTTTAAAGGTTAATTAATTGCCGTAGTCTGAAATTTTAGGCTCCCAATGGTTTTGAGAAATTAGGTGTTCTGCTAACTTATTTCTTGAGTAAAATGGGTTCCTTCGACAGATATTGCAAAAATTACACTGTACCAATTAAAGGCTAATTAAATGCTCCGATTTTATCCGTTAATTAATAATTTATTGTAAAAATAATTATTAAAAAGTGAGCAGGCATGAACGAAAATAGGTGGACAATTAAAGGCTCTTTAAAGGTTAATTAAGTGCCGTAGTTCGAAATTTTAGGCTCCCAATGGTTTTGAGAAATTAGGTGTTCTGCTAACTTATTTATTGAGTAAAATGTGTTCCTTCGACAGATATTGCAAAAATAACATTGTACCAATTAAAGGCTAATTAAATGCTCCGATTTTATCCGTTAATTAATAATTTATTGTAAAAATAATTAATGAAAACATTTTTTGAGTTCCGGTTCGCTTCACTTATTCAGAAATGAAATTCACTAAAATTTATATTTTTAAATAAAAATAAAAATATACGACCATGAGCGATTTCCATCTTGTTACGCATTATGCGCGTATCATTGCTTCAAATACGGCTCATACACCACTTTTAATGCTCAAATAATTAAAGGCTCGATAAATGCTAATTAAGTGCTGCGAAAATCTGCACTAATTAATAAGCATTTCCGAAAAATATTTTTTTTATGCCCAGCGCTCGGATAACTTGACGTTTTCCTCCGGCCCGATAAGATAATTTGACAGTTCTACTAGTGATGACACTTCTAGAACAGTTCAAAGTTTCTCATGGCCGACTTTGCTGTACCTACCTACGAGTGAGTGATAATAACACTAGTGCAGACCCATCTATCAAAAAATATGGTTAGACTTTGTAACAAGATGATGCCAAACCAATTTTCTTAAAAAAAAAGTCAGGCGTCCATAAGAAAAACAAAAGTTGGGCGTCGCGGCGCCTACAGTTGAAACGATAAAAATACAAATTTGAGAATTTCAAATAGGCAACTGAACACCATTCAACTTTCATCTAAAAAATTTTTCTCAAAGCCTTAATTATCATTTACGTGTTATTGGCAATAATTAAAAATGGTAATTTGCACCATTTTCAGGATATCTATGAAACCATTGAACAATTTTCAAATCTGAAAAAGGCACGTTAACAAGTTTAAAAATGCAAACCTTTTCTCTAATATAACCGACCTTCTATCTCTTACGGTTTAGAAGTTACCCATACAATCCCATTGAGTGGACACCCTGTGGCAGAGGGTGTGTTTTCAGCTATTAATATTAGTGATCGTAGGTAAATATATTTACCTACTTTTATTAGGTTGTATATTAATTATTAATCAACTGGTTTTGAACAATTAATAGTATCCAAAAAAAAATATATCGTAAGTAACGTAAGTTATTAAGTTATATTCGTAAAAAGTCACGCGCGAGACTTATTGTGTACCAATCTCCTTCAAGTTCATACATACATGTCCAATAAAAATTCTTTTCCGATACGGTGAAATAGAATGGTCTATTTTATTGAGGGGAAGGAAGGTGATTTGATGTTTGAATAGTTTTGACGTTTAATTAATAATAATAATAATAAATAAATACACCACATGTAATTACGACCCCCTTTATCCCAGAAAGGGGATAAGTAATAATTGTGCCAAAACTTTACTAAAATTCGAACTTGCAAAGTTTAATATTTATTAATATAATCTACTTTACGATTAGTATCCAACTCGTGGTAATGGTAAATAACTCACTTGCTGAATTACAGCACTCACCTGCGGTTCGTGCTGTAACGAAGTGATTTTTCCAGTCAAGGGATGTTCATTTTTGCTTTAAATATTACCGTCACTTGGGTACACCCTGCCGCTGTTTTAGTAAGTAAGTCATGTTCTAATTAAGTTATTAATGAGTTGTTAAAAAGTCCGCTGGTGAACAAGCAGTCAAGTAATTAATTGATTAATTTTCGACAATCCCCCGTATAAACAAAATCCGAGAATTATTATAAATAATGGTCGAGTCGAAAATAAAAATCATTCGTTACTAAAATTATTAATCCTTGCTCGTTTTGATCCGTTTCTTTTTGCAACATAGTATAGAAATTACAAGAAACTCATTTCCGGTTAGATACGTTTTGAGTTGATGCACCAAGATGCATAATCCGCTGCACCTCTGCAAGTTACGCTGGGATATGCATCCGAGTACGTCATTTAAAGTCGGTGACCACCTCTCTTTTAACACGACAGATACGTCATAAAGTTTACAAAAAGGGGAAGAACAGTCACTTCGCTCTCATTCCGTGCTGATTCTGATTTGGTCCTAATCCCTGTTCCGAGAAAACCGGCAGTAGATTTATTCCGAAATAGTCCGCATCAGATCCGTTCGACCGCCAGCAATTGACGATCAAACCGAACCCATAAATCTTTTTATATCACCGCTACGAGTTTTAATAGTAAATTCCGTTGAATATAATATTGGTAAGAATTCAACGCAACCTGCTACATTCCGCAGGTGCTGCCTTCAGTTAAGTGTAGATATTGAGAGATTTTATTGTCCGTGAGTACCGCCGTATTTTGGCTACCAAAGTAAACTAGAGCTACTTAGTTGGTCTTTTGTTTGCTAATATGCATCGGTTGCTGAGATCTGTTCAATTGGGCCATCTCAAATACCTCAATGCATAATAGGTTACCGGAAAACCTACGCGAAACCAAATAGTCATTATATGCATCAACTGTGTGTATCTGTTCAATTGGGCCATATGTACAGGGGATCCGCATAGAACTGACTCGCAAAACTTATATTATTCAAGATAATCATTTAACAAATAGCTCTACGTTTGTGGCAGTAGTTACCGCATGTTTCAGTATTTTGTCTAGCCTCAAATATCTATAGCTAACGGACTGCCCGCCGTTTATAATATTTCATAGTGGAAAGGTACGTTTGCTTGTCGTACACAGTAAGGTATTAATTCAACGTCTCCGAAAATTCCGCCGCAAAATCGCGTAAAGACGTTTGCTTGCCAGCTTGACTTGTTATTTATTGTTTTGAAATATTTTTATATATACGCGACTGTACAGTCGTGGAGGGTTTAGAATAAATTATTCTGTTTCCAAATACTGCTGAATAAATACGTTATTTTAAAGAGGTAAAATTCACGAGTTATTATTTCCGTCATTTATTTCTGATTAACCCGTTTGAGCAGTATGATCGAATTCCATTAGATAGGTCTCCAGCTCCGACCTCTGGCTATTCCGTATCACCCGCTGTTTCGCTACTCAGGGTTGTTCTCCCAATTAGGAGAGCCAAAAAGACAGTGTGGTTCTTCGCACTTAAAAATTGAAGGACTGGCGCCCGAGATTTCCATAGAAATACGTAAGTATACAGTGACCAAAAGCAGCGCAAGAAAAATAGAGCGTTACAGTGCTGCAAAATTCATCTGACTACTACCATTGAGTAAAACTAATAAAGAGGCGCAACTGTCAAGGTTTCGAGATTTTAGTGTTGTATTTTTTCATCAATAGCTTCATGATTGTTTTCAATTTTAAGGGCTATACAGCCACTCTACAAATACCTTTCCGTAGCACTAAAAATTGATGACAATCATGAAGTTATTGGCAAAGAATAGTACATTGTGTACCTAGTAGGAAAAGCCTAACATTCCCGGACGACTGTGAAGATTGCTTGTCGAGGCGCAGCCGAGACAAGCAACACGGAGTCCGGGAATGTGCTTTTCCTACGAGATACACATACTATTTTTTCTGAAATCGCAATTACTATTATTATAATTAAGAAATTTTTATTAATACATAACATTTTTTCATTGCAATCTAATTGCTTATGAAATCGTTTCCTGTTTATTTATTGAGGTGAGTGCTTATTTCGTTTCAATACGTGCTACAAATTAAAATGGACAATGATGAGTTTGATGACATACAGGTGTCCGGGACACCACCAGAGAGTAACAGCTGCAAATAATGTGACTTTAAATTTTCATGGATTATTGCCACGAAAATGACATGACCTCCCGATCTGAAAATGTCATGATTTCTAATTTATCTTCAGTTGAAGGCATCTCTACGTTATAGTCAAATTACTCCCATGTTGAGATCAACACTTAGTACAAAGGAAGACATTGATATATCAAAATATTCGAAATTACGCGTTTACCTGAAACGTCAAGGTGACAGCTATAAAGAATCCGAAAGTTCTGTCAAATGAACAACTTGAAATATTTATTACTCAAGCACTCGATCATATGTACTTAATGAATAAGGTATACGTTTAAAATGTGAGAATTTTAAAATTATCTAGATGTTTATGTACTTAGTTTTACTTTTTAGGTTGCCTTAATATTTGGTGTGGCCGATGTCGCCGTGATGAACTGTGTCAATAATTAAATTTGTCTGCGTATATTTATTTACTGTCTAAGATGTAGATAAAAAATGAGTCCGGGAAACTTACTTTCCCGGACTCGTTTTTGATGGTTGCTTAGCAATGGACTAAAATACTAGAATACGCTATTTTGGGGTCTGAAATTGCGCCGAGAAAGTAGACATTCCTGAGCGATTTCAGAAAAATACAATACTAAAATCTTGAAACCTTGACAGTTGCAACTCTTTATTATTTTTTACTCAATGCTACTACTTACTACATTACTACTCATCAAACAATATACTAACGCGTATTAAAAATTATCGAAAATTCTGCGCATGAAAACGTATTGCCTAGAAGCCGCATGAGTTCATTTTGATGTGATTTGACAAAAAAGAAAGCAATGTTCCAGTTAAATCACATCAAAATGAACGGATGCGGTTTCTTAAAAGCAACACGCTTTGCAATGCTGAATTTTCAGCTTATTTTTAATGCACGAAATATATTTCCAGAACAAAACATAGAACACGAAATATTGATTCAACTGACGTTTTAGCTAATACCATTAGTGGTAGTAGTAAAATTATTTCCGGAAATTTTTTGGAGGTCACGAATATTCTGAATTTTTTCTTAATTGATAATTTTCTTAAAATATTCGTGACTAGGAAAAAATTCACACCTAAATTAAATTAAAAAATAAATGACAGATTAGGTTAGAAAATTAGAAACTGCGGTAGACGTCAAAATCGCCACTTTTCGTTCGCTCCTCCTGCACTGAAAATCATTTACGTTCGGAGTTTTCCTGTTTTTATATGCAACTATCAAAAAATTTTCACTATAATTATTCTCTCCAGGATACCCCAGCACAAAAGAATTTCCAAAATAATACCTGAGCTACCATGGTAACAGAACAAAAACTAAACTTCTGATTGGTTAGGAAATGCTGGTATGAAATTTTCGCGATAATTTTTTGTACAATTGTCACTTACAATGCAATACAATACAATGCATACGTGCATCAAAATTACCGATAATTTTGCATAAAAGCGTGTTTTCTAAAATCGGCATGAGTTTATTTTCATATTTTGGCAAGAGAGCCCGTGTCCGAGGAGGAGGGCTCTTTTGTCAAAATATGAAAACATCCGAATGTCGTTTTTCAGGACAACACAAGTTTGTTCTTATTGGTCCAAATTTTCCAAATCTTGCTATTTCCTTGATTCTTATAATGTGAGGGAAATAGTCATTATAATTGTGTTCTTTTTCTATTTTCTATGTGTATATGTGACTTTTTATTAAATTAACTACGTTATCCTGAATGGAGTCCTTTCGAACGAGACAAATGTGTAGGTAGATATCCGCTGGGATGGTATTTCATTTAGAAAAACTTGTGTTGAACTGATTTTTGTTAAATATCATTACTTGTTAGTTGTTTGTGGCGAAACGGAAAGAGATTTGTAAAAGACATTAAACAAGGGAGTGGAAAGATTGAACTGATATATTCTTCTTACAGAAGGTAATTCGTGATTGTTGCAGTTATAGGTCGTAAATTATCACAAAAAATTTCATTTTGAGGTAAGGACCTAACGTTTTGTTTTGTAATATTTTTCTTCAGCACCATAGAGCAGGTATACTGAATAGAAAAAGGTGAAGTTGGCTTGTGTAAACATAAAAGTAGAACCAATTGAAAAATATCTACAAAAGAATTTTGCACCCATCCGGGTCAACTTGTTGAAATATAACCGGTAAAAAAGTAAAATTGACGTGTAATTTTTACGGATATGTGATATATAAAGTTACATAATTTAATAAATGTTTCCACTCTATATATTTAACAGCGTCCACATTCATTCTTAGAATCAACAGATTATATAGACCTACATTCTGCATTATACATATATTCAGTAATGGGTTTAGCAGCCAAAGGTAGAGCGAATCAGTTTCTGCACTACTGTACTTTTTTATTAAACAACTTAACTGGATTAGCGAACACTTAAGTAGTGTGATAAAATTGCGTTCGTGGCCGGTATATTTTTAGTTTACATATAAAGTACACACACCGCAGTGGTTTGGGGATATACGCTGTGGTGGGTTACCCTTTTTTCTTCGTTTCTTAAGAATTCCTAAGTTGTTCATGAATTCTTATTTTTACTAAATATTTTAATCAATAATTTCGATTAGAACCTTACTTGTTGTTGTTATTTTTAATCAGAGAAGAAAAATTGTTTTAGATAAAATGTTTTTTTTGAGATGTAGTCATATTTGGAAATGACGAACGATAGATTGAAGTAGAGCTCTGGGTACATTTTGTATGATTTTGCGTTTATTGGCATGTAAGTCGAGGACAACAATTCCAGAATAGAACAGATTCATGATTCAAATTGACCGACAAAACCCGATACGATGGTTGCTTTCCCAGAGCACAAAATCGGATCAGGCCATTGAAATATTCAGTATTACTGTAAGGAAAATCATACACAAAACAGGTTTAGCAATATAATAGACGTGCTCCTTAAATGACCAGTAGAATCTACCTTGCAGGACGAAAACGCAATGGAATCAGTTTTATACAGAGTTGCCTCGCGATTTAGGCTACATCCTAATTTAAAAGGAGTAAACGCGTGAATACGAAGGGTCTTGGACTTGGAAAATACTCGTATATAGGACTACATAGTTAAACTGGAATTTGAATTGATGGAATATCGGATGCCATTTGAAGCGAGAATTTTTTAACATTAACTCATTATGAGAATCGGATTCTTCGACATGCGATGTTACCTCATCCAGCTACTGCCGATGCAAACTTTATTCCTATGCACCACAATGCACGTCCTTGTGCCAAGGAGAGTACCTATATTATGTAGTTTAAACAAGGCCTACTGGTCCCCCGGTCAATCCAGAGCATAAGACATGCGCCAGTCCCTATTTTGAAAATTATTAACAATATTCTGAGTTTTAGGTAATGCTTCTACAAAATAAGTTATACGTATTTCATATTTTTCTATTAAATATGATAAAAAATATCAGTTTAAATTATTTATAAAAACTTTTATAAGAAAAAAATACAAATAAAATTTGTCCATATTATTGTATATTTTTGTATTACATTTTCACTATAAAGTAAAAGAGTAAAGAATGTGTTAAATTCATTTTAAAATTTGTTTTTATTTATGAGATATCAATAATATCTCTAACCCATTGCGGTCTGCGTATTTACGTTAATTAATGATTCAAGAATAACGGAATAAATTAGTGGATAGCTGAAATAAATTTAGCATTAAAAAAATAAATCAATGTCAATGTCTACGTACTTGGACTAAAGGAAATACTATTTAAGATTTATGTAGGAATGTTGGCATTTTCTCGTTTCATATTTCATAAATGAACCAATACAATTTCACAGTCGGTTAGAATTATTAAAATAACAGCAAGAAATTTGTAAATGTTGGAACGAGCAGTTAAACTAAATGAAAAATATTTAGTGTCTGCATTCTATTGAAAACCGACATCCGTATTTAAACCAAAATGCCAATATCTTCTGTTCTTTATTTATTTTGAAACTTACGTTCCAGCCTCATACCTATAATATGGTTAGGTATATGGTAATATTTAAGCAGACACAATATACGCATTATACTTATAATATTTTACCTTGCAGAGAAAAATAATACAACGCCTATAAGCCTTTTAAAATTTTTGTTTATCTCTTTTTACAGAAAGTTTTCAACATTTCGTATTCTAAAGTAACCCATCAATATCATATTGCGTATCACCCGAAGACAGATAGAATATTTTATCCCAATAACGATATTTTTCGTAGTATTCATAGAAATCTGATAAAATAATACGGTAGTTCCTATTACGAATCATAATGAAAACGTAACTGTCAGTATGGCGTATTTAACAAATATTTCCAAAATGTATCTTACGAGTCTCAGTTTTCTATAAAAAAAATATTTTTCATTGCACAGGCTGAACTAAATTCACCTTAACTTTTACCTACAAATGGTTAGGTATTTTTTTCTTTCAATATATAATTATAAGAATTTGCCTATCGGCTGCTCATATCATAGTAAAAAGAATGGTGGTAGCAAATTTATAGATTTTTTTATGCCAAAGTTTACACAAACACTGGAGATATCCAGAGGCAGTTATTTATTTTATTCAAGTAAGTAAAGTAGGCCAATAAATAAGTATCTTTTTAAATGAAAGGATACTTTTTTAACAAGTTCATTTACTTGTATCTCAATCGTATAAGGGTGTTCTGAAAAACACTAGCATAAATTCGGGGGCTGATAGAATTTTAAAAAATATTACAATTTGTTCCTATGAACCATGGGCGTATCTTTTTCCGTTTTCAAGATACAGGGCGTTAAAAATAATTTTTTTAAATCTAGTTTCGGTCCTATCTTCCACGAAATTCGACCAAATGAGCTGAAGTTTTGCTATGTGGGGTTTTTGGGGATGCTAAATGCTCTGGTGTTATTAATTTTTGGCTATATCATACAGGGCGTTCAGTACAGTACTTCGTGGGAACATTTTAGGTCCTAACTTTTTTGAGATTATTCTTTTTGCCCCTTTAGGTCACTTGCTCTTATGGCAAATTTAACTCTAAACAAACAAGGTGCTCTTGTAATAAGTGCTAAAATTTGCCCGTTTTCGAGAAAAACCAGGCATAGTGCACCAAAGTCAAGCAGCTGGTATCCCAAATTGTTGGTTTTTATTTCAAGTAGGCTTTGGCACCTAGTTGTTATTACTATTAGTTTCATTAATAAAACTCAAAATCAAAGTTATTATCTGAATGGTAATGATAAAAAGTAACAGTTAGTTTATTTCTGGAAAAGTTTAACACATACTGAATACAATTGAAAAGAAGAATAACTAATTATTACTAACAGAAAATTTAAATTTAAGGAAAATTATTTTCAACGCCCTGTATCTTGAAAACGGAAAAAGATACGCCCATGGTTCATAGAAACAAATTGTAATATTTTTTGAAATTCTATCAGCCCCTGAATTTATGCTAGTGTTTTTCAGAACACTCTGTATGTATTTCGTTTTTTACATTACATACAACGAAAGGTAGAACTTTTCTAGCTACTTCAAGTAAACGACCTAAAAGACTTTTCCGGCCTAAAATAAAACTTTTATTGTACCTATTTATTTTATGTAGTATATTTTCGATTAAATTTGATATTAAATTTGATTTAAATTCGATAATAATTTCAAGCAAACTGATATGACAGCAGTTGTGCAGTTGTTATTTATTATATCTGGCCTTAGTTCACAGCCGTATGTTACAAAAAAACTTGAAAATTGTATCATTTGCGGGGTAGCAAGCAAATCTTAAGAACATAATATTTTATTTTCCCTATCATTTTAATATCCATAGCACATTCGAATAAAAAATATTGTATGACACACAGACTAAAAACTGTTTTTCGGACTACAAATTGCCAGCCTCGACTGCGTGTCGGCTGGCAATATTTCGTAGTCGCCCGACAAAACTAGATTTTCCGTCCTTATGACAAACTACTATTTCGACAAGAACGCAATAAATGATTAATAAAAATATCCAGACTTGTGTTTCAAAATAATGGTGTAACAAACTGTCACTATGGACGATATTTTAAGATATTTTAATTAAAGGTATCTACATGTCCTACATCTAACTAAGGCAAACAGTAGCTATCCATTAATATAGAGGTGACGAGGGCAAAAAAACAAAAAGAGAGTAACGAATGTTATTAATTCTTTTGAATAAAACGTTTGATAGCTACTTTGACAGTTATTTGAAGAAAAAAACATTGTTACTAACAGTTAAATGAATCAGCTTGGGAGGAAAGTAAATTTAAATTTAGTTATACCTGCTATATATAATAATAATAATAAAAACACCACATTTAAATACGACCCCCTTTATCCCACAAGGTTCTAGAAGAGCCTTGTGCGGGAGGGGGCTACACATTTAAAGACAAGGGACACACAACCAATATCCGTGTATAAAGGAAAAATCCCTTTGACAGTATTTTCCATTGCCACGACCCGGATTCGAACCCGGGACTTTTGGGTGAGACGCAGGTACGCTACCATCTCGACCATCAGTCATATATATATATCAGCTATATGCATAATAAATAGCGTTATGTACAAATTGAATCACGTAACTTCGATCCCCTTTTACTTACTCTTTTTTACTTAAATTTCGAAATTTACGAAAGTTGTAGAGTTCAAATATGAAGGTTATTTAAAATTAAATAGAAACTAAAATATGCAGGATATGCAAAAAATTCGCGTTTTAATAAAAACATCGCGTACATTTTTCAATATTTGGATCGAGATTTGGATTGACCGAGTTTATTGTTTATATTTGATCAATACTGCAAAAATTTGAATAAGTTCAATATTTTTAAAATTACGTAGGTATATTTAATTTTTCGTTAATATTTTTGAAATTAATTTTAACAAAATGAGAAAATATTTACTAAGCCAATAATTAATTTAGAAACTGACTATGCTAAATTAAACTAGCAAACTAATAAAATACGTAATAGGTAGTAAATTAAATGTTAAGCGTGACCCCATTTTGTTTTATATATACATGAAATATTTTTAATGTCTTATATTTAACACACCACTTAAAATATTATTGTTGTATTTTTATTTAAGAACTATATTTCTTCTATTTTATATTTTTTTATCATATCCAAGGTCAAATTCATCTACGAGTAGACTATATATTTTAAATGTTCCCAAAGGAGTAAGATTTGGACTTCTTGCACACCATGATATCATTCCAAGTTTACCGATTCATTCCAGTTATCATTCAAATATTGTATCACTCCATTAATAATATCGAATGAACACCATTGCCAAATTATCTCTCATGAAGAGTCTCATCTAAAACATTTCTATAACATCCTGCAAAAAATGGTAACCGTTTCGCATATATCGGGTGGTCCAAAAAAAACCGGAATTTTCATTTTACATTATAACTTTTTTATTTTTTCAGCGATTTTTAACTTTTTGGATTCGTTCGACAGCTAAAGCTTTCAGCTAAACGATTCTCTATCAGAAGCTGATATTATGATCATAAATGTCAAGGCAGACGTATTTAAACTTGAACAATTTTTAATAACTGCTGGAATTTTATTGAAATGCCGAATTTACAAATCATGTGCCCCATAACAACAGTATTAAATTAATTCTTAACAGAGTTACCTATACACTTATCGTCATGGTTACAAAACAAATGAACATTGATACTTAACTGTCACTTCGGCTGTTTTTAAAAAGTGTTTTGTGGTACCTAGTATTGTTAAAATGGTGTTGTCAAATGAAGACAAGATTTTCATCGTTTGTAAATTCGGCATTTCAACAAAATTCCAGCAGTTATTAAAAATTGTTCAAGTTTAAATACGTCTGCCTTGATATTTATGATCATAATATCAGCTTCTGAGAATCGTTTAGCTGAAAGCTTTAGCTGTCGACCGAATCCAAAAAGTTGAAAATCGCTGAAAAAATAAAAAAGTTATAAGGTAAAATAAGAATTCCGGTTTTTTTTGGACCACCCGATACAATGAGCACGTAAAGGTTGGAATAAATTCCGTAAAATCTTTAAAAAGCAAGTGACAAAAATTCGCGCAGACACGTCGATTTTTAAATTCATTTCTCAATTTGTTCATTAAAAAAAATGCTTACAAAGTTTTTTTAAAAAGTTATGACGTCATCGGCAATATTTTTAAATGGAAACCCCCATTTTTAAAATGTGTCATTTGAAATAGCACATTTTTCTGCATACAGTACAGTATCGTCGCTTTTAAATGATCGCAGTATCAATTTTACAAATCGATTTCTGATTCCATCGTAAGTCCTGGGTTATAAATCAACAGGTAAGAGCAAAGCAAAGACAATTGACTTGCTCATTATCTGTTTAATTATAACATTGAACTTGCGATAGAATCAGAAATCCACATATTAAATTGATATCGCGATTATTTAAAAGCGACGACACTGTACGTTAAATTCTATGGCATGTTGCATGACGAAATTATCGAGAAAAAAACATAATTTAACATTCATAGCACACACGTGTATTACTTATAGTTGAATCCTGGTAGAGGACCTGTTTTACGACTTACACTTTTTTCATGTTTACGCTTTTTTTCATCTACTTAGAACTTTTTTTTTCATTCACATTCAGTTGTCACATTACATTAAAAATTTTTTCTCGATAATTTCGTCATGCAACATGCCATAGAATTTAACGTACTGTATGCAGAAAAATATGCTCTTTCAAATGACATTTTTAAAAATGGGGGTTGCCATTTAAAAAAATTTCCGATGACGTCATAGCTTTTTAAAAAAAGTTTGTAAACATTTTTTTTAAATGAACAAATTGAGAAATGAATTTAAAAATCGACGTGTCTGAGCGAATTTTTGTCACTCGCTTTATAACGATTTTACGGAATTTATTCCAACCTTTACGTGCTCACTGTATAGTGCTATCATTCAAAAATTTTAGACCAATTATCTTTGCACTAATTTCTATATAAAGGAGCGTATTATATAATTTCTTCTCAAATAAATACTTTAAATACTCTATGAGAAAATATTTCAAACAGAAATATTAGAGAGGCAGTATTTACAAAAAAACTAATTAAAATTGAACTCTAAGTTTAATACAAATACCAAATTAACATAAACATCGCAAAGTGCATAATTTTTATTAAACATCCAGCTGTATTTGTTTTAGAGTTGAAGTCAAACAACTTTACAAGCTTTTATATTTTTGTTGTCTCTGTCTTCAGAATTTTAATTTTCAAGTAGGTGAGACAAGAGCTACTTCAGTTTCGATAATATTTATTTTTTAATGTACCTGTTTAACCAAATTCCAATAAAACATAAAATGAAATACAATACGTATTTTCCTACGACCGTTAAATAAAATGGATTTTTACAGTCATTTCGATGTGGAAAGAAGTACTTTACAGACAACGCGCGACGTGCAATAAGAATTCTTTTCCCACGGCTCCATATACAGGGCGATACACCAAGATGTTTTAGCCTGTAATTCCTTATAGTCTTATTAATGAATCCGCAGTGTTTTAATTTCGAAATTCCATTAATATTGTTTCAATAAAAATAATCCAAACTCCGTTAAATATTGTTTCGAGTATTGTTTCAATAAAAAAAATCCAAAATCCATTCCTCTGCGGAAACACTTCAATTATATTGACACCGAGCTTCATAAAAACAAATACCTCTACGTTGTATTCACGGTGTTGCCATACTTGACGTTTCGAAAATTTTATTGTTTGGGAGGAGTCTCCTTATACCATTTTGAAAACAAGATGTGTTTTTATTTAAAACAAATCACATTAGTTGGTCATTCTAAATTCTAAATTCAATTAAATGAAAAATTAATATAACATATAAATTGTGTAAAAAGTCGGGAGGAAAGTGCTAAACTCCGGGAGTGTACAGTATTATTAACGTTCAATCAACAATAGATTTTAAAATATGTCTCCATGGATTTCCAACCATTTTCTGAATCGTTTACGAAGAGAACATGTTGCTTTCCCGAGTTCATCTTATTCCCTTATGTGAGCTGCAGCATTCGAAAAATTAATACATCGCGATTGTCCTCTTTTCATTTATACACTTCGTTCTTCAACCATTCCCACAAAGAGTTCTAAAGGTGTGAGGTCTTGAGACCTTGCCGGCCAACTAAAAGAACCACCGCGACCAAAGTTTGTATTTATCTTTAAAGCGAGCAAGGTCTGACAACAGTAGAATAGTTAGTTTATTAGAGTTCTTTCTCTAGTTACGCTGCACGCACTGACTAGAAACAATTCCGAACCACCATTGTCGACTGTCGTATCTGTGAGAAAATATCTAGCATGTTTCCTTTTTTGTTTATATTTTATACCCATGTACCACCCTGTATATACGCTCCGCTAAGTAAACAAGATCTTGTATTTAAAAGCCGTTTGATATTTAAGGGACATAATTTATAAAACATTTTTTTCAGTGCGAAATTTAATTAGAGCTGAAGCTGGAAATCCCTATCACCCCTACTTAATGTATTATTCATAAGAAGCTATTTCTCAAAAGTGTTTGGAAACTTCATGTAATAATAATTCGAGAACTCGCATAATATACTTAAATCCTGTAAATTATTTTACAAATACCATGAAGTATAATCGGAGCTTTACCTTATGAAATGCAAATTACTTTGTGGAAACATATAATATAGCTTACACTCGTATAAATGTTATCAAGTGTAAAACAACATTTGTGAGAAATATCAGTTTATTTTACAAGACTAATTTTAAATAATCGTTGCACTGAAAACCTTATTATTTGCTTGACATTTATTTTTTCTCTTAAAAAAATATTTAGATATTTTCAAAGCAATGTTGCTCGTAATGAGAAAGTATTTTACACGGAATTATAAATCTGGAATCAGGAAGGGCATCATTTCCAATGTTAGAAAATATTTTTACAGTTTGCAGTTTACACGATATTTCGTTAACTTATTCGTCTTTATTTGGAAACCGAGTGTTAACGACTGTAGTTCGTGAATGGTTTTGCTTTCCTATATCCTTGTCCTTTCTCCTACATCTACTGGGATTTTTTACAAAAATTCTCGTTTCAATCAAAGTTATCCTTTAAGGAGAATGTTCAAATTTGTACCAGATCCTCGAATCATTTAACTCCAGATCATCAGTCAAGCTCTCCTACAGGTAGAATCTACTCTAGCGCCTGCTCACGTTTGGAAAATCTAGTCTATATATAACTCTCGATATAACTTTACAAATTACTTTGTTACAATGGTAATGGAAATTAATGTATAGGGTAATTCCCTTTATTGAATAAAGACCATTTTAATTGTTTTATGCACTAATCAAAAACCATTTTCCAAAATTTTAACTATACATCCACGGCCGTCTTGATATTAAAGACGGCTGTGATACATCACTAGAGTAATTAAAAATTCTGACAAAATATGACATAATATACAAAGTATCTAAAAAATTAACAAAACGCGAATCATCAGCAGAAGGTGAAGATTTTGTAACACATCTAAATATAGTACTATTGATTCTCGCCACAATTACAGAGTATAATTAGGGGAAATGTTTTTTAAGCACATATCCAATTTCAGGAAGGTAAAAAATCAGAGAAAAAAAAAGGATTTATATTAAAATGATTAGACACCATATATCAGATATATCTTTATTAGGAGGTACAAGTAATATGACTTTTAATACTAATATAGTTTATTTGTCCAACAAACAGGGATACTGCAATACGTTTGGACATTAAAAGCCTAAGAAAAATAGGGCGCGGAGAAGATATAACATGATAATGTCTGGTTAACAAAAGTATAAAAATTATAGAATATTCACCGATTTTTGGTATATTTGCAAATGATTTCGCAGGTTTTCAAAACGATATCAATTCACCAAAAACTTTCGCCTTTCTTAAAAAGGAATATAATTATACATATAGTTACTTATAGACGGGTCAATATACCATCAGACGTAGGACAAATTCCAACAAAAGGTTTGTGAACGGTTTTTGTCATTACTAGGTGTACTGATCGACAGAAAAAAAGTCTACCAAAATCTGATAACCGGAAGTGGGTTATTTTCTAGATGGCCGCCGCTAATCATGAAAATCGGCAAAACTCCTGTAACTTTGTTATTTTTAAGCGTAGAAAAATTATTTTTCTATCAAACTTACGGTTTTTATGGTCAAGGAATTCATTTCAACCAATAAATTTGGTCCACGGGGTCAAAAACGGGGGCCATTTTGGATCTGATGGATGATTTTTGTATGATGACGTTTTCTGTAATTTGTCGTTTACAACCAAAAATATGTTTTTTATTGTTTTCTTTTGTTGCAGGTTTGAAACATGAGTGCTAATTCAAGTTTTACTCAGAATAATTGTCCTATCTGCAAAGACAGTTTGACAGACGGAGCAGTGATTCAAGTTCAGCAGAAGGGTGCTGTATATGTATCTATTTAATTAAATAATAAAAGTGTTTTTTATTTAAAAATTTTGGTTTCTTATTAAAATTCCACGTGACAATACAACGAATTAAAATCAAAAAAAAAATTAATAAAATTTAAAAAAAAATATATATAATTTTTTTTTTTTTTTGATTTTAATTCGTTGTATTGTCACGTGGAATTTTAATAAGAAACCAAAATTTTTAAATAAAAAACACTTTTATTATTTAATTAAATAGATACATACATTGTTTTAAATTATTGACTATGTTGGAAAACAATCCAAAAATTTTGACTACCCTTGTTTTCAATTTATAAAAATTCCTGTTACGTCTGAGGATGTGAAGCAAAGAATATTGTTCACGAAACCGGTAACGTCCAATAAAGGAATTTTATGAGTAGTATTCTATTTTTTCCACAATAGGAAAAAGAGTTAATTAAGGATATAGCTTTGAGTAATGGTTTTTCTACTAATTTGATTGATAAATTAATTAGGAAGCGTAAATTTAGGGAAGCACTTCGAAATTCTTCGACCTTTCGTATTGAGGGAAAATTTAAAATTTGTATCAATTCCATATGAACCCCGGTTTACCCGAGGTCTTAGTAGAATTTTCAACAACATTGATATGACGGTGGTTTATCGATCAGGAAATAAACTACAACAACTTTTAGGCAACCCTAAGGATAAAATTGGAATGAACGAAAGGTCGGGGATTTACGAAATTAGCTGTAAGGACTGCAACCAAAAGTATGTTGGACAAACAAGACGCTCTATTCAGACGAGGTTTAAGGAGCATATGGCTCATCTAAAATAATTGCCCAACATGCTATTGATAATAATCATAAAATAGATAATAATAATTTAAGGTTGATTAGAAATGTAACAAACTCTAGACAACTAGATGCATTCGAAAGCTTGGAAATTAACAAATGTAAACATAGTATGAATAGTGACAGAGGGCCCATTTCAAATAGCCCGCTTTTTATGTTAGTCAAGCGTTAACGCTTCAACGAAGCTAAATATTTTACCCGCCTTTTTGTTACTATCGCGGTAATTGTTCGTCGAAGCGTAACGCATTTTTAGGTATAAATAGGTCCCATTATTAGGTTAAGCTTAGTTTTAATCATTTCCCGATGATGCCAACTTGGTTGACGAAACGCGCGTCGAGTGTGTGCAAAAGTGTTTTGGTGTGTGTGGAAAACTACTCCAAGTGTAAGTTCTACACCAAAGGTTCCAATCCCTCTTCAGGTATACTAAAAAGAGAGAAAAAATTGTTGTATTTATATGGTCTCTTCGATTTACCGGGAATCTTTCATTGTCGATTTTGCACGCCAGTTCCCTTATAGGCCAGTCAGTAGGTATATCATTTGAGGTAGGAAGTTCTACGACGTCGGCAATATTTTCAGGGCTTGAAGGGGGGCTATTAGTAAGTGTAATAGTGAGTTGAAGATCCACTCATGGGGTTCGCCGCCATATTGGAAAATGAGCTGTAGTACTTTTGAATAGCTTTAAAATGCTTCTTTTAATTTCGTTCTAGTTTGAACGGCTGCCGAGATATTCGAATAAAACCGTCGGCGCCTCATTTTCCAATATTACGCTAACCGATAGCCCCCCTACAAGCCCTGAAAATATCACCAACGTCGTAGAATATAGGTATTTTGGACATACTGACTGGAGTATTACTATTAAAGGTAATTTTATCCAAGAAAATAAAGTGAACAAAATCTCTTAGTTTCTTGTGACTTATTTTCTATATAAAATCCATAGAGCCTGACCTATTTTTTTTTTTATTTTATAATTCATCATTAAATATATTATGACTGTCCTGAGTGGGTTTACTAGGAAATCCGTATTTTGCTTTGATAATTCTCACCTAGTTTTCTTAAAAACCTGGGCCAAGATACACAAACTCACCTCATTTATTTATTTAACTCTAAAAATAACTTAAACCTATATAAAATTGAAAATGTATTAAGCATTCTAATTAACTCTGCACGAAGAGGCATGATGTATAGTTACATAAATAGTGGCTGGGTTGTTTATACCCAACTAAATAAATTGCGGCTTAAATACAACGTTAAGTACAATTGAAGTGTTACAAACTATTTTCAGCCTGATTTGTTCCTTAAATAAGTCATGTTTACAAAAGAATAGAATTAACATTTTTAGCTGTCTGAATATTTTCGCATAAGTTTATTTTTAATTCTATCTATATCCATAACCATTTCGTCTATTAAGTTTTTCCCTTGTTTACCATATACATTAATTATTATTTGAGGTTTATTTTTTATAATAAAAATTCCAGTCACACAAAATACTGCAATAATTTTGTGGTAATATTGAATATTGTTACTTACTACACACATAATATTTTTGATGTTAAACAATAGGTTGTTGAAATAGTTTTCATTTATTCGTTTCCTACAGCACACCGAAGCAATTTATTTGAGGAAAAACTGGACGACACCCTGGAGAACAAGCCAATCATATCGAATATCATCTCTTTCTTGAATTTACGTAAAAATATTTTCTTTGTGAAATTTTTATTTTAAACGAAACCTAGTTATATTAAATGTAAGTATTTTTTCAATCGATTTATTTATATGAACAACCTAACGAACTTTGGCATAGCTGTTCTACCAGTGCAGTACAACACAACTATCTTCGCAGCGACACGACGTCACAATCTGCATACAAGTAATTAAAGAGAAAAAATATTTTTTAATATTGGTTTTTTCATTGTCCCAAGAGATAATAACTCTTTTGTCTTATAATATAATTTAATGATAATATGTTTTTTATTCAATAATATGAAAGTCATTTGACATTTGAAGTCCTACAAGAGTTGTGAGTTGTAAGTTGGATTTTTCTTTTGCGTTAGAACATTATTCTTGAAATTGAAACAACTCAAAGGCCAAAGAAAACATATATTAGACACATTTCGTTTTACATTTAATTTGAAGATTGCCAAAATAATTATTTATTTAAAACAATAAAATTATAAAAAAGAACTGAAAGATCTGTAAGTGGGTAAGTTTGGAAAAAATGTAGCAGCACGAGTATATGTCGCTCTTGGTGATATTAGTGACGCAACTTCTGCAGAACAATCTTCATAAAATTCTGATAATAGAGATTGAGATTACCAACTGTGCGACAATATTCCAAAGTGGGTATTGAACGTGTAAGAGCTGCAGCCTCCATTCACATTAAACAGCATGGAGGGTCCGGCGATGTAACAATAGTCATTTGGATCCATTTGCTTTCCTTTCTTAGGTATATGTTTCACTCTAGCAATCTTCAAATTGGAAAGAGATATACCTGGTTTATATAAAAAATCAATAAGCCTGCAGAACACTGAATTCAGCTCTAAGACACACATTTTGAGGAAAATGACAGATTTCTACTCTTGCGATTAATACTGCGTGAATCCCTCTTCCCATACTAAGAGCTAAATTATCCTTTGTTGTAAAATGGCAATTTAAGCATTACTTAAAGCTTCAACAAGTCGTCTATAGTTATAAAAATAGTCATTGTCACTTCTATGGAACAGTCCAGCATATTATAATAGAATAATATTGGGTGACTGAGGCGGACATGGCAAAACTAAAATTTTATTGGTTTTATTCTGATAACCATATGAGAACGTGCAATGACGTCATTTCATTCACGTAGCATACTACTGTCAAAATCTTCACCATAATTAACGCCAGACTTCTTTTTCTCGACGCAAACGAGTTTCAAGGTGCTAAATCAGCTCCAAGTAATTTCAGTGTTTCAATGTTATGGATTTGCGTTGAGCAATTCGTGATGTGAAACTGAAAGCAAAGCTGAATGTCTTGCGATAATGCAAAATTAGTGGAGACAGATATGGCAAACTTTGTCTTCTTTACGTTTAAGGTGTTGTTAGAGAGAAAGAAGGTACGCGTTCATTTTAATGATAAAAGAAAAATATGATCTGTTCCCCAAGTACAAGATCAGCACTCGTTTCGTATGCGAAAATGCTTTAGAAGATCTTGCAGATGAGAAAGAATAAAAATTTATAAGGATTTCAAATTATATTGAGGTTCGGTCAATGAGAAGGTAGACGTCCAGATTCGAAGCCGAGGAATCCTATTACGAACCGGAAATTAATTTAGACATCACACGTGACGACTCCAATGAGCGAGCTTATCAAAAGTTAAGCGAAAATTGCAAGTTGAGCAGCAGCTGCAGGGAACCTCTGGACTTCGTGCCTGGTCACATAAATCAAAGTCTGGTTATTGAGCCAAAGCCAAGAAACTCTGAACTGTCTAATTTAAGTCCTAACATGCCACTGTAAACTCAAAAAGTACCTATCAACAGATATAAACAAAAATCTTACTTACCAAATATGTAGGAGGAATATAAATATTCTATTCCTTGTGTGAGCCGCAGAGACAATTTAAAAGAATGAGATGTTGACTAAAAGGACATTCTGACCTTCTTCACAAGATGGGTTAAGGAATTTGACCTGTCCTGAACTTAAATGTCGGTTACCTACATATCCATATTTACGATAATATTTCTATTAACGCAAAATCATACTGTTGATGTGTCCAGAGCTTGCGGTATATCAACTTATCGTGCACAATATTCTAATGCCTGCGGCCCTTGGCATTTCATCCTAATTAATAATGTTTTGAAATTAAAAACTGTCCACATATTGCCCATATATAAAAAGCATAACAAGTTGTTATTTTCGTAAAATAAGACATTGTCTTTATGCATCATACATACAAAAAAAAACATTTTCGTTATCACATTTAAAGAATTTTTGATAAATGAAGAAACTGCAACTCACTGCAGGTAGTAAATAACCGCAGACCACTCCAGTGTATATCGAACCCCTATATGACTTTTTTTGGTCTTGATACTGTTTAAACATTTAAATATAAATGGCTTACGTAATTCTAGTTACATGACTATTTAACGATAAAATTTAAATAATTGTTTCTGTTTCGGAATGAAGATTTTACAATTATACGTTTCTCTCCCTAATTAACAAATCCTTTAGATAACAACCCACTGATGTTCTCATTTAGAAGTAAACCAGTAGTTCGTGCTGTTTCATCCCAACCCACAAAGATTTAAACCATGTTAGTTCCCACACATCCTTGTCAAAATGTCGTGCAGTGTTGAGAGACTTTGTAATCAATGTGTTATCAGATTTTTCTCTGCTACTTCATTTTTCTAACAACAATTAAGAGTTGCCCTGGCAGAGTAACATATGTTTATAATAAACTCGAGTTATTTATTTTTTTATTTTATTATTATTGCATTGTTTAGACTTTTATTAACTGTTAACGATTCGGTTTATCATAGCACACCTTCAAATAGAAACTCAGAAAGAATAGCTATTTTTATTTCGTTCCACAAATGGTCTTTGCAGAAATAATCTTTTCTGCAAACTAATTTTGTTTCATGTCTTTTGCAATAATTATATGTAAATCGAAACGTGAATTGAAATATAACAATTTATAGAGAATAAAAAAAATACAGGTAATTTTATCACGGATGGGAAGAGGTTAAAGATTAAAAAACAGTTTTTTTTGTAAATTTTGCCTTATTAGCATTTAGCCGATTTCTTGATGCAGACGAATGTAGCACGTTTGCCAGCTAGTGTCAATTTTGTGACATTATTTTCTTCAGCTAATACAAAAGTATTTGTGTATACATTTTACAGGCGCAGTAGCTAAGTGGCGTTGAGATCTACTTAGTTGCTGAAAGTGCTGGTTTGATTCCATCATCAGGCAAATAAAAAATACTTGTGATTTGCTCTAAATATGGTTCGAACTCGGTTTTGCATACGAGCATTGATTAAGGAATGAATAAGATACGCGACTCCAATGGTAAAGTGCGAGCGTTATTTTGGGGGCGAGATTTTTGGTAAGTTGTGGGCATTCCTGTGATTCACGTAGTATGCTTTTGATAAACCTGTGTCCTGTCTGGTTTTATATATGTAATTTATAATGTAGTGGTAATAAAAATTGAATGATCAGATTGATTTTAGTTTAAAATTATGAGACGGTTGAAAGTCAAACAAACGTTGAGAAATAGCTGGCAGAGGGAACATACTACGTTAATAATTTTAAACTAAAATTTTAACCTACACATTAAATTTGTATTACCACTAGATTATAAATAATAAAAAACCAGACACGACACAGGTTTATCAAAAGCATACTACGTGAATCACAGGAATGCCCACAACTTACCAAAAATCTCACCCCCAAAATAAGGCTCGCACTTTACCATTGGAGTCGCGTATCTTATTCATTCCTTAATCAGTGATACGAGGCAATTAAGAAAATATTCCAAGAAAACAAACTGTTTCAAATTGTAAAATATATCCAACAGATCATTACTTGATTAACTATAACTATATTATATGTTCAATTGTTCAATTTAATAAATATATATACCCTCAAGGCAAGCTCCGACAAAGTATGTGGGCTGACTTTAAGAATTTATTTATTTACGAATAATATAAACGCGGGCCCATAAAGTTACTTGTGTTTAGTGCTTTACTGAATCGTAAAATGTTTAGTTAATAGTACGTTAATGAAAAATACTTGTATTACAAAAAATATTGTAGGTATAACACGAAATATATGTTTAAGACACTGGTTAAAATCGAAAAATGCATAATAAAATAAGCTACATAGTAACTGAATCGTTTCTGTTCTGTTTCTGTTAGTTAATACTGGCACCTAAGTTTAAGACATCATCAAGGAATTTGACCATATAACATCAAATAAATAACATGTTGCACACTTTCCAAGGAAATTACCTATCACTAATTTGTTTTAATAAAGTCTATATTTTATTTAAAAGTATGCGTATAATTATTTGTACTTTTAAATAACGTTTTTTATTTATTTGTTTTTTTGTCTTTATTTATAGTGTTGTCGTATTAGGTAAGATGTCGGTAGGTTAGGTTTAGTTATAAAATGGATACATTGTAGACATCCTTGTAGATGTTCTAATCAGTAGTAAGTACTCTCGTTAGTTATAGTGTTTTCGTGGCTGTACCCATTCAGGCTGTACCCATAGCCAAAAAAAAAACTTTTCTCCAGTTCAACATGCAACATAAAATAAACAAATTGTTTCTTATTATAGTCAATCGAATTTTGATGCTAGTGTTTTTATTAATTCCTTAAAGTGTCATGTGTTAACCACAGTTTATCAAGCTTATAAATGCATGCAGCTACTACATTAATCAACGAAGATCAAGATCAACATAAAATTGCTGAAAATTGTCTTAGTCTGTACCTTAATTTTCAATATGCAGAGATCATATAGTTCGCAGATAATTACTACAATCCAAGATAAATATTTAACACAATTTGTCCTCAAGTAGTTTATCACACTGTTTAATTTAACTTATTACGATTAACGCATCATTAAACCACGAAAATGTTATTGTAGGCATTCAATTTATTGGGAAAGAAATCAACGATAGGCCCTAGATTACTACAAAAATAGACCAAATATCATTATAGGTATTTTATAATATAATAAATTTTTTGCATTTGCATGAGTGTTTTAATAAGCAGGAATATATTATCCACTCGGACAGAAATAATTATCCTTCAAGATCTTTTTGCTTCTGATTGCGCATCCTCTACCTATACATCTTTTCAAAAAAATATACAGGGTGCTTGTGAGAGTCCGAAACATTTTACCAAAAGAGTAAACTCATGTTAGCAACGGTGATACAAAAAATAGTTAAAGGAAAAAGATTGAAATCATATAATATGTATTATGTTTAAATTTGAAAATTGATGGAAAATTCTGAAAAATAATTTTCCACCATTTTTGTAACACTTAAACTGGAAACAAAGCTCGAGCATTGTTAATATTCCTCGGACAGGAAAAATTATTCTTCAAGATTTTTTTGCTTCAGATTGCGCATTTTCCGACCTATGCATTTTTTCAAAAAAAATATACAGGGTGCTCGTTACATTTTTTGTGTATTTTTTTTAAACAAAAATCTTGAAAAATAGGTTTTCCTGTCCAAGGAATATTAACAATGATCGACCTTTGTTTCCAGCTTAAGTGTTACAAAAAAAGGTGGAAAATTATTTTTCAGATTTTTCCATCCTAATTTTAAATATAGACATAACGTACGATTTCAAGTTTCTTTTTCCTTTAACTTTTTTTATATCACCGTTGCTAACATAAGTTTACTCCTGTGGTAAAATAATGTTTAGGCCTCTCACGAGCACCCTGTACATTTTTTGGAAAAATGTATAGGTCAGAGGATGCGCAATCAGAAGCAAAAAAAAATTTGAGTAATATTTTTTTCTGTCCGACAAATATTAACAACGATACAGCAATGTTTCCAGCTTAAGTGTTACACACTCTATAACATCTTCAATATTTACATACAGCTCCCTAGCGGTATAATAGATCTGTCTTTCGTGAAATCACTAAAAAAAAAAAAGTACAAGTACAACTATTACTTCTAATTTCACTCTACTTCACTTTATAGAAAAATGTGAATTTACTTTATCCTGTTGATTCTCGATCACAAACATTTTTAACGTACACAAAATTATACCTTGTACTCCAGAGTAGCTAAATGTAGGTTTTGAAAACAGAACTATCTATATTAATCAAACACATATACTAATGCCAATTGTTAATAAACCTTCAAACTAATTTTTCTTACTATTACGTTTATTTAACAAAGATAGAATTGATAACGTCAGAATGCACCTATTTTACCATAAACTTTCGCTATCAAGAACTGTTGTTACATTTGTTCTTTTCTTTTTTTGATTGTATCTGCCTCATAATTATTTACAAGTACGACAAAACCGAGTCAGCCGTGATCAGTATGAAATGATAAGAATATGCATGTTTTTGTAAGAACAAAAGGAAACGCGGGTATCATGACATTATTTTATTTTATACATTTAATAATTCTTGCGAGTTCAACAATATATATGTCCAGTAAAAATACTAAAGTAACTTGCCTTTAAATGCAACAACCGATTTTGTGTTTAAATTCACTAGTTACCAATAAACTGCTCATAGGCTTCTGTGCAAATAGGAAAATATTTACCTATGCCTTAATCAGAATTAAGCATTATTGTCCCTACATTTGAAGTTTACCTCTTATCGAACCAATAATTACAAGTTCCTTTGTCTTCTGGCTTTATTCCCGCACCTCTATGCGATGTCCAGTTGAAAAAATCTCAAAACTCAGAAGATCCACGAAGATTAATGTTTGATGACAGGTAGCCCCTAACCAAAAATGGCATAGCTTGCTGACCAGAAATTTCCATTGGGGTTCCGGGCCCCAAAATTAGTTAACGCTAATGTAAAGACACTTACAGAAGTGTTTTTTTTTATTTGTCGGTTGGCACTCAGCGAAAACTTTACTACCTACATAAAATAACTGTTCAAAAATAGGAAGAACTAATGAACGAGAAGTTCAATAAAATCATCTTCCGCTTTTAAGTGTGAAATAAAATTTATTTCACATTGTCAATAAGATTCATTGTCGCTTCTGTGATAAAATAGGTACGCTGTAAAATGAGTCTTTATTCGACATTCGTAAAAATAGTTTTTCAAATTAAATAGAAAACATTAATTATAACTTCTTACTTGAGTCTCCTGAGGATGGTAAATACTATGTAGTAACAGATTATAATACATTCTATAAGTTACAAGTACCTAATACAAAATGCAATTACAAAAGTGACATTTAAAGAAAATAAAAATGTACTCCATCTATATCTAAAACACAGAAACGTGGTAACTAAATATAAGAAATTTGTTTACCCATCTTATTTTTATTTTGCATATAAACTTCCTGAACGTAACTAAGTACAATATATTTAATTTCACTCATACACTACTAGATAGATTAATAAGAAATCTACTGCAATTCCATTATTTAAATCCGTACACAAAGATTTTCGTTATTACGAACCTAAATTCTATAATTATCTTTCACCTGAAATTAAAAAAATGGTAAAGAAAGACATACAATTAAAGGAAATGTAATAAATACAACAACAATCTCATTATTGTTAAAAGTGTGTGTCTAAATCACAGCTCAAACCACATCTTGAATATCACAACAGAGACGTAACGTGCAATTCACAAATGAATTGAAAGCTAAACTTCTTAAAAATATGAATATTTGAAACTTTCGTCAGGGTGATGAACAGTTTCATTTGGAAAATATTACTTTCGAGAATATCCTGTAATGCCATAATTACTAACAAATGTTAAAAAACATAATGCATTATTCTTTCCGGAATATACAGTAATTCATTTCAAAAGTGTCATAATTCTTTCAGTTTGAACACAAAATCTTTCTATTACACACGGGCGAAATAAGACATTTTGCTGCGTCCAAGTCGAGCAGAGTTCAAATCATAAGCTGTATCGAATTCCAAATAACAAACATGAGCAAATCTTTTCTGTCAGTCCGTGTCAGTGTCAACTAAAAAATACTCGTTTTGCTTTATTTCTGGCAAAGTAGCAAACTTAACTTTCGAAATTTTGTCAAATAAATTTTTTTTAAATGGAATTCTTTGCTAAAAAAGAGATTACTTTTTACTTTTTAGTACGATTTTTTTTACTCAAGTTTTTGAAAAAAAAACACCTTTATTATTATTATTATTATTATTATTTTTTTTTTTTTTTTTTTTTTTTTCCGTTTCCGGAAGAAATTGCAGGACAGTCTCCCTGTGGCCTCCGACACCACACAGAGAGCAACTCCCCACATCCCACAGGGTTAGTCACTGTAGATTCCAGACTCATGTGCCCTAAGTAGACGAAGGGATCCCAGGATGACCGCTTTCTGCATTTGACCAGCCAACCATTCTGCCGATGTTTGGCAGGCAGGCATGGTCTTCAATGCGGAGAGCAGCGTGGGCTTCATACCTCCGAGTACACCGATTATCAGGACGACCATTTTGACAGAGTAGCCTGGGTATAGCACTTGGAGCTCGTACCGGAGATCTCTGTATTTAGTCCGTTTCTCCTCCTCCTTCAAGGCGATGTTTGTCTCAGCAGGTGCTGAGAACTCGATGACATACATCACCTTGGTCTGTTGGTCGAGGAGGACTATGTCAGGCTTATTGGCGTGAATTCGCCTGACGGTCGGGAACGAGTAGTTCCAGTAAATCCAGCATTTCTCGTTCTCGACAACGGACTCGATATCTCCGGGGACGGAAGGCAGCACTGATGTTTGGTCTATCTGGTACGCGAGTGCCGTAGATGGTAGTATAGCACTCGTAAAGCCGCGTTATGTCGTTGGATGTAGACCGAAGTCGCATAAATCGGGCATGCAGATAATAAATGCATGAGCGACTCCGGCGCCTGACGGCAGGTCCTGCAGTTGATATCAGGTACCTCTACACCCATCACGCGACTGCGATAGACCAATGTGTTAATAACACCATCTTGGCAGGCCACAATGTATCCCTCGGTCTCCGACTTCAGCCCCGCTGACCTTAAAAATGCGAAGGTCAGCTCTGTCGATAAACCCAGTGCTTCTATGTTGTTATAGAAAACACCGTGCAGGGGTTTATCGACGTGCTGCCTGAACAGATTTCTCTGTTCGGCAGCTTTGATGTGGGCTGTCAGACGATTAGGCGGAAGCTCAGTGACTGAGTCACCTCGCCGGCCTTCTCGCCTGTAGTCGAACACGAGACCGAGTTCATCTGCGGCCCTCTGTGCTGCCCTAAACAATAAAGCGCCAACTCCCACAACTTCATGATCTCTCACTAACTGTAGGAGTGGGTCCGAGCTCCTGATGACATTACATGCCATACTCAGTGCCACTCTGCCATGCATGCACTCCAGACTCAAGAGTCCTCGGCCCCCCCCGTTGACGTGGGAGGTACACACGAGGAACGGACGATCTAGGATGAATACTCCTATGAATATTCATCATCTTGCGGGTATTCCTGTCCAATTGACGCAGCTCATCTACTCCCCATTTGACTACACCAAAGGAGTAGAGCAGAATCGGAACGGCAAGCATATTAGTGGCAGACACCTTGTTCTTCCCCGAAAGTTCTGATGACCAGATCTTTCGGAGTCGGTGTCTGTACTTGCCACGGAGAGAATCCTTTATTTGGTTCACATCCTGTATGTGGCGTTATTCCACACCCAGGTATGTGTAGGTCTCTCCGGCATCCAAATGTCGTAGGATGCTTCCGTCTGCGAGCTGCGCATCTTCGTGGAATTCCCCGCATCGTCCTCTCTTGAGGTGGACGACTGCGCATTTGTCCAACCCAAACTCCATTCCAATTGCCCGCGTGTATTCCTCGACCACCCTGAGAGCATTTTGAAGTTCTCGCTCTCCGGAGGTATAGAGTTTAAGGTCATCCATATAAAATAGATGGGTGACCTTATGCCTCCGGTTGCTGGGTGGCCCACATTGATACCCGCGGGTTTGGCGGAGTCCAACAGATAGCGGCAGCAGTGAGATGCAGAAGAGGAGCGGACTCAAAGAGTCACCCTGAAACACTCCTCTCTTAAATGTCACCAACTCTGTCGAAACTCGCTCGGCACCGGATGTTATGGTGAAGCGAGTTCTCCAAAGCGGCAACAGTTGTTCGATGCATCTCACTAGTGGTGCTGGTACCGCAAGACATCCGAGCAAGTGTAACAAAAGCTCGTGGGATGTTGTATCAAATGCCTTGCGATAATCAATCCAGGCCATTGACAGATTCCGCTCGTACTGCACAGAATCCTGTGTAATACAGCGGTCTATCAGCAGGTTTTCCTTGCAACCTGCCAGGCCCTTCTTGGCACCACGCTGTTCGTTTATCTGCTGGTAGACCGGATCAACAGACCTCAACATCCTGGTATACAAGATACGAGTAAATAACTTGTAGCAGGAGTTGAGGCAGGTAATCGGCCTATAATTTTTTGGGTCAGACAGATCCCCCTTTTTGGGGATTAGCACAGTTCGCCCCTCGACAAACCAGTCCGGAATTTGCTGCCCCTCGTTCAACCATGAGTTGAAAACTCGGGCCAGATGGCGGTGGGTGGAAGGGAACTTCTTCCACCACCAGTTGTTTATACCATCTGGACCCGGGGCAGCGAAGTTCTTGGTTCCAACAAGTGCTTGTTGAACCTCTTCCGTACTGATTGCCGGGCACACTTCGTCTGGCTCTTCTAAGACTCTACGACAGAGAGCCTCGAAGTGTGCTATAGCTGGAGTGTCATTATCGAATGGACTCGCGACTTCGTAGATTCCTTTCCAGAAGGCTTCGACATTATCAACAGTTGGCGGATTTTCGACAACACGCTGTGGCTCTTGGAACAGGCGAGACGGGTTTGTTTGAAACAATTTGTTTTGTTCCAAACTCCGCATTCGCCTGACCAAAGTTTTCTTAATAGCCATAAGCGCTCGAATCCTATCTAGACAGTGCTGCTTGATGGTCTGCAGCACTGTGCGATTTAGAGTGTGGTGTTGGCGTCTCAGTCCGGCTGCCACTCGCCGGACCTTCGGTGTAAATGGTCTACCTGCGACTATATAATCCACCACACTCTGGATTCGAGAAGCGTGTTGCCTTGCTGATCGAATTTTAGTTTCGATCTTCTGTACGCGCCGCTTAGCTTTCTCGACCCTATCAACTGCGCTTGCCAGGCGCTGTTGTGGGACGAGTTGCTTGGCGGCAGCGTACACCGCGCTGTTGATCTGCCAGATGTTGGCATCTTCTGGAAGCTCCTCACTGATCAACGAGTCCATTCGTGCCAGGTCTTGTGGCTTAGGGTTAACCCTGGTGTTAAGGTTAACCCTCGTCCTTAAATCGACATCGGTGTACTGTGGAGGATGACCCTCGTCAGCAGGTATTTGCCGCGGTGGAAGTGCGGCAGGCACTTCCTCACGCTGACGAGGTGCCCTTACGTAACCTGTTCGGCGCAGGAAGGATACTTGGTCTCTCAGATGTTGTTGAGAGAAGGCGCGATACTCCGGGTGCATATCGCACCACAACCGGCGTAATCGCGCCATGTATCCCCTACGCCCAGGCTCGCTGCTCTCATAGCAGGTCAGCAAGTCATCCCTCAGTTCCCCTGTCCACTTAAAGCGTCCATGTACATTTGCCAAGTCGTCGTCGTTGAGACCGTCCGGTAAGGCCCCTCCCACCTGTCTCTGACCCCCATCCGACTGGGGTCGATTGTGAGGGGCCTGTCCTCTGTCTCGGTCGAAAACCAGAGGAAAAGAGTCCCCAGGATGGTTAGCCATGAGGACCCACGTCCGACATTTGTCAAGGAGGGTTGCCCCTCCCTGTCCAGGGTGCACCGCGAGGAGGTTGCCGGTCCGCATTTCGCACCCCTATTATTATTATTATTATTATTATTATTGTTATTATTATTATTATTATGTTTACTTTTAAACTGTGTATTATTCAGCTTTTTATTATGTAGCTGTAATTGTGGGATTTTATAAAAATTGTCTTCGTAAGTATTGATTTGTTTAAAAAAATATATAATAAAATAAATATAAAAATAATCTGTGATTTTCAAGAATTATTATTTCAATGAACTTTATAATTTATGTAAACGGTTTTTCAAAAAAAATCCTTGTTAGTTAACTAAAATAGTTAAATGAACAAAATTCTTGTTAAATATTAGGAGGAAGTATATTAAACATATAAAATTTAGTGATCTCTACAAATATTTTCCATTTCAAAACGATAATAGCAGGAGCGAGCGAAGCGTTCCTAAAATGATTACAGGAGAGTAATTTGTTTCTCAAACAAAAACATTTAATAAGCCGGTAAATTTAATAATACTCTCTATCCATATACATGGTCAAGTTAACCTTTTTCTATACTTGTTAAGTACTGTAAGATGTACTATATCATGTTTCTTTCTGAGAAAACCTGATACTATCATTAAATTATTTTATGTCTACATCTCTTTTGGATAATTCGAGGTTTTATACGCTCACGGGTAAGACAAATAAACATCCAACGTCCAGTTATTTTAAAAATATAAAAACGGCTTACCCAACATACACTTTCTACTTTCTATACCTATTAAAATCATAGAAACATTTCTGTGTTAAAATTTAGCTTTTATTTATATGACTGTGGCACCTGTTACTAAATTTATAAAACTTGTTTGAAGAAGTCAATCAGGTACGGGTTAAATATGCCATTTGCATATGAAATCTGTCTAAAGAATTAAATTAATTTGATAGTTATAAATGAGAGACAAGTTCAGAATTGATTTTAAAGCGTCTACACACGAAATTTTTTAAATTTTATTCGTTTGTATTAATCGCATTTCCTTTGGCACTATTCTCTTTTTATTTAACTAAGACAAGCAATATAAGCTTCGGAAAATGTGAAATTTTTCAACCTAATTCAACAATCTTCAAGACGTTGCGTGAAGTAAGCTTAACACTGTCTATAAAAAAAATATATTCTATTACTACAGCTTATTTTCAATTCATTAAAATTATGTCTCTCTTCTTTATTTGTAAAGCCATGTTATATGCAAGGTATGCCGAAATTCGGAGTCAATCTCCTAATCCATAGTAGATTCTATTATATTCTCTATTTGAGTCATATACAGGGTGATACGTAAATGAACGGGCTTAAAGCAGGCACGTAACGAGGGACTAAAAATATGATGATTTAACGCAAATTTATCTATTTATATACCAAGTTGCACCTCTGAGGGCATAGAAGCCTACAAAGTGGACCTTAAAATTTCTAAAAAAATTAATATCTTTACAAAACTTCACGTAGAAGAAGTAAATTTCGGCTCACGACGTGTCTTATGTTAATGAAACCACTGCAAGGGGTTGATTGGGGATGACTCGCCCCTAAAATTATATTAAAACTTTTTTTGTTGCAGTCTGCTGGGTGATCTTAAAGAAATTAATTTCATTTCACGTTGTAAGAGTTATAAACCCTATATCCTATCTCCTAATGTCGCCATTTTTTTAGATACAAGGTTAAATGTCACTGGTGAACCCTATCATGTTTCCATTTTACTTCCTCACCAAAAGTGAGGAAGGTATGTATTCGTGAAAAAATTTTTGAAAATTTTTATTGCATTTCTGGACGAATCTCGACGAATTATGACGATACACAAAATTTCAGACAAAAAAAAATTTCTGTCTGTGTGTGTGTGTCTGTGTGTCTGTGTGTGTGTGTGTGTATCGCGATAGCAGCTACAGTTTTTGAGATAAAGCTTTCAAATTTGGTACACACGTTCTAGAGGCCAAGGAAAAGATTGAGTTCGTTGATGAGCAAAATCGGTCCACTGGAAGGGGGTCTACCGGACCCCAACATTTTTATTTCTAACTTTACAAAAATATTTTTCGTGATGAAAGATTATAAATAGGATCTAATATACAAATCCATTATAATATTGTGTCCAAATGTTGAAATAAACAAAATACGCCAAAAAAACCAAATACGTCAAAAAAATTAAAATACGTCAAAATACAAAATACGTCATAAATTACTTTTATTATAAACTCCACCACACGGTGAGGAAGTTTTGATCCCAGAATTGGCAGCGGTTTTTAATAATATAATAGTTTTAATACGCGATCACGGCACACTAATCATTAATATTTGCCAAGGTTCATATCACGGCCACCTAGATTTAATACAATAAAATGGCTGTTAGATATAATTTAAAAAACAAATGCCATGTTGCTATACATGATAGAAAAGAGAATTTAAATACGAATCAAATAGGTAAAAAAAATATAAATCGGTATAAGTACATACATTGAGAGAAAGTTACTATTTTAGGTACCTAATTCTTGAATAATATACACACCACATGTAATTACACCACATGTAATTACGACCCCCTTTATCTATGCCCAACAACAATTTATTTCGGTATGGGTTGGTGAGAATAAGCAACCCAATTTCCGATATCATCGAACCAAATATCTTTTGAAATTTTATCTTCCACTTTAACTTAACTTTAACTTTAAAAAAATCTGTTAGGTCCTGATTACTAGTAACGCCAATAATTTTGTAAATGAGTTTAAAATAATTTACGAATATTCGTACAATGGTAAAATTATTCCACTAATAACATTTTTGGTCAATTCGTTTAAACAGTTTTCTCAAGTTTTGATTAATTTTCGGAATTTCGAAAATTAAACACATCACAATAATAATTTTTCTTACCAAAGAAGGTTACCATTTTGTATATATCGTTCCAGTCCTTCACTTGACTTAATTTACTTTACATATATACTCTTTGCATAATTAGTGATTAGATAAAACTGCTGAAGAATTTGAAATGACGCGGTAATTACATTTAATGAAAAATCGCTTTTTGGTTCTACATCTTTTGAATCAGCAAATTGCTCCGATTTAGTAGTAGTTTTATATGGTAATATGAGTACACACAAAAGTAACTTCTTCTTGTTTATACTACCAATCGCATGTTATTTAATTTTGTTAACTGTTCCACTGACCATAAGCAGACCAGATGTAGTGTCAATTTTCTGAATTGAAAATACTTGGTTGCAAGGATTTGATCCAGAAACATATTATTTATTTGTGGTTTGCTAAAATTAGATGGGAGAGGGAACAGTCGACCTAATATAAAATCGTAGATTTCTCTTACTTCAATAACTTGGGAGGGAGCTAGAAAAACAAGAAAAATATTCCTTGATAATAAGAATGAGTTGGTTAAGGATGAGTTGGTTAAGGGAACAATATCCTCATTATATTCATCAGACGTTGACTGTTTTTAATAATAAAAGCAGTAAACCGCTATATTTTCCTTCCCTGTAATTTTTTTTTTTTTTACTTTATAAGGGTGCCCGTTTTTGGACCCGCAGCATTGGGATCTCTCTTATTTTAAGAGATACGAAGTCGATTAATTTGAGCAAAGTTGCGCGATTTTATGCTGATCAATAATCTGAAAAGAAATTTATATATCGTTTTTAGTTTTGAAAATATTAGAAAAAAAACGAAAAATCGTAATTCTCGTTTTTAATTTTTAAATTGAAAACTAATAAAACTATCTATTTTAAACATTCTTAAGGCACTTTTTCCCCAGGTAGCCGAATATGCCATTGCATTTGCCATGACGTCTTAAGACGGCAGAGAAACCTCAGTCAACTTTATTTAATTTAATACATCTTTTTTTTGGCATATTCCTCGGGAAAAAGTGCTTTAAGAGTGCCTTTGTTTAAAATACGTAGTTTACGATAGAATTACAATTTTTCGTTTTTTTTTTTTCTAATATCTTCAAAACTAAAAACGATAGATCAAATTTCGTTTTAGACTATTGATCAGCATAAAAGTGCGCGACTTTACTCTAATTTAACCGAAAAACGGGTACCCTGTATATACATTTCGACGAAATTGCGGTTTTTGATATTTATTTCAAGTTATCTCTATTGTTGCTCAATATTTTCTTATAATAGTAAACATCTTAACTCATCTGCATTGATAATAGGGGCATGTTTTTGAACATGTTTTGACGTCAATGGTGTCCTATTAAAATATGAGCAATTAAAGAAAAGTTAAGGTAAAAGTAAAGAAGAAAATTCAATTGCTATACAACTCCTAGACTAATACCTTAATTTAATATCAAATTTTTTATTTAACATCTAACCATAATCAATATTCACTTTATGAGACTAATAGTATTAATAATTTTCCCATTATGTCCTATTACGCGGTCTACAAAAAATTTTAAACCGCATCTCCATTACCAACTTCTGCAACCTTTATTGGAAAAGTAAATGTCGGTAAATTGGTTTCACAACAATTTCTCTGCACACATGCAAGATAGTTTCATGTAATACCTGCCTTGAATAACATTTTTTATTGTTTTTACTGCATAGAAAATAACTCCAATCGGTATTGTTTTCCGTTTTCTATTTAATATTAATGTTATCTGTTTGTATAAAGTGAATTATCATTTATTTAAAATATTATCACATTGTTTCGAAATCTGATCTCCGCTGTACTTAAAATGGTTAGTTGTTTGGTTAACGCAGATTTCAACACAAGAAACTCACTGTATCTAAAGCGCTGATTTGTTTTTTAAAATTATTATTTATTTACGTCGATGAAAACTGTGCATTGTGCAGTGCAGATTACCAATAATTACTATATTTTAAAGACAGAGAATTATCACCAATTAGAATATGTAAATAATCCCTCGATTATTTGTAATAAATCATGTGGTTTTGACATTATTTAACCGGTTTAAACTTTTTTTAATCAAGTTCATATTATTGATGCAATGTATTTTAGTTTAGCACCCATGGGGATTAACATATTTTTAACGGATAATATTAGAAAATAATTATTTTCTAGTAATTTGTACAAATATAATTTTTTGTACAAAATAATACCATTTTCTAATTTTTGCTGACAGCTGCAATTGAAAGTAATTAAAACAAACAAGAAGTAATGAGACCCTCTTTGTCAAACCAAATGAAATAACTTTAGATATAAACTACACATTTAAGAAACCCGAGAAGAAACCATCCTGAATATTAGGACTATTTCAAACATTCCAACATTCCAGAATGAATTTAATTCAAAATCATACATCTGTCAATTTCCAATATTTGCACACCCCCTGTGGAATATAAAGAGCTCAGTTAAAAGAAAATATTAATTTAGAACTTAATTAATGAAGGGAGCCATTTGTCAGAAATTAACATACTAGAAAACCCAGATCCACCTTCAAAAAACAAGTAAAGCGATCATTCCAAAATTGTTCCAGAAATATGAAGCTATAATATCCCTAAGACATTGATAATGTACGAGATAATTTTATGACAATCGAAAGCACGTTGCTTGAGGTTGTCATAAAATTATGAGGCATTTGTCAATGTCTGAGGGATATTCGGTCAGAAAATTTTTTGAAAAAATAAAATCAAAATGTCGCAACACAACAAAACAATTATTTATTTATTAAAAGTTTATAGATTGAGAATTGTCATTGCCAAAACGTGACATTTTGATATGTATTTGGCAGTTATTATGAAGTTGTCAAAGTTAAGCAGTTAAGTTAAGAAAATTTTTCAGGGTTTTCAAGGTCATTGTGTTTTGCAAGTACCCCAAAATTTCTATTAAACTCTACATTGACATTAATAAACGTCTAATGCTTTTTAAATTTTGAATAGGAGAAATTATTTATTATTACAATAAATATAGAACACTCTACTTAACCAATATAATGTATTAAAAAATATAAGTATATCAAATAATAAATAATAACAATAATAACAATAACAATACACCACATGTAATTACGACCGACCCCCTTTATCCCAGAAGGCTCTAGAAGAGCCTTGTGCGGGAGGGGGCTACACATTTAAAGACAAGGGACACACATCCAATATCCGTCTATAATGGAAAAATCCCTCTCACAGTATTTTCCATTGCCACGACCGGGATTCGAACCCGGGACTTTTGGGTGAGAGGCAGGTACGCTACCATCTTGATCATCAGTCATATAAATACAAAATATCAGTCATATAATACAAAATATTGCCCAGCAATATTTTGTATTAGGGCAATATTTTGTATTATATGACTGAGCAATATTTATTAAAAGTAATTTTTTCGTTGTCTTTCTATAGTTTAAATTTAAAACATTTCGAGGATAATTTAAATGAGCATTATTTAAAATTAAAAAAGCATTTAGTTAAAGAAGCTAGGTCTAAGACCCAACGTAGGTACTTAAAACTTTCTTATAGTATTTAAAACGAAATTTAAAATTTTGCTGATTTATATTTTGTATTGCAAACTGAAATATTTACTTAGTGCACAATATACAAAATTTCAATGTGCAAGTTAATCGATCTAATGCTCAAGATATTTAAAATAATGCGCGGTTAAATCTTACCCAAAAATTTCTTCCCGTTTGCTGAGGGGGGGGGCCAAGGCCCCCTCGGCCCCCCCTGGTTACGCCACTGTGTCATAGTGATTGAAAATTTCCCTGGATATCAGTGTAATCAGTGTAATCTTAACATGATTGGGTGATTTGTGTCACTTGACAAGAAATAACGAAATTTAATTGGTTGTTAGAACTGTCAAAAAATTTTCTAAGAAAGACGTTACGTCACGTTACCAACCTAAAAGCAGAATTTCAGCTCTTTACACCTATAGTGACAGTAGTGATATGAAGTATGAGAACAGTATATAGGAAATTCAGATTTTCATTAAAGTTTATCAAAGTTGGTTAAATTGGTTGATTTGAGCGTCACTATGGCACGTCAAAAATAAAGTAAAATAACTATAGATCACTCGATATCTATGTTCGGGTTGGCGACCATTCGTTAAATCTGGAACACTCGTGTTACTAATTTAGCTAAGGCAGCAGCATGGTGTAAGATAATTAGGTGATGAAACGCCTCAATTAGAATGTCTCCAAACTGTTAACGCTTGAGACGCGAAATCGTAAGACAAAGAGAGAGAGTGTGGGGCCACAAGGGCCGCGCGGGCTACGGCCCGTATCGTCCCTAGTTAATTTCCACTTCATTTTACCAGGTCAAAAAATATACCATTCGATGCAGAAAAATATGTAGAACACGATTGTTGAAAAATTATGTGTCTAGATTGTCGGCTAGTCTGCAAAAAAAAATAAAAACCGAAAATGAAATTGGACGCCGGCACGTTTAACTCGAAACGCTGCTAAAACTGTTCGAGTTATGAAAAAAATTAACATAAACAATTTTATAGAGAACTAAATTTCCTAAAAAAAAGTCAGTGACGGCATATGTCTATCTTAAATATTTTAGGCGTGAGCACGGTGTAAGACAATTCTTACACCGTGGGCCTGAGAGTTGTGCGCTGGAAAACGATAAGTTTAATTTAACAAAAGATCAGCGCGCGAATTTGAGGCGCCCTCACACCAAAACTACTAAAGATAGACTAATGCCACCACTGACTTTTTTATAGGAAATTTAGTTCTCTATAAAATTGTTTATGTTAGTTTTTTTCATAACTCGAACGGTTTTAGCAGCGTTTCGAGTTAAACGTGCCGGCGTCCAATTTCATTTTCGGTTTTTTTTTTTGCAGGCTAGCCGACAATCTAGACACATAATTTTTCAACAATCGTGTTCTACATATTTTTCTGCATCGAATGGTATATTTTTCGACCTGGTAAAATGAAGTGGAAATTAACTAGGGACGATACGGGCCGCAGCCCGCGCGGCCCTGGTGGCCCCATACTCTCTCTCTTTGTCTTACGATTTCGCGTCTCTAGCGTTAACAGTTTGGAGACATTCTAACCATACGATACATTGAGGCGTTTCACCACCTAATTATCTTACACCGTGGGCAGCAGCAAAGAAGCTTGGGTTTCTTCCACAGGGTGTTTCAAAAGTAAGCGTAAACGTTCTGGGGGCGTAATCTTCGGATAAAAATAAGACAAGTTCCTATCAACATGGGTCCGGAAATGCTTTTTGAGGAAGTTACGGCCTTTTAAATAGCGAATAAAAAAGGTTCTTATTTTATTGAATCTTTTAATTTTAATATTTACTAACTAAACTGGACCAAAATTAAATCACGTGTCACAATGACAATCAGTACCAGTAAAACTTCAAATTACTTGAAAACAATGACAAACGTTTGTATGATCGACTGTTGTATCTTTTTCGTAATCAATTTTCTCGAAAACGGTTCATTCTATCGATGAACTAAGAGCACCTATTTTACGTAGAAAACTTTGAAATTTTATAACTTTCAACGAAAACCTTAATAAACTGAAACGAAAAAAAATGGGGTTATTTTAGCCCTTTAACGTTCCCAGTATGTTACGCCCCTGACTAAAATTTTTAAATTCTGAATTCAGCATCGAGTTCAGCGTCAAAAGTTTATACAGTGTATGTATTTTCGAAATGTGATTGTTAACGGTTTCGGAAATATTGCGGAAAACCCGTCTTCAGGGTGCCCCATTCGAAGGGCTGTAACTTCCTCAGAAAGCATTTCCGGACCCATGTTGATAGGAACTTTTTGTCTTATTTTTATCCGAGGATTACGCCCCCAAAAGGTTTACGCTTACTTTTGAAACACCCTTATAGAACAAAGAGACGCCTGATGATCCAAGAGTGAAATTTGGTACATACTTTAAATTTGTCAAAAGAACATTTGGTGATCATAAAGTGGAGAACTGAAACTCCAAAAAATATCACAGGCCTTCCGTATAACATCGTATCCATTCATTGCCCTCATTCTGTAATATTTTCAACAGAGACTGACTGTTTAAGTCATCTTAAATAACCACAAAGTTATTCAAAGTATTTAAATCCAGAGAATGCCACTTTTGTTGTATACGTCACTAAGGATTCATAAAATTTAAGTGTTCCTTAATAATAGAATTAACCAAAGTGTGATCGAATCTCACCATTTATAAAATCATGTCTCACAATTGATGGCCATACCAAAGTCTACAGATATTAGAATATCTGTAGACTTTGGCCATACTGTCGAACACATCGGTTCGATCATGATGTCATTTTCCTCTTTACCATTGACATAATCGCAACCTGAGCTATAGATACGTAGGTTTAGAGCCTAGACTATCACGAAGGATGAAGGATTTTATAAACTGAGCTTTTAGAATGCGTTAAGGCAATTATTTCCAGGATCCCTTTCTGCTTCTACGATTTGAGTAGTGCAACGTCATCCAAAGTCGTTTTTATTTGATTTTAAAGTCCCAATATTTCACTAAATCTTTGATTGAGATTGATAATAGTACTTTCGAAGGTAATCCGTCTGCAAGAGAATATAGCCCCATAAAATCGCCACGTTTCGCACTCATGACCATTACAACTATATATGTATAAACTGCATTTCTTCAAATCAATAATCTATTATTTTTTGTTCTTTTTCTACAACTTTTGAATTAGTAATCTCACGAACTAGGTAAATGTTTAAAATCATGTTTTGCGAAGAAACGATTTACTCTTTTTCACCAAACTGCATTTTTTCACAAATCTTATTATTCTTATTCTTAAGCCAAAAATCAGAAACAAAGAAACAAAAGAGTGCTACCATTTTTATCGGACAACTCACCATTTCCCACAACCCTTGTCATCAATTCTCTATTTCATATCACCAAACAATTTCTCATTCTTCCCACTACGTACGTACCAGTATACACAATATTAGAAAATATATATTTATAATTATTACTTGAATTAATTCCTTTGATCGTGTGCAAAAATATACGTACAGGGTGTTTCCTATAAAACTATACCCCCCCCCCCCCCTTATTTCGGTCAATTACCACCGATTTCAATTTTTCAAAAACCGGTCTAACACAAAATTTTCCGTAGATTTTGAATATGCTATTACTTTTTTTCCTACTTCAACCGTATACGAGGTGCAGAAAAAAGTATAGTTTTTTTAAATGGAACACCATTTTTACATTTGGATTCGCCTCATCCGTCTTATTACAAATATATATGACACTTATATATTTGCTATAAAAATGGCGTAAATAATTGAATTTAAACTTAGGGCGTTTCCTTCAAAACTATACCCCCCTTATTTCGGTCGATTATTAACGATTCAAAATTTTCAAAACCTACACATAGAATTTTTCGTAGATTTCATACTTGCTATTACTTTTTTTCTCCCTTCAACGGTATACGAAGGGTGGAAAAAAGTATGTTTTTTTATGGAATGTCCTGTATTTTTTTACATATTTAGATCCGCCCTACCTTTCTGATTATAAATATATATAATACTTATATATGTAAAAAAATACAGGGCATTCCATTAAAAAAAACCATACTTTTTTCCACCCATCGTATACCGTTGAAGGGAGAAAAAAAGTAATAGCATATATTATGAAATCTACGAAAAATTCTATGTGTAGGTTTTGAAAATTTTGAATCGTTAATAATTGACCGAAATAAGGGGGGGGGGGGGTGTAGTTTTGAAGGAAACGCCCTAAGTTTAAATTCAATTATTTTCGCCATTTTTATAGCAAATATACTTATAAGTGTCATATATATATTTGTAATCAGAAGGACGAGGCGAATCCAAATATGTAAAAATATACAGGGTGAATTTGAAATACACTGGATAATTTTAATCCGTTAAGCTCTATGGACCGTAAAAATTCTTAAAAATAGTCATTTGTAAAATAAATGAAATACAGCCAAGAAAACAATTTTTGATTATTTATTAAATATTCACGACGCTCCTGCCTGAGCAGAACAGCTGATGTGTGTAGCGACATAAATGCCTGTATCCCCACTCTTCTTAGCTATCGTGTTGTTTGTTGTGTTGGCGTAGTTCAGCCTGTGCATCCATGATGTCGAGTGTGAATTTTTCCTAGTGTTTTAAATTTCAGTTTTGTGTTCGTAGCTACCACGTTGCCCGCGTAGTTCAGCCTGTGCATCCATGATGTCAAGTGTGAGTTTTTCCTAGTGTTTTATATTTCAGTTTTGGTTTTACTTGGTAAACACTGCGAATACTGCGTAGAGGTATTTGTTCGTAACCAAGTCAATGTCAAGTTCACCGGTCAGTGTATCCCCAGTGGGACGAGTTTAGGGTTTTTGTGTTGAAACATTAACTATGAAATTTTGAAATTAAAACACTGCGAATTAATTAATTATGCTATAAGAAATTACAGATTAAAAATATTCAGTGTATTTTAAATTCACCCGTAGGGTGTTCTATTTAAAAAAACCATACTTTTTTCTGCCCCTCGTATACGGTTGAAGTAGGAAAAAAAGTAATAGCATATTCAAAATCTACGGAAAATTTTGTGTTCGACCGGTTTTTGAAAAATTAAAATCGGTGATAATTGACCGAAATAAGGGGGGTATAGTTTTATAGGAAACACCCTGTACATGAAATAGTACAAATAATGGTAAAAAAATTATGTATTTGAAAGGAAAATATTAACGCTACGCGGACGCATAGGTATGTGTGCACCTCGACAGTAAATCAAATAATTTTTTGTTGTATTTTTGAAAAATACAAAATACGTCAAATTAAATTTAACAAAATTTTCTGGTACCTGTTAAGCTAGTTAGAAATTTACAAAATACTTCTTTCGTATGATTTTTCATCTTAAATTGTTATTTGATTATAGATTTTGATTCAGGAATAATTTTTTCATGGAAAGGGTCCTTGCGAATGCACTGATCCAATATTTCCTCCTTAGACCGCCCAGATAAAGTTTCAAAATTACAAGGTGAACAGTGTTAGAGAAAAACCTATCATACAGAAACTCTAAAGTAGAATTTTAGTACCATGTTAAATGCAAAAAAAAAAGAAAACAATTTTGCATGGGTTGAATTCTGCATTTCAACATTTGCACCAATTTATTTGACAGCTACTACTAATTGAAACAGTAGGAATATTTTGTTTATTACTAATTTCACGTTTATGGTAGTGAATTTGTTATACACCTGCATTCAATAACGATGATTTATTAACTACAAATTACTTACCCAATTTTCTAATCCTGGCTAGAAAAAGTCCTGATAAAACTATTTTTTTAATCAATGTGCCAAATAGATGGAGCTCCTTTAGGCAGCATTTGCAGGTACAAGTTAATATTTTCGTCTCATTTTTATAAGTAGAGTCTATTCAATAATTTAAACATATCAAATTAAAAGACATATACAGTGTGTCCCACTTTTCATGGAGCCACCCTCATATCTCGCTCATCTGATATCCGAATATTTTGAAATTTTGGTGGCGAACCCACCTATAGAGTGAATCTTGAGATGTAAAGCCGGGTCCAGACTGAGTAACATTGCTATATACCTTTGTTATATAACTCCGCTATGTAACTTTTGTTTAAAAACCCGGTCGCGTCCACACTAAAAGTTAGTCAAGATGGATCTTTCAAATGCAGAAAACCAACTCCTTGCAGCAGCGGCGCGCGTAATTTTGCTTACCACAAGGGTAAGAAAAAAACGAGAAAAAAGCGGTTTTGGGTTCGACCTACACTAAGATCAAGAAGTCAATTTAGTGGGACTCATTTATTAGAAGATCTGAGACGAGACGATTTCGGTAATTTGCATGTTTGTTCCCCGTTCCACTCCATTATTATTATAGACAAAACTCTTAAACTCTTTTTATGAATAAAAATATTATGTGCAGCACTGAATTGTTGACATAAAATATAGCAAGTCTGGACGCGTTTGAAATAGCAGTGCTATATAACTTCTTTTGATCTATTCGGGCTTTACCGAGTCAAGACGGATAACATCTAGCAAGTTATATAGCAAGGAAATCTGCTACATTTAGCTTAAATTTTATTAACATGTTATATAACTTTGCTATATAGCAGTGTTATATAGCAAATCTGGACCCGGCTTAACCACATTTGATTTTAGTCAAGGACGTCCAATTCTAGGATGGAAAAAGAGGTCGATTTTCAAGAAAAAAGTATTGGCAATTTTTTTAGAAAAAAACTATATTCTCAATCAGCACCTTTAGAAACCTCTTCGTATAAGATTACATTGTAGTGGATTCAAATTGAGGAGCCGTCAAAAAAACAATTTTTTATACTAAAAATAATTTATACACACGAATTAAATTTTTTGCCTTATTAAATAAATAATAATTTTGCTGTAAAATCAATTCATACTACTCGTAATACAACACATTATTCTGAACAAAAAATTAAGAATGCATTTTTTTCTATTTGAGAATCCGTTTATCAGATTATACCTAATTATATTTAGCTGAAAAAAATGGTTTTTTGACGGCCCCTATCTCAAATGCCTTTGAATCCACTACGATGTAATCTTGTACAAAGGGGTTTCTAAAGGTGCTGATTAAGAATATCTTACAGGTTTTTTTGTAAAAAAATCGCTAATACTTTTTCCTTGAAAATCTACCCACTTTTTCTACCTTAGAATCGGACACCTCTGACTAAAATCAAATGTAGTTAGTCTAAAGATTTACTTTATTTATAGGTATATATTCGCCACCAAAATTTCAAAATATTCGGATATCAGATGAGCGAGATATGAGGGTGGCTTCATGAAAAGTGGGTCACACTATATACAATAAATTCCAAGTATTTAGTAATTTTTGCCAAAACAATCTTTTATCGCTATCGGTCACGAGACATCGTCGATGTCTTGACTGGTAGTAGCAACTGACCACCAGAGGGATGTACTTATCTCTCACAGTTACTATGTGCTGGGTCTGCCATAGACCAGTTTGGTTTGCCTTTGTTATTTGTCTTTTCAGCTACCTGTGGCACACTGATGAGAACATAAAGAGTTCGAAACCGGTCTGTGTCTGGTGGAGAAAAGACAAATAACAAATTTGGCTACCAATTTTGGATTTATAGGTATAATTCAATGGGAGTCGGGGCCTTTGCCCGTTCAGTAGTTGTTTCCTATAATCCTATTTATTAAGCATGTTTTAGTTGATCAGGGCTAGAGGTCGCCGCTCTTGGTGCTTGCTTGGCAAGCCGCTATCGGTCACGAGACATCGTCGATGTCTTGACTGGTAGTAGCAACTGACCACCAGAGGGATGTACTTATCTCTCACAGTTACTAATCTTTTAAAATATAAACACTTTTTGTAATCATTTGGACTTTATTTAGCCGTACAAGTCAACAATTAATTAATTTACATCTCAATTAGGTACATATCGTGGATGGTTTCTGAGAAAGCATATTTAAATTATTTCTTTATTGGTGTATGTGTGAGATTTAAAATTAGCTGGGAATTAATTGAGTGTTAAAATTTTAGTGAGTGAAGTCTAATTTTAATTCATTTATAGTTAAGTGACACTGACGCTGATTTATTCAATATTTACTCCACAGGGTTTTTTTTTTTATACACTTATTTAACGTCGGCCTATTTCCGCTACCAAGGCCTACCACCGACGCCAGGAGACGAGCAACCCCTAACCTGGAAATTTTGCCGAACCTCTTATCTTACTAAGAGTAGGGATTTTTTACTTGCCTAACATTTAATAGACAAGGGACCGACTGCGAAGGATGGTATATCCTCAATACACCTCTCGCCTACAGTTGTATTGCTTCTGCGATATAGCTGATATACAAGCCGCTAGAAGTAGGGAAACGAGACCGCGTCTTTCCGTGGATAGTCACACATCCAAGTACTAACCGCGGTAATGTTGCTTTACTTTTCATACCGCTATGAAGTGAGTGAAGTCAGTCCTCCGCTCGCTGCCCCCACCCACAGGGTTTAAAAACCTTACATTAGTAACTATGAATAATACAATGATAATAGGTAATAATTATTAAAACTAATAAATGAAATAAAGGTTAGTTCTTCCTTTTTTCCTCCGTCTACTTCAGGTTAGAAACAGAAATACAGTGCAACTTCGATAATCCGAACTAATTCAGCATGGGGGTGTTCGGATTAGCCTTTTTTTGGATTATCGAAAATTATTTTTTTACGGGAAATATGTTTGAAAGGTTTATTCGTAATAAAGTTACAAGGAGAAATGGTAGAATGTGTTTTGTGGTTTATTATTATGATTGGCAAAAACAAATCTACCACATTTACTCTTCATAAGTTTAAAGACAACTAACTTCTTAAAAGGAGAGAAACTGCTGCCTTGTTAAAAATCAAAAATCAAAATCAATTTATTGGTGTTTTTAACAAAGAGTTTTACACAGGTCAGTAAGATAGATAAATTAAAATACAGATACATTAAATTTAATTAGGTACAACACTTTTTTCCTTTCTTTAAAAAATAACAATGTCACAAGCATTTCTAAGTTTATATTACAGTTTAGATATATTATAAACATACATTCATTAACGACTTCATAACTATGTCTTATCAATACAAATTAAGCAGTGCCTTGAACAAAAAAAAAAAAATCGGCTCATTTAGTTTAAACCTCGGTTTAAACATTATGACCACTCGATACCTAAATCATGATACCAAGTCAGCTGCTTTAAAATCATAAATACAAATGTTTTTTAACATTTTTCGGATTATCAAAATTTCAAACTGGTTTGTGTTCGGATTAATGGAATTGCGATTCAGTTCGGATTACTGAAGGTTCGGATAAGCGGGGTTTCGGATTATCGAGGTTGCACTGTACATACTTGTAAAAATGCTATATTTTCTTGAAAACCATATAAAATTTATAATTGCAAAAAATAAAAACTCCGGCATAAACCATATGACTTTATATTAATTGTTAAGGGAACACACATAGACACACAGACGAGATGTAAAATATTTTTTCCTACGAGCATGCGGAAAGTATCACTTTTCCGCACTCATTTTAGTTACGAAAGTTGCACTTTTCCGCACGGTCGTAGAAAAAAATCAAACGATATTGTAGCCATGACCCATGACTCTGATTTTGACGTTTCTCAGTCACATAACAATTAACAAACGTCAAGTCAAACAGTAGCATCTTAAAGTAAAGCCTATTTTATTATTTAAGAAAAACGTACTCATCACGCTTGTAGGAAAAATATTGTTTCTAACACATGCGGAAACTGTCTTTTCCGCACTCGACTGCTTGGCAGTCGCGTGCGGTCTCGTTTCCTCACTTCTAGCGGCTTGTATATCAGCTATATCGCAGAAGCTATACAACTGTAGGCGTAGAGTTGTATTGAGAATATACCATCTTTCGTAGGGGATGTAAAGCAGTCGGTCCCTTGTCTATTAAATGTTAGGCAAGTAAAAAATCCCTACTTTTAGTAAGATAAGAGGTTCGGCAAAATTTCCAGGTTGGGGGTTGCTCGTCTCCTGGCGTCGGTGATTGGCCCTGGTAGCGGAAATAGGCCGACGTTAAAATAAGTGGTTAAAAAATTGATAGTAAAAAAACATTTCTAAAAACAAGCTTTTATTTAAATGCTCTAAAAAGAAGAAAATAAACTTTAAATTAAATCAAACCCATCAATTTATTACATTATACAATTTATATGATATAAAAGCTTGTCGCGAGAGTTTAATATTGTATTCTTGTTTATTTACACAGGCAAATCTCGCGACAAGCTTTTATATCATATAAATTGTATAATGTAATAAATTCATGGGTTTGATTTAATTTATAGTTTATTTTCTTCTTTTTAGAGCATTTAAATAAAAGCTTGTTTTTAAAAATGTTTTTTTACTGTTAATTTATTTTTTATTTTTTAGTTTTTTTCGTATTCTTTTCGTATTCTTCTCAGCAAACCCTTTCATTTGATACCCATATTATGATGGTAGATAAGAAAATTTTGTGCGCCATCTTGAGCGTCCGCCATATTGAATTTAGTGTGATGTCATTTTATTTTTCGTATCCTTCTCAGCAAACCCTTTTAATTGATACCCATTTTGGAACTAGTACCTTTCAATGTACCTTCACGTCGAACTCGCAACTCCTTGATGTTTAATGTACCAATAGTAGTGACCACCGCCCACTCCCCCCTCGTAACCATGCTTCGACTCGCTAATAACGTTAATGCTTAGTTGATTTGGACTGGACCCTACCTTTTATGAAATATCATAGACTTATAATTACACATTTTCTCAGTTTATATGTATAATTCTTCTTTTGTTGTATTATAATAATATTTTAACTTCAATATTAATTTATTTTAATAATAATACTCACTCATAAAATATTGTCACAAACATACTATCCTTGTAATTAGGCCTTTAGGCCTGTTTGGATGTGGAACAATAAATAAATAAATAAATAAATATCATGGGGGTACATAAAAAATAACTAGTCCGCCATCTTGGGGCGTCCGCCATATTGAATTTAGTGTGACGTCATTTTATTTTTCGTATTCTTCTCAGCAAACCCTTTTAATTGATACCCATAACATGGGAGTGTATAAAAAATAACTAGTCCGCCATCTTTGGGTGTCCGCCATATTGGATTTAGAATGACGTCACTTAGCTAAACATGCATTGTCATCCAAACTAAACGTGTATGCAAAATTTCAGCTCAATCGGTTGGGGATAACTATTTTAAAATTCAGTTACAAGATTTGACCTAAACAAACAAACTAACATACAAACATTGCAAAATAAAAGCTTGTAAAAAAAAACTATTTTGTCAAAAACGTCAAATTATCTAATATCGTCAAAATATGTGATTCTTAAATTTAGTAAAAATTTCCCAAATTAAATTTTCATTACCACTACAGTTGACTTGAGCGTGTAGTATGGCAAACATAACTATCTGGACTGGGATCCCAGGTCCTGCAGACGATAATGTCAAAGGAAGTGTTTGTACCTACATATATTTGCCTTCTTTCTGGCTTCTGAACAACTCTGGCTTTGATTTAGGGGTTGTCTAATTTGGGTGGAGCTATAACCTTATTCATAGTTACTAATGTAAGGTTTTTAAACCCTGTGGAGTAAATATTGAATAAATCAGCGTCAGTGTTACTTAACTGTAAATGAATTAAAATTAGACTTCACTCACTAAAATTTTAACACTCAATTAATTTCCAGCTAATTTTAAATCTTACACATACGCCAATAAAGAAATAATTTAAATATATTTTCTGAGAAACCATCTACAATATGTACCTAATTGAGATGTAAATTAATTAATTGTTGACTTGTACGGCTAAATAATGTCCAAATGATTACAAAGAGTGTTTATATTTCAAAAGATTGTTTTGGCAAAAATTGCTAAATACTTAGAATTTACTGTGCACTTACGCAAGACTTGACCTTATCATATTTTTAGTAGAGTACACTTAAGAAATATAAAATCCAGTACTCCGGCTAAACATTATTGAAAAAATATATAAGTATCTAAAATTTCACGTTTTCTTATTTATTTACCTTACAAATAATAACGTAAACACCTACAATAAAAATGTAACACAAACATAACTATGGTATTATCTTCAGTTGACAACCGAAAGTAAATAATGTCCATTATCAAATCAAATGGTAATAAATTACCCGCTATATTCATAATCTGTAATAAATAGATGGGTGGATTTATATGCCAAAGAAAGTACCACTGTCATTTAAAATATACGACCATGCATTTTAAATAATTTCTAGTATTTATGCAATAAGTGCAAAAAGTGAATGGTTTTACCGTGAAAATTGTTCATAGACGTGAAAGCATAAATCAGTACGTATTTCAAACAGATTTTTTACCAGACTAGGTAGGTGAATCTGATATTTTTTGACGCCGATAATGAATTTATCTGTAGAATTTTCCCAGCACGTCAAGTTTTCGAGTAATTCGAGAATAATGGTAATTTTGACCAATTTTATAAAAAATGTATTGTGGAGAACAGAATTTTTTTAAATATTGCCGCTAATGACATTATACAGGGTGTTAAAAGGACCTGTTAACCACAGATTCTTTGGACGAAAATAATGCGACTTTTATGGTGTGATTTTTTATTTTGACAGTTTTGACAGTGTGTTAAATTTAAATTTTGAAAATTATTTTTATTAATAATTCTGTTGTTTTTTAAGATTTTTACCCGAAATTTTATCTTGTGCAGATACACTTTTTGTGCAATTTTGGTAAAAAAGTCAAAACGCGACGGGGAATAGGAGGGGTGTGTTGTGGTACCTACCTACACATTAACCGTCCCAACTGTTTCATGCGTACGCCTATTGTCTCTAGATATTTATTTTTAGATTAAATACTTATTTCCCTACCTAACTTTCCTTACTATAGAATTTTAATTTAGGACTTGTTTAACGAGGTAAACTCCTGGACAAAATTAACGCACCACCATAAATTTGCAACAAATTTGATGCTACTTTTTTCTGAACCTATGGTCCGATTTGAATGATATTTCTAACATTTCAGGTCCATTCCTTGATAATGTCATTGTCCTCATTATTTTTGATAAAAAGTTCATTTTACTTTTATACCGGGTGTAATAAAAATGTTGTGTTTTTTTTTCGAAAATTTGTATCACCCTGTGGCGTATACTAGCAATGGTAACATATCGCAGTTGAATTTAAACTGTAGCCTCATCTTTCCTTAACATTTTAATTTTTGTTTCACTTCATTATCTCTGTTATTAGAGGAGATACACCCTTTTATAACTCAGCATGTTTTTATAAACTTTATTTTCGTATACGGTCATTTTTATAAATTAATGTAATCAATGTAATAAATGTAATGTTTATGTTTATCGATAAATGAAAACAAAATTAACGAATCACTTTTTAATTAAACTTACTTTAATCACAATATTAAAATTAAGAATAAAGTCAAAATTACATGAATGAAGCGAATGAAACAGGAAAACAGAAAAAAAAAGAAAACAATAGAAATGTGATGTTAATATCGTGTAGGCCCTCCTCTACTCCGAATTACCGCATTCATGCGCCTCGGCATACTGGAGATTAAATTTTTTATTACATCCTGGGGAATATTCTCCCATTCTGCAATTACTGCATCCACCAGTTGATTGTGGTTAACAGGTGCAGGTACATGACTTCGTACCTTTCTTTTAAGAGCATCCCATAGATGCTCTATGGGATTTAAATCTGGACTGAGAGGTGGCCATTCCATCAACGGAATACCAACAGCATTCAAGTAGTCTATAACTTGTCTAGCCACGTGGGGACGAGCATTATCTTGCATGAATAAACAATTGGGCCCCAAAAAAGGAACAAATGGCATTACATGTTCAACTACAATGTTCTCCAGATAATAATCTGCGTTCATAGACCTCACACGTATAGGGACTAACTCTGTGCGTTCGTTGAAGCAGATTCCTCCCCAAAACATTACAGAGCCTCCACCAAACGGGACCTTTGGAGAGATATTACAACTTGCAAATCTCTCCCCTGCCCTTCGCCAAACACGTTCACGGCCATCAGGAGAATTGAGGCTAACCCTCGTCTCATCTGAGAATAAAACCTTCTTCCAATCATCAACAGTCTAATGTTGATGATTTCTGGCAAAACGCAATCTTTGAACTTTATGCTGTCTGGTGAGTAATGGCTTCTTTGCCGGTCTTCTGCTCCTTAAACCAGCTTCAGTTAAACGTCTTCTGACTGCTCGAGACGATATTTCAAGATTGCGAGCAGCTAAGAGCTCATTTTTTAGCACAGTGTTAGTGATTCTTCTGCTTCTTAGAGCGGATTGCCTAAGAAGACGCTCATCTCTTGGACCGGTACATCGCTTTCGTCCTTGTCCTGGAATTCGAGAGTAAGATCCTGTCTCGTTAAATCGAGTTACCAGGCGACTTATACTGGAATGATGTCTTCCTATCACATTAGCAACATGACGCATCGAGTAGCCCTCATCCAACAAAGTTAATGCTCTTACTGCCTCCTCCGTCGATAAATTCCTTTGGCGATTCATTTTTCAAGTTTTAAACACTTGTCGGTACTCGTAACTGACAAATACGATAACAAAAAGAACCTGGTATGCAAAACGAACTTGTCTTAATAAGCAATTGAACAGATTTTAATCAGCAAGACTGACTCTCTTTGACAATTCCAAACTAAAACATTTGTTAACAAAATTTTATTGAAATGTCAAAGGAGATCCATAGCCTACTTGCAAAACATTTATAAAAATGACCGTATACGAAAATAAAGTTTATAAAAACATGCTGAGTTATAAAAGGGTGTATCTCCTCTAATAACAGAGATAATGAAGTGAAACAAAAATTAAAATGTTAAGGAAAGATGAGGCTACAGTTTAAATTCAACTGCGATATGTTACCATTGCTAGTATACGCCACAGGGTGATACAAATTTTCGGAAAAAAAACACAACATTTTTATTACACCCGGTATAAAAGTAAAATGAACTTTTTATCAAAAATAATGAGGACAATGACATTATCAAGGAATGGACCTGAAATGTTAGAAATATCATTCAAATCGGACCATAGGTTCAGAAAAAAAGTAGCATCAAATTTGTTGCAAATTTATGGTGGTGCGTTAATTTTGTCCAGGAGTTTATATCAATATATTCAGATGTGTGATATTAACCCGTGATCGAATTTCACAAAAACGTCTTTGAAATGATGAATGAAGTAATTATGTTTCTGCATAACGTCACATCTCTAAATTAGCACTAAAATTCGGGTTAAAAAAACATTTTATGTTTTTAGTTTTTGGGCTCTTTGGAGAGTGAAAGATTTTGTTTATTCGGTACCAATTTTAAATGAGCAACAATTACGAGAACGAATTGTAGAAGGTGCAAGGCCATTCAAGCAAAAATATTTTCATAAAATTAGTATTTTTAATTGCTTCTTTTACCTACGTCAGTGTCGTTGTTAAATGAAAAAGTAATCTAGGTTTTCTAAGCAAAAAAAATGTGCACACCACTGATTTTTTTATAATTTTGATTTTATCGAACTTTTCTATGCACAACAAAACCGGTCTCTGGCATTTTTCGCCTAAAAGTAATCAAGTTAAAGAAAACCAATGGTTACTACAAACAACAATAATATAAATAATAAATTGCGAAACGAAGATATTGAAAATGAATCCAAATTTATTGAAATATCTCGTTAATCAAGCCTTAAATAAAAATTTTATAAGAGTAAGAAAAGTTAGCGAAACAAATATTTAATCTAAATATAAATATCTAGAAACTATAGGCGTACGCATGAAAAAGTTGGGGGAGTTAATGTGTACCAGAACACAACCCCCCTTTTCCCCGTTTGCGTTTTGGCTTTTTCTACCAAGATTATACAAAAAGTGTATCTGCATAAGATAATCTGTGTATCTGTGCAAAATTTCAGGTCAAAATTTCAAAAAACATGATTTTCAAAATTTATAGCTCAAAAAAGCCACTTTTTGAAATTAAAATTCCTTGATGGGCAATAAATTTATGAAATTGGCCAGTATAACCAATTTTTGACAACTTATCCTCAAATTACTTGAACATTTTACGTGCTGCATCAAAAAATTCAAATCCACCTAGAATAATCATAAAATCGAGTATAAAATATTTAAAAATGTGAGTGTTGTTCTATTTACAATGTTAAGTTGCATACTCGCACTCACCCCAAAAATAATTATTCTGTTATGAATTGGTACACAATAGTCCAAACTTCGATCGTAATCCTTCCACCTCACCAGGTGGAAAATATTACATTTATTTAGTACAATACTTTGAATTAAAAAAATACGATTTAAAATCGAGTTTAAAATGATAAATGTAAGAAAATGAGTGCCAAAAGCACACGCTGCTCACCATATCATTGTATAAAAACTACAAATCCTGTTTGGTAGTATTCTATTTTTATCGACATTTTTATTATACTTATTATTATGTTGGCATTTTTTATTACTTACTATGAATATGTTAAAGATACAATGCAGATAAACCTATTTAATGAGATAACAAAAAATAAACATAATATGAGAAATAAAATCCAAGTTGAATCTAACTCTATTTTGATTAATGATACTTCATCTTATTAGGCTTTCAATATGAATATATCTAAACAGAGGCGGAAACTATACTTTTTTAATGGGTAAATATTTTTTGATATTATTTTATTTATCATTATTAAGTTTGCTTGAACATAATACAAAGTAACTTTAATTTATAGTGAAACTCTGAGGCAAGTTTGATTTAAGTACATTTTAAATTACTTAAAAATGTCACAACTACTAAAAAAGCAGTTTAAAGGTAAGTAAAATTACACATACTCAAACTTTTTATTTTATTATTTATTGTATGCCTACAACCTTAGTATGAGTTTCACATACAGTCCTATACAGTACGCGAAATTTAGAAATGTAAGGCGCTCTATACTAAATTTACTACATATATCTATAGTCTCGTTATATTTGGGAATTATTTTTAATACAAGATATTACGTAAAATAATTTCAACAAAGGAGATTGCTCCAATTACTGCAGAAAACAACAAGCAACCAAGGATATATATTTACGAATTACTGTTCCTCATCAGCTTAGCGTAATATAAGGAATATAATTTAGATTAATAAATCTGGAAGTGCAGCAAATATACGAGGAAAATAACACTTAACTTAATTAAATGACATCTTCATGTGTGGGTTCCTACGCAGGACCCTTAAGAACACTTAGTACAAGATGTAATATTTAATTTTAAGTTTATATTTTTAAGTGAGAGGTATTCTGTGATATACCAAACATTTCCGTGTCATAACAAATTTATTGTTTATGTTCTTTTTAGAAAAAAAAAGTCCATTGGCAGGGCTCCACTGCCATTTTTTCATAATAAAGAAGTTAGCACTTCTCAGTTCACTGAAAACTGGTAATATTCTTTTCAAACTAACATCTGTATCGGCAGACAATAACATGCTTCTAATAGACTCGATAGTATGATATTCCTCATTAGAAAATGTAATTAACATGTCTACGCCCGTGCATCGAGATATTAAAGTATTCAAGATCTCATCTCATTTCAACCATTAAGGCAATAAAAATGCTGCATATGCTACAAAATGATGATTAATGATATACTGTGTAAAGTTATAAACCCATGCTATTGTAGCAATTGGGTACATATCTCAGAGATTTTAATATGTATTCGCTTCTTGTTCAAAAAGATAACTCATATAAATAGAAAAGAACACTCTTGAATTTTTGCCAAAAATGTGATCGGATGCGATTATCACTCATCATTCATTTGGTGACTTGTGACAAACAAACATGTGTCGTTTGTCTATATTTTGAATTTATTCCGACATTCTGACAAACAAGCGTGTAAAGCATTAGTTTGCGGCAGTAGCAAAGTTATTTCGGTGGGCGTTTATCCAATATTTCATCGCGTTATGTACCATATATCACAACTATAATATTCGAATGGTGCAATAAGATCTAATTATCGATATCACACTAACTTCGTTAAATTTGTAATTACTTTTATTTAAATCTTAAATTGTTAGTAAATAGCAACAGACGAAATTTCGCAAACCCCATTATGAAAATGAAAATGTTTTATTGTTCAACGGATTTTAGAAATCCAATTACCAGAGAACCTGAAAATAGCATAAATTATGTCAATATTCAATATCCAACAACTCTTATTAGCAAACTTAGTGCTCTGCAACTTTTTAGTATGAAAGGAGATTATTTTTAAGCTTAATTTTTTAACATAAGGAAAAGTGGATCCAAGATTCAACTTTGAAATTTGCGGCGCCTCCAATCGACATTGTCAAAACCTTTGTAAGGTTTGTGTGTACAATACTTGATTTTTCGATCTATTAGAAATTAATTATTTTATTGCTAATAAATTCCACACAGAAAAAAGGCAAGACCCCCCAAAGTGCACGTATACTACGATATTATTGTTTAAAAGTCATTTCCGTTCAACTTTACGATATTCTCGGGCATTTAATATCTAATCAAAGTTTTCATCATACATTACACAAATAACACTTTCGCCCTTACAATAATTGTCCAAAAATTACGAGAAAAATTATCACCAAAACCTCTCGCAAAACCTCTCGCCAAACCTCTTTGAGAGTCGATTTAATTTCTGCAAACGACTGGAACGATTACACAACCAGATTCCCTAGATAAACTTGTTATGGTGGGTGATGAAGCACATTCTTTCTCAATGGATTTGTGTAAACGGAAACAAATTATGCAAATTTTCTGGATACTGAATTAAACCAACTCAGAAATTTTCGTAATGAAATTTGATTTTAATAAAATGTGACTACGTAAAAACAAAGAGAGTTTTGAGTTATTCTCTGGTCGTCTAATTTTCAGACTAGAAAAGGTATTTCGAAAAAGGTATTTCTGTTTCTGTTCTGTATTTCTTATCTTATTTTCTCAGATATTAAAATGTATGATGGAGGTGGCCTCTAATCAAATTTGACGGCAAAAAAGTTGTTTTTTGATTGACCATGGTAAAAAAATATTACTTGTTTCTATTTCTTAAGGTATAGGATACGTACATAGATAGATAGAATAATATCCTATAATTTAATGGGAGAAAAAAGTCTGAATTATATGTTCCATTCTTACACATGTAAACATGTTTTTGATAATTTATCACACCGAGTGCAACAACCCCTACAATTACATCAACGTGTACTAAGTGCATTTATAATTCTCATTCACTAAATTTTGTTTACTTTGTAAATGTTTACGTAATAGAATTTATATTAAATAGATTTATTCCCTTAATTTTCCCAGCAATGCATTTTTAAAGATTAGGTTTGTTTATATTTTTATTACTCACATTATTCGAGTTTATATCTAAAAAACACTTGTGGCGATACGTAATTATAGGCAAAGACGATATATTGTATCGTCTTTGGTTTAGGAAAATAAAACTTCATGGCATTCACAGATGGATGGATAACGAAAATAAATTAATTTATCTTTACGTTTCAAGTGTTGAATAATTACAACGCCTTTTGGATAAATTTGTAGTTATTGAAAGGTGAGAAATTTACGAAATTAGTAGTAAAAATTATGAATTATAATATGTTATAGTTATTAAATTTCTAATAGATAAATAATCGACTACAAAGTTACGATATAAGGTGCGATCAAGCTCCGAAGAGATCCTGTTTTGATAATCTGATAATTATTAACTTCTATTCATTTAGAGAATTAGGTGTACGGTATACCTGCTGCAAGGATGTTATTTTTCACACAGTCATGATCACGTCAATGTAGTATAATTCATGTTATTTATGAAAAATGACCAGGTATACAGAAATAACGCACCATAAAAGAATTAGTTTTACAGGAACATAAATCTGACCAAACGTGATGGCAATAATGGTTTTAAAATTGTACCTGTTTTACATCATTCATTCAATTGTTGAACTAACCTTATTCACGATCAGAAATACAAAAACGTAAAATAGTGAAAAATCTATGAGTATACACTAAAACCAACCAGGTGTTTTAAGTATAAATTTTTGGTTCAATCGACAAAGAAAATTTATGGCTTAACACATGTGTCAACAATGATACATATAGAGACTATATTTTGCAGCTTTTTTAATAGCATAGATTAGAAATAGTGAACAATACTTATTGTTAGATGCACAATGCACATGTTTTTTTTTTTAGTATGTATATATTGATACAAATGCATGACAAATTATAAAATCCAGATTATTATTAGTGATGAATTTACCCATATTCTTTTAAAAAGTGTATTAGGTGCGATATCAGACAATCACTTGTGAATTATCCCTTCGAAAATTAAACTCTTATGGTATGAAAACAGCTACGGTTTAAAAAAAACAAAATTTTCAGCTTCTAAAATTTCTCAAAATATTTCTAATTCTTTCACAATAAAAATAATGTGCAAATAACCCTAAAATTTTTAATAAATAGTATGCAAATAATTTTATCATGTTCGAATTTTATTATGCGAATTTATTGAAAATATCGTATTGGTGTTACTTGCACCCAAAAATTATTCTCCAAGCTGTATTAAGGACTACTCTAAAATAATAAAAATAATTTCGTAGTGAAAAATAAATTCAACAAACTCACATAATAAAATTCAATTGACAACTATAAAAAACTGCAATAGTATAATTAAGTATTAAGATCAGTAAGTGTTCTTTACTGGTTGAGGATATGTTTGGAGATCGAGACGAAGTCGAGATCTCCAAAACATCTGAAACCAGTAAGACACTTAGGGCCGGTTTTTCAATGTTGAGTTAACTCTAACTAAAGGATAATATCCAAGGAGACCATTGTTACAATAATTGTTTCCTTCGATATTATCCTCTAGTTAGAGTTAACTCAACATTGAAAAACTGGGCCTTAATGGCCGCAGTGTTTATGACGTTTTTTACACGCTCAAATATTGAATAAATTTAATTAAAACTAAAAAATATAATATATTTTAAAAATATAATATAAAACAAACAAGTAGTACATGAAAAAGTTGTTATTATGAAACCCAATATTTATTATCAAGTGACATTTGCTGTCTCGTTTGCTGTCATTAAAAATTTCTCCAAGATAAGATTTTTACCACAACCAAGTTATGAATTCTATTGCTCCAATAAATTTTAATAATTGACCAAATTGTAATTTTAATTTTGTCTACAATAAAAATTGATTTTTAAATTTCTATATATTTATTACTGTGTACTTACCGCCTCCAGATCGGTAAGTAATCACTTACCGATCACTAATTTGTAAACGTCACTTACAAATGTCAAACAATTCAGTAAAGGTGTCAAATTACCCGAGCGTGTAAAAAATTATTTTTTATTTTTTAAGGGTTAACTACGCCTTAAGTGCGTCTCCGAAAATAGTCTATGGTGCAAGTTCATTTCAAAACGACATATAATAAAACTCAACGGCCATCGTCAAACAACTTGGCTACTTATTTTTTATTTTTTAAGAATATAGATAGGTATGAATATTGTTTAAATGTTAATTGTGGCATTTCATAATTTGTTTTTCTTCCTTTTCTTTTTTGGGATTTATTACCACATTTCTTGAAATTCTTATACAAAAAGAGTTGATATATCTAAAAATATTCAAATTAACCAGTTTAAAGCTGGGAAATAACCTCTACGCCTTTGACATAATGTCAGAGGATCAGTTAAAGGCATGGTATAAGGAGAATGGTATGCCCGCGCGCAGGCACGGTGACGTCACTCAGTTTAAAAAGTGGCAGGGGTGACATCACAATTAACCTCAAAAATATGTATTTTCTAAAATTATCGAATATTATGTCAATTTTATTAAAATTTCTACTTAATTTCTGTACTATCAACTAAAATCTTGTTCAGTGCATTATTAATAAAGTTTTAATTGGCTTAATCTAATAAAATAAGATGCTTTTTGTTAGTTGGAATTCTAACCTAAAATTAGTAGTCTATTTTTAATACTTTTTCCATCCTAAACGATCTATTACAATTTATTTTCCTTTTACGACAGTCAAGAAACAACACCAGGCATATTAACAGTTGGAACTGCATCAGATCTTCAATTTCTACTGTTTTTGGGGGGAATATAACAACATCTGCTGTATTAAAGAAATTTCAAAATCTGTTGATTCTGTTGGGTTGAAATGTACAGAAGAAATACGGGCTATAAACAGACAATAGGTAATGAAAAGGATAAACCGACGAAATAAAAAATTAACCTGCTATTTTTCAAATTAATTTTATCGCTGATCCATATACTTTCGCGAGCTTTTCAACGCGGAGAAATGTAAAATACTTGATGTCAGTACCTTTTTGTCTTCGTGTAATAATTGTTACACCCAGCCACAGCACAAACAAGCATGGTGCTATTCGTTAACACTATTAAAAATATTAAAATAAAGATTAAATGTGCGGAATCACAACTGACTTTCGACGTTTTTAAAACTGAGTGACGTAATGCGCAGTAGATACACAAATTGGACGGCAACCTGACATACCATTATCCTTATACTATGGTTAAAGGGTGTTTTTTGACAACTAATAGGAATTAAAATAATACAAAAATTCTGCGCTGACTTTTCGGAAACTATATCTGTTTCCTTTTTCAAAGTTTAGGCTTTAGATTTTTATGTAACGTGTAGAATAACACGGCATAAAATAAAAATTGTGTGTGTCATTTCCATAGATACTTACCATACTTACTAGAACAGTACTCTTAGATTATTGAGAGGAGATTGTCGCAAATGTGTTTATTCATTAAGTACAGTTATATCTCGAGTTATATGCATAACTTTATTATAATATGCAACACTATTTAAGCAGCTCACGGATTGATGTTTGACCAGCACGTAATCAAGACCAATGAAAGTGAAGTATTTCATTGACGTCGTTGTTGACGGTCACGAGATATAAATTCCTTAATTTATTTTGGCATTATCAATAATTTTTCGATGAGAGATGTTGAAAACAAAATGTTAATTATCTGATTTTTAACGAATATTATGTTATAGTAGGTATCTACATAATATTATACAGACAATCAGATTACTTAGTCCCTTTCCAATTTCTCGGTTGATTTTTAAAATAAATAAATGAATAAAATTTTGAAACGCAAATTTCATTTGTGACGCAAAATCCCTATTTTGTACTTATTGAGTAAAAAATCGAGTAAAAAATATTACTTCCGGTCTAATCGAAAGTGGTAACAACTCTTGATTTTCAATAGCGCCCTGTATATACTTACTACTTTTACATATCTAGATTCCACATGAAATTTTCTTTACAACGATGTATTACCAGTAGGTATTTGTCTTCAAAATTGCATCATAAATTCAAAAAAGTGAAAAAGCCAATTTGTCTATTGTGTATTTGTGTATTGTGTTTTCGAAGAACATACTCAGTGGGCCTTTAATATGATGTATTACCTTCTTGTTTATTATCGTATGTCAATAATAGTTTATTTCGTGCAATAATCGCCATTTTGAATTGAAATACAATTTTTGGAAAAAACATAAAAGCAGAATAAATGGATTTAAGTAATACAATTTTTTTAAAGGGATAACCATATTTTTTTACTTACACCAGCAAAGCCCAAAACATTAACCTTTCATTTGATGTAAGTATTCTAGTTTCGGTACTTTGAAATTATTGGATTTCTGTAATATAGTTTCAGGTTTTAATAAAACCGATGTATGTATTAAATTAAATTTTACAAACGAGCCATGACAAAATGACATTAATCTTCAATTATTGTTATTGTTAAAAAATTATACACAGAGATTAAATAAAATTAAATTTATTAATAATTGTTTATGGGAAAGAGAAGACATAATTACAGCAATTGTTCAAAATGCATTCCTTAAACTTCAGTATATTTTTGAGATCTACTAATGGTTTCTCATACCACTCTTGCAGGCCATCTTAGGCCCATAATATGTCGAAATGACTATTTTGAAATCTATCTCCATCCTGTTGGTAATAAATGTTTCTTCTCAAATTCATTGGTAATTCTTCTAAAAAGCCCTCTATTTAATTTTCCAAAAAATTCAGGTACCTAATTCCATTTAAATTTCCCTGAAATAAAATAGGACCTATGATCCTAGTACCCACAATTCCCGCCCATACATTCACCCCAAACACCTCGTGCCTTCTCTAAATTCATGTAAATTTTCCTGAGACCAGTAATGCAAATTATTTCTGGTAAACACGCCATTGTTAGTAAACCGACTTTCATCTGTGAAGAGGATTATGGTAAAAATGTTTCTTATTTCTAGTAATCATTTACAATAATGATAATAAATCTGTTTTCTCAATATTGATAATAAATCTGTTTTCTCAATATTCTCGGCTAATATCAAGTGCATTTTTATTAAATTCTACAGACATTAATCTCTGCGGCCTCGCAAATAATAAACGTATTTTCTTCGTTTTCATTTGGCTGGAACATAACATTTTCTTCTAAAATCTTAAAATATTTTCTACAAGTGTGATGTCTTCCAGGATACCACTCTTCATATAAGCGCTCAGCTTGATATTCTTCATTTCTTTTTGATTCACCGTAAATACGTAACATATTTTTTAATTTTGGGTAAATACTATTTTATATATTTTTTTAAGTTTAAAATAGTTATAATTATCCGGTTAGACCGGAAGTGATATTTTTCACTCAATAAATGATATTATTCCAAAATATCAAAATGTTATTCACAAAATTAACCGAGAAATTGGAACGGAACTACAAACATGTTTAAAGTTATAAAAAATCAAAATATTTAACAAAATGCAATCCTAGAATACCCAGAATTATTTTTCATAAAATCAAAACAGATGGGTAGAACAAGATCTACATGTTGAAACTTGATCAAAAATGTCGTAGCCCACTTTTACCATCTCAATTTATAAATGGATATGTAATGATTTTCTCATCTCTATAATATGTAGTTCTGGTGTCTGTATGACGCTGTATGGTTATTTTTTTAATTATTTGTTTTTATCGAGGTTTTTATGTAAATCCATTAATTTTCACGCATAATTAAATTAAATTAAATTTGATTTAGTCTCGGATTTAGTAAAAATAGTCGATGGGACTCTTGAAAATACAAGTATGTAGGTATTTAAAATTTGGCTAAAACACAAATTTTCACATTCATTTTTAACAAATTAAATGATTACTTTAAAAATTATTTTGGCCTAGTTTAGGCTTGTATTAAACGAGGTATTAAAATAAATATCATAAAATCTGAGAATTCACACTAAACCTAGTAAGAATTCATAACTGAAATTCTCGCTGAAATTGTACCAAAACCACCTACAAAGACTTTAAAGAAAAGGTGAGCGAGTAATGAAACCAGTTTAATTAAAGACAATAATAATATAAATGTAGTTAATCTTGAAGATTTGAGACTACCGCCTAATATCACACCAACAAAATTTAAAATCAAAAAATTTATAATGGCAAAAACAGCTCAAAATTCAAAATCTGAGAAGAAGACGACTACCTAGCGAAAATAATGATGATGACAATAGAACATCTTATTTCGAATAAGTATTCAAACAGATTTTTTAAAAGACATGTTCGGTGTAAAATGTGATTATCAAATTAATAATTGTGACTTCTCATGATCTGTTTTACGTTTGTTGTAATTAAGACTGACGACGCGACGGTGACTCAGAAATATAATAATTAAAATTATTATTATTAAGATTTCTAGGGTTTAAAAATCATATTACGCTATTTCTATCCTAATGAGTTTCGAATTTCTATAGTTATTATTATTTCATATGAAACTACTGATAAATTTTCGTCAAATACTTCATATTTACTTAACATCAACTCCAATATGAAGGAACAGGCAGCAATACCATTTTTGCAGGAATTTTTTTTTTTTTTTTAATCACTTATTTAACGTCGGCCTATTTCCGCTACGGAGGCCAATCACGGACGCCAGGAGACGAGCAACCCCCAACCTGGAAATTTTGCCGAACCTCTTATCTTACTAAGAGTAGGGATTTTTTACTTGCCTAACATTTAATAGACAAGGGACCGACTGCTTTACATCCCCTCCGAAGGATGGTATATCCTCAATACACCTCTCGCCTACAGTTGTATTGCTTCTGCGATATAGCTGATATACAAGCCGCTAGAAGTAGGGAAGCGAGACCGCGTCTTTCCGTGGATAGTCCCCATCCATGTACTACACGCGGTAAATGTTGCTTTACTCCTAATATCGCTATGAAGTGAGTGAAGTCAGTCCTCCGCTCGCTGCCCCTTTGCAGAAATTGATCCAATTATTCTAGCGGTATTCTATCGTTTCTTTCCGTATTTTTTAACTTACTTTAACTTTTGATTTAACAATCAATTTGCAGTAGTAATAGTCTAATCAACCCAGAAATATTGTTAACTATCCCCCATACCATACCATACTTAAAACAGTTTCAAAGTATGTAATTATAAGCAATAATAACACAGATTTTTATACTCACATTACAAAATATTTTTCTATAATTATGTTTAACTCTTTATTACGCTGTCTTTGGAAGTATTTAAGAATGTGTAACGTAATATTATGTATACTACACACGAGACTACACACTACTTACTAAATATATTATTAAAATTAAAAAGATTTATTATTAAATCCATTGTAAACCAACCCTAACTTGAAAACAGCTTTCGTAAACCAAATCCCAAAAACACTTATTATTTATCACTAGCATTTAACTAAATAAATATTTAAATAATTAATTATTTAATAAACCATAACAATTAAATTGTTAAATGATTTCGTACCCCATTTCATAGATATATCCTTGAACATATTTCAATTGAAAAGGTTATATTTATTATAATTGAATAGTCGATGCTTGTTGTTTTATATTTAGTTTTTCTCACATTGGACTCTTACACTATTTATATGATTATTATTTTTATATTATTTCTTATACAGAGTGTTTAGAGGAGAAAAGGGAACTATTTTAAGGATGTATTCTAGAGGTCAAAATTTAAAAAAAAAGTTCCTTTAATAAGAGACCAAAAATGCTTCCTTTTCGAGATCAGGGTTAAAAAAATAATTAAAAATATGATTTTTTAAGTATTTTAAAAACGATTTAAGATATTAAATTGAGCTTTGCATAGAAACACTTCTTTTTGATTCAACGAGTTTCGACAATTCCACCAGTGACGTGCGTGACAGCAAAATATTAAATTAAAAGATTTTCACGAAGGAAATAGTACGCCACTACTTTTTTCAAAACAAGTACCTATTGGTTTCTTAATCAGTAGCCAATTCTACAAAGAAAAGGCCTCTTGAGGTTTTCTGGTAGGACAAATCGTTTAGGAATAATAATTAAAAACAGTTTTTCTGCGTCACTGATATTTGTTTCCGATTTCAAACCGTTTGTAAAATAATTGATTTTTAAATTGTCGGTGTTTCTTTCATCTACAGAGTGATTATCCAGGTCTTCACACTTTTGTTAAATTTAATTGTTCTGCAATATCCACTTCAACTGTGCACCAGTTATTTGCTTACAGAAAAACGTATATTTAATTCTTTTTTTTTTGATACCGAAAATCTCTAAAAGGAAGCATTTTCGGATTCTTATTTATAGGAACTTTTTTCTTATTTTGACCCCTATAGTCCCCTTTCTCCCGAAACACCCTATACTTATTTTACTTTTTAAATTCAATCAACAACCAATTATATTGTTGACAGCTGACAGCTACAGAATAAATTAATAAACAACTATTTCAAAATGCTTTCATGTAAATCTTTATTAATACTCTTCAAAGTTTATATCCAATTTATAGACAGATGAGAAATTTTCATTATATTATTACGAGTATTATTAATAATTGTCTATTATTTTACTAAAACACCTACATGCTTTCTCACTGTTCTATAAAAGTACAGCAAATATTTGTTATAAACGAAGCGAAGATATAACGCAACCAGTGGTGTAGTCGCAAAATTTGCTGAGCCGGAACGCAATAATAAAATAATTATTGTCAGGTCCAATATTTGTCTTTATTTTTAAAATTATCGCGTTCCGGCTCCACTACACCACTGAACGCAACGCAATCTTAGAAAATTCTCGAATCCACTCACTTAGTCCAATAGACAAGTTCTACACGATACTGCAAGTATTATTGTCGAGATTATTGTATATAGTACACGTAAATTAGGAAAAATAGAAGAAAAAATTTATAACCAAATTATATTTTCAGGATCGATTGTTTATAGAAGTGACATTAAATATCTAAAAAGTTCCCACTACACAGGGGTGTGCTTCACCCCATTTTCACCCCTAATAGTGACACGGCGCTGGTTTTTTGCCAATATCTCTTAAACGCGTTATTCTACGACAAATTTGTAAGTATAAGAGAATGTTCCCTATAAAATTCTCTATAAAAAATGTCCAATGAGTTGTGAACGAATTTCTATTAGTTTCCGAGTTATTAACGCACAAAGTCAAAGTTGTAAAAAACACGCATATAAATGGCTAAAAACTGAGTAATAGAAAACTAATTATTTTAATATAGTGAATTTATTCCTTGTAGTTGTTTTTTTATATACATATAAAGAATTACGATTTTTACCAGCTTAAACTCGTTTCCACACCACCTAAGACGTAGAGTTCCCGGCGCGTTTTTTTTTAAGTAGTCTCCCCTGTAGGCCTATTCCACTAAAAGTTTCAGTAGGTACCTATCAATCATAATCGATTTCATCACTATTTTCCGAATTGAAACAGCCTTGTCCGTGACAGTTTGTACACATAACTGAGCATTTTAATCCTACTTTGACACACCCGCAGCTTTTCCCACAACCCATTTTACAACTACATGATATTAATTTTAAATTAGGGGCAGGAGCTGATGCTTCAGTTGTTAAAATTGGTACCAACATGTTGCTTGTTTTCTTCCATCCCCAATCCTCAGGTTGCAAATTGTTTCCTTGCCACGTTTGAATTTGGTAGAAAACTCGAAAACATTGTTGCTGCAAAGCCGCAAACGTTGGTGGAAGTCTTGATAAAATTACAGCTTGATTTGAATGACCTACTAAATTATGAAATGAAACAAACCTTTGATAGTTTATAGACTTCTCATTTGTTGATGCTTTATTTATATAATGCAAGGGTAAATTTCTCGCCAGCATTTGTAATCTCCTCTTTTGTGGATTCCAGATTATTAAATATTTTAATAACTCCTTGTAAATCCTTTCTTGTGTTTATTAAACTTATTGTGTTAAGTTTACTTTTACCAAAAAATGTCGAAGAAGTATCACTACCGCTAAGCAGCCGACAATAGTATCAATACAAAATACAACTAACATTGCTCTAAACAAGCAGGTGTAGGTAGTAAAATTACACCCGTCCTGCAAATAGAGATGTCGTAGTGCAATAATACCGCACGTGCTATTACCCATGAAATATAAATATGTATCATCCAACAACAATTTCAATTATTTATTTACCAAGATATGAGCAATGTGCATCCCAAAATGTAAATCCGTATTTTCATGGAGGTATTTAACTACCCTTTTACTTTGTGCGTTAACAAGTCGGAAACTAATAGAAAAATTTGTTCACAACTCATTGGACATTTTATATAGAGAATTTTATAAGGAACATTTTCTTATATTTGCAGATTTGTCGTAGAATAACGCGTTTATGAGATACTGGCAAAAAACCAGCGCCGTGTCACTTATGGGGGTGAAAATGGGGTGAAGCACACCCCTGGATGGTGGGAACTTTTTAGATATTTGATGTCACTCCTGTAAACAATCGATCCTGAAAATATAATTTGGTTATAAATTTTTTCTTCTATATGGCCATTTTTTGTCTAATTTCCGTGTACTAATACCAGGATAGAGTGTTTCTCTGGTACCAATAAAGATAATAAAGTAAATCAAAAAAGAGAATGTTAAGAAAATATAAGGCTACAGTACGATATGAATTCTAAGTTGCTGGTGTAACTGTTGAAATTCACAGGGCGTTACAAATTTCATGAAAAAAACACGTCTCAATAATTGTTACACCCTGTAATCAATAAAAAAAAAATTATCGGAAAAAATAGAATCACATTCAATGCTTGAATAAAGAGCCTATCATACAAAAGAAGAATCATCGAAATCGGACAAGAGGTCTAGACAAAAATTAACTTCAAACTATTGGTTATTTTATGGTGGTGCGTTAATTTCTTGGAGAAGTGTAGTAATTTCTTGGAGAAGTGTAGAATAGCGTGGTCAATTTTGTCAAATGCTTTGCTGAAATCGGTGTAAATTGCATCAATCTGAAGTTGATTGTCTAATGAACAAACTACATATATCTTCAGCGTATGATAGTAAGTTGGAATCTATGGAACGATTTTGGAAAAAACCATGCGGTTCATTAATAATTGTGTTTTTTACTTGATTGTACACTCAATTGTACATTTCATTATAAATAAGCACCTCTAAAAGTTTGCATTTTATTTAGGAAAAATTCTGCAGTCATAATTTATATCAGTACTGCTTTCAACGTAGTTGTGCCTCTGAGCTCCATTCATTTGCATGCACTTCGAGAACACGCAGTATGTATAATTCATAATCTTAATATTTGTGACAGCTATTTATTTGACTTTTCCTATGTCATCTAGTTTGATCTCTATGATAAATAAATCTCGATAAATATATATTATTATTAGTATTATCATATTTCCGTAAAATATACTCGAAAACTTAAATCGTTTTAGTTTTGTAGGTTAATTTTGATTGCCAAATAACAGTTAATTCAAAATTCACCAAATGACTGATGGTCGAGATGGTAGAGTACCTGCCTCTCCCCCAAAAGTCCCGGGTTCGAATCCCGGTCGTGGCAATGGAAAATACTGTGAGAGGGATTTTTCCATTATACACGGATATTGGATGTGTATCCCTGGTCGTTAAATGTGTAGCCTCCTCCCGCACAAGGCTCTTCTAGAACCTTCTGGGATAAAGGGGGTCGTGGTGTATTTATTAAACCTTAAACATCAATCACATTTAGGCAGCAAAAATCTATATATATATATAATAATTTAAAACGTTTATTGTAGGATATACGGTTTAATTAACGTTTAAAGATAACTTCAAAGTAAAATTAAATATAGTATAATATAATATAACTAGCTATACTCGGGCCAAAAAGAGTAGTCAGTAGAGCAAAAAACTTACCGGCAATTCTTCAAAGGATTTAGCTGTTATGGAATACAGAAGCGGCAGCTCGTTTTACCATATAATCCCATATAATTCAGAGAAATATATCCAGTTTTCTCCGCCTACCAGAGATGAAAACCACAACTAGGTCATTATGTTTAATTGGTATAGTCAACCAAATAAAGTACATGCTTGAACGTGCCGCCCTAGTACCCAATAATTTGTTCGACTATTATAAAGGTCGTCGAGAGGGCTTAGATAGCGCATTCAGTGGCGTCACATATGCTGCAACGCAAAGGATGTGCATTGTTCAACTGCGTTGCTATACCTAATTCGTGGAGATAATGTTGCCAGATGTAAGCATATTATTTAAAATTTAAGACATGGTAACTCATACTCATGCATAATTAACACAATCCGCTTTCATTTGTTCGAATTATGAAATTTATGAAATTCGTAAATCCGTACGCCCCTGGCTCTACTGACTACTCTTTTTGGCCCGAGTATAGAGCCTTAAATTACAGTAGAAAGAAAATATCAATGACAACATTTAGGCGATGATTTCAAATTAAACTGTTTTAAAGTAGTAAATAACCTTTATCTAAAATAGTTACTTAATAGCTCCAGGGATGACACCAACCTTATCTAACTTTTATAATATTGGACATAAATTCATTTTATTATTATCATTGAAGCCGGTTTACGGCATATACTTAAATCCAATACACAATAGGCACGAGACACAAATCATTACTGGATATGTATTTTTTGTCAATTTCACAATAAACAGATTATCATAGATGGCTAAAGCAGCTTTTTAGTAAATAATTGAAAACTGATTTCAAGAAATAGAAAATATTTCTTACTTTAAAAACAAATTTATATTTTCGAATATCCAAACTCATACCAAAACGTTTATACATAATTTTTGATTTCATCAATTCGTGCTTTACAGGAATTAATTGTTTAATATATTACCTGTATCCTGTATGTTTTTAATTTCAACTTGAAAATCGGGCACGATTTGTGTGATTTCACATGATAATTCAATTAGATCGTTTCATTGAACTCCTCATGTTCACCGAAGAATATTGTTACATACCCCAAATTAATACAACGCAAATTTTTATTTTATTTTAAACACTGTACAATTTGATAACCAAACCATTATTATTTTACGGTTTGTTAGACATCTCTATTAAAGTATATATTATAGTAGCATTAGTTCATTCGTTGGCCATTTTTATATTTTCAATTCTCAATTTTTATTATATACACACATTGATTAATCAGTGGTTTTATTACATCAATGCGTATTTTTAAATTACCTACCTATATCTATATACCTAAATAGTTATATACCTACAATATACTTATATAAAACAATATAGTAAATTAGAAAAATTTAATTTCCCGGATCCCGATTAAAACGATATAATCGAGGATATAATTAATCCCGAAGGCGATAAACACACTATAATTCTTACCTTTGCACTCGTTGGCATCTCTGGCAGTAGCTCTGCCCCAGGGCCTATCAAAATGAAACGGTTTACAGCGTTCGCAATCTCTACCAGCGGTGTTATGTTTGCATTCGCAGGCTAATTGTCCATCGCGTCCCGTAATGCATCGACTGGCGTGGCCGTTGCACTTGCATCGCCCACCGACGGCGAAATCTGCCACAGCGTATTGATGTGTCACCTGGTGATAACCGCCCATTATGCCATTTGTACCCAGATCTGCACTTACAGCCACCTTCGGATTCTTAGGCTCTTCATTATCTAACGCTTGCATCTCATTAACTAGTTGCACCGATGGCTCTTTCGTCTGGTTGTCTTCGTCGAGGTGTTTACTGTACAGACGCTCATCAACTAAAATGTCAAGGTTATCTGACAAATCTTCTACGGGCATATGCAAACGATTAAATACAACTTTGATATCCGTCGCCGTTACCCAGTCTTGCAAAACTGGAGAGTTATCAAGATCCAAAGCACTAGGGCGGCCTTCCAAGGTGCTGAAAGCTATTCTCGACGTCTGTCCGAAGCCAAGTGTGTCACCACCAGTGTATCTATGTGCATCCGTGCACCTTGCCTCTTGCTCATTAGTCTTTGTTATTGTTGCTCTATTAGGTCTCCCATATACTCTTCTGCATTGGCTAGAATAAAATTGAAATGGTTGCCATGTTTTACCGTAATCCATACTTTTAAAAATTGCTATTGAATCTGGCTTTGGCGTTAAAGGACAAAATTGCAGGCTCACGTAAGTCAACTCGTACTTCTTTCCTAGACTGAGAGTTAAAGTTACATTATCCGGCGGAGCACTTATTGAAGTAACTGGAGGAACGGGCTCTGATCTCCAGCAAGTGACATTATTGGGATTATTTAGATCTGTAAGATGAGAAGATGGGAATCTATTGCGGGATTGGCGGTCATCACAAATATGACATTGGGGATTCGCTCCAGGTTCGGGAGCTTCACAATAGTGCACAGGTGAATGAAGACCGCAGGTAGACGATGCCTTTACGGGAACTCCGAATGCCGCATTCACGAAATCTGGAATGCAGCGTCGCGGTCTGTCTTCATCGTAACACGGATCTACTGGAGTCTGCTGACCCTCAAACATCTTCAGAAAGTTTTCGCTCACAGACAACACTGAAGAAACACATAATAACAATAAGAACTTCGACATCATTTTGTACACCTTTTCTGTCATTAACAGTGCAAGTTTATCTATTCATTCAATTCGGAGTCATTTTTTGTATCAACACTCAAAATAAAAATGCTAATTCGATTCTTAGGAATGACCACACTAATAGTAAAATACCTGTTCAATAAAACTTTTTTAAATGCCCGAAGTCGTCGGTGTTAGTTTGAAAGATCGCGCGTCCACGGACCAGAATAGAAAGAGGCTGAACGCTCACTCTCGGCGGTCGTTGAATAACTGGCGGTCCGCTGTCTGTTTGACTCTAGTAGCACCGCCCTCCCAAAAGGGCGCACATACCACCGACAACATCTACCAGCTCTAAGTGCCATAAGACGAGCTGGTAATTGATGATTAAGTTAATTATAGCGAATTAGTATGTCGACCAGGATTATCGTAAAGAGTAATCGATAAGGAGGACTGTCCACGATTGGGATCGATATGACCTATGAATATTTATGGGTTTGTAATACTTTTAATGTCATTTCCAATATGATATAATATACAGTTATCCGGTGTTCTTCAACTGTCACTGTGAGTATAGTAACATTCTCTTCGATTCGGTTAGAACTGCATCAATAAATGAAATACCTATATAATGCAGAGCAATATAAATTTTTGCGGTCTTTATAAAACCAATGCATAAAATACCAACCACATGCATCGGTAATTTATTGAATTTAAATTTAAAAAAGCCAATATCGAAAAGAAACCATGTGTCACTGTCAGGGTCATGGCCATGGTTACCCCGGGGTGCAATTGCACGAGACATCAGGGCGCCATGCTACATCTCATATTGTTAAGTGAATTACTTTGTGAACAATTGAAATTATTGAATAAAAAGTTCATATAACTCCATACTTAACTTCTTATAATTTCTTATACATTTTTTTAAAATTAAGACCAAAATTAGTAAATATTTCCCTATCAAATATCTCTTTGTTTCAAAGTCCCTTGGATATGACCCTCTTAAATAATAAATATAAGGTTTTACTCAATGACATTCGTTTTTCTAATATTAATTAAATTGCAGGTTAATATAAGAAACAATAATAACTTTATATACAAAAAAAATTGCAACAGTATCACGTAAGGTCCTTAGTCGGCAATTGGATAGTATTAAAAAGAAAACCTCAAATTTTCATAAGTCAGGTTACGCTGGAGTCTAAGTTAGTCAAGATCAGAGTTTATACAAAAATATAGCTTTAAATCATCATCATATATAGTAAATAATTTACATCAAGATCATCAACAATATCATTAATGAATAATATACAACATATAATGGCCCAAGTATGGAACCTTGCGGCACTCCTGATGTTTGAGTAAATTTAGCAGATTGATAACCACGATACTGAACCAACTGGGACCGACAAGACAGGTAAGAGTGGAATAAATTGATGAGCGAAATATTAAGTCCAGAGTGTTCTAGTTTAGTTAGTAAAATACCGTGGTTCAATCTGTCAAATGCTTTGGAAAAGTCGGTGTAAATTACATCCACCTGACTTTTCTGATCTAAAGCCTCAGCAATATACCTATTATGAAAATTTGAGGTTTTCTTTTTAATTCTTACTATCCAATTGCCGACTAAGGACCTTACATATTATTATTCTTAAATTATTTAAAATACAAAGTATTTAGTTACTTATCTTGAATCAACGAAAATGTATAATAATTAGTTTTATACTGAGCCTTGTAGGAGTAGAAGAAGGTATAACATTTAAATTTCTGAAACGAGGGAGTTTTGGAAAGAATCTCATGCAGACAGATTAGTTACCTAATTTATTAAAAATACAGTTTTGCGGATCCAGCAATAATATACATATTTATTCTTTATTTTTTGAATAAAAGAAAAACCTTCGTTTTAACGAAGATGTATTTTCAGATGGCACACCACTAAATTATATGTTACATGAAAAAACCTGCAAAATCCATTTAGTACAAATAATACGGTGACCTGAACCCAGTGGTAATTTTGGGAGGCTGCCGTACCAGTTTAGAATACTCTCGATGGGCCGGTGCTGTCAATTATTCGTGATAGGAAAGAATAATTAGAGCCTACATGCAGGAGGTACCCTCGGGACCACGACCACTGCGGTTGCAGCGAAAATCGTAGTTTCAAAATGACAATTTTCAATCAACTTTTGCAACACCGTAGGTTTAAAATACTAATTGAAATTCTGTTCACGAACATCAACCAACATTACTGATTTGCTTTGTATTAATCAGGGTTGCGGCGGTTTAAATCAATTATTTTTTTTAATCTGGTTTAAATCAAGTTACTGTAAAAACAGATAATTTAATCAAAAGAATGTTTAGAAAATAAAAATAAAAAAGAACAGTCTATTTTAATCATAAATAAAATCAAATTGTAATAATTAGCGAAATTATAAACATATACATGTATTTAAAAAATAATAAAAATAATGTTTATAAATAAAAACTAAAGCTGTTTTTTTCTTTTCCTAAAGAATTTCTGAGAACACTCACTCAACTGAAGCTGAAGACGCTGTAGTACGTAAAATTTTTTTAAATTTGCCCCAGTCTAAGGGTTTTACGCTTTTAAGAATGTCTTCATAAAACTAAATATCATTAAGAGATGTGCTGTGTTTTGGTGGGGTCTAGAAGGAACGCTAACAAATGATATGGGTAAACATGTCGTACCGATATCCAAATAACCCCCACAAATCTTGTGGGAAAGTGCCTTATGGTGAAATTGGTCCAGACTTGGATATGTTCAAAAGTCTCTACGTGCACAAAGGTGGAAAAACCTTCCTAATGGCTGTAGAAGCGTTAAAAGTACCTACTAAAAATCGTGTTTTCCGCAACCTAATACTAAATATAATAAACTTCTTTGCTGTTGATTGACGATATGAATAAGGTATATTAGTATACATCCATGACCTGGAACTCTTAAAAGCGTATAAGACTGCTCCTGGATGATCTTCCAGTGTCCGAGGAGCTCCCGGACCACTAGAGTAATCAGGCTTTGGTTGACATGCGATTCCGGTTATCCTTGGAAATTTCTAATAGCCTACGACATATATAAAATGAAAATTTGAAAAGAATTCATTTCAGACATTCACGAAATGCGATTTGTTTTTTTGGAAGCGCACATACGTGCACCATAATTATTGAGTACCTCTATCGTCACTGTTCATCTTACAAATGACTAAATAACTAGCCTCGTAACTAGCCAATTAACTAGCCTCGCCCACAAATATTTTATCGACTTTGTTCCATGCATACTTGTTGAACTTACTATACATACCTATATAAAGTTGTTTTCTTTATTAAGGAAGTGGAAAAAAAAATTGAATTTGAAATCAATTGAGGTGGTTCTTCAATAAATTTAGAAAATACTGAAAGTAATTACTGAACTCATCTTGAAGCGCGTTCGTAAGAACAGTAGGTTTATATGTAGATAGGTACTGTGTCAAATTTAGAACGAATAATATGATTTTTCAAAAATCATGATAACACTTGTAGTGCTTTGTTGAAACTTAGTGTGAGTTAGTGACATATAAAATGCCATTCTTTAGTAAAAAATATGTTTTTTTATTTCTAACATGGAAGTACACGTGAGTTAGATAACACATATTTTCTTATGAATTTTCATTCAAAATCAAGCAAGAATCGTATATTTTTGATTTTTTTAATAAATCGTTTTCAAGGAAAATGAGAAAAACCTTGACAACCCTACAATTTAAGAAATATTTTTTTTTAATTTGTATTTGTAATTTTATTTTAAAATTTGTGTCTCTGGAATGCATTTTCTCAACTTAATTATAATCCAGGTGACAGGTTGAAATACTCTACAAAAAAATGTCGTATTAATAACTATAGGATTGTTTTCTTAATGTTGTTTTAAAGCTAGGGTATACATACAGTGAGGTCCTAAAGTCTGGAACGCTCCAAATAACTTCAAAAATAATTATTTTCTGAAAAAATGCTCAGATGCGTCAATTTCTAATTTTATTTTTCTATGTATTTCGAGTTACTGATTTATTTGCACAATGGCGTATCAACTAAGGTGATTTTTTTTTAATGGCAATCTCAATTTTTTATTTAAAATTCACAAAAATCACATTTTTTAAGTTATTTTGATCAAAAACTTTGGAGATAAATAAATGAAACTTAAATTTAAAAAACCTAAAAATGTTTTCTAAAAAACCGAGCAGGCTGTGGAATTTGAAATAATTGAAACACAACAATTACCATTGCTTTATCTAATATCAAAATTTTATTTGTGTAATACTTAACGAAATCTATAATTCTGGTATTTTATTGCATAATAATTATTATTTTATTGTTTATCTGTTATTATTAATCCTAATAATGCCTATTTTGGAGAAAAACCGAATTGAGATACTTATGATAATGGGTTACAGGGATAGAATGAGAACTGTAACAGAAGTGTGTGAGCTGTTCTAATACTCATCGAGATCAACTTTATTGTGCGTTCAGAGTGAGTAAAATTATTAGTCAATACAGAGAACATGGTTACAATCGTGATTTGTCAAAGGTCGTAAAACCAGCATTGATGAAAATACTCAACTTGATGTTTTATTAACATTTCAAGAAAATTTCCATGTTAATAACCGCCAAGTTGTTGCAACCGTGCACATAAGTAAAAGTTTAGTGCTCATGGTTTTACATAAACAGAAAATATCGTCCGTTCATGAGCTCATAGAAGACGATTTTGATCGAAGAAGGAACGTTGCAATATCATTACCAACTCAGAAAAAATATTATTTTTTCCTGAGGACACTTTATGTCTTAATGGATCCCGTCAACAGACAAAATTGCCGCTATTGGGCAGCACAGAACCCACGGTGGAAGCAGGAATTGCACACAATTACCTATGAAAGTTAATATTTGGGCTGAAATAGTAATAAACAGAATTTTGGGACCATACTTTTTTTATGGAAATTTAAATGGGAATAGATATTTGGAATTCCGACGAAAGGAAATATTTCCGACCTTAATTGGTTTATTTCCATATGCATATGATCCAAATACATTTGATCACTAGATATGGTTTCAACAACATGCGGTGCTCCACCACTATGCTCTTCCTGTTCGTACTTACCTTAATGAAGTGTTTCCTAATAAATGGATAGGTCGACGTGGTGCAATTCAGTGGCCTGCTCGGTCCTCTGACCTGATCCCACTCAATTATTTTTTATGGGGCTACGTTATAGGTTTAGTGTGTGGTAGTAGGCCAGAAAATATTGATGAGTTAAAAACAGAATTCGGAAAACAATACAAGACATTCCGCCTGATTTCATGAATAATGTTCAAAATGAGGTTATCTCCCGTTTAGTTCATTGTCAGGCGGTCAACGGATAACAATTTGACCATATCATTTAAATTTAATATTATTGTAATCTATTTTTATAATTTTAAAAAATAAAGTTATTTTCGTTTTTTCCAGCTTGGACCATGTTTTTCCCAAATAATTATTTTTATTTTTTACGTAACCCTATTAAATTGATATTTTTCAGTGCTCCATTAAACCGATTTAACAGGATGATAAAATTTTGACATTGGGCGAAGCAATGATATATTGTTGTGTTTCAATTGTTTTATTCCAAATTCCAGAGCTTACTCGATTTAAATTTAGAAAACATTTTTAGCTTTTTTAAATGTAAGTTGCATTTATCTCAAGAATTTTCTTAGGTAACCCTATAAAATTTTTGGTAAAAGATACGTTAAAAAATGTGTTTTTATGAATTTTAAATACAAAATTGGGGTTGCCATTAAAAGAAAAATTAAATTTTACCTCAGTGCTACGCCACTGTACCTACAAATAAATAAAAAATTGACATGTCTGAGCGTTTTTGCTGAAAAAAGTTATTTTCGAAGTTATTTGGGGCGTTTCAGACTTTAGAACCTTACTGTATATCAAAAGATTGATTATCTCGAAAAGGACAACTCTCCTCTTGGAGAAGTACCCAGTCGCGTAAATTTTAAAGTTCTCTGCGAACACTACACTAATAATTCGCACTTGATTAAAGAGTATATCTGTTTGATATAGTCATAATTAACTGCATAAATGTAAATGCTTGTACTGCCAAGAGGTTTGGCGTGTTCGGTGTCAAATCTTTTTTATGTAACCTGCAAAAGGAATGTATTAGAAAAAATGTTACTTACAACCTCTGAAACATCTTCTAAGAGTCCTAGTAAAACTTCCTGTAAAAAATGCAAGTAATATTTACCATTGAGACGCGCCGGCAATTCGAAAGGTCCTATTAAGGTGTTATCACAATTCCAGCCCATATATTTATAATACAACTATACTGAAAGTTACTTTGGCGGATTACAAGAGGATTTTCATCAGATTATTTGTGAGCATTGTGGAACTGAGCTTACCATTCCTGGTGAAAGAATAGCATTTGTCAGTTACCAGTACGTTTGTTGGAAAACCCGCTGCTGCTTCGGTACGATTGAGAAGCCACTCACAAAACTACTGCCGCAACGGATAATCGTTGGGAGTAAGTCCTTGTACTCTTTGGAAATGATATGGGTACAAATCGTTCATCTTCAATGTGCACCAAACATCGTTCTGGGAAGCATCAATTTCCTGGTCAATTTAGCGTGTGCTAACTAGTTGTCGGTTCGGCATCTACCATTTCTAATACTTCTTCTACCATATATGACTGATGGTCGAGATGGTAGAGTACCTGCCTCTCACCCAAAAGTTCCGGGTTCGAATCCCGGTCGTGGCAATGGAAAATACTGTGAGAGGGATTTTTCCATTATACACGGATATTGGATGTGTGTCCCTTGTCTTTAAATGTGTAGCCCCCTCCCGCACAAGGCTCAGCCTTCTGGGATAAAGGGGGGTATTTATTATTATATTAACCACGTATCGATATGGCCTTCCGCCATGCTGACCCTTCTGTGGTTGCAAATTTCCAGTCTCTCTTCCTCACTGAATAACTCGGAGAAAAGTATTTTCAGAAGAGGTGTGTCTATTTCGAAATTTTTCTGACTATACGTACGTGTTGCTCGTGCAGCATTTTCATCGACAGATTCATAAACTATTATCATGTCCATGTATTCCTCATTCATTTTATCCGAACTAATAACTTAAGTTAAGAGTCTTATATACCGATTTAAATACAATTTTTATCAGATTAATCTAAAATATTTAAAAGAAAAAAATTTTTTTTTGCATGCATTTTATATTTTTTCTGGTCAAATTTACTAACTTTCCGACATTATTCATTGCTTCTAACTTTTAAATTCATTTTCCCCAACTCTTGGTATGAGCTGTAAATTAATTTATTCGAAAAACAAAAAGTGCATGTCTATGACTTAAAAGTGCTGCCATCTCGCACGAATTTGTGAAACATATATGCACCTGCTGCAACCTGCAGTCGCGGTGGTTCCGGTTTGACTGGATCATGTAAAACTGACCTGTGCGCGATGTGGTACAATCGAGACTTGCATCTGATACAGCCTCTTAATAACAACCACTAATAACAAATTTTTGTCATTATATACATTACGTGTACCTCGAATACATAAGCGACGATGGTACCAATTAATATTACTCACCTTAAAACTTCATGTAATCCAAGAATTTCTTGGTGCAACTGAAGATAACCATTAATAACCTCTAATTAGAAAATTTTACTTAAAACGGCCCTGCATTTAAACATAATTTTCGGGAGGCATTGAGCGGAAAGAGGGTCAAGAGCAAAGGCATACCCGATCACCACTTGTTTTTTGGCAGGCAGTGGTCAAAATCTATCCGGCACCGAATCATCCCCTTCGTTAGGTGAGGCTGTTTTATTTTACATTTTCGTTCTCTCGAATAAATTCGCAATAATTAATATGCATATATGTGGAACGTCACTTCTGATTTCAGGTCAGGTCAGGTCAGGTCAGGTTAGACGCCTTTAATTCGGCTCCATGGAAAGGAATTGTACATGAAATAGAAAGGAGAAAAATAGTTCCCTATATAAGAAAAATTATTAAGACGTACCTGCAAGATAGAGAAATAATAACTAATAGAAGACATACACAAAATGAAAATTACGTGCCGAGTTCCACAAGGGTCAGACCTGGGACCACACCTGTGGAATATGTATTATAATGAAGTACTCGAACTCATCGTACCAGAGGGGGTCAGTCTGGTTGGATACGTCGATGACCTGGCGATAGTGATATGTAAGAAGAACGCAGTAAGGATTAAGGCAACTACGTAATAATACACAAGATAAGTAAGTGGATGGAAGAAAAGAAACTGAAACTGACTCCGCAAAAACCGGAGGCTGTCATACTGGAAGGAAATGAAAAATGAGAAACATGGAAATTGAAGTATGTACAAGGAATCACCATTAACACAAAAGAAAATATAAAGTATTTAGGGGTAATTTATCACAGGAACATAAGGATGATAGAGCACGTTAAACAGGTAGCGATAAAAAGCAGAGATGACAGCAATGTCACTAGAACGTCTGCTGATATTGAACAGCCTAAGGCAAGTAAAGGATTCGTCTTAGGGTCGGTGGTATATTCTATTATACGGAGCTCCAATATGGGGAAAAACGATGAAGACAGAAATATCCAAAAATACTCAGCAAGATACAAAGGGTCTACGAATATGTAGCGCGTATCGCACGACATCCACGAGCGCGCTACAAGTGATAGCAGGTATCCCCCCATAGAAAATAGAAATGATGGTAAGGGAAAGGGAAATGGTATACACATTAGGCAGGGAAACTAAAAGCACAGCAAGGGAAAATTGAAAGAGCAATGGCAACGAAAATGGGCAAACCACATAACAACGGCGGAATGGCAATACTTGAAAAAAAAACGACGGGTGGGTGTACTGTGAACAAGAGGATACTCCAGAGCACACGCTCTTTCAATGCCTAAAATGGGAGAGACAAAGAACAAGAACCATTATTATAGCGGTAGGGAAAATTTTGTTACCCGAAAATATGATAAAAAACATGCTGAAGGGAGAAGATAAGTGGCAGGCAATAAACACGATGATCCACTAAACAATGAAAACTGAGAAACAGGAAGAGAGAGACAGGCAGCAGCAAAATTAAAAGGTACAAGGCGTTTCAGCGAATTCCATTATGTTTCCTGGTGAAGAAGGAGGGGTTTTAACCGGTAGGAATCCGGCACTATTCCGCGAATTTGACATCTATTCTTGCGGAATGTCCATTAGTCTTTCTCCTCCCAAAAAAAAAAGATGTTAACAACGCCTTCAATACCGTCCTATGGAGGGGGATCGTGAAAGAACTGAGGAGAAGAGAGATACCCCATACCTGCTGACAATGTTATGTAGCTATCTCGATAATAGAATCCTGCTGATAGGCGACTGTCACGTACGGTGTTCCGCAAGGATCAGTTCTGGGTCCGACGCAGTGGAACGTCTACTACGATGGAGTCTTTAGATTGCCAATGCCGAAGGGAGTCACGGTTGTGGGATACGCTGACGACCTTGCCGGTATAACCACCGCAAAAACGGAGAAGTGACTGAAGACAGCAGAGGAAAAGCAATTTATAAGAGTCGATGAATGGCATCTCGAAAGCTTAAGCTGGCCCCATAAAGGACGAAAGCAGTCCTCCTTGCCAGCCGCATAAAATACACAAACATGACCATCACAGTGGAAGAAGTAGTGGTAAACCTGGAGGTTATAAGGATATGAAGATAACACAACATGTGATTATGACTACCCTAAAGGTAGAGGCTGCCGCGATGGCACTATGCCGGATCATGCCCGAGAAGAACGATTAGCTCGGTCATATACTTCATACTTCTTTATGGTGCTCCCATCTGGAAGAAGGCTCTTAGGTTCGAAGAGTGCAGGAAGATGGTGGAGAAAGTACAACGTACTCGTAGTATATGCAGCGCATATCGCACGGGTCTACGGAGTGTCTACTGTGGGCGGAGGACGGCAATCCCAAATCTGAGTAGGGAACTCCTAGGAGACAACAGATCTTGGGTGAATAGATCTGCAGTTATTTCAACGACAGAACCCTGCTCATAAATGGCAGAGAAGGATGAAAGTCACAAGGGGGGTCCCGCAGGGGCCAACCCTGTGGAATGTATACTATAATATGGAGTCCTTAAACTAGGAATGCCGACTGGGGTCACGGTGGTAGGATATGCTGACGACCTGGAAATCGTGGCCACGGCAAAGACTTAAGGTGCACTGAAAGAGGGGACGGAGACCTATTGGCAGGGCGCAGGAAACTGACGGAAACGTCGATATAAATGGAGGAGGAGGTGGTTATACGAGCTATGAGGTACCTGGGACCTGAGAATGGTAGGGCATGTTAAGATGACCGTTAGGAAGGCGAAGGCAGCGACTATGGCATTCGGGCGACTAATGCCTAATATAGCAGGCCCGAGAGCCAGCAAAAGACAGACCATCGGAGCGGTAGTACACTCCATCCTTCTATATGGTGCACCTACCTGGGCGAGGGCGTTGAGGTACGCGAAATATAGAAATTTGATGAAGAAAGTATAGAGAAGGATAGCTTTACGAATATGCAGTGCGCACCGCACAGTATCCGTCGAAACGGTGGTTATGTTAGCTGGCACACTCCCAATCGACCTATTGGTGTCCGAACGAGTAGAGGTGTATAACAGAGGAAGGCATCTACGGAACAACATAAGAGTGGAGACTGTGAGCAGGTGGAAGGGGAGATAGGACGCAATATATTCTAGAGCAGCTTGGACCAAAAAATCGTAGGGGACAATACGTATGTGGACAAATAGAATGAATGGAGGGATGAGTTATCACTAACGCAGATGACAGGACAATACATATAATGGTTGCCTGCTTTCACGAGTATTTATGGAGGTTTAGACTCACAGAGAAGGGGGGTGTATTGCAGCCTTCTTGACACGGCTAGGCACACCTTTTTTAAGTGCGAAAATGCGTGCGGAAACAGAGGTGAGAGGAGTGATAATACCACGAAATGTAGTAGAGATAATGCTGGAGAGTGAAAGGAACTGGCACATCATAGAGAAATGACCGCTGAGATCCTTAGCTCCAAGATGGCTTATGAAAGAGCCAGACAACGTGTAGTGCTCGACCCACGAGTCGCGTAGTAGGAACAGGGAGAAAAGGGGCGACACCACGAAGTAATGCGTAACCGGTTTCCATGGTGTCTCCTGTCTGAAGAGGGGTGGGGTTTTAGTGAGTAAGAATCTCACACTACCTCGCCAATGAACATCTGGACACGGGGTGTCTTTCCGAAGATTTCCAGTCCTCTGAAAAAATAAGTTAGGTAGGTATCAATTACATTTTACACATGTTCAAAATTATTGAAATATCAATTTAACTCTTTACTTTAAATATCAACTAAGTATTTTTTTTACCTATAAACCATTTTAACTTTTTTTATTATTGGGTTGTTATCAAAAGTTTATTATGAAAGAATGTTTACTTTACTCCCTTACTTCCCCCAAAAATCTCCTTAGTACGGTATAAATCACACCGTGTATATTAATTATAAATAATAAATAAAATTATACAAGCAATTACAATAATATTGTAGTAATTATTTTAATAAATGTCATTCATTACATTGAAAAAAATCTAATTTCTCCAAAACAGCAGATTTGATTTAATTGTATATGACTAGAAGATGTAATTCCATTTAGTACCAGACCAGGTGCCGATCCTCTTATACTTTAAAAATGATTGTCAGTGTAAATTTCATAAAATTAAAAACAAAAATCAACCTTATTATGCAGCTTTTTACATAAGTTTGCATATTATCGGCATAAATTAATTTATTGGTTATGTTTACTGCGCACTGTATATCAAAAGTAGGTAGCTTCATCTGTGAATATGTTATTGAGAATATTCTGATTTTGATCGCGCACGTTTTCATCATTTGCTAATAAAATGCTTGTTCTCGGCATTTCCATCCCGCAAGTTTTGAATAATAAAGAATAACTTTATATAGGGATGACATATTTTCTTGTTTTAAGAATCTGAAAACTGAATGTTGCTTAACATTATTGTTTTTCCGTGATTTGAAAATGAAAGTAAATTGATATATTCATTTTAGTCCGTTTAGCCCAAAAGGGGGTGTAGAATGCATGAGCAGGGATTCCAAGTGATTCCTTCAGAAACTTGTTCAGGGTGCTTAGGGAGTGAACAGGGTGATTGGTTATAAATGCCACCCCCCCTTAACTCCCTTATTTTTGAATTTAGAAAAAAAGTTTGAAATAAAAGTTGTACAAGATAATCTGAAGTTTTTAAGGCCGCTACACAAATTTATACAGGGTGTTCGAAGAAAGCGTGACCGATTAATGTTATGTTTTTTATTGGAACACCCTGTATATTATTGGATTTTCGAAATCTACTACTTATTGCGCTTCTAGCAATATAAATATGTTGTATACTGAATCCAATCCTTTCCAAGATGTATTGCTATAAATGAGTCATAAGTAGAATTAAGTTATAGCCATGAAAAAATAACAACGATTGTGCATCATTTGTTGTCAATGCAATGTGTGTCATATTAAGTTGAAAATGGGCTTGTCTGACGAAAAGGAACGAAAAATTTATGAAATTTATGTAAAGAGCAGATACAACATGCACGAAGCTCAGCGTGAGTATGCCAACTTATGGCTCATTTATAGCAATATATCTTGGAAAGATTTGGATTCAGTATATACAACATATTTATATTGCTAGAAGCGCAATAAGTCGTAGATTTCGAAAATCCAATAATATACAGGGTGTTCCAATAAAAAAACATAACATTGGTCGGTCACGCTTTCTTCGAACACTCTGTATAAATTTGTGTAGCACCCTTAAAAACTTCAGATTAACTTGTACAACTTTTTTTTCTAAATTCAAAAATAAGGGAGTTAAGGGGGGGTGGCATTTATAACCAATCACCCTGAACATACTAAAAGTCCTGACGTAAGTAAAGTAAGTAAGTAAGTACTTTATTAATCCCAAAGAGCACAATTACAGGATATAGGACGGGTCAACAAATACAATATTTATACATAATATAGTAAGATTTAAAAAATATCTAAAAAAAACAAAAGAAATGTGTGTAAAGTATATACATACCTACCTATAGAAATAGAAAAAGAGAAACAAGGAAACAATATAAGTTCAAATTACAATTCACAAAATAAAAAGAGTTAACTTGTATCAATACTTCCAGCGTAATTAAAATACTCATGAAGAGTAGCACAAATATCTAAAAGATACTTTTTGATATTTATTATTTTAAAAATATTAAAACTTTTTATTGGTTTAAAATCAGTAGGCAAAGAATTATACAATCTTAATCCCAGGTTGACAGGGGCTTTCATAGTCAAGGATAAATGTTTCAAGGCATTTACCCTTTAATGCCTTTAAACATTTATCCTTAATAATGAAAATCCTTTTTGTTACGTGTTTCATAACGAAGTACAGAGTCACTTGTTACAAATTTACTTTTATTCTTATAAATATACAATAACAGTTCAAGAATATATAAAGATGGAAGAGGCAGAATACCATAAGACTTAAATATGTCTCTGCAGGAGTATGTTGGTGATACACCAGCAATACATCAAATGATACGCTTCTGTGAAACCAACACATCTTGTGCAGCAGCAGAACTACCCCAAATAGTTATTCCATATGAAAGTCTGCATTGTATTTGGCCATAGTAAAACCATAATAACTGTGAAATGTCAAATATTTTTTTGAGAGACCTAATTTGATAACATTTGGTGTTTAAAGTATTAATAAGTTTTCCACAGTGGGCTCTGAAATCAAGAGTATCGTCAAATGTAACGCCGCCAAGCAAGGCCAGACTTTTAACTTTATCGATGTGTGTGCTTATATACGGTAAGAAAAAGTTGGAAAGTTTAAGTTTTGACGTGTATGAAAAATCATGTAGTTAGTTTTAGATGCATTGAACTATAATAAGATATGACTGTGCCAATAATTTAGTAAAGATACTACATCAGATACTTTACTTTGTAGCCCCGATTTTGATTTATGAGACAACGATATCACAACTCTCGTCTAGGAGGTAAGCCGGAGGGGGTTCGCTTATATCTCAAAAAGCGAAAAAGCGTCGTAGGGAAAAATGTTCTTATGCCAAATGACAACTTCTACTACAACTTCTTTAAAACTTAAATTTTTAACCAATTTTGATGTCCTCTAGCGGCGAAACGTAGCAATTGGAATAGAGGTAAGTTTAATTATATCTTAGATCTATATATATTTTGATCCCAGGAATCCACGATAACTGTATTTACACGAAATATTGGGACACCCTGTAGAGATCAGAAACTAAAAAAAAATAAAAAAATCAATTTTCAACCCTCCTGACGGGCTGTAACAACCCTTAGGGGTAATGACTGGCCTTCCTCTGTCACTATCTTTCACTTGTCATCCAATCCCACTTATATGTTCTAAGCTAATCGTCTCCAACTCCGCGCTGCCAAGCATGCTTACTACTGAAAACTTAAGAGGGTGGTTTTTGCCCGTTTGGGGGGGTAGAAAGGGTCAGACATTGATGAAACTAATTTTTTCTTGTTCAGCACCCCAAAAACGGGGGATGGAGATTACAGAAAAAAGAAAAGATAATTCATTTTTCAACCCTCCGGAATGGTTGTAACAATCTCAAGGTGTTATCCTTCCCTTTTTATCAAACCTTAATGATGGGAAAACGCAAAATAGAGGTAGTTTTTGGCCATTTAGACTTTTAATCACTACTTTTTTCGTTTTTAGCATCCTCGAAAACAGGGGGAGGAGCAGGTTTTACTGTTGCAGAATTTTGTTAGGTAAGTACCTACTCTTCCGAGTTCCGACTCCTTGACTCCACTAAATTGCTTTATATTGATAATAATGTACACACTGGATTTTACATCTTTAAACTTTTCATTGTGTCCATTATCAGTTAGACCATAGTTGTGGTAGTCCATTCAGCAACTACGACCTAGTTGATGCCTGATACTACCAAGAAATTAACAAAAGAACACTAACAAAGGCACCTATGAATGTTCAAAGGCATGGATGTAAGAAATTTAATACTGTGATGTATTTAAAGTTTATACCCGCTTTACAGGGGTCTGTAATACGTCCTCACAGCAGATTCCTACAATCCCACTATAAGTGGTGGTTCAGCAGCAGCCTCATAGATGGAACCGGTGGTATAGAAACAGAATAGTGACTATTATAGTAACAAGTAGTGAATAAAGTGAAAGTAGTAATTAGTGTTCTGGTTTATGTGATTAATTATTGTACGATCAAACGAACCTACCTTGTGAAGTTCGATCGTAATTATACGATGGCGCCCCGCTCGAACAGATCACTAGGTAGTACACACTTTTTGTACTAGGTGGCGTCACTAGTTTAAAGTAAGAAACTTTCTTACCGACCCAACTCGGTCACCCCACCAACCTCATTACATTTTTTGCTTCTTTGAATTCCACAACATTTTATGGGGGGGTTAAAACAAATAAATAGCACAGAACAGCTAACATTGTTCTGTGTAAATAGGGTTGGGAGTGATCTGTTCGAGCGGGGCGCCATCGTATAAGTACGATCGAACTTCACAAGGTAAGTTCGTTTGATCGTACAATTATACTCAGCGCCCCGCTCTCCAGATCACTAGGTAGATGTTTAAAGATAAAAAATGTTGTTGATAACCATATTTAACAATTATGTTACAATATAAATGATAAGTATAATATGCTAGTAAAATAATATAGGTATTCCGGAGAGAAAAAACTAATCTTTATTAATGAAAAACCACAATACTCTATCTAAATCTACAATTCAGGACAGCCTTTGCAAAGTTATCAGAGTCGTCTAAGGGCAATTTATAAAACTTTGCAAAAGTCTCAGAATCTTTTGTCCAACCTGCTGTTTTCCTTATAATATCTAGCGAAACTCCTCGATCAAATGCAGCAGAAGTTGATGCATGTCTAGTTGAATATGCTGTAAATAACCAAGGATTTATCCCTGCTGAATGTAGACATTTCTTAATCCAACGACTTATTGTTTGGGTGGTGGCTCTCCTGTAGGGTGGCCTACTTGTAATTACTAGCTGTTCAATATCTCCTCTGATATCTGCAGTCTTCTCCACATAAGTATACAAAACTGATGATACACATACCTCCATCTTGTTCTCAAAAAACGGTATATTCAAACATGGTTGATATGTATTATGTCTAGTCGTTTTAATTGAATCAGGGATTAAGATCTTTATGCCCTCTTCAGTGATTACAACATTTTCAATTTTAATCAAACTTATAGTTTGCATACGTTGTCCAGTCGTTAAAGCTAATAATGTCACTAGCTTCATTGACAAATCATTTAAACACAAATTTTCATTGGGGTAAAATGTACCTAGTAATTTTATAACCTTATCGGGATTCCAAATACAATTATACTTTCTCTTTGGGGGACGTAGACGAGATAAACCTTTAAAATATCTTTTTAATATTAAATTTGTTCCAATTTCACCAGGGAGTATTAATGCTAATACTGCTCTATGCGAGTTAAAGGTACCATAACGAATTCTTCCTTCTTTAAAAAGATTATTCAAAAATAAAATTACTTTTGACACATCTTTCGTATAATAATTGACTTTATTAATACGACAGAATTCCCACCATTGCTTATAAGTGGTATTATATTGAGCTAATGTGGAGGCTGCTATGGACTCTACTGCAACATCTAGGCTATCTTCTGGTATTCCCTTTAACTTGAGAGCTTGCCTGACAACATTCCTGCTACCAGGATAAGGCTGCCACCCAATGGATGCTCCGATCTAAATGGTGAATGCAAAATTTTATTACCTTTCCCTAATATCAACGGATTACCGATTAATAATTTAATGAATAGAGGGTACCATGGTTGTGCAGGCCATTGCGGAACAACAACAATACCTACAGCCTTATCATTAATAATCTTTCTCAACATCCTTAAAATTAAAGAGAACGGTGGGAAAGCATAAAAAAATATATCTTTCCAACAAACTGTAAATGCATCACAACCTATAGATTCTGGGTCTAAACCCCAAGAATAGTAAACCTCACATTTACGATTAATATTAGAAGCAAATAGATCTATTTGTGGTTTACCAAATGTATAAATTAATTGTCTATACGCATTATTGCTCAGTTCCCATTCTGTTTCCACTGAAATAATTCTAGAGCATAAATCAGCCTTGTTCTCTTTTGTATTAATGTATGTAGCATATATTACAATATCTCTAGACTCACACCACTGCCAAATATTTTTTTAAATGAAATGTATCTTTTTATGTTGAACACTCCATCTTATTAATACTAGTTAAGGCCGTGATGTTGTCCACTCTTAATAATACGTTACAAGATCTCAAAACTTTTGCAAAGCATTTCAAACCATGTTGAATTGCAATTAATTCCAATAAGTTTATATGCAATTTTTTCTGTTCCTTGCTCCACCAGCCAAATGCTGTTTTACCATTACAAAACGCACCCCAACCAGTTGAAGATGCATCTGTATAAATTTCCAATGAATATCTATCTTGTTTAATATTGTTGTTAACAATCATGATATTACTGTCCCACCAATCTAATTCCTTTTCAATATTACGAGAAATTTTTATTTTTGCATCAAAATTATGTTTGTATCTTTTCAATAATAAAAATTTTTCTCTTTCCATTAGTTTAATGTAAAGTCTTCCGTATTTAACTGCTGGACAACTAGCAACTAACGAACCAATAATTCGGGCAAATTGTCTGATGGAGTGGGAAATGTACTTAAATATCTGATATATTTTTTAATTTTTAATCTTTTTTCTAAAGGTAATTCTATACTTAATTCTTTACTATTCAACTGAAAACCAAGAAATGTGCACTTCTGAGAAGGCTTTAACAGACATTTTTCATAGTTAATTTTAAATCCCAATTTTATCAACAGATTCAGGGTTATATTAACATTCTGGGAACATTCGACTTCTGAATTACCAATTAATATCAAATCGTCTAAATAAATGACACATAATATATTCTTTTTCCTAAGGAAACTAACAACAGGTTTCATCAACTTAGTATAAACATAAGGCGCTATTGATAATCCGTTTGGTAAACAGACGAATTCATATAATTTATTATTCACTATAAATCTCAAATATTTTCTATAAGATTCCTCAATAGAGACCAAAAAATATGCATCTTTTAGGTCAATAGTAGACATGTAACAATTTTTTGATATTAATTTAGAAACAGTTCTTATGTCTTCTAAATGAAAATGAGAAGGACTAATGAAACTATTCAACTTCTTTAGGTTTAAAATAAACCGATAATTATTTGATTGTTTTTCTACTAAAAAATATGTTGATAGACATTGACCCTTTTTATATTTTGCATGAACTATAGCACCTTTTTCTAGCAATTCGTTCAGTACAATGTCTAGCTTTTTTTTATCTTTTAAAGAGGACTTTCTAATTTTACATGAAGATAACCCATAAGGTTTTTTGACAAATGGGATCTTATACCCTCTAATAGTCTCTAAAACATTTGTATTGGAAGTTAACTCCAACCAGTAATTATAAAAATATTTCAAATGACCACAATACTGGCCACCTACCTCTACTGTTTTCTCTGGTACTGGTAACTCTTCCTGTTCCACCCCCCTTTTTGATGAGGCTGAACTTTGGGTGAGGTCTTGGTCTGGCGATACGCCCTTTGCTGCATCATCTCCCTCCTGTAATGAGGCAGCTTCTTGAAGTTTTTTGACACATCACCTCTTTTAATTTGTATCATAGATTTTTCTACTTCGTTAGATAATTTTATTTGGTCCTGTAAATTATTACCAACCAACAAAGTTTCTACTGGGTTGTCTTTAACCAGGTCACTAATGCTACTTTTCAAATTATTTTGTAGGAATGCTCTTCTTTGTAAAGAGAATTTATAATGCAGATCAGTTAACAATCTTCCCGTGTCTCTCAATATAGGCATTAAAGTGTCAATATCACCTTTGCCATTAATTAATACATTTAGAGCTTGACCTAAGGCTGATAAACTTGTACCCAGTTGCTTCTGTAAGGTAACTTGAAAAGTATCCCTTTTTAAATAAACGGGAGACACGGCTTTTGCCACCTCCCTATTCAACATAGGAGGCGAGATTATCTGACAGTTGCTTGGAACCGGATACTTTTTTAATAATGCTGACAAAGTCTCAGGTCCCAAACCTCTGCTAAGAACTGGGAACCAGCGATTCTTAATCTCATCATGCAAACTATAACAGTCTTTATCGAGTTGATCAGGATTATCTCCCAATTTATTTAAAATATTCTCCGATAGTTTATTATCTTGCAATTCTAATTCAAAGGACTGCTCTAGAGAATTATCTAATGTATATATCTCATCCATGGTATTTTGTACCGATGTACTCGCCGTAGGCGAAGGATTCCTATCTAAAGCATTAGATGAACTCGCCATAGGCGAACTAGTCCTTGAATAATGTCTAGATGAACTCGCTCTAGGCGAAGAAGATCGTGATTGTCTAGCAATACGTGACTGTTTAGATGCTCTCGCCTTAGGCGAGCCAGCCTCAGAACTATCAGAGTCTGAGATTTTGTAAACACGTCTACCTTTATCTACACATTCTTTTGTTTGAGAATGAGACGAATGAGTCCTCTTTTTAGCCCTTTCTCTAGACCTATAACCTGATTTAGTCACACGAGGTTCGACATTTTCTTTATCCCGTGTCCGAATCTTCGCCGTAGGCCATACACCCCTAGGGCGTTTTGGTTCTAATCGAGATTCCAACATCTCTATTCGTTCTAATAGGTCTTTACTTGATGGACTCCTCCTCTTTCGTCTTTTTGACTTCTCCATGCTCAAAAAGCTGAAATATTAAAGTAATTGTAATTGTTACGTGACGCTTACCTTCGCACTAACCTTCGCACTAAAAAATGTAATGAGGTTGGTGGGGTGACCGAGTTGGGTCGGTAAGAAAGTTTCTTACTTTAAACTAGTGACGCCACCTAGTACAAAAAGTGTGTACTACCTAGTGATCTGGAGAGCGGGGCGCTGAGTATAATTGCAATTAATTAGTAAGTTAATAAAGTAGTGGATTAGTGTAAATTTATTCCACGCTTGGAGTTGTAAAGAGGTACATATTAACACATAATAATACGATAAGAAATGTGGAATGAATATAAAAAATAAGTTGTAGCAATAATTGCTCGAAATGTTGTTCTTCATTTTGCAATAATGCACTCGTTGATACCAATAAAAAACTGATGTTTAGTGGGGTTAAATAAATCAAGGAATTTAACTAGAGTCACAGGCCCCGAAAAAGAAACATGATTCGGGTACGGGCACATGTTTCGGAATTATTGCTCCTCATCAGCGTAGCATAGCTTAAACGATAGATCTGTGTGAAATAGATCAGAAACTACAACTATAAAAGGTAGACAGTACTAACAGTACACAGTACCATTGATTAAGGGAATAATATAAAGTGGCGCGACCGAGCAGGTTTCGAGATTTTGGTGTATTTTTATTGCCAATAGAGTTATTAGTTTTTAGCGCCGCGGAAAGGTATTTGTAATTTGTCTGCATAGCCCTAAAAATTGAAGACAATCCTGAAGTTATTGACAGAAAAATAAAATATTAAAATCTCGAAACCTGCTCGGATGCGCCACGTTGTTATACTTTACACGATGACAGTATTCAATTAGTACTTCGACAGCTCACTGCTGTCATTTGAGGCCACAATTGTGGCACATGATTGCAAGAAAATACGAATTGAGTACTGTGTAGTGTGTACTCTACTTTCTAACCTTTTATAGTTGTTATTTCTGATCTAATTCACACAGGTCCATTATTTGAGCTACGCTACGCTATTGAGGAGAAATAACTCCAAAACACGTGTCCGTAGCTGCATGTTTCTTTTTACCGGTGTGAAGTTAGCAGCCAAAAGTTAGCAGCCAATTTGTCGGAAATGCCCGAACGCTCATAGACGTACGTTATTTAAGGACATTATACCTCGCATTATACGAAAAGACAAGGCACATAAGTTATTCCATTGTCTCTGTTGTTAATAAATTGGTATTAAAACGACAGTTGAATGGATGTAACCACCCTCAATATAAGAAAATTGAGCATGAAAACCGGTTATAATCACCACATTCACCTCAATATTTTCAGACATTTTTCTTGTGATTATGATTTGTAGAAGAAAATGACGACCTGTAGAATTCAAGGTGAAAAAGATACTTCATAATAAAACAATATGGAGAATCCCTTGCCGGCCGTCGAAGGGGGTAAAAACGATTAAAATCTAAAAATAAGATATAATTATTTTTGATGCAGAAGGAAAAAAGTTGTCACTTTGAAAACTGCATAGAACTATAGGGAATAGAGTAGAATGTTAGCCTACAAGAGGAAAATCCCTTGCCGGCTGTCGAAGGGGGTGAAAACGATTAGAATCTAAAAATAAGATATAATTATTTTTGATGCAGAAGGAAAAAAGATGTCACTTTGAAAACTGCATAGAACTGTAGGGAATAGAGTAGAATGATAGCCTACAAGAGGAAAATTCTTTGCCGGCCGTCGAAGGGTGTGAAAACGATTAAAATCTAATAATAAGATATAATTTTTTTTTAAACAGAAGGAAAAAAGGTGTTACTTTGAAAACTGCATAGTACTGTAGGGAATAGAGTAGAATGTTAGCCTACAAGAGGAAAATCCCTTGACGGCCGTCGAAGGGGGTGAAAATGATTAAAATCTAAAAATAAGATATAATTATTTTTGATGCAGAAGGAAAAAAGGTGTCACTTTGAAAACTGCATAGAACTGTAGGAAATAGAGTAGAATGATAGCCTACAAGAGGAAAATCCCTTGCCGGCCGTCGAAGGGGGTGAAAACGATTAAAATCTAATAATAGGATATAATTTTTTTTTAAACAGTAGGAAAAAAGGTGTCACTTTGAAAACTGCATAGAACTGTAGGGAATAGAGTAGAATATTAGCCTACAAGAGGAAAATTTCTTGCCGGCCGTCGAAGGGGGTGAAAACGATTAAAATCTAATAATAAGATAAATTTTTTTTTAAAACAGAAGGAAAAAAGGTGTCACTTTGAAAACTGCATAGTACTGTAGGGAATAGAGTCGAATGTTAGCCTACAAGAGGAAAATCCCTTGCCGGCCGTCGAAGGGGGTGAAAACGATTAAAATCTAATAATAAGATATAATTATTTTTGATGCAGAAGGAAAAAAGGTGTTACTTTGAAAACTGCATAGAACTGTAGGGAATAGAGTAGAATATTAGCCTACAAGAGGAAAATCCCTTGCCGGCCGTCGAAGGGGGTGAAAACGATTAAAATCTAAAAATAAGATATAATTATTTTTGATGCAGAAGGAAAAAATGTGTCACTTTGAAAACTGCATAGAACTGTAGGGAATAGAGTAGAATGATAGCCTACAAGAGGAAAATCCCTTGCCGGCCGTCGAAGGGGGTGAAAACGAATAAAATCTAATAGTAAGATATAATTTTTTTTTAAACAGAAGGAAAAAAGGTGTCACTTTGAAAACTGCATAGTACTGTAGGGAATAGAGTAAAATGTTAGCCCACAAGAGGAAAATCCCTTGCCGGCCGTCGAATGGGGTGAAAATGATTAAAATCTAAAAATAAGATATAATTATTTTTTTAACAGAAGGAAAAAAGGTGTCACTTTGAAAACTGCATAGAACTGTAGGGAATAGAGTAGAATGTTAGCCCACAAGAGGAAAATTTGCATCAAAAATAATTATATCTTATTTTTAGATTTTAATCGTTTTCACCCCCTTCGACGGCCGGCATGGGATTCTCCTCTTGTAGGCTAACATTCTACTCTATTCTCTACAGTTCTATGCTGTTTTCAAAGTGACACCTTTTTTCCTTCTGTTAAAAAAAAAATTATATCATATTATTAGATTTTAATCGTTTTCACCCCCTTCGACGGCCGGCAAGGAATTTTTCTCTTGTGGGCTAACATTCTACTCTATTCCTTACAGTTCTATGCAGTTTTCAAAGTGACACCTTTTTTCCTTCTGTTTAAAATAAAATTATATCTTATTATTAGATTTTAATCGTTTTCACCCCCTTCGACGGCCGGCAAGGGATTTTCCTCTTGTAGGCTATCATTCTACTCTATTCCTTACAGTTCTATGCAGTTTTCATAGTGACAACTTTTTTCCTTCTGTTTAAAAAAAAATTATATCTTATTATTAGATTTTAATCGTTTTCATCCCCTTCGACGGCCGGCAAGGGATTTTCCTCTTGTAGGCTAACATTCTGCTCTATTTCCTACAGTTCTATGCTGTTTTCAAAGTGACACCTTTTTTCCTTCTGCATCAAAAATAATTATATTTTATTTTTAGATTTTAATCGTTTTCACCCCCTTCGACGGCCGGCAAGGGATTCTCCATATTGTTTTATTATGAAGTATCTTTTTCACCTTGAATTCTACAGGTGGTCATTTTCTTCTACAAATCATAATCACAAGAAAAATTTCTGAAAATATTGAGGTGAATGAGGTGATTATAGCCGGTTTTCATGCTCAATTTTTTTATATTGAGGGTGGTTGCATCCATTTAACTGTCGTTTTAATACCAATTTATTAACAACAGAGACAATGGAATAACTTATGTGCCTTGCGCGAGTATTTTTTCTTTTAGTATAATGCGACTAATGCGAGGTATAATGTCCTTAAATAACGCACGTCTATGAGCGTTCGGGCATTTCCGACGAATTGGCTGCTAACTTCACACCGGTTTTCGGGGTATGTGACACAAGTTAAATTCATTGATACCAACTTATAAATTGTATTATACAATTATATTAATATGAACTGTGTTTACTATGCCAACAAAGAACAGACAATAAGGGATGGATTTCCTCTATCTTTGAAGCATTTTTCCTAATTAAGAACACTTCATTTACATAAAAATAATAATTCATTTATAAATTTATTTGTCTTCCATGAATACTCAGTTCGACAGGTAAACTAAAATTTTAACCGGTATTCCAGAATATTAAGTGAAGCAGAATTTATTGGGAAAATAATTTTTTCTTCGTAAAGCGCTAAATAAAATGTGTTTCCTCCTCCCATCCCTACCCGTGGACATCCTGTATATAATATATTCTCTTTGGTAGTCTGACTGACATTCATTTCTTCGAGATACTATCATTTGTTTTTTTCACTCAACATAGGCACTTGACTAAATAGGGACGCTACGCATGTGGAGATAGATAATTCCACATAAAAGATGATACAAAATTTACTATACTAAATGAGTTCTGAGGAGAGTCGCAACCTTTGATGGCACTAACACTGACGAGTTTACACTTAACACCAAGACACCCACCACTTAACTCTATTCGTATTTCACCTACCAAGTTCACATCATAGGGAAATAATTGTCACAATTATAATCACTTCATTAGGATTCTGATTAATACAACTGTAATCAACTGCTTATAAAACCAAATTAGTCAGTGGTAGATTTTGGAGAAGGGTGAAAAAGTGTTCACCGCCTCGTCAACACCAATCAACTTTAATGAATAGCTCATTGAACATATTAAAATTCATTTATGGATTTTCTCAAAAATGTCTTCTATCAAATTTTTTTCTCATCATTAGAATACTAAATAATGATCTCAAAGTGTTTCACTACATCTGTTCTGTTGCAAACATACGTGGTACCGTTATACTCGTCTTGTCAATAACATTGGCATTAGGGTGGCATCATCGGTCATTGCCGAATCCAAGTGTAGTCTACCGTGATTAGTGGACAGCTGGGGAGCAACAAAATACGGAATTAATTAAAATAAAAGTACAGTGGTGCAAAAATAATTTATAGTAATTGAAAAGACGGTCACTCCCTCTCAAACAAAACCTAGATCTACCACTGAACTTGGTGGGTAAAACGCATGTGGAAATTTAGTGGCCATCTCTGTGTCATTAAATGAGTTGGACTGGGCTGTAAGGTAAATCAACTTTTTTTTTATCTGGACCTAGATGGAAATGTTTTATTCAGATTTTCATCAAATATATATTTGGAGAAGGTAAGAGACAATTAAATGACAAACCCATAAATCCCTAACACAAAAAATTCTTCATTCATGATTTTTTAAATTCAAAATGAGAACATGATATAATGCATGATCGTGACAAATGACAATGGAGATGGGGTGAATTGCGCAGTCGATTTAATATTTGAACTATTTTGTATACATTTGGTTTTCCCATTTACCATGTGTTATGGACCTCATACTAAATAGTATAGCACGATTAATTAACGAATCTGGTATATAAAAAGTAAGTAATTCAGCAATTTCAGACTCCTGAGCCTGAATCCAGTTCCTTCAGTTGATATGAATATCGGTATCAATAACATTTACACTTCTACACTCATCAACTATCTACGATGTAACAAAGCGTAGATAACATCTTTACAATGCAAAAGCAGGTCAGTATAGTCGGTAATCTTAGTTCCTTAATGATGATTAATAATACTTACGCCTCAATGGTGGTATATTTACTAATCAGACAAGTATAATAATAATAATAACACCACATGTAATTACGACCCCCTTTATCCCGGAAGGCTATAGAAGAGCCTTATGTGGAAGGGACTACATAGTTGTCATATAAAGACAAGGGACACATACCTAATATCCGTGTATAATGGAAAAATCCCTCTCACAGTATTTTCCATTGCCACGACCGGGAATCGAACCCGAAACTTTTAGGTGAGAGGCAGGTACGCCACTTCTCGACCATCAGTTCATATGTAAATCGGTTGATTAATAAACTTTCTGAAACAATAATGTTTCGTGATTTTTTTGTCTTGTAGTCTATAGAAGAGTATTTATCACACTCTTCAATATATTTATTATAAATATTATTTATTGTCTTAAAAAAACTTTCTCTACACCTTAATTTTATTCTGCGGTATAAGAGAATTAAGAGATTTTATTAAAAGTAATTTAATCTTTTTTAACATCACATATACACTACCTCCTGTATCCCTACACTAACTTTGTGCAAGGTGTACACTTATTTGTACACATTTAGAAAAAGTAGACACACCCAATATTCGTGTACTTAATTTCACTACCACGAAAGGGAATTGAACCTGAAATGTTTTGATGACCGCCGAGTGCGCATATCCCCAACGACATAAGAATAACTAGACAAGTAATGAAATGGACTCGTCCACGTACTCAGCGTCTCATTGGTTACAAACACGTGGAGCACCAATGAAACGCTGAGTACGTTGGACGAATGCAAACAAATCGGAATCATTACTTGTCTAGTTATTCTTATGTCGTTGCATATCCCTCTCGATCATCAGTGTAAATAAATGAAATAAACACTTAAATAAAACGTTACTTCAGTCGGCAAATACTGTTATTAAAACTAGCAGCTGGGTATCATATAAAATCAGCTTTCCACTTTTATATTAGTTGGTTAATTATTGCCTGACAACCTTCAATAGCTATCTTATATTGTGTCGTCTTGAGCCTGTGCAATACTAACAATTAAACAATGTATCGTATAAATATCAAAGGCAAACAAAGCACCACAATGAACTCTACGTGTACCTCTCACATAAGATGTTAAATGAGAATAACTGAATTAAGATGGCTAATTCTTGTCAGTTTCCGGCAGTGTTTCATGTAGTCAGTAGCCTATTTCGAGGTAGTCATATCCATGAGTATAATCATACCATATAAAGCACATAAAATGATGTTTTAAGTCAAAGTCGTGACTGGGGCAGGCTGTAACTCACTGACGATCGGCTTACGTCGACGTTATTTCAGATTTTCAAGCCTGAGATCGCTTTCCGTGCAGCAAATCTCGCCGTTTTAGTCGCGTTTATGGGAAAATGAAATAGAGCCGTAGGAGTAGAACATGATTGCATTACCCTAAACCTACGATTTATTCCGTTCAACTTGGAAATGAAACATTCTATTTCATTTACGTATAGCGGAATTGTGTAGGTATTTTATTTGGGAGACAGATGTCTAGTTAGTAATGGCAGTAAATCATCATTTGCCGTCTCCGTAGGAACACCGAAAAAAATTATTACTTTAGCAATAATATTAGATAATGAATAACGTCATACCGATCTAATTATTTTTTCATTGTCAATATTAAACAATGACCGTATCAAGGAGGACAAGAAAGTGACAATGATTCTACGTGCTAAGCTAAATACTTGCCTTAACGCCAAAGCGTGGTGTGGTGAGTATAAGGGTAAGGGGTCGTATTTGTTACTATTTCTGCGCATGACGTCATACTCAGAAGATTGGCTATAGGTTTGAAAAGGACCGTTTTTTCGAGAAAACCGGCCTTTCTAAAAAATTCATATCTCGGCTAATATCGGAGATGGGCGAAAAAAATGAGTTCTTCATTTTTCCTTCTTCTTGCCCGTCGCCCAGGTCCGGATCCTTTAGATTCAAAGGGAAAGGCAGCGAGTAAACGCGCTCACGCTGGAGGCTAGTCCAAACGGCAACATGCGAAAGCAATAAGTTTTCCCCTCAAATTTAAAACCGGTATATTTTTGTGACTCTGGTGACAATGGAATCGTCCAATAACCGTGGGTACAATCTAGAGTGGACATGTACCCTATTTTTTTCAAAGAACAAAGAACGCAAAATTTCTTCTACTGGACGGGGTTGTCTCATATTCTCTTTCCATTACCTTGTTTAAATGTCGCGCATCTAAACAAATTCTAACCGAATTGTCTTTTTTCAAGGCCGTCATTATTGGTGACACATATGGGGTGGCCCTTCGATAAATAACCCCCACTCTTCCATTAAGTCGAGTTGTTTTTGAATCGCCGCTTTATGATTTACCGGAACCGGATATTGTTTGAGGCAAAATTCACTATCATCACGAAGTCGTATCTGAAGAACATAACCCGAAACATACCCAGGTTTATCCAAAAACAGATCTTTATGATTTTCTAATAAGATGCGAAATTGATCTTTTTGTTTTTCATTAATAGCACAATGTTGTACAGTTTGCTCAAATTCAGCTGTGGTCGGTGAAAATTGATTTTTCTTTTCGGAAATGATTTCTATTTTTTTTTTTCGTTAATCGGCTTCAATTCCATAGGTTCGGGGTACGAATATTCATGTTTTGGATTTATTTCCGGAACTTCTACCCACGTTTGCCCTATTTTTAATAAAATATGTTCCGCGCTAAATCGATTTTCGCTGACAACAATCTCAATAAATCCGTACCTAAAATTATGGGATATGCCAAATCTGGTATCAATAAAAATTCATGAGTAACTGTTTCGTTTATAACAGAAAAAGTCATTAAGGATTGTTTTTTAATACGTCTTTCTTTGTTTTTGAACGCTCCGGTTACTTTAATTCCGGAACAAGTAAATGACGGAATCAAATGATGAGAGTCTGAAATTTGTGACCATACATCTTCACTAAAGGTACACACACAAAGAAAGCAGGTTATCCGGCGCCTATTTTAAGCGCTGAAAACCGGTGCCGGTTTTCCCGCTTGTGCGTACATAAAAGACGCTGGTACCTGTCAGTTTAAAAGCATATTTCGTGGTCTCAAGATGTCCAGTTCATCCTGTATGTAATTAATATACATTAAATATACCTACATATTGAAATAAATAAGCTATTAATAAAACAAACTTACCATCTACTTCCATTTCAGCTGCTATCTCGTTCCATAAATTTTGTGTCACGTTTCGATTGCTGTGAGACTTTAGCCGTTTGTCCCACAACGCACGTCTTGTGAAAACAGCAGAAATCAGAATCTCAACATCCATCATTTAATTTATGATTAATGATAATCCACACAAAAATCACACTTCCAGCTCCGACAACAAGCGACCAAGAATTAAAAATTCATTCCGGTAAATTTGCCGGTTCCGATTCACGCTTGTAACAAGTTCCGACACGCTTTGTCTATGTTCACAGTAATCTAAAAGCTAACGAAATTATCGGCGCTTATAGGCGCCGACTGCCAGTAAGCAGGCAACCCGCTTTCTTTGTGTGCGTACCTTAACGGCACATATTTCGCTGCCACTATCCACTAAAACCGGAAAATTAAAATTATAAAGTCCAATTGTAATGATCGGAGTGCGGGACTTTAACGTTTCATGTTCGTAATCACACTCTTCGAGAAAATCCTCCCGCGGATTATTTAAAGGATGTTTGGCCCTGTATAAAACTGCCCCCACGCACGGACCTACAGGTCGTGAGGTGAGTCCTCGTTTCCCGCACCTTCATTGTCCTCAACCGAACATTGATCATTCAAAGTAATTTTTGCAACATTTCTAGGTTATTACCCCCATGACTAAAATCTCTCTTGGTTGCAAATTTATTATTAAAAGAAAATTTCGTGCCTCTTTCATTATCACCACTGTTATTACCTTTGTTTCGATAATCTCCGTTTATGTAATTCCGATTTTGAAAACTCGAAGAGGAAAAAAAGGTTTCGACACTTTCCGATAATAATCTGCCTGCCTTAGTCGGTCTAATGCGTCTTCTAACCGTGTTACGCCTATTAAAACTACTGAAATATGTTCAGGAATATGCCTACCAATAGTTTTTACTAGTGTTTTTTCTGAATATTCAGGCTCTAAATATCTTACCATCGCAACATATTTTACAAAATGTTCTAAATAAGAGCTTTCATTTTCTTTAAACATATTGTGTTGCAAAGAATTTTTTACCTTATTTTGTATATCATTCCAAAATTGTTGCCCTTTTGAACGCATTCAAATCTAGTATTTATGTAAAAATGCTGATCCTTGTAACTGATTTTTTAAAATGTGTATGAAATCTTTAAACGAAAATTCTTCCATACTGTGTATACGCATTCTACTTGTTCTAAAAAATCCAACGGAAGAATATTTTCCGAATTATCAAAAATAGGCAATTTACGAGTTGTATAAAAATTACTAGCTTTTCTACTGTTAATATTATTGCTAAAATCTCTGGTATTATTAAGTAAATTATTTTGTAACATATTTGACACAATCTGGGTAACTAAACCAGCCACTGTTCATTATTTACAGTTGAAAACTTAGGTGCTGGTCTTGAAAACATCTGATTAGTTACATTGCTATTTGCATTTATATTTGGAGGTGGAAATTAAAAATGACCCTACTTGATTATTATTCACACTTTCTTCAAAATGTGTCCCTAAATTTCTTTGACTAGTATAATCAGATGTATTCATTGGAGGAAATATTTGTGAATTGGATACAATCTCGGATACAATATGAGAATTTGGAGCATCTTGAACATTTGAATAACTAAAATTTGTTTGTGCAGTGTATCCAGGATTTTATACACTATAGTTTTCTTGCTCAGGAAATAGTTCCTCAGAAACGTTTAAACTTCTGAATTCTTGAATATTATTTACATTATTTTGAGCTTGATTACTAAGCTGTAAGTGCCTTCTTCCCATGAAAACCGAATTATATATAGGACGGGGTATACAGATAAGTCCAGGACGCTTCGAACACGACAGTGATTGGGACGAATATATGAGTGGCCGACAACTCGCCTCAGTTCGAAATTTGTACATTAGGAGAACAGTGCGCTGTGGCCACTCACTGCTCGCTCAGCAGTCAGCACTGTTGTTAGTATCTCATTAAAGGCTTAAACACGATGAAAAAAATAAGAGATAATAAAATGGAATAAGAAATAAGATAAAAATTATTCCAAGTTTTAAATACACAATACTCTGGGCGATAATATATTAGTTCTTATTCGATTTAAAATTCAACTGTTTAAATTGGTCCTTGCTTTTCGGATATCATTATTTGTTAATTCTATTCCATATTCTTTCTTTATTTCTTATTTCTTATGTCTTATTTTTTTCATTGTGTTTAAGCCTTAACCGTGTTAGGATGTAGATAGAACTCATGTCTGAAAGAAATTTGATTTACGTTTCCAAATTTTTCTAACTTCAATAATTCATCCTATAGATAGGATTAATTATTGTAATTTTAAAAATCTCAAAACACATTTAAATATTTCCATTGTTTGTTTTTTCGCAACAAAAATGTGATTCTACAAGATAAAATTAAAATTAATTGTCGCTGCACCTCGAGTGTTGCAGGCAGGTGTAATAAAAATTATTACAAAAGAATCCAAACAAGAAATAGTAGACGCGAGAGCCATCGGCTACAGCGCGGATATCCACGATTACTGTGTCCGCTTGCCTGGCCTTGCCTACAACGGGCACAAGTAAATCGCGCAAACTAATACCCATGTTCGAACCTCCTCGGTCTTTACTGTATGTATTTTTCTCTTGTGGCGCTGTATTAAAAGATAAAATTTCTCTCCTACCTGGTTGTCTGCTGAGAGGAGTTTCCTGACTGTTACCTGGCTGCTGCATCGAATTGGACCCTAAAGATGGTTCTGTTACTTTCGGAATAGGTACCTATAGTCTAGCGACTTAGGTGTTTGATACTTCCACTTTTGAGTAAAACCAAATCGTTTTAACCATGCATAGAACAAGTGAAAATAAGTAGATTTTCGAACAGACCCACCTCGAGAAATCATGCCTGGTTCCCCTGCCCCCCACCAAAGGGGCGACATGCATCTGCTTATATACATTTTTTTTTTCGAAAGCGGTAAGAGATAGAGAAATGAACTTAGCGCCATTCGATAGAGCATACAAGACCCTTATTTTGTTTTTTACAATTTTCTTTTATGTAAGACCCCACAGAAAAAAACATGGAGGGTGGCTGCTAACAACGACACATTTTTGGTTACAACTCTAGGACGGCCCGATAAATCGAAATTTTACAACATATAAAAAAGAAAGATAATTGTTTTATCAATCGATTGGTATACAACTGAGCAAAAATATATTGAAATTTTTATTGTACCTTCTAAAAATTATTTCACATTTTCTGTTTTACCATTATATCTTATGCAAAAAATATGGGAGCACTCTAGCTATAATATGTTTTTGGCTATAACCCTGAAACAACCAAATAAATCAGAAAATGTACAAGAAAAAATTAGGACCATTATCTAACCTGCCTCCGGCTATCGCCTCCGGCTTCTAACTCGCAATAGACCTCATGTCATGCCTGATGCATTTAATAAAAAAAAATTTCTTTAATCTAATAAAAAAACCTTTATCCTTTATCAGGGGAATAACACACATATCTAACCTGCCTCCGGCTATCGCCTCCGGCTTCTAACTCGGAATAGACCTCATCATGTCATGCCTGATGCATTTAATAAAAAAAAAAACAAGAACGTGTGGGATTTGAACCCGGGATCTTCTGCTTGCCAGCCCGGCTCGTTTCCGCTAGGCCATCGCACCACTGATAAAATGCGAGTAAAGGAAGAATAAGTTCAGCGTCGGACCGGTCTTTAAGGAAAGCTTCGTGCACGGTCGGACCGTTCTATAATAATAAATTAAAGAGCGGTCGGACCGTGCAGTAGTCACTTCCATCATTTATACATCATATGACTAACCTAAAATTTTTAGTTTTTGTAAATTTATTTTTACTTTAATTATAATTTTGTAGCTTCAGCTTGGATCCATAATAACATTTAAAAACTCTCTAATAAGACAGTAGATATATAAAGTTTCAATATTGTACCTACGTAGATTATTAAAAATGAATTGCTATTTATAGGTTGGATTTCCAGTCAACAAAAAGCAACCTATTTCATTAGATTAGGATAATTAAAACTTCATTAGTATTTTCACCGAACAAGATTTTAGATGATAGTACAGGAACCAAGCAGAAATTTTGACAAAAATGATATAATATTCAAAAATTTTAAAAAGTGCATATTTTTGAGGTTAGTTGTAAAGCCTGATTTTCATAGTCGCCAAATTGTGAAATGCGAAATGCGAAACGTGTTGCTATTGGTTCATTTCACATTAAAATTTGGAATTGACCAATAGCAACACGTCTCGCATTTCGCTTTTCGCAATTTCGCGACTATAAAAATCAGGCTTAAGGTGTTTAAATTAATGTTCTTTTTTATTTGTTATTGACTGTTTATAATTTATAATGACGAATTTTGCTGTAGCTACGAGTATGTGAAAAAATTATAACCAAAGTACTAAAAGATATTGATATAAAATATTTCAGTTTTCCGAAGAACGAAGATTTGGAAAAACAGCTTTGCTACAGAAAGGATAAAATAAATTTGAAGAATAGCAAGTTGAGGAACATGTTATGTATATTGTATTTGAAACCTAGTTTTTAGTGATCTGGATGTTCACCTAAAAATGTCATAAATCACAAATATAGATCATGTGCATCATAGAATGATCATAGGATTAACATAACCTCCAATTTTTTGTTTTTGTAAATATATGTTCAACTTTAATTATAATTTTGTAGTTTCAGCTTGGATGCTTAATAACATTTAAAAACTCTCACAAACAGTAGATATATAAAGTTTCAATATTGTAGATTTAAAATAGACTGCTAATTATAGGTTGAATTTCCAGTCAACAAAAAGCAACTATTTCATTAGATTAGGAAAATTAAAATTCCATTAGTTAATGCACCGAACAAGATTTTAGTTGATAATATAGGAACCAAGCAGAAATTTTAATAAAAATGACATAATATTCAAAAATGTTAAAAAGTGCATATTTTTGAGGTTAGTTGTGATGTCGCGTGCATGACACATTAGGGCAATAGCTAGGTTCTTAAATTCGCTCCGAGATGAGAGCAGAGCGAGAGCAGATTTTGGATGGGTCATGATCTCTAATAATTGTATTTCCAACCTATCTATCATTTATTTAAGTAGGAAAGTTGAAAATTCTAAATACAGCAAAAGTGAGGTTAGACAATCAGAGCAACCACAGACTTAAATAAGCTACGTTCTTAAATTCGCTCGATTGGCTCTTTTAAATCCTTTGTCGTTCTTTTATTACATAGAAATCAGAAAGAGTAAATCTGTTCGTGTTCTTTTTTAATCTCGGCGATGCTTTCGAGCTAAATCTTTTTGCTCCGAGCAACAATGCCGAGCTCGGAGAGTTCATCTTAAGGAGGATGATCTCATTGGCTATAAGACAAGGATAAAATACTAAGTGGGTTGCTCTCACAGAATTTATTTACTATTTTAGTGTGGTTGCTCTGATTGTCTAACCTCACTTTTGCTGTATTTAGAATTTTCAACTTTCCTATAAATAAATGATGGACAGATTGGAAATACAATTAGTGACCATGACCCATCCAAGTGGTGTGTAGAATCATTGAGTAAAAAATAATAAAAAAATAATAAAGAGTAGCAACTGTCAAGGTTTCGAGATTTTAGTATTGTATTTCTTTGCCAATAACTTTATGATTGTCATCAATTTTTAGTGCTACGGGAAGGTATTTGTAATGTGGCTGTATAGCCCTTAAAATTGAAGACAATCATGAAGCTATTGGTGAAAAAATACAACACCAAAATCTCGAAACCTTGACAGTTGCGTCTCTTTATTATTTTTACTCTGGTAGAATTTAGAGGTAGAATTTAGAGTCATTTTAACAAGTTATGAGTTAAATAAGGCCCAAAAAGGTAAATAAAAGAATTGTAACATTTTTATGTGTAAAACCTCATTGTTTTGATAAGGTGCAAGGTGCAACAAATATACAAAGTTAGGTTAAGTTCAAATTCAAATTCTCATAAACCTCATATTCCCAAACAAGTCATCTAGCATCCTATATATTCATCGTTCCCCGTTCTTTTATTTAATCCGCCGATTCGGAACTCGAGTACCACGTGACCCAAAATCTGCTCTCGCTCTGCAAGGCTGGTAACTCTAAAGCCTTGCTCGCTCCGCTCTCATCTCGGTGCGAATTTAAGAACCTAGCCACCAAGGCTCGTAAACTTACAAGGTTACCTCATCCGAACCTGACCTATCTCAACACATCGTACGTCACAAGGAGCCCGGCGTGCTCAGGCCGGGATCGTCGTCCTCTGTTCTACAACAGCTGATCAGTCGGTCAGTGTAGTGTCTCATTTTAAAGCACGTAAAATAAAAATTACTATTAATGAATAGACCATCCATCTATTTAATTATTATGATAATTATAATAATATATGTGTATTGAACATTAAATGTATTTTATTTAATTATTAATTTCTTAATAAAATTTGGCAACAAACACCTATGTAGAAGGAAAATAAAAACAATTTAGCCAAAATAAGTTATCTGATAACTTATTGAATGACTAAATTTGTTTTAAAACAAATAGCTAAGCCTATTTAATGTAACGTAAAAATAAGAAAGGTTTTTACCTAGAATTCCTATTATGATGGAAAAGGGACAATAAGTTATCAATAATGCAAAAAATTTTCTCCATATAACTATTTAAAATAAAAAAAAAACTATTACAAAAGTAATACTTTATTTGGGACAAAACAAATATATTCTTATTAATTAACTGTTTTTTTTATGTGCTTTGTCTTGTCATGTGTCTCAAAGCCACGGCGTTTCTTTACTGTCCTTATTTTCTTTTGTTTTTTCATTAATATAATTTAATTCTTACGAAAGTTCGTTGTCGGATGAAACATTTTGCAATATTCTTTTGAGATGTCTACCTGTTAATTTTCGTACAATTCTGGTTTCTCCAGATATAACAGTAAATTTTTTAATTTTAGCGAAATATTCTGTATAGGTATTAAAATTATTATATTTTTGTGAGAAGATCCATTTAACATTTTGATTGGGTTCTAAGGCCACTTGATTTTTTTAAGCAAAATTGGTCAGAACAAACGCGGCAATTATCGGGATTCCATGTTCCGTGTCTTCGACATCTTTCAACCCAAATTTGTCGCCGTCGAGTTGTTTATTTTTTGGAAAGCGATAAAAATAAATTTGTTTCCTGATTTGTGTACATTTTCTCTGCTGTTGTTGCAGATCGCTATAGTACATCGCATTCCAGGTATTGTGTAGTTCTGTAAAGAATAAAATAGACTAAAATATAATTACCTAATACCTATATATAGTCGGTATTTATTAAGAAATTATTACAATACATAATACATACAAACATTTGGAGAGAAAATGTAAGAGAGTGGTACAAACAATGAACATAATTTAAAAAATTAGGTGAATTTGTACCATCATCGATAATGTCTTAAATTGTAGAATATTATACATAAATAATCTATTTATTGCATTTATAGGTACTTAGTTGTAGGTATTCTTTATATGTTCTAAAAGTTTATTATTTCAAAATGAACAAAAATCCGCTATATAAACACACTTAACTAAATATTATATAAAACTAGTACACAAGTTGCAGTTATGCGCAACCAAACAGTCCGTAATAAAACGGCAAAGTAAATAACACATAACACAGAATTGTAAATAACACATCACGGTCGCCACAACCTCTGCCCACACGCCGCATTTTCCTCGCCCTAATGTTGCTCATCGAGGCAACCTGTACAAAGTCTATAAGCCTTGCCTAGCCACAGCCTTCTTTATGAAGGCTGTGACCTAGCTAGTGTGAGAGCAACCCACGGAGTATTTTATCCTTGTCTTGTAGCCAATGAGATTATCCTCCTTAAGATGAACTCTCCGAGCTCGGCATTGTTGCTCGGAGCAAAAAGATTTAGCTCGAAAGCATCGCCGAGATTAAAAAAGAACACGGACAGATTTACTCTTTCTGCTCTCTATGTAATAAAAGAACGACAAAGGATTTAAAAGATCCAGTCGAGCGAATTTAAGAACGTAGCTAATGCATATTTTTCTCGAGATCGACGTCACATCCGGCTGCGCAATGTGTAATGTATTTAAATGTTATCATTGTTTATAAAGTAATATAAACAATGATATTATCATTGTTTATAAAGTAATATAAACAATAATATTATTTAATTTATAAAAACAAAAGTCATTGAAACTGACTAGTACGTAAGTTACTCACAAGTTGGCAGCACATACTTACAAGTTAGGTTGAATAACTATATTACTTTATAAACAATGCTATTACCTACTATTATTTTTAAGGCACATTTAAAACTAATTACAGTAAAATATTAGTTATACTTTCAATAATATTCTTGACTCAGAACTACTTTCCGTTACGATTGCGAAGTTATTTTTAAAAATTCCCGTTTCCATGTATGTAAAAATGGCGGGCTCAATATTTGCTTCAAAGAATCTTCTCCTATTTTAAGTTCTGTGGTTATGTTAGGGAATTTATTTTTATAAAACTTCTTGTACCGGCTTCTTCGGCGTGCGGCGTCATTAATAATACTTGTCAATTGTCACTTTCTGGTTTTGGTTCTTATGATAGTAATTGAAATTAAAAGAATTATAAAGAAATTTTAATCAAACTTACATAATATGGCTAAAGTATCATCTGTCCCACATGCTTTGGATGAAAAAATTAGAGAATTGATTCCCAAAGCAAAAGTTCTAGTGGTTGGAGCCGGTGGAATAGGTTGTGAAGTTTTGAAAAATTTAGCTTTATCGGGTTTCCAGGACATAGAAATTGTAAGGGCACAAGTAAATTATTATATTATAATAATTGAAATCTTATTTTCTAGATTGATTTAGATACTATTGATGTAAGCAATCTTAACAGGCAATTTCTATTTCGTAAAGAACATGTGGGAAAACCTAAAGCAGTTGTAGCTCGTGAAAGCATATTAAGTTATAATCCTAATATTAATATTAAAGCATACCATGACAGTGTCACAAGGTGAGATTTTAATTCTTTTATCTAATTTATTTGTTAAATTAATAAGATGCTGATTCTTTACATGTTATATACTGCTGTAGTTGTCACGTCTGAACTCTAATGAACAATGGAAAATAATTGTTGGTACTTATAAAATACACAACTGCTACGGCTAGGTAACATTTTCAATTTCCCAACGGGTAATAATTTACAAAGTTACAAGATGCTTAAAATTTACTGAAATTCTGGCTTTCATCAGGAAATCTAAATTTTATATACAGAACCACATACATAAACAATGACCGTCCATCTGTTTACGAATTGCAGGTTGCGTTGGCTACGAGTCTTGCGACCTGCATACGAAATGACACATCCCGGCCATATCTAAAGAACTAGGGATGCACCGAACCGGTGTTTTGGCCGAATAACCGAATACCGAATATTCGGTCATTGGAGAGGCCGAAGTTTCGGCCGAAGGCCGAATCATATAACAAAGGAAAAACTCAAAATTTTTTTAGTTTTATATTATTATATAAAGCCACTAGCTACCTACAGTTCAAAATATGAACAAGCTTAAATCAGAAATAATTTATATTTATTATTTATGTCATAAAACTAAGTACAAATTAATAATAAACACCTAAAGAATTTTCTATTAAAAAAAAATTAACATATATCCAATGTGTGAATGCATATTAACACAATGTTAACAGAAAATAAACAAAAAAGGTTCAAGTTAATACTCAAAATTAAGTTTTTTTAGATCTCTCCTCGGTTCGACGCAGCGTCCGCTTCGGCGCCCGCTTCGGTGCCACTTCGGCCGAATACCGAATATCTGTGACTGAATATAAATACGGCCGAATACCGAAGCCGAACCGAAGCTTCGGTGCATCCCTATAAAGAACTACTGAAATGCTTGTATTATTTAGCGCTAATTTAATGGTTATTAAACAGTAGTATCTAGCCTGTCAACGAGATAATAAGATAGGTATTTTTAACTCATATCCAGAATATTGAAAGGTGTTGGAGGGACATGCGAGCTGGTATCCCTATTAGAATGTATCAAAGAGTAGTTCGATATTTTAAAAAAATTCAAATATACATGATGATTCATAAGGAATTGGTAGTATTTTACCTGCAGATTCTATGGCGGAAAATATTAATTTTTTGCTTAATAATTGGGGGTCAAATATTAATACTTACTGAGATACGGGGTGTTAAGGTTATAAAAATAATGGGTAATTTTCTATATTACGGAACGTCTGATTTTTGAAATTTTTTTGCTTTTAACATACGTAGTTTTGCCTCCTGAACAAAAAATTCTAATAAAAAAATCGGCGATCGGCAACGTTACCATAAAAGTTGGTACAATTGGGTTTTTTGACGTGAGAAAATCGAATACCCTATCATTTTTTGTGTATCACATAGAGGGCGCTACGCAAGCTATCTTGGTTTAATAGAATCTATCATAACTTTTTGGTACTTCGTTCATTTATAATTTCATTGCAAATTTTTTATTTCACCATTATTTTTAAACAAAAAAGGATACTTGTTTTATCTTCAAAAAATGCACCCCTATCGAGATATTTACATTTTAGAAAATCCTGCGCACCCATTATTTTTGTTAAAGTACAATTAAATCAAGCCATTTAAATATTGTTCTGTTTTATGTTGCTATGGATGTAATTATAGTATAAGGAGAATGGTATGTCAGGTTGCCGTCCAATTTGTGTATCTACTGCGCATTACGTCACTCAGTTTAAAAAACGTCGAAAGTCAGTTGTAATTCCGCACGTTTAATATCTATTTTAATATTTTTAACAGTGTTAACGATTAACAACATGCCCGCTTGTGCTGTTATGGGTTTAACAATTATTACACGAAGACAAAAAGGTACTGACATTCAGTATTTTTTACGTTTCTCCGCATTGAAAAGCTCGCGAAAGAATATGCATGACCGATAAAATTAATTTGAAAAATAGCAGGTTAATTTTTTATTTCGCCGGTTTATCCTTTTCATGGCCTATTGTCTGTTTATAGCACGTATTTCTTCTGTAGATTTCAACCCAACAGAATCAACATATTTTGAAATTTTTTTAATGCAGCCAGGTGTTGTTATATTCCCCCCAGAAACAGTAGAAACTTAAAATCTGATGCAGTTCCAACTGTTAATATGTCTGGTGTTGTTTCTTGACTGTCGTAAAAGAAAAATAAATTGTAATAGGATCGCTTAGGTGGGAAAAAATTTAAAAAATAGACTACTAATTTTAGGTTAGAATTCCAACTAACGAAGCATCTTATTTTATTAGTTTAAGCAATATAAAACTTTATTAATAATGCACTGAACAAGATTTTAGTTGATAGTACAGGAACTAAGCAGAAATTTTGATAAAATTGATATTATATTCGAAAATTTTAGAAAATACATATTTTTGAGGTTAATTATGACGTCACCCCTGTCGCTGTTTAAACTGAGTGACGTCACCGTACCTGCGCGCGGCATACCATTCTCCTTATACCATGGATGTAATGTTGACTAACTTTTGTTAATTTAGAAATATAAAATTTGTATGATTTATGCTGAATATAATCACAGCACGAGTACAGTTGTTGTTTTATTTGATAAGTTTACAAACAACAGGTTATGGACCCAGTCCCCTCTGTACTTTCGTGTTGGTTAGTTTTTGGTATACCGACTAAAAAATAAAAACAACGAAGCTACAATCATGAGTGACATAGTGAACAATATTGAAAAATTGGGAATCACACAGTTCTGTGGAAAAGACTATGATCACTGGAAATTTCGTATGGAAATAATACTCGATCAGCATAATGTAAAGAATTGTATCGACGAGGAATGTGTAGATCCAAAAGAAGAGTTTCTTAAGTCTGATAAGAAATGTAAATCCCTACTGATACAATGCATAGCTAACTCACACTTGCAATATGTAAAAGAAAAGAAAACTGCATATCAAATGTGGAAATCTCTGGAAAGTGTTTTTCAACGTAAGGGTATTGCAAGCCAGTTGTTTTTGAGGAAAAAGTTACTTACAATGTAACTGCCTACCAGTGAGTCGCTTGAAAAACATTTTGTGAAATTTGAAGAGACAGTTCGTGAACTGAAATCAGTTGGTTCAAAGTTGGAAGAAGCAGATATAGTATGCCACTTGCTCTTGACTCTACCAAAATCGTTTGACTCCCTTGTAACTGCATTAGAAACTCTAGAACCAGAAAAACTCACTCTGGAGTTTGTTAAGGGGAAATTATTGGATCATGAAATGAAGAAAAGAAATCAGGGTGAAAGCAATGGAAATCCATCGTCAGCATTTACCAGTAAAGTAAACAAAAATTGGACAAAATATCCCCATCGTAAAATGAATTTTCCTTTCACCTGTCACCAGTGTGGAAAACCAGGTCACAAGCGAGCGGATTGCCGAATCAAGAAGCAGGCTAACCAGACAAATCAAATAACTGAAGACGATCATATTGCCTTTATAACATTAACTAGAACATCAGAAACTGATGGAGATGTGTCTGATGGAAGAATTAGGTTTATCGTTGATTCAGGAGCAACTGATCATATGGTGAACACTGATCATTTTAAAAATGTATGTAAGTTAGAGTCTGTTATTGATATTTCAGTTGCTAAAAATAACCAAAAACTTTTTGCTACAAAAATTGGTTCAATTGACATTGTTTTGGAAAATAATAAAAGTGCTACAATTAATGATGTTCTCTATGTTAAAGATTTGAAACGTAACCTATTATCTGTACAAAAAATGGAAAGAGCTGGTTGTAAAGTATCATTTACAGATGGTAGTGTTGTCATTAAGAAAAATTCTCTTATTATTGCAGTTGGAAATAGTACATTACATACCGAGCTGGGAGGTGCTTCATTACAGCCGAGGGTTGACATCTGACAGAGGCGCGTAGCGCCGAGGTCAGATGTAAACGCGAGGCTTTAATGAAAACGACCAGCGAGGTATGTATACTATTTTATTCACAATCATTGTATAATAACAATATCAGCATACAATTTTTTTATTTAATTGAATAGATAGTGAATGAGAATTAGGAAATTATGCAAAATAAGTAGGTAGGCTGCAGTGATAAAAGTTGAGCGTTGCTAGGTAACGAGCATTAAGGTTCTTCTGTCAAATAAATTAGGTTATTTCCACAAGTATTTATTATCAATAGTTTCTGTTAAATTCGCTCAAAATTCTACAACAAAATGTTTGATTCTGATCATTTGTGACTTAGAGAGTGTACTTCACCAAATTTTAAAGCTGCTGCACAAAAGACAACCAGAAGATTTGCTGCTGCAAAGTGTGACATTGAACTTGCCGGAAAAGTGACGTTTCTAGCCGGTAAAGCTACTTTACCGGCTAGCTGGCTAGCTGGAAAAGAAGAGTGAACAAATGCCTGGCTCCCAACTTTTTATAAGCTGGCAATTGAAGCATTACATATATGATTGTAAATAAAAGAATTAATAACCTTTACGAGATAAGTTTTAGATTAATCAAGGTTGCTTCCAATGTATGTGAAGTATCGAGCCACCATTATATTTGGCATCGAAGATTAGGGCACTTAAATAGTAAATATTTATCAATATTGTCTAAAAATAATCTTGTAATTGGTTTTGATTTGAACAATTGTAGTAATGCTGAAAGAACTGAAATGTGTGTAACTTGTGTCAAAAGTAAAATTACAAAACTGCCATTTTCAAAGCATTCTGAGAGAAGAACATCAAGACCACTTGAACTTATTCACTCAGATGTTTGTGGGCCAATTACACCATCGACTTATGATGGGAAACGTTATTTTCTAACTTTTCTTGATGACTACACACATTTCGCTATTGTTTATTTACTAAATAGTAAAGCTGAAGTATTTGACTGTTTTAGTTTATTTGAGGCTACTGTTAATGCTAAATTTGGAACTCAAATTGCTTCATTGTGCTGTGACAATGGGCGGGAATATTTTCCACACACATTTGTCAACTTGCAAGAATAAAGGAATCCAAATCAAAAATTCCATTCCCTATACTCGTGAATTAAATGGTAAGGCTGAAAGGCTTAACAAAACACTGCTGGATAAAGCTCATGCCATGATACTGGAACCAAATTTGGAAAAGGACATGTGGGGTGAAGCTATTTTATGTGCAACTTACTTAACAAATCGAAGTCCAACAAGTTTTCTGAAAAATTGTACACCGGCTGAAATGTTCCATGAAAAGAAACCTGATGTAAAAAATTTGCGAATTTTTGGCTGTGTTGCATATAAACACATTCCAAAAGAAAAACAAAAAGGAAAGTTTAATTCAAGATGTGATGTGTGGATATACACATAATGGATATCGACTGTGGGATATCAAGAAACAGAAAATTGTTGTTGCAAGAGATGTTTTGTTTGACGAAACAAAAACGATTAAAAGTCTAGATGAAAAGGAAGATAAGGAAGTGTATACCGAGGTGGAAATTCAAGATCTGGAAGAGCTTCAGAGTACAGATAAAGAAGAGTCAGTCCAGAGTACAGATAAAGAAGAGTCAGTCCAGATTACAGATAAAGAAGAGTCAGTCAATAAGAACCTAGATCCCAAAACTTCAAATTCTTTGTCAGATGAAGAAGGAAGAGAAAATACAGAAAGTTCGGAAGAACATGAAGAAGAAAGAGTTAGAAAAAGTAGAAGAGAGAAAAAACCACCTGTTTGGTCAACTGATTACGAATTTGAACATCAGGCCCTAAATATTGAAGCTTTCATTGATGAGGTACCCGAAAATCTTAAAGTTGCTGCAAAAAGAAGTGATTATAAGTATTGGAAACAAGCCGTAGAAGATGAGTTACATTCTTTAAGAAAAAACAATACATGGACTTTGGTGCAGAAACCTAAAAATGCAAGAATAATAGGAAATAAATGGGTCTTTCGAGTAAAGAGGAATCAAAATGGCGAAATTGTAAAATATAAAGCACGTCTAGTTGCGAAGGGGTTTATGCAAAGAGAAGAATATGACTTCGAGGAAACTTATTCACCTGTAGCCAGAATGACAACGGTTAGAACTTTAATTTCAAATATAAATCATAAAAATTTATTGGTACAACAAATGGATGTAAAGTCTGCCTTCTTACATGGTATAATCAAAGAAGATATTCTCATGGAAGTTCCCGATGGAGTTAAAAATAATGGAGATGTAGTCTGCAAGTTAAATAAGGCACTGTATGGACTGAAACAAGCTCCATTTTGCTGGAACAGTAAATTTAATGAATTTGCCGAGACACATTTAAGTAGATCTGAAAGTGACCTGTGTCTCTATTCAAGAAAATCAAATGAATCTGAGCTATATTTACTTTTATATGTTGACGACATGATTGATCATTGCCAGTAATAAACATGAAGAAATAGAAAAATTAAAACGACATTTAACTGAAACTTTTGAAATGCAAGATCTTGGAACTTTAAGTTATTTTCTCGGAATAAACGTTCGAATGACAGAAAATGGAATTTATTTAAGCCAAAGGAATTATCTAGAGAACTTGTTAAGGCGTTTTCAAATGACTGATTGCAAACCTGTGAAAACTCCTATGGAAAAATGCAATAATTTAAATTGTACAAGTCCTACTACAAATGGAAATTTCATAAATAAACCTGTACGTGAACTAGTTGGCTGCTTGATGTATGTAATGCTTGGAACTCGTCCGGACTTAAGCGCATCGGTAAATATTTGTAGTAGATATCAAAGTAATCCATCTGAAAATTTATGGAAGGCTCTGAAAAGGATTCTGCGATATGTCAAGGGTACATTGGATCTAGAACTATTCTTTGACAAACATGATAACATGGAACTGGTTGGATTCGCAGATTCAGACTGGGCAGGAGATGAAGAAGATCGAAAGTCAACCACAGGATTCCTATTTAAAGTATTTGGAGCAACAATATGTTGGTGTACTAGAAAACAAAGTACTGTAGCAATCTCATCTACTGAAGCTGAATATGTTGCCTTGGCTGAAGCCGCTAGGGAAGGAATTTGGCTTTCAAATCTTTTGAAAGTTTTTGACATCAAAATTCTTAATTTTACTATTTTTGAGGACAACCAATCTTGCATAAAGTTGACAAAACGAATAGACCATAAAAGACTAAAACATGTAGATACCAAGTTTAATTTCATTAAGGATTTAGTTGAACAACATATTTTAGTTATTAAATATATTCCAAGTCTTGATCAAATTGCTGATAGATTGACAAAAAGTTTGGATGGTATTAAACTTGTTAAACTACGTTTAAGTTTAGGTCTAACTGATTCTTAATTTTTTTTGTTCACTATAATATTAATTATAATACATTGCATTGTTAAATGAAATTTATTTTTTATGTAAGGAATGAAGGGTGAATTTCCTGATGAATTTAAAATCGCAAAAATAATTCCATTACATAAAAAAGGAGATACATCTTCCATAGACAATTATAGACCTATTTCACTTCTGTCAGTGGTTTCAAAAATATTAGAAAGAGTAGCATACAATAGAATGGTAAATTTTTTTGTAAAATATAAAATTTTCTGTGATGAACAACATGGTTTTCGTAATGGTAGATCGACACAGTCGGCGATACTTAAATACCTCGATGTACTTTATGAAAACTTGGACAATAACAAAAAGTGTTTCGGTGTCTTTATGGACTTAAGCAAAGCGTTCGACTTGGTTAATCACAGTTTACTTATAGAGAAACTAAACAACTATGGTATCAGAGGAAAAATGGGGGACTGGATTAAGTCCTACCTAGCCAATCGTAAGCAGATAGTAGACATTGATGGAATAAAATCAAGTGAATTAACCATTTCTTGTGGAGTGCCCCAGGGCTCGGTCTTGGGACCACTCCTCTTTTTAATATTTATCAATGATTTACCTGATATTGTTAATGAATGTTTGGTGATTATGTTTGCAGATGACACTGCATTTTTAAACTTTGACAGGAACTTACCTCATTTAATAGAAACCACCCAGAGCAAAATTAATGCATTTTTAACAAAGTTCAATAGTGAGCAGTTACTAATAAATATTAGCAAAACAGTATTTATACATTTTACACCAAGGCTGACTAGTAATAACGAAAGCCATTTACTTAAAATAAGCGGAAAGTCCATAGAACAAGTCAAGTCCACTAAATTCTTGGGTGTACACATAGACAATGCCCTTAATTGGGAATGTCATATTGGTGAACTCTGTACAAAAGTATCTCCCATATGTTTTGCGCTATACAGATTAAAACATATCACAACCAGAGAAGTTTTGTTATCATACTACTATGCACAGTTTTATTCAAGAGCAGCTTATGGTATTGAATTCTGGGGCACTTCATCTCATTGTGAAAGGGTTTTTAAAATTCAAAAAAAAGCACTAAGAAATATAGTAGGAGTTAATAAGGGAACATCTTGTAGAAGATATTTTAAAGAATTGGGGATTTTACCTCTTGCTTGTATGTACATTATGAAAACCGTGACAGAGGCTAAATCAAATATTGTACATTTCTTAAAAAATAACTATAATCATAGTTACAATACACGTGGTCACGAAAATTTATTAATTCCTGCACATTCTTTGTCGCTTTATGGAAAAAGTCCCAAGTATATGAGAATAAAACTGTTTAATAAGCTACCCGATCATGTAAAACAAATTAATAACCTAAAAATATTTAAAAAGGAAGTAAAACAATTACTACTTGATAATGTGTTTTATGATATAAATGAATATTTAAATTTTGTGTTTTAGGTATGTTATATTTATTAAGTGTTGTTATATACATGTATTTGTTATATTTATGCACTATTTGTATTCATGTAATTATCTATGGTATTTTTTTTGTATTTTATCTATTGTATTTAGTATTTTATCTATCGTATTATTGACGAGTCTTATACCATTTTTGTATTGGTCAAACAGACAATAAACTATTATTATTATTATTATTATTATTTAATTGTGGGGAAGTGTTAAAGTACAATTAAATCAAGCCATTCAAATATTGTTCTGTTTTATGTTGCTATGGATGTAATGTTGACTTTAACTTTTGTTAATTTAGAAATATAAAATTTGTATGATTTATGCTGAATATAATCACAGCACGAGTACAGTTGTTGTTTTATTTGATAAGTTTACAACAATTTTAAACAGACATCCTAATTAATTAAAGGGTAAGTACTAAAAATGTTTTACAAAGTGTGCTATGGAAATAAGTGAAACATACTGACATATTAGATGTATTTATTTACTATCTGTCAAATAAAACATTACTGAATTATTTTTATTACTTTAACACTCTGTATCTCAGTAAGCGTTAATATTTGACTTCCAGTTATTAAGCAAAAAATTAATATTTTCCGCTATAGAATTTGCAGCTAAAATATTACCCATTCTTTATGAATCACCTTGTACAAAATTTCAGGACTTTCCATCCAGGGGAGCTCAGAGGTTTTCGGAATTTTTTTTCGCAAATTGTTTTTCAATTTCTTTTCCGCCAATATTTTCATGCTTCAAGACACAACAAACTGGTTTTATGTGTGTCTCTCTGTTTTCCTCTGATGAAAAAATATATAATATACCAATGACATGCCACAAAAATTTAATAGATTAATTACTTACTTCGTTTTCAATAATTATTTTTGGTCTTAAATGAAAAATACTAGTAAAAAGAAAAAATACGAGCTATTTTAACACGTTGACGACCGCGTGTTAACTGAATTTAACACACCTTTAATGTCCCCTTGGACCGTGTGGTCACTTTAAGTTACACGCACCTTTCTTTTATATTCATGTCCGTGGCTAATTCAGAACGCGCGTTATAATGCTAAATACATAGGATACGTTAGATAGCGGGCCTGGTGGCCTACTAATGTTAGCGGGTTAGAAATACCATGCATATTTTTTGAGATTATAAGTCAACATTTGGCAGATATCAACAATATCTCCAAATATAAAAAAAATTGTTTCAACGATTCTATGATAAGAAGACTTTATTATTTAGACAAATACTATTTTATTTAGACAAATACAAATATTTTTACAGTAATAGTAGACGAAATAATATAAATCTCAGCAAAAAAACATGAAAAAAAAAATAAATTATATTTTTTGTACCTTATGACACGAAAAGAAACATTCCAAACAATAATGTTTTTGACACGCAGGGCATTCATATTTTGAGCGCCTACATCTCTGAGCTACAAGCCTTCCTTCGAAATTTTTTGTGTTTGTATAACAAATGACGCATCTTACGCTTCTCTCTGTCAATTTCAATATGTGTTCGGGTTTAGGACCCTCTTCTTCACTGAAATATTGCTCTCCTAGTAAACGTAAAACTAAACGTTCTTTGAACTCTGTAATTTGTATTTTGGTTTGCGTACTTTGTCGGTATGACAGGTGCTCAACATCAAGACATCCCTCTTGTCTCGCCATTTTAGCATGACTATGCCATTATTGCTTTCCCATGCGATAATCTCCCCTTTACGTAGTTTTTTAGAAACTACTTCTTGTGCATTGAATTTCCGCTTCACACCTACAGTTCCAATAAGGTGAGTCTTGCGCCCTAACAACTTTGAAGCAAGAGTAACACTGGTATAGTAGTTATCAGTGCATAAGATTCTCCCAGAATCCAGAAGATTATCCATAAGTTGCATTACAACATTAGATGATGCAGACCCATCCTTCACTTGATCAGTTCCACAATAGACACGCATATTATAAGTGTATCCTCCCTTGGTACATAATTTATATAGTTTTATGCCAAATTTGTGGCGTTTGTTTTTTATATATTGTCTGAACCTTAGACGGCCACGAAATGGAACTACTGATTCATCTATACAAACGTCACGATCTGGAATAATTGCTGCTTGAAACCGTTGTAATAGTTTTTGAATAAATGGAGATATTTTTCTAAGGCGGTCATTTAGTAGCGTAGGGTCCTCATTATTACTGAAGTGCCACATTTTCAATAGTTGTTCAAATCGATTTCGTGTTATAATGGTGGGTATATTATTAGTATATAATTTTTTTTTACTCCAGTAGGTTCGGAATGTCGGTACGTTCAATAAACCCATCCACAATACAATTCCAAGAAACTTTTCCATTTCTTCAGAATTTGTGGGAACCCATGATTTTGTTTTTTTTGAAGTGCTTGGTTGGTTTGGGTGTGCAGATTGGACCGCATAAATATTTGTTTGTTCCACCATATAGGATATTATGTCATCAGATATAAATAACTTAAAAAAATCATACGGGTCACTTTCAAACATGTCATATATATTCGGAGTTATTCCGGAGTTATCGACACTGAAACCAATATCTTTCAGATGTGTCCCATCAACAGGGTGCCATATAATTTCATTTTCATTTTCCGTTTCATTTTCATTCTCTGCTTCCACTGTAAATTGGGAAACGATATCTTCTATTACTTGATCAACCTGTAAATAAAATTATATTCAAGCTAAATAAATAGCAACAAAATAATCAGATTATTCAAAAAGCTTATTATCATTATCATTATGTGATAAAAATGAATACTTACGTCGTCCAAAATCCTTCCACTAGAGGATTCCTGTCTTGGCTCCTCTTCATCAGAACTAATATTTCTTTCTCGTTGTTGATCTATGTTTTTCGTCTCCGAATTTACTTTGTCTTTTTTTGTGTTTTATTTTGGGTAAGTTGGTTACCAGATGGGCCCACCCCTGTATATTTTTTGGAACGCTTTGCTGGTATTTCGTCTAGCGAAAATGAAGAAGACGAATCATCACTCGGCTTATATTCGTCAGATTCATATTCATCCCCAAATAAACTTTGATCATCTTCATCAGACATCATGTTATCCCACAACTCTTGTAATCGCCTTTGTTCTTTTTCGAAAACACCCATTGTCTAATTACGCGTATCAGGCACAAAACACAAATGAAAGAAATCTAGTACATAATGGAAATACACTGCACTCGATGCTGCATAGTGCATATACCAGATCAAACAAGAAATATCCGGAAGCGGGATTAAAAAGTTCTACCCTGACGACTAAGAAGTGATTTTTTTGGTGCGATTTGAAATTGCGCGACGATCATTGGGTAATCACGATCACGTGACACCGGCAATCACTTGAAATCTAGCAAAGGATCGTGGTATCCGGAGATACCACATGGTCCCAATAGGTAAAATCTACCCTTGGGACAGTGTGGTATCTACATGGTACACACAAAAAAATATTAATTGCAGCGCACAAAAATAAGTAAATCAATCCAAATTATTACAAAATAAAAATTTATTTTGGTTCCAAACCAAAACCTGAAGAAAATAATGCCGGTCATGGAGACCGATTTGGGTTAATCGACAGCGGTCGTCAACGTGTTAGATAGATAGATAGATAGATAATACTTTATTCATCACATAAAGTTTACACAAAAGTATAAGCTTATCGGACTTGTCACAGAGGTAAATCAAAAAATAAAATAAAAATGTAAATACAATACAATGAGCATGATACATAAATATGCAAAATATAAAATCACAAAAATAAAAAACACTAAGAGTGTAAATATTCATCTATCGAATAGAAAGCATTCTGAATTAAATATAAATACAACACATTTTTAAACTCATTAAAATTTTTAAAAGTTCCGAATAGGTTTTTAAATTTGTTAAAACATACAATTCCCTGATACAAATGTGAATTTTGACCTACTCCTAATCTTGAAAAAGGTTGATATAGATTGTCACCATTACGTGTATTATAATTGTGAACTGAATTGTTTCTTAAGATGAGATGTTCTTCCTTTTTTACATTTAAGTTTATCAAATAAATATAAAGACATGGTACTGTTAAAATGGGCAAATCAATAAACAATTGTTTACATGCTATTAAAGGATGACTTCCCTTCATACATCTTATAATCTTCTTCTGTTGTATAAAAATTTTATTTATGTGAGCTGAGTTATCCCAAAACATTAAACCATAGCTTATTCTAGATTGAACTAGACCAAAATATGCTAATTTCAAAATATCAAAGGTTACAGTGTTGCGTAATTGCCTAAAAATAAAAAATACTATAGGCTAGTATAATTATTTGCAAAATTTTGAGAAACAGCCCATTCTGCATCATATTTTTAGTAATTTAGTATTCCTAATAATGGACACTGTGCCACTTAACGAGTGTTGCTATGTTGCTCGACGGGAGACATCGGCTTGCAGTGCACTCTGTATCTGTTATCGGATGCAAACAGGCTTGCAGCTTTGACGATCTGGAACCAAATTGGTTATCTTTTTTGTTTAATTTACTATATTTTTTTGGCAACAAAACACTGACTGTTACCTCACTGTTACCCTATACCCACTATGAAAATATTAAAAATAGGTTTTCGAAAATATTAAAATTTGCCCACAATTATTATTTTATAATTCTCACATTAAGAAACAAAAATTTAATTTTGGTGTTTGAGGATGAGGCCCCAACGATTCTGAGGCCCCTGCTTTGCTGACACACGCCGCCCTGCGTGCTGACGGACAAGTGGGGATCTAGTGGCGGCAAAAGCAAGCAGCGACTTGCGTGTTGTATGAACAGTTTGCATTTATAAAACGATTAGGTATAGATGCGGATAAAATTGAATTTTTAATTGTACGTGTAGTACCTTAAAAATAATTACAAGGGATTACTGCACGAAAAGGGGGAGTGTCCAGGTCGATTTTGATTCTATTTTAGGCCTATTTTGGAAAGATTTTTATTCTACAAGATGCCCCAAAAAAGTTGGACCGTGATCAACCTTGATTTTTCAAATGGCAACCGCCAATTTTTTTGCAATTTCGAATTCCTTGAAAAATTCTAAACATTTATGTATTACACTCTGTATATAACATCAATAGTTTTTGGGTTATAACATTTATTCGCACCAGAAATGATTAGAAAAAATCAAGAATTTATCAATCGTTTAGGTTATTGTCAAGTAACCAATAGGAAGCATTTTGAACACATGTTGCAATAATTTTTATTTGTTGATAACCTAAAAATAAAACATTTACCATTAAAAATATTTTCGATTTCAAAAATATTTAATTTTAAATATGAACATTGAACAACTCAGAAACGGCCTTTTTCGGCCTTTTTAATGTTTCGAATGACAGACACTAGTAAAAACAGCTAAGATATCATTTAAAGCAAGATAGGCAACAAGAACTTGATTCCAGGCGGTCTATTCTTGAAACTAGGGAATGTGTCATTTTCTCTCTGTCATAGTAAGCCAACCGATAGTAAATGTCAATTTACGTCATAGTGACGTCATTCCCTCATGGGAACACAATCCCTAGTTTCAAGAATACAAACAAAACAAATTAAATAAAATTAGATATAAATATAGCTGCAACAAATATTTTTTAAACTTCCTCTGGGACTGATTACCAGGCATGCTTCATTTATGTTTTCTAGGCCTCTGAGACGGAGACACTTAGAGCTCTTTCACACGAGGATACTGAATGCGAGATACAGTATGCGGGATACAGAATCGCGGTCAAAGTTTTGGCGGCGACTGTATCAGATTCTCGGGCTTTTATTCAGTCAGTGTATAAACAATTCCAGTGCAATACAGTTATGGATGTTAACGAGTGCGTTATGCTATCGAATATAAAATAAAAAGAAAAAAGTAAACCCACCATGTGGGTTCATCCTATAGTTGAATTAAGGGAAGCCAGAAATTTGGTATCGGGATACTGTATGCGTCGTGCAGCGTTGTGTGAAAGGCTCCATTTGACCATATGGTTTGTCGGTATCACGGATACGTGTATCTCGCATACAGTATCCTCGTGTGAAAGAGCTCTTAACCAGGCAAGAGGGGAGTGTTTGAAATAATTTTGTTCCAAACTCAGCACTAAACAGTGGGCTTGCTGAATTTTCGACGTCCGATGTTTTAATTTAGAGGCATGGGACCTCTACCAAATTATAAGAGGTTTTATTTGGGATCAAAGTGAGAATATTGTCGGAAAATATATTGAAAAACAATTTGCGAAATAATTTCTGAACATCCCTAGCCTCCCCTGGAAAGTCCTGAATATCAGAATACTCTTTGATTTAATGTATGACAAGTTTTTTTGTACTTTTGAAAAAATTTTTGGAAAAGTTACCAGCATTTGAAATTTTCAATGGCTTAGATCTTTGGTATTGGTATTGGTAAATTGTGAGTGGGCTGTTGATCAGACCCTCCACTGCGACCGCTCGGTCTATTGTGGCTCACTCCAAATTATATTTCACCCAACAGGTTCAGTCTTTTAATAAAGCTGATAACCTTGTTGGGTGATATTTTGTCCAGGTCCTCCGGCAGAAGTTCCCCTTTGCCGAACATTGAGAACCGAATTCTAGCTGCAGCGGGGCATGCACATAAAATGTGCTCTGCCTTTTCATCATCCTCCAAACACAGAGGGCATTCGGCGTTTTCCGCCAGTCCAATTCTGTGTAGGTGGCTTAGATCTTAGTTTCATTCCATTTTTAAAAATTATATTCTTTCATCTACCATTTTTACGGGTCGCCCTGTATAATTGATAGTAATTTAAAAAATGTACTTTTTCTCACAATTTAATTAAAATTTTCAACCATGCCTCCATCTAATGAGACAGAAGATTACAGAAGAAATACACTTTATTGACTCACCTTGTATACAGGGTGGTCCGGTATCCATGGCGGAAACTTCAGGGGACAATAGAGTACCAAAAAACAATATGACTTTGCTTATAAACATAACCTTCTAAACGTACCGTTTTTGAGATACAGGGTGTTAAAGTTTTGATTTTTTTAAATATATTTTTAAATATCTCTCTAACGAACAACAATATTAAAAAACTATTTGGTGATGTGAAATATCTCGCAGAGCACTAGTATTTCACCATTAGAAAAGTTTGCGAACATCACCAGTGGCGTCGATGTGGGGCATTGTGACCCTTTCTCCTATCAGAACTTCTACGCCACTGGTCCTAGACACCAATTCTATCTTGTTTTATATTTTCTGATGTTTTTTGCACAAAAAGTCACTCTTGTGATTTTTTCGTAAGATGCACCATTTTCGAGTTAATAGCATGTAAAGATATTAATGTTTAAAAAAAAATTATTATTATTAAAAATTTATTAACATTATTACATTTTATTAACAATTTTTGAGCTCTAGTTAGGAAGAAAAACATCACAAAAATAACAACAGATTTAATAGCATCTTACGAAAAACTCACAAGAGTGACTTTTTATGAAAAAAAAATCTTAATTTTTTTTGCACAAAAAGTCACTCTTGTGAGTTTTTCGTAAGATGCTATTAAATCTGTTGTTATTTTTGTGATGTTTTTCTTCCTAACTAGAGCTCAAAAATTGTTAATAAAATGTAATAATGTTAATAAATTTTTAATAATAATAATTTTTTTTTAAACATTAATATCTTTAGATGCTATTAACTCGAAAATGGTGCATCTTACGAAAAAATCACAAGAGTGACTTTTTGTGCAAAAAACATCAGAAAATATAAAACAAGATAGAATTGGTGTCTAGGACCAGTGGCGTAGAAGTTCTGATAGGAAAAAGGGTCACAATGCCCCAGATCGACGCCACTGGTGATGTTCGCAAACTTTTCTAATGGTGAAATACTAGTGCTCTGCGAGATATTTCACATCACCAAATAGTTTTTTAATATTGTTGTTCGTTAGAGAGATATTTAAAAATATATTTAAAAAAATCAAAACTTTAACACCCTGTATCTCAAAAACGGTACGTTTAGAAGGTTATGTTTATAAGCAAAGTCATATTGTTTTTTGGTACTCTATTGTCCCCTGAAGTTTCCGCCATGGATACCGGACCACCCTGTATACATTTTGTTTCCAAATGCATTTATTCACAATTTATTCTTGTTTCAGTCAGGAGTATGGTGTAAATTTTTTCAAGAGATTTAACTTAGTGTTGAATGCTCTAGACAACAGAGCTGCAAGAAACCATGTTAATCGTATGTGCTTAGCTGCTGATGTACCTCTAATTGAATCAGGAACATCAGGGTATTCAGGACAAGTTGAACTTATAAAGAAAGGCGTAACTCAGTGCTATGAATGTCAGCCGAAACCCCCACAAAAGACGTTTCCTGGTTGTACGATAAGAAATACGCCGTCAGAACCAGTTCACTGTATTGTGTGGGCAAAACATTTATTTAAGTAAGTACAATTTTACAATATAACACCTTAATTTCACCAATATTTTCAGACATTTTTATTTCTTCCTTTTTATTTCCCTAAATATTTGCTGCAATTTAATTTTATCTTACTGATTGCTATTTAGGCTGGTCAATCAGGGGGTCGGGGTGGAAAAAATTAGTAACAAGCTGATTTCAGCGAAAATGCGTAGATATTAATCTGTTATTTAACCCCTCAAAAGTCCCATTTTGTCCAAGTGGGGAAAAGTAAAAAAAATGGCCGCAATCTTAGATTTTTTGTTTTTTTTTAAATATCTCCGTTCGAATAGATTTTTTCAAAAAATTGAAGGGGTAGTTTTTGTAGAGAATAGAATTATGAATATTTTATTTTTCTAGACTTTTTCTCTAAAGTGAATGGTAAAAGCAATAGAGATATTTTTTGCATATGTTTTATACATTTCACGTTTTTATATATAATTTTGGAATAAATTGTAATATATTTACTTCCACATAACTCTTTATTATTCAATATTAATCACGCCACACTATTCGAAAATTTCTGTAATGAGGTCCTCCTCGTCCTCCCCCTCCGCCTCCTCCAAAAAACAAAAGTTTGTGCAACTGATTCCATAACACTGGCCACACTTAGAGGAACATTTAAGCCCCAGTTTTCTACAGGAACAGTTTTTCGAGCATTGGCTTTCTTTGCAATTACAAAAAATTAATTTCAAAAGGTCAGGGGGCGCTACAGCTTGAGTGCATTGTACAGGTATCAGGTTACCCAGCTCATCCTTTTTCCACCCATATTGCAAAGGATCCAAATTGTTGCCTATCCATTCTTGAATCTAAAAAATATAACATACCTAACTTATTTTCAAAAATACTTATATTATATTTTTACAAATAAAATTACCTGAAAGTATGCCCTGAGTAGGTGTTGCTGTACAGAGTCTTCAGTCGCTAAATTGAATGTAGACTTAAGTCTTTGCCTTGACGCTATCCTGTTATATAGAGTATACCTCAAATGGTGGATATCCTTAATATGTCGTGGACAGCGATATAGCTTCAAAAGATAATTTAATCCCGACTGAAATAAGTCCTCCTTTTCTGCGTTATTATTCAAAAAAACTTCAACGCTTTGACAAAGATCGCTGTCCTTTTGTAGTAGCGAGAGAGATGTTTTTTTTGATTTATTAAATAAAAAAGATGTAGTGTCACATCCTGATATAGCATGTAAAAATAATATTTGTTTTCTTAAATATCCTAGTTTATCCTGTATGTCAGATATTTTTGATATCTTATCAGCTTTTGCCGCTTTGCCCGGAAGAAGCATGCAATTGTTTTTATTTTTTGAATGATGTATAAGCAAAACCATTATATCAGTATCCTCTGATACAACTGTGACGTGTTTTGCTGAAACGGATAGTTCTACAGCTGTTAAAGTGATAAGAAAATCTGCATCCCTTGGGGCTTGATGCACAGTTATACCTAAGTCTTCGAAATAGGTTCGAAGGATCCTTATGAATTGCTGCTTATTGTGACTGTTCTTTAGAAAAACCTCTTGTGGTGTAATTACTGAAGCCTGGACATGTATGGAAATTTCTACGCTTCCCTTTGATCTACATCTTTGTAGGCTTTCTTTGGTAGATATTGCCTCCTGATCGTAGCCGTCGAAGACAATTACGCAATTTTTATTATAGTTGTGAATTACATAATTCACATATTGCAGAAATATTTCATTATATGTGGCAGGCCTTTGCCATGAGATCTTATGTAGAAGAAATCCACCATCGATAACATAAACTGTGTCTGTCTGAGGAGTATTTTCTGGAATATGAATCTTATCAAGCTCCTGAAGAAGTTGGGATTTTGTTCCTTTTCTTAAGTTCCCATCTTTAAATAGTGACAAAGGGTACGGAGATAGTTCAAACTTAAAGCAATGTTTTATTTCTTCTGGCGTTTTATTCGAGCAAATTATCCTGTTAAAAAGTTGCATATGTCTACATATGTCTTATCTACTTTGATGGTACCGTTCATAGAAGTAAAATTTTTTATATTTTCCTTTCTTTTGCATTGGATGTCGGTAAACTTTTTTCCAATATGATTGTTGAAAAGGTTTTCTCCAATTTCTTTAGTTTTGTCACAATTTACATTAGAAGAAGCAATTATTCCTGTTGAAAGGGACAAAAACTCCGAGAACTTAAATGGGTTGTGATCTTGTAGCCATTCAACAATTATTTTTAAATCGCGTTCATTTCGTCGTTGTCGGGCATTACATACTCCGACGTGCTGATCTGAAGATACTGACTTTACATCAACAAATTCTTCTAAAGACGTACAAATAGGGATGCATGATGACATACTTGATATCCATCTGGCCAAAGAGGAATCTGTAAATCCACGACCTTGAGTCAGGCCTCCTTGGGTTTTCATCGCTCTCATTAAACTTTGTTCGATAACCATATCGCTCCATGTGCCTGACCAAAATTTATCCGTTCGGCGAATGGTAAATAATCCTTGGCCCACAAAATGATGATATTCTTCTTCATTGATAGATTTTAGTTTTTCCATTTGTAGTAAATAAAGGTGCGCACATTTGGCATAGTTGTAATGTCCAGTGGCATAAAAGATGGGAATCATGCGTTTAATGCAGTGCATGTGAAGCCACCACATTCCCATTCTTTCAGCTCGTATGAAGAGTTTTATTAAATTTATAAAATTCCAGTAATTTACCCATAACTTTCCCGTTCTGCTGGTGTTAGCTAACCTGTCAACCTGTTTCTGAATTTTTTCTTGAATTTGAATAAGCAATTTATTTTCTTTGATGACGTTTAAGATAGGATTTTCATTTAATTGTCGAAGACTCTGAATATCGTCTTCGGTTAATGAGAATATTATTTCAGGATCGTCTAACATAATTAAACTTAAGGCTTCATAAATCAGGAAATGTCCTCGTAGGGCCCTAGAGTAAGCATGTCCACTCATCATGTATGGTATAGTATTTTTTGCATATACTGTTTCCAACAATTCTTCTATGCCACTTCCTGCCATAATTTTTCCAACGCTTCCCATAAAAGACATCAACGTGTGAAATCCTCCAAGTCTTACAACAACAAAGGATATAATATCACTTGTGTTTGAGCCTTCTACGATATCTACGGCTTTTTGAAAAAGTGGTTGGTCAAACGTTACAATACATGATTTTCCATATTGCTTACTTTTTTCAGCCGCAAAAACAAGAGCTGTATAAATTGTGTTTAAGTTGCCAGGGTCCAAATTAATAAAAGGCAAAGGTATAATATTTGTATCGATATTTAAGGTATCAGCTTTAAGAGTAGACATATATCCACTCCAAGATAGTGATGGAAAAGACAGGACTCTACTCATTATCCACAAAGAGTCTAGTTGTAATGCTAACTGTAAATCCTTAGAGCTTTGTTCCTCTTGAAAAAAATTCATTACAATACGATTAAGTCCGAATTTGGCATGTTTCTTGTAGAACTGTAATAAAAATTAATGATAATTTAATAACTGAACGTATTTCAGATCTTACCTGTAGACTTATAGTGCCAAATTTTCCCATATTTGATGCCAAAGTTCGTTTTTTTGGTCTAGGAATACTTTGCATATTAGTACTATTAGAAGGTGAACAACACATTATTCCTCCCATCGAATGAAAAGTTCCATGCCCATCAATTGTCCGGATGTTGAAGTCTGCATTATCATATACGAACTGCATAAAAGTTTCTTCGGATATACAGTCCTTATGATTAATAATAGCCGAATTTTCAAATGCTAGACATTCCGAATAAGAGACAGACACCCCAAGAGCTGCAAGTACATCAATTAAATATCTTGATGCATATTTTCTATGGAGTTGAATTCCTAGACCGAACATCACAGGTGATAAAAAGGACCTGACGCGTACCAAAGATATTATGAAGTTTTTTATTGCACACACTTTCGTCTCATACAGCTTAGTTTTTTGAGGACTCTTTTTTTCTTTTAATACTAGTTCATCAAAGAATACATTAAGCGAATCGGGAAAAAAACTATTTCCTCCTGATTTAACGTGATCACAAGAAGGATACTCGTCTAATTTACAAACCATTCCCCTAATGTCTTTTTTCAATATTCGGGCAGCTGCTTTAAGAATGGAAATTCGTTCTTCTTCAGGTGTGTTTGTTCTATTGTCTTTATGTTTAAGCCACTCATCAGATACAAGCTGTTCACAATTTTTCTTGAAACATACCACTGCAGATTTTCCAGGAATTTTCGTAACTACTATGTTATTTTCATATTTTTTTTTCAGCTTTATTTTAAGATTTTTTTCTGAGCATGACTCAGTGCCATCAGGTAAATACGACTTTAGTTTGTCGACCAATTCTTTTATAGAAAACTGACAATTTTCACTGTCATTTTCAATATCGTAACATAAAATACCAAATGCGTGTTCAAGAGTGTTATCTAACGGTCTTCCTGGTTTTTCATTAGTTTTTTTCTTCAAAAAAGTGCTGTAACAACTGGCATGATATTTTGCTTCAGCTGCTACAAGATCTATTTCGTTGCATATCCTTCTGTGTACTTCTCTACTCCATTCATCGCTTCTGTCCTTGCAGCATCTAAGAATCGTGCTTTTTAAATTAAGTGTAGCAGCTGAGCGAATATTTTGCAATTTCCCTTTGTGCTTTAGTGCTACTAGGTCAATGTATTTCGCACAAAAAAAACAATGGGTTTGGAAATTAAAAACTTCATCATTCTTAGATCGGAGTGTACTTTTTGAAGATTTTGACTCTTCATTACGAGATTTTACATTAAATTTGGAAAGTTCTGTTGGATGCGTGTATTTCCGTCTACATGCTGCATGAACAACCGGGAAATTCTCTTTATTAAAGTTTTCCCATTTACCGTCCCCGCGAACATGACTTGCTCTCACTAAACTAGGAAACCCCTTCGAAGTTACCTGAACTGTCTTCTCACTAGTGTCTTTGTCACAAATAGCACATATGTTTTTCAACGAAGCCATAGTCGCCTTCGCACTCAGTTAATAATCGTCCTACAACGTAATATGTCCACGCAGAACATTGTATTATTACAGTTTTAGTATTCCTCATACATTAATAAATAAGTATGGTTTCACAAAGTGTCGTGTACAAATCACACCGACGCGTTCTTTACACAAGAAACAATTAAAACTATAAATCAGTGAGTGGACACGGTTCCCCTCCACCGCGACTCTAAATATGTTGCGCAGCGCCAAACAACGAGATTGTTTCTGGCTCTGTTAATTAGGGAAATATAAGTTTAATTATGTAGGTATGCGCATCTTTACCTCGTTTTCTTTAAAAAATATATATAACGAATAAATTTTTTTATTGAATAATTTTAGTCAATAGTCTAGTGATAATGTGTTCTAAATGCAGTAAAATAAAACAAATACTTCAAAGAAAGGCTTTCAAACTCATATATCTCGTTTATTTTTCATTTTATAAAAAAAAGTTATTTCAACCAAATGTCTATAATTCTATTCTCTATAAAAAATGCCTCTTTAGTCTTTTTGGAAAAACTAATACGTACGGAGAAATTTGAAAAAAAAACGAAAAATCGAACATGGCGGCCATTTAATTCGATCTTCCCCGACTAGGACCAAATGGGACTTTTGACTGCTTAAACAGGAGATTATTATCTACTCAATCCCGTTGAGATCAGCTTGTTACTAATTTTTTCTACCCCCCACCTATAACATTCAGCTATGTTTATTAGCCTAATTATAGCTTGACTAATTGTTCGCACACAGTTCATAACTTGCTAATTATTTGCATCCATTCCGAAATTTTGCTTACACTGATTCTTGCTTGGTGATTCAAAATTAATTCCTTTTTCTTTTTCAATCAATCACTGGGAGCTTTATGCTACTTGGTCTAAAATAGGTTCAAAATATGCACTGGAGGTGCCAAAAATCAGTGTCGCATATTTAAAATCTCACTATCTCGAATATTTATTAGATTAAATAAACTTCAACATGATTCCAAGGAACACAATTGAAATTGAAAGCGCAAAGAATGAACAAAAACAGATCATTTTTGACATTTAAAGATTACAAAAAAAAAATGAAATTTCTTCATACAACATTACATGAATCAAAATCACTCTACATCTAGATGTCACCTTCCACTCATGTTTTAATATTATTAATTATTCAGTCTTCAGGGCATTAATTAAGTTATTCTCTCAATGTATATGTAGGTATACAATATATACATCGTAAATACCTATGTATATCATTTTAAAATTTAATTTATTATAATATTATAATAATTACAGTCAATTGTTTGGAGAAGATGATCCGGATCAAGATGTTTCTCCAGATGCAGAGGATCCGGAAGCAAAAGTTGATGGAGAACATAGTGTTACTGACACTGGAAATATTAAAAGGACCTCTACTCGCCAGTGGATTCAAGAAATTAATTATGATCCAGCAAAATTATTTAATAAATTTTTCAAAACAGATATTGAGTATTTGTTAAGTATGGGTAAGTTATTAATCGTTTAGGTATAAACCTAATAAATATGGACAGAAAAATTCGAACTCAGCTAGTAAGATACGATTTACTGTTAATTCTTTGTTGTTGTATCATGAAAAAGCAAACATTAACAATGCAACAAGTGCCTTTTCTCGGAACATGTTCCCACCTGGAATTCACAGAATAATTTTCTGCAACTTCAAAATCCCATAGAGCGGATTAGTGTGCAATCCAATGAGTTTTCACCACATGAAACAAATTCGTGGTATTTCAAAATGAAATTATAGAGGACATAATGAATATTGTATAAGTGTTAACTTTGTACGATCCTCGTAATTTGTAAAAGATACATAGAAGCAACACGAGTGTGTTAAAAGACTTGTCATATGTCAATTCCAAAATAATGGTTGTTTAAAAAATGTTTGTTTACGCAAGTAATTAATTCTTCTCTATTCTATATTGGATATTTGACCATGGTCAAAAAATCAATTGACACAGTGATAGTATAATGATAGGAATAGCAGGAATAAAAATGAAAAAAAAAAGTTTAATTTGAACCTCCTACAACTTTCTTATTTTAAAATGTAATCAAATATTTCAAAACTTTTATCAGTGGTGTGTAGAAGAATTTATAGTTCACTTTAAAAGAAGACTATTACAAGATAGTCGAAAGGTAAAGAATTCAAAGTAGTTAATATAGGAAAAAACCCGAAACACCTTACAATGGAAGCTATCAGTAAGTTTTTAAAGTAACTAACATTTTCGCCCCCATCTTTAATTTTATTAATTCGAATTTATCTTGTTTCAATTCTCTCCCAATTTGGGTTGTTGCTACTATTAGCATACATAGTTTTTTTGAGTAACATATTTGTTCCAGAAAATTTATGGAAGAGTCGCAAACCACCCGTTCCACTTTCTTGGGAAGAGGCAGCTTCACATGAAGGAGATGCCACAAACGACAGCGATAGTAATGTTCGCGTAACAGATATGCAAGTGTGGTCAATAAGTAAATGTGCCAAAATTTTTGCAGAAACCATTTCCCTTTTGAAGGCAGATCTTGCAAAAAGAAATTTTTTAGTATGGGATAAGGATGACAAAGCTGCGATGGATTTTGTGACTGGCTGCGCCAATATACGTTCTCATATTTTTTCCATTCCACCAAAATCTAGATTTGCTACAAAATGTAAGTAAATAAAAAATCTGGTGTAGAACTAATTCCTGAAAAGATTTTTGTTTCTATTTTGTCTGGCGTTAATGGTAAAGTTAGAACGAAGCTGCCAAAAATTTTTTTACTACAACTTTTAATTTTCTGGTGTAAAATTTTTGAGACCCTTTTTGTTCTGAATTCAACAGTTTAATTACATGCCTTCTGTGACCATCATCAAGAAATGGTGAAAATTGGAGAATATTTCTCAGTAGCATAAGTAGAACGTTGCAATAAAACGACTGGTAGAGCTAGAGCTATCCTCCCCACTCATTTGTGAAACATAACCTATTTTTAATAATTTAAAAATGGAAGAAAGACAAACCATTTAAAGAATATTATTAAATTAAGTATGCAAGACATAAAAACAAGGAAATTATAACCTTCAAACTTCAAAACTGTTAAAAATAGAACCGTCTTTGGCGCCTTTATTCTCCCCTCCATATGCTGCTTCGTTTTCTACGACGTTCAAACTGTGTAGCAAAAGTTGGAAGAGAAGAGAAATAAGTAACCAATAAAACGGGTAGAAGTAAACTTCTGGAAGTAGTAGGACGCCAATAAAACGCACCTACTGTCTCACAAAGTAGAAAATGTAAATAGTTGAACAATTGGAGTAAATGAAATTTAAAGTCTGCTTCGATTATTTTTAAATTAGTTTCTGAATTCCATGACCTAGTGACAGATAACATAACTGTCATGTTTCAAATCATTTATGATTCAATTTTAAATTGCAAAATAATGTTACCAAGGAAAATTACAGCTTGTGAGAAAAGTAGTATAAACGTATTTAGAATCAGAACATTGACACCACCTCATGTTATATTATGCAATTTCGTTGACACTAATTGGTTAGTCCCTAATGGATATACCGGGTGTCAACGAAATTATTAGACAATTCATAGCACCCAGAACTTTCTAGATATAAAATTGAAATTTGGAGGACATAATATACAGGGGAAAATTTTTCTATATTTGTCACATTTCCGGTTTCGCCCGAAATAACCCCAACTATGAAATTTTAAATGGAACACCCTGTATATTTTTACATTTTTTAATTCTAGACATGTTTTAAGGTGGCGACTGCACTTGTTTGAGAAATGTTTTAGCCCGCTTAATTTTATTTCTGCATCTCGATTACCGTGAATGTGCTAACGTCAATGTCCTGGGTCTAGAATCTAGATGATCCAAGAAAAATTGAATCGTCAGATTTCTTGTACTATTTTAGGATTTACAACTCTTCAAATGTGGTTGAATCATGAATTTGTATTTACATCCATTTTCCTAAGTGGCAACGTGTTTTAGACACCCAGTACTTAAATAATACTGTTCATGACAAATCGAGTGGTACAATTAAATTTAAAATCTGTTTAATACGAACCTAATTATGAATTAGTTATTAAAGAAATAGTAAGCTTCAAAACATTTTTAATAAATTATGTAAGTGTGCTGTGAAAACAAAGAAATTGACAAATAAGCATAACAAGCTTGTGTCAGTTGTGGTAGTTGCTGAGAAATTTGACGATTCAATTTTTCTTGGCTCATCTAGACCCAGGACATTGACATTAGCACATTTACGGCAAAATAGATGCAGAAATAAAAATAGGTCTAAAAAAATCAAGTATAATAATAATAATAATAATAATAATACTTTATTAGCAATGCTAAATAATACAACAAAAACAATTTAAAAAAATAATACAAGAGCATAAATTCATACAGGTATAAGACGTAAACATGCATAGGAATTAAAATCGCCATGTATCACCTAATACAAAATAACACTAAATGTATCCACAATTAATTCTTTTATATTGGCCATTTTTCTTTTACATACCCAGTACATCTGGTTTTGAACACAATAATAGTGGACGAATTTTTAATTTCTTGCGGTAAATCATTATATAATCTTAAACCTTTACTGAACAAATGGTTCTGACCATAATTTGTATTAGATCTTTCAATATAAAAGTTTTGATTATTGCGTGTGTTATATTCATGTATATCATGGACCAACGAGCAATACTCCAGCAAATGCGCTGGAAGCATATTATTTAGCAATTTGAATAAAAATATAAGAACATTTAACATAATAATTTGTTTAACAGACAACACATCAACTTGACTCAACATAAAACGTATACTTGTATGTGAATTACAATTTAGTATTGATCTTACAGCTCTATTCTGTATCTTCTGAAGATTGTAAAGTTCGTCGTTATTAAACATGAATGATATAGTTGAACAATAAACAAAATGAGGAGCTATAATTGTTTTATATACTAATAATTTTGACCATTCACTTAAAAAATAACTTATTCTATTTAAAAAATAAACTTTCTTAGAAACCTTTTTTATTACATAGTTAGCATGACTAGAAAACGTTAAATGCTGGTCTATCACAATTCCAAGGTATTTGAACTCTGTAACTCTTTGTATATTTTGTTGATTTATTGAAACAGTACTATTAATGTTATAAGTAGGACAATAACGATTACTGAGAATCATAAACTTTGATTTTTCAGTGTTAAGGCAGAGATTATTTTTAGTTAACCACTTACATACATGCTCTAAAACCTTATTTAGTGTATCTGTTATAATATCAATATCTTCACCAATTACATATATCAAAGTATCATCCGCGAATAATTGTATCTCTACATCTGCATTATGCTTCTTTATAAATGTTACAATATCATTCAAATATAATATAAATAATATGGGTCCTAAAACAGAGCCTTGTGGTACACCGTGTAAAACCTGAAGAGGTACACTCACACTATTTTTATATTTACACACTTGGATTCTATTAATTAGGTAAGAATTGAACCATTTTAAAACTGTACCCCCGAAACCCATTTTTTCCAACTTTTTTAATAACAGTTCTCTATTTATTGTTTCGAAAGCTCTCTTAAAGTCTAAGAATATGGCACCCACACATTGTTTTTTATTGAGAACGCCTTTCCACTGAACCAACACTGATTGAATTGCAGTTTCACACGAGTTGTTTTTTCTAAAACCAGCTTGACAGTTTGTTAATATATTGTTCGCCTCAATAAAATTACAAAGATCATCTTTTACCATTAATTCTAGAACCTTTTCATATGCTGGTAACATGTTAACTGGTCGGAACTCATTACAGTTTGAGGCGTTTGGCTTCTTTTCTATAGGGATCACTGTTGATACCTTCCAATCCTGTGGGACTTCTCCTATTTCTAACGACATATTTATAACATCTAACAATCGATTTCCTATAATTTCAAATGCAGATTTTAATAATTTTGTTGTGATACCATTTGTACTACTAGTTTTATTAAGAAGATTTTGAATACATTTTCGTAAAGAACACATTGTTACTGATGTAAATTTATCAAAGGAATGCTTTCTAATGGATCATCATATTGGCATATATTGTTGGGTTTATTCAAGTCATCTATAATTTCATTAATACTGTTTACAAAAAATTCATTAAAATTTACACATATAAGTTCTTTTTTATTGACTATGCTATCTCCAAAGATAATTCCATTTCTTCCATTTGTTTTACTACCATTTAACAGTTCCTTTAATGTTTTCCACATTTCCTTAGAGTCATCCTTTGCATCATCAATCTTATTCATATAATAATTTGATTTTTCTTGTCTAATTTTCATTACTACTTCATTCCTTTTTCTTTTATAGTTATCCCAGTCATTTGGCAATTTTGTTAATACTGCTCTTATGTACAAATTGTCCCTTTCCTGTATTTGATTTTTAATATCTACAGTCCACCATCCTTTGCCTATTACATTGGAATTTGATATTACTTTGCATGGTGCATGCTTGTTTAAAGTTTGTATTATCTGTTTGACAAAATTGCTTGATATTACGCCTATTTCCAAATTATCTGTTTCCCATTCGTAACTTAGTAAATCCATTTGAAAGTTTAATTCATTAAAATTTGTGTAGTCTCTTATAGTCCTGTACTCATTTGCAATATATTTTTTGTTATCTATATTGATCGAAATAATACTATGATCCGTTATTTTTGGAGTCACATGAACCTTAAACGCTATGTCTTTATTATTAGTAATTAGTAAGTCTATAATTGTAGCCGAAACATTTGTTATCCTGGTAAATTCATCCATAACTTGATATAACCCCACCCTGCTTATACTCTGCAACAACTTATCTTTATAAAAACCGTCCAGTGCAACATTTATGTTAAAATCGCCAATACATATTATTGTGCTGTTCCCAAAATTAGTACTTACTAGTGTACTTTCAAATTTTTCTATAAATTCCATGTGATTTGAATTTGGTGAGTGGTACGTGGTTATTATTATATATGGTTTACTATTTATTACAATTCTTATGCCTAAAAACCAATAGTTAAAGTCCCTTGCTTCATGAATAATAATTGTGTATTTATAGATATTCTTAATATAAAATAACACCCCTCCGGTATGTCTACTGTTTGACAGGCATATTTCATGCTTATATCCTTTGATTTGTATTTCACTTTCCTGAATATTTTCTGTAATATGAGTCTCTGAGAGACATACCACAGAAGGTTTAGAAATTGCAATTACCTCCTCAAGTTCATTTTTATTTGTTGTTAAGCCTTGTATATTTAAATATAAAATTTCATTACATATCTGTTGTGGCTATGAATCAGCATTTTTTATCCGTTTTCTCATTGATTCTATAATTCTTTCATAACATGGACATTTTCTATCAAATACTGAATGATTAATATCTATTTTTAACTTTACTTTCTCCCATATTTTTACAATTAATACATATTTCTCTCTCTTTCGTGCAAGGTTGATCTCCATGATTCTTAAAACATTTGAAGCAAACTTTTTCAGTCTTACAACTATCTCTCTTATGCCCAAAACATCCACAATTCGTACATCTTATCACATGAAAGTGTTCATAGATTTTACATGTTCTATAACCAATATTAATTCGTTCCAGTCTTAGTAATCTTTGTAGTAATTTTGGATCTACTTCTAAAATGATATTTCCAGAGTTATCTTTAACTAAGTATTTTTTAATAATTCTCATTGTGTTACTTTCCTCCTTAGATATTTCATTTTGCTCCCGAATAGCTAGTAAAACCTGTTCTTCATCCTTATTTATCTCTGTTTCTTCTGCTCCAACAATTATTATCCTTGGGTTTTTTTAAGTAGACGTATTTACTATATATTTATCACCTAACTCTTCAATGACTTTACTTCTCATTGTTTCTAAAGATTTCTTATTCGTACAACATATGGCAACTCCTCCATCCTTAATTCCTTTTATGTTATCTATTCCAATTGCTAACTTGGAGGGATCAATTGCATTTTTTATTTTCTTAATAGTCTCCACACTTTTTTGCTCCGCCACTGGTTTTACAATTATTGCTGGTTCTTTAACTACGTTTGCATATGATTTAGATGTTGTATTTTGATGTTCATTACCACTTATTGATGACATAAAATTTTTATTAAGATCTTCTATTAATTTCTCCATTCTACAGATTCTTGCACTCTGTTCCTTTGAAATTTTTATCAAATCAGTGATTGCTTTCTTTAAATCAATATCCGTTTTGTTATTAAGATACTCTTCGTCACATGTTTGACAAAAAAATTTTAATCGACGTTCACCTTTTAGAGAAACAGATCTTATTTCAGTTGAACTTAATTTAGCACATGTATGACATGTTAGTCCTTTACAAATTGTACATTCAATTATTTTATCTTCTCCAGGTTTTTTTTTGCAGTTCTCACAAATCATTTTTTACTATGTTTGCTATCAGGCACAAAAAGTTCATTGAAATTAATGTATTCCAATAGATTTATGTTTAAACAAACGAAATTTATATTATTTTAAATCTTATTCACAATTCACTATGACAAGGTTGTTCACCATTTGATTATTAACAATTGGGCTAAACCATTTGTCAAACAAGGACCAAATGTAAAAATATACAGGGTGTTTCATTTAAAATTTCATAGTTAACACGTTAAACGCCACAATACAAAAAATTGTTAAAGTTTGCCTGGCCATTTCATATTTTTTGTTTATTTTACTCTTGGTTTCTTTTAAAGTAGGCCCATATATTATATACATTTTTTAATAGTCAAAAAGTCCTTAAATTTGGTGAGATGCCCATTGACATCACGCAGCCTGATTGACAAATTTAATTGTTTAGGCCGTGAGTAGCCGTATTATTACCGTATGTTTGAATTATTACCGAAATAAAGTCTGCATTGTAATTTCTATTTTATTTGGTAATAATTATTTATAATTACCTCTCCAAATAAATTATAATGATAAGATCACATTTTTCATATAGTTGCAGTTTAGGCAACCAAACCAGCATGTTGGTATTGAAATTTCGCAGGCCGAAATCACTATTGGGTTCATCAGGCCGTAAATAATGATATTCCTATAGAACACCGTATAGCTGTGAAGTCAGCGGGCACCACAGTGCCGCGAAAGCAAACATGACTGAGATGCCATAGGGCATCACACGGCTTGGTAAATATATTTTGTGAGATGCCCGAACGAAGGCATCTCATGGCGATTAACGTGTTAAGGTCATTTCCGGCGAAACCGGAAATGACAATAATGTGACAAATATCGAAAAATTCGCATTTTCTCCTGTATATCATGTCCTCCAAATCTCAATTTTCTATCTAAAAAGGTCTGGGTGCTATGACTTGTCTAATAATTTCGTTAACAACCGGTATTTTTGTATTTCTCGTCAAGATTTTAAAAAAAATTTGAGGTTAAGTGCAGGGTTTGTCAGTGAAGCGGGAAAATTAGAAACTACTGTATCTACATAAGTTTTTATTTTAACTTGAATGTTTTTACAGTTTTCTGTTAAATTAGACTTGCCATTTTATTTCTAAAAACAATACTTGACAGGTGGGCATCATTACAATATAGGCATTCTTGTAGTCTTATCCGAAAATTTTCCATTACTCGCCGTAACATTTCCGGTGTAATACGTGCAACTTCTTCAATTTTTAGTTTTAGTTCTGCTAACGTTTTTTCAAACTTTTGTACCCAGCAATTAATTGCTTGAACAGACGGTACCCACCCATGACGCGGAATATTGAACTGATTGCGAAATAACCTCACAGTTGTCGCTGAGTCACCATTTTTATAAAACGATTTAACGCAGAAAGCAAGATGAGCACCTGAAGATGAGCACCTGACCACTGTTCCATGTTTACTAAATGGCGTTAAATGAATAACAGAGTTTTTAAATCTTCCCGCTTCACTGACAAACCCTGTATTATCTTTCTCCTGCACAAACTTTTACGGTTCTATTATTATATGACGAGTCGAGATACTTACATCATCTCATCCAGGACCTGCTATGACTATAACGAGAGGCTAAATCGCCCAGTCCGTACCAACGTTGCCAAGTGTACAAAACGTGTTTTCATGATAGTGCCGCAAGATTGCGCGGGCGGGTGCAGTATCCTTTTATGTTAAAGAAGGAACATTAGTTTATCACTAAATAAATATCATAAAAACACTCGCAATAGACCTCATGCCTGATGCATTTAATAAAAAAAAATCCTTTAATCTAATAAAAAAAATTCCTTTATCAGGGGAATAACACACATATCTAACCTGCTTCCGGCTATCGCCTCCGGCTTCTAACTCGCAATAGACCTCTTTATAAAAAAAAAATTCCTTTAATCTAATAAAAAAAAATCCCTTTATCAGGGGAACTAACCTGCCTCCGGCTTCTAACTCGCAATTAATAGACCTCATGTCACGCCTGATGCATTTAATAAAAAAAAAAAACAAGAACATGTGGGCTTTGAACCCGGAACCTTCTGCTTGCCAGCCGCGCTCGTTTCCGCTCATAGACTTAATAATACTATGGACTGAGCCTAGAGAGAGAGGTGATGAGGACGGGACCTCGAGAGAGACGCCGATAGATGCGAGTTTAAGGTTATGTATTTTGTTCCTTAACCTTCTTTAGGTACCTACCTATGAATGCATAAATATCTGAGACGCACCTATTGTTATAGTTTAGAAATCACTACAACGTGCTAAAATCTATTTATAAAGAATCTCGGCAAAATGTTCCCATCCCGTGTGTAAAAAAGGAACTTGGCCACGTGACTGTGGACTGTGGAAATAACAGTCACGTGGTCTTAAATCTTACTATCCTTGTTCGACGCACTCAATTTATATCTCTCTATCTCTCCTCAATGGCGTCCTCACACTGGCGAACGGAAAGTGGCACAAGGCTCCGTCCATACGTTAGTATTATTAAGTCTATGTTTCCGCTGCACCATCACGCCGCTGACAAACTGCGTGTAAAGAAAGAATAAGTTCAGTTAGGTTTCGGCTAACACGTTCTGTACACTTGGCAACGTTGGTACGGACTGGGCGATTTAGTCTATAATATGACTATAGTCATTGTGTCAAAACAATTAAAAGTAATTTATAATTTATTTGAAATGCTTTCACCACCATATCTTAAAGCCACTTTACACTTTGCAATTTTCATTGCTGGCAATAAAAATACTGTTGCGCGTTTGCGCACTACTACGTCTTTTGATCAGCTGTTGCAATTTTCCTTACATTGCAGAAATTAGAACCGGACCTAATTTTAATTGCATTGCGGCGCAATTTAGTGATATTTTTAGGGTATTTACGTGTAGCCAACGGAATAGAAACTCGAGATTTCACATGCACATGATGCTGTTACAATTTTAGCCCTTTTATTCGCCATGAACATTTTATTCATCTCTTGAAAAGGTAAATAATAACCATAATCTCAAATCTTTACTTACACAAATCATAATAATCAACGACCTATAAGTTTCTTAAGATGGTATACCTGTTTCGGAACAAGAAAAATTGCCAAGTGTAAAGTGAACTGGCAAAACCAAATCCGCAATCCCTTGCCGCCAATTTGTATTGCCGGCAATGAAAATTGCGAAGTGTAAAGCGGCTATTAATCTTCATAACAAAACTATGATTCATTTATTCTATGAATTGTCAATAATTATATTATATATTTACCAATATTAATATAAACCCAAATTGTGTATTTAGAGTAGCAATATTGTGACTAATTTATAGAAATAAAATGGAACCCTGATGTTTCAGCTATTGCTGGTAATATCATACCAGCCATTGCCACAGCAAATGCAATGATTGCAGGATTAGTGGTTCTTCATGCTTTTAAGGTACTGGTGCAAGAATATGAAAAATGTCCATCAATATACCTCCGGAAGAAATCCGTTCACTCCAAATTTATCTTAGCAGCAGATAAACAGATTTCCAAAGCCAATCCTATTTGTTATGTGTGCAGTCCAAAACCTTTTGTTAATGTCTTTGTAAATGTGGAAGCAATGACAGTCAAGGAATTTGAAAATGAATTGTTGAAGAAACAGTTAAATATGGTTGCTCCTGATGCTGTTCTAGATGGAAAAGGTGTAGTGGTTATTTCTTCTGAGGAAGGTGAAACGGAGGTGTGTATTAGTATTTATATCTTTTAATTGCCTTGTGACTTGTTCTGTATCCATAATCCATACAATATTTATATAATGATAATACTTGAACTAATTGCATGTCAACCTAGAATCAAACAACACAACACATAATTTTACTTCAATGAAGGGTGAGATCAGAAAATAATTTACATACATAATTTCCATTTTGAAATACAATGAAAAGATAGATACTGATATCGTCAAACTGAAGAAAATGCTTGTAATTATGTTAGAATTCAATTTATATAAAACTTATTTTATTGTTTTCCTTAAACACATACAGTGTAATATCGTTAATAAATGAAATAGTTACATGGAAATAATTGTAAATGTTTAAAAGACAAGATATTGAAATCCAAAATTTCGAATTATGTACAGAGTAATCTATTTATGCTACAACATGGCGAACAACTGAAATTTTTAGAACAATATTTATACTGAATGAAATAAAACTTAACTGTTTTATGATTTCCACAAATCTTTTATATTTATGTATTTCACAAAATATATAAACTACATAACAATTGTTTCGCCACACAGTGGCTTCGTCAGATGATGAGTATTCCTGATTTATTGTCTTTCTTAATTTTATCCTTATTATTTTTAATAATTTTTTATAAGCAATATTAATATTTTGTTTTTTCAAATTAATATTAATATTGCTTATAAAACTACAAATACACTTGGTAAAATTATTAAAAATAATAAGGATAAAATTAAGAAAGACAATAAATCATTAATCTTTAAGCTAACCTGTGGTACCTGCCCTAAAGTCTATATTGGTCAAACCGGAAGAAGTTTTAAGAAAAGAATAGGAGAGCACAAAAGAAGCTTTACTCATAGAAAAGAAGATTCTACTTACGCTAATCATCTGTTCGAAGAAAATCATCAGTTTAATGAAAAGTTTGATATTTTATATTCAGAAAATAAAGGACCAAAATTAACATTATTAGAATCTTTGGAAATTAACAAATTGAAAAATTCAGATATAATCCTAAATGACCAACTTGAAACTAATTCTTCCCCATTGTTAAATCTGTTTTAATCATATACCTACCATATCTGTTTAGTTGAATACTTCTTGATTGTCTCATATTTTAATTTATGTTTAAACTATGTACCCATTCAAAATTAATCTTACAATAATGTTAATATTTGATATCGAGAGAGTGAGTTTATTCTGTTTTTGTTGAATACTTCTTGATTTTTCATATTTATTCACATTTAAGCTACCCACCTATTCAAAATTAATTTTACAACACTGTTAATATTTTATTATACTCTAAAACACTTTAAATACCCTTGTTCTGTAGGAAGTAATTTAGTCTAGTACTCATCATCTGATGAAGCCACTGTGTGGCGAAACAATTGTTATGTAGTTTTAGTGCGGCAGTTTAGCTAGGATATTTCAACATATTGTGCACTTTTTGATAAAAGCTCCAAATTTGGCACAGAGGTAGACCGATGTAATACGAACAATTTTGGATGTGGAGCCATCGGCCAACTGCCCCCTGGTGGCCGTGGCGGCCATTTTCCAAAATGGCTGCCAGTGGACACCCGAAAGAAAGCAGAAGTTAGATCAAATTTGCTGCTGAAGGTTTTAGTGAATGTTTATTGAATGTGTTGAATGAGAGATAGTTGTAAGTTATATACAGGGTGGGTCAATAGTGCGTATTTCTTCTGTATCTCCTGTCTCGTTAGATATAGAGGCATGGTTTAAAATTTTAATTAATTTGTGAGAAAAAGTACATTTTTTAAAATTATCATCAATTATACAGGGCGATCCGTTAAAATGGTAGATAAAGGAATATATATTTTTTAAATAGAATGACCCAATTTTTTTATTATGTTTGAATACCACTATGATGGCCTATTCGGCGGTAAAATATTTTTAAAATTTCTTGGATGGTTAATGAAATAAAAAATATTTTTATGGAAAACTGTCGTTATCTTCATTTGTAGTCCTTTTTCTACGATTGACTTTTTTATAAGAAATGCCACCTGTTTCTTCAAATCTGTTTTTAAACTTTTGGAAGATGCTTCTTGTGGATGGGTTCTGTGAGAATACTTTTTAGCGTAAGTTCTGGAGGCAACAAAATTGAAAGTAACTGAAATTAAATGTCTTTGTTTCTATGAAATAATTTCAAAGGTACATTGACTTTTCTGAATAATACATACCTATTTACACATAAACAACAACATCTAGAAAATTATTCATGTTAGGTATGGGACATATCATATCAAAGTTGCAGAGAAATAAAAATTACACAATTTTTACAAAAATATATAGGGTGTTCCATTTGAAAAAGTTGAGTTTTGGTAGTTTGAATATTTATTTAGCAGTGCGCTTATGAACACCTTGTATGAAAAAAATATTTTCTACATCAGCTAATAGTTAAAGTAAGGCATACACTACTACCATGTCAAAGAAAAAAAATTACTCTCCAAAAATAAGTCCAAATTCAATTTTCAAAATGATCCCTGCAAACGGCAGTTTTCAATAAAAATATTTTTTAATTCATTAACCATCAAACAAATTTTAAAAATATTTTGCCGCTGAATAGGCCATCATAGTGGTATTCAAATATAATAAAAAAAATTGGGTCATTCCATTTAAAAAATATATATTCTTTCATCTACCACTTTAACGGATCGCCCTGTATAATTGGTAATAATTTTAAAAAATATACTTTTTCTCACAATTTAATTAAAATTTTGAACCATGCCTCTATCTCTAACGACACGCACGCACTATTGACCCACCCTGTATATAACTTACAAACTATCTCTCATTCAAAACATTCAATAAACATTCACTAAAACATTCAGCGGCAAATTTTATCTAACTGCTGTTGTCTTTCGGGTGTCCACTGGCTGCCATCTTGGAAAATGGTCGCCACGGCCGCCAGGGGGCAGTTGGCAGATGGCTCCACATCCAAAATTGTTCATATTACATGGGTGTACCCCTGTGCCAAATTTGGTGCTTTTATCAAAAAGTGCACAATAGGTTAGCTAATCCGCTGTACTCTTTATATATTTTGTGAAATACATAAATATAAAAGATTTGTGGAAATCATAAAACAGTTAAGTTGTATTTCATTCAGTGCTAACATGGATTTCCATCAAGTAAAGATCGACTCAATCAACCAATATTTATATTTATGTTGAACTGATTTTTTTTTTTTGTATTTTATGAATGATTTTTTTTGTTTGATGTATTTGTTTTTGAGTTGGCTATATAAAGTTATACAGATTATGATTTTCCACCTAAGACATACAAACTATGTTAATGAATCCCTGTCAAATCATAATTTTAATATTTAATCTATTTATATTTTTTAGGCTAATAATACTAAAAAACTTTCCCAACTTGGTATAGTTGATGGCAGCATATTAAAATGTGATGATTTCTTGCAAAATTATGAACTATCTGTGGCTATTAACCACTATGAGGCTAAAGAAAAGGATGATCCACTATACAAAGTGGTAGCTAATCCAGAAGAATTAAAAGCTAAAGAAGCTACCAATGGTAAGTTATTCCATATTATCTTTATGAAGGTAGTTCAAAAATGGATATAATGAACTTTTTCGAATGGAAAAGTTGCATGTACATGCACAAAACTTTGTCCAAATAAGAGTTAATAATAACATCACATGTAATTACGACCCCCCCTTTATCCCAGAAGGCGGGAGGGGGCTACACACATTTAAAGACAAGGGACACGCATCCAATATCCGTGTATAACGGGAAAATCCCTCTCACAGTATTTTCCATTGCCAAGACCGGAATTCTAACCCGGGACTTTTGGGTGAGAGGCAGGTACGTTGCCATCTTGACCATCAGTCATGTAATAATTAAATGATGAATGTGATTATGCATGTACGTTTCATACAGGTGTACTCACATTCAGTCTTCTAATTAGTGGTCTGCACCTTAACAGGTACAGGAAGTATGGTGTCCAATCCAATTGTATCCCATCTTCGTTTTGAGATTGACGATATCCAAATTTAATGTTTATTTGTTTATTGTTTTACTACTAACATTCCATTTAATATTAAAAATAAATACTAATATTAAAGAATTAAGACTTCAAATTTATTACAAATTAATGAAATTAAAGCCCAGGAGTTCTAATTATTGTTAATTTTATTTTGACTTTGATCTCAACTCGTGATATAAGAATATTTATTTTTTAGTGTGCCAAAATATAATATACTGTTAAAACAATAGCAAATTTAATTAAAATATTACTCGATAATACTTTTAAATTTTTAATTTTCTTAGGTTACGTGGAATGGATTGCTACATTATATGCCATTTCCACAGCCGACACATAGCAACGCTAGAGATGTTGCTTTTCCGTAATTTTGGAAAGTTGCGAATGTTACCGTAATAAACTACACGCCAGATGAAGTGGGACAGCCAAAAATTGTCCTAATTTTGACTAGCTATAACTTTGACATTTTTTTGCCGATATTAGATTTTTAGCCAAAGGTGGAAAGCGTCATCCTTGGTCTATGCGTCATTGGCGTCGGGTATTTTTCTTGCAATTCCTTCTCGTTGTACAGGGTGTGAATTTAGAGCCGTGAAACATTTCAAAATTTTGACCAATAATTTGGGAAATGTGAGGGGCCCTAGAATTTTTTTTTCGATGTTAGATGAATTGTTGAGCCCATACCTCGGGACGTCTTTGAGATGTTTTTGATACATTGCGTTGCTATTGAAAATATCGCCATTTTGTTAAATTTGGTTTTTCTTTAAAAATATGCCCTTGTTTAATTAAACAATAACAGATACCATCTTAAACTGCAACAAGGGATAATTTCTAATGAAAATGATTAACACCAGCGGCGTGCAAAAAGGGGTTTATGGGATTTAACCGCAAAAATTGGTTTTTATTGAAAAATTTCAACAGTTTTATTAAGCGTTACAGTTAAAAAGGTGCCATAACAGTAATTAGCTTAATTTTTTTGACAAATTCAGAGGCGTGCAAAAGGGGGTTTAGTAAATAAAAAAATTAAAATACAAGTTTCATTCTTTTTTCCATTTATTTTGAAGGTGCGTACAAAAAAGAACCCATAGGTTTACGTACATGAATATAAAAACGTTATTTAACAAATTAAAATGAATACATGAATATAGAAAAAGAATATTAATTCTAGTAAAGCGTTGGCCCCCCTCTAGCCTGAATAACTGCCTGACACCGACTTGGCATGCTCGAAATTAATTTGTTGATTAGTTCTATAGGAACTGACTCCCAGAGCTCGAGAATCATCTCCTCGAGACCGTCCAGAGTTTCTGGCTGACGTTCTCTTCGGGAAAACTCCAACTTCATCCAACTCCAGACGTGCTCAATGGGATTCATGTCAGGAGATCTGGGAGGCAATTCATTACGATTAACATTTTGCTCTTGCAGATACCTGTTTATTAATAATGCACGATGAGGCCGAGCATTATCGTCCACAAGAACAAAATCTTCGCCATAATTTCGAGCATGCGGTAGAACTTCCGGAATCAGACATTCATTCAGGTAGACTATGCCGTTAACATTGCCCCGAAATACCACAAGATCTGTCTTTCCGTTGTGTTGAATACCACCCCAAACTGTCAATCCACCACCGCCAAATGCAACTTGGGGACGCATATTTTCTTCTAAGTAACGTTCTCCCCGTCTCCGCCAAGTTAACAATCGGCCATCGGAATTGTAGAGGTTAAAACGGCACTCATCAACGAAAAGACAGTCTTTCCACCGAAGATGCCAATGCATGTGTTCTTCGGCCCATCTTCTTCTGTTTGCCCGGTGAATATTTGTTAAAAGTGGGCATTTCGCCCGACGACGAGCATTTAATCCCTGGTCATGTAGGCGTCTTCTGATAGTGTTTGCTGAGACATTTAACTGCAGCTGCGCTCGGATTTTCTTGGCGGTCCAAACTCTATTTATAATTGCAATACGTACTACTGCTCGGTCCTGACGAGGAGTTGTTATTTTTCGAGTTCCTCCCCCGTGTCGGTAAGCTGCAGTACCATTGTTATCTTCTCTTTGCAAAGCTCTTCCTACAGATGATTTCTTGACATTAAGTAAGTCGGCAATTTCTCTTACTGTATAATTTCTCTGCCGTTCGGATTTTAGGGAACGCTAGGTAATTTTGGGGGCGAACTTTACCGTAACTTACGCAATTTTCGGTAACGTTCGGTCGGTAACATTACGTACCTACATCTCTAAGCAACGCATACCTCGATGTATTTCACTCAGTAAAATCATTGAGTAAAAAATAATAAAGAGTTGCAACTGTCAAGGTTTCGAGATTTTAGTATTGTATTTCTTGGCCAATAACTTCATGATTGTCATCAATTTTTAGTGCTACGGGAAGGTATTTGTAATGTGGCTGTATAGCCCTTAAAATTGAAGACAATCATGAAGCTATTGGTGAAAAAATACAACACTAAAATCTCGAAACCTTGACAGTTGCGCCTCTTTATTATTTTTACTCAATGGTAAAATATAAAATGCTTTGACTTTGACATATAACGAACAATTTTCTGTTTTTATTGCAAATGAACTGTTTGGCAGTAGTAAAATGGTGCGCAATTTATGCTTCGTTTTACTTCGCTGGACCTCGAAGGAGTATGTAAAATTATTATACATACAAAAATAAAAGAAACGTCAGCTGTAATGGTGCCACTTGTAATGGTGCTCTCTTTCTATATACTTACGTAAACTTTTAGACGGAAAACTCGGGCGCCAGTTCCTTAATTTTTGAGTGCAAGGAACAGCACTTTTTTGGCTCTCCTATCGGAAGAACAATCCGGTGTAGCGAAACAGTTGAAGATACAGAATGTCCGGGGGTCGTAAGCTGAAGATCTGTCTAATGGACTTCGACCATTGCTCAAACGGGTTAATCAGAAATAAATGACGGCAATAATAACTCGTGAATTTTACCTCTTTATACCAACGTATTTATTTATTAACACATAAATGAACAAATCAATTAAGGCTAATATCTCAGCGACTGTATAGTCAAGTATGTACAAATTTTAAAACGATAATAAACAAGCAAGCTGGCAATCAAGAATCTTTACGCGTGGATACGATTTTATATTGGAATTTTGAATAACAGAGATTTGTCTTCGCGGCTTGAAATTATTTCGTACGGCAAGCAAACGGAAATTTCCAACAGGATGTATTATGAACGGCGGGCAATCGGCTAGCTATAGATATTTTAGTCTGTACTGGATGTTGAATAGCATCTGAAAATCGGGATGGAGACTTAGGCAATTTCTTTAAATTTGAAAATCACCCATATCCCCTTTTTCTAACTCAACTTGGAGAAATGTATCATGGTAACAAGTCTGATTTATTACGATGCCTTGATAAGTATATTACTAATGTGGAAAAACCAACAGATGTTGATGCTGTACTATTAGACGGAGCTGCTCTTGTACATACTCTTCAACCCAAGGCGGGTTCAAATTTTGGTAATTACATTTCAAACATTCTGAAACCCTACATGTTTAACATTTTAAATTGTAACCAGGTACATATTATTTGGGTTACTTATTTAGAAGAAGAGACAAATTAGGGAAAGAAGGGGTAAAGGAAATAGAAAATTAGTTAGACTAACAACAGCCAGCGATTCCAAAAAATTGGTACGATTTAGAATAGAATAGAATAGAAATTTCTTGCGAGTTGCAGCAAAAAAACAAGAATTATTTAACCTGATTTCCACCTACTTTGTCAGTATTCCATTACCTGAAAATAAAGTTCTTGTATGTCCTAACGACAAGAATGTACTGTATAATCCGTCTCTCGACAATACAAATAAAATTATATCATGTAATCATGCGGAAGCGGATACGCGCATTTTCGTGCATGCGCATAATTACTCTAAATATCATTAAAACAAAATATTAACAAAGACTGTAGATATGGACGTATTGGTACTGGCAATTTTTTATCAGTACCAAAATGAAAATCAAGACATTTGGATAGAGTTTCGCACTGGAAAGAATCTTAAATATATATCTTGTAAGGATATCGCCAGTCCATTTAAAGAAACATGTCTTGCCCTTCCCTTTCTTCACTCATTTACGGGTTGCGATACGACTTCTTTCTTTTTGTAAAAAGAAAAAAGAAGTGTTGGGAAGCTTGGGATTCCTTTCCGGATATCACCGCCACCTTTATTGATTTGGTTAGAGATCCGAAGGAGCCAAATAATGACCAATTGAGAATGCTCTCAAAATTGGTTATAACAATTTATGATAAGCATTCTGAAGCAGACGACATCTACCTGTGTCGAATGAACTTTTCCCCCAAAAAAAAAAAAAAAAAACGGTTGAGAACTTATCCCCAACAATGAATGTTTGATCAATACACATCAATAGATGTATTTATCAAGCAGAATTTATTTGGGGAAAGTTCTGTCAACCATGACCGTCCAAATGGGGATGGAATTTAGATAATGAGAATAATAAATCGTCTTTCTTATTGTCAAGTCGTGTTTGCTGTGCTCAGTTAACTTGTGTCTTTTTTGTGATTACCCGCAACATTTTTTAAAGTGAAATACTTCCGAGTGCTGCATGTTGTGTTAAGTTACAGCTTTGCATTGTTGTCTTATCTAATACTTTCTAAATTAGTGTATAAATCTTAATTAATTCTGCGTGAAATGAATATTTTATATATTCAACATGACTATCTGTGGTTTTTGTGACAATTTTATCACCGCAAGAAAACCGAATATTTCTTGCTGTGTTTGTAAAAAACAGCACCATGTAGCCTGTATTACTGCGTCTTTGGAACTTATTAATCTATTAAAGGAAATTAAAGGGCTTTCTTGGAAATGCGATGAATGTCTGGAGAACTGCATATTAATTCAAAATGGTGAGATAAACAACTTTTTCAATGAAAAAGTAAGTAATGCATTATCGGCCTTTGACGATAAATTAACATCTTTCAAATCTGATATTTCAAATTTGGTGTCCAAAAATACGTCACTGTCAATTGATGCTAAAAATGTGTCAAGTCAGCCTAGTTACTCTGATGTACTCAAGAATAAAACTCAGCCAGCTGTTATCATTCTTCCAAAAAATCCAGACCAGTCTATTAGTAAAACGAAATGCGATTTGATGAGTCAAATTAATCCTGCAAATTCTGAATTGCAATTGTCAAGAGTGAAAAACGTTAAGAATGGTGGGATGGTAATAGGTTGCCAGACTAGGGAGGAAAACGAGAAACTGCGTAAAATGGTTCATGATAAAATGTCAGATTCATATGTTGTAAGAGAGCTAAATGGTATAAGTCCTCGCATTCGTGTCGCTGGCATAACCGAAAAACTTCCTGTTGATACTTTAGTTAATTATATTTTGAAGTGTAACTCTGATATTTTTTTGAATAATGCTGAATGTAAACTGTTAAAATTTTATCCGACTAAGAAAAACAAAGATATATATCAAGCAATTTTACAAGTAGACAAAAACACATATGATAAAGTAATAAAGGCGGGATACATATTTATAGGCTACGATAGCTGTCATGTTTTCGATGCTATTCAAATTTACCGTTGTTTTAAATGTAATGAATTTCACCACAGTGCTAAAAAATGTGATAAACCGATTTCATGTCCGAGGGTAGCTTGAATCATGATGTTAAAGACTGCAAAGAACAATCTCTACGTTGTTCAAATTGTGTAAAATTGATTGATAAACTTAATATAGAAATATCCACTGATCATGCTGTATGGGAATCGGACAAGTGTACGGCTTATACTAGAGCTCGTGACAAGTTTCGTATGGAAATCCTAGCGGGTCAATAGCAATCAGTTATCTCGCCTATCGAACATAGCCCTACCAAAACTATCACTAACGCATCGACTGATATGCGCAACAAACTCAGTAATAATAATTTTGCCATCTACTACCAAAACACGCGCGGATTACGAACTAAAACGTCTGATATTTATAATTATTCGGTCCTAACTAGCTACTCGGTTATTGCGTTCACAGAAACAGGTTTAAATGATTCTTTTTTTGATAATGAATTATTTTCTAAAGATTATTCAGTATATCGTTCTGATAGAAATTATCTTGCAACAAATACCGTGGAGTTTTAATAGCAGTGAGTGTTGCCCTTAAATCAACTCAATTAAATTTTAACTCTATAAGTTTTAATGAAATACTACCTGCTATTGATATTATTGGAGTAAGGGTGGTATCACATCGTTGTTCATTATATATAATAGTTATTTACATTCCTCCTAATACGTCTGCGCAGTCATATGAAAACTTATTTGATTTGCTTCTCTCTCTTCCCTTTATTTTTAATGATAATAATATCCTAATATTAGGTGATTTTAATTTAACAAATTATGTATCCTTTTTACTAACTGGTGAAACCAATAATAAAATTTTAGCATTAATTAATTTTATGAATATCTTAAATCTCACTCAATTTAACTGTACGCAAAACTCGCATGGAAGGATTCTCGATTTAGTGATTCATGATAAAATGTGTTCGGTAGAGAAATCGGTAGATCCTTGGGTAACTGAGGATGAACACCATCCTCTCCCTTCATATTTCAATTCAAATGAATCTAAGCAAAAATTTTAAAAATAACTGTCCATCTGTCTCTAGTACGTTCCATAATTTTCTTAAGGCAAATTTCCCTCTGCTCTATGACAAACTCCTTAACACTGACTGGTCAGCTCTAAAATTCTATAACAACGGTGAAGATGCTTGTTCAGCTTTTTATGCAATACTTAACACTATTTTTGATTCTTGCGTTCCAAAATTTAAGCAAAATAAAACTAAAAAGTACCCTCCATGGTTTTCTTTCAGTATAATCAGAGATATAAAACTTAAGGCTCAAAAACTTAAGGAATACTGAAGATACAATAAGTCTTAATGAATTTAGGCGCCTCAGAAACAAAATTAAAAGTGACATTGACGTTGCCTATCGAAATTATATTGTTGCAACCGAGAATCGTATTAGAGAAGACCCAGCTAAATTTTGGACATTTTTAAATAAGAAAAAAGGGTTAACTAATATGGTTGATGTAATGAACTACAACGGTACAGAGCTAAACGAGCCTGTTGAAATTTCAAATGCATTTGCTGACTATTTTAGTAAATCATATGCATCAGATAGTGATCATCTAGATAGTGCATCTCATGGTGCGTGCAATATTAACACCATAACAGAATTTACTCATGATGAAGTCCTAAAGGCACTGAAAAAAATTAAAAACAAAATGACCACTGGTCCTGATGGTGTTCCGGCATTTTTATTGAAAGATTGCGCATGTTTATTTGCCCCACCATTGACTATCATTTTTAATTTAATCTTAAGAAATGCGTCTTTCCCTGCCATATGGCAACGATCGAAAGTTTGCCCAATTTTTAAAAAAGGGGACAAATCTGATATCTCCAACTTTCGTGCTATATCTATTATTTGTAACTTTGCTAAAGTGCTTGAAATCCGGTTACAGGAATTAATTTACAATGATGTTAACAAGAAAATTTCAATACACCAACACGGTTTCATGAAAGATCGCTCTACAACTACCAATCTTCTATGTGTTACGCAGTATATTTCTGAAATTTTAGACGACCAATCCCAAGCGGATGTAGTTTATACCGATTTCTCCAAGGCCTTCGATAGGCTTGACCATAAAATGCTACTTGATAAACTTGACAATATTGGGCTTTCGGATAATATAGTTTGTCTCTTTCGATCATACCTGTCAAACAGAATTCAGTATGTAGTATTTAATGGTTTTAATACTTTGCGAGTACCTCAGGGTTCTATCCTTGGGCCACTTTTATTTGTTATTTTCATCAATGACATTATTGAAGAGTCTGATAATTTCAAATTTCTGATGTACGCCGATGACCTTAAATTGTTCTCAAGAATTGACAGTATTGACGACTGTATCCACTTACAGGCAAATTTAGATAAAGTTAGCAGCTGGTGCACCAAATATAAATTACCACTAAATCCCCAAAAATGCAATGTGATGTCTTATACTCGTAAATCATTTACACTGACATATAACTATAATATTAACAACAACGTGCTTCCGAGGCCGGAGACGTTTCGTGATTTGGGTGTCATCTTTGACAAAAAGTTTTCTTTTAATGATCACATTAGCACCATTATATCCCAGGCTAGTAAATTGTATTTTTAGTCAGAAATTCCCGTGATTTTTCAAACGTAGATACGATCAAAATGCTATACTTTTGTTTTATTAGATCGAAGCTCGAGTATGCCTCACTTGTTTGGGCCCCACACCACAACGTCCATATTAATAATCTGGAATCAGTGCAACGTAAATTTCTGAAATTTCTTTACTTTAGATCTGAGGGAATTTATCCAGCACTTGGTTTTCCTCAACAAAATCTGTTGGATAAATATTCCCTAAATAGTTTAGCCCGTAGGCGTGAATGTGCATCTCAAGTTTTTTTAGTTAAGTTGATTAATAACAATGTGGATGCACAAGAGTTATTGTCAAAATTGTTATTTAACATTCCCAGAATAACATCACGATACAATAATGTATTTTATCTAGCTACACCTCGCACAGATATTTTAAAATTTTCTCCCATTTACGTAATGTGTAGATACCACAACGCTATCTGTAATGAGATCGACATATTTAACTGTAGCCTTAATGCTGTGAAAGCACACTTTACAAAACAGTAGTCGTCCCTTTGTTTTTCTTAGTTTTCTTAGCTCTATTTATACTTGTTTTTGTCTATATTTTAATGTCCAATCAAAGTGTTTTTTTTTTCAGTTTTTCTGTTTTATATCTTAAGTTTGTTTTATACATGTAATATTTTGTTACTGTTATCTTATTTTCTCGATACCAGCCTATCCTGTAGTTGGGTCATGTACCTGTAGGATAGTGTAATAAATAAATAAATAAATAAATAAAAATGAGAAATGGGTGCCTACCTCCAATAATGACACAATTTCAACCAAAGTTCTATTATATTGTAAATGCAAAATTTGTGGGCCAAAGTGCAAATGTTTTTAAAAAAAATTAAAATGCAATAAATTATGTTCATGTGTAGAATGTTGCAATTAGATTATTAATTTTGATATTTATTTTCAAGTACTATATTATCTATAATTTAGCTATTTTATTTTTTATTAAATGTTTTTTGTTAATTTAATACTGTATACTAGTGTATACTTCCGTTTATAATTTATGGTATAAAAAAAAGTGAAAGTATTGTTTTTAATACACCTATTATTATTAAAAATAGATTCTAATACAACTACATGTGCCGCTTTTTCTATGCACTCCACTGGCGGCTTTATTTATGTTAAATAAATAACATTGAGAATAATATACATAATAATATATCGATAGAAAAAATAATAGTCCTAATGTTTTATATCTTGTACAATTATTTTCTGATTTATTTAGTCGTTTTAGGGTTATAGCCAAGAACATGTTACAGCTAGAATGCCCCCATATTTTTTGCATAAGAAATAATGTTGAAACAGAAAATGTGAAATAATGTTCAGAAGGTACAATCAAAATTTCAATATTTTTTGTACTTTGTGAGAAGAATAGTAAATTATTAAAAATGATCCTAACGTAATTACATATGCAGCCTTTTCTTTGCACGCCATTGGTGGCTTTATTTAAATAAAAAAAAAAATAAATAACATATATCAGTTGTATACCAATCGATAGATAAAACAATGATCTTTCTTTTTTACATCTTGTAAAATTTTGATTTATCGGGCCATTCTAGAGTTATAGTCAAAAATGTGATGTTTTTAAAAGCCACCCCCATGTTTATTTGCTGTGGGGTCTTACATAAGAAACAATTCTGAAAGACAAAATAAGAATCTTATGCGAAATTGTATGCTCTATCGAATAATAATAATAATAATAATAATCTTTATTTTTCAAAAAATCAGTCTTACAGATGCTAATTGAATGAAAAGAATGTCAAAAATTGAAAAATTGTGCAGTAAATCTTACATCACAAATAACATAAAAAACACTATCTAAAATATAATAATTTTAATAAAATGGTCTTACTATTAATATACCGGGTGCCACAGGATACTGGCTCACCCCTATATTTCCTTTATTTTTTAACTTATCCATTTGAAATTTGGGGGGCATAAACTACCGTTTAAAATGTATTTCTGCACATTACAAACACTATGGTACCACTTCCGGTTTATCCGGAAATTACCTCAACTTTCGATTTTCAAATGGAACACCCTGTATATTTTTACATATTTGGATGCAGGGCAACATTCTGCATACACCATGTAAGTTTCGCGAATTATTGAGCCAATGTTCAATTTTTTCAAGCATCTTAAGAAATCCGTCGAGAGTGCTTTGGAATTTCAAAATTCGTTATACGGTAGGTAAACTTCAAAGGAAAAATATAATTTTTCTTTTCGTATCGCTAACAACTGTTTGCGAAGCCTCCAAAGTTGAACATATCACTTTTTTATCGAAAACTTTTTTTGTTTCAAATGGGAAGGTGGTGGCTCATAGTGTTTGAAAAATTATAATTTTCTTTCCGATTTCATTGATATCTATTTCATATCTGTGCTATTTATTTTCAATTTTATTTCATTGGTTTAAAAGTATAAAATCCGGACTCTCACGGATTTCTTAAAATGCTTGAAAAAATTGAACATCGACTCAAAAATTCGCGAAACTTACATGGTGTATGCAGAATGTTGCTCTGCATCCAAGTATGTAAAAATATACAGGGTGTTCCATTTGAAAATCGAAAGTTGAGGTAATTTCCGGATAAACCGGAAGTGGTACCATAGTGTTTGTAATGTGCAAAAATACATTTTAAACGGTAGTTTATGCTCCCCAAATTTCAAATGGATAAGTTAAAAAATAAAGGAAATATAGGGGTGAGCCAGTATCCTGTGGCACCCGGTATAAAATAATATCTAACATATAATAAACTAGCCTTACAATGCATTTAAAAATTCTTTCTCACTATATGGTTCAATAGTTAAAATAATGTTAAAAACTTGTTTTTTAAAAACTTTAAGTGTAGTTACCTCCTTAACAGTTATTGGTAATTTGTTATAAAATTTTATACACGAGTAAGCAGGATTTCTCTCAGAAAGGGTTAGCCATGCTGTATAATATTATAACATAACGATCTAGTATTATGGTTATGTGTGATTTTTTTCATACTTCGCAAATTTTGCTTTATTTTTAAACAGAAATAATAGACACTCATACACATATAGGCCAGGTACTGTTAAGACATTTTGTTCCCTGAATTTTCCCCTGCATGACTCCCTTGCATTTAACCCCAAGATTGATCTTATGGTACGTTTCTGTATAATGAAAATCTTGATAGCATCTCTACTGCCACCCCAAAAAATTATTCCGAATCTTAAGACTGATTGGAAGTTTGCATAGTATATTGTTTTAAGTATATCTAATTGCAGATATTTTTTCATGACTCTGAAAGTATAACCGATAGAGTTTAGCTTGTTAGATACATATTCAATTTCTTTTGTCCAGCACAAATTTTGGTCAATGTAAATACCAAGAAATTTAGTATGTTGCGATAAGGTCACATTCTGCGTCTGTAATGTTGCCGAGTCTGGTAAGTCTACTCTAGTTTGTTTGGTTCTGAAACATATGTAATTAGTTTTGTCTTTGTTTAATACAAGCCTGTTTATTAAAAACCAGTCATTAATACTTTCCAGAGATATATCTCCTTTGACTATTAAATCTACGAAAGTCTCAGCTCCTATTAGAAGATTTGTATCATCGGCATAATTTACTAGACTTGCCGTTTTATCTGACAGCTCATGAGCAATGTCATTTATATAAATAATAAAGAGCAATGGACCCAGGATGCTGCCCTGTGGGATTCCCATACTGATTTGCTTTCTTTCCGAGAAGAATTTTTTATAATCTTTCTCGTTCACTACCATTTGAAACCGATCTGTGAGGTACGAGCAGATCGATTGAAGTGCTATACCCCTAATACCATATAATTCCAATTTTTCTAGTATGACTTGGTGATCTAAACTGTCAAAAGCTTTTGACAGGTCTAGAAATATTCCCAGAGCTATTTTCTTTTGTTCTAGATTTTGAATAATTTTTTCTACAAAATAATATACTGCTGTCTCCACTGACCTACCAACCAGATAGCCATGTTGCGCATCATTGAACAGCTTATAAGTGTTAAAGAAATTTATTAGTCTGTTAGCCATCGCTAGCTCAAAAATTTTTGAAAAAGGCGGTAACAAACTTATGGGTCTATATTTCTCCTGCAATTCTGGATCACCCTTTTTATATATCGGTTTTACCAATGCCAATTTTAATTTTTCTGGGAAAATGCCATACTTGAGGAAGTTGTTTACAATGTGACATAGAGGTGCGCTCAGTTCTTATGCACAGAATTTTATAATATTATTTGATATTTCATCGTGCCCTGCACTTATTTTGTTCTTTAAGTTGTTAATAATATCTATTATCTCCTCTATGGTTACATGATTAATAACTAGAGAGTTTTGAATTGAAATTATATTGGTTGAAAACTTTGTTTTTGGAAAGTTTTGAAGCAGTTTAGAAGTCGCATTTATGACATAATTATTAAAATTATTACTTACTGTTTTAGGGTCCCCTGGTATTTGATTATTTTTACTCGTTTTGTCCTCATTGCCCTTTATTGCATTTACAATTTTCCACACGCTTTTCGATTTATTGTCACTTTCTTGTATCTGACGTTTATAGTATTGTTTTTTTGATTCAACTAATAATTGATTATACCTCCGTTTTACCGCATTGTATGCCTCCTTATACCCATCTTCAGTCCTGCTTAAAACTAAAAGTAGATCAAGCTGTTTTTTACAATCGATAAGTTCTGGTGTTTTATGATAATGATTGCATTTCTTGTTTCTATTGACTTTTACAAGCCTTAGTGGAAAGCATTGATTGAAAATGGGTAATAAAGTTTGCATGAAATTTTCCCATTGCTTGTTTATATCAGATTCAATCTGGTCAAAAACGTTCTGCCAGTTCTGCTCTGCTAGCATTTTCTTTGTTTTCTTTGTTAAATATTCTTTTAGTGAAACTGGTTCTGTAATTTGAATAATCGTCCGTATTGAAAACGATTTTTTGTGCTGTATGGTCAGATATATGACTGTCTATTATTTCCGCTGTGTATGATTTACAGTTTGTATAAATGTTATCAATACAGCTCCTGCTTGTCCTGCTTACCCGAGTATATCCTGTGATAGACGGATATACATTAAAAGAACTTAAAAGCGATAGAAAATCTAGTGAACACTTGTCGTTTTTTTTTATATCTATATTAAAATCCCCTGCAACAAATATCACAGTATTATCATCAAATATTTTTGTTAATAAGTGTTCCATCTTCTCTAGGAATCCCTCAATTGACCCAGTTGGAGTCCGGTACATTGATATCACAATAACTTTGGTTTTTTGCAACTGTAGTTCTATTGCAGCACATTCAAAAACACCTTCTGAGAGCTTCACCAGGTCATTTCTTGCCTTCCAAGTCAAATCATGTTTGCAATATATTGCTATTCCCCCATGCAACCCCTCTTGTCTGCAGTAATAAAAGGCAATATTAAAATCAGGGATATTGTATGATTTTAACTGCGTTTCCGCTTTCCAGTGTTCTGTGACACACAGTAATTTGCATTCTTCATGCTCATTTAATAATATTTGTAACTCATCAATGCAGTTTCCTATAGACTGTAAGTTTTGATGTATCACACTATGCTTTGCTCTAATATTTCCTATATTTTATATCACCTCTTTTGCAGCTGTTTGCAATTACTGCTGTTCTTGATGTATTTGAAAATTTTCAGTTTGATTGGGCCGTGTGTCTTTTGCCTCTTAAAGTGATAGCTGTCTACTATTGTTCCTGCAAGCCAAAAATTCAAAGACTTAAGTGTTTTCTCCATGTGAGTAAGTACTCCCAGTTTGAAAGAAGCCACTCTTGTGTTGTAATTTCTGACGATTTCCTCGCATACATATTTATCCTCATATTTTTTATCTAGACAGGCAAGTATGTCCTCTGTTTTGGTGTCTTTGTCCAAATTTGATAGATAAATCCAGCTTAACCTATCTACTGTCTTTAATTTGGTCATCGCCGTGCCTGTTTCTGGGGCTCCAACTGCTATTTTGTTTACTTTTCTGCGATATTTTGGCTGGCTCCACTCATTTTGATTTTGTCGATTTTCTTGGCCCTCACTTCCTTTTCTGACAGTAGTGACAGTGTCCGTGACTTCTTGTTCTTCTTCTTCTTCTCTACGTGACTGAGAGGCTTGTTCGTTTTGTTTCTTTCTTTCTGCATTATCTACTATGTTTGTTGTGATGTCCTGTGGTGCTGTTTTGTTTACATTTCTGGGAATAATAATTGAAGGTTGAACTTGCGCTTTTTCAACTACTGCGCGTAGGTTTTCTGAGGAATGTGTGTTTTTACCTCTATTCCAGTGTTTTTTAATAATAATAATAAATATACCACATGTAATTACGACCCCCTTTATCCCAGAAGGCTGAGCCTTGTGCGGGAGGGGGCTACACATTTAAAGACAAGGGACACACATCCAATATCCGTGTATAATGGAAAAATCCCTCTCACAGTATTTTCCATTGCCACGACCGGGATTCGAACCCGGGACTTTAGGGTGAGAGGCAGGTAGTCTACCATCTCGACCGTCAGTCAATATCAGTGTTATTTACATTTTTAACTTTTTCTAGTGCTAGTACTTTTCCCTTTAATAACTCACAGTTTTCTTTTATCAAGTCATTATTTTCTTGCAATATTCGATTTTTTTGTTCCATCGCTTCTATGATTTTCCTTAGTAGAATAATCTCTCTTTCCAGCGGATTTTCGATTTCTTTTTTTAGATTATTTTCTTCATTAACTTCATGTATGCACTGTTGATTTTTCATCAGATTTGCCTGCTTTAGGCATGAAGGGTGAAATACTCCTGCACATTTTCCACACTCACTATGTTTATTACAATTTTTTTGCAGTATTTGCAATTATAATTTTCACTTTTGTTCTCTAGCTGTGAAACACGACTTGACAGCTCCGCCATCTTGGCAATTTAGCAATAGCGATAAGTTCATTTCTCTATCTCTTACCGTTTTCGAGATAAAAAAATATATATAAGCAGATGCAAGTCACCCCTTTGGTAGGTGGCAGGGGGAGCACGCATGATTTCTCGAGGTGGGTCTGTTCGAAAATCTACTTATTTTGACTTGTTCTATGCATGGTTAAAAGGAATTGGTTTTACTCAAAAGTGGAAGTATCAAACACCTAAGTCACTAGGCTATACAGGGTGGTCCTTTTGGAAAAGACTATTGGGGTCATTTCCCGTGAAACCGGAAGTGACAAATATGGGGGATAAGTCTCAAAAAGTTGGAAATCTTACCTAATTTCACCATACACAATTTTATCCCGATATCTTTAAAAAACGAGGTAGTTACAGGGATGGCCCACTATTCGTTTACACCCGGTATATAGTGTCTAGAGCACACCTTTGGAAATTCGGAAATTCTGTTTTACTCTTGTTACCTGTTACTATTTTAATTTTCATATCAAGATTACTTACATGTATTTATTTATTTATTTATTTATTTATTATTTACGGACTAAATCCATTACAAATTTACAAGGAATGTACATTAATTATTATTATAATTTATCGATAATAAATGTATGTAAGCATAAAAAATAAAATAAAAACTACTACTGACATGCACAAGAAAATAAAGAATTGCTGATGTATTTATTGTTAAAATATGAATTTGTAAGTAAGTCACTCTCTAATTTTTCTCTTAAAATTTGGTAATGAGCAGTTAAAAAAGTCAATGTTTTCATTTATGCAATTTCCATTTCTACACATTCGAGGAATGGGCGAAAAATATCCATAATTTGTTCGATGATATTTATTACTAAATAAATCATGATTTCGAGTTAATTTTTGAGGAACTTTGAAGTCTATTTGATTTAGAAGATAGCAACAATTATAATTTCCATTTACTAAGTTAAATAACAATTGTAAATCAAAATAAGTTCGCCTTTTTTCTAATGAGGACATACTTAAAAGAGAGAGTATTTCATCATAATCAATGTCCTCTTTTGGTATACCTAATTTATATGCAATATGTCTTAGGAATCTTTTTTGGACCTTTTCTATTTTATGATATGGATATTGTAATGAGGATTCCAAACTGTGCTAGCATGTAGGTAAAGAAAAGTAGTTCTTAATACATGATAACTTTTTAGGTAAAGAAAATGGTGTTAACAAAAAGGATGAAAAAAGTGAGGATAGTGGTGATGACCTAATGGTAGTGGAATATGATGAAGAAGATCCACAAGAAGGATCGTCTAGCAAAAAGAGAAAATTTAACCCTCCTGAAGATAAACTCGATGAAGATGATGATCTATGCGTTATAGAAGGTTAATTTCATTTTTACTAAAACTTTTGTATTTATTTTGTATGAATATACGTATACTTTTTTTTTCATAATTTCTTTTCATTCATATATACAAATAATGAAAGTGCGGACCTTGACATCTACCTGAATATTGCCGCTTAGTTTAAAGTTCGGTTGGATTGTGTGCGTATGTGCAGATGATACACGTAATCTATGCATGCCGTCCCTTAAAACATGGATAATGCTGGTTATGTCTTTTGTTTCTGCACATCATTTTTTTCTCACCATTTTTTTTTTTCTTGACAAAAGCTACCCTACAATTTTAAATATTTATTGCTCGTAACCTATGCATGCTTTGCTATCACAGTCGGAGTTGCAAAATGAAATGAAATATCACAGCTGTTCAAGACGAGCACATGTACATGTACAACTTCGTATATATTTTGATGTTTCCAATATAAATATACAGTACCCTAAGAAAAATATAGCCAAAATGAAAATAAAGATGGGTTGATCGTATGTAAAACGTGTATTAAATAGAGAAAAGGAACGATAAACGTAACGCACACATGGAGGACCGACCACTACCGTTAACTGCTCTCTAGTGTTATGTTATCTGTCTTTATTTTATACTCATATTAGTAATAATTCATTTAATGAAAACATAAATAACATGTAAAATCTAATACTTAACAGCATTTTTGATATTTAGTAGATGCACAGATAAATTAATCAACTGCCTATACTTGCTACATACATACCACAAATTTACTTCATATAGGTGACTATCTCTATCTCTGCCTACTCTATATTTTTCAAACAGTTTTAATTAATACATTGTATAAATATATTATCATTCATCTTTCAAGTTCGCCTAAAGAAATTTATTGTATTTCTTAAAATTCTTAAGAATTCATAATGTGACTTTGATAACATATTATTATATACATATAATATAATAATTTATATACAAAACAGCAAAAAGGAACATGTAGTGCCAGTCCTCCCAATTACTTTGTATACAGGGTGATTCATTGGTAAGTGTACATACTTTACCTGCATATGTAGGTTACTTGGGCGATTCCATATCACCTATGGTTAGTGGGTCAATAATCCTTAATTACCAAGATACAGGGTGTTTTATTGATTTGGCGTATTTTTTTCTTGGACCATAACTTTAGAACCATTAGGTATAATAAAGTAAAATTTGGTATGTATGTTTTACTCAATCAGCCATATCGATTTCTCAATTTAGAAGAATTAAAATACAGGACCGGGCAGAAAAAAATAGCCGAATTGTTAAATCTCAAAAACAACACCCTGTATCGAAAGTTTTAAAAATATGTTTTAAGATTCGGAAAGAGCATAGAAAAATAAGGCAAATAAAGTAGATTTTCAAATTGCGCGTCTCTTTTTTCTATTTATTTTCTTACCTACTATCTCATACAAAATAACGTTTTTTCTCTATAATAGACTACGAATTAATAAAAACTTTCATATTCAATAAGAAACAATTCATACAATGTAAGTTCTGAATAACACACAAAAAAACACAGATTTGAAAAATGTAAAAAAATATAGGGTGTTCCATTTAAAAAAATGTAAGTTAGGTTTGTCCCGCTTTTATGGAACACCCTGTATATTCTTTGCAGGGGTTTTTAATGAGTTCATTTGATTCACTACAACTTTTATTTGAAACATTTTTTCCTAACTCGAAAAATAGAGAAAATATAAGGGTGGGCCTTTTCGTTGGATAACCCTGTACACTTACCAATGAATCACCCTGTATACAGGGTGCTTTAGGCAAATTTAAACGGGTGGTATAGAATGATCCAACAATGGGCGAGTGAACACCAACAAAAATGACGAAAAGTAATAATATGGTATTGTAGTATGGTCCTCTAATATGTTATAAATATAACTTCGACGTCATTTTATCGACTATTATTTGTTGTAATTGTAGAATGAAAATGCTCAAAATGAGAACAGATTTCAAATAAAGCATTGCCGAATATAAAATGACGTAATAGCGTACGATGTCTACAGCGTCCAATAGAATCCTTGGACAGCAGGACAGCGTCCCGCTCAGTGATGTCCATTGTCAATGGCATCTGTCAAACGTTTTGACGTATGTTTTGTTTTGCTTATGTGTACTAAAGTGAAGTGTTTATTTTGTTATTTTCACTATTATTTCGGCAAGCAGGGACAAAACACTTCTTTAGAAGCATTTCAGTTATATTTCAAAGGGAATATAAAATAAAAATTAATAAACAACAGTGTAAAACAAATCTTCAATACGGTTTTATATTCACGCAACAATTATTGATAGTAAGTGGAAATAACTCCGTTGACAAATTTCTAAAAAGAAAGTACATTGCGTCAAATAATGTTTGATATAAATTTTAATATTAATTATTAATACTCTTTCAAATAATATGTAAATATTCTCTATATCTAATTATCCCTTAAAGACCAATAAATTACTATATAAAATTTAAATATAAAGAAAATTGCTTACAGTAGTGTTGAACATAGATTATATTGATATATAAGATTATATTGGTCTTTATAATCTTTGGTTCACTAGTTTTTTTTTTTTTTTATTTTTTTATTTTTTTTTTTTTATTTTTTTTTTTTTTTTTTTTTTTTTATATATATTGTTAGTGACTTTATCTGATGTTTTTTATACATTTAGTGTCTATATCTTATATAATTTTACCCATTTTACTGTACCTGTTATTGTGTAGTTGGTCTGGGTGAAAACCAAATTAAATTTGATCCCAGCACCTTTTTATGTAGAAAAATGTTTATATTATTTTTCATGCATAAATAAACGGATTTATTATTATTATTATTATTATAGTTCGGTTGATATAGTAACTAAATAATGTAGTATTTTAGTAATGTCTATTAAAAATATATCGGACTGTCAAGGTGTGATTTTATTGAATTTCCAACTAAGTTAAACAGGTTATGGGCCCAGACACGACGTTGTTTTAAAAAGGGCAGCCTGTCGGTTGATATATAAAAGTCACGTTCAAGTCGTGCAGTGTTTATTTAAATACAATTACGTTCGAGTCGTATAAAAACAAAGTGTCAAAACTTTCATGATGGCGTCAAGTGCAGCGATTAAATTCGATTCCGGGAATATTCCTAAGTTTGACGGATCAAATTTTCAACTATGGAAATTCAGTGTTACTATTCTGTTTATAGCAGAAAAACTAATTTCAGTTGTCAATGGTACAGAAGGTGAACCTACAGATCAAAGTAGTGCTGAGTGGATAGCATGGGACACAAGAAATTCAAGGTTATTTTGTTGACGACCATAACGCAGGATCAAATGCAACATTTGATAAATTGTGAAAATGCAGCAGAAATGTGGTCAAGGTTAATCGCAATACATGAACAAAAAACCAAGATTTCTGGGGAATTACTTTGGCAAAGATTTTACGAGTATAGAATGCTCGAAAATTCAAAAATTTCAGAACATATCTCGAGTATTGAATTATTAGTTAGACAGCTAAAAGATGTAAAAGAAACTATAAGCAACAGTGCAATTTGCTCCAAAATAATTAACAGCTTACCCTCTAAATACAATGCTTTTCTAACAGCAAGATTACTTAAAGAAGATACTAGAATGACAAATGATGACTCCGAAATGCCTCGACTTGCTTTAGAAGTTCAGGCTTTACAAAGTAAATTAGAAGCTACAAAATTTAAGAAACAAAATGTAAAAGAGTTGAAGAAAAATAGCAGCTGTAATTATTGTAAACCCAAAGGTCATTGGGTACGTGAGTGCAGAAAAAGGATAGCAGATTTGAGGAACAATGAAAGAAAATCAGAAGGTTCGTCTGTAGATAAAAAGGTTTTCAATTCAGCGTATATTTGTGACATTACGTCACTGTATCTATCCAACTCCAACGCAGAGAAATATGAGTGGATATGTGACTCAGGTGCAAGCATGCATATGACTGGCGAAAAATGTTGGTTTACAAAATTAGAATCTGTAAGCAAACCCATGTTAGTTAGAATAGCGAATAACAAGTTAATCCCTGCAGCTAGTAAAGGTACCGTTGAAATACAAGCTTTTGTTAAAGGTCAGTGGTATGACAGAACTATAAATAACGTTCTTTATATACCAGAACTTAGCCACAGTTTATTTTCAGTGGGAGCTATGATTGACAGAAATTTTACTTATCACTCCTATAAAAATAAATGTGAATTCCGTGATATCGATGGAAAAGTATCATGTGTTGGAACACGTAGAGACAATTTATGGATCATGAAGTTTGAGATAAAACCTATACACCAGAATGTAACTTGGTCAATAAATATTCATTAAAACTATGGCACGATCGTCTAGGACATGTCAATTGCAGTACCATTAAGAAAACAGCTGATTTAGTAAAAAATCTGAAAATTGACAATAAAGAAGACTTCTTCTGTGAGTCGTGTCAGATGGACAAACAAGCAAGAAAACCACATAAAAGCTTGGCTAGAGACAAAACAAAAAAGCCAGGTGAAATGATTCACACGGATGTGTGCGGACCGATAAATATTTCATCCCCAAGTGGATCGAGATTTTTCGTTATATTTAAAGACGATTCAAGTGGCTATTGTACTGTTTACTTTCTCAAGCACAAGTCAGATGTTCTTAGCAAGTTTAAAGAATACAAAGTCCTCGTTGAAAACCAAACAGGTAACAAAGTTAAGATATTAAGAAGCGACCAAGGTAAAGGTGAATATATTAACAGAGAATTTGAGGACTTCATAAAGAATAACGGAATATCACATGAATGTTCGGCACCATATACGCCTCAACAAAATGGCCGAAGTGAGAGACAATTAAGGACAATCGTGGAAAGTGCCAGAACTATGCTGATTAACAAAAATGTGCCTCAAGAATTGTGGTCCGAGGCAGTTAACACGGCTGTATATATACAAAATAGGACAGCTTCGAGTCAAGTAGAAAATATGACACCATATGAGAAGTGGTTTGAACGAAAACCAGATACAAAACACATCAGAATTTTTGGAAGTACAGCTTATAAATTAATTCCATCACAATTTCGCAAGAAATTCGATCCGAAATCCCAAAAATTATTGTTCGTTGGTTATGATGGGTACTCATCAAATTATAGACTTTGGAATTCAAAAATGAGAAGAATTGAAGTAGCTGTAATATTAATTTCAATGAAAATGAAACGATAGATATTGGAAAGGAAACATTTTCATTAGACGTAGGTAAATTGATCCTATATGAGTAATTGTTCATATTGACAAGAAAAAGAATAATTCTCACAAAATTTCTTTATTATTGTGACCGGTTTCGTGACCAAAATTTGCATCACATCTTCAGACACAAGAACTACAATTAATAAAATAAAATTAACACAGTGATAAATAATATTATATTATGTCACTGTGTTAATTTTATTTTATTAATTGTAGTTCTTGTGTCTGAAGATGTGATGCAAATTTTGGTCACGAAACCGGTCACAATAATAAAGAAATTTTGTGAGAATTATTCTTTTTCTTGTCAATATGATTTTCATTAGAATTTGGAATTTTAAATGATAACGAAGGAAACATTCACGAAGAAATACAAGAAGAAGAAGATAATGAGAACGAAGAGAGTTCAGAAACATCACAGACCAGCACTGAACAAACAAACAGTGATGAAGATTATGAGTATAATGACGCAGTATTTTGACAATATTAATGAAAGACAGTTACGTGACAGAAACACATTGGCTAGACCTGATTATTATGATGCAACTGCAAACTATTGTACAATTTCGGAACCAATCTGTTATGATGACGCTATAAAGTATGAAGATTCTCGTGAATGACATCTGGCAATGCAAGAAGAAATTGACGCGCTTAAAATCAATAATACATGGGACTTAGTGAAATTACCCGATAATACTAAACTGATAGACAATAAATGGGTTTTTCGCATTAAAACCGATCAAGAAGGCAATCCGTTACGTTATAAAGCACGTCTTGTTGCACGCGGCTTTATACAAGAAAGAGGTGTTGATTACGAAGAAACTTTCGCACCGGTTGTGCGATATGATTCAATTCGAATTTTATTAGCGTTAGCAGCTGAAAAAGACTTAAAAATTGCAAGTTTTGATGTACAAACTGCATTTTTGTACGGTGATTTAACAGAATGTGTGTACATGAAGCAGCCTCTTGGATTTGAAAATGAGAAAAAGGTGGACCTAGTTTGTAAACTAAACAGAGTTTATACGGACTTAAACAATCCCCTAGGTGTTGGAACCGAAAGTTTGTCTCATTTCTTAATAAATATGACTTTAAACAATTAAAAAGTGACCAGTGCGTGTTTGTTGGCAGTCTTGCAAATGCTGAAATTTATTTAGCCATTTACGTGGACGATGGTCTCTTAACCCTTGAATGCCTGTTCGGGGTCCAGCTGAGACCCCAAGTGGTGTTTTCATCTAATAACTTTTTTTTCTGAACATATTGGCAACAGCGCTCCTAGGTATGTGTCGGTAAATACATTTTGCACAATATTTCAGTATGCTGCAGTGCGTCATCGTGGCCATAGTGTCTCACCATAAAGTCATAAAGTAAGTGGGGTCCCGTTGAGACCCCGATTCGGCATTAAACGATACCAACAATTTGTGTTACTAAATGCGATTTTTTTATAGTTTTCACTCAAAATTAATCTTTGGGAGTGTCAAACTGAAATATAAACATATTATATCCAGTTGATTAATAGGTTTACGTTTATTTGTCATGTAGTAACATTTTATTCTTTTTCTTTTAGTTAAATAAGTGTTTCAATGTACACCGATATTATTTTGCTTTGTCAAAAATTCCATTTTTTGTTCAAATTAAATACATTTGTATAAAATACTTCTAGGTGTATTATTTTTCAAAAATGCATGAAAATATTTGCAAAAAATACCATATTTCATTGGGGTCCCTGAAGGACCCCTTACCGGCATGTAGGTTCATTTCAGGAGCACCGGCATTCAAAGGTTAATGTCAAAATCTCAAGGTGCTATTACTGTTGCCGCAATAATATCCCCAAAGTCGTTTCCCTTTCTGAAAAGTGGCAACTACGCTTTATCAGCAACGAGAGCAACAGGTTGATCACGAAGACGCAGAGACGTGTGTGTGTCAAGCTTACACGAAAGACGAAAGCATGCAATTTGTTACTCTCATATCATAATATGCAAATCAAATCAAATCAAATACTTTATTCTTGTAAAAAAAAAAAAACAACAATTTTTTACATAATACCCTATCGGGCGTTGAACAGATCGGACTTATACTACCTACAATGCATTTAATGTATCATACAAGCAAATAAATTACAGTCCAACTATTAACGTGTGTATAATTAATACAACTACAAACAATTACTGAACTTATTAACACTTTGCAACAAATGTTTAAAATAACTGTGCAATTAAACAATAACAAATTACAATTTGTGGGTCTTGAGATTGAACAAGATCTGGGTGCAGGGACAATCGCTATTCATCAATAGGTCTACATAACAAAATTGCTTAATAAATTCAATATGAGTAGTGCTAAACCGTTGAAGATACCTGCTGAACCTAGTGCTCCTTTATCCTCATCAGGTAATAACGTAAATTGTAATCAAGCTCAACCATATCGTGAAGCGGTTGGTTCACAAATTTTACAAATTTTTCTGGCTACAACCTGGCTACAACAAGTCGTCCAGACATTACATATGCAGTGAATCAAGTGCGTCGATTCTTTAATAAATGGACTGATGAACATTGGCAAGCCGTAAAACGTATTTTTCGCTATTTAAAATATACTATTCAGTATAAAATTCTGTATTCCAAAACTACAAAAATTTAAGTTACGGGCCTGATTCAGACTATGCTGGCTGTATAGATACTAGTAGGAAATCTACCAGTGGCTACGTATTTATACTTGCAAACAGCCCTATTACATGGAAGTCTCAGAAGCAAAACGTAGTTGCACAATCTACAACTGAAGCAGAGTATTTAGCATTGGCTCTTGGTGTTAAAGAAGCTCTGTGGTTAAAACATTTTCTTAGAGAGCTTGGTATCAACATTTCAACTGTAAAAATTGGCGTCGATAATCAATCAGCTATTAAATTGACGCAGGCACAACTTCACAACAGGATTAATTCAAGTGATCAGTTAGCAGATTTATTTACAGAAGCACTTACAAAAACAATTTTGAATAACTTACTTGTTAAGTTAAATTTGTCAATGTTTTGAAATAAAATGAAATCTTATATAAGTGGGAGTGTTGAACGTAGATTATATTGATATACAGGGTGTCCCAGATTTAAACGGACATAGTGAAATGGGAGATAGAGCACACTTTGCTGAGTTCAAAACACCCCCACACTTACCCTTTAAAGTGAATGGTTTTCGAGATACGGGGTGTTTTATGGTTCTTGGCCAATTATTCATACCGCCATATTTTCGGAATGGCCGCACATATCGGGATAAAATTTGGTACAAATATTACACTCTTTTAGTTCAATTAAAAGCATAATTTATTTTTGAAAAATTCCAGGACCGGACTCGTTTTTTTTTAACGTTGCTATCAGTGCTTCGAACAACACCCTGTATATCATTTATTGGAAAATGTTAGTAAACATTGAAAAAGACAATGGATCAGTGTATAAAATAATGTCATAATATTTGATGGCACACTTACTGTTATTTTTTAATACATTTTTGAAATTGTCACTTGACCAAATATTAAATTCTACAAATAAAGTAGTCAGCAAACTATAATCATTATACTGCTAATTTCACTGAAATAGCCTACAACAGACCTTATTATTTGTTTTTCTGTACATGAACCGTATTTAAGCTTCTTTGAGCTTAAATTTCCATTCAAAATAACACAATCCATATCACTCATAGAACAAATTAAAATTAGCTATAAGTAGGCTTGTACTAATATGTACTATTAAAATCAGTAACTAAAGACCTTTAGAAAATAGTGTTAAAACAATGAATTTTATAGCATAAAGGCAGAAATACACACAAACAAATAATTTATTAAGTAACAATGCACAATGCGTAATATTAGAAAAAGAAAAGAAGAAGGAAAATTAGGTAACAAAATTAATTAAAATTACAATAGATTCTCAAAATGAACGCCTCCAGCGTTAATGCATGCTTGGGAACGTTTTAATATGATTCTTACTGATCTATTAATCATTTGCGGGTTATTTTTAATACCATCACATACATTAAATTTTTTTTCTAATAACTGTTCCCGTGTGTCGAATACTTCATTGTACACCTCCGACTTTAGGTGACCCCATAGAAAGTAGTCTAGAGGTGTAAGATCAGGAGACCTCGGTGGCCAGTTTACCGACCAATCTATCTGTTGGGGTAATGCAGATTGAGATGATCTCTGACCGCTAAAGCAAAATGAGGACCAGCACCATCATGCTGAAACCACATATTCTTGGTATCAATCTCTCTCAATAAATCGGGCAAAATGTCGCTTGGAAAGGTTAAATAAACTTCACCAGTTAACCTTCCTTCAAATATGTGAGGCCCTATTAAAAGGTTATTATAAATTCCACACCACACATTAATACAGGGTGATTCGTGAGGAGAGGGTCGTACTTTACCAACAGATAGGGAACATTGAGGTGATCTTAAATCCCCATATAGTAATGGCTATAGCGGCTTCGTTTCCGAAATACAGGGTGTTTTATATTTTTTGGAAGAATTTTCTTTCCGCCATATATCTGTAATGCGTAAACGGAATTCAATGAAATTTTGTATTTTTGTTACAGTAGTCATTCACCATCAAATGCGTGGGATATTAATAAAATATCAGGGCCGGACCCAGAATAAAATTATTTTTAAATTATTCCTAGAAAATAACACTCTGTATACTGTTTATGAAATTCTTGATATTGAAGTATTAATTTACATCTAGAAAGATACAAGATCCCATAAAAAAATATTTTGGCACCATTCCATTGTTTAAGTAAAAAAATTAAATTGTTGAGGAATCAATTTTTTTTTGAAAAATTGAGAGAAAATAGTCACTTCAGTCCTGTTGCATGGCCCCCGAGATCACCAGATCTCACACCCCTTGACTATTTTTTGTGGGGTTATTTAAAACTGAGGTATACAAAGAAAAAATAAACACCAGAGAACAGCTGATTGCAAGAATTGAGCACTTTTGCAATGAAATTAATAACAATTTAGAAATTGTTAGAAAAAGTATAAATCAAATGACAAATCGATCAAGAAAATGTATCGAATTTGGCGGTGGTCAGTTTGAAAACAGACTGTGATTCAAAAAATTTAATTGTATTTAGTAAATTTGACTGTTAAATTGTTAATTTTTATTATGTGTTATTTTTTTAAGATTATTAATTACACAATCATTACAAATATTTTTATTATTTTACTAGGTACCATCATGTGATACGAATAAAAGATAGTGCAAACAGAGAAGAAAAAAAATATGTGTTACTGATCTGAAGTGACTATTTTCTCTCAACTTTTCAAAAAAAAAATTGATTCCTCAACAATTTAATTTTTGTACTTAAACAATGAAATGGTGCCAAAATATTTTTTTATGGGATCTTGTATCTTTCTAGATGTAAATTAATATTTCAATATCAAGAATTTCATAAACAGTATACAGAGTGTTATTTTCTAGGAATAATTTAAAAATAATTTTATTCTGGGTCCGGCCCTGATATTTTATTAATATCCCACGCATTTGATGGTGAATGACTACTGTAACAAAAATACAAAATTTCATTGAATTCCGTTTACGCATTACAGATATATGGCGGAAAGAAAATTCTTCCAAAAAATATAAAACACCCTGTATTTCGGAAACGAAGCCGCTATAGCCATTACTATATGGGGATTTAAGATTACCTCAATGTTCCCTATCTGTATAAGTACGACCCTCTCCTCACGAATCACCCTGTATATTAAATCTGCGTTGGGAAAACACCAGTTTCTCATTTAGTGACAGATTTGGCAAACGCCTTCTTGGGATTTTTAATACTAGTTAATAAAACATCTAACAAAAAATTTAAGATACGCCATTGATTAAGGAATGAATAAGATACGCGACTTCAATGGTAAAGTGCGAGGCCTTTTTTGGCAGCGAGAATCCCGGTAAGTTGCGAGCATTCCTGTGATTCACGTAGTATGCTTTTGATAAACCTGTGTCGTGTTTGGTTTTATATAATTTATAATCTAGTGAAAACAAAAATTGAATGTTCAGATTGATTTTAGTTTAAAATTATGTGACGGTTAAAAGTCAAACAAACGTTGAGAAATAGCTGTCAGAGAGAACATACTACGTTAATAATTTTAAACTAAAATTAATCTGGACATTAAATTTTTATTACCACTAGATTATTAATGATATAAAACCAGACACGACACAGGTTTGTCAAAAGCATACTACGTAAATCACAGGAATGCCCGCAACTTGCCGAGATCTCGCTGCCAAAAAAGGCCTCGCACTTTACCATTGAAGTCGCGTATCTTGTTCATTCCTTAATCAATGGATACGCGTACCTAATACAAAGTTTGTTGTTTTATTAAAACAAATTATTGTTCCTTAAACATCAAAATGTATTAACGTAACTAATTTTAATCGTACATATTAGTACAAGCCTACTTAATAGCTAATTTTAATTTTTTCTATGAGTGATTGTGATTGTGTGATTTTGAATGGAAATTTAAGCTCAAAAAAGCTTAAATACGGTTCATGTACAGAAAAACAAATAATAAGGTCTATTGTAGGCTATTTCAGTGAAATTAGCAGTATAATGACTATAGTTTGCTGACTACTTTATTTGTAGAATTTAATATTTGGTCAAGTGACAATTTCAAAAATTTATTAAAAAATAACAGTAAGTGTGCCATCAAATATTATGACATTATTTTATACACTGATCCATGGTCTTTTTCAATGTTTACTAACATTTTCCAATAAATGATATACAGGGTGTTGTTCGAAGCACTGATAGCAACGTTTAAAAAAAACGAGTCCGGTCCTGGAATTTTTCAAAAATAAATTATGCTTTTAATTGAACTAAAAGAGTGTAATATTTGTACCAAATTTTATCCCGATATGTGCGGCCATTCCGAAAATATGGCGGTATGAATAATTGGCCAAGAACCATAAAACACCCCGTATCTCGAAAACCATTCACTTTAAAGGGTAAGTGTGGGGGTGTTTTGAACTCAGCAAAATGTGGTCTATCTCCCATTTCACTATGTCCGTTTAAATCTGGGACACCCTGTATAAGATTATATTGGTCTTTATAATCTTTGGTTCACTAGTTCGGTTGATATAGTAACTAAATAATGTAGTATTTCATGATACAATAAATAAGAGATAAGATATCGCGCAGCTCGTGACGTCAGTCGGTGAGCTAGGACGCCATTAAACGCCCGGCTGTCAAGAGTGTCAGGTAGAATTGTCAAGTTGTTGCGGATATTTTTGTGTTTAAAAGTTAAAAAATCGACGAAAATGAGATGTACTGTGTACGATTGTGATGTTGATAATCAATCTAGAGATTCTACGCACGATATAAAGTTTTTTAGTTCCCTGAAATAAAAAAAATGCATGGTATATGGAAACGCGGTTTCAGAAAAAATAGTATGTGTATCATCGTAGTAAAAGCATTTTTACCTACGATCACTAACGTAAATAGCTGAAAACGCACTCTTCGCCACCTATGTAAATTGAACCTTACACACCGTAAACAAATCGCACGCTCAGCCGCTGAGATGTGCTGCAATGTGACCACGTGACCTACTTTACACAACACTTGTAGTTCATATTTCTGACACCAGGCTAAAATTATTAAAAATGGCAGGTGCAAAACTTAATTTTCTAACGCTGTCAAAACTGACATAAGCAACAAATAATACAAAATTGTGTTTTAATTTCAATAAATACGATCGTAGGTAAAGTATAGTACATAATTCGAGTTGTAAAGCAATTACGCACTCATGGAATTGCCGCACTCCGTCGCTACGCGACGTCGTGCGCAATTTTTCCATTCGTGCGTAATATGCTATTTACAACTCTCATTACGTAATATACTATTACGAACTCCGTGTTGCTTGCGCCTCGATAAGCAATCTGCACGGTCGTCCGGGAATGTTAAGTTTTTTTCTTACTAAGCACACAATGTACTATAGCATCAATTATCTTAGTAACTAGAAAATTTTTAGAGAAAGTTTATTTACATTTTTTACCTTAAATAAATAAATAAATAACACCACATATAATTACGACCCCCTTTATCCCAGAAGCCTCTAGAAGAGCCTTGTGCGGGAGGGGGCTACACATTTAAAGACAAGGGACACACATCCAGTATCCGTGTATAATGGAAAAATCCCTCTCACAGTATTTTCCATTGCCACGGCCGGGAATCGAACCCGGGACTTTTGGGTGAGAGGCAGGTACGCTACCATCTCGACCGTCAGTCACCGTCACCTTAATTACTAACATTTTTATATTTTTTTAACTTCCTACATATTAAAGCTAAAATTTGACGTCAAAACTGGTTTTTCTTAGTATACTTAACTTTCGGCAAGAAACAATTTTTGAGAAATTAATTATAAATAAGTTTTCTATTATGCTGCATACTGTCTGGCGATCGCACTGTATTTTTACGTAAAAACATTCCTCAAAATTCTTAAATATCAAATATATTGAATGAATAATGGTTAATTTATCCTTTTTTACATTTGACTTGCCATTTTTGTAATTTCGAAAACTTAGAATAACAAGAACCCCAAAATTATTAATTTGTAGGGCCAGACATATTCAACAATTACAAATCGAAATACATGCCTACGAAAAATATAAATTGAGAGTTAATTTCGTATTATTATACTTAATATCACGTCTAATATAGAAATATCTGCATAAAATTAATCAAATGTAATAATCAGTGTTATCACTGGGCTCTAATAAATTTCATCTAAAATGTAATAATTTAAATAGCCGTCATTAACTTAGTATTACACTATAAGCAGTGAACCCATATTATGAATAAAAGCCATAAAACAGAGTTCCTAGCTAACAAAATTTGATATTAAATTCGAAAACGCGACATAGATTTTAAAAATTACTCACTGTGTGACGTCATGCGCAAACCGGACGAAATTTGAACGCTTTGATATCATATCTTGTGTTGTTGTATCATGGTAGTATTTTAGTAATGTCTATTAAAAATATATCGACTGTCAAGGTGTGATTTTCTTGAATTTCCAACTAAGTTAAACATGGAATATGGAATTTCTTAAATTATCTAGAAACATGGCAACGTAGCAATTGTTTAACTGTTCCGGCTTGGAAATTATACCCTATTACGTCATGTCCAATAGAATAGCTTGAAAATTGGCGGTAATATCTGGCCGTTTAAATAGTGTTTAAGAATTTTTTTTCGGTATTAGATATTATTTAAAAATAAAAACAAAAAATACGGGTTATCTATTTTTATGTGTGGATGTTATTAAAATAGTTTTTAAAAAATTGTTCACTCGCCCATTAAAAAAGTCTTATGACATTTTTCTAATATGAAGTTTTGTTTCCCGATGAATAACGCAAACGTTTTCAATAAGAATTAAGCTTATTCATGATAAAATTAAGGTAGTACAAGGTCGATCGACTGACCAATGGTGAGACAGTCAGCTGTGTTTAGAATATCACATTAAAGTTCAAAAATCTTGCTTGCAGGCGGGTAACAAGCAAGCTTTTTACATACCTAATGTTTTTATTCATCATAAACAAATTTTTCTTTTTAGAATAGTACAGAATCACAGGCAAAACTGACGTCAACATTTATTTACTTATAAGAAAAGCATATTTCATTAAAAGACACTAAATAAAAATCATTCAATTATTATTAAAGTTTATGAACAAATTGGCCGTATTACAAAATAACTTCGCCTGTCTATGGATTATGCATCATTCCCAGCTCAATGTAAAGTGCATTCTTAAACAAATTTTTTTTACCCCATTGATAAAAGTTTCATTTTTTATAAGTGAAAAAATGGCCAGATAAAAAAAGTTACCAGCATTTGAAATTTTGAATAGCTTGGATCATAGTTACAAAAAATTTCAAATGCTTGTAACTTTTTCTAAAATCAATATTTCTTCAATAGCAAAAAACCTTGTCTTAGATTGTGTCAAAGATTATTCTGATATTTAAAAAAAAAATCAAATATACAGGTTGTCCCAGAAGTCGTGGTCCAAATGGAAGTGGGTGATAGGCCAGGTCATTTACAATCAAAATAACCCCATATGTTGTTATCCAATCGTTAGTCGTTTAAAAGTTAACAGCACTTTTCCCGTTTTTTCAAGAAATGCAGACTCCATCTTAAAAATTCATAAAAAAAAATTGACAAGTTGTTTGTTGGGTTTTTTTGTTGTTGTGTTTACTACTGATGTGTCCTTAAGTGAAACTGTTTTCACGAACTTATCTTTCATAATTTTACAATAATAAAACAAGTTTTTTGCAAATTTTTGATTTTTTCAAAAATGAAACGAATTTGAAAGAAGTTTATTTAAAAAATAATTACTAATAAAAAGTGAACCAGCATACTAAAAACTTCTGCAATTCATGCCGATTCCAGCAACGTATACATGAATATTCTTTAATTAAATAATGGTTGTTGGTAGTTTTTAAAATGGAAAGGAGACGGTCAACAATAAAAAGACAAATAAAGTATCAAGCATTTGTTGCGTATTTTCTTACAAATGATGTTCGAAATGTCTTCTGTTGGTCATAAATGCATAAACGACATCTCCTTAGGAAGTTTCTTATCAGATTTATCAACTCACGATAGTTGTTATCCGAACTGCTGCATATTGCAACTTATTTCGTAGCTGTTGTTCGTTTTGGCACTCTTTGCTAGCGACCCATACGAAATCCAGGGGTTTGATGTCTGGCAGGCATGCTGGCCAACGGAAACTTCCCTCTCTCCCTCCCTACCCAACGATTGGAGTAGACGTTATTAAGGCGTCGTACAATGAGGGCATAATGCGCTGATGCATCATCATTCTGCAGTCACATTGTGGCCTGTAGCGCAGGTGGGACATTTTGCAGAAGCCCGTTTAGGTCCTGCTGCAGGAACTGTAAGTATCGTTGACCATTGAGCTTTAGCAGCAGTTCAAACAGTTCAATGAGCTGAAGTTGGAAGTGGTGGTTCCGTATTACTTTTGGCTCATTGTTCGACAACTCCTCAGTAATGGCTACCCCAATTTCTGGATAGGGAAAGGGGGGAATAGCCGCTGACCAGCACGCTTGCCAGACCTCAATCCCTTGGACTTTTGGGGAGCCACTACAGTACAGTACTGTATACGCCAAAACAAACATTTTGCGCCATATTTGGTCTGGTAAATAAATTTTTTTTTTTCAATTTCTGGTTACCGCACACTGACCAGATGTTTCATCTGCTAGCCTAATTGGGGTATGTGAAGTACATATACTAACTACCTATGCGGATAGATACCTGTAATCATTCGATTAAAAATATATGCCCCCTCCCTATTCGCCCACCATACCAAAAATTCCCAGAGAGAAAAGACTTTGGTACTTATGGTCTTCGATTACCGACAGGCAGATGGTAAACTTTCATCGTCTTATTTGTACGCCATTTCCTATACATACTAAATATGCTGAAGCTGAAGTTAAGTGAAAGAGTGATAAGTATATTTTGTGTTTATTTCTATCATAAATAAAAACAATTTACTATTATTAAAGCGCAAGGCAGTAGTAGCTTTTACCTTGAAAATAATGTATTTATGAATGACTATTCAGCATAACTGCAATGAATTTGTGTTATAGAATCACGCTACTTACTTCACGTTTACCAATATGCTACAGGCCCAACATCATAAAATTGTGGTAGACTATTAAACGGCAACCATTTGCCAGTTCTGATTGGCAGAAGCATGTCTTACTCAACAAACTCGTCTGGCCTGTTCTTCATTTACAACGGACTGCCAAATAATAATAAATAAATAAATAATAAATAACACCACATGTAATTACGACCCCCTGTATCCTAGAAGGCTACACATTCATAGACAAGGGACACGCATCCAATATCCGTGTATAATGGAAAAATCCCTCTCACAGTATTTTCCATTGCCACGACTGGGATTCGAACCCCGGACTTTTAGGTGAGAGGCAGGTACGCTACCATCTCGACCATCAGTCATATACAAATGGTTCTGGACACTACTTATTATTGCTTTGCGACCAGGGAGAATGAAATGTCTTGCTGAAATGGTCTTCTCCTTTAACATTATAATAATCTGTGAAAGTTCCGACAAATAATAGGAGTCTTTCCTATAATATTTTTCTCTAAAACGCTTAGTTTTCAAGATACAGGTTAAACTTTTAAAAAATTATTACTATTTATTCATTATCTCCTAAACAAATAAAGATTTTTTGTTTAAACTTTGTGCACTTTAGACATAATAAAAGAGGCAATTTTTTGACTTGCAAAAAGTTTTTCAGAGAAGGGCAGTGGCGTAGTTATGGGGTTCAGTCCGTATTTGAACCCCCTAAACTTCTACGCCAATGATCAGAAATTATATTTTTATACAAATTTTAAAACTGATGTATTTCCTATTAAAAAGTAGTCCTGGTGAAATTCATTAGGAGGCTTTCTATTCCAGATATTTGGATTCTTTCTAATCAGGGGTATCATAATATATGCAATTTCTATTGACAGGCTATTTGCTAAGCAAATTAAAGAATTATTTTAATACATATTTATTTAAAATGATAAAAAATTAATTGATTTTTTTAACGATCGTCTTGTAGGAATTAGCATTTTATTATTTATTATCACACGCTTCTCGAATTCTATTGAGTAGATCTTCTCTATTGTGAATCGGTATTGCATAAACCTTAAGGTGCGTACTGACTTGAATGTACATGCGTTGAGTCGGGACGCACGCACATGCATGCGTGTGTAGCGACTCGGGGTATATTTGTAAATTTATTTTCACTTCACATATTCGTGTTGGCTCAGTCCTTTCCGGTCAGTTGTTTGTGTTCGTGATGGCAGAAGTTATTATTGCGGGGGCTGCTTATATGGTGATTTCAAATTTATTAAAAAAAAATAATAATATTAAAAAACCAAAGAGATTCTGGATCCATGAAATATACAGAATCCGAAAATGTTTTGGGGGCTCTCAACTTTTACAATATTTGCATTCTGAACAGTTTCAAAATTTTGTTACAAATGTCGTCAGAGGATTTTATAATGTACCTATTCACCGGAAGAGAAAATGCTACTCGCACCAAACATGCATTCAGACTAACAAAACAAAAAAAACTTGGCAATTTGGCTATAATTTTTCTTGGGGTACTGTATATTTATATATTCTGAAACAACGTACAGGGTGTCCTGCTTACAGGTGTTTTCCCCTTTATTTTCGCTATTCGCAACATATTTTTGCCATTCAAAAACTTTTCTTGATCAGTTTTTAATGAACTTTTTGGATCTGTAATAACATCTTCTCTACGTCAACAAAATACAGGGCCTAAAAAATTTTTTTGTTTTTGTTATCTTTATATTATAATGTTATTTGTGAAATAAATATATAAGTGTTATATATTTTTGAATTCAGCTTGAAAGGGTCTATATAAAAACATATAATAAATATAGGTCGTTATATTTAGAAAAAATTTTTTTTAAGCGCCCTGTATTTTGTTGACGTAGAGAAGATGTTATTACAGATCCAAAAAGTTCATTAAAAACTGATCAAGAAAAGTTTTTGAATGGCAAAAATATGTTGAGAATAGCGAAAATAAAGGAGGAAACACCTTTAAGCTGGACACCCTGTACCTATAACATAGGTATGTAAATTAAAGAAAAAATTACTTATTTGCCTTTTGTTTTACTTTTCATATTCACCATCATCATCCACATACTAAGAAGCTGTAGGAATTGGTACTATTGAACTAATAATGCAGTTTTCCTTCAAAGGGACCTATAAGCCCCATAAAACTATGAGTATTTTTTTGTTATTTATTTTCAATATAAAATTACAAATTGGTGTAAAATCTTTTTCATATTACACGTAAAAGCTCATGGAAAATTACACTCCAAAATAATTTACGAGATAAAACACTTCTTAAAAGTACAAGTACTCTTATAATATAATATCTATAAGAGGTCTATCCTTCTGTTATAGTTTTACATTACATTACATTACATTATTTTATTATTACATTACATTACATTATTATTAGGTTTAACAACATTTTAATAACAATTTGGTTTTGCTGGTACCTAGGTAATTATGGGATATAATTACCTGTATGCACCGGGACTTGAAAAGGAAAAAAAAAAACATATAGGTAGTAACAATAATAAAAATATTAATTTTACGTTTTACGTTTAGTATATAAATTAAGAGGTTACATAATACCTACTAAGAGTGAATTAAACAAAACAAAGTAAGTGAGCATACAAAACATGATGGAGTTAATTTGACATAATATGAACAAATAAGTCATAATTCCGTACAACATACATTTTACATACCTTACTAAACTGTTTAGGACTATTTAAAAGTTTTACACTTAATGGTAGTAAATTGTAAAATTTTGGGCCTAAATAATTCATAAATTTTTTGTTTATGTTTGTCCTGCTTATGGGTATTATTAAGTGTTGATTTACTCTGACTCTGGTGTTATAATCATGTGTAATATAATGTTTTACTTTCGTGTGCTTATGCATAAAACAGCAAGTGGAAAGGATGAATAGGCTGCGAACATTACATATCTTTTCAGAGTATAATAACTGTGTAGAGTATAATCGATTCTTTTTATAGATTATTTTAAGGATTGTGTTTTGTGCAACAGCAAGCTTTTTTAAGGAGTTTTTATATAGACCCCCCCATCCTATTATGCCATACCGAATAAGTGACTCTACTAATGTTAGATACAGGGTTAGTAATAAATTTTGGTTTAAGAATTGCCTTAGTAGGTAAAATTTGTGTATTAGACATCTACTTTTTTTTGTTAGATATGTTGCATGTACATCCCATTTCAGGTTTTTGTCGATTATAATGCCTAAGTATTTGGTACTTATAGTCTCTTTTATTGGATCAGATATGTTATCTATTTTTATGTTATTATAATCGGGGCGGTTTGCAGAAGTCAATGAAAATGCAATATAATTTGTTTTCTTTGAATTAAGCGTTAATTTGTAAGTGTCAAGCCATACTTTTACTTTATGAGTTCCTAATTTTACTTTATCTCTTACCTCGTCCCATGTAGTTCCACTAAAAATTAGCACAGTATCATCTGCGTAAGAAATAACTTTACCATTGATGTCCATTTTTGTCAAAGAACTGATATATATATTAAAGAGGATTGGACCTAAAACCGTACCTTGTGGCACACCAATCTCGATAGTTTTTGGATCACTTAATGTTTCTCTAATTCTGAGACATTGTAATCTATTTGTTAAATAGTTTTTGAAGAGTTTCTGCACAATACCTCTTACTCCACAGTGCTCAAGAACACTAAGTAGTTTATCGTGAGGCACTGTGTCGAAAGCCTTCGCCAAATCTAAAAAGACTGCTATGCATTTTTTATTGTTGTCAAGTTGATCCGTCACTTCTTTTATTAACTCATATATGGCATCATCAGTGCTTAAGTTTTCTGTGAAACCAAATTGGTTCGGTGAAAGTAGGTTATTATTTTTTAGAAAGTTAATTAAGCGCTCTTTAAGACATTTTTCAAATATCTTTGTTATATTATTGATTAAACTTATCGGACGATAATTGCTAATTATTTTAGGATTTCCGCATTTGTAAATAGGTATAATCGTGGATATTTTAAATTGACTTGGTACCTCTCCAGTTTTAAAAGTTAAATTTATTATGTGTTTTAATGGAGCCAAAATATATAAATGCATGATTTTAAGAATTTTTGTGTTGATTCCATCTGGGCCAGGTGAACCGTTGTTTTTTAAACTATTTATATGCTTGATTATTTCATTATCCCCTATTGGCGTCAGAAACATTGACCTATCTAATTGAAACAAAGTATTTATACCATTGTCATGTTGTGGAATTTTATTAAACATATCCATTCCTATTTTTGAAAAATAATCGACAGAAAAATTAGCCATATCTTTATCACTATTAAAGGTTTTGTTAGCGTCATCATGTATTTGTAAGTTTTTATTGCCATTTCTATTGGTTTCATTAGTTGCTTCAGTTATTATTTGATAGATTGTTTTAATGTTATTTGAGTTTTCATTTATTTTATTTTTATAGTAATTGTTTTTAGCATTATTTACAATTTTTTTTAAATTATTTCTATATGCTTTGTATTCATCTTCTTCTAACAGTATAATTTCGTAGTAATTTTTTTTTTTCATTTTATCGCGTTTCTTTATGGAAATAATTATTCCGTTACTTATCCAGGGTTTTAATTTTTTGTATTGTCTTTGTGTTACAATTCTTATCGTGCTTGATTGATCTAAAAAGGATAGGAATTGTGTCATAAAATTTTGCATGGCTACTTCTGATTCTCTTGCATTTAAAACATTTGACCAATTTGTTTCTTTAAGTAATTCAGCTAATTTATTATAGTCTATTTTTATTGTTTTATTTAATACTAAAGGCGTAATTGGATTATTTATGCTTTCCTGGGTTATATTTATCATAATAGGATAGTGATCCGTGATATCATACGTTACTATGAGCGATTTATAATTTAAGTTGTTAATATTTAAGTTCTTTTTGACAAAAATATGATCAATGCAGGTAGATGAGTCATTTGTTACTCTGGTAGCTGAGTTAATATATGGTTGTAGACCATGTAGTGCTAATGTTTCTAGATAATTATTTACTAATGGATCGTTAAGATTTGAGATATCAATATTTGTGTCGCCAATAACTATTTCAATATTTTTATCAAGATGGCTGGATATAAAGTCATCGAGGTCATCTATAAAGGATTGAGCTATAGTAGAAGGTGGTCTATATAGTGGTGTTATTCCGATTTGGATGTTATTTATTACTAAATTTATTCTACTTACGCTTATATTTGTAAGGTTTAAATTGCATGTTGTTACATTTGCATTTATTTCTGATTTTATTAACAGGAGTACTCCATCATTTTTGTTAATGCTTCCTTCATTGTAATATGTAGTGTAATCCGGTATGCTAAATTGGGAAAATGATTCAATTTGCCAACATTCACTTAATATTATAATGTCACAAAAATAAAGCTTAAAAGTTTCAAGAAAAACTAACAATTCGTCAAAGTTTTTGCGAACACTTCTTATATTCAGATGTAATATACTTAAAATTTTGTCACTTAAATTTATTTTGTTTATTATTTCGTTAGCACCTGTAGTTTCACAAATTATATTAGAATCTAATCTATCTAGTACTTCTACTTCTTGTTGACTAGCCATACACCTGTTGTCCATAATCAATTTTGTTTTTTAAAATTTGTAATTGGTACTTGTACGACGGACATTCTTTATTGTCAGCTTCATGGTTTATATCATATTGAGTTTTATATTTTTATGATTTGCGTTTTCACAGTTGCTACATTTCTTAGCGATTTTTTGACATTCATTTTTATTGTGCTCACCTCCGCAATACCCACATACAGTTTTATTAGTACAGTTTGTATCTTTATGGTAAAACCCTTTACATTTAAAACATTGTGGTACACCGATATCCTCATAGACCGAACATCTTTCCCATCCTATAATTTTCTATTATACATTATTTTGTTAAATAAAACTGGAGAGCATTCGGCAAAGATAATGGATCCTACAGTTTTTGTTTTCTTTATGTATGTAATTTTTAGTTCGTCATTATCCTCAATGTGTTTATTTTGTTTCCTAATTAATTGTTCCAATTCTTCTTCATTTTTGCTTTCTGTAAATCCTATAATTTTAATTCTGGGCTTTTTAAGTTTTGTTTCCTCAACTTCATATGTATTTTTTAATTTTGTAACAGCCATATTTTTTAATTTATCTGCGTCCTCTCTGGAACTACATTTTATTGTAATATTTCCCGATTTAGCTAATTTGATATTATTTACTCCTATATTTAATTCTGCAGGATTTATTTTCTGAAGAACTTCCTTTTTGGTAACCGTTGAATCTTGATTCTTCTTTGGTTTTATAATAACCATTGGAAAATTATTTGTAATTTTTTTTGGATAATTCAGACTCTCGCTTCCTTCAGCTGTAGCTCTTGCATATGATTTAGGGAACATATCTTGATGTAAGCATTGTAGATTGTTGCTTTTTACTTTATTGGATTCTAGCACAGCTTCTTTTAAAATTTTTATTTCATTTTTCATGTCTTCAATTATACAGATATTAAATTGGGCAGTTTATCTATGAAAGACTTGCATTTTTGGCAAAGCAAACGCAATACCCTTTTTGTAGTGGAATACATTTTATCTCTGATGGGGTTAGACCGGTACATATTTTATGCATCATATTATTGCATACATCACATTGATAAAATTCCTCATTTTTTCCCATCGGCTTTGAACATTGTGTACACTCTTTTTCGTTTCCTTCCATTAAAAACCATTAAGATATGACTCTTACTTAATTTTTTGTCTTGTACTGTTTTTTTTATCAGGAATTTTATTTAATATGAGTTTAATTTAGTAATTAATTAATATCTAAATAAATAAATGCCTCATCACTTGTACTTATAGGACAAAATGATGATCTTGTGATGCACTTCGTTTAGGTATAATTTTTAAGAATTTTTGTTAAGTTTAAACCACACTAATTCAACAATTATTGCACCAGTTATTACATACGTACTACTCTAAACTAAAAAAAAGTAGTTCCACTATATTAAATATCTTGTCTAAAAAGACGTTTGAACCAAAAACTTCACCGACTTTAGTTGATTACGAAAGTTGAAAGTTGACCAACTAAAATCGAATCGTGAGAACGCGCTTAATCCAACTCTGTTAAGCCGCCATATTGCTACTACATTAAGCTCCGCCCAGTGGTACCGTTATTTCCTTACCTATTTATATCGTATAGCATCTCCTTACACACTCTGTGCACTTCATATCCCAAAGTAAAACATTGTTTAGTTTCTTTGTGACCAATAGATGGTGTTGATCATGACCAATCATATCTCTATAACTCTGGACCAATCACGAATGACGACCGTCAAATAAAATTTTACACGTGTAGCGCCTGTGTAGCGTCGTTCCTTGAGCTAGTCTTCTAGGAGGTTAGTTATTGTGATTTAGCTTTTTAATATTTTGAATTTTATGCTGTGAGAAAGACTGTTATTTATTTGTGGGCGTTTATCGTTATATTTAGTGTTTTTCAACCCATTTGTGTTGAAATTTTTACAACAGAATAAGGTAGGTGCCAAACCGTGTTAAATTTCATTATTATTACTCCTAGAGTTTCGTTTGAAGATTAAAAGTAATATTATTTAGTGTATAATACGAAGGCACATACAAAAATTCTCTTCTAGGTTAATTATGGTTGGAATATATTGTTCTGTTAATGGTTGCTGGGATCCTTATGGAGGTATGGAGAAAAAACATTGTTTCCCAAACCCAGCCAAAGATCTTGATTTATTTAATAAATGGGTCTTATTATGTGATAATAAACGATTACTTGAAAGTCACATGACTCCCAAAAAAATACATATAAGTTGCAGAGTATGTCACAAACATTTTGACAAAAATGATTTCTTACCAAATGATATTCTTAAACGCACTGCTGTTCCCCATCTTAATTTACCAGTTTTGCTACAAAACAAGGAAAACGTGTCATTTATAGAACATAGTTCGGAAGTCGAGATCGATCTGCCTTCGCTAGCAGCACCCTACCGGCCACCAACATCGCAAGCAGCAATCGATCAGCCTTCAACTTCAGAAGCTACAATAAATCAGCCTTCAACATCACAAGCTGTAAACGACCAACCCTCAACATCACATTCTGCATATGATGAGCCAACTACACCACCTAGTAAGTTTAAAAAATAATAATTGCTACATAAATAATTCGACATCTGTAAAATAAAAATGCACCACTGGTTATTTGTCCATTGTTAAACGTTAAAACGTAATATCTTGATATACCCAATAAGTAAAATCTCTTTTTAGGACGGCCTTCATCGGGACTACTGTCAGAAGTTAGTACTTCTAGAGCAGAGGATTTAACACCGAAAGCCAGATATTTATATAAAAGAGCCTCGTATTTTAAGAGACGAGCTGCAGCTTCGACAAAATCTAAACTCACATATAAACAAAGGTTGCTCGAGGCTACAAAATTTACAGAGTCCAAGGTATTTGAAAGAGTTGTGTCAAGTATGGACAGAATAAGAGGTAGATTTTTCAAAAGCCAGATAGAAAATATAGAGAAAAGAAGTCAAGGCCGAAGATATTCTCTAGAAGATAAAGTGTTGGCTTTAGCTTTTTTTAAACAATGTGGCAGTGGCTACAAACTCTTATCAAGAATCTTTGCATTACCCTCTAGGAGAACTGTAATGCGATTACTTAACAGGATTCCAGTAAAACCAGGCTTATGTGAACCAATATTTGACGTTTTAAAAGCAGAGGTAAAAACATTTAAGGATCCTCTTCAAAAATATTGTGTCTTAATGTTCGACGAAATGAGCATCAAACCTGGGCTACATTGGGGTTCCTTTAATGGAAATGTTGAAGGTTTTGAAGACTATGGATATAAAAGAACAAGTTCTATTGCAAACCACGTGCAGGTAATAATTTAAAGTCAATTTTTAGCTATTTTAGGTACCTAACACTTTCGTTGCTCATAGTTCGGATTCCTGCCCCTAGCCTGTTGCACTCTGGTGCACATGCCTGGGGTCCATTATAATATAAACTCATAAGCACGAAATAAACACTGGGTCTTGTACTCAGATATTAAGTTAACAGCAAAAAATATTAAAACGAAAATTTAAAAAAATCTTTTTTCTGTTTAGGTATTTATGTTACGAGGGATTAAAAATAAATGGAAACAACCTGTTTTCTACAATTTTGTTAGTGGAGCAACGAAACACGCAGAAATTATTCATATAATCAAACTGATTGTTAGAAAATGTTCTAGCATTGGGCTAGAAGTTGTCTCTACTGTGTGTGATCAGGGTAGGAACAACGAAGCTGCTATAAATGCATTAATATCAGAGACGAAACGAAAATATGCACAGAAGAAAGAAGATTTCAATGAAGATTTTTTTGAAATTGACGAGAGAAAAGTTATTGCACTCTTCGACCCTCCTCATTTAATCAAGGGCTTGCGAAACAATTTTCTAAAGTACAATGTCCAGTTTGTAATGGGTCAAAAAACGTATGTTGCAAAATGGGAGCACATTATTAAGGCTTACAAAATGGATCCTTACTTAGGCAGCCTAAGAACAATGCCAAAATTAACTGATCGCCACGTTAATCCTAACCACATTAATAAAATGAAGGTGTCATTGTGCACCCAAGTAATCAGTCGAACAGTGGCAATTGCAATCAACCTTATGGCAGTTTCAGGTATATTCTTAATTTTGTTTATAAATCCTTCAGCAACATACTGTATTTAAATCGCTAAGTGTACTAGTGTGGATATAGAGAGCGAATCAGTGATATATACAGGCGGGTATTATATTTCATCTTCACAGTCTTTGTCTAAAATTGGCTACACCTGGCATTTTGAATATAGTATACTTCACACTCGTCATGCTATTCACAGTACTTACCGTCAATACTATAATAAAGCTTTACTGAATTGACCTATATCCTATGTTTAAGCTTAAAATGTGTTTTGTTTATTCCAATAATTTAATTTATTATAGGTACAACAGTTCAAACTGAAGGAGGAACACTAGTCATGGAAAAGGAGGCAGCTGACACTGCAAAATTTTTGGAATTTGGGGACAATCTGTTTGATAGTGTTAACGGACAATCGGTATTAAACAATGTTCTTAAACCACTTCTCAGTCCAGTTGAAGATAATTCACAACATTTTACGTTTTGGAATGAAGCGATTACTGTATTGTCATCAGTAAAATATTTAAAAGATGATGGCACCTCCACTGTTCCACCAAGTGTTAAAAATTTTATAAAAACGTTAAAAAATTTTAAAACATTATATAATCTTTTAAAAGAAGTTGGCTTTAGTAAACTTTTACCAAGAAATTTCAATCAAGACCCTATTGAGAACTTCTTTGGAAGAATAAGGCAACGTGGTGCTCGTTACACTAATCCTACCTCTGCCTCATTCACCCCCTTTTATAAAAGTCTGTTAGTCAAAGGTCTAACGTCAAAACATTCTATAGGAGCAAATTGTGAGGACGATGATTCTGAAATCTTTATTACATTACAAAGATTTGTTTCGCAGGTAAATCTAAGAATAAATTTAAAAAATTACCCATTCACTGTGCAAGCAAATACATTCACCAATATTGTTTGAATGTGACGTGCTATCTCATATGTAGTTTTTAAAATGAAACCGACAGCTTAAAACAATTTTATTGTCAAGTGGCCCCTCCTGGAGGCCCTTCTCTAGTAATGATAACCTGAATTAGTTTATTTTAATGAATTATTACCAGTAAAGTGTTTTTATGTTTTATATCGCTTTGTTTTTATTTTTAGCATAATGGAACATAAATACACAAAAAGCTAACACAAAGAATATATCAACCAGGCTGCTCCAAATGAATATCGTTTACTTGCAAATAAGCAAACGATTTTCATACCTGTTGTGGGAGTGGCCTCCTATCTTATTGTGCAGTGAAAGGGTTAAATATTGCATTCTTTGTGGGTGTATATATGCTGGGGTATCAGATATGAATGTCTATGACATTACTTATTTCCCGAGCACTTTTATTACTAATTATTTTTAATTATCCTTCCATTCAATAGCTTAAAAAAATATGAGTAACCTTAATTTAATAAACACATTATTGGTACTACCAGATATGACGTATGGCATTATGCAGATCTTATTGTGTTCATTAAAAAAAACGTAAATTAACAGCAGTATAAGTTATTAAGAAATTAGTGTTCCTTTCTGATAACCCAATATTTATAGTGTCTTCTGCCTGTGATTAAATAATTTACATAATTTATTGCTTTACAGGGTTTGTCCGAGGATTATGAAGATCAGGAAGATGAGGACAATACAATTGATGTTTCTTCAATACCTTCCCAATTTTCAAATAAACCAAGACAGATAGAAATACAAGTACTAAAATATGTATGTGGGTACTTATTGAAAAAAGCACAAACGTCGTATAAGGACTGTCAATGTGCAAAAATAATTTTAGAAGTTGATGAACAAGGAACTGAAGAATCAGACTATTTTATAAATTTGAAGCAATATAAAAATGCTAAGTTAAAATATGTAAGCAATTATTTTTTGTTTCAAATGACGGAAGCTTTAAATATAATTCGTTTTATTTTCAACACGGATTTTCATAAGCCAAAAATATTTGCAGCTACATATAATATATTATGTGAGAAAATAAATTTTACAGATTGTGAACATAATTCTAATATTAAAAAGAGTGTATTTACTTACTTTATAAAAATAATCGGTCATGATTTCATCAAACAATTAAACAGGGTACTGAATGGACATGATCGAAGATTTATTCCATCAAATGCCCCAAAAATTTTCATCCAGTGCAGGGACGTTTTTAAAAAAACATTAAGGAAATAACTAAGCCCAATACATGCCTAGGACGGAAATATAAAATTTAAAACAAAAACACATCTTTCCTGCTTTACGAGACATTTTTGTGATCTCGTAACTTTAAATAGATTATTTGTTTATGTTTATGTTACATGTATTCTATGTAAAAAAATATATTTTTTTTTATTGTTTTTTTGTCTTTTTTTTTTGTTTTTGACAGTAAAATATGACAAATGACCAGTCCAGATCCTTTGCCGAAACGGGGTCATATTACTTGTGACGTGTTATTTGTTGTTAAAAGCAATCCTCCCAGTTATTATCATACATGAAAGTCGCGAAATATAGTAAACACGTAGGGCTCTAGCAACTGCATTTTTGTAAATTTTTCAACAATTTTTTTTTACTGAAAAGTAATAACTAGTACTAGGTTTGGACCGTTTGGTTTTAAAATCCATGGAACCAACGTTCTTTATTTTAACTGCATGTGTGATTTTTTTTAAAGACATTGATTCGCTGGATTTTAAAAGTAAACGATCAAAATCTAATACTATAGTTATTAACTAGCTCTGAAATAAAAATTATTGAAAAATGTACAAAAATGTTGCTGCTAAAGCGCAGCGCGAACGCTTTATGAGTGAGTGGATCTAATATTAAAATATTAGACTTTGCACACTGCCAAGAATTATAAAAATCATAATAGCATAATCCTTACAAAAGTACATCCGATAAAGGATATCTATATTCTTTAATGATCGTGGACAAAAGTTAATTCTTTTTCTAGATATTGCTGCTTCCTCTGCAAATTAATATTAATGATTAAGTTATACAAAAAACATCACACCACAACAGCTACGAACAGATGTTTTGCAATTATTGTTCCTCATTAGTGTAGCGCAGCCATTAAGAAAGGATAGATCAAGGAGAACAACAATTATTACAGTAGATAATAGGTTGAAGGTACTATACACGTTATTCAATTTTGAACGTTCATGTCTAGTGTGCCAGATTTAGGGCATCGTTAGAACAGTCCGCATCGTGATCTTTATCAATAAGCTGCGCAGCGCTGATAGGGAAAATCATTGTGAAACACGTGTCCATAGCTGCTGGAGTGTAATGTTCTTTATTATTAGTACTAACTTGGAGAGGAAACAGCAATTTCAATGAAAAAATAACTTTTTTGTCTAACGAAAAAATTTTTGAAACATTCTAAATTTTGGAGGGCAGTGTATAATAATATTTAAAATTGCCACCTGTTTTAGTTTCTTTGTGTCCGCGAGTGGCGCTGAAATTTGGTTTTACTTCTCAATAAGGCAGTGTCCTATCTAATTTGTATTTATCTATGATCTCCTTATATTGTATCTCTATGAGATCAAGCCATGAAAAGAAATAGATTTTTTACTGTAACATGAGTAGAGTATCCTTAACTTTTCTACGAAATTTGTTTAAGGGAAGAATTTTCACAGTATCACTTAAATTATTATAAATTCTAGCTGTGTGATACGTAAATGATCTGGAAAACAAAGCTGAAGAAAATCTGGGCAAAGATATTTGATTTCCATGCCGTACATTAACATTTACATTATGTAATTCGTGTCAAAACACAATCTTTTTACGTAAGTAAGGAGGTGAGGCAGTGGACAGTATGCGCTTAACAAGTACTGACGTCTGACATATATATGTTACCAGCAGAACCCGATATTAGGATAAACTAGAATTACCTAGGCCAAACTAGTAACGAATTTAACGAATATGATCCATAATGATCCTTCTTTGACATAAAAATATACTGCACCCGCCCGCCGCGCGGGCGGGCAGGTCCAGTATATTTTTATGTCAAAGAAGGATCATATTCGTTAAATTTTTACTAGTTTGGCCTAGGTAATTCTAGTTTATCCTAATATCGCGTTCTGCCGGTAACATACCTATATATTCTAATTTAAGCCATCTCAATTGGCTTATTTTTTCTGAAACTCTGTCGTATTTTCTTAAACCGAAGAGGAATCTGCAACAACAGTTCTGTATTTTCTGCAATCTGTATTTTGTTATTTGGTCAAGACATGGATAATACAAGGTGATACCATAAATATAAATTAATATTGGTAAAACTAACGTCTCTGAAAGTTTCTTGCGTAATTCGAAATTTATGAGTTTTATATTTGAATACAATAATTTTAAGGCAAGATATGCTTTTTTGACAAGTAGTGCTACATACTCTTCAAATCTAAGTCTACAATCGAAGATAACTCCTAAATTTTTTACACTAACAATTTTTAGGTTCATCATATATTAATAGTTTGAGGTGCATTTTAACTAATTCATTTGAACGTTTTGGACAAAAAATAATAACATTGCATTTACTAGTGTTCAATTTTAAATTATGAGCGTTGGAATAAGCGAATAAAGACTTAAAATCATGATTTATATGTGTACACACGACATCAATATGTTAGGCCCAAAAGAATATAATAATTGTGTATCATCTGCAAATGCTTGTATCTCTGAACGCTTTACTATGTTAAAAATATCGGCGGATATACATAAGAAACAATATGGGCCTCAGGACAGATCCTTGGGATACACCAAATGTTACAAAGCCAATTTCAGAATAAGCATTATCTATTACAACTTTGTGCCGACGACTATTATTGAGATAACATTTAACGAATAATATAGATGTGTCAAAACCATAATACTCAAGTTTGGCAAAAAGCAAATCATGATCAAGTATGCTTTGGAGAAATCGAGAAGTACCAGAGCTGTAGCTATTCCGTTGTCAAGGGATCTAATTATGTTATCTGTAATATTAGGAGGCTCGATAGAGAAATTCTGTACCCGAATTTTTGTCGGTTTATTAAAATCGGGACACCCGACACCCTGTATAATTTGATAATACACTCACATTGATGTTTCATCTCTAAACATACAATTATTAGATAATTTTGTTATTATAGGGCCAGTAGTATAATCGTTTTTTAATTGGTGAATTTTGTAATTTTTAATCCAATTTTTATCATGCATTAAAGAAGGTCCAATAAACTTAATTGTATGTTTAGAGATGAAACATCAATGTAAGTATATCAAATTGGATGTTTTTTGTTATTATATGCTTGTATAAAGCCTAAATAAAGTCATTTTTAAACAAAGAGAATTGTAAAAAAGACATAGGTACCCTTTTCTAAAAGTTGATAGCTGATGTTATTTTCAGTTACGTAATCAAACATTTGTGTTATAATAATTCTTTCTATAATTTTCGACATTGTGGGAAGTATACTAATAGGACGCTCGTTATGTTTCTGGGTTATTTGTCTTAGACAGTGGTTTTACTAAGAATGTCTTCCATATATCAGAAAAATAGCCAGTTTCCAAGCAACAGTTTACAATATGAGTGATATATATATGGACAGATAGTTGGCAAACAAAGCTGCAACATTTTAGCTGCCATCCAAATTATACAAGATCATAAACATTTTGCAGCTTAGCTAAAAACATTGAGTATTTTCCGCAAAAAAATATTTTAAGAATACAATTTCCATCATACACTAAAAATGAGGGAAGATGTTGCTACATTTAATAATAAACCGATTGTGATTTATCCTTATATAATGTTATAATAATTTAATTATGTGTACATAGTTATTATTGTTTTATATGTAATTTGTGATGATTCAATAATAGTATATTATGTTACAAGGAGTAGAAGGCGACCATTATTGTTGAGCCCAGAAATTTGCTCAGCCGAGGCAGCCAACTGGGCGAAACACATAATGAGCCTTCTACTCCGAGTGACATATACTATTTTTTCTTCAAGCGTTAAAATCAAAAATATCAAAACTTTAATTTTGAAAAATGACATCAGGTCAAATGCGTTCAAGGTTAGTAAAAAAAAATATATGTAATACTAACCATTTTATTTATCAATGAAACATGTCATAGGTGAATTTGCAATTTCAAGTAGGTATTTCAGGTGGTACGCACTGCATTTCTTCAGACATTTTCGCTTTTAAATTAAAAAAACGGCTCGACGCGCGACGTAGTAAACTTTTAAAATGACAGTTTATGACAAGTCATAACTTAGATTTTTAGTTCGTTGCCATGGATACATTATATCATTTTTGTACTAGGAAAAAAATGAGAAATATTTGTACTAATACAATAATAGGCTCTTTCTACAGGACGTGTTGCATTATGTAATGTAAGTATTGTTATACGCTTGAAGAAAAATTTATTTATTATTATGATCTTGGTCTCAGCCATATGGCCTTCCAGTTTCCAGTTTTATTCCCTTTTTACTTTGATGTAGGTATTATTTTTCATTACTTCAGCTTCTGTTCCGAGTACCTCTGGACGAGAGGGAGGATTATTAGGTTGCTTAACATGAAAAATAATAGGAAAGAACTTTTATTGTCTGTGCATCTTTGACAGAGTCACTAACAACCAAGAGAAACAGGAATTTTAAAATTTTGTTGTTTCGATATTTTTAGTATCATAAGTACCTAATACATATACAGCAAGTTCAATTTCTTTAAAAAATAACAGTCATATGTCGTCCAACAATACACCATTCGACTTCCATTTAAACCTTCTATAGTGACGTATAGGGGGGGGGGGGGGTTTGGGGGTTAAATCCCCCAAGGCACCTGAAAAATAAGGTTTTAAAGAGAAAAAAACGGAAAAAAACGTTTTACCAAGAAAAATATAATCTTGTAAAAAATGCAAAACTGAGTAGTCAACCTTCTCAGACAAAATTTCTGGGCACTCCACTGATCTATTTTGGTTAAGAAAATACTAGTCACTTAAAAAAATGAACACCCTGCATACATGCAGTGTCCAATTTTGTTAAGAGTTAGAACTTTAAGAAGAGCTCTAAATAATAGTACTTTCTCGAATTAACGATGTTGGAAAAACGTACTTTTCAAAAACATGGCATGCTAATTTAAAAATGTGAAAATAAATTTCTATTTTTCCCAGCCTAAGCGGATTAGATTTTAAAACTAAAATTTTTCACTAATATCAAACTTTCATAGAAAACCCGATAATCATATCCTAAACCACTTTTTTAAGAAAGGTTCATGTATGGTTGAGATATTTTATCTCAACCATGGGTTCATTGACGAATTTTGATGGATCCATACTTTCAGGAGAAAATTGACATTCATTTCTTTTGATGTTTAGTGTTACCATCTAGCTGGAACTAATCTTATCCATTCTGATGGAGTGGTATTTTTTCTGGTTACTATAATCGTATGTTCTACTTTCTTCGACTTGAGAGAAAAACATCTTCCCTAATGGAAAAGTTTCAATGGCAGCAGGGAATAAATTAAAATACATTTTAATTAGAATGAGAAATAAATGTTAAAAACACAATTTTATCATCATCCTGAGTTTGTCTAACTATCGAAGAAAGCTATATGGAAACGAAACATACCGATAGGTCTAGTCAAAAGTTATATACAGGGTGATTCATAACTCGAGGCGAAAAATTAAGGAACATATACACAGTCATATTCTTGTTCAAAAATGTAAAATAAACTTTGAGGTCTAATAACCCTTCTGGCAAAAAATTTATTTTAAGTTTTTTAACAAGAATATAGCTCTTATGTTCCTTAATTTTTCGCCTCAAGTTATGAATCACCCTATATACAGGGTATTTCTAAATCACATGTAAATCTCTGAACCACACATTCCTCACTTAGAAATAAGAGCAAAACTTTCTATAAACATATATCCGGAATCGCCTCCTAAAAGGGAGCTGGAAGCACCCCAAGATGACACCTAAAAAGTGTTTTTTTTTTTTTATTATTTCGGAAATGACGTAAGGATTTTTTTTCATATTTGGAATATGCGATTAAATAATGGATTCGCCTAAAATACTAAAATTTGATCAAATTCAGTTACTTAACTCCAAATACAATTTTTAGCCCCCACAAATAACATTTTTTATCAGAAAAAGCCACTGTATTGCAGAGAGTAAAAAATTCTCAATTTTTAAATAGAATGAATCAAAGTCTGACTTTTCCTACTGTAAAATTTTGCTTGGATGAACCGTTTCTGAAGAAATGTAAGAAATCTACTAGTAGTTCTGCTCAGCAAATTATCAAAAAATTTGTATTTATATCAAGTCAGTTTATGGACAGTCGAAAGGACAGACTGTCAATTCAATTTTTACGTGTGAAAGGTATCTGAGAATGGATAAGAAGAGGCATTATTAATATTTCCTCATTCTAGTATCAACAAGTGTGGCTGACCTATTATTAATAATGATAGATTTTTCAAAATTCAAAAATTATCATCTATCCTACTTTGTAGGAAACAGTCTAATTTATTTATAGACTTCTTTTTTATTACCCCTACGGCGATCCAATGACTCAAAACTTTGATGATTAAGAAACCTCTAGGGAATAATAAATAAATAATAATAAATACACCACATGTAATTACGACCCCCTTTATCCCAGAAGGCTGAGCCTTGTGCGGGAGGGGGCTACACATTTAAAGACAAGGGACACACATCCAATATCCGTGTATAATGGAAAAATCCCTCTCACAGTATTTTCCATTGCCACGACCGGGATTCGAACCCGGGACTTTTGGGTGAGAGGCAGGTACTCTACCATCTCGACCATCAGTCATATAAATATATAATTCCTAATACTTCCTTCTTGCCACCCAGCCATTTGTCCTGCAATCGCCATAAATTAAATGCATATCACTTAATTCAGAGAATGAATATCCATTTACTGCCATTTTTATAATCAATTATAATCAACAATGACGAAAAAAACAACAAATTATGATTGAATTGCCAGTCTGTCATATCGACTTTCCATAAACTGACTTGATATAAAATACAAAATACAATTTGTTGATAATTTGCCGAGTAGAGCTACTGCAGATTTCTTACATTTCTTCAAAAATGGTTAATCTAAGCAAAATTTTACATAAGATGGAAAAGTCAGATGTTGAATCATTCTATTTAAAAATTGAGAATTTTTTACTCTTTATGCAAAATAATAGTGGGTTTTTCGGATAAAAAATATTTATTTAATTGCATATTCCAAATATGAAATAAATTCATTGTCATTTCCGAAGTAATTCAAAAAAATTACTTTTTAGGTGTCATCTTGGGGTGCCTCCAGCTCCCTTAGGGATATATGTTTATAGAAATTATTTGTCTTATTTTTAAGTGAGGAATATGTGGTTCAGAGATTTAAAGGTGATTTAGAAACACCCTGTATGTATACATATGGAGATAAGTAGTTATTTAGATGGCAAATGGTGCAACATTTGTGTGTCGTCGATAATTATCTTGATGACATGTAAGAGATTGACATACATCAGCGCTCGTTGCCCCTAATAAAGGATGACTTCCAATAAAATTTATCGTTAGCGAGCAATATACGAAATCCCTTCCACCTTGGACTGATATTTCTTTTTCAACGTTTCTCAAAAAATATGCCTTTTGGACATATGTTATTCGAGTATCTACTATTTTATACATTCTATCCTTATTAAAGTTTTACACCTTAACAATGGGACATTTGCGTATATTTAAAAAGAGGCCAATGAAATAAAATAAATATATGTTTTTTAAATGATAATTTATTGAAGCCACATTTACAAAGGTCATTATTGTGAATCCCTCACATTTATCACACAACCAAGTTAATCAATATTATAATATCACAACAACCCTGGTTGAACTTTTGCATTTGGTAATTTTTATATTGTACTATAAATATACTCATAATTTCTATAGAAATAGGACATTTTAAATATATCTAATTGATTATAATATACTGTAAGGTTTATTAAAAAGCCCTAGATGCAAATTTCGAGAAATATGCTATATCTCATCAGATACCCTATTACAAAGCGAGAAACTGGTTACCATTTTAAAACTTGCCTTTTTTATTAATCCCTATAATGCAATTTGCAATCAGGCAACAATTGCGTAGACTGTAGACTAACCTTTAGTTGCCAATGAAATAGAGTTCTCGTACTAAAATGAAATGTTACTTAAAAACATAGGCATAAGTACTGTTTGTTGTTAATCTGCTGTTTGTATGTTTGTTAGTCTTGCTTTGAATCGTATATCACATTAAAATACTCATCATTAAAAACATACTTGAACGTAAACAGTAACCTCATATGTTTTACCTTGTACTTAGTTAATATCCAAATTATTTTAAGCTACACATGCAATATCAAATCAATTCTTCAATTATTCTTCAGATTGTTTATTTGAAACGTGACATGCCTAGCTATATTTTCCATTCGAAACTTTTGGTATTGATCGTGAACAAATGCCATTTTGACCTGTTTGTGTATGACATATCCAGAGTTTAAAAATTTGAGATTTAAATCTGCTAACAAAGTTTTTGAACAAGAAATTTTTTTTTAAATCGGTAATATTTCCAAATCATTTTCTCGCAGTCAGGAGGAAAATTGGCAACATTAAAATTATATTTAGAAACTTTATTCCTACATTTACCTTCAACTATTACATTACTGTAAATAAAAAAAAGGTGTTTAGTGTAACTTCCAATAGGAAGTTATTACAATATTATTAAAATATCACGACTAAATCTACTGAGAAGGTATTGGTTATATTTTCAAATATCGTAATATTTAGGTTTAATTTGGCACTGAATGGAAAAAAGTAAAACTATGTTTATGTTTTAGTTCGAACTAGGCTAATAGGAACAAAAGGTGCATAAATACTAGTTATGTTACAGTAAAACTGGCAAAAAGATGAGCAATTGAGAAGAGATGACGTAGATGCCGTTGCACCCTACTTAAATAGAATTGCCATCACAAACTAAGACATAAATATCAATGGAGTGGAAAATTATAACAAATATAATTTTAGTTGAGGAGTGTACGTTGAAATTTTATCAACGGCTCATAATCTCCACTCGCTTTCGCTTAAACTGTTTTACAGTACAACTACTTTATTTAAATATCTTTCTTCATTTACACGAACGAATACAGTTTGCATCTAGTGCCTTTAAATACTCCTAATGCATTCTAAATGTCGTAAATTACCATAAATAAATGAGTGTTTAAATTCATTGTATTAAGTACTATTTTGACTAAATTCATGTTAAAGTAAACATATCACAACAATTTTTTTTACTATTTCTAATATTAAATATATAAATAATTTTTACAACACATCTCAAAAGCTTGGCTTTTCATCTCACTTTGTTTATAAGAAATAAAACAAAAATAATTGTATAATTCTAAATAATACTAAGAAGGTTATTCGTCAATCGTTAAGATCAGAGTGAATAATTCCTAACTGTAAGTAGAGTGTGGACATTTTTGAAACAGAATTTGCTTAGTGGTAGCTGTCTACAAGCATAAAGAAATTTCAATTTATACATAAAAGGTACCAGGCAAATGGTCTAAGAGACCACAGTCACTAATGTGAAATACACACTTACGGAGAAAGACAAGTACTTAATTACCATAAAACAATATTTAATTAAGTTTTTAAAAAATAATCTCTACATCATTTATTTATTTTTATTGATTGTTTATTTTTCTAGGTATTATAATTTCTACAACTAATAAAATTTTTAAAGAACTCAAAGATATATGTTAAGTTGGATCTACGATTATTTGATAACCGAATATTTATGGAAATAGACATCTGGTTTCCAATCGCCGTAATAAGTTAGTGAAATATGGGGCTTAGAATGGATTCATTTAGTTAAAGTTGCATAAAAATCATATAAATAATTTAGGCGTAGGACTATGTCCCAAAAATATTCATTCTCTAATTTTAACAATTTTTTTTATGTTCATTTTGTGTATTATCCAAATGAAAAACAGTAAAAAATTTACCATATGCTCAATAAGAACATTTTTTTTAATTTCACTTTTAAAATTTTACATATTTTTATGAACATACTTAATCTGATTTATTTATAACGTGTTAAATTATTTATTTTTTGTTGAAATTGCATAGTATTTGAATCATGCAAATAAGTATGCAAGCACGATATAATCAGTTTCGCAATAATTTTTATTCTAATTTTCTTTAATTAGAATGATCTAAACATTATTGTTCAAGAGTTAAATTTCAAATTCAGCATCCGATTCTAAATTTGTTTAAAATAATAAATAATTCTATACTAATTTTATATTATCATTTATTTCCACTCTTTGTTTAGAAATGTTTACAATGATAACTGAATGTATAATATATGCTATTTTATTTTATAATGTACACTCAAGACTCAAGATTTAGGTACCATATCAAATATCGACCATAATTACCACATTGAATAAATGAAATTGCCCAACAAAATTTTAAAAGTGAACAAAATGAATATAATATAATATAATTAAATTATAACATGAACAGAAGTTTGAACAAATTTTAATAATAAAAATCACTACAAATTGTGCTTACAAAACATTCTTACCCAACTAATAATCGTTTTTAGTTTTAAAAGTTTCTTGCACAATTTGTACAAGATAATATACTGTTTAGTACAAAAATATTTTCTATTTGGTAATAAACCATAAAAATTTAGCACATGCGAATGCTATGCAAAGCAAACCAAATTAATGTCAATAATTTTGTATTTAATATATTTAAAACTGATATTTTTAACAATTAGATTTCACGATTTTTCGAAAAAGGTAAACTTCAACAATTTAAATTAATGAATTTGTAAAATTATAAAAATATTTTAATATTTTGTAGCCAAATACCTTTTCGCTTGCATAGCAGGACCTACCTTTTAAAAGGTTACATTACCGATACATTTCCAGCAGAATAAATATTTACAAGACTTTAACATTGTTTATTATAATTATAGACTAATGGAAATTTTTCATGAGTCTTTAATGGTCAGCGAACAATACTTGATATACTAGAATGTGCTGTATTGCCACTCTCTTCATCTGATTGATCGGGGGAAATCCTTATTGCCTGGTACCACTGGTTTGTTAAGTCTGTCATCTGACTTTTACAATCTTTTAATTCCTACAACAAGAGAGGATGGATTACACACTGAATTTTTCTTTTTTCATTTTTACCGAGTCATTTCTATAAAATTGATAGATACATACAAGTACTAATATAAAATATAGTACTTTGTTTTTTATTAACACAGGTATTTTGCTAAGATTAATTCGTCCTGGAAGTTTCAAATAAAAATCAAAAATACTTTTCTATATTTATTTCTCTTTAAAATCTTATGAAAAATTACAGCATAATATAAATCTTTATAATCATTATTTAATTATACTCACTTTATAAAATGGACTTTCCTGTGTTCTTGGAAGATATAGATAAGGAATTTAAAATAAATGAAATAAAATTTGATACAAAACATCCAGCTATAGCACCCAAGCAGCAAGGAATAGGCCATACTTGATAGGGTTTATTCCAATCCAGTGGTATTAATACAGCTCCCAACCATGCTCCAAAAATAGTTAATCGAATATTTAATAAAAATTTTTGGTATACTTCATTGCCTTCGAATAAAGTTAACGAAGTAAACAACATAGGAACACTGTCTGCTCCAAGATATAAACAACATGGGAGAACTGTTAAAATCGTTAATATAACAGCAAATGAAAAAGTTTCATACTGGTCGGTAAACACAGGGGCTCCAAATAATACTGCCACTATGTAAAATATTGTGACCATCGAAACTAAAGTGACAACACTCTTAAGAAAACTATGTATTTTGTTTTTCCTCACATATCTCCCTTGACTCAGATAACATTTGAAATACTTCAATATTTCCGCCAAGATTAGAAAGAATTCTATATGAGTAGTTCGATATTTGCCAATGTTATATAGATTTTCTGTATAATGGAGCAGTAAAATTATTGCTGATAAATAAATACATGTTACTAAATTATTAAAAGCTAAATTCTTCTTGTTTACAAAAGTATTTTCCATTTTATTATTAGATTTCACGCGACATTCTGATAATATAAATATCACGAGCACTCAAATTCCTGCGGATGGTGATGAAAATTGGCCGACGGCTGACGCAGAACTGAAAAGTGAAAACTGGCAACTGACAGTAGATCTGACAACTTGACAAACAGATGTTCCTAGAAGTAGCGGTAAAATTTAAAACTGAAATTCTTAGATACAATTCCCTTTGCGCTTGTGTTTCGGCATTTTCGGTTGGGAGTTCAAAAAATTTATGACGGAAGTGGGTGAAAATAAGTTTTGTCACTTTTGGAATTGGAAATTAATATTTAAAATATTAATAGATTAGCATAATCCAACGCACATATATAAACTACAATTAAATATTTTTATACACCATTACAATCCCAAATATTAATAATTCAATCAAATTTTATGAAATTTCCCAGAAATTTCTATGGCTTCAAAAAAATTATTTTGTCAAGTCTTGCTTATCCGGTTCAAAATTTTATGGATTCGTGATCGTCCATATTGCTCTACAGCCCTCTGCCCTTTCTATAAGGATTGGATGCAAAACAGGGCCGGATTTACATTTGTGGAGGCCCGGGGCCAAAGAATGGTGGGGGCTTTTTGTTAATATTAACACGTTGAAGAACACAGCACAATTTAAAACCTTGTTAATTTGGTCACTAATTCTTTTTTTACTACTTTAGACAAAAAGTTGCAGCGCTGTACAGGGTTAGTTTTATTAATGTAAACCCCCCATTTTTATTTTTATTTTTGACCGATTCGAAAAATTAAAAACTGGCCTTACACGGTTTTTTACGTAAAATCTGCTTCTGCTAACGGATTGGCAATTGCGTTTTAAATATACAGGGTACGCAAAAAAGTTAGATTTTTTTAAATGGAACACCCTGTATATTTTGAAAAATTTGAATTCCTCCAATCATTCTGATTACAAATATATACACATATTGTATAATCGCTTTACTGTTTACTTTCTTAGACATTTAACATTTAAAAATCAATTTCTAAAAAGAATATTATAATAATTGAAATGGAGAATATGTTTCCTTGAATATTAAATATAACCTTGGTCGAAAACAATAGGTAAATTCCGAAAATCGGAGGTTCCGTTATCTCAACAATTACCAAACAATGACACGGTTTATTATTTAGGTCAATATTATTATAATATTCAGGAGTCAGGAGTGTAATATTCCACTAAACTATTAGTGCATATATCTAAAGTAGCAGCAAAACATATGATGCAGGGACTTGTTAAGTAAAGGTACCGACTGTATGTCACAGACAACTGTTAACCAAATAAGACTCTCATCTCCCTCGGAGATGTAATTTGATATAAACACCATATGTCTCATTCATCCCTCCACTATATAGTATTTTATTGGTCTCTTCTCAGTAGCATAAGTAGAACGATGCAATAAAACGACTGGTAGAGCTAGAGCTATCCTCCCCACTCATTTGTGAAACATAACCTATTTTTAATATTTTTAATAATTTAAAAATGGAAGAAAGACAAACCATTTAAAGAGTATTATTAAATTAAGTATGCAAGACATAAAAACAAGGAAGATGGGGTCATGCGTACAACTGCCGGTCTTCGATCAACGAAGCAAAGCAGCGTTTGTCGAAGCCGGCGCTTGGATGGGTGACCGTATCTCATTACATTGCCGAGGATAGTGCAGCGGGCTAGATCGCCCTTGAGTGGCACAAGGCGACTAGCTACTGTCTATCTCTCCTGGGTTTGAGTCCCACCTCCGGCAGATGGCAATGTCGGAGGGAATGGGTGTATGTGGTGTGTCCTGGTTAAGTGTTAGAATAGCTCTAAGCTAAACTTCGCCAGGACGTTAATATAAATAAGATCATAAAATAAAAATAAAATAAAATAAATAAAAATATAACCTCATTATAACCTTCAAACTTCAAAGCTGTTAAAAATAGAACCGTCTTTGGCGCCTATATTCTCCCCTCCATGTGCTGCTTCGTTTTCTACAACGTTCAAACTGCGTGGCAAAAATTGGAAGAGAAGAGAAATAAGTAACCAATAAAACGGGTAGAAGTAAACTTCTGGAAGTAGTAGGACCCCAATAAAACGCACCTTATGTTTTGCCGCTACTATAGAAAAATTAAAATACAAAATTGTGAGGGGGCAGGAAACAGCTCTACGATGATGCTAAAAACCCAACGGAATAGAAAATATTCTATTTCAATTAACTCTCGAATTAATTATATATAAATCTCCAATATAATAAAATACCAATAAGTAATATAGCAATCTGAAAAGTCAAAATGTATCTATTCATCATGAAAATATCCAAATCAGATAAAAACGTTAGAGTGTGAGTTCAGTTTATTTTTACTTACACATTACTAAAAAATTTCGAAAAACTAAACCTTCATTATTTCATTTTGAAGAAACTGTAAGAGAATATTATTTTTACAAATACAATAATGCAATGTATTCTTTAAAATAAAAATAGTAGTTGTTTGATTTGGTATAGGTATCGTAGTTTAACACGTCAACGGTTTTGAAATAAAAAATTAAAATCCATATTTATTCTATAAAAGACTTTTAAAACATAAAAATGCATATGATAAAAACCGAGATAAAAACGCTTTATTTAGTTATTTTATTTTTGTTACACTTTAATCAATATTTGTTATAAAATATTAAAATTTGATATTTTAAAGCAACCGAGCAACTAACCCGAGTAGCTTAATGCTCGGCCTGAGAATTTAGCTGAGGTGCTTCACTTTTCCGAAAAGCTAGATCTTCCTGATTTTAATCAGCAAGTTAAATGTTAAACAAGAAACATACCTGTTGTGTAAATCTTCTAGTGAAAAACGGTATGAAATACTTCAGGTCATATTTCACAAATCCTTTTATACGGTCCGATATAAAAGAAACCTCCATCTCACCCTCAGTAGTTTCAGACAAATGCTCTGAATCCAGTGCTTGGCCCCACTCTCTAGTTTTACTTAATGTTACTTCTCTATCTTTCTTGCGTCTTTTCAAACGTCTGGACGGATTCTTTGTTGCTTGCATAAATTTTAGTAAAGGCATTGTCGATCCACCAAAAAATAATGTGGTTACAAGAACAATGATCAAAGTTGTAGTTATAATGACATGTCTTGTTTCATCACTGAAGTTCAAATGAAGAGAAAGAGCATATGAAATTGCACCTCTTAGACCACTAAACCACATTATGAACATCATTTTCTTTGTAATTTGATGTTCTCTAAATCTATTGACTAGAATTGCTAGTGGAAAAATATTGCAAGCCCTTCCAATTAGACATAGTATAATACTCCAAACTATTAAAGCCGGTTCTACGCGATGTTTGAAACTGTACAAAGCCAGTCCTAAATAGGCAAAAACACAAGTTTCTGCAATAAAAGCCAGTGTTCGAAGAGTTTGTTGCATTGTAATTTGTGTAACTGTTGAGAGATTAAAATGTGTATAATGGGACATTACTATACCACAGAATAAAATTGCCATTATGCCAGAAAGGTGTATGCCTTCAGCTAATACATAAGGAGCATAAGTAAATACCAACATCATACCAAATTCCAAGGACGGATTTTTTCTAAGATCAACATGTTTCAATAATAAAGCACTTACAAGGGCAAAAACCACCCCAATACCTGCTGATGCAAAAAACATCAAACAGAACCTTTGTATTCCTAATACAATGGCCTCTCCCGTGCTCATGAGGGGGTTATTCGATTCTAAAGCTGCATTTGTTAAAACAATGGCGATAGCGTCATTCAGTATACTTTCCCCAAATACTAACATATTTAATACTGGGTCTACATTTAAAGCATGAAAAATAGCAACGGTGGCTACAGGATCTACAGCTGATATAAGTGACCCAAAGGCAAATGATTCTACAAAGCCTAAGCTATAAATAACCTCTGCAAGTCCAAGAAAGTATATTCCAAAGCCAATCACAAATGCTGATATAGTAGTGCCTAAAATAGCAAACACTAAAATTGAACCAATATTTTGGAAAAAGTTGCCTTTATGTAAATTATATCCAGATTCAAATATAATTGGTGGTAACAAAATTAGGAAAAATGCTGTAGGAGAAAATGCTTCTTCTTTTCTCCAATTACTTATATTTCTACTAGAAAGAGCATTCATTGTGAGACCTATAAGTGCTCCTAAAAATACTATTACTACACTTTCCGGAACATATTGAAATCCAGTTTGAAGCATAAGATGAATTAATAAAATACCAAGAGCAAGCACGCATAACACAAAGAAAATAGCCATCGAACTGTTGTGTTCATCTTCGGCAGCTTCTTTATTTGGCAATACTGGTTCATGATCAATGGCTTGTGTAGGGGAACTACTGTTGCTTGCATTATTACTAGTTATTTGGGGCGTGCTTGTGGTTATACTTATGTTCAGCGGTTTATTGTTTTCAACTGGAGGAATGGTTACATTAGTTTTGGATATGTTCGGTGGTATCGAAGTTGAACTAAAAAAACCATTAAGGAGTTGTGTAGTATGGTTCACAGCGGTACCAATAAGTTCATTTTTTGGTGTTGTAGAAGAAACATTTACCACTCCATGTGTTTCTGTTTCGCTGATATTCGTATTTTCGAATGACGCAATATTCCAAAATAAAACAAAGCAAAATATGGTACAAATTGCAAAATTACGTATTTCCATCATTTTTAACACCTGTATTTTACTTGCGGATGATAAACATTCTATTATGAATACACTAATTTAATTACACACGAGCACTTGTATTAATATATATTGTATTTACCGGTCGCAGTCATTTGGTAAACTTTTTAATTGCATGGTATTACAATCATTGTACGTATATTTTTGTCATTTTTGATTTAATTCCATTAATCCAATTCGCCAACTGTATGTCGCGTGACATATCTGAAGTTTTAGCAGTGTTGCCAGTTAGAAGAAAAATAAATCACTAGAGACGGTCTGATTGATTTTACCGGATTTTACCAGCGACTTTAAGTCCGAAACACACATGCGCGGTGGCGGTAACGAGGGCGGTGGCGGATGGTGGCCGTAAAGGCCGGGACACACATGAGCGGTGGCGGTAAATTTAACACATGGACCGCGCTAGAAACCCCAGATCATATAACAAATGTGCAATGGTGTATTGATTTCACGTGTTAAATCTGAACGCCACCGCCATCGCTCATGTGCACGATACACATAAGCTTACGCGGTATGTTCTTGCGCATCCTAAAGCTATCTCTCTCGCACAATATGACGTCAGCTGGATTGCAAAATTCGAAATTCGTGATGTAATAGGCATGGAGAATTGTGATAAATATTATTGTCGCTGCTTTTAGGGCATTGTTCTTAGTTTTGTTATCATTTCTATCAGTTGAATTGCTATATGATTTAAATTTAATAAACATATAATATATATTTATCAAGTTTTTATTATCTTGGCATGTAAGAAAATTTTTTATGAAGTAAGAAAAACAACAAATTATAAAAATATGTAGCTTTATTTAAATTTGAATAAAGCGGAGAACACATATACGCGCGATCACCCCCACGATCGCGATGGCGATGGCGGTGATCGCTGCAAACAAATATGTGCGGGTTCATTTGTTTCCTTAGGACGCGTTCAGCCGCCACCGCTATCGCCATCGCGATCGCGCGTATGTGTTCTCCGCTTTAGGCATGCAAAATTTAAACGTTTTACTTTTTGTACAGGTTTCATACAGAAAAATAACTTAATAAGAAACAGATTAAAATTTACTTAATATTTTTACATTGATTTTGTCCTGGCGACTACAAGCAATAACCAACTGTTTTATTAAATTAGCATCTTTTGGAAACCGAAAATTCTTAATTCGCGAAAATCACAAAGGGTGCGACATCTCTTATGTAAATATGCAACCAGTATAGTGAGGAAAACATATATTTGACGTTTTAGATTACGCGGTAATGTTATCCGACATAAGGGTTCATATTTTAAAGTCTAAAACTGTTTAATAACATCAATTAAAGTTGTGAAATTAATAGAAAATGCAAAAGATTCTGTTTAGTGCCTCAGTGCGGTACTTACGCTCAAAAGTAGTGTCCGCATGCACTGGTTTCCGAAAGTCGCAAATACTTGTAATAAATGGAAAAAGGCTTTAAAAATTGCCATACCAATAACTAATTTGTTATTGGTATGGCATTTTATTCTTGATGATTCTTTCATTACTAAGTATTATATGCATATCAAATTACCTATATCTTTATTTTATTTTCTTATTTTATTTTCAGCTACCTGATATTTTAAATAGTGACAAAAAGTTGTTGTATTTCACTGGAGTTGACCTTGATGTGATAAAGTGTTGCGAACAATGCCTTAAAAATATTAGAATATATAAAAATCATCAAATTGAAATTTTGTTAGTCTATGCTTTCATAGCTTTTGACATCACACTTCTTTTCAGGATGGCAAGACTTTAGGACTCCTTCACACTTGGATTCCTTGAATGGCATTCCGGAATCTGATTCCAGAAACGCGTTGAAACTTTCCATACATTTAAATAGAGTCTGTTCACACAGAGATTCCGTAGAATGCATCTATGTATATGCATTCTACGGAATCTCTGTTTAGATTTATTTAAATGTATACAAAGTTTCAGCGTGCTTCTGGAATCGGATGCCGGAATGCGATTCAACGAATCCAAAGTGTGAAGGAGTCCTTAGAAATTGGTTCAACTTCATACACAATTTTCAAAGCTTCTTTTTTCCTTACCCCATGCCTGCGTTACATCTGTGCAACTTAGCTCCTCTAATTCCTCAATCCTCATAACTAATATGTATTTTCAGAATAATTAAATAGTATAATAAGTATAATAAATACAAAAACTACTGAATTATTTTATAATTTAACAAATCTTGCCGGATTATATAAATGAGCGTGGAGATTATATGCTTACAAAACCCAGATTGACCGCTTTGCAGCTGCATACGCATTGCCATTTATTGGGCTCATCTCGTATACATATTTTTATTTCATGAGGTAGAGAATTTAATGCGGATGTTTGCAAACACGGGCAAATATTTGTTGCTTGATGACATCTTCAACCTGGCAGAGAATGATATGACCATCTTTAAATACGGCTTCGCCTTCTTTCATGGGTCTACTTTTGGTTCCAACATAACCAAAAATGTCGCTCAATTCTACTATAACTTCGGCATGTCGGAAAACCTTTCACGTAAAGAGTTATTTATACGAAAATAATACACTTCAGGTTATGACAGCCGCAATGTTTTCCTCACTATATCCGACATTTTGAAAATTCACTAGTGCCATCTGTTGAGCATGATTTTCGCGAATATTACTCCCGTTGGTTACTCGGGTACAGTTTTTCTGTGATCGCCCCCTACTCATAGCTGCTTTCCATTTGCCATAAAGTACTGTAATGTACGGTATCGAGTTGTACCATTGAGTAAAAAATAATAAGAGGTGCAACTGTCAAGGTTTCGAGATTTTAGTATTGTATTTCTTTGCCAATAACTTCATGATTATCATCAATTTTTAGTACTACGGGAAGGTATTTGTAATGTGGCTGTATAGCCCTTAAAATTGAAGACAATCATAAAGCTATTGGTAAAAAAATACAACACTAAAATCTCGAAACCTTGACAGTTGCGCATCTTTATTATTTTATTTTAATCAATGGTTGTACTAAACTGGATTTACGCTTTCCATTTGAAAAATACAAAGCGTCCCTGACTGTACTAAAATTACATTCCCCCGTCCCCTAATGTCCTTACCGGATTTTTGAGACGTTCTGTACCAGCAAGCGCAGTAGCGCCAAGTGCGAAATTTGATTGTTTTGTTTGTCGGGTTGTCACGTAATAAAGGTTATGTTATGCGTTGTGCTTATTTTCGTTCGTGGTACTAGTTTTATAAAAATATGGAAAATAATTGTTCATCAACTAAGCTTGCGTCGAGTGTGTGTTCCTTTTGACCAGATCGAAGTACAGTAACGTACAGTATAGAATGGTACAGTACTGAACAATTAGAATTACAAATGGTAAGCAGCTCTTGATACAAACATAGCATGATACAACAACACAAGATATGATATCAAAGCGTTCAAATTTCGTCTGGTTTGCGCATGACGTCACACAGTGAGTAATTTTTTAAATCTATGTCGCGCTTTCGAATTTATAATATCAAATTTTGTTAGTTAGGAACTCTGTTTTATGGCTTTTATTCATAATATGGGTTCATTGCTTATAGTGTAATACTAAGTTAATGACGGCTATTTAAATTATTACATTTTAGATGAAATTTATTAGAGCCCAGAGGATAATAACACTGATTATTACATTTGATTTATTTTATGCAGATATTTCTATATTATACGTGAATATAAGTATAGTAATACGAAATTAACTCCCAATTTATATTTTCGTAGGCATGTATTTCGATTTGTAATTGTTGAATATGTCTGGCCCTACAAATTAATAATTTTGGGGTTCTTGTTATTCGAAGTTTTCGAAATTACAAAAATGGCAAGTCAAATGTAAAAAAGGATAAATTAACCATATATACAGTCAATATATTTGATATTTAAGAATTTTGAAGAATGTTTTTACGTAAAAATACAGTGCGATCGCCAGACAGGATGCAGCATAATAGAAAACTTATTTATAATTAATTTCTCAAAAATTGTTTCTTGCCGAAAGTTAATTATACTAAGAAAAACCAGTTTTGACGTCAAATGTTACCTTTAATATGTAGGAAGTTAAAAAAATATAAAAACGTTAATAATTAAGGTAAAAAATGTAAATAAACTTTCTCTAAAAATTTTCTAGTTACTAAGAGAATTGATGCTAAATAGTACATTGTGTGCTTAGTAGGAAAAACTTAATACATTCCCGGACGACCGTGCAGATTGCTTATCGAGGCGTAAGCAACACGGAGTTCGGAAATATGCTTTTACTACGATGATACACATACTATTTTTTCTGAAACCGCGTTTCCATACACCCTGCAGTTTTTTTATTTCAGGGAGCTAAAAAACTTTAGTAGATGAGCAAAGCCGATTCCGCAACGGAAGTGAGCTGTCAAACTGCTGATGGCACATGTTCATCAAGAGCGACCATCCAGAGGTACAAGAAGTGACCAGGGGATGTACAAGAGGTACAAGAAGTGACCAGGGGATGAAGTCTGGGGGGGATGATCTCTGGGGGCTGGGGTCCAGAGGCTGCTGAAGGTGAGAAAAAAACATGGCGGCACGAAGAGAAAAAAACATGGCGGCACGAAGAAAAAAAAACATGGCGGCACGAAGAGAAAAAAACATGGCGACCCTGATCATGCGCAGTAGGTATGAGAAAAAAACATGGCTGCATGAAGAGAAAAAAACATGGCGGCCCTGATCATGCGCAGTGGGTATGAGAAAAATCATGTAGGTATGAGAGAAAAAAACATGGCGGTCCTGATCATGCGCAGTAGAAAAAAAAACATGGTGGCCCTGATCACGTGATGTGGGATATCAAATGATTCATCTCGATGTCTAGAATACTAATTTTCATTCCAAGTGCGAAAAAATGGTCTTTGGGGCTTGATATGTGAATTTAAAGTATATAGAAATGTTCCTCAACTCGAAATACGTCATAAAACAACAACTTCCGGTCTCCACTTCCGGTCTTCTGAAACCCGTGATGTGGGGTATCAAACGATTCGTCTCAACGTCTAGAATACTAATTTAACAAAATTTTAAATCCGAGTGCCAAAAAATGGGCTTTGGGGCTTGATATGTGAATTCAAAGTATATAGATATGTTCCTCAACTCGAAACATGCTAGAATCTGCAATAAAATAACAACTTCCGGTCCCTACTTCCGGTCTTCAGAAACCCGTGATGTATGGTATCAAACGATTCGTCTCGACGTCTAGAATACTAATTTAACTAAATTTTCATCATTAGAGTAGAATTCGGCTTGATATTTGAATTTAAAGTAAATATGTTCCATGACGGTCACTGAAAGGAAAAAACAGGTGTGACGCTATAGCTCAAAGCTGATGAGGGTGGCAGCCCTGTATCTAATGCCCAACAAATGTTTTTAAACGCTAAATCACCTTGAAACGATTACGTCGCAAATTCTCTTATATAATTAAAAAATTTTTGCAGCATGTGATAAGAAAAGGCAGTTATTGCTAAAAAGACCGTTACAATTTTGCGGTTGATAACAAAAAAGCCGTTAGAATGAACGACTGCAGAACGGAAGTAATATCCGGTGATAAGAAAATTTGCGAAATAAACCGTTACAATTTTGCGGTGATAACAAAAAAGCCGTTGGGATCAACACATGCAAATTTAATACGTATGGTGTGGTGGGGATTTAGTATAAAACCGCTAGCGACGCGATAAAGTCATTTACTTTCAAGTTTTTCTTCGAGTAATAAGCCATAATTTTGTGCGTGCGCGTGTGCCCCATTACTGAATACAAAGTAAGTTAATTTTGTTTTATTGTTATTCTTTAACAGTTTTGATCCTTGCTTGTTACCTATTGTTTATAAATGGCTTTAAACATGCATAATATTGAAATTAAATAATTTAATATTGTTTAAATGTTATTTGCGGCATTTGATAAATTATTTCTTTCCTTTTCTTTGTTTTAATTTACCACAAAAATCAGTAGCCAAGTAACAGTTTTTGGTCTTTGCTATAAGTACAATAATAAATATTGAATTAAAATTATTTCACAAACCATAATTTCGTTTTCCTACTCTCTGTTTGTTGGGGACATACTATTTACTTTAACTTTTATCCTAAGCCAATAATATCTAAATAAATTCGTTTTAGATGGATATTGAAAAAATTAATAAAGTATCACTTTTAGAAGGCAAGCCTAACGTCAAGTTAGCGGATCTTCCCGAGAATATACCTATTCCAATTGTGACGGCAAAAATAGTACATACGAAGTACGGGGAAACTATTTTACTGGAACTTAGCGAATGTACAACATTCCTCCCAAAAAGGATAACGCCCTATTTGAAGGATAATTTGGATACCTTCTGTGCGGGGCTATATAGCTTGGTGTTTAGGGGATTCAAAAATGTCAATAAACCCGCATTAGGCACTTTATTCGAATTTGTTGAAACTGAAGGTAAGCTTATCATGTTTATGCATTTTGAAGGCTTTTTACTAAATGATATTTTATTCATTTTAGTCAATTCACTACAACCATCCTCTTCATAAGCTGAACTCGAGTGACTACTATTTCTAAAAAATATTTTAAATTTATCGCAATCCAGCGTGAACATAATTTAATATATATTCATTGGCTTTGTAGAATACTGATTTGTTAAAAATTAATTATTTATAAACGTGCGACCCAAGGTAACTTAGAGTTTGATAGAAGCGTGCTATTAGATTTCATAATGAATATATGTGAGTTAAGTGATGAAATTGTAAAAAAATTTGGCGACGTCACTAAAATTTTAAATGAAAGTAGAAAAATTCCAGAAAAAGAAAAATGGTTAAAGTTAGCACAACAGCATTTAAGTTTGCTCTACCGAGCGTTAAAACATGCGGAATCAATCGGCGTGTGTAGAAAAATCCATACAAATATTGGACATTTAAAAAAAATTCAAGTTTTGTTAAAGAATTTAGGGCATATAGGCGGTGGTTTAGAGGTTAGAAAAAACAGAAGTTCTCGCGTTAAGTGGGTGGATGTTAAATCAGCGTTTGATAGTCGCATACGTTCAGGTTTAATTATTAATTTGAAACATAAAGATATGAGACAGTTTTTTGATGATTCCTTCTTTCTATTCAAGTCACGAATAAATAATATTTTAAAATCACAGCCTACAATAAAGGTTAACGCCTGCTTTTGTGGGGAATTTATTAAACCGGGGACAGATGTTATCGAATACAAATATTTTAACACCGCAAATTTTCGTATCGATCTCGGTACCGATCTTAAAGTTTGGTTTGCAGACAATGTAGTAGATAAAGTACTGAATAAATTAGCGGAGTTTCAAGAACGTGACAGTGGGTGGGCCTTACACAAAATAGTTAGTGTAGAAATTAATATAAATAAGCTAGAAATTGGTAATTCAGTAGCGTCGTTTATTAGACTTCCAGAACAAATAGCAAACAAACAAGCCTGTGTTAATGTTAAAAACTATGATGACAACGCTTGTTTCGCGTGGGCCATTTTATCAGCTCTATATCCGGTAGAGAAAAAAAAAAAAACCCAGATAGAACATCCTCCTACCCGCTTTACTCTGAAGTTTTAAATTTGAAAGACATTGAATTTCCAATGACTTCATCTCAAATATCTAAATTTGAAAAAAATAATAACATATCTGTCAACGTATATCAACTACAGCTATTTGGCAAACAATTCAACACAGTGCCAGCTCGTCTAACAAAAAATAAGATGGAAACACACGTAAATTTATTAATGATTCAAAATAACTATACTAATGAACGGGGGCAAAATGCTGAGGATGCTGAGGAAATAACATTTCATTTCTGCTGGATTAAGAACCTGTCCAGACTTGTATCTAACCAAATGAATAAAAATAGACATAAAATTTACATTTGTGATATATGTTTAAATTATTTTACAAATGAAGAAAAATTAAATTTACATACAGTAGACTGTAAAAATGTTAATAATTGCAAAATCTCATTTCCAAAAGAAAAAATTTTAAAGTTTAAAAATTACAATTATAAGGAACCTTTACCATTCGTAATGTACTGCGATTTTGAGTCCATACTAGAACCCTATTCTGAACAAAGTCAATCTGCCAGCCACAAATACCAAAAACATACAGCTTTTAGCGCGGGGCTATTTGTTAAATGCGCATATGATGATAACCAATCTTATTATTATAGTTATCGAGGTTCAGATTGTATAGAGCAGTTTGCTAATGAATTAAAAAATATTGCCAATGTAATCGAATCAAAATTAAAAACTGTTATACCGATGGATATTTCAGAAATACAGAAAAGAGAATTTTATGTGTCAACCCACTGTCATATTTGCGAAAAACCATTTAATTGTGATGATAAAAAAGTGCGAGATCATTGTCACTTTACAGGTAGATACCGAGGACCTGCACATGATATCTGCAACCTAAACTATAGAAACTCCTTTACGATTCCCGTCGTTTTTCATAACCTAACTTCCTATGACTCACATTTCCTTATTAAAGACTTAGCTAAAACGGCCGGTGATATATCCCTACTACCAATAAATAAAGAAAAATATATATCTTTTACAAAAACCGTTAATGACACCTCAGTAAAGTTTCGTTTCATTGATTCATTTAGATTCATGGCATCCTCATTAGACAAATTATCTTCATATCTAACTAAGGGTGAACTAACAAATTTGAGAAAAGAGTTTATAAATGTCAGTGATGAAAAGTTTGATTTACTTATACGAAAAGGGGTCTTTCCATACGACTATATAGATTCTGCAGATAAGTTATTGGAAACTGAGCTACCACCTAAAGAAAAGTTTTATAATAAATTAAATGACTCTAATATAAGCGATGCTGATTATGCACATGCTATAAATGTCTGGACAAAATTCAATTGCCATAATTTAGGTGATTATTCAGATTTATATTTAAAAACTGACGTAATGCTTTTAACCGATATTTTCGAGAACTTTCGTCAAAAATGTCTCAATATCTACCAATTAGATCCTGCGAACTACTATACACTACCCGGATATACCTGGGACTGTATGCTCAAGTATACAAAAGTAGAGCTGGAATTATTACAAGACGTGGATATGCTTCTGTTTATTGAACGGGGAATACGGGGTGGAGTTAGTCAGTGTTGTAATAGATTTGCGACGGCCAATAATAAATTCATGTCGGGGTATGACCCATCAAAAGAATCATCCTATCTAATGTATTACGATGTTAATAACCTATATGGTTGGGCAATGAGTCAATATCTACCATCAGGGGGGTTTAAATGGGTAGAAAATTTCGATAATTTTAATGTTTCAGCGGTATCTGACGAATCACCAGAGGGGTATATTCTTGAAGTTGATTTAGAGTATCCGGAACATCTACATGACAAACATAAAGATTTACCTCTTTGTCCGGAACATCTAGTACCCCCGGGATCAAAATTACCAAAATTAATGACGACACTCCATCATAAAACTCGATATGTCATTCATTATCGTAATTTGAAGCAAGCTTTAGATTTAGGTGTTAAGCTAACAAAAATACATCGCATCCTAAAATTCAAGCAATCACCTTGGTTGAAAAATTATATTGATCTTAATACGAAACTTCGCGCGGCATCAATGAACGAATTTGAAAAAAATCTATATAAATTATTAATAAACGCTGTTTTCGGTAAGACGATGGAAAATTTGCGGAAACATCGAAATGTAAAGTTAGTATCGAAATGGTCAGGTAGATATGGAGCTAAAAATTACATTGCAAGTCCTAATTTCCATAGTCGTGCAATTTTTGATGAGCACCTAGCTGCCATTGAACTAAACAAGTCCGAAATAATTTTCAACAAACCCCTATATATCGGGTTATGTATTTTGGATATTTCAAAAACTTGCGTATACGACTTTCACTACAATTTTATGTCCAAAAATTTCAACAGTAAACTTCTATATACAGACACAGACAGTCTGATATATGAAGTAAAATGTGACAATATTTATGATGAAGTTGTAAAGGCACACATATCTAAATTCGATACTAGCGACTATCCGGCAAATAACCAATATGATATTCCATTGTTGAATAAAAAAGTCCCCGGTTTAATGAAAGACGAATGTTCAGGCGCCATAATGACTCATTTTGTAGGCCTCCGCTCAAAAATGTATAGTTTACAAATAGAGGGGAAAGAGTGTATTAAAAAATCTAAAGGAATCAAAACTAATGTGGTAAAAAACACTATTTCATTCAAAGATTATCAAAAATGTCTTGAGACTAAAACCGAACTATATAGAACACAACGAACGATTCAATCACATCTACATAACGTTTACTCGGTGGAGCAAACTAAAATTGCTCTAAGTCCATATGATGATAAGCGTTATCTTTTAAATGACTCTACCGACACGTTACCTTGGGGCCACTACTCAATTATAGAATAATTTAATAGTTACCAAAACATTTATGTATTATTATTATTATTATTATTGTATTTCTTGTAATAAAATATTATATATAACCTGTGTCTGTGTTTTTCTTATAAGGTAAATAAAACTCATATGTATCAGTGGTGGTGGTATAATAGAAAATTTGATATATTTTTTATGATATAAATATTTTCAAGAAAGAAGTGATATTTTGTCTACATATAATACATTTATCAAAAGTAACTGAGCAATCAGTACAACAAACTACATGTTTACAAGGTATGAAAACCACAGAGAGTTCATTTTCTAAACAAACTTTGCATAACAGTTTATTATCACAATCACTTTGCTCAATTTTAACATCATCAGGTACTGCTACTACTGCCTCTAATGATGATGATGAGTAATCCGTTTCATTTTTGAGTTGATAAAATTCACATTCCTTATTAAAGAGGGCGTGCTGTGCCCATATGTCATATCCAGAACGCCAGTCTTTTAACCCTAAACCACAGTGAAAACATAATACTTGATCACCTTTGCCGGTATAGTAGAATCCTGCCTCAGCTAAATCTTTTGGTTGTTGTTTAATTTGAATGGGCCAATCATCAAACGTTTTCAAACGACTTTCCACAGTCATTTTATCTGTATAACGTGGACTTCTCTTTTTCTCAATAAATCGTTGAATATCATTTTTATTAAAAAACGGGCAATTAGGGCTCCACTTTAAATGATCTGCTGTAGGATCATCATCTGACAACCAATCACACCCCTCAATACCGCACATGGAACAGTATACAATATCATCTTGATTGGTATAAATAAAGCCAGCTAGAGCAAGTTCAGACTTTGGAAATTCTGATGTCCAATTTGCAAATGTATTTAATCTTTCAACATATAGCTCATCCATTGTTCACAACTTACAAACCACTACTGAAGTAAAAATAATAAGACAGTTTATATATTTAAAATATTTATTCAAGCATTAATTATAAACATTTTTCTATCTAAATCACCTAAAACCATAGATCTATTGAAAAATAAACATTCACGAATACAATGCATTTGGATAGAAGAGGATGGGAACAAGTTACATAAGTAAAACATTACATTTTCTGAACAAAGATCATAATCACTTTCACATAGTATGTTGTTAGTAATATTCAAGAAATTATTGTAGAAACCAGCAAAGTCTAAGCTATGTAATATATTCATAGTAGATATCACAAGTCCATTAATGTTTATAAATTCACGAACAGTATTTTCAGCTAGATAAAATGTAGTAAAACCATTAGTCACTTTTAACATCTTGGTGTTCATATATGGGGATTTGCTGATATTGAAATTTGCGAATTCTACTTCTTCTTCTTCCACCTCGATACCACTATCATTATCATTATCGAAGTAGTCATTGGCAAACTGTTTGAGGGTGGTGATACAGTCACACCATTCTTCTTCGTTAAACGAAATGTGATGGGTTTTATTAATTAACTCATTAGCGGTCATTAATACTCGTACAGCTGGGATATAATTTCTTGCAGCACTAAATCCAGTTATTATTTTATACTCAGACATATTTACAGTAAACGCACGTTCGTAGATATACTTTTCTTCTTTTTGAGTCGCCTCACGATATTGTTCAGAAATTCTATCGATTTCCTGCCAATGATCGAAATCTTCGGAGAACGAGGGGCTAGGTGTGCTTGATGCCATTTTTCTTTCACAACTAACTGAATAATTACTAATCTCGACGAGTACATAAGATCATGCGCCCCCTATAACACGTTTGAGGAATCACAAAGGGCCCCCTAAGCAGATCGAATCTGTGCTAGTTTTCCATATGATTATATGCTATTTTAGCTGTTTTTTAAAATCTATTTGAACTGTCTATCCAACTGTTGTGAGTTTTATCAAACCCCAACCACTTCACCAGGACTTTATTACCACGCTTGCGCAATACTTTTTCCACCAAATAAATGTCAGAGTGTTTAGCCTTTTGTAATTCTTCAGCGTAAAAGCCACCGCTGATGGGGCTACCACGTAAATCTTCTAGGAGGTATGTAATTGGATCGGTGATGTGAACTTTTACGACTTTAAATAATTCTGTGGTCCAATTTGGAGTATATCCTTTTTCAAACACATGCTTATACTTGCTTATGCGCACAAGGTCACCCACTTTATATTTTGGTTTATCCACCGCCATCTTAATATGATTATAAACTGAATTTAAAATTTCTTTTTCATTCTCTTCATCTATTTCACAAGGTTTCTTGCCTGTAGTTTGATGGCGCTGTTTATTGTAATTATCAGTTATTTCCGAAAGTATGTCTATCCATCTATATGTACCGTTTAAACTAAAGTACTTGTACAATTTCTCCTTCAGAGTTCTTATGACACGTTCCACAATGGCGGCTTTTTTCACACTAAACGTACTATAATGGTTAATCGCATGCTTCTTCATTAAACTTTTAAAATGAGCATTATAAAATTCTTTTCCCTGATCCGACTGTAAATTCTTTGGTGTACGTTTGCTACATCTAAATATATCAGATACAGCTCGCATCACCTCATCACCTGACTTGGTTTTTATAGATCTGGTCCAAACAAATTTTGAAAAGCAATCAATCAACACTAATATATATTTAAAATTTTTATTTTCCCGCGCATAATTACCCATCTCAGCCAGATCCATTTGCCAAAGATCATCTAGACCTTTTATAATAGTACGTCTGCGCTTGAAATTTTTTCTAACAGGTTTATGTAATTCGTTTACCAGCTGAGTTTTTTCCTTTGAATGAACCTTCATCTCTCTCTCTCTCTAGTTAACCGTATGATTCTCTACTGTATCAAGTCTAAAGTTAACTATACGATTCTCTAGCAAATCAATTCTATTCTGAACAGTTTTTTGAAAATCTTTTAATTTATTCTCTATGCTTGTTAAATCTTTATCAATTTTACCGTCTTGCTCGACAACTTTCTCTTTTATAAGATTCTTTAAATCATATTTGAGGTTAGTAAGTTCATAATTTATATCATTTTTCAAATCGCTAATATTTTGTGTAAGCACGACCCTTACTTCAGTAGCATCAGAAACAATGGCTTTCCGTATTTTTTTAAGCTCTTCATCATACTTAGTTTTATAGGATTTTGTATCTAAATCAATTTGCTGATTAATACTCTTTGTAACATCATCAACTTTCTGTTGTAATTTTTTTATTTCATCATCATACTTGCGCTTATAAGTTTGCGTATCTAAATAAATCTTCTGATTAATCATATCCGGTATGACATTCATTGCTGTATTAATTCTAGACTCCAAATCTCGAACATTATCCACAAACGCTTTACGTTCCAAATCTGAATGTTTAGCTACAATAATCGGAATAGTATTTTTTACAGTATCTATTTTCTTTAACAAATTCTCATTATTAGTATCAACATATTGTTTATTAACACAATCAGATGATTCTGTGGGGCTTTTAACATTACATAATTTTAAATTTTCCACGTCTATATTTCCATCGCTGGTGAAAATAAAACCATGACGATAGGGTGAAAGTAAATGGGAACTGTCACTGCTAGTGGGGGATCCACTAATAATAGACCTACCGAACTTGTCTACACTCATGATGTAAATGGTGTTAATTAGCAAAATCGCAAATATTTAAGCGATAACACCTATTTCCTTAAGTTCTGATATTATAGCTAAAATCTCATTATCATGAGAGTCTGTATTTCCAGCCGTCTTTGAAGCCATTAAGAGTCTTAATCTGTCAATGAGTTCATTCACATCGTCCCAATAGACATATTCTATAGGTTTTTCATTGTATACAGCTGTACTCATACCATATCCGCTTTTCGATGGTGTGTGATACGACTTACTTCTAGTTTTATTATATAGCGGTTTTATTATATGTATATATTTGTTAGATCTATTTCCCCTGGATTGTCCCTGTGGATTGTAGTCGCGTTTGTGAGCGCTAGTTAGATCTAGAATTTCTTTATAATTTTTCAAATCAATATTATTATAACCTTTAGGATTTTTCATAAATATTAAATCGTATAAACCTCTAGTATCTGCATATGGTCGACCATCGATTATTAATTCACTATTAGCTCCAATCTGCAACTCTTTATTACCCATAAATAATTTATTAGTCACAGGATCAAGACGAGCACCAAAATTTTCATCATAGTCATCCCTATTGCTTAAAAATCCCTCAATGTAATATCTTGCATGTTCTGGAAATTGATTTAAAAATTCATCTAATACAGGTTTGTTATTTTTAAGCAAATCATCATATTCTGCTTTCATTTCTCCAAACGTCTTTTCCGCCTCATTGTCATAATCATCATCATCATCTTTTTCAGGAAAAACTTCACCGATCACCTCATCACGCAAAAATTGAACCGGAGGTTGTGTAGACGTACTAGGTTGTTCTTTAACTTTACTGGGTGTGGTGGTGGGGGTAGTAGGTAGCATACTTTTAGATGTGTTCACTTTAATATCATGTAGGGGTTCTACAATTGGCTTTAATAGTCTATTGATGGATTCATCCTCTTCAGCCTTCCCCAATTTTAAAGCTAAATATTTCTTTTTGATCGCCTTCGATACATCGATAATTTTCTTTTTAAGCAATTTATCCCTATTCAATTCAAATGGCTTCAACTTAATAGGTTTATACTCCTCTAGAGTTTTTTTCTTCATGATAAACAGCTTTTAACTGGGTCTGGTCCGGGAACAGTTGTTCTGGGAACAGGGGGTCTGTTTCTGAAACAGGGTTGTTTAACAGCTTTTAACTGGTCTGTTCTGGAAACAGGCTGTTTAGGTAACAGGGTCTGTTTGCGAAACAGGTCTGTTTAACAGCTTAAAACAGCTAAAAAACAGCTAAAAAACAGCTTTTAACTGGTCTGTTCTGGAAACAGGCTGTTTAGGTAACAGGGTCTGTTTGCGAAACAGGTCTGTTTAACAGCTTAAAACAGCTAAAAAACAGCTAAAAAACAGCTTTTAACTGGTCTGTTCTGGAAACAGGCTGTTCAGGAAACAGGGGTCTGTTTTAATGGGCTGTATCTGGAACAGGGTCTGTTTCGGAAACAGGTTGTATTTGAAATAGGTCTGTATATAATAACGGGTATAACAGTAATGGTTCTAACTGATGTTTCAAATACATATATACCTGTCAAACCCTTTACGGTATCGACCATTATTTATATCATAGTCTTTAACAATTACCAGTGCACCATAGGTCTCGTTCCAGCATTCGGCACATAGTTTTTCAAATTTCTCAAACTCCATATCTGGGGCTACATGATCATCAAATATATGTTTAAGATTCAGCCGATCCTGCCTGAATAAGATTATACAATTACAATTATCTCTAACCAGATGTTTTTGAATACGCGTGTAGGTCTGACAGAGATAGAAACTATCAACAAGTTTGTGTCGGCCCATAGAGAAGTACGCTCTTATTTTATCCTGCTTATCACAAGCTACATCATCGAAAATGAATATAGAATTAGTTCTAGCTTCAGACGGATCGATTATTTCCTCACTATCTGCATATGGAAAGTAGCTAACACCTTTTACTTTTCTTAATACATCTTCAAGCAATTTATATTTAGGCTGATATAATGATTTAGAATATACATATACGTTTTCAAACCACAAACCGTTAGGATTAAACAATAAGCTTAATAGTAAATTGGTTTTTCCACAGTTACTAGGTCCGCATATGATCGTTCTTAAAGCGCTGGGAAATAACGGACCATGTTTTTCGGTTACAGGCTGTTGTGAGAAAATGTCCAAGTTCTCCACGGGGAGTGACACCTGCTGCTTAAGAAGGCGCATTGTAGACTCTTGTGTTTGATGTTATAAATTTATATATATACTGTACTAATGCTCATTATCAGTCTAGATGTCAACGTTGAAACACGGTGGTGCTGGTGTGGTAAACTCCATAATTAATAAACTGCCATTTGAATTACACCTACCTGGATATCAGTACTGTGGACCTGGTACAAAGTTGGAGAAACGCTTGCGTCGAGGTGACCCTGGAATTAACGACCTTGATAGAAGCTGTCGCAATCACGATATAGCCTATAGTAAGAGCTCTAATATACAGGATCGACACAAGGCTGATTACGAACTAGAGCAGCGTGCCTGGGAAAGAGTTAAGTCTAAGGACGCTAATTTGAAGGAAAAAGCCGCCGCTTGGGCTATTGTTAACACCATGAAAGTTAAAAGAAAGATGGGTATGGGTGCTAGACATCGTAAAGTTGGTTTTAAAAAGACCATGAGTAGAGTTGAAAAACTAATGAAACAGCCCAAGGATAATAATTTAAGATCAAATACTAGGATTGCTGTAAAAGCAGCGAGACAAGCTGTGAAAAGTGTGGGTGGTCGAAAAAAGATTAAAACACCTCGTGTACTATCACTACCGAAAAGCGGTGGATTTTTGCCATTAATACCAATCTTCGCTGGATTGAGTGCCTTAGGAGCCTTGACAGGCGGTGTTTCTGGAGTTGCTAAGGCCGTTTTAGACGCTAAGGCTGCGAAGAAAAAATTAGAGGAGGCTGAAAGACATAATCAAACTATGGAAGCTATAGCTCTTGGTAAAAAAGGATCCGGACTGTACTTAAAACCATATAAAAGGGGGCTGGGACTCTATTTGAAAAAGCAACAGCAAAAAAACTGCCAGTGAAGCTACCCAAAAGAGCCCTCTTCGATGTAGATTTGATAAAGTATGCTAAAAAATTGAAAATACCACATTTCAGAGGTATCTATATGCGTAACTCTTTACCTCAGACTCCTAGAAGATATGAGAGTGCTATTATTAATCTTGATGTACAAGAGGGTCCCGGAACACATTGGGTAGCTTATAAAAAGCATAACGATAAAGTTGTTTATTTTGATAGCTTCGGTGCACTAAAACCACCAGTAGAACTAGTACGTTACTTTGGCGATAAATGTAAAATACGATTTAATTATGATAATTATCAAAATTTCAATACAGTTAATTGTGGTCATTTATGTTTGGAGTTTCTTTATAAAAATGATGATGTCTAATAAGTTTCATTCATTATGTCACAGATATTCACGATAAGAGGTCGAGGTCAAGAAGATCGAGGTACCACTCTCTCTGTCAATTTCACAACCCCCATCGAATTGAATCCTCAGTACGATTACGCATTAGCTCTTATTGGTTTTCACACATATAATAGTATTCCTAATATCGAAGAAGAAGTTAATAATAAGCTCTACTATTGGGAACAAGGTGATAGAACTAAGGAAAAAGTAATTTCCATTCCTACTGGATCATATGAGATTCATGATATTGAGACTTATCTTCAGAGTCAAATAGTACCGAAAGGAGCTAAAGATCCGAATGAACATTTCTCATTGAAGCCTAACAATAATACTCTCAAGTGTGAAATTAGGAGCAAACACGAAATAAACTTCACACCCACTGACAGTTTAGCCAGTTTGTTGGGTTATTCGGCTAGAGAATTAAAACCTGATATTTTACATCAATCTGATTTGCCTGTACAGATAGTAAAAGTTATAACCATCCATATAGACTGCAATATCACCACAGGAGCTTTCTACAATAACAATCCATCACATACGATTTTCGAATTCGCTCCATCTGTAAATCCAGGATACGCTATTAACATTGAACCAAAGAATCTAATATTTCTTCCAGTAAATAACAAACGCGAGATAAATAACATTACTTTGGAGATACTTGATCAAAATTCTGAAAGTGTAAATTTTAGAGGTGAAGAAATTGTGGTAAGATTGGAATTAAAGAAAATATGGGCTTAATATTTACGCCCCTGTATATAAGCAATAACTTTTCCACTCAACCTCAATCAGTTGTTACTAGCTGTACGAGGACGAGGGTGGGTTCATCATCATCATCTTTGTCTTTGAAAAACATCTTATACTTAAAATCTTTGGGCTATCATGTTAAACGAACTTCAGTTGTTCCAAGATCCTCAGTTCGATGATTCTATCATTAGAGCGGAGGTTCACACTTATCACCCATTCGTAAAATCATTTGGTAATAATGATGAGATTGAAATTACAATTAATCAACTGGATGCTTTATTGGCGATGCCTGAGGCGGCTATATCGATTGAAGGAACCTTGAAAAAAACTGTTGGCAATGGAACTGTTGCATTCACTAATAATGCTGGAGCTTACTTATTTGACTCCATTAGTTATGAGATAAATGGCGTAGAAGTGGATCGTGTTCGAGATCCAGGTACTGTAAGCTTGGTGAGAGGTTATCTAACCTATGATAAAGATGACGAAACTCTTAGTATCGCAGGCTGGAATTTTCCCGAAGGTCAATTGGTAACTTATCATCCTACAGATAATACATTTTTTATGAGAATTCCCTTAAGTCATTTGTTGGGAGTATTTTATGATTATAAGAAGCTTTTGTTTGGAGGAAAGCAAACCATAAGATTGGTGAGAGCTCGAACAGATGTTAATTGCTTTAAAGTATCCGAAGAAGATACGGGGGCCGAATTAAATATAACAAATATTGATCTAAAGGTTAAACATGTGTTTGTAAATGATGCATTAAAACTGAAATTGCTAGCCCCAATAAACAGCGATACGCCGATTTTTATTACATTTAGACAGTGGAGCTTTCATGAAAATACTGCTTTGGTAACTGGAGCCTTGAAACAATATTGGGCGATTAAAGCATGCTCAAATTCGGAAAGTCCTAAAGGTGTATTTATAACATTTCAAACTGATCGAAAAGATCAAAAGACGAACGATATCACATACTTTGATAACGCTGATATATCTAACATAAAATTATATATCAATTCTGAATATTATCCATACGAAAATCAGCAATTAGATTTTTCAACTCGAAAATACGCTGAAGCATATCACATGTATACAGAATTTTGTAAAACATTGGCAGGTAATAACAGACCCATGTTAGATTTTGTAGCCTTCAACAACCATGCTATATTTGCTATTGATTGCTCTAAAAGAAACGATAGCATAAAATCATCGACTATTGATATTAAATTGGAGATTGAAACTAGACAGCCATTCCCAGCTAATACGAGGGTAACTTGTGTTCTGATTCACGATCGCGTGGTGGAATATTTACCGCTTAGTGGAGTCGTAAGGAGTGTAATATAAGATGTATGTCAAGTAATTCCAGTCAGTCTACACCCAGCCACCATGAAGATAATAATCGTTGATATTCAGGGCTTCAATTTGCCAGATTTTTATCCGAAAGAAATAACATTTATGAGTGGACAACAAACAGCTCATTATCTATTGAAGCCTCCATTCCCGATTACCACATTGAATAATCAAGTGCGAAAACAGATAAAATATTTAGAGAATAATTGTCACGGTCTGAAATATGATGCCGGCTGCATAGTCTATGATCAATTGGATGATATATTACGTAATCACTTGCTGAATAATAATGCCGACATTGTATATCTGAAGGGACATCAAAAACATGAATTTCTCAAAAATAAACTATTTGAACTGGAGGAACAAATACCATCATCAGCACCTGACATTATCAACGTGGAAAATATTATTGACGCACCTAATTTCATTAAAGGCGCACCCTGTTGCTTTAATCATATTAATTACAAATCCATGTGTAGTTTAACAAACTGTAATTTACTTTATAATTGGCTATATTTATCTTTACCAAAATAAAAATTATGTAAAATATAGATTTGTTCTCATTTCATCCCCCACCCCACACTCCCCTTATATATATAATAGTATACATTTCATCATAAGCATAGTATAGTGTGACAGCATAAACTAGAAACATGACTTACTCTTGCTATATTTATGTCGAGTTTTATGATAAAAATGGTGATCTTCTTAAAAAAGAGTGCGTTGAAATGCGTAGACTTGCATGTACTGAAGAAACATTCCATCTAACAGACATGAATTGTTCATACATTATAGTAGCAGGATGTTATGAGGATTGCGATTGTCCACGAGGCGAGTTCTCGTTAAATGATGTTATTAAAAGTGAGGTTAGAAAGACATTGTGAGCAGTTGGACGAGTTAAAAGAACTTATAAAATTGTATAATCAAAAACAGTGTATGTTCTCCAGATTCCAAAAATTGAGTGTAGAAAAGGACAATGAACAGCTATGGAATCGAAAAGTATTTATGAATTTAACACGTTTTAATACGTCATCAGAGTTCAAACAACGTCACATTACCCCAACTAGAGTATAAATATATAGTTACTTGAAGAATTACTTAGTTTATTGGTAATTATGGCTTTGTTAAGTCCTCATTTCATAATTTTGTATGCTGTGCTTCAAAATATCATATACATACATCAGCCATATGGTTCTAAAGAGGTATTCATATGTTTCGATAAGGATGGATTGAAAAATGATAGTTGGCCTTCAAAATGGACGAGGATGACGCCATATTCAGCTAATAACATACCTACTTTTGTAGCATCAATGTCCAATGATGTAATACAATACAAGTTGAAAATACGCTTTCAGGATAATACCATGGGAGATGTGGCTTGGAAAATGTTAAATAATTGTTCATATGATGCTGCTACTACCCCCACTTACACACCACCACCACCACCACCATCTCAATTTAAAGCAAGCATTATCCCAAAAGAATTTGAATCAATGTTAGGTTTGCTGTACTACATTACAGTTTGTTCCACGATAATAATACTAAAGTGCATTATTATATTTATCCAGAAAAATATAAAAGTTGAAAAAGATGTGGATGTTTTACAGTGAACAGAATAGGAGTAAAGCTGAGGATTTACAAAGTGCTATTGAACGCTTACGAGATGAAATTTTAGCGCTAATATTTAGCGAACAACATGATAATATATACTGTTGTGACTCCATCCAAGACGATGTTGACCGCAATAAAGCATGTGAAGAACAAGTACAGATGTATAGGAAAGCTTTGGATTTGTGCGACAAGTTACTCGATGGAAGCCTAAGTATCCAGAAATTTTGTCGTGAAATGATTGCGATCGATATGAAGCAATTTCTAATTAATATTAAAATGTATATACCACAAAAATACATTCTTCTATTTGATATATATGATGACGATGAATAAAATATTATACTTATTTTGTTGTTTTATTAGCTGCACTCAGCCTATATGTTTGTAATAATCAATCCCCCGCTTGCTCGACGTTTATGATAAAAAATTCAATTATTAAGTTTTAACAGAGAAATTACGATGTTATCACATCCGTTAATCGTTTTCAAGGTGAATGCTTGTGTTTTTATTGAAATTAGTCGCTCATTCTAACGGCTTTTTTTGTTATCACCGCAAAATTGTAACGGTTTATTTCGCAAATTTTCTTATCACATGCTGCAAATTTTTTTTAATTATATAAGAGAATTTGCGACGTAATCGTTTCAAGGTGATTTAGCGTTTAAAAACATTTGTTGGGCATTAGATACAGGGCTGCCACCCTCATCAGCTTTGAGCTATAGCGTCACACCTGTTTTTTCCTTTCAGTGACCGTCATGGAACATATTTACTTTAAATTCAAATATCAAGCCGAATTCTACTCTAATGATGAAAATTTAGTTAAATTAGTATTCTAGACGTCGAGACGAATCGTTTGATACCATACATCACGGGTTTCTGAAGACCGGAAGTAGGGACCGGAAGTTGTTATTTTATTGCAGATTCTAGCATGTTTCGAGTTGAGGAACATATCTATATACTTTGAATTCACATATCAAGCCCCAAAGCCCATTTTTTTGGCACTCGGATTTAAAATTTTGTTAAATTAGTATTCTAGACGTTGAGACGAATCGTTTGATACCCCACATCACGGGTTTCAGAAGACCGGAAGTGGAGACCGGAAGTTGTTGTTTTATGACGTATTTCGAGTTGAGGAACATTTCTATATACTTTAAATTCACATATCAAGCCCCAAAGACCATTTTTTCGCACTTGGAATGAAAATTAGTATTCTAGACATCGAGATGAATCATTTGATATCCCACATCACGTGATCAGGGCCACCATGTTTTTTTTTCTACTGCGCATGATCAGGACCGCCATGTTTTTTTCTCTCATACCTACATGATTTTTCTCATACCCACTGCGCATGATCAGGGCCGCCATGTTTTTTTCTCTTCATGCAGCCATGTTTTTTTCTCATACCTACTGCGCATGATCAGGGTCGCCATGTTTTTTTCTCTTCGTGCCGCCATGTTTTTTTTTCTTCGTGCCGCCATGTTTTTTTCTCTTCGTGCCGCCATGTTTTTTTCTCACCTTCAGCAGCCTCTGGACCCCAGCCCCCAGAGATCATCCCCCCCCAGACTTCATCCCCTGGTCACTTCTTGTACCTCTTGTACATCCCCTGGTCACTTCTTGTACCTCTGGATGGTCGCTCTTGATGAACATGTGCCATCAGCAGTTTGACAGCTCACTTCCGTTGCGGAATCGGCTTTGCTCATCTACTAACTTTATATCGTGCGTAGAATCTCTTGATTGATTATCAGCATCACAATCGTATACAGCACATCTCATTTTCGACGATTTCTTAACATTTCAAACCCAAAAATATCCGCAACAACTTGACAATTCTACCTGACACTCCTGACAGCCGGGCGTTTAATGGCGTCCTAGCTCACCGACTGACGTCATGAGCTGCGCGATATCTTATCTCTTATTTATTGTATCATGCAAATATAGTATAAGAGCTGCTTTCCATTTGCCATAAAGTGCTGTAATGTACGGTATCGAGTTGTACTAAACTGGATTTACGCTTTCCATTTGAAAAATACAAAGCGTCCCTGACTGTACTAAAATTACATTCCCCCGTCCCCTATAATGTCCACCGGATTTTTGAGACGTTCTGTACCAGCAAGCGCAGTAGCGCCAAGTGCGAAATTTGATTGTTTTGTTTGTGTCGGGTTGTAACGTAATAAAGGTTATGTCATTCGTTGTGCTTATTTTCGTTCGTGGTACTACTTTTATAAAAATATGGAAAATAATTGTTCATCAACAGTAAACTTGCGTCGAGTGTGTGTTCCTTTTGACCAGATCGAAGTATAGTCAGAGAAGAAGGATCGTTCTTCTCTGGTATAGTAACGTACAGTATAGAATGGTACAGTACTACAGTAGGTACTGAACAATTAGAATTACAAATGGAAAGCAGCTAAGGATAATGGTATGTCAGGTTGCCGTCCAATTTGTGTATCTACTGCGCATTACGTCACTCAGTTTAAAAAACGTCGAAAGTCAGTTGTGATTCCGCACATTTAATCTTTATTTTAATATTTTTAATAGTGTTAACGAATAGCACCATGCTTGTTTGTGCTGTGGCTGGGTGTAACAATTATTACACGAAGACAAAAAGGTACTGACATCAAGTATTTTACATTTCTCCGCGTTGAAAAGCTCGCGAAAGTATATGGATCAGCGATAAGATTAATTTGAAAAATAGCAGGTTAATTTTTTATTTCGCCGGTTTATCCTTTTCATTACCTATTGTCTGTTTATAGCACGTATTTCTTCTGTACATTTCAACCCAACAGAATCAACAGATTTTGAAATTTCTTTAATACAGCAGATGTTGTTATATTCTCCCCAGAAACAGTAGAAATTGAGGATCTGATGCAGTTCCAACTGTTAATGCCTGGTGTTGTTTCTTGACTGTCGTAAAAGGAAAATAAATTGTGATAGATCGTTTAGGATGGAAAAAATATTAAAAATAGACTACTAATTTTAGGTTAGAATTCCAACTAACAAAAAGCGTCTTATTTTATTAGATTAAGCCAATTAAAACTTTATTAATAATGCACTGAACAAGATTTTAGTTGATAGTACAGAAATTAAGTAGAAATTTTAATAAACTTGACATAATATTCGATAATTTTAGAAAATACATATTTTTGAGGTTAATTGTGATGTCACCCCTGCCACTTTTTAAACTGAGTGACGTCACCGTGCCTGCGCGCGGGCATACCAAAATAAATAAAGATATATTGCGCATGTGGGAGGAGCCAAGCGATCAGTTGGCGTACGTCACCTGGTGACGTTTCTTGCTGTGTACTTTATTGTTCTTCATTATTTTGGCGTGCTTTGAGTGGTTATATCTTAAAAAAAGTGTTTAAATTATTGATAAAAATGTATTGTGCGGTGGCAAATTGTAAAATAAGCAATCAAACCAAGTGGTGGCGGCGGCATTAGCTGATAATTAATCAAACAGAAAACGTTGAAAATGGGTTGAAGAGTGATCACTTAAACAAGGAGACAATTTTTTCACGTAAGACTCTATCAAATGAGTTATAGAACCAGGTGGTTGGTTTAATTATCTGCGGATGAACGAAAAAACAAAAGAAATCACCCTACGGCGTGGACACTCCCGACACTGTTAATCGTCGTTTTACCTGCGTGGCCGACTTACACGAGCACGTTCAAAATGGTTATAATCAACCGTTGGCAGATATTGAATGCCAGCGCCGACAAGAAGGACGGTTTTCAGCCACACACCTCAGGTTTGTGACTGCTTTTTACCCGTACAGTTTTACCCGAGCGGGCAAAATTGCTAAAAAAAAGAACGCAGTCTGTTGTATGTTGGGGCATATAGATGGTTTAAAATCTTATAAGAATAACAATATGAAGGATATCGATCCTATATGGTTCTGTATCGAAAAAGTACTTACCTATTAAACTAGTCATAATTGTTTTACAGGAAAAATATCTTCTTGCAGTTCTGCCACAATTTAATATTTTTATTTTTTTGTTTGTTTTAATATGCCATTATGTTAAATATTGTCATGTAATTAATTGTAAATATTAAATATAAATACACAAAATGCTTTTTTTTTATTGTGGTAAATACTTAAAATAGAGACATAAAAACAAAAAAAAATACAGAAATATTCAATAAGGTTATTTATCTAAATAAGCTACAAGTGCAGGATTAGACACAAAATCAAACCAAAATTTCCGGGTATGTTTAGGAAGCATACCCATTTTCCAGTATGTAGGTAATAATGGACTTATGATTAAGTTCAATTTGTGGAGTTTTCGAATTATTGTTAATTGAAGTTGCAAAAAGTATGTTTTCCGATTTTTTATTTGAATCGCTACCAAAATGAAGCTAGAGAGAGAAAAACTGCTTTGGACCTTTTTTGTAGAGCATTAAATTCCCAACAAAAGAAGCCTTGACGGCACAAGATTTCTAAAAGTAATAATCTTGTTGACGACGTACCTGCATAGTCCACCGTTCAGAAGCGATTATAATTAATTAAAATCATAAATAAACTTAATACATTTTTTTCCATATCATGAACCTAATAAAATTTTAAAATAATAAATGATTTAAGGGAAAAATGCTCGTTTTCGAAGGTAAAATCAAATTGCGATGCACCTCGAATCGGATTATTTTAAACTCGTATATCACGCGGCCATTACAAAGGTGCGGTAACAGGTAACAGCTACCTAATCAACGCGAGATTTTGATCGGTGACCGGTGAAAGCTGAACTGTACAGGTTTGGCATCGCGGACTTTTTTGTAGGAAATTTAATGCTCTACAAAAAAGGTTCTAAGCAATTTTCCTCTATCTAGCTCCATTTTGGCAGCGTTTCAAGTTAAAGACCGGAAAATATACTTTTTGTAATTTTATTTAACAATAATTCGAAAATGCCGCAAATTTGAGATGCACAAATTGAACCGAATTGAACCTAATCATATTTACATTATTACCTATCGGAAAGTGAAGATCCTACGCTTATAATTATGATACAATAAACATTCTATCATGAACTACAATGCCATTAATTTAAATTTGTGGCTCTAGGTGACGTCATGCGCAAAGCAGACGAATTTCGGACGGCTATCGATCATGTCTTGTAATTTATTGTATCATGCCCCCTACTAGTGGCCAAATACCAAACTTTGACAGACGAGTAATGTTGTTTGTTTACACTAGTGTATTTATCGAATTTTACACCGGTTTTTTAATTTTATGTTGTTTATTCCACACAATGCCGAAGAAAACAGTGTATAACACGAATTGTTGTGTGCATAATTGTCATTCAAGAACAATACAACCTCGTACACTTTAAGAACACAGCAGAAATCTTGCATTTCCCAGACAATCCAGCTTTGCACGAACATTTGAAATTTCCGATTTCCACTTTGTCTTCCTCAAAAGTTTGTAAACAAAGAGCGAAAATGTTTATAACTTTGTGTTCTATAGATGATGTTATGCCACATAAAATCAATGTTTAGCATTTAGCACTTGTTCACCTTCACTCACACATCTACTATTTGGGGTAGCATCTAAATAAGAAAAAAGAGTACTTAAACCTAAAAATTGTTCTTTATCTTCACTGTCGCCCATCGCGCTACTAAGTAATTCTGAAATAACACAGATAAATATTGAGAAAATAGTCTAAACCTTATTGAATTTACTTACCTACTGTCAATTTATACTAAAGCCAAAAAGAGTAGTCAGTAGAGCAAAAAATTCACCGGAAATTCTTCAAAGTATTTAGCTGTTATGGAATACAGAAGCGGCAGCTCGTTTTACCATATAATCCCATATAATTCAGAGAAATATATCCAGTTTTATCCGCCTACCAGAGATGAAAACCACAACTAGGTCATTATATGTTTAATTGGTATAGTCAACCAAATATAGTACATGCTTGAACGTGCCGCCTTTATACCCAATAATTTGTTCGACTATTGTAAAGGTCGTCCAGCGAGCCTAGATTAGCGCATTCAGTGGCGTCACATATGCTGCAATGCAAAAGGATGTGCATTGTTCAACTGCGTTGCTATACCTAATTCGTGGAGATAATATGGCCAGATGTAAGCATATTATTTAAAATTTAAGACATGGTAACTCATACTCATGCATAATTAACACAATCCGCTTTCATTTGTTCAAATTATGGAATTTATGAAATTCGTAAATCCGTACGCCCCTGGCTCTACTGACTACTCTTTTTGGCCCAACTATATATAATAATAATTCCCAAACTCAATTTCTCTGCTTTAAAAAACGTTAAACAACCACAAGAACTCGCAGAAAGAAATAAATTGAATGTAAACAAACTAACAATCAGCTGATCGTTACTCGTCTGATCGCAGCGCCGCCATATGCGCCGTGGTGATTTTATTTCCCAATGCCCAGCAGGCGGTAATTACAGGAACCCGATCCATTGTCTACGCATGCGCTAAAAGACGATAAAATAGGAATCGCCTATATCTTATATAACTGAACTTATTATTTCTTTACTCGCAATTTGTCAGTCGTGTGATAGCCCAGCGGAAACGAGCCGGCTTGGCAAGCAGATGGTTCCGGGTTCAAATCCCACACGTTCTTGTTTTTTTTTATTAAATGCATCAGAGGCATGATAAAGGAATTTTTTTTTATTAGATTAAAGGAATTTTTTTTTTATGAAGAGGTCTAGTGCAAGTTAGAAGCCGGAGGCAGGTTAGATATGTGTGTTATTCCCCTGATAAAGGAATTTTTTTTATTAGATTAAAGGAATTTTTTTTAACGTTCACTGGCGCAAAGACAAGTAGGCAACACATCAACAGCGCGCCGTCTTGGCGCATGCGCTGTCATGGATCGGGTTCCTGCAAATACCGCCGTCTCAATGCCCAGCCACAGAGTGGGATTCCCTCTTAACGATACGATAGCAAACGGCCATGTTTATTCGATAGATGTGATTCTCACTCCGCAACGATGGTCGTGGTCTCGTATCAAAGCTAATAAAATTGACGATACCTCTCGAGGTCTCTTGGAGTCATCCACGATATATGTATCTCTGTCTAACTCGTAGTAACTAAGGGAGACAAGGCAAGTTGACAGTATGGATTACATTTTATTGGTCTCGATTGTTGATCTGTCGAGCTTCTTTTTAGCTAGGTTAGGTTTTGGTTTTTGTTAAAACAACTTTAATGAGGTAAGGACATGTATATTTTAATTTTAATGGATAAATGTTTTTTAAAATAAAATAGCAATAATAATTATATTTACATAAAATAAAATACTAGTTTTTCACGGTCACTGCTTTTGTCAACATTGGTGGAAGAGCTATTAAGAATAAGATATCGTAATTTTTAGAAAAAAATGTCATTCAAAATGAATGATGATCTCTGGGGAGTAATACTCAATTTTATGGAGAAAAATTCCACAGTAGCCACACAAAAATATAATTTATATATATAAAACATAAACGTAAATGGCGTAAATAAATATTCTTTGACAGATGTAGGTCTCCTCCCAGTGGTCCCATTTCCCATTACTTATAATTATTTGCCATCAGCTCAAAGAAAACCGAACATTTCCCGAGGAGATGTAACTATCGTCTCGATAGGAACCGAGAATCACAACTGTCGTGTACAGCTCTCGATATCGAGTTTGCTATCGTATCGTAGCCACTATCGTATCGTTAAGAGGGAATCCCATTGCAGCCCGCTTTACTATCACAGTAGGCTGTGGCCCAGCTAAATTTTGCCACAGCACAATTCAACAGGGTTGCCAATGTGTAGGGAATCCCTTAAAATGTGGGGAATTTCAACAACTGTGGGGAATGATTCACTGTGGGGAATTATGGAGAATTTGGTTACACTTAACTTCGTAGACAGAAGAAGAGAAACACATTTTATATTTTATATTTTTTCACGAGACACGTGATTTTTTCATTCATAAACTTACCCTTGCCCAATCTACTATTCGAATGCACAAGTTCCGTATAATATCCATTTGCATTCTAACAATAGGATGGTATATCTTATACTTATTTAATCTATGGCCACAGAATTAATATAATTCTGTGCTATATGGCATCAGAATCACTTCGAAACTGTACTGGATTCTGCGCAATAACTATTTTATGTTGGTTTTTTTCACGCCAGAGATACTAAACTATCAATAAATATCGATAGTTATCGATAGTCCATTGTTTAACTATAGATATTTATCGATAGTTTCGTATCTCTACGAACGCCTAGTTTCCTGTTTTGATTATTTTCAGAACCATAACTGCTTTATTCGCTATGTGCACGGGTTCTAGTAGCGCCACTCGTGGTCAATTTTTTAATATTTGTACCCCTAATTTGTCAATGTCACTACATGATTGTCAGTGTCACGACATGACAGAATAACATAAAATAATGACCAGTATAATTTTGCGTACCATATTTAAACAAATTATACGCATTCCAATAAATTTACCAGAGGAGAGAGGTGTATTAGAGAAAGGAAGGAAATTGGCATTTTGTCACGTGAAACACGTAGAAGCATATACTCGAGCATATATGTTGATATCAGCTGCAATAATAAAACTACAGCAAAGTGCATTCGACAAACAGCTGTAACAGATACGCCTTAAACTTAATTTAGAGGTAAATAGGTACATGCTTTTACTTCACTCTTTTCAAAGCTTTGATCCACTTCGCGCGTTATTCAAGGTTGTGTTTCCGCGCAGGAAATCTGTAAAACTTTATTTTATGGAAAGTGTCACTAACACGACAGCCTAGAACACAACATTTGTTTGCAAGTAGCTTAATTTTTCCCATTTTTCATTTGTAACTGAAAAGCACTATTAAATTACGAGTCCTCATTCAAACAACAATTTTTATTACTTGATGTGATGTGGAAGAAATATATAAGAACTTTCAGTTACCATTTATCATGCACAAGATATCGGAAAATATACAGAAGTATAAAGCATTACGAAAACTTTATTATTAATATAATAAATCAATATTAAAATAAAAGTTTACACTGCTGCTAACTTCATTATACTTCTGAGTCGTTACAGCTGTCGTTAGTGTCAGTATCGCTGACGCAAATTTTATAACCTCTTATCTTGGTGTCAATAATACAATAAAAATCAATTAAACCTATTTAAAAAAATATAGAATATAAAAGAAAACACGGGTAATTGTTTAAGCATTATTTTGTCTTTACAATTTACATATCCCCATATTTAGAAACGATAATCAAACAAACAAACATACACATTATAGCTTTACCTCTTTTATTTTAATTTGGAATCCTTTGAGAAACTAAGCGTTTTTACATCCAGTTTTATTGATATATGATCACACTCGCAAAGCACAAACCCACATTTGAAATTAAGCACAAAAACGAGTTTAGAAAAATTAGTAGAATAGATTTGAAACTAAGAGAAAACTTAAGTTAAACGTCAAGTTCATTGTCAAAATAAACGAACATGAATTTTAAGTGTTTGAAGTTAGCTGCAAACTCATAATTTGAATTTTTGCGTTCTTTATTCCTATTGGAGGAAGCTTCCGCCGCTTTACATATTAATTTATAAAACTAAAATGAAGTTTTTATAAATCATACGTGGATACATATAGATTTTAACATATTTCTTAAATGTGAAATAGGTATTGGAAGTCCTTAAATAGTCTTTCAACATACTGTATCGAAGTGAATTTTAGCAGGGAGATATTGTTAGTTTTAAACAAAATATAATTATAAATGTATAAAACAGGCAGGTAAAATTTAACAAATATTAATTTACTTCAAATTAAGCCTTCTGAACCGCGTCTTTTCCGTGGTCAGGTAGATGTGGTATGTGGTATATACAGATTTTTCAAAGGCATTCGATAGAATTGATCATATCATTTTGCTTGAAAAGTTGGGACAGTTTGGCTTCAATGACAATATGAGACAATTATTCAAATCTTATTTGCAGATGAGAACTCAATATGTTTCTTACAACGGATTTAATTCCTCTAAATATGTCGCTACTTCAGGAGTCCCACAAGGGTCCAATTTGGGTTCACTTTTATTTGTTTTATTCATTAATGATTTAAATTATGTCATCCAATGTCAACAACTCCTCTTTGCAGATGATTTGAAGTTATTCACTAATGTGCATACCCTGGATGATTGTCAGAAGTTGCAGACTGATCTAGATCGTATTCAAGTTTGGTGCTTAGAAAATAAGTTACATTTAAACCCTGACAAATGTAAAGTTGTAAGTTTCACAAGGAAACAGTCAGATCATGAATATGCTTATCACATCAATACAACTATATTAGCTCGATGCACTTCTTTCAAGGATCTAGGTATAACATTTGACTCACAATTTACTTTTGTCGATCATGTAACACAAAAAATATCAGAATCAATGAAGTTCTTTGGTTTTATTGTCAGGAATTGTCGAAGTTTTACAGATGTCAATGCCTTGAAAATCCTATATTATTCATACATTCGTTCTAAATTAGAATATGGATCTTTAATTTGGTATCCCTTCTATAATTGTCATAAAGAGGCAATAGAGCGAGTTCAGAGGAAATTTCTAAAATATTTAGCATTTAAAATTGATGGAGAATATCCTCCAAGAGGCATAGACTATAACCAATTAACAGTAAGGTTTGATATTGTCAGCTTAGACATAAGGAGGAAATGTGCCTCAGTAACTGTATTGTATAAGTTATTACATGAAGAAATTGACTGTTCTGATTTGTTGGCTCAAATTAACTTTTATGTACCTAGACTGCAATCCAGGCAAAATGTTGTTTTTTATAATAGTAGAGCTAGGACAAACATATTGCTAAAGTCCCCAGTCTATGTAATGTGTGACAATTTTAATCATATTTGTCATTTATGCGATATTAATACTTGTACTTTAAAAGAGTTGACCAAACAAGCTGTAAATTTTTTTTTTTTTTTTGAATGATCCAAATAACTAAATTAAAACCTGTCTGTCATTTCTGTTAATAATACATTAAGTAATATTTATCTAGAATTTATGTATCTATAATCTTTCTACTTATAATGTTATATATTTCATAAGTTACTTATAAGTTAATTTTTATTTGTATTGCTCTGTAAATGGTTCTACTGTTGGGCAATAAAGCTATTATTATTATTATTATTATTATTATTATTATACATTTTTAAATTATGCCGCGACGAATGCAATAATCCCAATGTTGATTCGCTAACTCCTTATGTAAGAAACCGCACCGACTGCAACGTGAATATGCAGTGCCAGCCTGCACCGCGCCAACCTATGTATAGGACGTTTGAAGTCAGCTTTTCGTTCATAGCGCAAGGTAGGTAGGGATACGCGTCATCAACCGGCTATAAAACTAACAATCCGGCCGTTTAAAAATCAGTTGAGCTTACGCTCCATCGAGACCTGACCACCAGTCCAGAAGTAGTCCGCACCGAACCAGAAGGGAGCTCCGCTGCTAGAGAGAGAAAGACATTCAGTTGGCGATGCGCCCGACCCAGTCCAGACTGCCAGTCCGAGAAGAAGTCCGCACCGAATCAAGAGGAAGCTCCGCTGCTAGAGAGAGTAAGACAAATATATATTGCCATCCGAGCTTTTGCTAGTAACTTTTGTAGACAGAGTTTTTACCTGTCGCACGCTTTCCGTTTAACCGCTTTACCGTAGATTTATTTACTCGCTCCCACCGTATTATTTGCTTGCCGTTTTTCCGCTTTAGTTTGCCGCTTTTAGTTTTGCCTAGCCTGCCTGCTTTAAGTTTTGCTGTAAATATTTGTGTTTATATTTGTGCTTTATTTTTACCGTAATTATATTAAATTAATTGTAATAAATCTTAAATAAAGCTTGTTCTGTTTTTAATCCGAAATTCTGAGTTTTCTTTATAGGTTAATTAGACCCCTGGCTTAACCGTGTCTTCACTGCAGCTACCTGAAGCCTCTATTATCCTGCTAATAGAGTAAAGTGGTGTTTCTGCACTCTAAACAGAAACTGGCGCCCGAGACACCGTCCTAAAAGCACCGCCGCCCCTCAGGCGTCACAGTAACCGTCTCCTAACTTCCGCCATAACGAAGAAAGGTTACAATACAGAAATACTATAAATTTCCCGACAATGTTTTTGTACTATATATTATTCCTTATGGACAACGCAATACGAGTCAGATTCCCGTATTACAGTTTCGGCCGTAAACTTGTATGCCAATAGAAGTGGGGGTCGTGACGTCACAACTAATGGAGTCTTGATAATGTTTTAATTCGTTTAATACATAATCAATTTGCAACTTATAGCAGTGTTTGACAGCTAAATAAATAATTTGTTGATGCGTTGTCAAGGAAACGGTAAGGTACAGGCAGTCTTCTGCTTATACCATGGGTATGTCAACGATTCAGTTAACCGTTCGCTCGAGAATCAGGAATAGTTGGAGTCAACGACAGTATTCCTATTAAGTCAATCAGCCGCTATCACAACCACCAGCATCCGGCCGTTGACTATCTGCGTAGGCCCGTGCAAGACATGATACAATAAATAAGAGATAAGATATCGCGCAGCTCGTGACGTCAGTCGGTGAGCTAGGACGCCATTAAACGCCTGGCTGTCAGGAGTGTCAGGTAGAATTGTCAAGTTGTTGCGGATATTTTTGGGTTTAAAAGTTAAAAAAAATCGTCGAAAATGAGATGTGCTGTGTACGATTGTGATGTTGATAATCAATCAAGAAATTCTACGCACGATATAAAGTTTTTTAGTTCCCTGAAATAAAAGAAAATGCAGGGTGTATGGAAACGCGGTTACAGAAAAAATAGTATGTGTATCATCGTAGTAAAAGCATATTTCCCAACTCCGTGTTGCTTGTGCCTTCGATAAGCAATCTGCACGGTCGTCCGGGCATGTTAAGTTTTTCCTACTAAGCACACAATGTATGTACCTACTATTTAGCATCAATTCTCTAGTAACTAGAAAATTTTTAGAGAAAGCTTATTTACATTTTTTACCTTATAATTATTAACATTTTTATATTCTTTTAACTTCCTACATATTAAAGGTAAAATTTGACGTCAAAACTGGTTTTTCTCAGTATACTTAACTTTCGGCAAGAAACAATTTTTGAGAAATTAATTATAAATAAGTTTTCTATTATGCTGCATACTGTCTGGCGATCGCACTCTATTTTTGCGTAAAAAAGTTCTTCAAAATTCGTAAATATCAAATATATTGAATGTATATATGGTTAATTTATCCTTTTTTACATTTGACTTGCCATTTTTGTAATTTCGAAAACTTCGAATAACAAGAACCCCAAAATTATTAATTTGTAGGGTCAGACATATTCAACAATTACAAATCGAAATACATGCCTACGAAAAATATAAATTGGGAGTAAATTTCGTATTATTATACTTATATTTACGTATAATATAGAAATATCTGCATAAAATAAATCAAATGTAATAATCAGTGTTATCTCTGGGCTCTAATAAATTTCATCTAAAATGTAATAATTTAAATAGCCGTCATTAACTTAAGGGGTTTTCGGAAACTTACTCCCTGTAACCAGATCACTATCTCTGTCTTTGTTATTCTTATAGTTTTAGAAAAAGAGAAGTATAGTTGCAGATCGCTCAGGGTATGTTTCCGAAAACCCCATATGTATTACACTATAAGTAGTGACCCATATTATGAATAAAAGCCATAAAACAGAGTTCCTAACTAACAAAATTTGATATTCAGCCTTATTCTGGTGGCCGTTGAAAACAAAACAACGTTCAAATGTTTCCAATAATTGCCTATTTCTCAACGTTGTGGAACATTTCCTATTCAGATGACCAAAATGCATTGAATAATGGTCAACGTCTTTTTAAGTTAGCGTTGAGTATTTGGCAATAAGCTTTACGACTTGCCACGGCACTTTTCAACGTTGTTTCGCTGTTTATAGGATAAAAAGTTAGGTTAAAATTTAAAATTACAAAACTAAAGATCAATATAACTTCTATTATTTTATATACATATAGATGCTTTTAATGTTCGTAGGCACCTAGGTAAACAGATTATCGATTTTAATATAATTTTATTAGATTTTTTTAAATCATAGTGCCTAATGGTGAACCATGGGGTTCGTTTTATTAATTAATGCTGACATTAATGAGGATCAGCGGTAAGTATCGGGTTGTTCTGAGGCTGAACAAATTAATAATTATAGATTATTCATTTCCCTTTGTCTTGGGGGCTTCTTCTGACGGGCCCATCGCCCCTGGCATTCAGTTCTGCAGTCATTTCATCCCAAATTTTTATTATTTGGGTCGTCTGACTGTTTTAATTTTCCTGTTTTTAACAATAAGTCGCTGGACCCTAGGTATTTCACATATACAGCGTGTGTAAAAAGTATTAAAACATGACCATAACTTTTAAAATATTGATTGAATAAAAAAACCCTTGGATAGGTCGATTTTTATTTTCAATTACGCAACTTTTGATGGGATTTATAATTTCTAGTTCTACACACCCACTCCCCCAGCCACCCCAACTTTTTCTTTTTTTAAAATCGACTTATCCAAGGGTTTTTTCATTCAATCAATATTTTAAAAGTTATGGTCATGTTTCAATACTTTTTACACACGCTGTATTTGAAATTGTTTCTTGGATGTTCTTTTTTTTATCCATTATTTATTAAAGAAAAGACGATTATCTAACATCCAACTCTCTGAACTGAACTCACCAGAATCACCCAGAATTACGTCGTAGAATTAGAATAGAAATAAATATTAATTTTATAATAAACTGAAGTTAACTCCTTTACATATTATAAGAGGCCACAAGCACAGAAGCAAAGATTCTTTGCACAGAACAAGGGTTATGTCAAATAAATTGGCAACTTCACAGGTATGTCCTTTTCAACGTTGAAAAAATGTGAACATTGAGAATTTGATGTCACCTGAATAGGATTAAATACTCAACGTTGGTAAACGGCATTGAAAAGTAATTGAAAACTTCTCAACGTTGTCTTATTTTCAATGGTCACCAGAATAAATTCGAAAAATCGACATAGATTTTAAAAATTACTCACCGTGTGACGTCATGCGACCCATGCGCAAACCGGACGAAATTTGAACGCTTTGATATCATATCTTGTGTAGTTGTATCATGCGTACAAGATATATTTAGATATAAATATACGGAATCGGCGACAACGAATGTCTCCTCGTATAAAGTTGATCACAGCCCAGCTTTTTTTGGACACCTTGTAGAATAAATAATGTTTTTAAGATAGGCGATAGGCCGAATGTAAAATCACTTGTCCGAGCGATTTTTACAAAACTTAGACGTTTTGAAGATATTGAATTTGTTGCTTACTTTTCGATCTCAATCTCAATTTATATAGACCTTTCCCTCTAAAAGAATGTCCTAATTAAAAACGTTAATCAATAAATCAAAATTATTACAAAAACTCTGACAAATTTGCAAGAGGATTCCGCTAACCCTCGGGGTGGACTTCCACAATCAAAATATAATTCTTAGCTGACATCCTATTGTAAATTTGCTAGCGTTTTGTAATAATTTTAATTTTGATATTGATTTATATTTGATATGATTATTCAATTGAGAAAATGTTTATTAACATTTTATATTATCCGAGAGGTGGTGCCACTTCTATATCGCCGACAAATGTTTGTCCAAAATATATAACTACTACAACAATTCAATATATTCTTCAACAGAGTAAACAGAGATCAACAACTCCGTTTGCAATGTAGGAATTACATTCTAACAGGCAATAGAGTTTATAGAGTCCGTTATGTCTTTCTAGGAGTCGGTGCGACTCCAGGGCCAGGGGCTGGATGCTCCCGTGAACGCGTTTGCGAGAGAATCAGAAGTCTCACTCCTGCATCGGCACTTTGATGTATATGGTACAAAGTTGAACTCGCGTTTCTACCACGCGCATTATGTTAGGGTAGGTTAAGGAGTCATTTCGCGCTACAAATTTAAATTATTAAAGATATGCATAGCCAGATTATCACGTTACGTAATTAATTATGCACATTCTTGTGTATAATATTTTGTTCTAATATTGTGCGCGATATATTTATTTTCTTCCAATGCTCATTTAACATAACCTATTCCAGTTTTGTTAAGATGATTAATAGTCCGGGAGGCAGTGAATTTTTTTCGTACTTATTTTCCCAGTCGGTGTATATATTTTAATCTGTTCCCTTAGTGACAAAAAACAAGAATTCTTGAGTCTGGCTAAAATTTTTGGATGGATTCAAAAAATAAAAATAAAATACAAGTCCACTTATTTTCCCAGTCATAAATATTTTACATTTACTAAAGTGGAACATAAAGTTTGTGAAAATAGCAGTCTGGCTTATCTTGGATAGCGGAAAGTGAGTCTGGCTGAAAATTTGCGGATTCAAAAATTTTACTGATTTTGCGGATCCGTAACCCTTATTTTTCCAGGCTTGAAATTTAGTATATAAATTGTTATAATCATAAACTGTAATTAAAAATAAGTCTGGCTGATTTACGGAATTGGCAAATGAGTCTGGCGGCATCTTCAAAATGGGAAAAATAGAAAATTTTTGCTCTTATTTTCCCGGGTTTGAAAATTTGTCACATGATAGATTATACTATATTTTCATAGAAAGTACACGTCTGGCTGACATTTACAATTACGAAGGCCTTGCCAGACTCGCAGCCTAGACCCCTGTCCCTTGTATTGTATATCTTTTTTTTTTGTATTTTGTATTTCATTGTTTAATGCTCTCATAAAAAAGAACATGTACGTATGACACTAATCACCTGTATAATCAAACGTGCCGACTTTAGGGCGCCTGGACGATCATTGGACGAGTCTGACAAGGCTTTGGGGGTGTTCCACATTAGCCAGATTGTATTTTAAGCTGTTATTATCATATAGAGTAGACCATCATCTGATAAATTTTCATGACTGCGAAAATGAGGGAAATTTTTTTTATGAAAACTTTTCAGTTTTTCATCTGCCAGACATATTATCCATGCTCACAGATTAGCCAGACTATTTTTTTAAATTTACTTCAGTACACCTCTTACTACTAGAACAATTTTTATCACTGGAAAAAAAAGGGCAGTGTATTCGTATGTTCTGATGCATTTTCTGCCTCAACCCATCGGAAAACCCCCCCCTTAATATACCGGGTGACACAAAGTAGTTACCCCCCCATTTTTGTTGGCATTTTCATAGATGAAAATTTCAAAATTTTATGGTGAAATAAATACACAGATTCTCATATTTTGACATAAATCATGTGTTAAAACCACTTCCGGTTTAACCGGAAGTGGTATCAACTTTCTTATTTTAAATGAGAACACCCAATTTTTTTTCAATATTTGAAATCTACATAAAATTCCCTTTCTAATGATGTATAACACATTGACATTTACTTTCAAGATGGCGGCGAAACATTATTTTTATAATAAATTTAAGTTGGCCATTGATTCGCCGCCAGAAAACAAAACGTGGTTGGGAGGCTGTGGAAACAAAAAAATGATTTATTGTTGCTTTGCTGATAGCATTATTTGCAAACATTTGACATGCATAATGTCTACTAGGATCATTTTCTTTTTTTCGTGTATTTGAAAACAAAATCTGAATGTTTCACATTTTTTTTAAATAGGAACCTATGTTTTTTATGTGATGTGTGAATTCTACATCAAATTATCTTCATGATGATATACGACATGTTCCCTTTTATTTATTCATTAGCAGCCAAATTCATCTTTGTCTTAATAGAATTGAAACTAAAATTCACAATTCTAATAAGACAAAGATGAATTTGGCTGCGGTCTGTCATTTATTTTACATACTAAAAAGAGACACTAAACACTGCTCTGCTGTTGTAGAACAGAGATGGATATACCGACGGTCGCCTAGTGACGTATGATATATTGAGATAGGTCAGGTTCAGATTGGGTAACCTTTAGAGTTTACCAGCCTTGCAATGATGTGGCCTCCTAAAATTCCCGTCCACACGTTCAAGGACGACCTGTATTGGCTACCGGTTGTCTGGAATTGGTGCGGATTTACCATGTCATAATAATGACAATTATGGCGGTTAACAAAGCCATTTTTGTGGAAAGTTGACTCATCCGAAAACATGACCTGTTTAAAAAAAAATTTCTTCCTCTCTCAAGTGCCCACTGACAAAATGCCTGCCTCCGTTGAAAGTCTCCTTCGAGTAACTCCTGGTGTAATTGGATGTGGTAAGGATGATATTTGTGTTTCTTTAAAATCCTATGTACTGATGTTGTACATAGGATTTTATCCGTCGTTTGACTAATTTGTCGCACACTAAGTTGAGAGTTTTCCTGTATGCATCCCAATACTAGATATTCGTTTTCATCTGTAACTACTGTGCTAGTGCGATTCCGTTTTTTGCATTCGATGTTACCACTATTTGGGCGAGTTGCTTTATTCACCAGTTGATCCACCAGATGTGTTTTATCTCATTCTAACCTCGGAGATAGAATGAGATAAAACACATCTGATGGATCCACCGGTGAATAAAGCAACTCGCCCTTTATAAACTTCGTATTTAAGTCAATGCGATGTTTTAAACAAAATTTGCAAAGCCTACTTTATGCTGTAGGTAGGCAGCTCGTTTTTCAAACTTTAGGAAGAATTGCATCTTTCTCGAAAACTGTTAAAGATAAATATGGACAACCTTATATCAATCGAAAGAGAATTTAATTTTGAATCCAACGGTGGAAAAAAATATGGGTCATTCCATTTGAAAAAAAGAAGTTATTCCTGTTGAAAGATTGTCAAATGCAGATACCGATATTTACCACTTTATACTATACTTACCATATTTTTCTAATAGTGGAAATGATAGCGTAATTCGTGGTAAATCGAACTATGCAAACCGCAAGTTTCTAGCTCTTATGGCTTAGAAGCTATCTAGCAATATTCAGAGCGCTGTAATCGTGAAATTTCTCAAAAAAACTTGAATATCTCGGAAACGGTATGTTTTGGGCACAATGTATGATACATAAAATCAACTTAAAATTAAGTCAGGAATCCAAAAATATACAGATATACCATTCCATTCAAAATAACGAAGTTGTATAGCGTCCAGGTGAAATGGAACATCCTGTGTATTCAAAAATATTTTCTGTATATACACCGCATAATTCAACTTTTATTTGAAACATTTTTCTCTTAAATTTATAATAAGAGCTATGGAAGAATCCGACTTAAGTGGAACACCCTGTAGATGCCAAAAGGAAATGTACCGGAAACATGAAAAATGAAATAAACTGCTCAAAAATGAATAGGAATATTGAATTTTTTTGGAGCCCTGTGTTTTTGGCGTGGAGGCTCTGGCGGCATGTAGAGGACTCTGCCTTTTACTGCGAGTGGAGAATTTTATTGGCTTTACAATGATTTAATTGTTTTTTGTTGAACGTTTCAATTTCGAAATATACAGGGTGCTTTAGAAAAGGTTGCAATATCCATTATTTTTTATTAACTCAAGTTTTGGATAACGGGTTTTGAATAATTTTTGTGTCACATTCTGCATCTGTGTTAACTTCACCCGAAACAGTTTTGGAACCATTTGTCTACTGCGCAAAATAAGGCAATTTCAGTCATCGCTATTGAAATATCAAACTCCATTAAGTAAAGTTTTAAAGATCTTTGTTAAAAATTTAAATCATTTAAAAACATTTCTTTCTTTTATTTAGGTACCAGTTTTAAAGATCTTTGTTAACAATTTAAATCATTTAAAAACATTTCTTTCTCCAATTTTATTTATTATAAATATAAAAACCTAATAGTAATAACAGAATAATGAGAAAAACTAACATTTAAATTAAAACAATTCGGTACAATAATCAAAAACGTATAGCCCCTCCATGAGCATCGATAACAGCTCTACACCTTACTGGCATGCTGGCAATGCAGTGATTAATATGTTGCTGCGGTTTTTGCTGCCATAGAACTGGTAAAACGTCCCTGAGCTCTTGTCGAGTAGTAAGCTGTGGATGATGGTCATCCAGTCGTCTCTGTAAAAAATCCCTCACATGTTCTATAGGATTAAACTTATTTAAAACCACTTGCGGTCTTGCATTATCGTCCAGAAATATAAAATGATGCTGTACAACTGCATTGGCACGATTCAACACAGGTCCCAAAATGATCTCTTCATCTCGCTGGCCTGTGAGAGATCCTTCAAAGATATGGAGATCAGTGCGAAAATCCATCGAGATTCATGCCGACCATAATACCTCCACCACCGAACGCAACAACGCAACAACAGGTATTCAACCTGTTGTATTGAGGTAAGGTACGATTTCTCGCATTTCGGTAAACTCTCGGGCATCGACTGTCATTATGCAGACAAAATCTTGACTCGTCTGAAAACAGAATGTCATCCCAGGGCGTTTCCTCTTCTAAACGTAACCATGCCCAGTGAACTCGCTGTCTTCTGTGGGCAACAGCTTTTGCTAGGCTTCTCAAAGGCCTATATGATGAAATCACTACCTCACGTAAGCGGTTTCTAACAGTCTGGTACGAGATTCGGGTGTCAGTGGCATTGAAAAAGGCTTGTTGCAGATGTCGTGCAGTAGAAAATGGGTGCATTCGTACATTAATGATAAGAAGTCGATCTTGTCAAGGAGTTAAATTGTTACCCGCTGCAAATTGGTAGAGTCAACACTTGGAAGATTATTTTCCTTATTTTGATCCTCTACAACAGCTGTTGTTTTTGATAACTCAATGTTCGATGATGTTGAAGCATTTACGTTGACTCCTAAAAAAAAAACGAGTCTTATTGATGAAAGGTAGTATATTATGTATTTGTCTACATAGCTATATCTTTTATAGGTTAATATTAGTTATATAATAGAGACGACACTAAAAAGCACAACACGGCGTTTTCGGTGGGCCAACCACAGACCGGTGGGCGTGTCCTAATTCAAATTTCGGCGGGTTTCATGTTTCTGTTAAAATTAAATTGATGGAAATTACCAACGACATAAGAATTCTTTTGTCGTTGGAAATTACTATTGTTAGTACATAATAAATGTATTTATTTTTTCATTTAAAATTTAATGTACCTACCTACCTATATAATTATGGAATTGAAAAGGTAAATATATTTTAGGTTTAAAATCTAATGTAGATATAAGATAGGTAATATTTTGCATTTTAGGTAGGTATCTAAAAAAAAATACGTAAATATTTGGAAACAATTTTTTTTATGTAGAAATGAAATAAGTTTAATCCAGTTTAATTATTAAGATGTGTATTATACACAGGTATAATAGTTTCATTGTTAGCTTCTGAATAAAATAAGACCAAATAATTATATACAAAAATAGGTATCAATAAATTTTATATAGATTCTCATTGTACAATAAAAATTTATATTTTCTATTTTATGGTGATGGAAAGTTATAGGCAGTAAGTATCCCAACAAGACTGAACCGTGTGATGTAAACTTACCTGGGCCCTTCGCGAAAAGCTTTAATTGTGATCGAACCTACCTACTCATGTTGTTTATTTTATTTATACCCATTATATGGATGAGTAGGTGTCGGCTGGGGTGACTGGACTGGGGTCTATCTAAATAATTATATGCCTCTTTTAATCTGTTTTACTGAATAATAGGAATGGTTCTCTTCAACCGTCTGTAAAACCATTTAATGAAACCTCTAGTTAAAAATTCAGTTCCATATATTTATATAATTATTTTTTCCACATATTCTACCATATCTTATTAAGAAGTATAATTAATAATTAAATACATTAAAAAACTTAATCTTATAATAACCTTAAATTATGTCAATGTCCACTATTAGTTTCTTCTTATTCGTACCATCTGTGCCGTCCATGCAAATTATGTTGGGGAATTGACGCAGTTTTTCTTCCATTACTGAATTCATAAATCCTAGGGCAAAATCTTCTTTTTCAGCACATCATGTGTATTTCTCCTATTAGAAATAAACCACTTGTTGCATCACTATACTTACAAATAAATTCAAATAATTGTTTTTGTTACGTAGGATACCTTTCCCTTTTGTTACGTACTTTGCCATTATAGCATTCCCCTCCTGAACCTTCACTGCTGCTACCATATCATTCTGATCTCGTTTCTTCTGGATGTTATATTTTCTCGACAAATTTGTGATGTCTTTAATTGCTTGTTAAAACGTTCAATCTTCCCAGTTTCGGAACTTCTAATTTTCTTGAACCCTCTAAAATTCTGTTCGGTGGTAACCCAAGTCCAGCATGTGTTTTCCAATAACTAACTGAAACTTGTCCTTCATCACGCAGTTTGCAAATCAACCTGCATGCGGAGGGACATACTCCTTTAATTTTAATTGTCCCACCAGATTTCTCCGTCCTCTTGTTGCAATTGGGCTCGTATCCTGAAAATAGATAAGAGTATAACCTAGCTATTATTATATGTTGTGTAATTGTTATATATACCTAGGTATATATTTAAAATAATTATTGAAGTTAGGTACTTATTAATTCATATACCGTAGGCACTGATAGTATCAAACCTACCTTGTGGTCACTTCTCTGTTACAGTCAAAGTACAATATCTTATGTTCCTTTCTGAGAATCGATCTGTGCATTGCATAATTTGTCTCAATTTTTTCTTCACACTTCATGTGTCGTATTCTTGTTTGTTAGAAAAGTCAAAAGATACCTAATGGACAAATAATGTGTGCGCGCGTGTGTGTTTGTAATTCTGGGATTCAACACATCTACTTTATGGACTCTTGTGATATGACGATTCCTTAATCCCACATTTTTAAATTTTTTACTGCAAAGGTGTCACGCTTCTGATGGAATTTCTTCAGATTTTGTTGAATCGGATGTAAAAAATAAAGATGAATCCATGATATCTCGTTAAAATAAACTCTTAGTAAACAATATGTTCTAACGAACAGGTTTGTAAAACAATCTCTTTGAACGGCAAAAATATGTAGGTACACAAAAAACGTTTAAAGGAAGTTTTTAACAGTGACAACTGACAACCAGATAACGTCAATGACAAAAAATCTTACAACATGAACCGTAGAACCGTAAGCTTTATGTGTATCGTGAACCCGCCGAAATTTGAATTATTACACGCCCACCGGTCTGTGGTTGGCCCACCGAAAACGCCGTGTTGTGCTTTTTAGTGTCGTCTATATAATAGGCATTTACGATAATTGGAGCGCTACATACCGCAATGTATCAGAGCGTTCGATAATAAGAACATATCTACCGAACCGCGTTCGTTAAATGTATCGAATGTATTCGCTACATCTACCCGATCCAAAATTTATGGATCGACTACATCGGTTGGTAAATGCAGTATAACCTTAAAATATGATTAAAAAAACTTAATTTTTGACATTTTGTGAGTATTTGAGACAAATGAAACCCATCACTGACGAAAATAATGAAGTAATTTTAGATGAGGACGGAAACATTTATGTATATGTATAATGAATTAAGTAAGTAGGTAGGTATACCTAAATATGCAATACATATAAATGTTTTTTTACTTTCCATTTTGACATGGCGAGTAGTATGGACTTATGAATAAGCATAAAATAAAAAAGTAATTCAATTTTCAATTATTTATTAATTAGTCAAGTGATGCTTTAGGTTACATTTGAAATTTTGCGTTCGGTAATTCTTAGCTCGGTAGATGTATTGACATAAAACAGCTGATTACCACAATGTACCAGGATACATTACCCGCTCCAATTATCGTAAATGCCTAATATAGTTATACATATATTTATCACAATGACAAATTTGTCATTAATTGTACCTACCTTTATGACCACAACTACACAGATATTCCACCTAACGCTTTGCTCAAATTGTTCTATACTACGACTACAGATGTCACTGGCATAGAAAGCGGACGAAAACACAGAAAGGAGAATAGTATTGAGTCACGCATTCAACGAAGTACCCTTGCGTTCTTTTTTACACCAGTATGATGTGGTGGATTTAAACATTGGTTTTCAAATTCATAAATTTCCCACTCTTTACCTTGCTAAATCCACCAACTCACCGAGCATTGCAGCCGGTGACTAGTGGTTCCATCAGGTTAATTCCAACAATACTTTAAGAACGCTTACGATTAATTTAACCAAGCAATTAGAACAGTTTTGGGACACCGGTTACACCAGGTGGATCCACCGGTGTAAAAAAGAACGCAAGGTACCACACATTATTCTAAACTGATTTCCGCTACGTCACGAGACAAACACTAACGCCCGCTCGGATGAATCAAAATATACTTTTAACTTGATACATAGAGCAGGGCCGACTTTACCATTTTTAATATCAATAATATAGACTGTTGTTGTTTATTAAATATTTAAATATTTTAACTAATTGACTAAATGAATCAGTAACTATTCTATTATATTGTTCTTATTATAATTTGATATAATATTTTCCTTGGAACATTCAATTTTATAAAGTTGGAAAATACGTTATTACTCACCGGGCGGGACGTGGTCACTTTCGACCGCTACATTTGACGAGACTTTTGATTTTAAATTACATAATAAAACGGAAATAAAATGTAAATGACGGAAAGAAATGATAATTTTATTGTTTGATTTTAATTAGTACAACTTTACAACACAGTAAAGATTAAATACAGCAGTAAAAATTAAGCATTTAAATATAAAAAACGCAGACAATTAACTTTTGCGTTAAAGCATAATTGGCTCAATTTTTACATTTGGATCTCTGGGATCTACAGTTGATGTACGGGGGTGTTCAACGTAACATTGCTATTCCCATAATTTCCTTATTAAGGTAATAAAAAAATTAAAAATTTCATCTTATAGCATTTTTCACATACTTTTTAAATATGTTATCAGATCATATCTCGTCTTCTTCAAATAATGATTGTTGTAAAGATAAAATAAATATATTTTATCAGTTATTGCAAACGGTTTTTTATTAATAACTTCCTTAATATTACTCGAAATATACAAGTATTATATATTTCCGAAATCAGAAAAAATAGGCAAATCCAAATATGTAAAAATATATAGGGTATTCCATTAAAGAGAAACACATTTTTTCGCACCCACTGTATATTTTCTGACATGGATATTATTTGATAACATATTTAAAAAGTACGCGAAAAATGCAATAAGATGAAATGTTTTATTTTTTTATTACCTACCTTATAAAATAAAGAAATTATGGGGGGTAGCAATTAGTTACGATGAACACCCTGTACTACTTTTTTAACTTTATCGGGATTTTTCCTTGAGGTTTTTAATTCATCACTCTTCCATTTACACCATTTAAACAACTGAACTTTATACAACAAATCTAATAAATATTGTTTATGTTCTTTGCAATCATCAAACCAACCATTATTGAATTCAGTTGTTTTTAATACGGCTATTTTCATTATTCCAGTTCGCAACGAGCTTTCATGTTTTTTGTTAGATATTTTTTTAGCAAAAAATGTTATCAAGAAAAGTTGTTCAGAATTGTCCTCAACTCCAAATCCCAAATTTGGTTAAAAATGTATAATATATATACAAGTACTTATAAATTTAATGTTTTCTTAACCGCTTCTCAAGTCATCGAAGTAATTCTAGAATTTCGAGTACTACGACGTAACTTAAAATATCCATTTTTTATCACGAGATATTAATGTCTGGTTATGTGAGATACCAATATAGTGCCAATGGTCTCCTTGAGTATTATAATTTATAACAAATACCCTCAACATACATCAAATCATACACGTTACAATACAATTTTTTTTATTCCAAATAAAAAACGCAACTAAACTTACAGCAACAAACGTGTTTACTTCTTTCAAACATTTAGTAGGCACAGCACCTCTAATTAGTCTTTTTTTGTCTTTATTGAGAAAATTTTCGTCTGAAAAGTGGTTGTCACAAACACGTCTATGGCGCAATTTATCAAAACTTAAATTTAAAATGTTTATATATGTTTCCACTAATTATTAACCACTTTTCCCGATATCGTCCTTGGGGAATGAAAAAAAGTTTATTCCGATATTTTTACGGCTCGTGTTTTCACATCCGTTAAATACGCATTTTTGTTCTCGTTCAGTAGCCATTGGAAAAAAATATGCAAAACTAAAATAATAAATGCACAAATCACCTACCACAGATTAGAACACTAGCAAATAGCTTCTTCAAACAGTAGTAAAATATGTATTAAAAATCGTTAGCGGCGGCGGCGGTCTATTACCTATATGGGCTAGGTATATGGTCTACCTCTACCATGTAAGTTGTAGTGGTGGTTAAACGGTTAAATTACATCGAGAATTACATTTAATGAAAGGACAGTAGTCAGTATAAATAATAAAATGTCAGTTACCTAGGTATTTGATTTTATTTATTAGATAATCAAGAAAAAATATAAAATTGAATGATAGGAGCCGTTACTTTCAAGTTCAAGTAGGTACTCATAATAATGGTAAAAGTATTTTAGTGTATCATTAAAAACTGAACTGGTACCAAAGTTGGAAATAATTATTTGCGTAACATTTTTTTTTCGAATAGCCCAATAATTCACATTATTATTTTGCAACCCTACATAAGTTGGCTTATTAACAACGTGTTTACGTTCGTGCTTACAAAAAAAGATTCACAGATACAAATATAGGACAAATTCTTTTTTATGATATTTGGGGCTATAAAAACGTCTTACAAACATAGCTTTGGATAAGTCAGCAAGTTGTGTCAAGTATTAGTATTATATTATACGTGCAAGTGCAAGTATCGAAGTGTCATTATTGAGCAAAAAAGTACAAAACACCAGTTTTCATATTTATGGTTTTAGCCACAAAATATTTGTGTTTCAGCTAATACATTAAATTATTAGAAATGTTAATTATTTACCATTTATCATCATTATTATTAGTCTTAATATTACACAAAATATTATAGATATACCTAGGTATCTTTTAATTTTCGATACCTATTTTCTTTATTGAAATGTTTAATTTACAATCAAATTGTAATAAATAAATGAATTGAGAGATATGACCATACTAAATTAATATGGTATGTAATGTCACAAAATTATATTTGTGGTAATGTATGTACAGGGTTATCCAACGAAAAGGCCCACCCTTATGTTTTCTTTATTTTTCGAGTTATGAAAAAATGTTTCAAATAAAAGTTGTAGTGAATCAAATTAACTCATTTAAAACCCCTGCAAAAAATACACAGGGTGTTCCATAAAAGCGGGACAAACCTAACTTACATTTTTTTAAATGGAACACCCTATATTTTTTTACATTTTTCAAATCTGTGTATTTTTGTGATTTCAAAAATATATATATGTTGTATCATCTTTTACTGTTTTTTATTTATTTCAAATTTCGTGAACAATATTATTTATACCACCAGCATCTGCATGCGTATCAATCAGGTTAGCCATGGATGAAAAGTTTGCTTTTTGAATTTATTCAATTATTCTGTAAGGCATAAGTGTCAAATTAATTGTTTTTCATCCATGGCTAACCTGATTGATACGCATGCAGTGCTGGTGGTATAAATAATATTGTTCACGGAATTTGCAATAAATAAAAAACAGTAAAAGATATGATACAACATATATATATGTTTGAAATCACGAAAAACCACAGATTTGAAAAATGTAAAAAAATGTAGGGTGTTCCATTTAAAAAAATGTAAGTTAGGTTTGTCCCGCTTTTATGGAACACCCTGTATATTCTTTGCAGGGGTTTTAAATGAGTTCATTTGATTCACTACAACTTTTATTTGAAACATTTTTTCCTAACTCGAAAAATAAAGAAAATATAAGGGTGGGCCTTTTCGTTGGATAACCCTGTACAACATACAAATTATTGTACCATTCGCAATGGGCCAGTCCTCCCAGCTCCCAGCAATGAAAAGGCAAAGCACACTACACAAGAGCATGCACGAGCCGCCACGCGAAGGTGAACGATACGATTGGACCATATCAATTCTTCAACATTAAACACGTATTCACAGTTCTCACATACTATTCACTTCGCCATCTATGTGCTGCAAAACTATGGTATCGCCCTCTGGTTTAAGGCCACAGTACCTCGCAAAAATTAATTACATATAACGCCGTAAGGTGGGACTTCGTGCCACAACCTTCTTTGAAAATTGTAGGTTCTGCATTTTTTCTCAATCTTGTACCACTTAACCCAGCAAATTTATTGAAGTGTTCACTACAAATTCTGCGGTTATGAAGAGTCCTTTCTGTTCTTCCCATCCAACTCAACCTTCGTCTTCAAATAAAAATAAACATTAGATAAATATAATGTACCTACCTACTTTTTTACGAAATTCTATTACATAATAGGTACTTTATTGGTAAATTGTTTCATTATATTCATTATACTGGCATTTTCAAAGGTTTCAACAATGACAAATAAACCGAAAAATAATGCACTTGAAGCAACTGGTATAAAAATAATAAAAAATAACTGGGTATAATGGGCTCATTTCGGAAAAATTTTTTAATTCATATTCCGAAAGTACACCTTGTAATTAGTAAATGTGCAAAATATAAAAATTTATTTTCAACTGCTTCTCCCTCAAAATAATGAAAATAGAGCGCTGTGACGTCACACCACTCGCAGCGGTCAGCCGCTAGCTTGTTTCCTATAATTTCATACCGGCGCGGCGGCAGTTACTACACATACGACGGAAGTGGTAATTTCGTTCATCTTTTAAGTGCTTCGTCCTTGGTACAGCGAAATCTAAATACCATATATCCGCATAACTCATAGAACCAGTGGAGTCGGGTGGTGTGACGTCATAGCCGTTTCAAATATGTTACGAATTTGAAATCAAATATTAGGGTTAATATTAACGCTAGCAATCTAATTTTTTCACTATATACTTAAATTAGAGGATGAAATACTTAGGAAAATGCTAAAATAAATTAAAAAGGAAATATCACGAAATGAGCCCATTACGATAAAGTGCATGCTATAAATAGTTTTTACATACAAATTACAATTATTCATTATTAATATAGGTATATAATAATTAAAATGGTGTTTGCAATGTTTGCATACATACCTAAGAGTGGCACACAAAACAACTGCAATTTAGGGTTGTCCTTTGTATTGTTTTTATATTTATACGCAGCACAATATTGCACCATTTTCTATATATTTTTTAAGTCGTACACTAAAATGATTGCAAAAAGCTAAATATAACTCTGGGGTTCGCAGTCCAAACAAAAATTATAATGTACAAAATGAAATGTTATAGAAAATGATATTAGTAAAATTTCCAAACGAGCAATAATTTTCATAAAGTATAAACGGCAATAGCCAGAGGCCCACGCGGGATTACTTTGCAATATACGTAGTGTATTGTAAGTATATCGAGGTAATGTTGCCTATATACATATACCAAAAATATTAATGAACATTGTAACTACATTGTAAAATAAATATATATTTTAGAATATTTTTAGTGTCTGTCCAACATACATGCGAATATTCTAGGAATACGTATACGATGTGAAAACCTGTGACAAAACAACCAGTATACAACTTATTTTGAATCAATTTTAAATATGTATGCGATATACTAATGTTGTTTTGAAGTATGTATATATATTGTAAGAATATGAAAATGCTAACTGGGTATTACGGCTGATCGAGGATTTTCGCCTTGTAAGGGTGGTAGAGTCATATTTGAATACGTCGTCACGATTTCGAACCGACAAATAAGATTTTTTGAGATTACGAATTTTCAAAAATTTAATTTTGCCTATCTTTCCTCTGTAGCGCCCTTATTACTGCTGATCGGGAATTTTCCCGCTATGGGAGTTGTAGAGGGATGTATGGACGATCACGAATCCATAAAATTTTGGACCGACAAATAAGACTTTTCGAGAAATTAATTTTTGATTTTATTTACCTAGGTGGAAAAACACGACCGCGTTGCTGAGACAGTTTAATCCTATGGCAACCTTAAACGGCTGATCGAGAATTTTCGACTTATAGGGGTTGTAGAGGGATGTATATACGATCACGAATCCGTAAAATGTTGGACCGACAAACGCGGATTCTTGAGAAAATGACGTTTTTATTTTTTTAAATTTTTGGTTGTAGCGACCTTACGGCTGATCGAGGATTTTCGCCTCGTAGGGGTGGTAGAGTCATATATTTGGAATAATACGTCGTCACGATTATGGATCGACAAACAAGATTTTTTGAGATTACGAATTTTCAAAAATTTAATTTTGTCTCCTATCTTTCCTCTGTAACGCCCTTATTACGGCTGATCGGGTATTTTCGCGCTATGGGGGTTGTAGAGGATGTATGGATGATCACGAATCCATAAAATATTGGACCGACAAATAAGACTTTTCGAGAAATTAATTTATTGTATTATTTACCTAGGTGGAAAAACAAGACCGCGTTGCTGAGACAGTTTAATCCTCTGGCAACCTTATAATAATAGACTAGAACTAATTCTCTAAAAAGCCTTCGGAAATCACTGGTTCTGATTAGAACAGTTTTGAAACAGTTCTCGTCATGCGCAATGAAAAAACAGTCATGCGCGGTGTATTAAAATTGGTAATTTCTTTAAATTGCGCAAGACGAGGACGGTTCTAGGACGGCGAAAATTTACAACCAGAACAAACCTACTGTTAGAAGCAAATCGTGTTACTTTTTGCCAACCTACGTTTTTGGGGTAATTCGACCCTGCTGATTCCGAAAATTCCGGTTGGCATCTCGAAATAAGGGTTGAACTACCCCAAAATCACCCCACCACATTTTTTCAGTTTATTGAGAGTAGCTCCGTAAGTAGTATCTTGAGAGAAAAAAGTTAAGAGAGCTAAAATGTAGCTTATAAAATTTTCTTTAAGATGATTAATATAAAGCGATAACCCCACTGGCCCATTGGCGTGCAATGGGGGTTTAAAATGAGATAATTTATAAAAAATCAGCGAAATAGTTAATTATAATTAATCAGAAGGTTTATTACTTCACATTATGTGCGAAATATACTCAGATTATCAACACCTGTAATATTACGAATGGCATGGGTGTAGAAAAGGGGTACTCGTCTCGGCTTGATTTTCAGGAAAGACTTCTGAAACTCCTAGAAGCAAATCATATCAGTTTTTGACAATCTATATGGTTTAGGGGTAACTGTTTAAAATTGTTATGTATATAAAGTTATAATTCCACTAAGTCATTGGCGTGTAAGCTGGATTTAAAATGAGGTCCTAGCACGGTGGCACAGTTGATTAAAGCGCGTGTGGCAACCGCACAACCGGGTTCGAATCCTAGCCTCGGCACTGGCAATGCCGAATGGGTTGGTTGTGTGTCTGAGTTTTTCTAAATATAACCCCCTCCCGAACAGCTCTGACTTTGAATTCGGAGTTTGTCTAATTTATGATGTGTTATTTATTTATTATTTAAAAAAATCAACAAAATAGTTAACTATAGTAGAGGAGCTCTTACGCAAAAGTCAACATGTGCAGCAAATCGGGTCGGGTTGGGCTAATTTTCTAGCTGTTTGGGAAAATAAGGCAGACCTTGCAGCACTACTTGCTTGTGAGCTTATAGCTCACAATTTTTACCAATTTGGGGTTATCGCAGGAGGTTTTGAAAGTGAAAGAAAAGTAGCATCTAATAACGAGTCTATTTTATTTACTTAACTAGAAGCTTCTCATGTAGAAGCTGATACCCGTCCGATTCTCCACGCTGTCAACAGTTCAGCTGAAAAATCATTTGTTATGTGCAGGGATACTGATGTTCTGCTTTAATTAATTTATCATTTTGAGAAGATTAATTACGATGAGTTACGTATGATAGCTGGTACATCACATTCGAGGAAGTACCTACATTCTAATTCATAGCATTTGTCAAAAACTTGCAGCACTTCTTCAACTTCACTTCAAATCCAATTTTCTGGCATTCCATGCGGATGTGATGTAACATCATTCTTTGCATGCGTGACAAAAAACCGAGCTTGGAACATCTACATCAGACATACAGAACTGCTCAGTGACTTAGATAAAATTCCGCTGACATCAGCGATAGATTCAGCTGAAATGTTTGTACTGAAACTGTATAACATTGATGCTGAATCAGCGGACGCAGCAAGATGTACTCTATTTGAAAAGCTGAAGCAACCTGAGCAAATGCCACCTACAGCTGATGCTTTACATCTCCACATAAGAAGAGCACGTTATCAAGTGTTTATTTGGGAAAGTGCCCACTTTCCCGAAGTATCCATATCTCCGACGGATAATGGTTGGAGACTCGATATTGGTATCGTATTTATTTGTACATTTTAACGTTATTTTTAAGGGTTAAAGCCAGTTCTCACCACCTTCCCACCGGTAACCAGCGCTCGTATAGAAATAGTCACGTGCTCATGCAAAACTAGTCTCTGCTCGAACAGATTATGCAAATGGCGCAAATCTGGTTTGAAATGCTCCAGCATGTGCTCATGTTCGCCTGGTTGCTTGAATGTAGAGCTAAATCAGCTACACGAATATCCGGATGCAGATGAAACTGATGATTCTCAATCCAATTATTTACAATTTTTTTTTTTAACATTTCACATTTAAAAACTCTTTATTTCTTTTTTCAATTTATAGTACTTTTTTATTGCCATCTTGAACTCTTAACCGAAATTTTTGAAATCGGTTAGGTCGAATTACCCTTAAATAGGTTGTCAAAGACTGATATGATTTGCTTCTAGGGGTGATTTAAGAAGGGTTTACTGAAAATCAAGTAGAGCGACTACCTCTTTTCTACGCCCATGATATTAGCAACATTAGAGGTAATGAAAATCTGAATATATTTATATTTCGCACGTAATGTGAAATAATAACCTTCTGAACAACTATGGATAACTGTTTCGCTGATTTTTTATAAATTATCTCATTTTAGACCCTCATTGCACGCCAATGGGCTAGTGAGATTATCACTTTATATATATAGGTAATTTTAAAGAATTACCCCTAAACCATAGGTTGTCAAAAACTGATATGATTTGCTTCTAGGAGTCATTTCGGATGTCTTTCCTGAAAATCAAGCCGAGACGAGTACCCCTTTTCTACTCCCATGACATTCGTAACATTACAGGTGATGAAAATCTGAATATATTTCGCACGTAACGTGAAGTAATAACCTTCTGAACAACTATGGTTAACTATTTCGCTAATTTTTTTAAATTATCTTATTTTAGACCCTCATTATTGTACGCCAATTGTCTAGTGGGGTTATCACTTTATATACATCATCTTAAAGAAAATTTTATAAGCTACATTTCAGACGTCTCGACTTTTTCCTCTCAATTCACTACTTACGGAGATATTCTCGATAAACTGAAAAAATGTACCTTTAGGGGTGGTTTTGGGGTAGTTCAACCCTTATTTCGAGATGCCAACCGGAATTTTCGGAATCAGCGGGGTCGTATTACCCTTGTATATGAAGAATACATATACAAGGGTATTCGCGAAAATCACGTACCGCGAGATGGCGCTGCAAATGTAGTGTGTGTATGAACCAAGTGGTGAACAACAAACCTTTGACAGTGTTTTGACATTTACGATAAATTTAGAGGTTAATTCCAGTAAGAATCTTTTTTTATTAAAGTATCGTGTCAACCGTTTTATTAATTGATTGCATTGCTATATAGTTTATAGTTATAGTAGTTAAATATAGTAACAACACTTTAAACGCACTTTTAATTTAAAAAATCACAAGATAGATTTAAGAAACCCGCGAACTGAGCGACAGTAGTGACAGAGGTTTGTTGTTCACTATGAATGACTCATCATATTGAGATTGCGCCTAAAAATATAGATGTCGCCCACTCCGTGATTTTCGCGAATTACTCTATAAACTTAGGTTGGCAAAAAGTAACATGATTTGCTTCTAAAGATTCGAATTTGAAAAAATAAACCTAGGCTATAACGGCTGATCGAGAATTTTCGACTTATGGGGGTTGTAGAGGGATGTATGTACGATCACGAATCCATAATATTTTGGACCGACAAATAAAGACTTTTCTGGAATTTTTTTTTTACTTTTAAGCCACAGAAATCTCCTACAATTATATTTATTTTATTAATCTTATTTTTTAAATAATTTGAAAGAAATTTTCATCTATATCAAAACTTTTTTCCGGGTGTTGCTGGCAACGCGTTGCTAGCTTCACACACATCAATGATTTGATAAGTTCTTGCCGTGGCAACAGTGGCAAGTGGCAACACTGCAGATAAGATCTCAACCTCAACCATGCAACTGAAGACTGAAGTTGCAATGCAACTTCATATCTTCATAAATGAAAATGAAATATGAATTCTCAAAAAATAGCGAAGTGGTTTCTTACCGACGCCGGTAAAAAGTTTTGTTTTTATGCTGCAGGGACAGCAACAACAGGAGTGCTCCTTTCTCATTTCTTGCCACACACGTTATTATTGAATCAATACAAAGATATAGTACAGTTATACAAGTGAGTTTAAGGTTAAAAATAGAATTGTATTATTTTATTTTTTTTATATATTGTAGAAATGGTTTTTCAGTTCCGTTAACACAAAAACTTCAAGGAAGATTTCAGAAAGCTTTAGATCTACTCGAGGTAATTATTCTGGTTACCAAATTACAATTATTTTTTAAAACTCGAGTCGATAGAATCTATCTATACAAGTTTTTCTCGCAGTTCTTAAAAATATTTGGGGTATACCTAATTATTGAATTGTTAAAAGTATACTATTTCTAAAATGAAATTAAACGTAAACCTAGTGAACAATATCACTGAAAGAGAAGTGCCACTGCAGTAAAATATTATTTTGATTTTTCGATCCCCACTAAAGGTTTGCAACTTTAAGTTTTTAACAAGCTAGACTTTTATAGTTGCCTAATAACACAAATATCTAATTTGATAATGATAATATCGAGGATAATATAGTCTTTATAGTGATGGTCCTCTGAACATATTATACAGATAAGTTCAGGATGCTTCGAACACGACAGGGATTGGGACGAATATAGGAGCGGCCGACAACTCGCCTCAGTTCGAAATTATTTGTACATTAGGAGAAGGGCAGTGCGCTGTGGCCGTGGCCACTCACTGCTCGCTCAGCAGTCAGCACTGTTGTTAGTATCTCATTACACAATGAAAAAATAAGAGATAAGAAAATGAAATAAGAAATAAGATAAATAATTATTCAAAGTTTTAAATACACAATACTCTGGGCGATATTAGTTCTTATTCGATTTAAAATTCAAGTGTTCAAATTGTTAATTGCTTTTCGAATATTATTATTTGTTAATTCTATTCCATATTTTTAATTTCTTATTTCTTATCTCTTATTTTTTTTTCATTGTGTTTAAGCCTTTGTTGGGATGTAGAACTCATGTCTGAAAGAAATTTGATTTACGTTTCGAAATTTTTCTAACTTCAATAATTCATCCTAGATAGGATTAATTATTGTAGTTTTAAAAAAATCTCAAAACACATTTAAATATTTCCATTGTTTGTTTATTCGCAACAAAAAATGTGATTCTACAACATAAAATTAAAATTAATTATTAATTTTAATTAATTGTCGCTGCACCTCAACTGTTTCAGGTTTAATAAAAATTATTATAAAAGAATTCAAACAAGGAATAGTAGACATGATGAGAGCCATCGGCTACAGCGCAGAGATCCACGATTCCCACCAGTGTCCGCTTGCCTACAACGGGCACAAGTAAATCGCGCAACCTAATACCCATGTTCGAACCTCCTCGGTCTTTACTGTATAAATAACATTTTATTTGGATATGAAAATTATTGAAACCTTTTTAAAATGCTATTATTTAGACTCCATTAAAATGACTGTTTTCATAAGTACTGGTGCGTTCTTTTATGCAATGAATGCGGCAGTTCTCACAGTAATTCGTTCCTTTATGCCGTTTGCGCAGTTGGTTATATTGCAGATTTTTGTTCTTTTACTGTTCCCTATGCTTCCACTAAGTAGCAAGTAGAAAGTAACTGCCTGGGCTGGGATGCACTGCGATGGTATTGGGTGGGAGCATGGGAAATGTAACCTTTACAGAATTCAGATGTTCTGTAGAAAGGACGGTAGTAAAATAATTGTAGACCATAAAACCATGTCTAAGTAAAATTTCTACAATAAAAAAGTCGTTAGCCGAATTGCTACTGTCGCTCATCGTCGAATAAATCCAAAATTATATCCCCATGGCGTTAGTAATTAAATTATTAAAGTGCCACTGAGATCCATACCAATTTCTAACCTTTTTATGTTTTTATGATACCAATAGACATTTCTCTGTGCTAGCAATTGCGCAAGCCCAAAGTTAGTGGCAGTTTTTCATTCTCAAGATTACGTTACGTAGTAGGCAGATCAGAAACGTAGTAGATGCTGCAGCGACTGCATTAAAGAATGCACCCTCCATATTACAAAATATATAATATAAATACTAGAAAAAAGAAAAAATATGTAATGATTGGTAAAAGAAGTATCAACTGATGATCAGATTATAGAATAAATATTCCATTCACAATAGAATCCTCCTGCTGAAAAAACCCAAGTGAGCTGAAATTTTGCATACACCTTTATATTGACCTTAGAATAATCGTCTCAAAAGTAACCGTTGATATCGCACTTGCGTTTTTAGTTTTTAGTTATTCAAGGTCAAAGGTCACAAAAATTAGTTTTACGCAAATATCTCACTTGGGTTGTAGGACTTTTTTAGTTATTACAAAAAATCTGACTAGGAAATTCTCTATAAAAAGGTTATTTATGTACAACCAACCGTTTTCACTTTATACTTTAGAAAAATAATGGGCAGCGGTATATCCGTTTCCACACCTTAGAGGTAGGGTGCAAGGCGCGTTTTTTTTATATACAGGTGAGGTCGAGTAGTAAGGAACAAATTTAATATCTTCAAAATACCTAAGTTTTGGAAAAATCGCTCAGACAGGTCGATTTTGATTTTATATTGGGCCTATTTTAGAAATATTTTATATTCTACAAGGTATCCCAAAAAAGCTAGGCTGTGATAATTTTTCAAATGGCAACCCCCAATTTTTTTGGGCAATTTTCAATTCCTGTAAAATTCTATACATTTTCTATGTATATTACACCCCATATCTAAAATCCGTGATTTCTGAGTTATTAACATTTATTCGCATTGAACGGGTTAATTACACAAGAAATTATTAAGAAAAAAAATCAAGAATTTATCAATCGTTTAGATTATTGTCAAGTAACCAATGCACCGCATTAGTGTGACGTCACAGAATTATGCGTACGTACTACAGTCATGACAGACGGGTTGCGTTCAATCTCACTGGAAATTGACCCTTAATGCATATGTTCATATGACGACATTTTTTGGTATAGAAACACGGCCTGGAGTTTTATTTTATTTCTCCTGTGAAAGAAATATATAAGAACTTTCAGTTACCATTTATCGTGCACAAGATATCGGAAAATATACAGAAGTATAATAATAATAATAATAATAACCTTTATTTCAGAATAGGAATCACCTAATATACAAATCTTGTTTACAATACATATAACATTACAAGCAATATTACATAAATAATAAAACTTAGTTGCTAGCTTTTAGGTAAGTACTTAATCTATTTTTAAATATATGTAAATTATTAGCTTCTTTAATGTCATCAGGTAACAAGTTGTACTCATTAAATCCTCTAAAAAATAAATTGTTCATGCACTTATTATTGTTCATTCTGTTAATATGTAAATTATTTCTGGTTCTTGTTAGATGGTCATGTAATTGATTATTAAGTGTGATATATTTGTTAAAATAAGTTGGACTTAGTCCATGTAAAATTTTAAATACAAAAATAAATGCGAAATATTTCAAGCGATTTTTAACTGAGATCCATTCCAATATACTTAACTAGTCCTTATAGGAGTTAATTTATTACATTTTAAAATAATTCTCATTCCTCTGTTTTGAAGCTTTTGTAGAGATGCCATACTGTTGTTGTCAAGAAAACTTAGAATGCTGCTACAGTAGTCGAAGTGTGGCTGAATAATCGTGTTGTAGACTCTAATATTCGTTACCATTGATAAATTTGAAGCTATTCTTGAAAAGAAAAATAATTTTTGTGAAATTTTCTTTTGTACGTATTTAAAGTGGTTTTTTAATGATAGATCATTGCTTATTATAAATCCTAAGTATTTTATTTGAGTAACTAGTTCTACTTTATTATTATCAATTAATATATTGATTGTTTGAAGGTTTAAGTTGTTGTATTTATGTGTCTTATGGGTTGTTGCACCAACGTCATTTAACGGAGGTTTAATGCTAAACCAAGTTTAAACTGAAAATTTACGTTGCACCGGTTTTTAAAACCAAGTTTATTGGTTTAAACTCAGATTTACTTTAAACCACCAACTTTGGTAGTTTATCAGTAAGTTTAGTTATTTTTATCCATGTACCTACGCAAGCGTACAACAAAATTTTAGTTGTGTTGTGACTTGTGACAGCAGATTTAATGTTAAGCAGAAAAAACCTGAAAAAATGGATTTAAAATTTATATTTTGAGGCAATATTTACCATCAAAGATTTGTTGTTATTTGTGAAGTTCGCCAATCTCTTTTTTCTATTAGCACCGAGATTAGCACCTTCCATCTCAACGAACTTGAAAATATGAATTTGGTTTGGGCACGATATAAACTGTGTAATATCATTGTTTATAAAGTATTATAGTTATTCAACCTGATTTCTAAGTATGTGCTGCCAACTTGTGAGTAATTTACATACTAGTCAGTTTCTATGACTACGTTTACAGTTTTTTGACTTTTGTTTTTAAAATATTTTATCATTAAAAAAATATACATTTCAGGATACATTTACACATTGCGGCCATTGCGCAGCCGGATGTGACGTCGAGCTCGAGAAAAATATGAACTGTCGTGTACGTGACATCGCAACTAACCTCAAAAATATGATTTGCACGTCATCAAATGACGCGTTTAGTAGAAAAAGTAATACCAGCGCACAAATATGTAAAGTCACCATTTCTATATACATTTACAAAAATATACATTTTTAAAGATTTTCACATATTAAGCTGCTTTTATCAAAATCTGTGCTTGGTTTCTGTACTATCAATTAAAATCTTGTTCAGTGCATTACTAATGAAGTTTTGATTGCCGTAATTTAATAAAATAGGATGCTCTTTGTTGACTGGAAATCCAACCTATAAATAGCAATTAATTTTTAATAATCTACGTAGGTACAATATTGAAACTTATATATCTACTGTCTTATTAGAGAGTTTTTAAATGTTATTATGGATCCAAGCTGAAGCTACAAAATTATAATTAAAGTAAAAATAAATTTACAAAAACTAAACATTTTAGGTTATGTTAGTCATATGATGTATAAAATGATTCATTTTAGAACAAAAAATCCAATAGTTTAATAAAAATAGAAAACTGACAAACTGTCAAAAGTTATTAATATACAGTCAAGTTTCGATCTATGACTTTAGTTCCTCGTCGAATGTCATGTGACGTAGATGCACCGGATGTACGAAATTCGTGCATGCGTCGTAGCATTGTTTATAATAAACAATGGTCGTAACGTAAACGACACCGGGGGCTACGGTCGTAATAATGGGCACACATCATCCAGCACGCCATCTACCAATGATCCACCGGTACTAACAAGAGGTTCTATATACTTTATAAACAATGGTAATATGTAAGGTGAATGTCAATATTGTCAATAACTGTCGTGTTTAAGGTTATGTACAACAACGATCTGAAGTTAGTCATAGAAGAAACATTCCCAAAAGTTCGAATTTCCCCGTTTAACTAAATGACTTCAATTTCTATCCGGTGCAACGTCGAACAATTTGACTGAAGTTTATCTATAACACGTAGTTTAATTAAACGTTCGTTAATAGGAAATTGGTGCAACAACCCATTAGTTACTATCATTGTTTTAGTTTTATCCAAATTAAGTTTTAATTTATTAGTTTTCAAGTAGTCTGATAACTTCCCCAGCTCTTGATTAATTTTTTCTACCGCTACATACACATTTTTATCAGCCACAGCAACTAGCGTATCATCAGCAAAAAGGTTAACAAAGTCACAATTCATAGAATAAAATATGTCATTAATATAAATAAGGAATAAGAGTGGCCCAAGGACACTTCCCTGAGGTACACCAATGTTATTTATGGCTTCACCTGAAGTTGATTCATTTATTCTAGTGACTTGTAGTCGATTTGTCAAATAATCTTCCAACCAATCATACACCATCCCACCTACACCATAGTATTTTAGTTTCTCAATAATATTTTCCTATCTATGGTTTCGAAGGCCCTTTTAAAGTCTATGAAAACAGCTACAATATAGTAATCATTATCCATTTGATGATTCCAGTTGGCAATAGTTAGTTGTAATGCTGTCTCACAAGAGTGGTGTATTCTAAATCCACTTTGATTTCCTAACAGTAAGTCTTTTTATTAAAATATTCTAACAATTGTTCATATACTGCTATTTCTAAAACTTATATAAAGCATTACGAAAACTTTATTATTAATATAATAAATCAATATTAAAATAAAAGTTTACATTGCTGCTAACTTCATTATACTTCTGAGTTGTTACAGCTGTCGTTAGTGTGTCAGAGTCGCTGACGCAAACTTTATAATCTCTTATCTTGGTGTCAATAATAAAATCAAAAATCAGTTAAACTTATTTAAAAAAATATAGAATATAAAAGAAAACACAGGTAGGTATTTAAACATTATTTTGTCTTTACAATTTACAAATTAACAGTAACAAGTAACGTTTTCCAAAAAAAATTCGACTCGCTAATTTATACAGTGGCGGAGTATTCACTTTTTTAATTTTTACTTGTTAAAAAATAGTGATACGCCACTGGATAAATTTAAAAAAATTAGCATTTTTAAAAACTACAATTATTTCTTGCCTACGGAGAATAAGAATAGAGCAATTATGGTGAGGTTCATAAATTATAAGGCAAAATGCAGAGTGATAAAGAATAGAAAATTATTAAAAGGATCAGGCATAATCATAGCTGATGATATGGTCAAGGAGAAGCATAATCTATTAAAGGAAGCAGTTGAAATACAAGGCAAAAACAATGTCTGGACCAAAGATGGTACTATTTTTGCTAACGTAAATAACCGGAAGATTTACATAAATAACAAAGAAGACTTACAACAAATAATACATACATAATAAGGGTGCCAGGAGATGTTTATCTTTATTGGGAATTTGGCGGTGTAAGACAGCTGGGAGAAAAGTTCACTTACTATTTTTTGTTTTTCAAGGAAATAATCAGTCCGATTATTCTGTTCTTTTTTCTTATTATTATATTATATTAAAAATTGTAATTTTTGTTAGTTAAATACATACATTGTACTTTATTATTATTATTATTATTATTGTTATTATTTTTTATATATATATAGTATATATATTTTGTATTTTCTCTCGGAAAATTAGTTTTTGTAATATTTACTTATTAACTAAACTTTATTATTTATTTTATTATTAATTACGTGGGCCTACACGGCCGGTATATGTGCTCAGCTGCCAAAATACGAAACAGTGGTGAGATAGTGGTGAGTAAAAAATTTCTGTTTTATTGCTTAATTCTCTATATATGACATATGAATAATAATATTGACTTAATTCTACAAGAGATAAATGATTATAATAATATTGAAGCCGTAGTTTGTCACGATATACAACAATTGCAAGAAAAATGTTTAAGCAATTTAGACAGTCTTAATATAATGCATATGAACATAAGTAGTATAAAAAAAAATTTCGATGAATTGGTTGTTTATATGGAACACTTAAGAACTTGTAATGTTGGAATAATAGTTTTGTCTGAGACTTGGAGGGTAGAAGATGTTAGTGATTATAGCATAAAAGGATATGACATTTATTATAATAAGGCTAGTTTTAATCAAAATGATGGAGTAATTATCTATATAAAAAGTGACATTCAATATGAAGTAAATGATATTCTACTTAGTCAGGTCACTATTACTAAGGTTACTTTAAACTTGTTTGGTACTATAATAAATATTGGTAGTGTGTATAGGCCTCCATCGACTAATAAAGAATTATTTATAAGTGAATTAGAAAATTATTTAAAAAATAACGGTGAGGCGTATATTAATATATATTGCTTGGAGACATAAATATTAATTTATTATGCAATGAGAACAGCACACTAGAATATACTAATACAATGCAAAGTTATGGGTTTGTTTCTTATATCAATAAAGTAACTAGAGATGTAAGAACGTCGGCAACCTGTTTGGATCACATTTTCGTAAATAACAAAAGTAATAACTTAGAAAAAAATATACTATTTAAATCACTAATACTACAAAATGCTATAACTGATCAATACTCGATTTTTCTAAATATAAAATTCCTGAAAATAATAAGGATAATTATAAAAATGAGAATGAATTAATTTAAAAAAAAATTGACTATGGCAGACTCATTGCAGCTTTAAAGGAAGAAAACTGGAATGAGGTTATTAACAAACCAGATTTAGGAGTACAACAAATTACAAATAACTTTATGAATATACTAAATAAATATATAAGCCAGTCAACAACAAATATAAAAATAAATAATAAAAATAGAAAATTGAAACCTTGGGTGACTTTGGGATTGATTAATTCAATTAAGCAAAGGGATAAACTAAAAAAAAAATGGCTTAGTACAAAATTGGACACAGACATGCTACAATTCAAATTTTATAGAAATAAATTAAACACACTAATAAGAATAACAAAAAATAATTATTATAAAAATAAAATTATAAAAGCTGGTAATAATTATAAAAAAATTTGGGAAACATTAAACGAAGCAGTAAATATCAAAAATAATAACTCAAGCAGCATAAATTATTTAATTACAGAGGAAGGGGAAAAAATCACTGAAAAACATGGCTGAAAAATACAACAGCTACTTTATTGAAATAGGTGAAAAACTTGCTAGAGATATACAAAAAAACAATCATTATAAAGAACAAACTACACAAAATATGAATACTTTTTATCTAAGTCCAGTAACAGAAATAGACATAAAAAATAAAATTAAACTCATGAAAAATGGTGCCGCGGCTGGTAAAGATGGTTTAAGTGTGCAAACCTATAAAACAATAAGTCAATTTATTACCAAACCCTTAGCATACATTATAAACAAAATATTTGAAACGTCTATAGTACCAGGACAATTTAAGGAAAGTGTAGTAATACCCATTTTTAAACAAGGAAATAAGTATAAAATGGAAAATTATAGACCTATATCGTTATTAAATCACATAGCTAAAATATTTGAACAATGCCTAAAAACACGCGTTGTAGACTTCCTAGAAAAGCAGAACCTTCTCTCAAAAAGTCAATACGGCTTTAGGGAAAATTTAAATACTGACAAAGCTATACAAGACTTAACAACAACTATATTAAAAATTTTTAATGAAAATAAAAAAACCATAGCAATATTTTTGGATCTAAAAAAAGCCTTTGATACCGTATCTCACAAAATATTAATTGAAAAATTAGAACGTACTGGAATTAGAGGAAATCAATTAGAATTGTTTAAAAATTACTTGCATAATAGAACACAAGTAGTTAAAATAGGGAATGAATCCAGTAGCTTAAAAATAATAAACACAGGCGTCTCTCAAGGGACTGTCCTGGGCCCAATATTATTTTTAATTTATTTAAATAACTTGTTAGAACAAAATAATAATTTTCATATCATATTATTTGCCGATGACACAGTCTTAATAAGCTCAGGAAATAATTGGGATGAAGTTTACCAGCAAGCTAATAAAAGTATAGACTCTGTAAAACTTTGGTTAGATCACAATTTATTATCTTTAAATTTAAATAAAACAAAATATATGGCATTTGCCCCTACAAGTGTTGGCATGCCAAGACACATGCAAGATATACAAGTAAAAAACTGTGGCATAAAAATTAATAGTACTGAAAATATTAAATATCTTGGGGTAATGAAAATTCAACTAAAAAAGATTAGTACAGGAGTAAATGAAATTGAAGTTTTAAAAAAAGTAAATGTGGACGGAAATATTAGTTCATCATGGCGAGAGAAAACTTATGCAGACACTTTAGCCAAACCACCTAGGAAAGACAACTTTCCCAGCCTTATAATTAGACCTAAATCGGCGCAAAACTCTGAAGCAACAAAAAGAGATCTTGAAAGTAATATAAATCCAGCAGAGCTAAATATTGGTATTAAAAATATGAAATCCACAAAAAATGGAAACATTGTAATCAATTGTCCTTCCAAAAAAGAAGTAGAAGTTCTCAAAAAAGAAGCAGAAATAAAACTGAAAAATAATTATGAAATAGTTACTACAAAAATGCGAACGCCGAAAATAATAATAGCAGGATATAATGGAAAGAAAACGGCAAATGAAATTCAAGAAAGTTTAAGGAAACAAAATGATTGGATAAAAACATCAGACGAACTAAAAATAACTTACATAAAACAAAAAACAAATAAGACATCCACAATCTTTGGTGAATGCTCATCCGGACTTTTTCATAAGTTCATGAATATAAAAAAAGTTTTTATAGACTGGGAGCGACATCCTGTATATGAGGATCTAAATATAACAAGATGTTTTAAATGCCAAGGTTTTTTCCACAAAAACACTAAGTGCATTAATAAAATTGTGTGTGAAATTTGTGCTGAAGAGCACAATGCAGTTAACTGTCCAAAACAAAACACTAAATGTAATAATTGTTCAGTGGCAAATGCCAAATATAATCTTAAATACCAAACAGAACATAGCTCATCTGATCCCAACTGTCCCACTCTTAAATACCATACTGAAATTTGGAAAAGTAAAATAGATTATAATCAATAATGGTTTTACAACAAGAAGAGGAGGTTTTATATGAATTGCAAAGATTAGACGAAGATCCATTGGGGAAAACTATGGGACTATGATAAATGCTGAAGACATTAGTGCACAAATTTTCAAACATAAAGTGTTAAGTATAGTCCATTTTAATATAAGAAGTGTCAAACATAATTTTGATGAATTACTAGTAATAATTCAAACATTTCAATTAGCTTTTTGTGATGTAATAATACTTAGTGAAACACATCAAATTCAGTCAGTTAATAACTTTAATATACCTGGATACAATGCATACTACAATAATAGTGACATTAATAAAAATGATGGTGTGATTATCTTTGTAAAAGCACAGATTAATAATGTTGATATAGAAAATATAAAATTTAGGAACTCTCATATTACAGTTAGCAAGCTAAACATTGTTATTAACAACATATCCTATGGTATAACTGCATTGTACAGATCACCCTCAACAGAAAAACAGGCTTTCATTGACGATATTGACCTATATCTGGCACTAAATTTGAAAAACCAAATTGAGGTTTTAATGGGGGATATTAACATAAATATATTAGAGAAAGATGATAGACACGTAAATAGTTACTTATCTGCATTAGCCCATCATGGTTTTGAAACATATATTAAAGTACCTACTCGTGTTCCAACCCTGACTTGTTTAGATCATATCTTTATAAGAAAGAAATTAAAAAAGAGCAATTTAACATACAAATCCTTTGTACTTAATACGGATATTACAGATCACTATCCAGTCATGATAAACATTAATTTGCATAACCCTATACATAAGGAAATCAAAACATCTCCAATTACTAAAACGAACTACACAAGATTTACACAACTAGTCCAGTTGCAAGACTGGTCAATAGTATCATCTTCGAATGATCCACAGGAGGCGACTAATATCTTTACAAATAAATATAACGAATTACTGAAACAGTCACAATCAATAATTAATCAAAAAATAAAAATTTATCACAAAATAAAGCCATGGATAACAAATGGTATTATCACCTCAATAAAAATTAGAGATAAAATGAAAAAGAGACTCTTACAAAAATATAGTACAAATTTAGAAAATGAATATAAAAGGTATAGAAATCGATTGTTAAATATTATTAAAGATGCAAAGAATAATCATTACAAAGAGCAAATTCTACAAAGTAAAAATAATATAAAAAAAATATATGAAATAATCGTAGAGGCTACTAATGAAAATACAAATAAAAAAAAAACCGAAGTACAAATAATGGATTCTAATAATAAACCATTTAATGATGATACAGAAATGGCAAACTACTGTAATGATTACTTTATTAATATTGGATTGGACATGTCTAAAAAAATTTCTATACCTCAACCTCCTGTTAATTTTCAAATTCCTAATAATGACTTCACTATGTTTCTCAAACCAGTGACAGAAAATGACATTATTAACCATATTAACTCCCTTAAAAATAATAGCTCACCTGGTATAGATGGTATAACTTCTAAAATGATAAAAATGACACACTTATTTATATTAAATCCCTTAGTACATATTATCAACCTAATTTTCTTGACTGGAAAAGTACCCTCACAATTTAAAACTGCAATTGTTACCCCTGTATATAAAGCTGGAAACAAAGCATTAATAAGTAACTTTAGACCCATAAGTTTAATAAATAATTTTGGAAAAATATTTGAAAAGTGTCTTAAAGATCAGTTAATTAAATTTTTGAAAAATCACAATATTTTATCGAAAAATCAATTTGGGTTTACTGAGGGATTAGGTACAACGGATGCGATGTATGAACTAATCAGTGAAATAACAAATAATCTTAATAACAATAAAAAATGCATTACTGTATTTCTTGATTTAGCGAAGGCATTTGACACAGTGCCTCATGAAAAGTTACTTAATGTCCTTTGGCATTATGGAATAAGAGGCACTGTGTTGGAAACCTTCAAAAGCTACTTATCAGAAAGAAAACAACACTCTAAAATCAGACAAAGCATGAGTAACTCTAAAATTATAAAAATGGGTGTACCACAAGGCACTGTCTTAGGGCCTATTTTATTTATAATATACATAAACGGTTTACTTAGACAAAATATAAATTGTAAAATAATTTCATATGCTGATGATACAGTTCTGATTTACAAAGGTAATACATGGGAAGAAACAAAGGATATTTTGACGGGAAGCATGAAAACTGTTAAAAATTGGCTTGATACCTTCCAGCTGTCACTAAATGCAAGTAAAACAAAATATCTCTGTTTTTCCCTGACAAATGCAAATCGCCCGCAATTTACATCGATAAAAATTGAAAATATTGAAGAAGACATAACAGAAGCAGAATGTATTAAATATCTTGGTATAATGATAGACGAAAATCTAAAATGGGACAAACATATAATTTATTTAACTGGCAAAATAAGGAATCTGATACATAAATTTTATATGATGAGAGAATTTTTGAAGAAAAATTTAATACTAATGATATATAAATCTCTAATTGAATCGTTACTGAGATATGGTATTTTGGTTTGGGGTGGTCTGTATAATAATTCACTTCAACAACTTTCAGTTGTACAAAATTATATTTTAAAAGTTATATATCATAAAAATAAGCTCTATCCTACTAATCTATTATACTCGGCTGAAATCTGTAATGTTCGTACTCTGTATATACTTGACACTTGTATATATGTTAAAAAAAAAGACACATTAAAAAACTATGTTATGCATGATTATGATACAAGAACTAGATCTAACCTACACATAAAAATCCCAAACAGTAACAATAACTTAAATCAACGGTTTATTAATTATCTTGCTCCAAAATTTTATAATTCACTTCCAATAGAAATAAGACTAATAAAAAATGTTAAAACATTTATTTTGAAATGTAAACAATTTATAGTAAATCACTCTGATCTTTTCACAAAATTTTTATGAAAAATATGCTATTGTAAATATTATATAGGTAGGTATATATTGTATGTATGTGTGTGTATTTATAATTATACTCTCCACCGGCAGTTTCTAATTTTACAATTAGGATACATTACTAATAGTACATATGTTTATGCTATACAAGAAATTGTAAAAAGATAGGAAATTTTTAATTAATTTTAGTATAAGGCTGCACATACAAGTCTTCATGACTTAGGTGCATTAATGAAAATTCGTTAAATACCTATATCTAATTATTAGTTTTATATCTGTTATGTATCAATTATTAATTTAATAATAATAATTTAATTTAATTTAATTTAATGATAGATCAGCACTTGAAATGGCAATGCCATATTGATTATCTTAACAAAAAATTAAAAAAAGTAATATACAAATTCTACACCTTAAGAAACATATTAAATAAGAAAAATCTGAAAATTGTTTATACTAATTTGATAGAGTCAATTCTTCGATACGGTATCACAAGCTGGGGATTAGCATACAGCACTACACTGAAACCTCTCCAAGTTACTCAAAACTATATATTAAAAACAATATTCCAAAAAGACATTGATAGTCCAACCAATTTATTATATACACAATACAACATCCTAAACTTACAAAGCTTAGCTATTCTGAATATTATTATTTACGTACATAAGAATCATGCAATAAAAAACATCTTTCATGATTATACTACGCGCACAAAAACTCAAAATATAATTAAACTACCAAAGAGAAACAAAACCGTCACACAGAGATCTATTGAATATGTAGGTATAAAAATATATAATGTAATTCCAACAGAAATTAAAGAAATAAAAAATCATTTGAAATTTAAGAGAAAACTGAGAAAATATATCGTAGAAGATTATGAAAATTTGAAAATACTTCTGTATTAATATATCATTATAACGCTAAAAATTGGAAAAAAATATCTAAAGATTGTACTTGATTTGTTCTATATGATATTCATATAAATTTGTTTAATATAAAAATTAAATCCTAAGTAGCTAAATTTATTACTCATTATCTCAACCATGATAAATTTAAATTAGCACTGACACAATACAGGCTGCCCTAGGCCTAGGTGTCTTATATAAAATTGTAAACATTATGAATGTATGGTGGTAAATAAAGGCGATTTGATTTGATTTGATTTCTTAATAAAAAAGTATTCTTGGCATTTTTGTCATAACCCAAAGCTTTGTCCAAAAAATTGGTTCAGAAAACTTTCTGCAAAGCTATAAATTAGATTCTTCCCAAAAATTCCAGCATTACAATTTTGGCCGTAAACTTGTATGCCAGTAGAAGTGGGAGTCGTGACGTCACAACTAATGGAGTCTATAGGAGGCATTTTGAACACGTTGAAATAATTTTAATTTGTTGCTAACCTAAAAATAAAATACATTTAATATTAAAAATAATTTCTTTTCCAAAAAAATTTATTTCAAATATCAATAACTGGGAAACGATTGATTTTAGATATAGAGTGTAATTAGAAAATGTTTAGAATTTTATAAGGAATTCGAAATTGCAAAAAAATTGGGGGTTGCCATTTGAAAAATCAAAGTTGATCACAGCCCAGCTTTTTTGGGACACCTTGTAGAATAAAAAATATTTTTAAAATTGGCCCAATATAAAATCAAAATCGACCTGTCCGAGCAATTTTCCCAAAACTTAGGCGTTTTGAAGATAATTTGTTCCTTACTATTCTGTTGGAATAAAGGTCCGTGGAAGAGAAACTAACTATTGTGAATATTGTCTTTTATTTCAATTTAATGACACGAAAGGCACACGTCTGTATCTAATGAATATTCTGTATTAACTAAACTATATTAAGTATAAGAAAAATATTTCTACACACTATTCAGCTATTTTAAAATATCACCCTACTTGTTATGTTAGTAATAAATCCTTAAAGAATAAACAAACAATAATCCTTAAAGAATAAACATAAACATGATTGATTGATTGATGTGCAGACTATGTGAAGAGGAGGACGAAACCTCCTCGCACATAGTCTACGACTGCGAAGCACTGGGCCGAAGGAGATTTGCTCTTCTCGGTGATTTACAATGCGGGGACAATCTTCCGCATGAAAATCTTGCAAAGAAGCTATTAAACATCATTAAAGGGACGGAGCTCATGTAAGAATCGGGGATGTACAATAAGCCAACTGATCTGCAGTGCAATTTGGGTTTGATCCAACCCCGCTATTAATCGATTAACATAAACATACTCATATTTATTTGGTCAGCGTAACCAACCAAAACTCTAACCATATATCAGATTTATTTTGTTTTTTGTATAAATTCCAATAGACCTCATCTGTATATGATTTCCCCAGTTCCCCCTGTTTTAAGTATGTTCTACAGCTCATCATCTCCCTCCCTTCCACATGTTCGTTTTCGTTCTCTTTCATCTTCATTAGTTTCTGCCTCGTCATTTTCTTCTGCTTCTGTAATATTTCTCATTATATTTTTCATCTTGAATACTATTGAGTCTTCAATTACATTGAGACATGACTGACCTTAAGTATTAAACAGGACAGCCCAACTTATTTGCACCTGCAATGTGTTACATCCTTTGGTGCAATAATTGCAAAAGATAGTGTTTAGAAGTACATCTGGTACAGGTGACAATAGTGTCTTAATGGGCTCCAAAATATCATTATTGATCGTCCACCCCCAGGATTCAACACATCACCAAACCAATTCTGTACCAACAAGTACAGGATAATATACTCGACTCAGATGTTGGTGAGTGGTTGCGGCAGTAGGTGGGATGCGACATTGATATGGCCGTAAAATGTAACGTTTATCTAGAGTTAGCGGCGTTACATAATTTTTGTTAAGTGGGTGGGATAATTTTTTTATGGTGGCTGATTGTTTTTGAAATAAGCCTTACTAATAAGCTATTCCAAATTTCTCAATTACCTCCACTTTACAGGGGAGACATGCTCCTCCATGTCTAGAATATTGCATACCTCTCTAATAACTGCATTTTTGATTAGTCATGACTTTTTGATGCTTGGAAAAGTAATGGTTTAGGTATTGAATATACAGGGTTATTTATGGAAAACGGGTATTAGACGTTTCACGGGATCTGGCGAGTTTAGAAATTTGAAAATGTATACAGCGGATCTAACGAAAATATTTTCAACTTTGTGTCACTTCCGCTTATACCGGAAGTATCACCAAACTTTGTTATTTCAAATGGAACATCCTGTACATTACTGCAAGGTCAACGAACAATAAATAAATATTTTTAGAAAAAACAATAAATAAATAAACGGCTTAAACGGCACGAGTGTCCTGGTTCTTCTGACACCTGCTTAGATAGATGGATCATCCTCAGTGACCTCAATGGACTCAGCGCGGTACCAGGAATCCAGCGATTATTAACATTTAAACCTGATTTAACAGTTTTCATTTTTGTACGCCAGTAATGCGTAATGTAAGTTAATTTTATCGCTCAAGGCGTGGTTAGCTAATTTGATTTCTTGGTGTGAATGGTCGAAAAGGTGGAAAAATATCTGATAAAATTTTAACCGCTATATTTATTAGATGACTGCTTTGACCAATTATTCCCTTCCACCATACACTAGGCCTAATATTTTCATTTTGCACAGAAGCCCAGATAAATTCTTTTGTCCAAATACCTCTGTATTGAGAAATTTCGCCAAGTAACTGCTCGTTGTCAATTGGATTAGTATCTGAGTAATGTGAACTTTTTGCAAAATTTTGACGATGTACATATTCTCTATGGCATGAAGTTGCCTTGGGGTATTTGGATTTAACAGACAAGCTGATCTATGGATAGATTTGAAAGCATAAGCTTTTCTTTAAATTTGTCCATAAACCTTTTTTCCTCATTTTCCTTTCCTTCAATAGTGAGAGCATTAAAAGTGTTTTTCATTACTTTCCTGAATTTCGTGAATGCTTTACAAATTTATTGTGTAAGGGGATGGCGTGAGTCGGGTTTCTTTTTTTTCTTTTTGTGTGCTTACATGACCGATTATAACATAGGCGGCCTTGTTTTATTAGAACAAAGAAGCTGTATGGAATGATTTCTTATCGGGCTTCTTGTTCGAAGGAGACGTACAGACGATTCAGTTGTAGGCCATTTGCTGAACTGAGTGGACGTGTCCTAGTGCAATTATAACAAAGTAGTTTTAGTAGTGAACCTCGAAGCCAGTGGGTGTATCAGGGAACAGTTTGTGATAAAAGAAGTGCGCTGTTAGCGGAGGATAATGACCAATAGGTCTGAGGTTCTATTTACTAGCAGTCAGTGAGTTTTATTAATGTGGCTAATGCATTATACTTGTTGTTCTTGAATTATGTGTTGCTCTTAATTTGCAACTGCCTATACGTTCTATTTACTAGCAGTAAGTGAGTTCTATTAATGTGACTAATGCCTTATACTAGTTGTTCTTGAATTATGTGTTGCTCTTAATTCGCAACTGCTTATACGTTTTATTTACTAGCAGTAAGTGAGTTTTATTAATGTGGCTAATGCATTTATACTTGTTGTTCTTGAATTATGTGTTGCTCTTAATTCGCAACTGCTTATACGTTTTATTTAATAGCAGTAAGTGAGCTTTATTAATGTGGCTAATGCATTATACTTGTTGTTCTTGAATTATGTGTTGCTCTTAATCCGCAACTGCTTATACGTTTTATTTACTAGCACTTGTTACTGGAAACGTTATCGGCACGTTTCCTCCCTTTTATCTTTAAGTTTAACAGTCCTCAGCTCACTAGCAGTAATGTAACTGTGAATGTGTACTTCCTAACTGTGCATGTTAGTTTTAGCCTGGTTATCCGGCATATGACATGTCTATATGTACTATTGCGAGCAATAAATTTTCAACGGTTCATTTTAGCTTTGTAAATAGGAGAAAACGCAGTGGCGACGGATGTCACTCTATTTTGTTAGTGACTGTCAGTGTCACTTTATATTGATTGTCTCATTAAGCATTTTTTAAATTTTAAAACATGTCGAACCACAAGCTTACAGACGTCGAATTTATGGATTGTAATGGCCAAATTAAAAGCTGAATAGTCCTTACAACGTATGTGGCAGATGAGTTACATTGTCACAAAACAACAATATTTTACCTAAAGCGCAAGTGAACACAAAATGGAAATCTAGCTCGTATGCCGGGGTCTGGTCGTCTGTGTCTTCTAATGTGGAAGATGCTGCTTTGGTGGAATATAACACAAATTATCTCTTTTCGACAGCATTAAAGGCTAAGGAAGAAACACATTTTCCAGCATCTAATTCAACTGCCCCATATAAGCCGTAGAAGAATTCAGCAACATTGGTTTTTAAGTTTTACATATTGCTAGTTTTATGTTAGTGTAGTGTTGTATTTTTTCGCTTCAGCTTCAGGATTGTCATCTATGTTTAGTGCTACTGGAAGGTATTCGTAATTCGGCTGCATAGCTCTAAATATTGTAGATAATACTGTAGTTATTGGCAAAAAGACACAACACTAAAATCTCAAAACCTTGACAGTTGCGCCTCTTTATTATTATTTACTTAATGGTTATATAGAGATTTAATAAATAAATTTAATGTTTCCTTTATAGATTTCTCTTTTGATACGTCAATGTATTGTGTCAATGATTTTATAAAATGTCAAATTTGACTTTAAAACCATTTTTACAAAGACTAATTTTACAAAAACCAATATCACTTGATTAAATATCGTTGAAAATTTATTGCTCGCAATAGTACATAAAGAAAGAACAATTAAAAACTATGTAGATCATCAACACGAAACTAGAAATAAGACACAAAAAAATCTGAAAATTCCTATGAGCTATAGAGACATAAACCAACGATTTCTGAGTTATCTTGGACCTAAATTTTACAATTTGCTACTAATTAGTATTAGAAAAATAAAAAATCAAAAAAAATTTAGTGAAAAATGCAGAGCTTATATTGTTGAGAAATATACTGAATTTATAAATATTCTATAAACATAATTGTACGAAATAATCTGTCTAGCGTTAGCTTAAGTTAAAGATGTAATTAAGCATTTTTGGGTACAATCCAAAATTATAATAATTTAGCATATTGTTCATTTTACATATTATTTATATTTAGTTTATAATTGCACATGCATTTAGTTTATAATTGCACATGCAGCCTCCCTGAGTTTGAGGGTGTTGAGAGCGAGAGATAACCTCACCAAGTGGACATGGACGCCTCCTATCTTGATTTGCCATAGTCGCCACATGGTTGATCTCTAGACGCTGGTGTTCATCCAGTTACCGTTTGATTAAGCTATATATATGGCGTGTATAGATGCATATAGATGCGTATGTATCGGTAACCTAAGAGAATATACTAACTTGTACTGCTGTTGCAGAATATCCAGACCATGGTAAGCCAGTGAGAATTCACCTGTGTTGCAATGCCTGCCTACTGGAGCTGCACAGCTTTAGTTTATAATTCAATCCAGATCAATGTTGTAATGTGATAGCTGATTTGTCTCTGCTGCTATTACCAATAAAGTTGTATTTATATTCAGTTCAGTTGTTTTATTGATCATGCAATTAATATCGCCCAGTAAAATACATTTCACTCTTACAATTGTGATTTTAAAATCCAGTTGACCACTGACTCCATAAGGTTTTTTGTCTTCTCTATACATACCCAGAAAACTTCATTGTTCAAAAACGTTTAGTTTTTCTCCTGTTTTAATATATTTTCAGCATCCACCGCCAAAGTTTGTAATCTTACTTTACAAACCAACATTGATTCTAAAGCAAACGAATGAGAACCCCGGTGGGTGGGGAACAACAGGTAAAACAAAAGGTTTTCTGCAATTTTTTGATCCCTTAATTCTATCAAAAATACTTACTTTTGCCAGATTTATCATTTTTAATAAAATTTGCGAGAATTTCCCCAAGTGCGAAAAACATCGATTGGGACTTTTGAAACGTTGCTTCTAAGGTAAAAAAAAGGTGTATGCAAAATTTCAGCTCACTTGGATTTTGTGGCAGATGCTGCTTTTTTCCACCCAATGGTAAAAAAAATGTCAGAACCCATAACTTTTTGGAGTCACGCACAGTTTCAGAACACATGAAATATTTTGTACCTTGAAAATTACATGTCGTATTAATTTTACTAGCAATGGTGCGCAAATAAGGATAACAGTTTACGAAGCAGCTTATGTTCAGGCGCGTGCTGGGACCCTATAGGGGGCCCGGGTATATAAGGCCTGGAGGGCCCTCAAACGAATGAAATGCGCGGCAGGCGAAAATTTTAAATTTTTTAAGGTCAAACTATCTTAAATGAACGGACAGAATTTCAGGTAAAAAAAAAATTTTTTTTTTCTCATAGGCACTATATTTCTACGTGTGTTAAAAGATATTAAAATATTAAATACTCATGTTATAAAAATGCACATACCTAGAATATCTTTCTTATTGTTCTAAGATCTCAGCAATGTATCTACAATGTATGTGTACTTAACTATAAGGTAAGGTAACAAAAAAAAGTAACGTGAAAAATAAAATTTATTCAAAAATAAATATCTTTTAGTTAACATAAGATCAGATAACAAACATGTATAATTTCTGTGGTGTGTTTATGTTTATAAACTGTTAATTACATCAACGCTCTCAACTCAAAATAAATAATATTACTGAAATACAAGTATACAGGGTGTTTGGGTAAAGGTATTCAGAAATCCAAAGGTATGTAGTACTCATCAAAATAAGCCAAAAAGTTCATATAAACTTTGTTCCAAAAACGGTTCCTAAGTTACAGCCCATTTAAGAGGCTTCTAAAAAAGATGTTTTTCTCACATATTTCGAGAACCGATCAATATAAACTAATAAAATTTTCTATGGTAGAATACTTTTTTGTGCTTAACAAAATAGTAAACCTTAAATTTGAAAATTCTTCAGGGGCGTCCCTACATGGGGGTGTGCCAGGAATGTCGCCCCCTTATTTTCTTTGTATGTAATTTTTTTCTGATAGAAATTTTTACAATTTCAAGCAATTTTGCTTTAAAAAGATCCTCTTTCTAGAACTTCATAAATTGAACCGTTTTTGAGATAAATGAATTTGAAATTTAGTATGCACATCTACAAAATAATTAGAATCTAAATATCACGTCTCCTGGTGACAATGTCTTCCATCAATACTTGCAATTGTATTATTGATTGTAAAGTGACATAAGTCAGTATTTAAAAAAACATAAAATAGTAGTTTATGTCATAAGGACGAAAGATCAAGTTTTTCGGGCGACTACGAAATATTGCCAGCCGAGATGCAGTCGAGGCTGGCAATTCGTAGGAGTCCGAAAAACAGTTTTTCGTCTGTGTGTCATACAATATTTTTTATTCGAATGTGCTTATGGATATTAAAATGATAGGGAAAATTAAAATTTTATGTTCTTAAGATTTACTTTGCTACCCCGCAAATGATACAATTTTCAGACAGACGGCTGTGAGCTGTGAACTAAGACCAGAATAAATAACAACTGCACAACTGCTGTCATATCAGTTTGCTTGAAATTAGTATTGAATTCAATTTATACTTATATTATAATATCGAATATAATCGAAAATATACTATATAAAATAAATACAATAAAAGTTTTAGTTACATGTGCATTACCATTTTACAGTAGAGAAAAAGGGCCAGCATTTTAAAAAGTAGGTACCTAACTAAAAACGCTTAATCTTTTTGTCTGTCACTTTTCTGGCCTGGGCCGGAAAAGTCTTTTCAGTCGTCTACTTGAAGTAGCTAGAAAAGTTCTACCTTTCATTTTTGTTTTCTGACCGAGAAACGTCACTTTTTGACACATTCGAATAAAAACATCTTTTTTAGAAGCCTCTTAAAGGGGCTGTAGCTCCCTTAGGAACCGTTTTTGGAACAAAGTTTATATGAACTTTTTGGCTTATTTTGATGAGTTCTACATACCTTTGGATTTCTGAATACCTTTACACAAACACCCTGCATAGTATATGAATATGAACACAAAATAATATCGAGCCTATCTATACTTGCAAATACTTTTTACCGAAATGGCCTAGAGCCAGAGGTGGAGGAAGCCGCCGGGCGCAGAGGGGCCCGCTGGCCAGGGGCCCACCGGGAAGTGCCCAGTAGCCAAGCACGTGCCTGTCTGTGTTTGTATCATAAATAATATTTTGATTTTGACCATAAAAACCGAGATAAAAACTAACTATATTACAAAGTATTTTATTTTTATTTTTAGGTTCATCCACTTGATCAACATTTATTTAAACCTTTTTTTTCGTATGGTTTTGATGTACTGAGTGCTGGAAGCAGCTATAGCAGATTTGGAGTTTTCGTTGGATTACCTGCTAACTTCTCATATGAAAGCGTCAATAATGTGGATAAATCTAGAATTAAGGTAAGATTATACAAATTATTATCAATTTTGTTTTCAGCCAAGATAGACAAATATAAAACCGTTTTATTATTATTATTCTGGATTGGAAAGCATTATTAATCTACTATTATACTCATAATAAATAATATGTTAAGTACAAGTAGTTTAAAATTTTCAAGTCTTTACTCATTTGACTGACAAGGGGACCGCCAATCCTACTATAATCTGTCTCACCAACAGATGCAAATAGACTCCGCCCCATTAATTTTATAGTAACACAGAACAGTGTACGCAATAGTCAGTTTTACACGATGAAATGTACATGTTTATTTATTAATATCTATTGTAAGATTACTTTCGGTTCTTTTTACGAATAGTCGTGCAATAAAAACTATACCAACCATATACCTACATCTTGTTTTATTTATATTGATAAAAATCTTTAAAAACCCTATCATTTAGCATGTCCAAATAAATAAAACAACACATACCTACCTTTTTTTTCTTTATTTTCGCAAAGTTCTATTACAACTCGTAGTTTAGCGTTTATGCGTTCTAACTGGTCTAATGTGTAAAACCGAGCTGGCCTTTGTCAGTCAAATCTAGCGGTGGCTTTGTAATTGGGGAATTCCATTTAAATTTAGTGGACATTTTTGGGGCGGAGTCACGGATCCCTGAATTTGACTGACATGGGGACCGCCAATCCTACTAATTATGGATCCCCGAGTTTCCACGTTTCAGACGTAGGTTCGACCCCACGACTATACTGCGTTTTTAAATTTTATTCAATAATAATAATTGTTAAATTAATTATTAACATATTCAATGCTATTATTTGTTGATAAAAATAAATTGAAATATATTTCATACTGAAATGATAAAGAAATGATCATTTACATTGAGAACAGTGTACTCATCAGTATTCCTACTTGGGGTTGGTCAACAAAAATCTGGATGATATTATAAGAATAAAACAAACTTAAATTGACGTCATGGCAAGTGCATTTTATAAAAGCTACTTCCTTGACACACAGTTTTTTCAATACCGATACAGCAATAACGATAATTCGAAGTATTGGTGGTTTCCTTGTCAGATAAATTACAAAATTTCCAGAAAAGAAATACATACTATTTCTCAGAATATTTTTTAAATCATTTAGTTTCCTTAATTGTTTCACCCTTAGACTATTAAGTACAAATAAACCCAGCATGCCATTGTTATAACTAGCATCATAGCCTAAATAAACATAGCGCGACACTCAACTACTGCAGCGAAGTAACGAGGCTGGCTGGCGGAATGAAGTTTCAGTGAAACGACGGCAGTTGCCTGCTGGAAATCATCAAGTCTTTGCGATTTTTAGGTTGTTGTTTTGTCGTTGTTGACATTGTTGTACTTTCTATAACTGATATTTTTTGTTTGTGTTATTATTCTTAGTTATTTGTTGAAATGGGCAATTGAATTAAGTCGTGTCCTCCCCACTACCATTTAGAGAAAGTCTTCCAAAGATCAAAGGTGCCGCGGAAGAGCGTCGCGGCTAGGTTTCTTTATGCTATGCTAGCGTGGTAGCTAAGGTCATGAGCGCTCTGGGCAAGATTCGAACTTTGCGCCCACAGAAAAATTATCTCTCTTGTTTAATTTTGTGTAAGCGCCAATTTTTCAGGAATATCAAGGTCATTGTGTTTTTGGGGTCTGCTGCGCCCCTGTGGCCTACCCTTAGCTACGACGCTGGTGATAACACAGTATGTTGATGCACCAACATGGTGTGGACAAGATGAGGAAGCGGGGACTGAAGAGGATGTTTTCATTTTTAGACATAGGCGCACGTTTACTATCGCGTATCTAAAGGATTACATAGAAATAAAATTGTAAAATGCGGAATATACAAAATAATGTGCAGAGTGATTCCTATAATGTTCTCATCCCAATTTTTTGGTTTGTCTTTGGAAATAAAATAAAAATATTTAACGCAACTTATAGTATTTTTTTCAAGGATTCCGAAAATATCAACAAAAAAAAACAATTGAAAGTCAAATAAAAGTGAGAAAAAACAGAGCAATGTTTTTTTTTAATGGAATGGACTCTTTTTACAATTTTGTAAAAGATTTAAATTATCTTTCCAAAAATAAAACATATAAATATTTAGTAAAATACTGATAATAATTGAAATAATTTAACATCGAGTTGGCTTAGAAAGGTTTTTGAATTGTCACTTAAATAGTTTGTTGTAACTTGTAACTCTTTACGTTGATTAAAAGTTAAAAATGCCTTAGGTACTCGGAAGAAAAAAAAACAAATTTAGAATGTTATTTAAGTGATAAACGATTGAGTTTAGGGCAATATGTTGATTTGTGTCGAAAATAATAGAGGACATTTTGAACAATTCCTTTAAATATAAATGTTATTTGTTCGTTAAGATATTTGATGTTACTTGTTTGATTTAATGTTATTTCCTTTAATAAATTTAAATAAAATTTAACATAAATTATTTCAATTATTATCAGTATTTTACTAAATATGAAAGTAAATATATACAGGGTGTATCACCACGACCTTAAACTATCTGTATTTCTAAAGCTATTTATAGTACAGCTGTGCTGTAATGAGCAAAGTTTGACCGTTATCGGAACTGGCACTTACCTAGGCCTCGTTGTTCTGTTCCTGTGGTTCTGGAGTGGACTGTATAATAGTAATCTTCGGTTTCACTTTCCTTTACGAACACACTAAAATTTTATGTATGAATGTATGAGGTTTTGTATCGAGGTTTCGAAAGAGTGTTCCTTCTTGGTTTCTCTTGGTTCCTCCCACTCTCTTCTTGGAAGTCGCGTGCGCGCGCCTTTTCCTCGGGAGAGGGAAGGGTTAGTGCCAGTTTTTCGCGATTTATCATTAAATTACTGCGAGAAAAACTTCAGAAGAGAATTGAGGATGGAGAAACAAATTTTACTATTAAATACATACGGGGAGTACCAAAAATTATTGAAAAATATGTTCAAAAAAACCAATGAGTACGGGTAACAAAAAAATACATACTCATCATATAAATAAACAACTATCAGTATACTACCAAAATGTGGATGGACTACGCACAAAACTAAAATCATTCCATGAAGAAGTTAATGCTAGCAGATATGATGTCATTTTAATATCTGAAACGTGGTTAAATAGTGACTTTGAAGATGAAGAACTGTTTCTTGTTAACTATAACATCTATAGACATGATCGCGAAAATGTTGACCGTACCAAAACTCGTGGTGGTGGTGTGATGATTGGGGTAAAGAAGTCTTTAAATACTATACCTGTATGTCTACCAGTTAATGTAGCAGTTAATGAACATATTTTTATACAACTTACATATACAAACAATAGGTATATATTTGGGTGTGTTTACATTCCTCCCGCTTCGGGTCTTGAGGTTTATGACGGTCATTGTCAATGTATAGAGTATATTTTTCAAAACTATCCTGATTGTAATTTAATTGTTAGTGGAGACTACAATATACCTGATGCACGTTGGTTCAATGGTAGATTAGGGCTTAATGTACAGTGCAACCATAACTCTCCTGCTATCAATATTGTCAATACTTTTAGCTATTACAATATTTTTCAAAAGAATTTTATAGCTAATAGCAGAAATACTTATCTTGATTTAATTTTTACTAATATTGAACAAATTGTTGTCGAAAATGCAATAGATTTACTACATCCTAATAGTATTCATCATACTGCTGTTTGTTTTGATGTTTCATTACAGAAATATGATGATTACATTTCATATGAGGAGTTTTTCTATGATTTTAGGAATGCTGACTATGTTTCCATTACTGAACTATTAGCCTCTATCCATTGGCAAGAAGTGCTGTGTAATCTTCCTCTAAATAATGCTGTCTCATATTTTTATGACATTTTATATGAAGTTATTCATCTCTTTACTCTGTTAAAACGATTTAAAACCAACTCATTCCCTCCTCACTTTAACAGTGAATTAAAAACTTTGATTATCGAGAAGAAAAAGGCTCATAAAATGTTTAAATTACATGGTAGGAGAGAAGATTACTTGTACTTCTCTCAGTTGCGTTCTCAATGTAAGGAATTAAGTCAGCATTGCTATGAAAATTACATTAATAAAATTCAAGATAACATTCATACTGATCCACGCTCTTTCTGGAAATTTGTAAATGAACGCAGAAAAACGTACAATCTTCCATGCAATATGGTTTACAATAATGTTCAAAGTAACAATGTTGTGGATACTGTTAATCTTTTTGCTGATTTTTTCTCTACAATTTTTTCTAATGAGAATCCAACAACTGTACCTACCTATACTTATGATAGAACTGTTGATGTTAGTCACTTATACAGGGTGTTTCATGAGGAACTGTACATAGTCCAATGGTAGATAGGGCCCATCAAGGTTAGTAACAAACCACTATTTAAAATCATTTTAGCCAAGTATTTACGGTTGTACAGGGTGATTTATGAATTTTTACCAGAATTTGCTTTCGTTGCCTTTTAGAAACTAATTGTCCGATTCAATTTATTTTCGGTACACATTAAGTACTATCAAATACCAACAGTTCGCCATAATTACAAAACCAAAATTCCAGGTCCGTATTAGAAAAAATTTCATTTTATCTGTGCCCCCTAAAAAGTTCACCCTGTATATATTTTTTTAAAATCTTATTACTGTAGTTTGAAAGTACATAAACTACTAACAAAAGTGGAGTACTTCGTTTTCTTGTCACACTTACAACAGATACAAAATAAAAACATTAAATTTAAACATTATCTTGTTAAAGTTCAAACTTTCAGTAATTCAATGCTAGTTGTCAAAGTTCCTATCAGTTTAAGTTTCTAAGTAATTATAACTATTATTAGTTAAAAATAGTATGAAATACCAACAGTAGTCACAATCAACAAGACTCCAGGACCGTATTAGGAAAAATCATCATCTCGTCGATTCCTCCTAAAATTTTCACCCTGTATATCTTATTCTTAACTTTACTTGCTATAATTTAAAAGTACATAAAGTATCAACAAGTAGTGTAGTGTGATCCGTTTTCTTATTACACTTTCAAAAGGTTTTAAACCAACAAAATTTATCTCGATAAAATTGACATTTTCAGTAAATTGGTTTCAGTTAGAGCAGCTATTCTGTCTGTAAATAATACTCATTGAATTTTAAAACAATTTAATAGTAACAGAACAGAACAAGCAAAATAAAAAATGCAACATGAATACAAAACAACATAACAAAACAAAATAATACATATTAACATAATAAAAAGTAAAAATCTATAACTTATTTTCCAAATGTAAACCCCCCTCTTCACGGCATTTTATTTGTCTAACTACTAAATGTCCCACAGAATTTCGTATAACGTTTGGGTAGTTTCTCATTACGTTACAATACTGTTCAATTCGGTCTATTAATTGCTGCTCTCGGAGTAATGGCATTAGGAACGTAGAAACAAAAGTTATACCTCATCAACAATTTTACCTGTCAAACTATTGCCAAAGCCGACTACTCCTTTTGTTAACAGTGTCATTAGATAAAAAGTCTATTATATTCCTACTGTAGAAAAAATTGACAAACTTTCGCAGAAATCCTGCACAAATGTCTTTAGCTGCACACTAAATAAAATAGGTTCATTTCTTAAAACTAGAACTGAACATAAAAATATTCTACATTACAAATTAGAACAGAATGTACTAGATTACCCTTTAATTACTACACAACTTATGTGTCGGTAGTTGGACGTTCATAATTATTTTTGAAAAGTGTGGATCACACTACACTACTTGTTGATACTTTATGTACTTTTAAATTATAGCAATTAAAGTTAAGAATAAGATATACAGGGTGAAAATTTTAGGAGGAATCGACGAGATGATGATTTTTCTTAATACGGTCCTGGAGTCTTGTTGATTGCGACTAACTGTTGGTATTTCATACTATTTTTAACTAATAATAGTTATAATTACTTAGAAACTTAAATTGATAGTAACTTTCACAACTAGCATTGAATTACTGAAAGTTTGAATTTTAACAAGATAATGTTTAAATTTCATGTGTTTATTTTGTATCTGTTGTAAGTGTGACAAGAAAACGAAGTATTGCACTTTTGTTGATAGTTTATGTACTTTCAAACTTCAGTAATAAGATTTTAAAAAAACATATACAGGGTGAACTTTTTAGGGGGCACAGATAAAATGAAATTTTTCCTAATACGGACCTGGAATTTTGGTTTTGTAATTATGGTGTACTGTTGGTATTTGATCGTACTTAAAGTGTACCGAAAATAAATTGAATCGGACAATTAGTTTCTAAAAGGCAACGAAAGCAAATTTTGGTAAAAATTCATAAATCACCCTGTACAACCCTAAATATTTGGCTAAAATGATTTTAAATAGTGGTTTGTTACTAACCTTGATGGGCCCTATCTACCATTGGACTATGTACAGTTCCTCATGAAACACCCTGTATATAGATATTATTGATATAATTGAACAGTTAAATAAAATTCCATCAAAGTTGTCTTTTGGTCCAGATGGTATACCGTTATATTTTTTAAAACAATGTGTATATGTACTAGCCATTCCAATTCAGCTAATTTTTAATATGTCGTTAGACTCTGGGATATATCCTGAGTATTGGAAATGTAGCTTCCTAAAACCCATTTATAAATCTGGCCCAAAAAATGACATTGAGAATTATAGAGCAATTTGTATACAATCTGAACTACCAAAATTGTTAGATTGTCTAGTAACAAGACGATTAACTTGGGAGTGTAAAAATATTTTTATTGATGAACAACATGGTTTTATCAAAGGCAGGTCGGTTAATACGAATTTATTAGTTTATGAAAACCTTATTGTTAATTCTCTAGAAAGCAAACTACAGGTTGACTCTGTCTATACTGACTTTTCTAAAGCTTTTGACAGGGTCAACCACAGCCTGCTAATGGCTAAATTGAAAGCTTTAGGAATAAGTGGTAAGATATTAAAGTGGATTGAAAGTACTCTATCCTCTCGCATTCAAGCAGTAAAGTATGGTGGCTCCATTTCATAATACATTCAAGTTCCATCTGGGGTTCCTCAAGGATCTCATTGTGGTCCTCTTTTGTTCAATTTATTTGTTAATGATATCTCCACTATAATATTAAACAGTCAGTTTCTTATGTTTGCAGATGATCTAAAGATTTTCAAAGCAATTAAATCTGAGGAAGATGCTGAACTTCTACAATTTGATTTAAACCGGCTATCAGAATGGTGTGCCTTAAACTATATGGATTTAAATGTTAAAAAATGTCATAAAATTACATTTGCTAAAATTAGGTCACCTCTAGACTTTGACTATAGTATAAATAATAATCAATTGTCTACAGTCGATCAAATAAGAGATTTGGGCGTTACTTTTGACAGTTCACTGCAGTTTGACGAACATATAAACAAATTATGCTCGAAATCACTAAAAATGCTGGGATTTGTAAAGCGTTTATCTGTTGATTTTTCTGCTGATACTTTTAGGATGCTGTATTGTTCATTGGTGCGTCCAATTCTCGAATTTGCCTCTTCCGTATGGTGTCCTTGTTACTGTTCCTGGATTGGTCAGATTGAAAAAGTTCAACATAAATTTGAGACATTGGAGTTTTAAAATGGGCTACACTCAGGATGAATATGAGTTCAGTGATTTGCTGTCATTGCTAAGAATAAAAACACTAGAACAAAGAAGACTAAGTGCTGATATGTGCATGTTCTTCAGAATATTAAATGGTGAAATAAATTGTCCTCATCTGTTATCATTAGTTTGTCTAAACGTTCCTGCAAGATGGACACGTCATACTCAATTATTTTTTGTCCCATTTCACTCAACTAATTATGGGAAGAATGAGCCGATCACGAGATTTGTTCGACAAGCTAATGAAATTGAGAGGTTAGACTATTTGTCATCTACACTCGACCAATTTAAAAAACAATTAAAGTACTTATAAACATACCTTATCCTTAAGATGTAATAATGTATACAGTATATTCACTTTTCAACCAAAGCACTTTGTGAGTGAATAGGAGACAATAAAGCGAGAGCGCTAACATTCTGAGATCGACATGCAGTCACGCATGTGTAGTGCTCTCGCTTTACTACTATCTCCTATTCACTCACAAACTGCTTTGGTTTAAAAGTGAATATACTGTATATTAGAACTATAAGAAATTGTCAAACTTACCTATTTAATGTAAAGTGTTAGATATTTTTTGTACTATGGGTTACCCGTTAATAAATAAATAAATAAATTGACATTAACTTAAATAATAAAATTAAAAAAAAAAAATAAAGATATTTACAAGAAAAAATGTGGTGCAGTAACAACAGCTATGAAATTTTTTGTACGTAGGTTTTCTATGGTTCTCTATCCAATATTGTAATATTTCTGCCACTTTCGGTTATACCGGAAGCACCTAACAGCTAACAATCAGAAGAATATCTTCTATTGGAGCTCGTCAGGTGTCGACAGTTATTGTTTGCTTGTTCAAGTGTTTGGACAGGTATTCAGTGGCGGAGTGTTTCTTTTATTGTAGTTTTCAGTTATGATTTTGTGGTTTTATATTGGTGTTCTGTGATTAAAATTCTTTTATACTTTAAAATACGTCAATACAAATTATAAATTTATCCATAAGAATAAATTTATAATTTGGAAATATCAATTAATACTTAATTAATGATTACTTGGATGTATATTTATTAGTTCTTATGTTTCACTTAAAACTCTCCTTCATGAAAATTTGGATTCATTTTAATTCATTGGGTTGATACTAGGATGAATGTTTTTCTTTTTTCATTTATAATAAAACAATATAATGTTTAGAATGTGATAGAATAAAATTTCTTGATCTCAGGTTTTCATATTTCTATTGCAAAATTAAAACTGACAATTTTCACTTTTACCTTAGTTCGGTCAATACCGTCAATTTCGTCTACATTTTTAAAAGACGGACCTGACTTTCCTAGTCAGAGAACATGGCGCCCATTCAAAATTTTTGTCTGTACAAGAACAATAGAAATGTCACCAAGTTATTCTTCTAACTGTTACTTGTTCTGTGCCGGAAGTAGCCACTAACTTTGTTATTTTAAATAGAACACCCGATTTGCATTTTTAGATTCTACACTAAATTCTAGTGCCATTATGTGTAACATACCTTATACCAAAAACTTACGGTTTAGGCCATATTCACTTTTATTAATTTTAATTTTTAATATTTATGACAATAATAAATATTAGACAGAAATTAATTAGTCAAATTGCAAAGAGATGCCTTTTGCTAGAATGTTATAGATGAATGTAAATATAAATATAAACAAAAATAATTATGCGGGGTGGTAAAAAAATACCACTAAACTTACGGTACAAAAATATGACAAAACTCATCTTTTTTAAACGGCAACCCCCAAATTTTCTTCATTAAAAAATAATGCAAAACTGCAATGGCTCTGGCAACATCAGTCGGAGACATCCATTTTTAAAAGTATGAAGACACCTCAGAAGTAACACATTCATTTACAAAGAAACTGTCAACAAAACTGTCAGTCCTCTATAGCAACCTTAGTTCTTCGTACAAAAAAATTATTGGAAATTGCAATGTTTTTTTAAAAAATCCATATTTTCCACAAAAATAAAGATATCGAGGTGAACCAAAAACAAAAATGTTAAGAATAGATGAGACACTTGATAATTAAAACTTAATTTAGAACAATTTACTGTTTCGCCACTCCACAGAGTGTCTTAAACTTATGGTAGAAAACATCTTTCTGTTTAAACCTGTATATTATAAACGTACGTATATTTTTTTGTAAATTTTTAAAATGTGAGCGATTCTCCATTAATTTGTCTACAATATTCTTCAAAATTCGTTTAAATCCAACATCAAATAAAAAAGTTATTTGCGATTGAAATTGTCGAAAATTTGCGTGGATCGATTATTTTGCCTGTGAGTGTACAAAAAATTTTCGAAATGTCCGCCACCAACTTCAACACATTTTCTTGCACGTAACTGTAAATTTTTTATAGCATTTCTGTTCATGCATCTCAGTTCAGTGCATCCTGTTCTATGCATTTTTAATTCTTCTCTGGATACAACTTCGGTTATCGGTCGCATACACTTTTTACTTTAAATGTCCCATAAAAAATAAAAAAATAGTCTACTGAATTTGTTGTAGTTTGTTTTGTATTATTTTTATCCATTAGATTTTAGATGTATTATTGTAATTTGTGTATTAATTATTTTTATTCAAAATTTCTTTATTTGTTTAATTTAATTTTAGATGCTTTATTTTACTTTTGTATAATTACTAATATTGTGTCACGGCCGACCTAAAGTTGGTCGTGATTGTGTACTTATTCTAACAAAATTAATTTATGGTTCTTAATCTTTTTTGCTTGTAAATATAAAAAATACTACACAAATTTAACAAAAAGATCCGGCCCTGATATTTAATGAATAATGGTATTTTAAGTTAAATTATAACAACAGAGTAAAATAAAATATTTTCACATACTAAAGTTTGGGTACACTATTAGTATAAGTAGCTATTGAAAATTGCCAAAATCCATATAGGTACAAGGTGATGTTTTTAGGTAACTTCCCCAACTAAAAAATTTTTTTAATTTTTTTTCTTTCGTTTACTGAATGATGTAGACATCCATTAGTGAAACATATCTGCCAAATTTAGTTTGAAGGCATTAAAAAAATATGGCCGATCGAAATTTTGGAAAAAAATAGAAAACATGCTGTATATCAGAAACGAGGGCATTAGGGGAAAACCGCCTCGGGGTTCTCTACTTCCCACTAGCGTATGGCCAGTCACGCAAGAAACTCCCTGTATACAGTAAACAGTTTATGTTTTATACACATACGATAATAATTGTTCAGACAACAATTATTATTATTGTTGCCTGTTGCCTGAACATGTCGGGGACTCCGGACTCCTTTCATTAATACAAACACATTACTAAATTGGAAAGCCATCTATGATAGGCCATCACGTCGCCTGCGTCGGCTTGATTATTATCGTCTTTGCTGATCTAACAATTTTACAGAATATTAGCGGCTCCTATTTGTATGAAATTGTATCGCGCCTACGAGTGAGTTCTCGCACCATCTGTTCGCGACAGAGAAGATCAACTTGTAGTAGATATTTCCTCTATCATAGTTATTTTTGAGTGACGTTTTGGGATGTCCTTGAGTATTACAAATAGACATCCATAATATGTTTTTAATGATAATAATAAAATCAATTTATTCTGTAAATTAGTAATTTACTACAATTTACAAAATAAGGCCAGGTGACAATTTGTAATTGGTTTAAAACCTTGGCACAAAAGTACATGTCACAAATTTTCTAACAAGAACAATAATAGTATATTTTCTTCAAGCGTATAACAAAACTAACATTACATAATGCAACACGTCCTGTAGAAAGAGCCTATTATTGTATTAGTACAAATATTTCTCATTTTTTTCCTAGTACAAATATGAAGTAATGTATCCATGGAAACGAATTAAAAACCTAAGTTATGACTTGTCATAAACTGTCATTTTAAAAGTTGACGTCGCGCGTCGAGCCGTTTTTTAAATTTAAAAGCGAAAATGTCTGAAGAAATGCAGTGCGTACCGCCCGAAATACTTGAAATTGCAAATTCACCTGACGACATGTTTCATTGATAAATAAAATGGTTAGTATTACATATATTTTTTTTTACTAAGTTTGAACGCATTTGACCTGATGTAATTTTTCAAAAGTAAAGTTTTGATATTTTTTATTTTAACGCTTGAAGAAAAAATAGTATATGTCACTCGGAGTAGAAGACTCATTATGTGTTTCGCCCAGTTTGCTGCCTCGGCTGAGCAAACTTCTGGGCTCAACAATAATGGTCGCCTTCTACTCCTTGTAACATAATATAGAGCAAACTTCTGGGCTCAACAATAATGGTCAAAATTAAAGTTTTGATATTTTAAATTTTAACGCTTGAAGAGTAGAAGGCGACCATTATTGTTGAGCCCAGAAGTTTGCTCAGCCGAGGCAGCAAACTGGGCGAAACACATAATGAGCCTTCTACTCTTCAAGCGTTAAAATTTAAAATATCAAAACTTTAATTTTGAAAAATGACATCAGGTCAAATGCGTTCAAGCTTAGTAAAAAAAAAATATATGTAATACTAACCATTTTATTTATCAATGAAACATGACAGGTGAATTTGCAATTTCAAGTATTTTAGGTGGTACGCCCTACATTTCTTCAGACTTTTTCGCTTTTAAATTTAAAAAACGGCTCGACGTGCGACGTCAACTTTTAAAATGACAATTTATGACTGATGGTCGAGATGGTAGCGTACCTGCCTCTCACCCAAAAGTCCCGGGTTCGATTCCCGGTCGTGGCAATGGAAAATACTGTGAGAGGGATTTTTCCATTATACACGGATATTGGATGTGTGTCCCTTGTCTTTAAATGTGTAGCCCCCTCCCGCACAAGGCTCTTCTAGAGCCTTCTGGATTAAGGTTTGTCGTAGTTACATGTGGTGGTGTATTATTTAAAGTCATAACTTAGATTTTTAATTCTTTGCCATGGATATATTATTTCATTTTTGTACTAGGAAAATAAATGAGAAATATTTGTACTAGTACAATAATAGGCTCTTTCTACAGGACGTGTTGCATTATGTAATGTAAGTATTGGTAAGCCGGGCTCAGACGACTGGTGTACTTGGCCAATATTTGTTAATGGTGTATACTTGCCATGTCGTTTGAGTGGTTTACTTGTACAATTATTTGTTATTGGTGAGTATTGATTAGTTTCCCATCGTCTGTCGGTAAAAATGGCACAAGTCAAAGGGATCACAATTATTGGTACACTTGACAAGTGCATACTTGTCTATACTTGTGGTCGCTCTCACACGACTTGTACATATAATTGTACCTTGCTTCGCTACTATTCATTTTGTATAAGCGGATGGTAGAGGTCCCTTGTTTTAAAAATGCTTTTCTGATTATTATTTAAATACCAAAATCAAAAGTCAAAACGAACCAGTCATATGGTGTGCAAAACATTTGGAACATAAAAACCGCAATGCAATTAACGATGCTCGGAAGAGAATCGAAGAAAAAATTAGTATTCAGTGTTCCATAAAAGAACTTAAAAAGAAAAAGGAATCTTGATGTCAACGTTTCGTCCTCTGATGAGTAAAGTAGTAAAATAAAGCAGTTACCACAAAAGCTGCACATGCGACGACATTTTCAAGACGACCGATATCCATGATGGTCAAACAATCTTCTTTCATTCCACCAACATTGTACCAATTTGCTGGCGTTTTTTTTTTAAATGTACAGTACACGTCATGTGAGCGCCGTTGCTTGTTAATGGCCTAAATGAGCTGGTACACTTGTCAAGTATACCAATATTGGTGTATTTGTCAAGTACACCAGTCGTCTGAGTCTGGCTTTATACACTTGAAGAAAAAAATGTTTGTTTAATAGTTGATTACCAAATGATCAGATTTAACAAAGTGTATTCATTTTGTTTTAAAGCTGCTTAGACTCAATCTCTTTAAATTTGCTGGCAGTTGGTTGTACATTTTTGTTGCTTGATAAGAGAAGCTTTTCTTGTAGTGCTGGATGTGATGTGTTGGCACACTTAGGAATACTTCCCTGTTTCTCGTTGCTACGTTATGTGCATTTTCGCATGTTTCAATTTTATCTATCATATCGGTAGTTAGGATTTTTAGTGATGATCACATTATCCACCATGTAGCATAAGTGTATCCACAGCCTTTGTTTCACATGAAATACCTACCAGTAAAATCACAGCATGACAAGATATCCTGTACACGATGTTAATTTTAAGACTTTATCCTACATTTATTGCCAAAATAAAGACAATTCGGGATTGCTAATGGTCTCCAATAAAATAATATCCTGGGGTATACTAAAATCTGTTGCCTTTGGGACCTCCTAAAATAGGACATCCTAAAAAGTTTCTCTAGTGATTTTACATCCTGAAATATCCAGGTATTTTAATTTGTCATCCCATAGGATATACAAGGTGATTTATAAGGAATGGGTAATATTTTACCTGCAGATTTTATAGCGGAAAATATTAATTTTTTGCTTAATAACTGGGGGTCAAATATTAATACTTACTAAGATACAGGGTGTTAAAGTTATACAAATAACGTAGTAATTTTGTTATACAGGGTGTCCAGAAAGGGTAGGAGGTATTTGGCGCTGGCCATGTAACGGCGCGGTTTGGAGGGGAGCAGTAAGGATAGGTTATTGCACTACTCTTTGAAAATTTAATAATCATGGAAATGTACCCGGGAGATCATCGCGCTTTTTGCGTACGCGCCTATTACCGCAATGGTGTTTCGATAGAACAGTTCAACGTTTATATCGTGCAGAATTTAATGTACGGAACGCACCGAAGGATGATACCATCAGAAAATGGATTCGAATGTTTGAGAATACCGGTTCGACTTTATTCACAATCCAGGTCGTTCGCGCTCTGTTCATATCATTGGGCCTTATTTTTTTGAAGACCGGCAAGGGCAAGAGCTTAAAACAGTGAATGGTAGTATTGCGACATGTTAAGGAACTTTTTAGTTCCACAACTGAAGGAGTTTGAAAATTTTAATGTGGAAATATGGTTTCAATAAGATGGGGCCACTTGCCACACCTCAAACCAATCGCTTGCGATTGCCAATCAATTTTTCCTGGAAAAAGTGATCTCTCGTTGAGGCACCACCAACTGGCCTTCGAGAAGCCCAGATCTTACACCTCTTGATTATTTCTTATGGGGATATCTTAGAAGAGAAAGTGTATTCAAACAAACCACGAACTCTACTGCAATTGAAGCACAACATCCGCACCGAAATGGCCGCCGTTTCCAGAGAGATGTGTAGACGCGTGGCGGCTAATTTCAGGTTTCGGTTAGAGGAGTGCCAGCAGCGCGAGGGTCAATATTTGAACAAAATCTTTCGCACTTAATTTTCTAAAACTATGTCTAAAAGTTAACAAAAAAATTCTTTTTTCTGACTTGTTTTTATTTTATTGAATTTACAAATACCCCCTTTCTGGACACCCTATATTTGTTATTTTTTCACGCCTTGCCATAAAAGTCGGTACAATTAAAATTAAAAATGACCTAGCCCCCAGATATCTCAAGGATATGTTGGTTTATAATACCAACATACACAATTATAATACCAGAACAAATCTAGACTTTCATTTACAAACATGTAGAAAAAAAAGTACTCAAAATAGCCTATTTTTTAAAGGGTTAAGTGAGTATAATGATTTACCAGTAGACATCAAGAACAGCTACTTTGAATATTTTTAAATATAGACTTAGGAAGTACTTGATTGATGAGTAGTCATTTATGTTGTTTGTCAGAAGTTTCAAACTACAATTTAATTATATATTTATATATTTTACTTAAAGACTCGAGTAGTCTGTTTATGATTGTATATTTCTATTTTATTTATATGTACTGTATTAGTCTTTCGCTAAATAAAGGATTTATATACAATTAGGTTTTTTGATGTGATAAAATCGAATACGCTGTCATTTTTGGTGTATCGCATAGTAAGCTATCTTGGTTTAACGGAATCTGTCATAACTTTTTTGTACTTCGATCATTTATAATTTCGTTGCAAATTTTTTATTTAACCATTGTTTTCAAACAAGAAAGGGTTACTTGTTTTATCTCCAAAAAATGCACCCCTATCGAGATTAGAAAATTCTGTGCACCCATAATTTTAAACAGACATCCTGATTAATTAAACGGTAAGTACTAAAAATGTTTTACAAAGTGTGCTATGGAAATAAGTGAAACATACTGACATATTAGGTGTATTTATTTACTATTTGTCAAATAAAACATTATTGAATTATTTTTATAACTTTAACACCCTGTATTCAGTAAGTTTTAATATTGGACCCCCAGTTATTAAGCAAAAAATTAGTATTTTCCGCTATAGAATCTGCAGGTAAAATATTACCCATTCTTTATGAATTACCCTGTATAAGGTCCCCTATTTGTAAACATCCTACAGGTTCCTTATTGGTTAGTCTACCATTTCGCCATTATAATTTTAGTAATATGACTTTTACATGAACCTGCCACTGTTGCCTGTAGGACTTTATTGTATTTTTGTATTTAATGTTAGTAGCAAATAATCTCTGTATGAAGAATAACCATTATTAATCTAGTAAGTTTCTTGATCGGAGGTTTCAGAGTTAGTCACTAGAAATTTTTCCAAAGTAATGACAATCTAAGGTTTTGTCTATTTGATTATTTTAATCATGTCAAATGTTAGTAATATCAATAAAAAAATTAAATATAAATTTTTATTATGATTTCAGGTCAATCAGGAGTCGGTTGTTTGGGAATCAGAAGATGGTCAACAGTTATTAAAATCGCTAATTATATCTGAAAATGCTCAACTGTATGCAATGGCAAGAGAAATCAAATTCAGACAAACACTGAAACCTTTTTTCGACACGTTATTTGCGACCAGTTCTTGTGTTGCGGCATATTCTTTAAGTAGTCACATTAATAATAAGTTTAACTTTTTTGCAAAACCTTTTGGAGCAAGATTTGTAATTTATTGTTTTGTTGGCTTATTTGTTTTTGGTACTTATGCAATGTTCAAAGATATGTCGCAATTATATTATGAAGAAAGAATAGATAATGAACTAAAACAAAGAGACAAATTGTTTGTGGAAGGTGGTAAAGAATATTATAGTAAAATTTTGGAGAGAAACTTAGCTCTTCGAAAATTAATGGGCAAAGAAGGAGAAAAAATGTACAGTATACTAGGAAATGAAAACTATTTTTTGAGAAACAAACATCTACCCCTAGTTCAGAGAAAATCATTTTTTGAGGAGCCTTTAACGTCTTAAATTTTTGTTTTCATTGTTGTTAATTTTGTAACTTTAGACTGGATAATCATTAAACATGAATATACTTTGCTTATAACTATTGATTTATAAATAACTCAATTATAGTACAGCAGTCATCAGACGTGGTGGCAAAAGGAGGAGGTGCGCAGTTGAGTAATTCTCCTTAATCGCCCACTACGACCGAGAAAGGATGTTGGTAGACGCATGTAACAGTCAACACTGTAAGATAAACTTCATGGTAAATTCAGCCATAGTGAAAGGGGGCGCACGCCGTTGCCTGAATCTGTTTTAAACTAGGTTGTAGCATAACCTGCGTGGGCTGTCGCCATCACATGTTATTGCTGCTATATATTACCAATGACAAATGTAAACTATAAAGACATGGAACGACAATGTATAAAATGCAGATTGACACTGCCAGAGGGCGACATTAAATTTTTCTTCTTACTCTGTAAATAGTATACGTTAAACATATATTACAATATTGCTTTAAAGTTATTCCAAAAAACGTATTAAATATTTAAACGCAGTAGTATCAGTAAAGAAACAGAAAGAACAGTATCGCCCTCTGGCAGTGTCCAACCGCATTTTATACATTTTCTTGCTTCAATTACAACAATGTCGTTCCATGTCTTTATAGTTTACATTTGTTAGTAAGTAAGTAAGTAAGTAATTTTATTTAAGCAGTGTTGCTTTTTCTTTACAAACATATAAATAATATATCTATATTATGTACAGCAATACAGTAATTACAACACTTATAGTATGCACATAATACATTAAATATACACACAAACAACATAAAAATACTATTTTAAAACACAACTCTATTATGAATAATTCATTTTTATATATTTAATAACGTCACTTTTAAACACTCTTATATTATTAACACCCTTGATGTACTCTGTTATTAAGTTGTACAAAACTAAACCCTTATAAAATAATGAATTTTCAGTCTGCCTTTTTTGCTGTTGAAACATAAATGTTGTTAATATTTCTTGTATTATAATAATGAATATCCCTCACAAACGTAATTTTCTCACTCATATATTTCGGTAACAATTTATGAATTATTTTAAATATAAATAAAACATTAAAATATATCAGTCTTTGATTAATACTCATAAATTGTAAACATTCTAACATGTCACATATCCTAGCATATCTATTAACTTTTAAAATTATTCTCATAGCCCTATTTCGTAGTAATTGTAAGCTACTTTTATCACATTCATTCATATATAGGGTGTCCCATTTTTTAGGGGTAGGACTTCAGGAGGTGATAGAACATCAAAAAATAATAGTACTTTCTCAAATGAACTATATGTCGGAAAGGCGTATTCTTCGAGATACAGGGCATTGAAACTTGAAAAAAGAAAGTTTTTCTTTTTTTCTAGCCCAAACGGATGAAGTTATGAACTGAAATTTGGTGTATTGTCCACTGGTATCAAGCTTCATGGAAAACTCGGTGGAACGCGTCATATCGTTTACCAGGGGCGTTTCCTTCGGGTATGCTGAACCCCCTTTTGTAGAAAATATGATACGCCAATGACCGGTTCGACAAATTTATAATATTTTTGAATTTGTTGATGAATTTTGAACTAGAACTGGTCCTTTGGTAAATTCCGTCAGATGCACCGTTTTCGTAGAAAATTGAAAAATAGGTGTTCTTGTATGTTCGTCCAAAATTGTTGATTGAGATTCATTTCTTAAAAAAAATCAAAATGCAATTCCATCTTCAATAGATTAATAATAAATAATTATCAAGAACAAAATTTGATATTCAGGTATAAATTAATAATAGAAAAAAAAAAAAAAAGAAAAACTATTTCTTTTTCCAAATTTCAACGCCCTGTATCTTGAAAATATGCCTTTCCGACATATAGTTCATTTGAGAAAGTACTATTATTTTTTTATGTTCTATCACCTCCTGAAGTCCTACCCCTAAAAAATGGGACACCCTGTATAATAAAATCGTTGGGCAATACTCAAAGTGAGGGGCAATTATTGTTTTATAAATTGTAACTCTGGAATACATTGATAAATGGTTACTTATTCTATTAAAGTAATTAATTTTTTTGTTAACTTTATCTATTATATACATTGCATGCTTATTAAATTTTAAATTCTCATCAATAATTAAACCCAAATGTTTACATTCCGATACACATTTTAAAGAATCTCCATATAGTTTTAAATTAATATTTACATTATTAATTGCCCTTCCACTAAATAACATTACATTAGTTTTTTTTGTTTTTATGAATAAATCATTAGATGACAACCATGTTTCTAACTTAATCAACTACAATTGCATTTTAACTACTACATCCTCAATACTTTTACCACTTACAGAAATTGTCGTGTCATCAGCAAATAAAAAATTCAATATTGTGTCTTTATCTAAGCATGATGCTATATCATTAATATACAATATAAATAGCAAGGGACCTAATACAGTCCCTTGCGGTACACCACATCTAACTGCTTTTTTATTTGATAAAACATCAACAACTTTAATCTGTTGGTAACGATCACTAAGATAACTAATAAACCATTTCCTTGCTGTACCAACAATTACATAATTAGTCAGTTTAGATATTAATAATATTTTACGATTAATCGTTTCAAACGCACGTTTGAAGTCAATAAACACTGTTAACACAACCTTTCCCTGGTCCAGTAAATCCTTCCATTTAGACACTATCAGTTGAATAGCCGACTCACATGAATGTTTTTCATGGAAACCCGATTGATTGTCAATAAGAATATTGTTATTATGCACATGGTTTAATAATTGTTCTTTAATAAATATTTCCATTATTTTTTCACATATTGGTAACATATTAATGGGACGACATTCTTCACATCTTTTTGTATTTATAACTTTTGGTACTGGTACAATAGTAGATAGACTCCGGCCGCTATAAGAACAAGCCACCTACGTCATCAAAGAATATCTTCGCGGTCGTCCATTGAAGTCCCGCGCTCTAGCATAAGCGTATCATCATATTTTTAAAATCTGTTATTCGCAGCGTTGAGTTTGATAAATGGAAGTCACTATTTACTTTGTAGAAGCATGGTATCGCCAAAGCTAGCGCAGCCGTTACAACCCCCTGGCTTGTTCTTATAGCGGCCGGACTCTACCTTCCAATTATCAGGAACAACACCTTCATCTATCGACTTATTTATAATTTTAACTAATTCTGTACAAATTACCTGCTCTAATAACATGTTTATCAATATCAGCAATTGAATTATCTTTTTTCAAATTGTTCACAATCCTTTGAACATCTTCTAATTTTATATGTTTAAAGTTTCTTAAAGTTAATAGTCTACTTTTCACCATTTCCAAAGTTACACTATCATCGTTGTTTCGTCAATCACCATTAATTGTTCTATGCTTTCTATAAAATAGTCATTAAATTTATCCGCCACTATTTTCGTGTCTCTTATTAGTTCACCTTCAAATAAAATTTCATATAGATTGTCCCTTTTTGACTTACATCCCATTACCTCTTTAATACCTTTCGACATTTGTTTACTATTATTTTTATTTTGATCTATTACATATTCATAATATTTCTTTTTCTTTATAGCTATTGACTTGGTCACTACATTCCTCAGTTCTTTATATATCTTCCAGTTATCCTCTGTATTTTGTAATGTGGCTTTTTTATAGGCAAAATCTCTATTCTTAATTAGCATTTTAATTTCTTCATCAAACCATTTATTAACCAACTCAAATTTTTGTTTTATTTGTATGGGAGCAATCTCATTCAGAACTTCTAATGAATTTTTTTGAAAAACTCCCAGTAGATTATTTACATCTCCGTGAATCCACTGTTTCCTGCTTAAGAGCTCACCAACATCTGCCATTTTGATTCTGTTTAAGTCTCTAAATTTATATTGTTCAATATTTCTATGTTTATTATAGTTCTTTCATTTCTTATTTTAATACTAATTAAATCATGATCCGTAATTTTTGGGCTACCTAAAACTTCAACATCAATATTTTTATTATTTGTAAACACTAAATCTATAGTGGTTCTTGATTCCCTTGATACACGAGTAAAGTCTTTGACCATTTGATGTAATCCAATCCCCCATTTTTCATTTGTTTTATTAGTTTTTCAGAGTAAAATGACTTTTTACTAACATCTATATTTAGATCACATAAATGTATTCATATTGTACTTCTATAATATCTTCCGTGATTTTCTCTAATTTTATCAAAAATTCCGCCGTACTGGAGCTCGGAGATCGCTAAACAATGACTAGTACAAACCTGTTTATTTTTATAGCTAATAACCATAACATTTTCTCTACCACTACATTAAAAATTACATCGTATTTTATATTATTCCTAATATAGCATATTACTGCTACTGTGTGTTATTGATATTACTAATAATTATTAATGAAATAAGAAAAAAAATGAATTTGTCAGCATTTTCTTAATTATTGTTATTTTGTCACTGTGTTAAATTAAACAAGAATCATTTCGGGTTGAAAAAAGGTTTATTTTAACTACTAGTTTAGACAAGAATTGATTTATTTGTTACAGGGTGTTCCGAACATGTTGACATTTTCAGAAAACTTCGAAGCTCATTATCTTGCTTATTTCAAATGGAACACCCTGTATTTTTTTACGGGATCCTATAGGCCTATTTACTCCCTACAACTTTTGTTAAATATGTCCTATACCTATCCGAAAGGGTTTAGGAGATATTGGCAGAAATTTATATTTTTTACATTATTTGGAGCGGTTTTATACCTTTTCACATCAAGCACTTCATTATTTTAGTTTAAAAAATAAAGTTAGGTTTTGGTCAGTTTTCAGGGCCATGAGCTGTTCGTGTTGTCGTGTCGCCCATTGTATATTGTAAACATAGAAAAGTGGGTTCCACAAATACTAGTACGCACTATTTACGTGCTAGCGTAATTTCAACTTAGTTGTAAATGAAGCTTAACTTTATTTTTTAAACTAAAATGAAGTGCTTGAAAAGTGGGTCAAAAGTAAGAACAATGATGATAAGGAAACGAAAGAAAAGAAGGTTGGTGGACGCGCCCTATTTATTAACAAACAGTAAGAGGATTGCCATGATTTTCAATGCGTTCATATTAATTGCATTATAGCTCAATCAATAGATACTTTTACCTTGCAAAAGGTATAGGAAAGTTTATATTTGGTACGATTGTTTAATTAGGTAAGTTATTTAAGATTCCAAGTTTACGACCTATTGGTTTTAAGGGGTGGAAAATCGCTTTTTCACAATTATCTCGGTACCGGTGCGAGATACGTCGATTGTGGTTATTATAAAAAATGTAGAGCGTGCGATGCAGTGATTTATTCACTTCAAATAATCAAAGATGAGAATGCTAACAGTGAAGATATCATTTGTGCGGGGGCAATAATTTTTGGTTGAACTTTACAGAATAGTGATGACGTTACCTTAAATGATCTGCGCTACTAACATTTTATTAAATACAAAAAATAAATTTACATTGGCCTCTTTGCCTCCTACAAGCAATGCTGCACAATATACCATTCTTTACAGACCTACCATCAATTACGGTACAACAAATTGAAAAATGCAGCCGATTGGGAATGGAAGAGTAGTAAATTTGGCCCTACTCCAATACATATGAAAATGGGGATGAAAGATCCTGCACCTGAAGTTTTATTGAAATGCGTTTCATGTAAATGTAAAAAGTTGTAGAAAGGCAGGCTTGAAATGTTCGATTATATACGCCACTTGCACAGGAATTTCATGTAGCATCCGGAAATAATCTCCGATTTCGATGAGGAACCACCTGAATCAATCAATTTCTCACTTTACAAATGCCAGATGATAATGGTGATGATCCTGAAGAACAAGAGGAAAATTCTCAGGAAGAGTCCATAATCTCTGCCGAACTAAATTCTTCAACTTAATTAATCCAGAATAACCGGGTCCATCAATGTATTCATCGAAAAAGTCAGTATTAATCATCTTCAACAACATGATGTATTGTGGATTATGCCTACTAGGGATACTACATTAAAAAACGCGCCCTGACTCTATCTCTATGGTGGTGTGGAATGGAGTAACAAATAAGGGTAAAAAAATTAATAAACAGCAGGAAATTTTGTTCAAAAATTAAATTTTCCGAGAAATTGACGAAAACGCTTACTTTCTACGCGCTGTAGCTCTAAAACTATGAACTTTAGAAAAAAAAATTTCAAACAAAAAATGTAGAAAATCATACCGTACTCTTTACATTTTTTATAATGACCACAATCGACGTAGCTCGCACCGGTACCGAGATAATCGCGATTTTCCACACCTTAAAACCAATATGGCGGCGCGAGCGGCACCCCTCAAGGTCGAAAACTTGGAATTTTAGATAACTTACCTAATTAAATAATCGTACCAAATATAAACTTTCTTATACCTTTTGCAAGCTGGAGCCATTTCAGTTTTTTTATTGCTAGGATGGTCACTTCAGACAAAAATAATGATGTAAAAGTACCTATAGGCTCACTCTTATAATGAATAAAGAATATTTATTATACTAAAAATATTAAATTTACAGGAAAAACATTAAACAGATAACAGAAAACTTATCCATTTTATAAGTTCTTCACAATACAAATAATAATTGTTTGATAATAATTAAGTAACAGTATTAAACCGTAAGTATACCGGGTGACATAAGAAGTAGTTACCCCCCTATTTTTATTAGCATTTTCATAGATGAAAATTTCAAAATTTTATGGTGAAATAAATACACAGATTCTCATATTTTGACATAAATCATGTGTTAGAACCACTTCCGGTTTAACCGGATGTATAACACATTAGCTGTGTTTGGTGACCCAGTTCAGAACGTCCTGGACTATGAACTGAACTCGAATTGCTAGAACTTTAAAAACTATTTTGTTCGGTGTACAAACATGTACATTCGGGATTTTTACGTTTGATAGTTGTCAAAGTGATATTTATTTTAAAACTACAATGGGAAGTTGTAACTTTTAGTTCGGGACGTTCTGGACTGGGTCACCAAACACACCTATTGACATTTGCTTTCAAGATGGCGGCGAAACATTACTTTTATATTAAATTTAAAAGTGATGTTTAGCAGGGTTCGATAATAAAATAAATGAATAAATGAGTAGTGCCATATACCCTGAAAAAGAAACATGATGCAGCTACGGACACGTGTTTCGGAGTTATTGCTCCTCGTCAGCGTAGCGTAGCTTGAATAATGAATCCGTATGAATAGGATCGGAAACAATAACTAATAACGGTAAGAAAGTAGCAGCACACAGTACTCCATTTGTACTTTCGTGCACCATGTGCCAATTTATGGCCTCAAATGATAACAGTCAGCACAGAGAGCTCTATGCGCATTGCTCAATTTCCACCCAGGCAAATATAAATACAAAAGTGATGTTTAGCAGGGTTCGATAATAAAATAAATGAATAAATGAGTAGTGCCATATTCCCTGAAAAAGAAACATGTTGCAGCTACGGACACGTGTTTCGGAGTTATTGCTCCTCGTCAGCGTAGCGTAGCTTGAATAATGAATCCGTATGAATAGGATCGGAAACAATAACTAATAATGGTAAGAAAGTTGAGGCCATAAATTGGCACATGGTGCACGAAAGTACAAATGGAGTACTGTGTGCTGCTACTTTCTTACCGTTATTAGTTATTGTTTCCGATCCTATTCATACGGATTCATTATTCAAGCTACGCTACGCTGACGAGGAGCAATAACTCCGAAACACGTGTCCGTAGCTGCATCATGTTTCTTTTTCAGGGTATATGGCACTACTCATTTATTCATTTATTAAATTTAAGTTGGCCATTAATTCGCCGCCAGAAAATAAAACGTGGTTGGGAGGCTGTGGAAACAAAAAAATGATTTATTGTTGCTTGCTGATAGCATTATTTGCAAACATTTGACATGCATAATGTCTACTAGGATCATTTTCTTTTTTCGTGTATTTGAAAACAAAAGCTGAATGTTTCACATTTTTTTTAAATAGGAACCTATGTTTTTTATGTGATGTGTGAATTCTACATCAAATTATCTTCATGATGATATACATGTTGCCTTTTATTTATTCATTAGCAGCCAAATTCATCTTTGTCTTATTAGAATTGAAACTAAAATTCACAATTCTAAAATGTCAATGTGTTATACATCATTAGAAAGGGAATTTTATGTAGATTTCAAATGTTGAAAAAAAAATTGGGTATTCTCATTTAAAATAAGAAAGTTGATACCATTTCCAGTTAAACCGGAAGTGATTTATGTCAAAATATGAGAATCTGTGTATTTATTTCACCATAAAATTTTGAAATTTTCATCTATGAAAATGCCAACAAAAATGGGGGGTAACTACTTCTTGTGTCACCCGGTATAGTAAAATATTCAGAAATCAAAAGTCAACACAAATCATCACATACAGAAAGACAAAGACATTAGAGAGGTGCATACCACAAACGAAATAGTATATTAAGTATTAAGGTCAGTAAGTGTTCTTTACTGTAAGACACTTAACAAGTGTCTCTGCAATACGGTGTCCCGTATCGCACTATGATTGCTGGCGGCAATTAGCTAGACATATCTAGCGCATATGGCGAGCAAGATAGAGGTTACTTTTTAATAAAACACACGTACGGGACATATGTACCCCGTATCGCTAGGTGGCGCGCACGACTACGGGATTCTATAGACCCGTATCGCTCCCACAGCAAAACGCAAATATCAGATAACGCAGCGAACGTGTTAATGACCGTAGTGCTTATGATGTTTTTTGCACGTTCAAATATTGAATAAATCTAATTAATACTAAAAAATTTAATATTTTGAAAATATGTAAAACAAACAAGTTGTACATGAAAAAACAGAGAATAACGACTTACTCTAAATTAATCGACTATATTTTATATGTTTTAATAGTTTAAATTTGAATGTTACACAAGTTTTGCTAGCTTTAATATCTTGAGGTAATTTATTATATTCATTAACACCTTTAAAAAACAACGAGTTCATTGTACTTCTATAATTGGTTCTGGATATATAGACATCATTCATATTTCGTGTAAAATGATTATGTACATTCCGATGGTAATTGATGAATTCCATAAAATACGATGGTGCATGATTATTTAAAATTTTATATATAAACGTCATTGTTAATAAGAAAAGTCTCTTTTGAACCGAGATCCATTGTAATGAGTTCAACATTATTAAAATAGGCGTGTAACGATTACATCCCAAAATAATCCTCATGCCACGATTTTGCAGTTTTTGCAGTTGCGAAATTTTGTTTAAATTGAATTGAAATAATAACGACGAACAGTAATCAAAGTGTGGTAATAAAATGGACCGATATACCGTAATTCTTGTTTGAGCAGATAAATTTTTTGAAATTCTTGAAAAAAAGTAAAGTTTTTTTGATATTTTTTTGACAATATAAGTAAAGTGCGCATCAAAAGATAGTAGATTATCTAACTGGAACCCAAGATATTTAATGTTAGTTACAATTTCAATCAGTTCATCATCAATTGAAAGATTTAAGTTATTAATACTAATTTGTTTATATTTAAATTTAGTTGTGAGAATCATTGCTTTGGTTTTTGACACATTTAATTTAAGTCTATTAATTTTCAAGTAGTTACTTACACTTGACAACACAGTGTTCATTTTATGTATTGCTGTATCTAAACAGGAGTCACTGCATGCTAGTAATGTGTCATCCGCAAATAGATTTATAAATTCACAATCTACAAAAAGCGTTATATCATTTAAATATAAAAGAAAAAGAAGTGGTCCCAACACACTTCCTTGTGGAACTCCATAATTATTAAAAGTGTCACTTGATGTTGTATTTCTAATTCTAACTCTTTGTTTTCTACCTGTTAAGTAATCTGTGAGCTATTCATGCACTTTACCTTGAATACCATATTGACGTAATTTTGCTAATAATATACTTCTATCTATAGTTTCAAATGTTCGCTTTAGATCTAAAACAGCAACGACATATTTATTATCATCTATATCATTTTTAAACTTTGTAATTGAAAGTTGTAATGCTGCTTCACATGAGTGATTCTTGCGAAACCCAGATTGATTACATATTAAAATACTATTTATATTTATATGTTCCAACAATTGATTATAAACAGCAATTTCCAAAAGTTTTTCTATAGGAGGTAACGTGTTGATAGGTCTAAATTCGGTACAGTTAACTGTATTTGTAACTTTAGCGATTGGGATAATAGTACTTATTTTTAATGAATCTGGCATTTTTGCTTCCTCTAATGAGGTGTTGATAAAATTCAAGATTACATGTCCAATAGATCAAACACTTGTTTCAAAATTTTTGCATTGAGAATCTCATTTAAGCTACATTTGTTATCAATGGTGGAAATAATATTACTCAATTCACTTAAAGATAGCAATTTAAACTCGGAGAAATCAGGATAAATATTACAATTATTATTACACCAAGGTTGATCAACTCTAATTCTATCGACAACACTGACTACACTATTTATAAAATATTGGTTAAAATTATTGGCAATTTCCAAATCATCACGAACACAAACAATTTCGTTATTAATTTCAAATTTAATGTGATTGGGAAAATCTTCTGCTTTATTACACACTAGTTTTTTTAACGTTTTCCACATTAGTTGTGGATTATTTTTATGACCATCAATCTTTTCAAAGTAATATTCTTCCTTCTTTTTTTTTAACAAATTTACTACTTCATTTCTATGTTTTTTAAAGATTTCCCAGTTTTGCGCTCTAAGCTGGCCTACACTATTAATGAAATTCCTATAACATTTATCCCTATCCTTGATTTTATTATAGATGCTAATATCAAACCATGGCAATTTACTCTTAAGTGCATAAACTTGAATTGGAGACACCTTATTAATTACCGTTTCACAATTACTTAATATTTCATCATAGATTATATCCACTTCAATAGAGTCAAGTGACCATTGTAAGTTCGATAAACTACACTTCGCATCAAAATTAACGCACCACTAAAAATTTACCATAATTTTAAAGGTGATTTTCTCGCGAACCACTAATCTGATTTTGATGATCTTTTTTTTAAATTGTAGGTTTATTCTTCAGAAATAGGGCTGTGGTATACATTTTTATTATACTTTCTGTTTTGAGCATATACAAGGTGCAAAAGTGAAGATACGTTTTTTATCCGAAAATTGAAACACCCTGTGGGGTGTCCCAGCTACAATAGCAAATATCTACTTGAATCAAACTGTAGCCCCATCTTTCCCGAACAATTTGTTTTTTGATTCACAGCATTATCTCTATTATTAAATGAGATATACAGTTAAAGATTAAAGTGCTCCAGTTTATTAAAAATTGAAGAACTTAGACAAGGTAGGTCATGGGAAAAGAAAAAACAGATACGTCAAATTCACAAACTGTCATATTCCTTTTGACTTACGTCAGTGTTATCCTCAAAAAGTGTTTTGATAGTAAATTATTACAGTAGAGCGCTAAACAAGAATTTAGAATCGGGATGAATGTGTAAAAGTGATTACATTGGCTGAGGAAGGATTAAGCTACCGTGCTATACCGGAGGCTGGAAGTTTCTCATGCATCAATATCCCGTGAAATTTAACGTTTTGAAGAGACCAATGATCATAACAAACATCATGGACAAGGAGGGCATCAAGGAACAACAGCTTTTCATGATCGTGCGCTTTAATCTTAAACTGTGTATCTCATTTAATAATAGAGATAATGCTGTGAATCAAAAAACAAATTGTTCGGGAAAGATGGGGCTACAGTCTGATTCATGTAGACATTTGTTATTGTAGCTGGGACACCTCACAGGGTGTTTCAATTTTCGGGTAAAAAACGTATCTTCACTCTTGCACCCTGTATATGCTCAAAACAGAAATTATAATAAAAATGTATACCACAGCCCCATTTCTGAAGAATAAACCTACAATTTAAAAAAAAGATCATCAAAATCAGATTAGCGGTTCGAAAATCACCTTTAAAATTATGGTAAATTTTTAGTGGTGCGTTAATTTTGACGCGTAGTGTATTTTTAATTACCCTCAAATTATTTTCATTCAACTTACGTCCTTAAGTCTCAAACAATTCAGTAAAGGTGTCAAATTACCCGAGCGAGCAAAAAATTATACTGCTGTCACAGATATCAAATCACAGAATAGATAAAGGTTTCTGTCATGTAATGAGCTCTGTTTGGTATCCTGCACTAGTGCATAGTACACACTGTTCTACACTTTTTGGACATAATTCGTTTGTTTGTTTGCTATTGTAACCTGACCTCTTTGGATAGATCTGTACACCAGTTCAGTGGACATCTATAAAATATATACAAGACGCAAGTGTTGCAAGTTGCACTATCGACATCGACGCCTATCGATAATTGAAAAATATTATCAATAGTTTTCAATAGTCCATACTATCGATAATTATCGACAGCGCCATCGATAGTTCTCCACCTCTACCTGCTCTATTTTCATCCAAGTCAAGTATTTGTTTGTGAACATACGCACAAGTCATGAATTGTCTAGGACCGAAGAAGAAACAGTTAACATATCCCACGATACACATAAGCTTACGCGGTATGTTCTTGCGCATACTAAAGCTATCTCTTGCACAATAGTGACGTCAGCTGTCATTTCATTAAACAAGTTTTTTTGCTTTTCTATGTCGGTACCATATGCATTTCGCCCCGGACAATTAAAAACGAATTTAGATCGAGAATTCATCGAGTCAAAACCATCGTTGAACAGCTGAACAATTTCAGAAGCTTCTGACCATTTGGAGTTTTTGGGCATAAGTCCATTTTTACCTGCGTATGTGATAGCTTTTGCAACAGAATTTGACAAAAGTTGAACAGCAGGGCGCACTCATTGACGTGCAGATCCACTTACATTGATGTGCTGTTGTGTAAGCTTATGGGCTAATGTTAACTCTGATGTAGATATATTTAACAATGCATCAAAGTAATCTACGTTTATTAAAGAATCTTCTATATAAAAATCATGATCTATTATAAGATGATTCCACGAGGGGTCATCCACTACCCCAAAAAATGTACACTGATTCCCGTTTTGGGAATACTACAGGGAATTCCGAGGTATTCCAGGTATTCCGAACATATTCCGGGTATTCCTGGAGTATTCCAGGTATTCCGGGTATTCCGAATGTATTCCGGGTATTCCGAATATATTTCGCAGTATTCCGGACAAAATGTACACTTATTTCAGCAATGAGTGACCTACAAAACTGGTTCTTAATATACCGGGTGACCACGGTAAACCCCCGCCATTTCCACAATTTTTGAGCTATCTTTCCAAATGAAATTTTGCAGCAGTAATGTACGTCCAAAAAGACTCATTTTGGCCCATCCTATTTTTTCGACGTCCGGTTTCTACGGAAGTGACCTCAACTTTGGAATGTTAAATGGAACACCCTATATATTATTGCATTTTTGGAATACTGAGAAAATTCTGAGTACGATACGATAACTATTTTGGGGACTCTTTAAGCCCACTTGATTTTTTTAGAGCCAATTTAATTTTTTAATCTAGAATGCCATGATTGGTCTAATTTGGTTCAAATGTACTGGTATAACTCCCAAAACATTAGATCGACAAAAAAAATATAAAAATGGCGTCTTGGCGTGTATTCAAATTTGACCAAATCACTTTTTGTCCATTTTGACCAATTTCCCTCGCAATTTCCCAAAAGATATCATAATGGTAAACCGACACCATAAAATAATACATTTTGTATGAAATCCATTGATGTGCCCATCGTTGATAAATCTGCAATGTGCAAGTAATAAAAAAAGGGAAAAAATCATCGAACACAACACGTCATTTTATACTACTTATTTATCACACTAGTCATGGAAGAAACAATTAAAAGACGTAACTTTGACAGGTGAATTTGTTTTTTTGGACGTACATTACTGCTGCAAAATTTCATTTGGATAGCTCAAAAATTGTGGAAATGGCGGGGGTTTACCATGATCCGTGGTCACCCGGTATAAGTAAGTATAATTCATATTTAATTTTGAAAATAAAATACATTAATAGGAAAAATTTATTTATTTACCTAATTCTGACATAATTTTATATTCTTGTATTTTTTATCTGATCGTTTTATATGGAAAGGCCCACTTCCAAGCAGGGAGACTGGACCATGGAAAATAAATTTTTTGTTAACGAAAACTGTATCTTCATTACGTGGCCATCGAGGTGGCCATACAAAATTTTCCAAACCCTGCTTCAAAAATTTTGTCAAACACCTGTCATCAATTACTTGCAAAACTCTACCAAGGTACAGGGTGTTTCCTATAAAACTATACCCCCCCTTATTTCGGTCAATTACCACCGATTTTAATTTTTCAAAAACCGGTCTAACACAGAATTTTCCGTATATTTTGATATGCTATTACTTTTTTTCCTACTTCAACCGTATACGAGGGGCAGAAAAAAGTATGTTTTTTTTAAATGGAACACCCTATATATTTTTACATATTTGGATTCGCCTCGTCCTTCTGATTACAAATATATATGACACATATATATTTGCTATAAAAATGGCGTAAATAATTGAATTTAAACTTGGGGCGTTTCCTTAAAAACTATACCCCCCTTATTTCGGTCAATTATTTACTGATCAAAATTTTCAAAACCTACACATAGAATTTTTCGTAGATTTCATATATGCTATTACTTTTTTTCTCCCTTCAACGGTATACGAGGGGTGGAAAAAAGTAGGTTTTTTTTTATGGAATGCCCTGTATTTTTTTACATATAGTATAAGTATTATATACAGGGTGACCCATTAAGAATGGAAACACTCGCGTACCAAACTTGTTTGTGGACCGAATTGAACGGGATTTTTTTTAAAAGATAGATCTTGTAAAGCTCTATCTTGGTGCAAAATTTGAAGACGAAATTTTGATGTTCAAGGCCTACTATGAATTTTTTTTTAAGTGAAAAATAGCAAAATTTTGTTAGCGATTTTTTTATAAAAAATCTGACTACACCACTGGATTTAGGAGCCCCTCAAATGCATCTGTCCCAATTTTTGCAAAAAAATTGTCATCCCTAAAAAAGTTATAACAATATCAGCATTATCAGCGTTTGCCGTTGTCGGTAAACTTATTCCTTCATAAAAACCGGATAGAACCCAAACAGAAACAAAAAAAATGTAAAAAAACGTTATGAAAAATGTATAGCATTAAACGGAGGATTAGTGGAAGCTACAAAAATTTAAATTTAATGGTTAATATGAATTAATTTGACTCCTTTTTCTTTTTTTAAATTGTAATGTTTTAATCGTTATTTTTTATCAGTTGTTGTGTACATTAGAGTAATTATTGTTGGTTGTTTTGTGTATACTGGTTTACACAATGGTTCTTGTTAATAATTACACCAGTGTTTGGGTTGTATCCGGTTTTTATGAAGGAATAAGTTTACCGACAACGGCAAACACTGATAATGCTGATATTGTTATAACTTTTTTAGGGATGACAATTTTTTTGCAAAAATTGGGACAGATGCATTTGAGGGGCTCCTAAATCCAGTGGTGTAGTCAGATTTTTTATAAAAAAATCGCTAACAAAATTTTGCTATTTTTCACTTAAAAAAAAATTCATAGTAGGCCTTGAACATCAAAATTTCGTCTTCAAATTTTGCACCAAGATAGAGCTTTACAAGATCTATCTTTAAAAAAAAATCCCGTTCAATTCGGTCCACAAACAAGTTTGGTACGCGAGTGTTTCCATTCTTAATGGGTCACCCTGTATATATATTTTATTTATAATCAGAAAGGTAGGGTGGATCTAAATATGTAAAAAAATACAGGGCATTCCATAAAAAAAACATATTTTTTTCCACCCCTCGTATACCGTTGAAGGGAGAAAAAAAGTAATAGCAAATATGAAATCTACGAAAAATTCTGTGTAGGTTTTCAAAATTTTGAATCGTTAATAATTGACCGAAATAAGGGGGGGGTATAGTTTTGAAGGAAACGCCCTAAATTTAAATTCAATTATTTACGCCATTTTTATAGCAAATATATACATAAGTGTCATATATATTTGTAATCAGAAAGATGAGGCGAATCCAAATATGTAAAAATATATAGGGTGTTCCTTTTAAAAAAACCATACTTCTTTCTGCCCCTCGTATACGGTTGTAGTAGGAAAAAAAGTAATAGCATATTCAAAATCTACAGAAAATTCTGTGTTAGACCGGTTTTTGAAAAATTAAAATCGGTGGTAATTGACCGAAATAAGGGGGGGTATAGTTTTATAGGAAACACCCTGTACCTGTAAATATGCCCGGTATTCCTACGTATTCCGAAAGTACTCCGGGTATTCCGAAAGTATTCCGGGAGTATTCCGGATTATTCCGAGCATTCCGGGTATTCCGAATGTATTCCCAGTATTCCGAGAGTATTCCGGACATGATGTACACTGATTCCGGAAGTGGATGACCCCTCGTGATTCCACATAAGTTTTATCAGGCGTGGAATATCTGCCCAAACAAATATTTTTAAAGAATCATCATAGGGATGAGAAAAATAGCAGTATTTATCATGCCCAAAGTTTAATTTTTTCCACATATCGCTGACAATTGCTACTGCTGTAAAATTTGCACTGAAAAGCTCCAAGATTATTTCTAAAATAACTTCTTTAACCATAGGCTGATCAAATTGATAATATATTGGCTGCTTCCAGTTGGCAAAAAGACCGCGTATATGACCGCTTGACAAGACTTTGTGAGGCCCAACAAACTGTTCCACTTTTTTGTCTGTCCATTTTGTTTGAAATGTACATTTCATCAAATGTAATTACACATAGACCCTTTGTGAACACTTTTGACAAAATAGCTTCATACTCTTGCTCTGTTGATTCTTCTGCTTCTTTGATCTTTCTTCGAAGTTCATTGTTCTGTTCTTCTAATATCTTTATTTTATTTCTAAGCTCGTTCATAATCTGTTTCTCTTTCCCTAAAAATAAATTATAAAATTAAAAACTATACAGGGTATTATTTAAGAATGTAGACAAAATTTAAAGGGTGATTCCTTATGTGATTTTAAGACAAAAAGTTCATATAAACATGTGTCCTAAATGTTTAGGTTTTCGAGATACAGGGTGTTAAAATAAGTTTTTTTTTTATTTTTAAATTTTTCTCTGACAATTTTAGGAATAATTCATTCAAATTTATCACAAATAATACCTACTTTTACCAGTTCCTATGAAACAACGGTCATATAAACATGTGTCCTAAACGTTTAGGTTTTCGAGATACAGGGTGTTAAAATAAGTTTATTTTTGTGTTTTAAATTTTTCTTGACAATATTAGAAATAATTAATTCAAATTTATCACAAATAATACTTTTACCAGTACCTATGAAACAACGTTATTAACCTTGAAATAATCTACAGGGTCCTCGTTTTTTTGTGGTCATGCCTCCCTCAATTTTTTATTGTGACGCCACTAAGTTTGAGAATAAAATTTAATTTACCATTTTGTTCCTCAACATTTCACTCTCTTGAAGTTTTTCACTATCTTTTACGGCCTAGAAGTTATTTTGCAAAAAATAAAAGAATGCATTGTTATAAGGATAATTTATTATATTGCTGTTGGCACTGTTGGCAGTGTCCATAATAAGACAATAATCTACAAGATGCTAATTAAAACGAAAATTATCATCATAATCTAAAGAAAACTTAACAGAGGTACTTATATTTCTTTAGATTACCATAATTTTAGTATTAATTTGCACCTTGTAGAATGTAGATTATTGTCTCATGAACAATGCCAATAAAGCCAATAGCATTAAATAATAATTATTATTATTATATTATTATTAGAAAACTTCAAGAGAGTGAAAAGTTGAAAAATACAATGGTAAATTAAATTTTATTCTCAAACTTAGTCAGTGCCGTCAGGCTTACAGGAGTCACGACCACAAAAAACGAGGACCCTGTAGATTACTTTAAATGTTAATAATGTTGTTTCATAGGTACTGGTAAAAGTATTATTTGTGCTAGACTTGAATTAATTATCTCTAAAACCGAGTCTAAAACTGTCAGAGAAAAATTTAAAAAACGAAAAAAAAAAAAACTAATTTGAACACCCTGTATCTTGAAAACCTAAACATTTAGGACATATAGTCCAAATCACGAAAGAAGACCGTTACGTCATCATTATAATTCGTGTGAATCAAATCAGTACTGAGTTAGTCAAATTCATGCTTGTTGAAATGACATCTCGATGTAAACAAACTTAGGGTATGGTCCGATAATCACCAAAGTGGAACCAGCAGAAACCACGGATTATGACAGCGGTTAGTGATGGTAACCTGAAATCTTGGTTCAATTCGGACCAGCCAAATTATTAATTTAACATTTTTATTTACCATTTTTATGCGTTTACAGATAATTGCTATATATAAATATTTTATCTATGGATAATAATACACTCCGAGTCCGTTCACGACAAACAACAATAGCTGCGTTCGGGTTACCCACTCCTTTAACTCTTTTCACTCCAAGTCTACTTTTGACGTCTTTTGATTGGATAATAGTAGACTTGGAGTGAAAAGAGTTAAAGGAGTGAGAATAACCGAACTTACTTAATGAATGTTTGACGTTTGCATGCGTTTGACATACAGGGTGATTCAAATTCGAGGGCAACTATGGGTATCTCGCTTATTATAAGTGATAGAAGGTAGGTTTAAATTTGGCAAAGTTGTGCATGTTTAAGCCCAACAATATGCCGTTGACAAATCAAAAGAATCTTTTTTCGTTCTTGAGATTTTTGAAAAAAACTTAAATTTGACGTTTTTGTTTTTATTTTTTATTAGACTTGCTTGAAAAGTAATAAAAATAATAAACGCGATTTCTTAGAGCAACTTTTTCAGCTCTACATGATGATTGTTACAGTTACAGTACAATTTTTGCATCATTAAATAGAACATTTTTTAAATAAAATAAAATCATGTAATAAAGAAAAATAAAAGATATCCATAAGAAATAAAAAAATTGATGATTTAAGACGAAACGTCGTATTAAAAATCTGTAGCCATCATCATGTAGAACAGAAAAAGTTGCTGTAAGAAAGTGCTTTTAGTTTTTTTATTACTTTTCAAATAAGTCTAATAAAAAATAAAAACAAAATCGTCAAATTTAAGTTTTTTTCAAAAATCTCAAGAACGAATAAAGATTCTTTTGAATTCTCAACGGCATATTGTTGGGCTTAAACATGCACAATTTTGCCAAATTTAAACCTACCTTCTATCACTTATAATAAGCGAGATACCCATGGTTGCCCTCGAATTTGAATCACCCTGTATACAAACCACTAGTTACCGGTAAAAATAGATCGGTAGATTGGTTGACAGATAAGTCACCGTTTTTTCAGGAACCGCGTTCCTAAAGTAACCGGTTTTTCAGATATCAGAGAGTAACCGGTAATTTCGGAACGCGAAACCAAATTTGTGGTGAATATCGGACCATACCCTTAAACGTCCAAATCACGAAAGAAGACCGTTACGTCATTATTATAATTCGTGTGAATCAAATCAGTACTGAGTTAGTCAAATTCATGCTTGTTGAAATGACATCTCGATGTAAACAAACTTAAACGTCAAAACAAAATATAACCTGCAGTTTCTCTGTTAAATGTCAGAATAATTTAACGATCTCGCCTGTCTAAATTTGAAATAATTTTATATTATTATCGAGGTTTTTAATATAATTTGGCAAAATGCAGATGTTTTGAAAATTAACTATCGTTAGTTCCATAATGAACTGTTTTTAATGTGCAAAAATCAATGGAATAAGGAAAACGGTAACAATCAAACTCAAAGATAAACAAATTCAAATTTGACAACTGGCTGACATGCAGAAACAGGAAACTATGAAACATGTGACAACGGCGCTAGTCAAAAGCGTTTGATCAGTTGATCGAATTCTCGTTTGTTACTGAGACATACGAAATTGGGCCCCCTCTTTCTTTTTCATCAAGGAGGTAACAACGTCAGTCGGAGATATTAACAGTCACATATAATGGACTTCCTTTCCCTGTCTCTCTCGTTTTACTATTTTGTAAACAAAGAACGCTTGAACAGCATACGTTGAAGATTAGAAATTGATTTGTGACGTAACGGTCATCTCTCGTGATTTGAAGTATATGTTTATATGAAATTTTTGTCTAAAAATCGCAAAAGGAATCGCCCGTTAAAATTTGTCTACGTACTTAAATAACACCCTGTATACACCCATACATACAATACACACTTACAAACATACTTCTGTCTCTGTAAAAACAGCCTCCGTGCTGACAGAAATTACCTTCTTACGCGCCTCCGTGCTAACAGAAGATGTCTCTGATTTAGGAGATACTGTCTCCATAACAACAGATGCTTCCAAAATATTCTTAATTTCCTCTTGTCTTCTTATTTTCGCAAATCGTTCTTCGTGTTCTTGATTTGGTCTTTTGAGCTTTTTTAATAAATTTAATGTGGGAACAGCATCAGGCTTTAAATGTCGACTATTTGCTTGTTCATATTTCAATAGTCGTTCTTTTAAGGGTACCGCAAAACAATTGTCTTCAAAATGTACAGAACATATGCGGGCTAAAACAGCAGTTCTGATAAGTAAATACAAATAAGAACCCTTTGAATAAGACATGCAAAATGTAAACGTTTTAGTTTTTCCTTTCCAGTTTTTCACAGGTTTCATACAGAAAAATAACTTAAGAAATAACTTAAAATTTACTTACCATTCTTTACATTGATTTTGTCCTGGCGACTACAAGCAATAACCCACTGTTTTATTAAATTAGCATCCTTTGGAAACCGAAAATACTTTATATTACTCCCCTTGGTCACTCGGGTATAGTTTTTACATTTTACCACAGCACAATTAGACATTCTTTTGCTGACCACCTAAACTGATGATGTTGATGTTATTGCTACTTTTGTAAGCTGATTTTACTGAATGCACTATAAATGAACCTTAAATCACAACGTTAGACGAATTACACGTTGTTTACGTTTTATTAAGAAAATAACATTGAAATTATAAAGAAAACTTGGAAAACAATTATTAATTCGACAGATCAACAGTCAGCCATAGATAATATATTAATATATGGTAGTGTCAGCTGTCCCTGCTGTCGTCTCGTCACTGCGACTGCCGACTATATAGAGTAGAGATGTAAAACTATCGATAGTGACTATCGATATTATCGATATTACTTACACTATCAAACTATCGATAGTAATTAAACAACTATCGATAGTACTTACCGATCGTCCACGCAAGCGCAAGACTTATCACGGACGACAGAATTTTCATCTGTGCTTACCATAGACGTAAGTCTATGGTGCTTACCGATTAAATTTTATACAGGGTGAGTTCACTTTAAATGGGGAAACTTCGAGAGTCGATTCTTTATTGAAAAATAAGTGTAGTTTGTTCTATAAACATTTTTCTTATGGGACTTGGTTTTCGAGATACCAGGACGTTGAACTTTTTTTTTTTTAAGTTTTCGACTAACTTTAAAGTGGTTAGCTGATTTTTATAAAATTTGTGTTAGATTAAGGGCACTATAAGTGAGCGGTCTCCGGTCAGATTCGTTCAGCGAAAAGTCGGACTGTACCACGTGATCGATCAGCTGTTTGGGCGAGGTGGTCAGGTTTTGAAACGTTTTGGTGGTCAGAATCGTTCAGTAAGTTAAGCGGTCAGTCATATCTATGCGGTTAATTGTCTTTGACAGTCGGAGTAAAAGTGAATAACTAGGTACCTTATTATTAGTTATTATTAAATATGGAAAATCAAAAAAGACAAAAAGTTCAAATAACTCACTCATCAGTGCCGGGACTCTGTAACTCGTAGCGATCGGTAAGCGATCTATCTGTCTTTCTTTAGCTTGCTGAGAAATGCGCTTAGCATCTCTTTTATCGTATCGTAGCAATTCGTAAGCGAGCGTACAGAGTCCCTACCCAGGTGTAGTTTTTACGACTTTCTTATTATTATTTTGATTATGGAAGTGTAGTTTGTGAATACCTAAATAAATAATTGCAAATACCTTAGATTAGTCTTTTTCTATGATGAATTATCTATTATACAAAGCGCCAAGAAAATTATTTGAGGTTATGTCAGAATTGTCAGAGTCAGACCACTGTCACTTTTCAACACAGATTTTTACGATCTTTTAAGCGTTCAGTGAATGGTTCGCCCACGCTGGTCAGTCAACTCTCTGACTTAACGCGCCCTAAAGTTTATCAAATGGTCTAAAAGATTTGAAAACATCGCCCCCGCAGGGCGCAGGCGGCGGCACGCGTTGGAATGCGATTCAAGAATCTGAGTGTGAACGCGTCCTAAGTTAGGTGCACGTGAATCATGGTATCGTCCGGCTCGCGTATTGTTGGTGTGCGAGCGGCTTTAGACTTAGACCATGAAAGGGTCTGTTTAATTAGAAACCAAGAAATCGTGCTACCGTCATAATTTGGCACAAAAAGATTATTCCTGTTATTACATATTAATTTTTTAACATAAAAAAAAACGTTCATATAAATTTACACTAGGAAAAATAAAAATAATTAATTATGACACATTTTGACATCAAAATAGTGCTCGTTATTAAAATTTTAATCCTTATTTTTTGAAAATGGCGTTTATTGAATAATAATTCAATCAACGATAATAGTTAATCGATCAATATAATAAACAGAAAAGTTTTATTTTTATATTTACCGCTTATTATGCCATCTGGGGATTTTTGCTTAAGAAGTATTACCAACACTCCAGATGGTGTTTTTGTTTGGTTAAATAGTTATTTCTGTCTTTAAATTGACGAAAAATAAGGAAAATATTGGTTTTTCTCAAACATTTTTGCAAGTTTGTTTATAAAAATGCACACAATAAATAATTAGGAAACTGATTGGCTCTTAATTCATACTAATTTGGTATGATAATGGACTCTAGAAACTCAAACAAGAATGGCAGTATAGATGCTGAAAATCTAAACTTGAGTTTGGATATGGGTGATGATATGAAATTGGATGAGGTAAATTATGAAAGTGATGTGTCTTCCTCTAGTTCTGAAAGTTCAACAGCTCCAAGTATAAGCTCCGTAAGTACGAATTCATCAGGAAAGGGGCGCCGCTCCCGGCATAAAAGGGGCCGTTCTAAAGACAAAAGCCCCTCACCAGCAGCTAAAAGGACTCGTTCTAAAGATATTAAGGGCAAGTCTTATGATTATCTTACCAAACTAAATTATTTGTTTCGTGATGCACGATTCTTCGTAATAAAATCAAACAATGCAGAAAACATTACTCTTTCAAAGGCCAAAGGAGTATGGTCCACCTTACCTCAAAATGAGGCTAATTTAAATAAGGCATATAGAGAATCAAGAAATGTTTTACTTATATTTTCTGTGAAAGAAAGCGGAAAATTTGCAGGATTTGCTAGGTTACATGGTGAATCACGGCACGATGTTCCACCTATATCTTGGGTTTTGCCACCTGGTCTATCTGCGAAAGCATTAGGGGGTGTATTTAAAGTAGATTGGATTTGTCGTAAAGAATTACCGTTTTCAAGTACTATGCATTTGTATAACCCGTGGAATGATGGCAAACCTGTTAAAATTGGAAGAGATGGACAAGAAATAGAACCAAGAGTAGCTGAGGAATTATGCCGGTTATTTCCTGAGGATGAAGGTATAGAAATTACTCCCATTTTGAGATTGGCTAAAGAAGCATCAAAGAAAAATAACCTTCGTGGTCGAGATGGACATAGACACCCAAAAGCCAGAATGCCAATAGCAGCTCGCACATCATCATTTGGATATAGGGGTCGTGGATCATCTTATTCGAGAAGGAAGTATTTTTTACAAACAAGAGGTCTTACTTCATCAAGTTCATATAGAAGATCAATTTCACCCCGCCCCAGAGACAGGTATTCATTATTTTATGATCGTGATTCACCACGTCCATATACAGCTGCAGCTGCAGAGGCATATGTGGCTGACTATATGAGAACAATGCAGCACCAGTTACCTCCATTACCATATGTTCCACCACCTGGAATATATTCCTCATCAGCTTATGACAACCTGCCCCCACCTCGTTATTATGAAGGACTTCCATTACCTGAATATTCATCATCTAGAATAAGTTCGTATACTGATAAACGTTCTTACGATCGATCTGTAGATGAATTTATATGGAGGACTAGTGAACGTTCCAGAGAAAGGGAGAGGGAAAGTCGCCATCGTTACAGAGATAGGCGGTGAATGACTGTATTTTTGTATAGGAGATTAATTCTTTCGACAGATTACTTTTTTTCTTTGAAATTTATTATTTATAATTTAATTGTTTTCTGATACTACTTTACCAAGCATGTTTTACATGCTTTGATTTCCCCAAAATTAATTGTGATGTATGTTTATTACTATGATTAAATTAAAATTTTCGATGTATAAATCACATGGAAATGTATAAAATCAATTTTGAATGTATTAGTTTGTAGCTATGTATTAAGTTTTAAGTAATGCGTTACATTATTTGTATAATATATTTCTTATATTAAATAAGTACTTTAATTCAATATAAATGTATTTTCAATTGGAATTATTACTTTTAAAAAATGGAAAGGCAATCAAATTTATGTTTCATTAAAAATTGGCGTGTTTTTGACTAATGAAGGGAAAATATCTTTTAGTTGGGTAGGTACCAACCTAAATATTAAAGACATACCATACCACTGATTCGTAAATTTATTTAAAATTTTTGTATGTAGTTTAAAAAGTACAATTTGAGAAATTAATCCATGTGCTTGTTTCTTACTTTCTAAATTATTATAAATTGTGCTTGAAATTATGCATAGGTATAGGTATTTGATGATGTCTAGCAATAAAATTTATTTTTTATGGAGTATTATAGCTTCGTAACATTTCTGTAAAATATGTACCTGTATATATAATCCAAAGAAAATTAGGTATATACCTCCTATATTTTATTTAAATTTATGTCTAGGTATAGAGCAACTTGGGTATTGCAAATTGAGGTTAATGAATAGTAAAAAAATATATATAAATATATCTATATATTTTAAATAAAATAGAAATAGAGTTTATGGATCGTTTTCATGCAAGAAATACGTATGTGCCAGCGCCAGCATGTTTTAATACATTTTTAAATGTAACGAGAAAGGAAATTTGAAGAAAGAAAAATGAAAATTACAACCACATACCTATTGTATTTGAGATTGTATTAAAAATGAAATCTTTTTAATATGTGTATATAGGTGCGTTTTATATTTGTAATTTATAGGTATATACTTTTCTAAGGACTCGAGTAATAATTACAATATTTTTTATAAATTATAACTTCCTAGAACTACGTGATCTCATATTGACGGTCAGTATCGGTTTGAGAATAGGTATTTAATTTTTAAATCAATTATTTTTAAGAATATTGCGTAGATAGCTATAGATTTGCCTATCAAATATTTAATTAAGAGATTTATGTTTCAATGTTGTATCATTGAAACAGTACTTACCTACACTAAACATCAGTAATTGAATTTTATTTCTTTGTGAATTAAACCTCGCATGTAATAACAATAGGATGGATGTTCCAATAATTTAAGTATACTAGTAAAAGTAAAATTGTTGTACACGATTTCCTATGCTGAAATAACTATTAAATTAAAATTATGTCTAACTTATAGGACCTACTCTTAAGAGACAATAATCTATTAGTTTAACTGTGAAGTTATAGAGAAATTTTTTATTTTCTATACCTATTGTTGAAAAACATCGTTCCTGACGTAAAGTTACCTAATTCCAACTTTAAGAAGGGTTAAATTGTAATTAAATACATTATACACATACCTATTTATTGTACAATTACAATTCTAGATTTCGGTTTGTTTTACATAAGAATAAGAAAGCAAAATATGTGAATCTTATTTTATGCACGACCGCCAAAACGACAAGTTGTAATTGGTTACGGGAGATCCGGGCGTGAAGTCCTGCGCCACAGAGAACACTCCGGTTGTTGCTCTCCAAGTCCGATGCCGATAGGAAACCAGTCTTGGCGAATGTTTTTCTTTCATGATCTGAAACTAACGAAGCTGTAGGTAAATTAGTGAAGTTCGGATACAATATAGTGCGACACGTAATGATGTGTGATAATAAATAAACACAACCAATAATGTGCAATAAGTGTTGTTTAAAATACATCCCTAATATGATAACAATTCTACAATTTCCCTTAATACTAATACTATAATATGTAACTTTAATAAGGATGTTATAAGTTATATTACAAGCTTCCCAACATAACTAACTTTACAGGGTAAGTTCAGGTACTATTAGTAGTTTTGTCGGCTAATAAAAATCTGGAAAAATAGCCCATTAGGTATCTGCCGACATAGGTATTCATACCTTCTTTACATGAACTCTATTCTTGAATTGTTTACGTTTAAAGTTGTGTAGTAATTTTGTTAAAGCAGCAATACAATACGGCGAAAAATCGTGGAAATAAATTAAATACAGTTCTAATTTATATCCATACTATTTATTGAGTACTAGACGTTAAGGGGCGGATTACAAAGGCCATCTACCATAAAATGTCAATGCTGAGGTCACGTTGTTTATGTATGAATTTAAAGTTTATTGTTTTATACTTAAATATTAGATGTTTTAAACGCATCAAACTGTATAGGTATTTGCTTATAATAACTTGAGTTGGAAATTTAATTCATGAATCATGTCTTTTAAAATAATATTAAGCGTAATGTTATCATAGATTTTATCATTTTCATCATAGTTTATAAATTCCTAATGACTTTATTATTTAGGTATTTAACTAGTACATATCCATTTAGATCAATGAAATTTTTCCCATCAGTTTTTTAACCGGCTTTGTTTACTTGTTTAATAATAGTATATTTTCAACGAGCATATAATGATGTCGAGAATGATGTATGTATATTATTCACGAGGGTGAAAGTTTACGGCACGAGCCGCAGGTGAGTGTCGTAAATCATCTGAGTGAATAATAGTCATTATATGCAAGTCTCGATGCAAGTAGAATACCATACTGTGTCCACGACTGTTAAATATTTTGGACTAAATTTTTTACTGAAGTCAATATGTAAAATTGTAAACAACAGCCGTTTAACTTTACTTTATGTCAAGCCGTTCTTTTGACACATAATGGCCTACTCAATAAATTGAATTTGAAACGTCAACGTCGTTTACAATTTTGCACGAGATTTTGCATATTTCTAAAAATTATTCAGTTTCATATTCTCAAAAAGAATATAATTAAGTCGAAAGTAACTAAACGGATAATGGCAGTGAAAATAATAACATTATAATAGGTAAGTATAAATGTTCAAAATAATTAGTGCGGCAGATTGTTCAATTTTTCTATTACTAAATAAAATTTAAAAACTGCCAGGTAGTGAATAATGAATGGATATAATAATTATACTTGAACAAATACAAGTACAGGGTGGACCAAATTCGATGGGATTTGGGGGTTACTCTGAAAGTATGAGAAATAGAAAAAAACCGTTCTGGGCTCGATTTTTAAGAAACAAACAATGGCGCAAACCACGGTTGTCTATCTAGGTATTTCGACTACCGAGCTACAGAGCGTTTTTGGAAAATTGGCATTTTTAGGTGAACTCTAAATCTCAAACCAAGTGTCGAATTGAAAAACGAGTAACACATTCTTAAAGCACTTTTTTGAATAGAATTCATTGCTGATAAAAAGAAAATTATGCATGCATCAGTTTTCGAGATATACCTACTTAGATATACTAGTGTTTTTTTAAATGGAACATTGTAAATTATTTCATTATTCGATCGCAATTTACGAGGCAATTTAAATTAGCTTTCCAACGATAAAAATGGTTCAATTTATTGAAGTCGTTTGGGCATAGATGATGGTAATCGAGGTGGTATTCCTAATTTTGGAGGGTGTGAATTTATTTTTTTTAAGCAACGCAGTTGTTTATGGGATTCCTAAATTTTCATGTATTTCGCGAGATGATTATAGGTATTAGAATTTTCCCTTGCAGTTTCTAAAACAACATTTTCTATATACAGTTTCTCTATCTGCTTTATTTGGGCTTTATTATACATTTTTGATCGAGGTTTTACCGAGGTTTTACAAACTCCTCTCTTGAAATTTGCATCTTACCCGCATTCTATAAAACTCAATCATATCATATTTTTCATAAGATTCATAAGAAATAAATTGAATATTTTTTAAAACGCGCACTCACAACAACTCGCACATTAGTTTTTGACATTAACGATTGTTTCGTTTGAATTTTCAATAGAAATGCGATAAATATGCGTAGACGAGTGCGTAGATATCAATTGTCAATGGAAGACGTTTCGAACCTCGTTTCGAACATTTATTCTGGTTTAGTTTTTCTTATTTTTAGCAAATTTATTTTACATTATAAGATGTGTTGTTTGTTGATAGTTTTCCATGACATTACAAATATATTTAATCTCGTATTTAATTTTTCGAAAATCAACCAATTTTCACTCGAATTTTCTTGTTATCAGTAAGTAATGGATTCTACCGAGGATTCTACCCAAAAAGTGCTTTAAGAATGTGTTACCTACTCGTTTTTCGATTCGACATTTGGTAAAATGGATTCACTAAAATGCGTTCAATGAATTTTTTTTGCATTTTCTTACACCATTAGGTCCACCTTAATGCCCTGAACATTTCAGAATGATAGTTGTTTCATAGCTGAGATATTTAAAGCTTTTAGGCATCAGCTTGAGAGTGAAGTTTTGGCTTTCTGAGAGTTGTATTTATGACTGAGTGCTCTGGATTGTTTTGTGGTGTTGCATTTGAGTGTATTAATAATGTCTGTAGAATCTGGCTTTATTAAGGCCATAGGTAGCACGCTGTTGTTGACCGTGCAGTGACTTCACGCTTTAGATTCACTCGGTGGTTATTTTAATTTATTTAACGGATTTAACGAGGTTTAACGTTGAAATAAAATTCTACTATACTACCTACTATTTCAAGGGCCCTCTATAAACAAAATTGCTGAATGAGCCCATTAAGGTACAGAATCCACCTAAAAATGCCAATTTTTAAAAAACGCTCTGTAGCTCGGTAATCGAAATAGATAAAACGATCGCGGTTTGCGACATTGTTTGTTTCTCGAAAATCGAACCCTGGACACCTATGTTGGTTTTTTTCTAACTCTCATACTTTCAGAGAAACCCCCAAATCCCTCGCCAAATCCCATCGAATTTGGTCCACCCTGTACAATTGGTAGGTTTATTATAAAATAGTCATGGACAAAATATTTTTTATGTCCAAAAGTTAACCGATGACACCTCTATCAATTCGAAATTAAAAAAAATTGAATGCCGTTTTTCTCAATAAATAAATAAATAATAAATACACCACGTCATGTAATTCCGACCCCCTTTATCCCAGAAGGCTCTAGAAGAGCCTTGTGCGGGAGGGGGATACCTCGGGGATACACATTTAATGACAAGGGACACACTTCCAATATTCGTGTATAATCGAGTGTGTATAATGGAAAAATCCTTTTCACAGTATTTTCCATTGCCACGACCGGGAATCGAACCCGGGACTTTTGGGTGAGAGGCAGACAGGTACGCTACCATCTCGACCTTTAGTCAGATTAATAATAAATAAAATAATAATAATAAGTAAAAAAATCTGTAGATTATGGTACCTAATTAACAAGTTTATGAAAAATTGCCAGGATAGTAAAAAAAAAAAAAAAAAGAAGTAAGTAAGTAAATAAAACTAAAAGTTTCTCGACAATTAACGCATAAAACCAAAAACGTATCTTAACTATATACTTTTAGAATGCAGAGAATACATAGGTGAACGTAATATACTGTTCAATGAAATATATAAAATAAAAGATGTAATCAGTTAAATAGACATCGGTTCTAGGACCATCAAAATAAAAAAAAAAAAAAAAAGTATCTTAACTTTACTTATGAAAATTAAATGTGTACTTAATAATCGCGAACTGAAACAAATGGGAAAGCAAAGTTATTCCAACCAAGTCTAGGGACACACGAGCGTTGATTTAACGCGCGTCTAAACGCGCGTTGGAAATGCAATGAGTAATAGCATTGTTTATAAAGTATAATAGTTATCCAACCGTTTGTTAGTACCAGAAGATCATTGGTGGATGGCGTGTTGGATGCTATGTGCCCATTACTACGACGCATGCGCGAACTTCGTACATCCTGTGCAGTGCATCTACGTCATATTCGAGGAACGACAATCATAAGTCGAGACGACTGTAATTATTAATAACTTTTGACAGTTTGTCAGTTTTCTATTTTTAAAATACATATTGAATTTTTGTAGTGTTTCTACTCTCTGTCGCAGAAAAAATAGTGCTTCTAAAATGGATCATGCGCATCATGACTAACAACCTTACATTTTTAGTGAGTTTAGTTTTTGTAAATTTATTTTCAATTTTAATTTTGTAGTTTTAGCTTGGATTCATTATAACATTTACGAGAACATTTAAAAACTCTCTCAGACAGTGGATATATGAAGTTTGAATATAGTACGTAGATTATTAAAAATAGACTGCTAATTATAGGTTGGATTTCCAGCCAACAAAAAGCATCTTTTTCATTAGATTAGGGTATTAAAACTTCATTAGTAATGCACTGAACAAGATTTTAGTTGATTGTACAGGAACCAAGCAGAAATTTCGAGAAATTTTGATAAAAATTACATAAAATTCGAAAAAGTGAATATTTTTGAGGTTAGTTGTGATGTCACGTGCACGACACATTAGGTCAATGCATATTTTTCTCGAGCTCGACGTCACATCCGGCTGCGCAATGGCATACGGCGAGGCATACGGTACGTTGTGTAAGTGTATCGTAGAATTTTTATTAAATGATATTTATACTTTGTGTACTTATTACATTTTACCAGATTATTGCTAAAAATGTGTTTCCTCTGGTGTTTATTTGGTTACAGATAGGTGGTACAGTTGTGTTAATTATAAAATGTAATATAATCAAGTGTATGACTTTTGTCTTTCTCTTGAAACTGACTAGTACGTAAGTTACTCACAAGTTGGCAGCACATACTTAGAAGACAGGTTGAATAATTACTTTTTCTAATTTTGACATATAAAATTACACTTTTTTCAAAACTGACGTAAGTGTCAAAACGTTCTACTTTTCATCACCGGTTAGGAAAAGTTCGTTACGTCACCAGTTAAGAAAAATAAAGAACCCTCAAGAAGAAATAGAAACAATGTATATTCAAAACATGATACAAGTTTATAAATAGGAATTATTATTTTTTAATTATAAAATATTAACTGTGACTTGTAAAATTCTCCTGAAGAAGTTTTATTTGTTGAGTTTGCCATGATATTATGTGCTGCATTAAGCGGAGAACACATACGCGCGATGGCGATGGCGGTGGCGGCTGAACGCGTCCTAAGGAAACAAATGAACCCGCACATATTTGTTTGCAGCGATCACCGCTATCGCCATCGCGATCGTGGTCGCGATCGCGCGTATGTGTTCTCCGCTTTATGCACTAAATTAATAACGTTTGTCATTTGTCACTAACATTAAATGCGTAATAACAGAAACAAAGGTAACTATGATTACATGAATATTTAATTTTCTATGACTTTTAAACATTTTATTTAAAGAACTTTAGTTTTAGATGTTTAAAATTAGAAAAAATCTTGTATGTAACACGTTACGAAAAACCATTTTGTGTAACTCGTGTCATTTTGCGGGAACTCGCTTTGCTCGTCCCGCAAACATCCACTCGTTACACAAAATAAAGTCTTTCGTAACTGGTTACATAAATAGCTCCTATTATAAGCAAGGGTAGTAACATTGGACACGAGAATTGACGCACGTCGTAAACGTGCGTTAATTTAACGCTCGTGTGTCCCAGATCTAAGTATGTGATGGTCTGTTTATAACCACTGATATCATTTGTCAGAACATCCCAGAGGCTGAATATAGAAAAAATCATATACAATATCAGTAACCAGTTCTTGACCCATACACATTTTAATGCGCAGTTGTTATCAACAAAGTGACGAATTGCGTATAACCGAGCATATAATCACTGATTCATTTGTCAGGAAGTGGAGGGTTTAATCGTTGAGTGAAGAAATTATACCGTCACTCAATGGTTTAATGTTTATTGCAATATACAGGACGGTTTTTTGGAATTGGAACAGCTTGTATACCATGAGAAGAAATTAGAACAATTAATGCGTGCCCGTTAAAGGAATTACATGCTCGGATTTAGGGTCGTTTCCTTTCCTTATGCCTCATCTTAGGTGTCCTATTTGTACCACCGTATTAAACACATGATGATGTTCAGTTTTGTTAAATAAAAACATTGCATTATTTTATCAAAACGAACAAGTAATTCTACAAACATAACTAAACTAGTCCATTTTCTAAACGCTAAAAATTCACCAAAGTTCTAACTTCGTTGACTCAAAACCGCTCAAAACCGATTTTGAGATTTTTCTTTGAAATTTCGAAAAAAGTTTATAGAAAAGTTCACCCATGGGTGAGAAAGTGTGCTTTTTATCGAGCCTTTTATTTTTTCAGTTGTTACTAACAAATACGTGTTCTTTTGATACACTCCGATACACTCTTAATTAAAAAATGTAACTCTTTTAAGTACCTACATATTTATTTAAACAATTGCCTGAAATTTGATTACATAATGTTCTTGGGGTCACAGATTACGAATCTGGCCTCAAAATCGGTCTAAAAACAAAATGGCGTCGAATGTCGTAATTTTTTATTTTCTTTTTATTATACAATTTATCAGATATCTGGGGGGTCGCTGATTACGAATTTGGCAGTAAAATCTCGAGTAAAACTAAAATAAAATGAAAAATGGCGGATCCAAAATGACGGAAAAAAGGTCAATCTATTTTATTGGGATTTTATTTCTTATACCGGGTGACAGCGACAGCTACAATTACAAACCAAAACAAAACCCATTTATGTCAGAGATTATGAAGACTCTTTATGTAAATCATAGCCACCTAATTCCATTTTTAAAAATTAAACAAAAAGTAGTTATTTCCAAAACAATACAAAAAAGGCACTAATACTTAAAATGATCCGCTGTTAAAAAATATCAATAAAACAGGATGTTCCATTTGAAAGTCATAAGTTCTGTTCAATGCCAGTCAAAGCAGAAGTACCTTGATATTAAAAATTATCCTAAAAAATGTGTAATATTGTCTAATTCACGTCTATCAAATTTAAAATTTTTATCTGAAGTAGAAAAGAAATTACAGGTGGCCCGGTATCGGGTTTTTGAGTTTTATCATTTGTTTCCACCATTTTTTAGACACCGTTTTCCATTTTTGAAAAATTGTAAGATAAAATTTGAGACCAGCCAGCGACCCAAGAAACCCCTACCGGGTGAAAACTAAAGTGGGTACACCTGTAATTTCTTTTTTCAACGACTGCCCTCGAAAATGACAAAAAACCCACAGCAACCACGACCCGCAACTATCATTTTTCACATGATGTGTGCAAAAATCCGAAAACACAGTATAGTTCATTTCATATTTGTATCGCAGGGAAAAAATGCCGCATTTACAAAGCAGAAACGCGGCCCCTTTAATGTTCGCAAAGACGCCGCCGCACGTGTTCCTTTGTCGGTAATTTTTTATCTGCAGTACAACTCTGAAGTAGACTTTACTGTCATGTTTTTCACACAGTCCTGTCAAAAACAGAACGGACTATTTGTATTTTTTTAGGTAGGCTAGGCTTATTCAGTTTCATAGTAACCGACTTGTAATTTAAATTTTTAATGTAATTAGTTTTGTTAAATAAAAATACGAGTAAAAATATCTATCAAATTATTTGTTTTTTTTCCAATTGTAGAAAAAATATTGTAAACAACACGTTTGAAAACATCTTTTCACACTCATTCGACTTGTGGGCCTCGCCTTCGGCTCATCCCACCAAACTGTCACACTCGTGTGAAAAGATTCGTTTTCAAAACTTGTTATTTAAAATACTATTTAGTGGAGCGAAATTGACCTTAAAAGTCTCTCCGTTCTCAAGAAAAAAAATTTTTGCGTAGAACCAGATCAGACCTTATAGGTTTTATAAAGTAATCAATATTACACGAGAAATGACTATTTACGATATTTTTCTGTGGTACTAATATTTTTTATTTCGAAAAAACTTCAGCTTTTGATTGTTTAAAAGATTTGTGTTTTTTAAAATTTACATCGTCATATCTTCAAATCTAATTGCGCTATCGATCTGATTTTTTTTAAAATTCAAGTACACACCCAAGCGCTTCCAATGGTGTTTGTTTCTATCGATTTTTGTTTATTATTTTCTTTAAATAACAATGAAGTTGTTATTTCCCTAAGAATGCACTCATATTTTCACTAATTGACAAACTTTTTAATTTTTGTAAATTTTCATATACATGCAGTGAAGCAATTGAAGCCAAGATATGGGAGAAGTTTTTGAAAAAAAAATTTTTCATCTAGGGCTTATACTTTTTTATTTATGAATATCTTTGTGACGGGGTAGCTATGTTGTACACCGCCAGGGCGCGTGACTACCGGTACCTAGACTGCGACCGCACTAGCGCTAAACACGTCGATATGGTTGTGCTGTCGTAATATAATAGTGAATTCATGTACACCGTGGATATTATCGTGTGTGATATAGTTTTCTGATGTTATTTTTAATATTTATTATTTATTTATAATGGAGTGCATTATACACTATACAGCGTGTGTAAAAAGTATTGAAACATGACCATAACTTTTAAAATATTGATTGTATAAAAAACCCTTGGATAGGTCGATTTTTATTTTCAATTTCGCTTATACCTATACACATTTCCGTTTGCTTAATAAATGTATTTCATGCCGATGAGAAGTTATTTCAGAGTTAGAAGTTTTTCAACATACTTGCAGATAAAGGACTAAAAGAAGTAGAAAGTACTTTAGAAATTAAAATTACTCTTAGTTTATATTTAATTACTAGTTTTTGAAGCCCATAAAATTCTCAAATTAAATATATCTATGTAAAAACTACATAGAGGGCATACAATGTACAAAACTACTTTCCCCTTCTAAGTACTGTTGTTTCGGATCGTCTCCCAAATCCCAGCCAAAGTCATATTATGCAACCGTCACAACAAAACAAACTTGACAGCATTTCATTGGTTCAATTTATATGTGTAAACAAAAAGTATGTAAAAATGGAGGGCTCCTATATTTGCATGCGCCAATGGTTGCGCAGAGCGTTCATAATCAGTCTAATTATTTAGGTCTGTGAAAAAATCACGACTTTTCGAAATAGTCAATTTCTGAAGTTTTTTCGAAATAAAAAATATCTTTACCACAGAAAAATATCGTAATTGCCCATTACAGGTCCCAAATAACCTACTGTACAAAATCTACAGTTTTATCTGGTTCTACGCAAAAGAAAATAAACGACACATTCCTAATTTTGAATTTCAAAGTACTTCCGGTTTGACCGGAATTGACTTCTGATTTTCAAGTGGAACATCCTGTTTTTTATGACATTTTTAAACCCAGCGGATCATATATACATTTACATATACATTTTTTAATTAAAAGTGTTAATAAAAAACACTTATTTGTTAATAATAATTGAAAAAATAAAAAGCTCACCTTCCTTCTCACCTATGGGGAACTTTTCTATAAACTTTTTTCGAAATAAAAAAAAAAGTATCAAAAACGGTTTTTTCAGTCAACGAAGTTAGAACTTTTTTCTTTAGTAAATGGACTAAACATTCATTATAAAAAGAGTAAAGAATCAATCTATGCGCACTGTAGACAGAGATACTATGGATCTGTTTTCGAATGTATCTTCCGAGGGGGCATCCACTAGCCACATTACGGGTACAAATTAGCTCGCATTACTCTGCATTATGGCGAATTACGCTGCATTATGCTGTATTACACTGCATTATGTTGCATTACTCTGCATTATGTCGCATTACTCTGTATTACGTTCGCATTACTCTGCATTACGTCCACATTACCTTGCATTACGCCCGAGATTACGCCAATCTTCATTATTCCATTATTTCCTATGGAAGGGGAGCGAAAACAATTCCTGAAACCACAGTTCGATTTAGTGCTAAATTGTGTAGTATGTAGGATGAGAGACAGTGAAAGTCAAGAAATAGAAACAGGTAAATGATGTATTTTTAGTGTTTTTGGAATATGAGCAATTTGACATCTCCCTCTTGTAATATCAAGTTTTAAACAGCATAAGAAATATATCTTTCTTCTCTAAAACAATTAAAATCAGCCAGTCCATTTAGGAAATAGAGAAATAATCGAAAAAGTAATCACTGCATTAGGTAATTAAAAACGCTTTGCATTACGTAGCATTATATCGCATTACCTCGCATTATTTCGCATTATCTCGCATTATCCTGCATTGCGCCACATTAGGCAGTATTACGTAGCTGCATTATCCGGCATTACATCTAAAAATTCACTGCATTACGACGCATTACAGAGAATTCAGCGAAAATTCGCATTACTGGTACACATTTCTGACTAGTGGATGCCCCCTCGGTATCTTCAAATAATGCCCTTATTTACCCTACCATATTATTCAGGTGATGATGTCATTTAATTATTTGCCTTGTTTTTGCAAATTTTAAACTTCCACTTTACTTTCTTGAAGGTTTGTAAAGCTCATCTGTGTCGCTTCTCATAGCAAAATGAGTAATAGCGCTGTACGAGGGCTTTATCAGTCGTGTATCAGAAATCGTATTTGGATCAACTTCTACCAACGAATGAAAGTCAACTGGATTTTCAGCATTTCTGTTCTTATAAAGAAGATAGATTGTATAGATTAGGTTCTAGCTGTTACATAGTTTTTATAACTGAAAATTAATATTGAGTTACCTACTGTTACAAATGGCCTTGTAAGTTGCTACATAAAAATTTTGTTACAGCAGATTCTGAGATTTGAGGCGTTTATGGCCATACTACTGCGAATTCGCCCAGATCGGAAGGGAATGCGCCCTCCCTATTGATTAAATGTAACGCGAGATGTAACGTACATTTTTTCAGTTTTCTCTGTAGTAAAGGTGGAAAATCTGACGGACGTGGACGGTTAAAACGTGTGAAAATAATCCTATAACGAACCTTATAACTTCATACACATTATTTTTGTTTTAATGACGCACCTCTCTAAGATATTGACAAAGAAGTAATTTTTTTAATAACGATATTGGAATCCCTACCTGTAATAATTTTTGGGTAACGTGTGTGAAGGTATTTTCAAAAAACCTGACCTTTCGAACTTGACACATATATTAGTCACTTTTAACCTCGCTTTTAACGTTGCTCAAAAATTATCATTTTCAAAAAGAAACAAAAATGTTTTTTAAACAAATATATTTTTATCTCGATTTTTACCTTACTTCTCCACTTTGCATATTTGATTTAATCGTTGAATGAAGTCTCACTCAACGCCGAGCTCAACGCCTTAATGACGAATATCTCAACATCGAAAATTTAATATGAATTTATGAAGTCTCAGATATTTCCGAGGGTATTTCCAACAAGTTTTCAACATTTATATCCCTCGGAATATCCTAATATAGAATGAATACAACTTTTTGTAACAAAAACGAATTTAATCGAATAAGAGGTCTAATTTTTTTAAATTTCCCTAGTGGTAATAAAAAAGTAGACATTCTGTATATGTTACAATGTATGGTATGTCAAAGCCGAGGTCAAGGCAATTATACTAGAAAAAATTTAAAAGCGTTGTATTAAAAATCAATGAATACATGTATAATCTTAAAGAGTTCAAGGAAAGAAAAATATTTAAATTAAAAATTAACTGATCAAAACTCGGATCAAAATTTGCAGTGTGGACAGGCACGGGAATCAGGGTTGACAAAAATACCTAGTTTTTTTTTTCATTTTGAACAAACAAACACTCGAACATGTTTTTTTTATTCAACACTGTCTATTTTAAACATATTTATGTAATTGTTACATACAGGGTGGGCCATTGACAACGAAACACGCCTGTTTTGGGACACTTAGACTAGTTTCTTGAAAAAACCGAGGAAAAAACACTCGGACAGGTCGATTTTTGATTTTTGGGGGACAACTTTTGATGTCAAACTTGACATTGACACATCAACCCCCTAGCCCCAGCAACCCCTAACTCAAGAATTTAAATAGGGAAAGGGGGTCGAGCGACCCCTCATTTGAAGCGTCTTTCAATTCTCTTTCAATTTTTTTATCGTCCCCATAAAAAGCACCCTCTAGATTAACTAAGGTGGGGGTGTTGTTTGGGAAAGAAACACGTCACCTTTTATCTTTTGAACGGCACATTGTAACGAAGTGATTTTTTTCCAATCAAGGAATGTCCATTTTTGCTTTAAATATTACCGTCACTTGGGTATGTTAACGTACCCAGGAGAAGCAGTATAAGTAGATTTAAGCAAAAGATCCCAATTAGATATAAGCACACAAGCTAAGGCTTGAATGGTGTATGTGGAACATCTGTTCCATGTACACCATTTTTTTATCAAAAATATGTCGAATTTCAATTCAGTTCCTAAACCCAAAATTCCATCTTTTTACCTGATATGCATGATTCCGTGCATATCAGGATTTTTTATAAAATTTTTAAGACGATTTTCAGTACAGTTTCCAAAATTCCATTTATCTTTTTCGGCCATTATCCCATGTTTGAACGAACGCACCCAGGCACGATGCAGCATGTAGAGACGACCAAGGACATGCATTGTCCTCAGCCAGTACCGATTCCTCGAAGGACGGACTGCGTCACAACAATGATCATAGCGCAGATGATCATTGTCATAAGCCGGTCTAACGGATCACAGGAATACTCCACAAAGGCGCGAGAGTGAATCTACCGTAGATCGGTAGCTCTTGATCAGATCTATCACAGACTGATCCACCTTCGTGGTCGCACTGATCTACGGAATAATAGGTTCACTCTACCCTCGCGTTCTGGAATTCCTCGTAAGTCCGTGACCTACGGCTTCCAAGGATGGTTGAGCTGGCCTCGCCTACCCATTGGTCATCGTCTCTACCGGGATCGTGTCTGCTAGCACCATTTTGAAAATATTAGGAACTGAATAAAAAAGTGAAATTGCGGAATTTTGCGATGCCACGTGGCGACATGAAGTGGTCTCGGGTCCTTTTCATATATATAAGGGGCGACCACCCAATGATCTCGCAAAATAGAAATGCGGTATTTTTGGTTAATTCAAGCCAGGATATGCCTCAGTGCGGTACGCACGGGTACCGGGGCACTTCCCCATTATTACCAGGTGACCGCCTTGTGAGATAGCATTCGAAGAGATTTCCCTTTTCCGAAATATCCACAGACGTCTAACGGCATATACCCCTTTTGGAGAATATTACCTTAAATTTCTAGTATATAATTCTAACAGTCTATAAACCCCACTCACTAAATTGCCAGACACGTCCATGTAATAATTCTCTTTCGGCAATCGATCACTCGTCTTTCAGTGCGGCCGTCGCGGTCGCTGACCCCTTGTGGGGGTATCGTGGTTATGGTGGTAGACCTTGCTAGGTGAGGCTCTATATGTGTAATGATGATTATTGAATATATATCTTTATTTATTACCAATGTCTTCTTTTATTGCATTCTAGTATTAGTCTGGTATTTATGTTGACCCCATAACTTACGACCCTCGCAATTGCGTCGGTTTGACCATTCGGCTGAAGCCCAAAGAAGAGTGAACGAACAAGACCTGTCTGGGCAGGTGTCAGATGTGAATTGTGTATTGTGCATAGTGTCTATCTAGTGTTATATCTTTAGTTCAGGAAGTTGCGAAACCTGTATACGAGGAAGCATTCATTGTCGACAGTTGCCGTTAATCTATCGATGTCGAGACATCGATATATTAAGGGTTTGCCACGACCTGCATTGAATTCAACGGCCAAGAGTTAAATCAGATGTTGTGACAGCGGTTGGTTGACTTAATACGAATATCGGTCGTTCCCTCCAACTATCACTGGTTATAACGAATGGTTAACTAACGTTGACACAGCCTTAGCAAATTAGTTTAGTTATTAAACGTTGATAGGTACACCCTGCCGCTGTTTTTAGTAAGTAAGTTCTGTTTTAGTTAAGTTAGTAATGAGTTGTTAAAAAGTCCGCTGGTAAACAAGAAGTCAAGTAATTAATTGATTAATTTTCGACAATCCCCCGTATAAATAAAATTCGAGAATTATTATAAATAATGGCCGAGTCGGAAACAAAAATCATTCGTTACTAAAATAAATTAAAATGTTAATCCTTGCCCGTTTTAATCCGTTTCTTTTTGCAATATAGTATAGAAATTGCAAGTAACTTATTTCCGGTCATGTACGTTCTGAATTGATGCTCCTAATTGCATAATCCGCTTGACCTCAGCAAGGAACGCCGGGTTGTGCATCCAAATCCTTCGTTTCAAGTCGGTGACCGCCCCTTTACGACTCCATCTAAATACGTCATAAAAGTAACAAGAGGGAGCGGAGCATTCATTCCGAGAAAGTCGGCAGCAGTTCAGGTTCATTCTGAGACACTCCGCATGTTCAGATCCGATCTACCGCCAGCCGTTTTAGATCAATCCGAAATACACACCGCTCCGAGTTTAATAGTAATAAAATATTGGTAAGAACACACCGTAGTCCGCTGCAATTTGCAGGTACTGCCTTCAGTTAAGTATAGATATTCAGAGATCTTTTTGTCCGTAAGTATCGTTGTACTACTCAGTCAAACCAGAGCTAATTAGTAATACCTCCGTTGGTCTTTTGTTTGCTAATATATGCATCGGCTGCTGAGATCTGTTCGCTAGGGCCATCTTAAACGCCTTCATACATAATAGGTTACCGGAAAACCTACGTTAAGCCAAATAGTCATTATATGCATCAACTGGTTAGATCTGTTCGCTAGGGCCATCCATAAAGTTGATCTCCATAGAGTTGAATCGGAAAACTTACGTTAATCAACCTAATCATTAACAAATAGCTCTACGTTTTTGGCAGTAGTTTGCCGTGTGTTTAAATATTCCGTATAGACTACAATATCTATAGCTAACCGATTGCCCGCCGTGCATAATTCATCCTATACTCGATCTGTTCAAAACATAGAGCTCGACTCCGCCCCATTAATTTTATGGTAGCGCAGAACGGTGTACGCAATAGTCAGTTTTACACGATGGAATGAATGAAAGCTATGATAGCTTCAACAAAATTTGTTTATTATACGTGTTACATTGTATACTGCAGCGATGCTATATTTTTATAATGTTTATTCCCATTAAAGTTTCTATTATACATTTGCAATTTTGGACTTTTAAAAATAATACTTATTCCCACGAAAATTTAAACGACGTTTTTTTATTAAGTCCGCACTGCGCAAACTCACGATACTTTGTTTATTTCGCCGTCTAGACGTAACGAAACGACCAGTCGCCGATTGCTGGCAAGACTGGTAAACAAGCCTTGGATTGCTGGCTGGTTTGTTTACGTTTGTATCCGTTTTTAGGTTAGGTGCTTTTGCGAGTAATTTCCACATACTTTAAAAGAACGTATGTGGTTATTTCAGGCAAAAAAGTTTAGTTTGTGATTTACTGTAAGGCCCTCCGCACATTAAGCTACTACAAACTAGTTACAAAGTATGAATCGCACACGACGCTACTGAAAGTTTATAAAATCAAGTCACTTCTCGATTGTTGCGGCTTTGTTACATTGTGTTTAAATAATTATTCTATTACTGTGATTAAAGCTATTGTTGTTATTGTGTTAAAAAATGTCTAGTTGATAGTAGTGCTTCAAGTGATGACGATATTATCCTTTATTTTAATTAATCGTATAAGAAAGTTATGAGATATCAATATAATATAATAATATAATATATGCTTTGTTAATCATTTCAATCATTTCATAACCTGTGTAAATATGAACATGACAGTTGACAGTGCAGGCCGGATCCCCATTTATTCGCGTTTTTCGTAAGTTTAGCGTTTATGCGTTTCGCGACAATCCATAACATAAGCTGATTGCTGATTGGTCTGTTGCAAAATACGTAAAAGTTTAATGTGTGACGCAAGTTCTTGTAGAGGCGGCCTTTCAGTCAAATCTAGAAGTTGCATTGTAATTTGGGTTCTATAAATACGACCAATAGAGAAATTCCATTCAAATTTAGCGGACATTTTTGGGGCGGAGTGTATTTCTATCTTTTGGACAGACAGAGTATAGTGGAAAGGTCCGTTTGCTTGTCGTACGCAGTAATTTATTAATCAAACTTATCCCAAATTCCGTTAATAAAATCACGTAGAGATTCTTGATTGCCAGCTTGACTTGTTTTTAATCGGTTTAAACAGTTTTATACATACTCGACTGTACAGTCGTGGAGGTATTAGAGTTAAATTAATTTGTCCCTTAATATTGCTGAATAAATACGTTATTTTAAAGAGGTAAAATTCACGAGTTATTATTTCTGTTATTTTATTTCTGATTATACCGTTTGAGCAGTATGGTCGAAGTCCATTAGACAGACCTCCAGCTTCCGACCTCTGGACATTCCGTATCTACGCTGTTTCGCTATTCAGGGTTGTTCTCCCAATAGGAGAGCCAAAAAGTGTAGTTCTTTGCACTTAAAAATTAAAGGACTGGCGCCCGAGTTTTCCGTATAAAGAATTTACGTAAGCACCGTTATAAGTAGGCACCATATATGGCAATATGTTTTTAAATTGAAATAAACGAAAACCTTGTTTTTAAACAATTTTACATGGTCGCGTGGACGCAATGCTTTATTTACACTATAATAATTTCGGGGTGATCTTGAAACGATAGAGGAGCGAAAGAAAGGACAACACAAGGTGTGAGATTTTCGTAAGAGGTTTCATGAGAAATCGAAATATTCATCGGATCTTGATAAAACTTGGATATATTGACTTTTCATCGAACGTAGAAAATTCTGACTGACCGTTTGTCACAAAAAAGTACCCGAATACTTTTCTAATTTTTTTTAATCAAATTGCTACCAATAAAAGATGAAAAAAATCTTAATTCTGGAAGTTGTCGGTCAACCGTGGAGATACTAGATGAAAATTCTCATTAAAACCGAGATTAATACTTCTATTTTGTTTTAATTATAAAAAATATTATTTAATATATTATAATATTACATAGGTTAAGTTGAGTAGCTTCAAGCTAGACTTCGCCTTAGCTTAGGATATATGTATATTTTTTTATAAAGTCATATTATTATTATTATTATAACTCAAAGATCGTTCAACTGACCGAGATGCGATAGAGATCGAAGATGCTGCATGACTAACGCTATAAAAAATAATGAATAATGAAGTTCATTCCGAAAACGGAAAAAAAATGTTATTTTTGAAAATCATGGGCGTAACACAATAACTTTCAAAAGTATTTTTCAATTTAGATGAAACTTAGCACATTAGTTCATAGGTAGAGTCTATTGTTGGACGTTGGATTGGGTGAATTATTTTTAAGAACATATTTGATTTTCGAAAAAGTTGATTATTTCACGAATGGCCTGTCCGATTTTAAATAGGAAAAGTTTGTATAATAAAGCTCAGAAATGTCTACTATATAATATAGAAACCTCGATAGAAACAGTTGAAACATGCTATTTCGATTTAATAACGGGCGTCTGATGCTGATGGTAACGGTACCTATCAAGATTGTTTGAAAGTATGATCAATTTTAAATAAAAAGGTTCATAATCACTATAATCCGAGGTTATAAATTTTTTTTTTTTTTTTTTTTTTTTTTTTTTTTTTTGTCTCACTTTTTTTCACTTATTTAACGTCGGCCTATTTCCGCTACCGAGGCCAATCACCGACGCCAGGAGACGAGCAACCCCCAACCTGGAAATTTTGCCGAACCTCTTATCTTACTAAGAGTAGGGATTTTTTACTTGCCTAACATTTAATAGACAAGGGACCGCCTGCTTTACATCCTCTCCGAAGGATGGTATATCCTCAATACACCTCTCGCCTACAGTTGTATTGCTTCTGCGATATAGCTGATATACAAGCCGCTAGAAGTAGGGAAACGAGACCGCGTCTTTCCGTGGATAGTCACCATCCAAGTACTGAACGCGACAGCTGTTGCTTAACTTCATATCGCTATGAAGTGAGTCAAGTCAGTCCTCCGCTCGCTGCCCTATTAAATAATTGCAGGTGCTATTTTCAAAAAATTTTAAACATGTTTAATATAAATGTGTTTAAAAGTAAAACAGGTAGAAGAAACAGGAAATTCAGTGGAGACATTCTGTACACTTGATTTCAAAAAAAAGTAGTACACTTTATTTTAGCAATGTAAACATGACTTTTGCAAAAATATTTATAAGTCATCTAAAAGTCAACTGTCACATTTTTTTCAAATTGAAGTTTATTAATATTCAAGTTTGATTAGGGAACCATTCTTGACTAACAGAAATTCAGAAGATTAGGTATTGTTTCCAAATTGGAAAATGGATGGTGCGGAATTGCTTCTGAATATAACATAAATAAATCCAGTCTGATGAAAGTTAAAAAAATATGGGAAAATGAAAGAAACTATATCCCCCAAGCATGGATCTGGTAGGCCTAAACGAAGTAATGAGCAACAAGATGAAACCCTTATAAATTAGTGAATGCAGTTTTGGAAACAAATTTTCCCGCATCAAGATCTACTGCCTGTAGAAGAATTAAAAATAGCATTCTGAAGTGTGCTGCTAGAAAATACAAATTAACGGAGGAAAAAAAGAAGGACTGATCATTTTTGCACTCAACCATAATATTATTGTTGAACAATGAAGACTTTTGGTCAAAAGTCTTATTTTCTGACGCAAAAGTTTTCCAGTCGTGTAATGATGGACATATAACTATTATCTATCGTCATCAAAATGCGGAACAACTTCGTGCCATAATTGAAGATGAATGGGAAAGTTTATGTAATACCCAAATTGCAGAAGATTTAGTTTTATCAATGCCTAGGAGGCTACAAACAATTTTAGATGGGGATGGAGCAGACTAAATATTAATTACTGTTATGTTGTAATTTGTTTATTTGTGTTTTAAATTTTTATTCAAAATGTTATATTTAAAATATATTTCTACTAAAAATAGGATTATTTATTTATCACATAGTACGTTAGTATTATTAAGTCTATGATTTATCAGTATAAACTTACGTAATTACAACTAACTGCCATCTATATTTTCATTATTAAGTTAATTTCAATAATTTACTGTCAAAAGAACAATTTAGACAACTAGAAATAGGCCATTTCCCATTTCCTTATCTAAGAGCTGTACTACTTTTTTTTGAAATCAAGTGTACGTTGGTTGAAAAAATTGGAATAATTTGTCAAAAGCCCACCAGAACTCAAAAACAGGCAAAAAAAACTTTAAAAAAGATAAAAATTTTCATGCGAATTATTAATGCAAAACCTGTTTTTATCTCAAAAATAAAGAAGTATATATGTATGCAACTACGTTGCAAAGCAACGCATTATCTAAACCGTTTGCATGACCGCATTATATTTTATTGATCTAATAACTGGTGATCTCATGCAGGTTATATTAAATTTAGCTGCCCTACCTTTTCAATTTCATAATTAATATAATTTTATTATTACAGTCATTAATTTTTAGGGGTAAAACTGGTCAATAAAAATTGAAACAACAACAGTAACAAAATAGTTAGGTATATTGTATATTTGCATTTTTATACCTTTTGAATTTTTGATTGCTCTTCGGATTACATTTCGATTCCCCAGTATTTCGAAATGCCCTTTTCTCAATATTTTAAAGATAATTAGAGAAAGTTTTATATCGCAGGGAATTGTGTGTTCTGGTTGAATGTTAAATAAGCTATGCTAAACTCCAGCAGGACGTTAATATAGGTATTTATTATTAATTGAATTCCAGATTAAACGAAATTTAGCTCGTAATTTAGTACATGTAGTAAAATGGAATTGTAGACCGATATTATAAATAATATAATGAATCAAATAGGTTTTTCAAATTTATGTCTTAGAATTATTCTATATCACAAACCAGTTACGCTTGATTTAAGTAATTATTTAATTATTTATTCCCTCGATCGCCGATCGTGTAAAATCCTTTATCATGGGAGCCGTTTAAAGGGTTAAAGCAAAGATTATACAGATAAGTCCAGGATGCTTCGAACACGACAGGGATTGGGACGAATATACGAGTGGCCGACAACTCGCCTCAGTTCGAAATTTGTACATTAGGAGAAGGACGGCAGTGCGCTGTGGCCACTCACTGCTCGCTCAGCAGTCAGCACTGTTGTTAAAGTCTGTTTCATCTTTCTTAGACACTCAAAAAAGGCGGCTTTGTTTGATGTCGATAAAAATCTCAAACGGGCCGGGTGTTTTTATAAGTCTAAAGGCGCGTACTGACTTGAATGTACATGCGTTGAGTCGGGACGCACGCACATGCATGCGTGTGTAGCGACTCGGGGTATATTTGTAAATTTATTTTCACTTCACATATGCGTGTTGGCTCAGTCCTTTCCGGTCAGTTGTTTGTGTTCGTGATGGCAGAAGTTATTATTGCGGGGGCTGCTTATATGGTGATTTCAAATTTATTAAAAAAAAAATAATAATAAAAAACCAAAGAGATTCTGGATCCATGAAATATACAGAACCCGAAAACGTTTTGGGGGCTCTCAACTTTTACAATATTTGCATTCTGAACAGTTTCAAAATTTTGTTAGAATGTCGTCAGAGGATTTTATAATGTACCTATTCACCGGAAGAGAAAATGCTACTCGCACCAAACATGCATTCAGACTAACAAAACAACAAAAACTGGTCCAAACTGAGCACGCACGCACGATATGATTCCTTTGATGTGGCGAAAAAACCGACAGCCGATGGCTCGGACCATGTGCATTCGTGATGACTCGCGAGAGGTTAAACATGCGTTGAGTCGTTGCGAATGGCACGTCCAGATTTGAATGTGCATATGCGTGCGTCCCGACTCAACGCATGTACATTCAAGTCAGTACGCGCCTTTAGAAAGATGAAACCGACTTTAGTATCTCATTAAAGGCTTACTTAAACACAATGAAAAAATTAAGAGATAAGAAAATGGAATAAGAAATAAAATAAATAATTATTTCAAGTTTTAAATACACAATACTCGATAATCGATAATATAGTACATAGTTCTTATTCGATTTAAAATTCAACTGTTCAAATTGTTCCTTGCTTTTCGGATATCATTATTTGTTAATTCTATTCCATATTCTTTATTTCTTATTTCTTATCTCTTATTTTTTTCATTGTTTTTAAACCTTAACCGTGTTGGGATGTAGAACTCATGTCTGAAAGAAATTTGATTTACATTTCGAAATTTTTATAACTTCAGTAATTCATCCTAGATAGGATTAATTATTGTAATTTTAAAAAAATCTCGAAACTTTTTTTGAGTGTCTCCTCAAGCTGGATAATGTACCATTGATTTTCACATACACTACACCTGTGCTGATTCATTATAAAACTATTTGATATGACACTCCGCTCGCAAATCGCAAAACACCAAGACGGTGGTCTCTGCCACGGTGTAAGACGGTGGTCTCTGCCAAGACGAATTATTATTTGAGAATAGACGCTAGACCTGACAGCAGTGACAGCTGTTTGAACGCGGGCGGGAAACAGTACGGCGATTCGTGCCGGGTCATGATACAATAAATAAGAGATAAGATATCGCGCAGCTCATGACGTCAGTCGGTGAGCTAGGACGCCATTAAACGCCCGGCTGTCAGGAGTGTCAGGTAGAATTGTCAAGTTGTTGCGGATATTTTTGGGTTTAAAAATTAAGAAATCGTCGAAAATGAGATGTGCTGTATACGATTGTGATGCTGATAATCAATCAAGAGATTCTACGCACGATATAAAGTTTTTTAGTTCCCTGAAATAAAAAAACTGCAGGGTGTATGGAAACGCGGTTCAGAAAAAATAGTATGTGTATATGCTATTCACATTTTATTTACATGAGGGGAGGCCTTGGAAAATCTGAATTCTGTTGGTATGAATGACTGTTTTAATTACTGAGGTTATGTTGAAAAGTCAAAAACATAACCACAAATTCAAATTGGTTCTACATAGTTGCTACAGTGAGACCCTAAAGAAAGCACAGCAATGTCATCAATAAAAAATTTGGCAATTCAGCCAAAAATAAATGACAGTGACAATCAATTAAATCTGACACCTCAATATTTTGTCAATAGTAGACAACCCTGAGACAACCTAAGAAAAACATATCATAGCCTCCCCTCATGTAAATAAAATGTGAATACCATTATATCATCGTAGTAAAAGCATATTTCCGAACTCCGTGTTGCTTACGCCTCGATAAGCAATCTGCACGGTCGTCCGGGAATGTATTAAGTTTTTCCTACTAAGCACACAATGTACTATTTAGCATCAATTCTCTTAGTAACTAGAAAATTTTTAGAGAAAGTTTATTTACATTTTTTACCTTAATTATTAACGTTTTTATATTTTTTTAACTTCCTACATATTAAAGGTAACATTTGACGTCAAAACTGGTTTTTCTTAGTATACTTAACTTTCGGCAAGAAACAATTTTTGAGAAATTAATTATAAATAAGTTTTCTATTATGCTGCATCCTGTCTGGCGATCGCACTGTATTTTTACGTAAAAACATTCTACAAAATTCTTAAATATCAAATATATTGACTGTATATATGGTTAATTTATCCTTTTTTACATTTGACTTGCCATTTTTGTAATTTCGAAAACTTCGAATAACAAGAACCCCAAAATTATTAATTTGTAGGGCCAGACATATTCAACAATTACAAATCGAAATACATGCCTACGAAAATATAAATTGGGAGTTAATTTCGTATTACTATACTTATATTCACGTATAATATAGAAATATCTGCATAAAATAAATCAAATGTAATAATCAGTGTTATCCTCTGGGCTCTAATAAATTTCATCTAAAATGTAATAATTTAAATAGCCGTCATTAACTTAGTATTACACTATAAGCAGTGAACCCATATTATGAATAAAAGCCATAAAACAGAGTTCCTAACTAACAAAATTTGATATTAAATTCGAAACCGCGACATAGATTTTAAAAATTACTCACTGTGTGACGTCATGCGCAAACCGGACGAAATTTGAACGCTTTGATATCATATCTTGTGTAGTTGTATCATGCGTGCCGGGCCGGGTCGTGTTAAATCATAGACTTAATATACGTTAGTATTATTAAGTCTATGTGTTAAATGTTGTAAAGCGACTAGATTATGGGTCGTCGCTAATATGAGTGACAAGAACAGAAGACTTATCCCGTTCTCTCTCGCCTGCATCCATTTGGTGAGCGTCAAATAAATACAATGGCACCGTTTATCTATGGTATATATAATCTTTGGTTAAAGAGAGCATATCAGTGGTAACAACATAAATGTTTTGCTTTGGGCCTTTAACTAGCCAGCCAGTAAAATAAAAATTTTTCACAAACATGTGAAACATTAGAACTGTTAAAACAAAGCAAAGTAATAAAACGGATCAATAGTGGATAAACCAAGAACATAAACACCTATTCATGTTCCTAGAGTATTTTGAAGACAGCAGCGCAAAATTCGTTTATAAGTAGTCAAATAAATGAAATGATTTAATTTCATACAAAAATACACCGGCGAGCGTTCAGTGTATTTGTCTCGTCTCGGTATTTGTTAGAGATCCAACGAATAGTGATTTTGCCGAATACCGAATATTCGGCTCACCTGTGGCGAATATCAGATATTCGGCAAAACTGCAAAGTAGTGGGGTGAGAATCCTTATCTTTGGTGGGCAGCTCACCGATACCCATATTTAATGCAATTTGCGGCAAATTACCTCTCTGCTCTCTGCCCCTGTGAGCAGTGTTTACAGCGAAAGGCTTTTTTCGGAAACTGGAAATGTCTATGAGGACAAGAGAAACAAACTGTTGCCCTCAAATGCAGAAAAATTAGTATTTCTACACCACAATTTGCCGTTGATAAATTTTGAATATATGTGAAATAAGCAATATACAGGGTGAATTTAAAATACACTGAATATTTTTAATCTGTAATTTCTTATAGCATAATTAATGAATTCCCAGTGTTTTAATTTCAAAATTCCATAGTTAATGTTTCAACAAAAAAACCTTTAACTCGTCCCGCTGGGGATACACTGACCGGTGAACTTGACATTGACATGGTTACGATCAAATACCTCTACGCAGTATTCGCAGTGTTTACCAAGTAAATCCAAAATTGAGATCTAAAACACTAGAAAAAATTCACACTTGACATCATGGATGCACAGGCTGAACTACACGGGCAACGTGGTAGCTACGAACACAAAACTGAAATCTAAAACATTAGGAAAAATTCACACTCGACATCATGGATGCACAGGCTGAACTACGCCAACAACTCGGTAGCTGAGAAGAGTGGGGGTACAGGCATTTATGTCGCTACACAGATCAGCTGTTCTGCTCAGGAGCGTCGTGAATATTTAATAAATATTCAAAAATTGTTTTCTTGACTGTATTTCATAAATTTTACAAATGACTATTTTTAAGAATTTTTACGGACCATAGAGCTTAACGGATTAAAATTATCCAGTGTATTTCAAATTCACCCTGTATATTTGTGTTTGTAATTATTATGTCTCACAGTTAACGAGGCAATGAAACACAATATGCTTTCAACATTATACATTTATTAGCCACACAACTCATAATCTACTTAAGTCAGTTAAACACGACCGGTCGCTTTCGTGGTCGGCGGAGGAGAGCGCCTCGTGTTCCTGTGCTTGTGCACCTATCCTGAGCGCATGCTCCGTATTTGCCTTAACCGTCACAGTTATCATTTTTCAGTGACTAGTTAGTTATGTTTATTTTATATTTTAATTTTTAATATCGTTAACATAATAATTATAATTAACATAAAATACCTACTACTAAATAAACATATTATTTTATTATTATAACATAACTGCATATACCGGGTGACCACGAAATGACGCTCGCCCTTATATCTTCTTTGTTTTACAAGATATAAATTTCAAATTTGGGCATGTCAAATAACGGTTAAATGTGCATTATTTCAACTGATTTATCACTTTCCGCCGCTTCCGGTTTCACCGGAAATGATACTAACTTTCGTTTTTTAAATGGAACACCCTGTATATTTTTACATTTTTGGATTTAGGAGGTCATTTTGGATACAGTTACGGCATATCGAGATAAAAATATTATTGACAGATATTTTTATGAGCAAATTTAATTGTTCATCTAGGCGGCCGTGATCCCAAAAAAATGTTGTTGTTTTGCTTCAATAATTTATTAAAAATTACGATTTTGATATCATGCTGTCAAACTATTCATTTGTTTCGTTCGTTACATTTCAAAGGCACCTATTTGATAGAAATTCAGTGTTAAATATTAAGAGAGAGTTAATTTGCATTTACAACTTGTTAAATGTAATTTTTATGTATTATAATATGAACAAATAATGAAGTGTTTGGTACCAAATTATCGGTAATGAAATGCTTTATTTAAATAACGTAGTGAGCCACCATGGTGCCATTTAAAAAAAATTAGTTATTTTGAAAAAACGATTTCCGAAATGTTTAAGATCTTATAACACAAATGTCATACGACATAATATCATAATTGTATTTTTTGATTAATTATTAAAGCAAAACAAAAAATTTTTTTGGGGTCACGGGCGTCACGGCCGCCTAGATCAAAAATTAAATTTGCTCATAAAAATGTCTGTCAATAATATTTTTATCCCAATATGCCTTAACTGTATTCAAAATGACCTCCTGAATCCAAAAATGTAAAAATATACAGGGTGTTCCATTTAAAAATCGAAAGTTAGTGTCATTTCCGGTGAAACCGGAAGCGACAGAAAGTAATAAAATTGTTGAAATAATGCATATTTCAGCGTTATTTGACGTGCCCAAATTTGAAATTTATATCCTGTAAAACAAAGAAGATATAAGGGCGAGCGTCATGTCGTGGTCACCCGGTATAGTTTTATTCTACCAAATTTGTCTTTAACGGACGTTTTTTTAAGTTTTCATGTTAAAATATACGTAATTATTCGGTATTTGGCCGAATAGTGGCTAACTATTAATTATACTGCTAAGTTATAGTTCAATATTAGTTGTAAAAGCGTTTTTATAATACATTTAGAACATACAAAATGTTCTCGAAACTACTTTCGAGAACATTTTGTATGTTCTAAAAAGTTATGGGCCATAACTTGACCAAGGTATATTTAGCTAAAATGATTTATTTTTACTCAATGAACCTACTGTTACAGTTTGGCCCATTCTTTAGTGGACACCCTGTATAATATAGTTTCCTCAACAGTTTCGACCAAAAATTGGTCATCTTTGAAAGATGAACTTTTGACCGTGACACAAAACATTATTACAAATTGCGATATTTTCATTGAGCGCCAAGTTCGTAATTGAGTAATATCCGTCAAAAATAAAGGAGGTATGATTAACAAAAAAATTGACAATCTTATTTCAACTATCGAACTGCTTCTCAAAATTCTTAGTAGAAAATGCATTTGGCGTCTCATAATGAACTCGTATATACCGGGTGTAAACGAATAGTGGGCCACCCCTGTAACTTCCTCGTTTTAAAAGATATCGGGATAAAATTTTGTATGGTGAAATTAGTTAAGATTTCCAACTTTTTGAGACCTATCAGCCATATTTGTCACTTCCGGTTTCACCGGAAATGGCCCCAATAGGCTTTTCTAAATAGACCACCCTGTATGTTTTTATATTTTTGAAATAAAGATCACATTTTGGATACATTTATACTATTTTTTGCAATTTATACAGGGTTGCACGAAAAATAATTCGAATTTTAGTTGTCAATCTAGATGGCTGCGAATATGTTAAAATTGTTTTTGTTCCAATGTAATTCATATAAAAAATACGAAAACGTCAATATTGTCCAATAATACATTATACAGGGTGCTCTAAACTCATTAATACCACATTTTTCAAAATTTTAAAAATTTTGATATTTTAACTTTGCTGTTTTTGTAGTATTATTCATTCGTTAACGAACAGTCAACATCATACGAATGTAAGGTCCGTCAAATTTTCCTTCCTTCAATGTTGCATTAGAGACATTCGAAAATCAAAAATATTTCTTCTGAGTATTCGAAACATTAACTTTCTTTGTTCAATGACCTGCTTCATTAGGCCAAGTTTAATATGAAGAGGCGGAAAAAGTACTCTATATAAGTACGCTTTCGTTCCTATCAGCAATAAGTTTTTCTTCTTTAAAGTTGATACCTACCAAAAATTCTGTGCCATTTGTAGGTAATTTTAAATATCGAAAAAGTTTATTTAATTTTTCGAAATGGTTGGAAACTTTGGAAAATTGGAATGCTTGACGAATTTGAAATTACATTACCTGGAATCTCTTCTCGATTACTTCCTAGAAAATTCTGGGTACTAGTGGGGAGCAACTAGTGGGGAGAACGATTCCATCAAGATATCAGAGAAATGGAACGCCGATATCAGGGGAGGTGGGAAGAAAACTGACTTGTTAGATGCTGAAAATATTAAGATCAGAAAAACCAAAAAACGAAGGATAAAGCTGCTATACAGATCTTTCGATAGTAAAATAGTGCGCTATTGCAAGTAAAAATATACGGTTAGCTATTCTTTGAGATTAAAAAAAAACTGACCTGAGTAGAGTAATTCAACCAACAAATTCAATTTTAGAGGCACAAAATACTTAAGAAAGTCATGGTCTTGTTTTTTATGTAGTCAAAAGGTTCTCCATAAATAGTAGAATTTTAACCTGTTTTTTCTGAGTGATTCGGATTTGAATCAAAGTACATACATAGAGTATCGTTCGTTTCCAGTGAACACACCAGTGATATATCCACATTTACTGGAATTTTTAGTTATTAATTGCTTTAAGTGTCTGCATCAGGTGCAACTCTCGATTCTACCACACTCCGCACAGGTCAGTTTGACATGATGCAGTCAAACCGAAACTACCGCGACTGCAGGTTGCAGCAGGTGCATATGTGTTTTCGCAAATTCGTGCAAGATGGCAGCACTTTTAAGGCACACACTTTTTGTTTTTCAAATGAATTAATTTACAGCTCATACCAAGAGTTGGGGAGAATGAATTTAAAAGTTAGAAGCAATGAATAATGTCCGAAAATTAGTAAATTTGGCCAGAAAAAATATGAAATGCATGCAAAAAAGTTTTATTTTTTTTTTTAAGAAAAAAATAACTCCGACATTTTATACATATTTTAGATTAATCCAAAAATATCAATCAAATCGGATAAGTTTTAAACGAGATATTCGAGAACGACGATTTAAGTGGGTATATAAATAAGGCACTTAATTATATTGATGTTAGAGAAATTATGACTTAATAGAATAATTGAGAAATCAGATTTCACTTGTTTAAAATATATAAAATTATAGTTTTGCAATGGAATTTTGTAGAATTTGTGCCATTTTAAGTTATAAACTATGGCGTTATACATAGGGCGATATTCATGTTAGACTCTGTTTCAACGACACGAAATACATTGGAATAACCATGCCCTCATTCTTTCTCAGTAAGCAGGACAATACAATTATTTGAAGTTGTGACTCGAGGGAGCAAATCTGAGGAATTCAGCGTATCAAAATACATAACGATATGGTGGTCTACATTCAAGATACTTTTTTTTGTGTGCCTATGTCGAGGCTTATGTATTTAGTAACTTACGACTTATGTATCGTATAGTATAGAGTATAGAGTACTTTTTATATGCCGTGCTTTTTCTTTCGGGAATATTTTAGTAGGTACGCGAATTGCTGTTGGCGTATTGCCCATATTAAAGTTAAACGATCTGAAGTTATTTAACCCGGAACCACCGACTTTTTAACTTTCGTCTACTGCTATAATTTTTTGATGCCACACCTACGCATAACGATATATTACCCATTTACAATGGATTAAATAATGACATGTTTATAACTAGGTGATGTCTAAAAAAACTAGATTAATAAACAGTGTCAATTAATTTACAGTTGACCATTGTTACAGATAGGAAGGGGTATGTAAATATTGTTATAAATTCTGAAATACCAAAAGGGCTTTAATTTTTTTGGTGTCGTATAGGTAATATTTGAAATCGTTATGAATGGCGATGAAATCGACATAGACTTTGCATTTGTCATTAGTTCGCGTACCACTTCCCATTACTCCATTATTATTTCATCATTGGCTCTGTGCTACAATTAATTCATTTATTTTGATTTTGAGATAATTAAACCGTTTTATTCCGTAAAATTTTAAATTCAGAGATATCTCCATATGTTTAGATCAAGTTAACACAGATGACGGGGTGGAAAAAACTAAAATATTTTATAACAAAAAAAGATTAAATTGCAACGGGAATACTAAAATATCTGGTAGAGTAAAACTGAAATACTTAGACTTAAGCAATGTAGTTTTGCAGTGCTTTGGAAAACTGATTTTGAATAGAATTGGAATTGGCACTGAACTAAAAATTGTAAACATTATAATATGATTATTTTCCCCGTTTTGATTCAATTATATCAACTCTATAATAGTGATTGCTTACAATTTTCATGGTTTCTTTGTCAGCTATGCTTGCTCCGTCAGCTATGCTATTATTATGTTTATTATTATTATTATTATGTTTATTATTTCGTAATTAAGACTGAGCATTGAGTAATGCCATAGAGTAAATTTTTACTCAATGGTAATGCCCTACACTGGGTGACAGAGATATGTCACTAGCACCCCTGTTTTGCTCCTTGTTTTTCAAGATATCAAAATGAAACTCGGCATAGTTAATATAGACGTAAAATGTCACATTTTGACGTATTTGATTATTTTTTCGGACTTCCGGTTTGGCCGGAAGTGACACCAATTCTTACTTTTTAAATGGAACGTATATTATTGAATTTCCAGAATCCTGGGAAAATTCTGAATAGGTTTGAACTATCTTGGTGAGTTTTTACGCCTATTTAATTTTTTAGAGCCAAGGCTTGTTTTGTATCTAGAGTGCTGCGATTAACTTTAAATCATCATAAATGACAAAAAATAACGGAAAAATACAAATTTGACTTTTAACCAACAAATTTAATAACTATAATCTGTCTCACCAACAGATATAAATAGACTCCGCCCCATTAATTTTACAGTAGCGCAGAACGTTGTACGCAATAGTCAGTTTTACACGATGAAATGTACATGTTTATTTATTAATGTCTATCGTAAGATTACTTTTGGTTCTTTTTACGAATAGTCATGGAATGTTTATGTTTAAGCAATAAAAACTATACCAACTATATACGTACATCTTGTTTTATTTTTATTGAGAAAAATCTTTAAAGACCCTATCATTTGTTAGAAGGCGAGAACTTAACTATAAGTTTTAACATGTCCAAATAAATAAAACAACACATACCTACCTATTTTTTCTTTATTTTCACAAGGTTCTATTACAACTCGTATAAGAAAGTTATGAGAGATATCAATAATAATATAATCGTAATATAAAAATAGCCTCTTATTAATAGCCTCAAACTACTCCGTTTAAGATTAGGTAAATAATCATCTTCATGCACTGCTGCTAAATTTTGTTTGTAGTTGGTGGTTCATTTCTTTCAAAAAAAGAATAAATATTAATCGTTTGCATTACGTGGTACCTTACTTAACACAGCACAGATGACATACATTATTAAGAAATGTCACAAAACCGACAGTTAACAGTCAAGCTAGCAGCCAGCTCCCCATTTATTCGTGTTTTTCGTACGTTTAGCGTTTATACGTTCTGACTGATCTGTTGCAAAATGTGTAAAACCGAGTCGGCCTTTGTCAGTCAAATCTAGTGGTTGCTTTGTAATTCAGGTTCTATAGATACGACCAATTGAGAAATTCCATTCAAATTTAGCGGCCATTTTTGGGGCGGAGTCTATTTATATCTGTTAGTGAGACAGATTATAGACGCATTCTAATTTTTCGAATTTAGTTTTTTGCAAAAATGTTTCTTTTCAAATGGCATCACCCTGTAGCACCCCCTCAATTAAATACAACTTCTCTAGATCAATCCAACGGTACCATCAGACCCAAAATCCATGGAGTATTAAAAAACTTATTATTTGTTTTTCATTATGATAGAAAAATAATAACAAGGCAAAACAGGGGTGCTAGTGATATCGCTGTCACCCGGTATACTTTCTCAAGTTCCCATCCCAGTAAAATTAAAAAAAAACTGAAAAGATAGAATGATTCCCAATTTTGAAAAGAATAGAACTTGATACCATTCACAATGAATTTCAGCTATTTTATTGAAAAACGTGATTGATTGTAAATGAAAAAGATCAAGTTCTATTCTTATCAAAATTGGGAATGTCTTAAGTTTTTTTTTCTAAAACGGGAACTTCAGAAAAAAATCAAGAATTTTCCCATGTAAAGTATAGGACATCGTTCATGCTCAGTCTGTGGTTATGGATGACTGATGACTCTAAGTAAAGAATTTCGTTGCAATTTTCCAGCAACGGATAGAATTTATTAGGGTTGTCTCATTAGTATCAAAAACGGTCACGGTCACGGTCACAGTTACACAAAAGACAAGTCATACTTAACACTGTTTGAAGTAAATTAGCCCTAACAGTTAAACAATAATTATATTATATATATGTATTATTTTTCTTAGAGGGTTTTATCCTCGGTTTTATTTCTAATGAGTATAATGAAAGGAACTGAATTAAATTCTTCACATTAAAATTGATTTACAAAACCTTATTACATAATTTGTTCGGGGTGAAGGTCTTTTATAATTTAAAAACATAACGTTACTAATATTAAATTTGTGTTATAGGTTGCCGATTGTTGTTAAGGCGATTGTTGTTAAGATATCTCATCATTACATGATAATCAATCACCCTACATACTTACATACCTATAGATGATGTTGATTTTGTCTATTTTTACTTATAATTAATTACTTTCGTGATACTGTTTAATTAAACATCGTAAATTTTTAAACTAGGTAATAGATATAAATGTAGTAGACATTGGCGCAAGGAAATATTATGCTTCTATCTTTTTTACTACTTTAAATTGAATTGAAACGCCCGGAAGTAGTAAACCCTTTATTAATTTACTGATTACTTACAGTAAGATTCAGTTGGACAAGGTCATTCAGGATTAACTGGACAAACTAATATGAAATCAGTTTCAAAAAAAAAAAATAAATTGTAGTAAAGATTTTCTACTAAGAGGCGCATTTTTAAATGATATTTTTTTCAATAATTCCTTAGATAAAAGGGCGAAATCGATCTCCAGTTTATTATTTTAATCGAACTTTTCAATGGAACGTAATTTTATATTTTATTATTTAAAAATGTGTATTGAGAAGTCTAGTTCGTTTAGAAACTGTTTTGTCTTCTATTTTTTTTATAAGACTGGCAGTTTTTGAAAATGAAAATAAAATAATCTCGATCCGCAGAGACATTGAATACTTTATTTCATTAAGATGCGTACAGACGTGCAACAAAACTTCGTATCGCAACACCTTCTCGTAACAAGTTTGGACGGCATCGGCACTTCGTAACAGCGTAATACCGTATAGTAACATCGAGGCGTGCCATCTGTTGTCGGTATTTCAGCGTCATATTATGCTGGGTTCACATATACACGTCTGGCCACTCAGTTGTTTCGGATACAGTTCAGTAAGTTGCACCCATCTCCCCTGAATAGAACAGGTCGACGGTCGGCGCTCTGTCTCGGACTAACGTGATTATGGGGCGGAGTCGAAATTGTTAGGGGAGTTGGTGCAACTTACTGAACTGTATCCGAAACAACTGAGTGACCACACGTGTATATCAGTGGTCCGTTATCAGATCACCGTATGCGTATCATCGAAGCGTGTCATGATTGCTGTGTGGACGGGCCATGATACGTAGCCATTTGATGCGCTGTATGCTACGGCCGTTCCATCGCGAGCGGGATCGCGAGTCGGTTTTTCCCGATCATCAAAGGATACAGCACTGAACTATTGTAGACGTGTCCACCGCTCACACAGCACGCATACTATCACGTCACGTCTGTTTCTCATTGTCTTATGCTGGCACGACGAACTGGAACAATGAAAATACAATAACGTTTATAGAGGCATATGGAGAAAAAACTGCATTAAATTCTTTCCACCAAATTTGGTTCTATTTCTAAATAATTCGATTTGACACCAACGCCTTCGTCAGAATTTTTGCCTTTTTATAATTTTGAAAATTATTATAAAGCAGGTGCATGCTAAATTCTCGTACACTTCAACAGACGACATACTTGAGAACTGACTCAGAAGTAGTTATTATTTGATCGGCGATCATGAAAAACGTAGCTAAGATACGGATAAAATAAATGACTCGATACGAGGTTTGATATATTATGGCGATACAACAATCTGATACGGAATAAATATGTACTGATACATAATATGTGGAACCGAGTGTGGAACCAGCTTAAAGAATTTGATACGCGCTGACGTTGCACCAATAGTAGCGCTTATTTTTATTTTTGTTTTGAATACATATTTTAAGAAAATATTGCTATGGGGTGGAGTGGACTGAAGAAATTGCCTTCAATTTTATAGAGGTGTACCTCGAAGTAAAGTAGTTTTGTGGGATACAGACATCCCAAATATTGTAACAAAATAAAAAAGAATGATTCTTGGGAAGAACTTACTGTGGAGTTTCATGCCACAGTGGATGGGAAAAAAGTTAAATTTATTTTTGTCAACAAGATGATGCCTAACTATAGGTATAGGTTGCCACAGCAATCTCCACCATTTTGTCGTATTTCAAGCGACGTTATGATACGCTGTACTCCTCGACACAGTACCTATATTCGATGCGCAATATAAATCTGACGACTGCGACGGTGTTATGACATGAAGTTTTGTTGCATGTCTGTAGTCTGTACGCATCTTTAACCTTTAAAATTCTGATTAGTTTTTAATGAATAGCTTAACAAAAATAAAGCATACAATAAAGCATAAATATAATACAGTATGTATTAGATAGGGAATCAAAGATAAGGAATTTAAAATTTGTTTGTTCATATTTCGCAAACTCGTGGAGATATTGATCGGAATGTGGTCTGGAAATTGGTTTTATTTCTGAGTATTAACGAAACATTACAAAATTGATGCTCTTCATAAACTACCTATAGTAGGGCCAAAAAGAGTAGTCAGTAAAATCAGGGGGAACTAGTTGTGGTTTTCATCTCTGGTAGGCGGATAAAACTTGATATATTTTTCTCAATTATATGGGATTATATGGTAAAAAAAGCTGCTGCTTCTGTATTCCATAACAGCTAAATACTTTGAAGAATTGCCGGTGAATGTTTTGATTTACTGACTACTCTTTTTGGCCCTACTATAGATGGGCAACCTGGCAACTTTCCAATTGGAAATATTCCCAAAATGGAAACTTTCCGAGAAGAAAACTATCTGCTGGGAAAGTTTTCATCAACTGGAATACAATTCAGGGATCGTGTATTGGGCACCCCATTTTTGAGATATCCTGCCACCGTTTCCTTTTCAACTCGTGTTAAAGGCATGTTACAATGTTTAAAGAAACACAAGACACTGTCCAATGTTTTATTTTGATAATTATTCAAAACTTGATTTAAAATGACGAAATGTTGAGTGTCCCAGTTTTTATTGTCCCACCAATGATGAAAATTAGTTCTGTTTTGTTTACAGTTTTATGTTTTGCATTCAAAATAAAATATAATTTTCGTATTCAAAATAAAATATAATTTTAGTTTTTTATAAAATAAAAATTACTACTTGTATTACCTACCTATGTGTTTTTTTATCAGATCATTTACTTTTAAAATGGAAATATGAAATACTTAATTTGTGAAATTTCGATATTTATAATAATTACGTAATTTAACAATTAATACTAACATATTTGGAATCAAATTAAACCTTGATGTTTCAAGACATGGCCATGAACAAATTTTTCACAAAATTTTTAGATTGAAAGTTTCGGAAAGTTTCCAGAAATATTCCCAGGAAAGTTTCCCAAAACTGAAAATTTACACTTTTGCTTAACTCTATATTATCAAACCGTAAGATTCATTCTTTATCAAAATATGTTTTAACCACCTTTTTGTTCTCTAACAGCCCCAGGAGTTTTTGGAAATTTTCAGTAGGATAACTATAATATTTGAACGACGCAACGTGAGGTTGAGGAAATGTTACTTTTTGCTTAAATTAAGTATATACCCCTGTGAGTTGTATTAAATTTTATTGTATTATTTACAACAAAGAAACTGCTTAATGTAGATTGTTTAAAATGTATAATACATATGTAAAGGTTAAAAAAACTAATATTGTATCATAATAAAGATAACTTGTCTAATCAAGCTTTATTTATGTTATTTGTTTGATAAGAATTATATACAGGTCTTTTGCGTATGTTAATATCTTTAATTTATTGCCTTATTATACCAAGTCAAGTGGGTACATATTACGAAGTAGGTTTCACGACGCCCAAAATTATTAAAAATTTTGTCTCTACGGAAGACTTGAGTATGTCCATCGTTTGTTTAGATGTGATACTGTCGAATTTTCTTAAGAAAAGATAACCTTTTACAGTAAAAAAAATTGACGACTGTTATGAACAATTTATTAAATAAATTTGGCACGCTTTCATTTCTCACACTGTATGAATATACTTGACCCACAATTTAGATAAAGGTGACAATCGTTCGATTGGCAAAGAAATCAACTTTCAGAATCTGCTAACCGATTAAAAATTAGTTGAATTTTAAAAAAGTTATAACGTTCTATATAATATTTTTCCCTGCGCTGGTTTTTCTTTTATATTAAAAACTGATTATATGTTATTTTCCATAATAGGAAAATTAATATAACTATGGCCAATCAAACCAATACGAATATTTTGAATATATATCAGAATTAGATATGATGATACTTACTGTCCATACTGATCAAATAAAGGAAATATTTGCAACGGTCCTAGTTCAAAACTATGGGTATCACTGCTCTTTCGAAAAGACAGCAGCCTTGTTCTACTTCAAAAGCAAGGAAGATGATTCCTACTCTTATTTTATGATACGAATGGAATGGATGCGCACTCAGTCTAATTAATTTGCAACTGTAACTTTTTTTTTATATTAGATAATCGTTATTTATTTTTTTTTTTTTAATCGTCTTATTTATGCAACAAGTGCGTAAGGTGAGATTTTTCCACGAATGGGAATTTTGTCTCATGAGCCGTAGGCGAATGCGACAATCCCATGAGTGACAAAAGCTCACTTTTCGCACGAATTGCATACAATATTTTTTCTACTACCGAATGCATCTAAATTCTCTAATAATAATGTGAACCGTCAAAACATACCTATTACGTCAAAACTTCATATGTCATTTAAAAATCACAATACTTATAGCCCATGATATACTTCAAATCACGAGAGATGACCGTTACGTCACAAATTAATTTCTAATCTTCAACGTACGCTGTTCAAGCGTTCTTTGTTTACAACACAGTAAAACGAGAGAGACAGAGTAAGGGAGTCCATTATATGTGACTGTTAATATCTCCGACTGACGTTGTTGATGCGTTATACGAAAACCTAACCGCCTTGACGAAATAGAAAGAGAGGGCCCGATTTCGTATGTCTCAGTAATAAGCAGGAATTCGATCAACTGATCGAACGCTTTTGACTAGCGCCGTTGTCGCATGTTTCATAGTTTCCTGTTTATGCATGTCAGCCATAGTTGTCAAATTTGAATTTGTTTATCTTTGAGTTTGATTGTTACTGTTTTCCTTATTCCATTGATTTTTGCACATTAAAAATAGTTCATTATGGAATTAACGATAGTTAATCTTCAAAACATCTGCATTTTGCCAAATTATATATATTGAAAACCTCGATAAGAATATACAATTAGTTCAAATTTATTAGACAGGCGAGATCGTTAAATTATTCTGACATTTAACAGACAAATTGCAGGTTATGTTTTGTTTTGACGTTTAAGTTTGTTTACATCCGGATGTCATTTCAACAAGCATGAATTTGACTAACTCAGTACTGATTTGATTCATACGAATTATAACGATGACGTAACGGTCTTCTTTCGTGATTTAAACTATACAAATTATTTATTGTATTATGCTTATAATAGCCCACTTAATTTTAAATGAGTGAAATTAATCAATGTCTATTATTTCTTTGTCTAATGTCAATGTCAAGAATATAAATGAAACTTCAAAATTCAATCATTATTGTTAAAGAATACTGAAAATTAGGTGGTATGTTTCATAATAATACCGTGATATTAAATAAATGGACTACATAAAATTAAATAACTACATTTAACGTTTTTAAAATAAGATATGATTATTATAGGTATGCAACTGTTTAGTATGTTACTTTTTCACGCACTAGTGCGTAAGGTAAAAACTCTTTACGCACTAGTGCGTAAAGTTTAACTTTACGCACTCTACAGCGTGCGGAAAGTTAGTACTTTAAGATCGGTAGTAGAAAAATACATTTTTTCCCGCATTTTTTCCTTCGAGCGTACGAAAAATATTTTATGTATGTAAAATCGATGATTCCACTATATAATGCGGTTCTTGCTGGCAATCCTTTAAATAACGATACGAAATAGTTATTTGTGCATTAAATTTGATATGGAAAAATATTACTTGGAAAATTATAAAAATTTAATAGCTCTACAAATAATAGAAACCAATCCGTAAAATGTCCACAGTAAGTAAGTGTTTCAAATAAATGATTTTTTGTCGATTTTTCTTCATTTGTTTCACTTTTTAGCTCTAGTTGGGAAAGCTTTACTTTTCCTAACCGAAATGAATGTTGAAAAGTAAGCTTTCGGAACCGAATTTGAAAAGTAATATTCTTGATATTTTTTTTGTAGAAGAGTTTTTGGGTATTCTTCCGCGTTAAATATTTTAAAATTTTGACGTTTCGATCATTGTCGTGGTCTTCTTCTGAAGCGAAGTGATTTCTTGACATTTTTCTACACATCCACAGCTCCGACCTGTGAAGAAATAGTCTGGGACTCCTGTAGTTACACATTCCACATTTTCTACTAGGGACACAATATAGTAGTTTCTGCAAAAGAAAATAATCTACAAAATATTTCTGGTTTAGTTCTTATAAAATAAGAATGAATTTATTGCCATATGGACACATGATAAACAATAATTCCGAACACGAGTCCGTAAGAGATTTGTTGTTTATTTTGGGGGTACCTATATGGCAATAAATGCATTTTTTGTTTTATAATTTAGGTAACCCCAAAACGATTTATTTAATTTTTATATTTTAAATTTTCCAAGCATTTGGCATTTAAAAAATAAAAAATCGCAATTCCAATTCAATTTATAGGATCACCAAAGAAATAGTAAAAATGTCGACCTTTCATCTATTGGATACGGCGCCCTTATCAGATCGTTCTACAGATTGCCGTATTTGAAACATTAATTAATATTTTTGGTTATACAAAAAATCATTTTGGAAATAAATATGCCTTTACGTAAGGTGCATTTTTTTCATCCGGAGGAAATAATTTTTAATTATTCCTGCAAAGTGTCGTGTAAATATTTTTTTTACCAAATTAATAGTACTTATTAATTCATAGACGTACTTATTATCGAAATATACTTGCATGCATTTATTTGCAATTTTTCTCGTTATTTTTGTATCTTGTATCTTTTAAGCCACGACATACATACAATAATAAATTAAATAAAATAATACTCTGATAATCACTAATTCTTGTATCATAGTTAGGTTTTAAATTAGTTATAACATAACTATAATATTAATCATTTGTAATTTCATTGTAAAAAGTTAATTATATAATGACATTATTTCATAACCCTGCTAACATAAAAATAATAATTTGTCTCTTTCCAGATATAGAAATTGTAGTATTTATGTATTTATTATCCTTTTTTTTTTTTTTGCAGAGTGGGACTTGAATGCATACAATGGAAGAGAAGAAAGGACCGCGTTTCGGTGGATCTAAAGTTTCTGAAATAGCTAACATCTTTCAAGCAAGAACACCTGGTCAGAAAGAAGATATTATCACTCCGCTTCGAAATAAACAAAAACTTAATCACAATTCTTCTGAAAAAATTGATACTGATAGCCCCACTGTAACGGTCATGAGAACTGAATCGCATGTAACTAGATTCAACAATGCGAGGGCAATGTTTGAAAAACTTGGAGAGGAAAACAAAACTACTAGAGATAGAATAATACCTTTGCAGTCAACTAAAAGTGCTTCCAGCATTTTGGATTCTAGATCGAGAAGTAGTTCAGCCAATAGCGAAACAAGAGATACAAAGTCACATGGTTCCAGATCACCATCACCCACGGAAAGAAAACATTTAGATAAATATAGTAACAGTGTGCCAGTTCTTAACGATAACGTAAATAAAACTAACGGTTTTAATATTAGCAGTTCCGAGTGTAAAAGTGAAATTGCGGTGAAAACTAACGGTACGGATTTTAGAAGCGATGAACGAACTAAACCCACTTTAATGAAAAAACCTGAGAAGCCAGAAAAACCAGAAAGAAAGTTTAACAGTAAAGAACTTATCGAACGACAGCGAAATTGGACCTCACATTTTTCGAAAACACGTAGTAGCAGATATAATAGCGATCCTAATAAAAGCGAAGTTAAGTTAGCAGTTAATAACGGCAATAAAGAAATTTTGAGTGATAGTAAACCAACTGCAGCAGCTACACGTAGTGCCTCATTTAGCACCAGACTGAAAAGCCCGCCCACATCCCCACCTCCACCTCCAATTAGAACTGAGGCGTCAAGAAGGCCTAACATTGGGAGAAAAGAAAGACCTGTATCCGTGCCTGTCATCCCAACAGCTTATACAAGTCCTTATACATTAGATAAAAGTTCAGTTACAAGCCCTACAAAAGTATCACCAGCTAGGGAGACCCCTGTCAGAAATAAAAGGTCCAGTCTAATTCTAACATCACCTAATAACGATGTCAGGGATTATTCTAAGATATTGTCAAAAGAGAACGAAACGGAAGCAACAACAAAGGAATTTAGCCCTAAATGTCTATTTAAAGAAACTAGTCCTGTATTAGAAAAAAACAACTTTGTTGGATTACAACCATCTTCTCAAAATATCGTTACTAAATCTCCTTTAGAAGACAAAGACGCAAGTAGGGAAAATTTGTCAGCAGCTTCTGGAAGTCTCTCATCGCTTAGCCCACCAAGTAGTCCAAGTAAAGTGAAATCTGAACAGGAAAAACAGGAACAAGAGGGCAATGAAAAATCTATTTTAAGTAAGTTTTATATTTATTTACTCCTTTGTGTTTTACATGGCTTATTATAATGACATTGTATTGGTATAGGTACCTACAGGGTTCGTTTTCTTAATGTAAACCCCACATTTTTATTCTTATCTTTGACCGATTAAAAAAATTAAAAAACTGGCCTTACACTGTATTTTCTGAACAACGGCTTGTCATGTCAAAAAGTGCCAAGAGACATTAAACTTTTGTTTTTTCTTGCTTTATTGAATTAAACTGGAAACATGGGAAAATATCAGTAGCGTACCACTTTTTTGTAAAAAAGAGCCTTAGTAAATTCATATATCTACGCCCATGGTTAAGTAAAGTAGTAGTAGTAGTTTGTTATTCTAAAATAGGCCTCTAAATTGTATGTAAAGAATTGGTAAGTTTGGATTCGATACTTCTTAGCATTCTGGAAATATAAATATAAATCCATACCTATACTATTTATGTTTAAACTTTAACACCCTGTATCTCGAAAACTAAGCATTTCTCAACCTATGTTTATATGAACTTTTTTTAATAATTTTCAAATGTCTATCGACTGTTAAAGTCCTGCTACAAAAAACTGGAACACCCTGTATAATTTGTTTCAATAATTCATATATTTTGTTTTGTTTGTTGATTTACTTCATTTATTGATTCATTATACGAGTTTATAAAATAACGCTTTTGTTTCGACGTATCCATAATAAAGTGAATAATGTGGAAATAACTCAAAAACCAATAAACCGATTTTACAATATGTGTATACCTCTCGGTATACCTATATTTGTAATCAGAATGATTGGAGGAATTAAAATTTGTGGGTGTTCCATTTAAAAAAATCTAACTTTTTTGCGTACCCTGTATATTTAAAACGCTACTGACAATCCGTTAACAGGAGTGAAATCTACATAAAAAACCGTGTAAGTCCATTTTTTTTATTTTTTGAATCGGTCAAAGATAAAAATAAAAATGGGGGGTTTGCATTAACAAAACTAACCCTGTACTACTAAACAATCAGAACTGACATTCTATGTAGGCTTCTTTGATCTTTGTAAGTATTGACGCCATTTTGGGAGGATAAAATACAGAATTGATTCCGCCATGTATTACAACACAGAGATGTGTGGACCTCTTCGCTTAATACACATTGAAGTGGATAATCATTAATCACCCTGTAGATAAAAGCAACACCGACAATTTAAAAAGCAATTATTTTACTCGTTATTTTACAAACGGTTTGAATTCAGTGACGCAGAAAAACAGTTTTTAATTATTATTCGAAAACAATTTGATCTACCAGAAAAACTCAAGAGACCTTTTCTGTTTAGAATTGGCTGCTGATTAAGAAACCAATACCTGTTTTGAAAGAAGGCAGTGGCGCAGGTACTATTTTTTTCGTCAAAATCATTTAATATTTTGTCACTGTTGGAATTGTCAAAACTCATTGAATCAAAAAGAAGTGTTTCTATGTCAGTATACTGCACACCTTCGTGCTCACCAAAGCACAACTTAATATCTTAAATCGTTTTCGAAATATTTAACAAAGAGGATTTTTAATTATTTTTTTGACACCCTGTATCTCGAAAATGAAGCATTTTTAGACTTATTTATAGGAACTTTTTTTCTTATTTTGACTTCTAGAATACGTCCTTATCCTTTCCTCCCGAAACACCCTGTATATTCTTCTTGTTTTTATCTATAATACAGTCACTTGATCCTCAAAAAGTGGTTACCTGGAAAGATTGAGGGAATTTTGATATTTGGCAATTTTCGAGGCAATTTTATAGATTTTGAGGTGCTCTTTTCGAATTTTTACTTTGTCACCTCGTAATTTTGCCACTTTCTCCGTCATATTAGAAAAATGGCGCCCAAAAACAGTTTTCTGACAATATTTCCTTTCCAACGGATTTTACGATGAAAATAGTTACGTGATAAATTACTCTGTCTGTCGAGATTTATCGAGATTTATCTCGAGATTTATGTACTAATCTTTTTAGCGTACGAGCGCTGCAAACCAACAGGTATCTACACCAACAGACGAAAAATATTTTATCACACGTTGTATGTCATCGACGAAGGATACTTATTCCCCGAGTTCTTTGGCATCACGGTAAATCGTTTTCATCCATTTGCAATAAGTACGTTTCATTCGTTCGATCAAACTATACATCGAATCCATCATCGTAATCGATGCGGAGCGATCCCGATAAATGAAAACAAAGAATAACTAAACAGTAATGTTATACAAAACAGTCAAAAACAGTAACCACAGAACCAGAGATTATGATCTCTCCAATGGCCGATCAAATCTGCTCTTGGAGTCCAGTGTGGTTGGTTGTATTATGGGTTTTAAAAATTCAACCAAAAGAAACATTCTATTTAAATTTAGCAGGCATTTGTGGGGAGGCGCTTAACTATTTCTGGTGGGTAAATAAAGTTATCGTATATATATTTTTCAGAATACAACTATGTTTATCAATGTTGAGTTGTTGCGAATTACAACGGAAACGTGCTTTAACAGAAATACTTTTTGACGAGACATACATCCCAACTGTCTCGCAAGACGAATTTCTGGGCAACGATAAAAACAAGAGCCGCCTCATTGGAATGTTGAAGGTAAAATTTGAAGCTATAAACTTCATGGTCAAGCAAAGCCATTGAAGATGCAGACACGCTAATAATAATCAATACCGCACTCAGCATTTTATCTGCATTTGATTCCGCAATAGTTGTCGGCAAAGATATAGATCTTCTTATTCTTTTGGCGGCTCTATCTACGCGTTCAAACATAACATATAATATTCTTAAACCAGAAAAAGGAAAAATTTTGCAACATATATCCTCCTTGTATTATACGATTACAGTGATCGTCATAAAAAGTATGTCATTAACAACTATAGATATCAAACAGTTGATTGATGATGAGGTTACTTTGTGCGAAACTGTTTTTTACTTGTCAAATTTCCACTACTACTACACACTAACTAGTTTCATCCTATTCGGAGTTACCTACTTGAAAACTATATAGTTGTAGAATAATAAAATAAAGTAGAAATTTGACAAGCTAAAAACAGTCGCAAATTTTTTATTACAACATTTTTTTATTAACTATAGATACATGCTTCACAAAATCAGCATATAAAAATCCGTTTAATATTGCATCGATGCCACCGATAGAAGCAGTAACACGACAACATTCGTTCAGAACCTATCACCAGGTCCAACAGTGGTGTGAAGTTCAACAAAATGCAGATCAATGGGGATGGAAAAAAGCAATAACGGGCTAATACGAGGGCTAATACCTATCACCTATCACCATACTCACACCATTCGGAACCTTGTTAAAACTAATTTCTTGCAAAAGGGATGTTGGAGACTGGGGAGCCTGTGGATGCAGAAAAGTTGGATTGAAAGTGCTCCTTTATTTGCACGAATTGCAATGATGCCTAAAATATGCAAGTTCCACTACAAGATAACGATGAAGAGGAAGAAACCGAGTCTCTCTTCGAACAAACCTACGATGAAATCAAGGCAGAAGATTACATAGAAGCTGATAACCCTATTGCTGATAACATGAAAGAAATTTCTATCTGTGAACTTTCACTCGATTTTCAAGACAATGAACTCGCAGAACCTGGTCAATTAAGGGGCAGCAAAGCGAAGAAGAATGCACTAAATCTCATAATTAGTGCATTACATATGGTATGGCTCGTACGCTGAAACTTCATTTTACAAAAAAAAAAGATTATTACATAAATTATAGGAATTTTTCTCTACTTTAATATATCACATGACTATTTTCATCGTGAAATGAGTCGAAAAGAAGATTATCAAAAAACTGTTTTTTGCGCCATTTTTCCAATATAACGGCGCAAGCGGCAAATATACGAGGTGGCAAAGTGAAAATTCGAAAATAGCTCGTCGAAATCTATAAAAATACCAATTTGCAAAACTCCCGGAAAACTTTCCTCTTAAAACTACCAAATTACTGGAGTACTTATTTCTTTTCTTATTTTCTGGCGTTGTGTGGTTGTGTAGTTAATTTTTTTTTCACTGCCTTACCCACCCAAGTAGGTATCTATCTATTTATGTTTTGCAGATGTGAAAAATATTTCCAAAAATTTTTAATGTTCGGATTTTTTTGAAAAAGCCTTGGATTTTCATTTGTTGGCATATGTTAAAGAAATTATAAAACGTGGATAGCCTTGGACAGCATTTTTGCCAACATAATTATTAATGAAACGGATTTTGGCTTCCTTTTAAGCTTTTTATTAAATAGTAGTCGGTGTCTAGACTAAATAAATTATTAGGACGTTTAGTACAAGGAACAAAGATATTTTTTATATTTTTAGATTTCTCTAAAAATCTCTTTTAATATTAAGTTGTTGACTCGATAATAAAGAGTAAAGCGTTATTGATTTTAGGTTTCACTTTCTAGATTAATTAGTAACAAAGGCATTAATTAGGATCTCGCTTCACATGAAATTTAACTAGGGGTCGCAATTGCGTGCGTCATGACGTCAAAACCAGTATGATCTCTACGTGTCATGAACCATTTTCATGCATAATAATAACAGTAACTTACCTTGTAATTGGGTTTAATGTATCCATGGATTTCCATATAGGGCGTGGGTGTATTTATTGGTAAGTTTAACACCGGCTTACATACATACATTTATAAATATAAGGCAACTACGAACAATTAAGAGTAAAAGCAAAGCATATTATTAATATTTTTAATTGAGGTAAAATTCGATCGAGAATTCGATATCTTCCGCTACTATTTCCTATACTCCAAAAAACACCGTTTGGCATTTACTGATGTAACCGGCACATATTTGAAGGATGTAAACTTTTTCAGAAAGGCATTATTTGGTCTGAGTGGAAAGTTTACTTCTTTGTCATTTAAAAGATTCCACTAAACACGACGTCGACGTAAAAAACACGAGGTTGTTTTTAAAACTATTATGGATTTGTGTTTTACTGTCTCAGAAACACTGAAATTGACGGCTTACGTTCCTTTAAATTATTGTACTACGAATTTCACGGTATCAAAGATGTCAAAGTTACAAAAAAATATTACGATGCTGCCTTCAGCCATGTCCTCCATTTGTTATTTTTTTACACAGGAATCATAAAGTTTGTCAACGTTAGAGTAAGGTAACACTTATAATGGAGTCGCCGGTCTAACTCGCTTCTTTAAACATAAGAGTAAATGGCTCTTGGCGTATAATCCTCGGTATAATCCGATAAAACCTTTACCATTTTGTAGAGTATGTTTTGGGGCATATGTGGTGTGATCTCCAACTTTTTTTAGTAGGGCAATTTTTTTTAAATGGCCTTGAGAGCGCGTTATCTGCACAATTCGAAAACATGACATGTGTTTTTTGGTACATACATCGCCATAAAAAAAACGACTATACTTACCGCCCTGAAATTTTAACCATTTGTGCACAAAACCTGAGTATGGTAACTTTTTTTTATTGTATATTACCGAAAAACCTCGCGGAAAATTTACGTAAAGTTAAAACGTCTAAAATTATACATGAAATACTTCGATATTTGGTTAGCTATGTCAAACTTTGGCTATGTGAAATAATCAAAATTTGTATATACATGCAGTGAATGAAATGTAGCCTAGATATATTGAAGAAGTTTTTTAAGAAAAGTTTAAGTTGTTATCTTTAACAGTTTTCGAATTATCGAATTTTAAAAAAGCGCTGGCGTTTACTCAAGAAGACACGCTCTGACTTATGGTGCGAATACTGGTCTATGTGTAGACTTGCAGCAACATTACTCGATATAATTTTAAATGATTGAATGACTACTATTATTGTGAATTTGGATATTTTTTGAGAAAATTGCGTTTATAGTGCATTCTGTGATTGTTACTGTACTTTTTACTGTTTTAGTTTTAAAATGTCCGAATGTTTAATTTGTGGTTTTCCTTGTGACCCCTCAATGGACAATTTTGTCAATATTCCTACACAAAGGAGCCATTTAAAAATTGTTGAAGTCGCTGAGCAGAGACAGGACGAATTTTCAATAAATATACTTTAGCAAAAAAGTAAAGTAAAAGAGTGGTAATAGAGATTTCAAGTAGGTAACACATTTCCTGCAGAATTTCATAAATTAGTCTCACAAATATAAATAAAGCAGCAGTAAAAAAACTGTGCTAGTAACGCGAGGTGCAGCACTTCCAACTTGCATGTTTCTGGTAAAGTAGACCACATCTTTATATACTTTATAATGCACATAAAAAATGTCGGCGTGTTTTAATTTCTTATCGGCATCAAAGTCGCAGACGTTTTTTATGTGCACTATAAAGATGTGGTCTACTTTAGTAGGAAAGACGCATTTGAGAATACAATAAATACCTTTTTTTTTGTTTAAGTATATTTATTGAAAATTTATCCTGTCTGCTCAGCGACCTTTAAAAAGGTCCCTTCGTGTAACAAAATACATGTTTTCGAATTGTGCAGGTAACGCACTCTAAGGCCATTAAAACAATACCCTACTAAAAAAGTTGTAGATCGTAGATCACACCACATAATATGCCCGAAAAATATGCTCTACAAAATGGTAAAGGTTTCATCTGGTTCTACGCCAAGGGTAACAAGTTCATAATCTCTGGCGAATTTTATTACTCCGCTATTAATAAAGATGTGGAATTCGTTCATTTTACGAGGATTCGATCGATCAGTGATTGATGACCAAACAGATCTCATCTTTTGTATCAATCATTCGAGCAGTCCATTCTAGTCATTAAATGCATGCGCAGTTTGCCCGCCTCTTTCACTGTGTGTCCAACGCAACCGTGACGCGCGAATGACAATATAAATTAATTTGTATGAGAATAATATTTTTTATAGTAAACCTCCCCCCAAAACGTTTTAAATATAGGGGTGTCCCACCGAGAACTGCATCGATAGATATAGGGAAAAGTATGTACCAAGAATTTTTGAAAATTTTAGGAATTACCAAAGTCAGTGTGGCCAATCCAACAAAAATAACTACAATCATTTGGTACTTCCGGTTATACCAACTTGCTTATTTTAAATGAAACACACTGTATATTTTCGATTATTCGAAATGTGCATAAAATTCTGTGTAATTTGAGAGGGCGCAACGGTTTGCAAGAATCGTTATAACTTTCTTCGTGTAGGAGATTCTCGTTTGGTTTGTTGTAGAAATAATACAAGGTGAGCTACTTTCTACAATGAAAATAGATTTCATAATAGTATGCCAAGATTACCAAGTGCTCCATTTTCACGTTACGTTTTGTCAAATTCAAACCTCAAACCTCAACTGTTTTAATTCATCAAAACACCTTGTATTTTTTATTTTTTATTTATGTAAAATTAAATTCTCTTCTTTCTAGTATAGTATAGGCATTGTAGTTACAACTTTTTGAGATTTTCTTAAATCCTCAAGAATTTTTAGTAAGGCGAAAACAAATTAATTTTACTTTATATAGGTACTGAAAAAAGTGTCTATTGAAAACTATTAAAGAATAATAAAATCAGAACCGGGAAACTGAAATGTCTTCCCGAGTGTCTTCCTTTCTTTTCCAATTCCACGTACGCTTCGGGATATTGACCGTGTATATATCTTGTTTCTAAATGCGTAGCTTCCTCACCCATTCTATGGATTCAGATAGTGGTGGTGTTTAATTTTAACTGACTGCTCCCTGTTTTGTAATTAATACTTTAATAATTACACCCAACTTTGTTAAATTAATGATATATTCTAGTGTAGAATTAAAAACATGTGTAATTAAGATATTGCTTTAGAGCGTGTGTTTGATGTATTACCCAGTAGCTTAAACAAAATGTAACACGTGTATGCACTTTGCGTGTAACATTACCTATTACCTGAACGCTAGCTACACATATTAGCTGTTTAAACAAATGTATTTGTAGATGCAAATTTAATTTGGATCAATCGTCAAAATGGTCTACGAAGAGACATCAAACGCTTGTCCGTTCCTATGAATTATAGCAATTCTTCACAAATTATGTAAAGACATCCTGTTCCTCCCAGTTGAAAAAAATGCTCTCAAGATCAATAGTGAGACGATCTTTTCTATGTGCCTATCATTTCCTTATATTCTAAAGTCGAGTGATCTTGCGGATCACGGAAGCATGGCCAGCAACAATTTGCAGGTCCTAATGATCTTGTAAATGAGCTTTTCCAGAAACACCAGACTTCTCGGGTAATTGATCTCTACCGTTCCTTCGCTGTCAATTTAATCTAGGCAGTATTGTCGCTCTAGAAGGCAGGCATGGTGAACTATGATCCTCCCAGAACTGGCTCACCACTTAACCACCTATTTAAACTGGATAAAATTAATTTTAAATTACCGCACCCCTTAAAGTAACCGGCAAATCAATATTACAAATTATAGTCCGTAAATATAATGAAAATATCCTTACTAACATGTTTTTGCTAGGATTAGTATTAATGTATGTAATGTATCCTATACCGTTGATTCTTACTATATATGGTTTGTGCTTTATCCAGAAAGTCTTGTGACTCTACGGAGAGTAGCCCAATGTCACATCACGAATCCATTTCCTCGCCTTTGTGTCTGATCTAGGTATATAGTCGAATCTAGTCTACGTTGTTGGTTTAGGAATGGTTTAGGCAAAGTTCATTGGGAATGATACCATTTTTTTTACTGTTCATTGCTTAGAATTTAAACACTTATAACAGGACGGTAAAATCCGAGTAAAATCACATTGCAACGGGTAATGTTCCCCAAAAGTAACGACCGAGTAGGAATCGTTTATTTTATCAAGTTAAGGAAACTTTTTATAGAGATGATAAGGTCATTAAATGACATTAGTTTTTTCCATTATTTGAAATATTTCTTGACGAAGAAAGTTTTAACGTATCCATCCATATAAACGCGAACAATCGCCGTTACATCGCTGGATACACCTTCTGTATTATCATTTAGATTTAGATTGAATTAGTTAAAAATGATCTCATTTACACGGAACATTTTTGCACATGTAACTGATAATATTGCCTTGTCGCCTCTGTTTACTAAAAACATCACGCATAAAGCATATTGAGAAAGTCAACTTATGGACTTCTAGTTGCACAGTTGCTGAAGAAGTAGTAAGGTATAAATAATACATTCAAAATGCTATCCAACGGGATGACCCGCATACGCAGTTATAACAACATATGGCTAACTAAAGATAAGTATGTATACAGTTTTACTTTTTTTAGCTATAGTCCATGGTTGAGATAAAATACCATGGCTGTAGTCCAAGCTCCGACCGTAATCCTATCCATCTCACCATTCTCACCATGATTCTTTAGAAATAAGCTCAATTAATCGCAAATATACCCCAAAATATCCATTAAGTTATATTTTTTATGAATTTTTACAATTAGTTCGGTCAAAGTATCTCAAGATGATTCTTTGAAAATTTTAAAATAAAATACGTATTTTGCTGGGAATCTGAAATGTCCAGACGGTGATTTCTTTTAACTCGCCTATAGGACAAGTTAAAAACCTAAGTGCCGTTTACAAGGACTTGGCAGTTACCCGTGAGATCACAATCGACGATCGCGCGTCTTGGCGCGTCACTCCACACGCCAGGAGCGTCGCTCCACTCGCCGTGTAATGGAACCTTAAAAATATGCAGGGCGAGTCCGACCCCTGTGAAGTTCGCACCACTTGTTTGCAAAATTGAGTAAATCTTTAGAGTTCTGAGTAGAAAAAGCATAGTTCTAGAGTTCCTGGCCGAAAAGAACAATAGTTCTGCAAAAATAAGGCCAGAAATCTAAAAAAATTAAATAAGGGTGCTAACTTCACGCAGCACCACTTTTTTGGCGAAAATGAGTTCTGATGGCATTTTTCGGTAGATAAAAAAGAGTTCTGGAGTTCCTGACCATTTTTAACAATAATGATTTGTTGAAGTTATTAAAAAATTCAAATTTGGCAGAAAAAAATCCATTTTTATAAATATAGACTTTCATTACGTTTTCAGCAGAGTTCTGAATAGCACCAGAAGAGTTCTGACGAACGGCGAAACTAAAAATTTTCTATCGCAAAAATTGCGATTTTTATTGCAAATTTTAAGTTGGAAAATTCGAAACTTTCTTATAGAAAAAGTACGAAAGAGTTCTGACGAGTTCTGATCGGAGTTCTGAATAGCACCAGAAGAGTTCTGACGAAAGGCGAAAGAAAAAATTGTGTTTCTATTTTTTCTAAAATTCCAATATAATTTGAATAATACACCAAAGTACTGCGTTTTCTATGATATATCATATTGCATTACATTATCAATATATTGATTTTCTCTTGAATTAAAGCATATCGGATTATATTTCAAATTCATCTTATTAGCATATTTATTGATATTGATCAAACATATCTGTTTGGCCAATTGATTTTAGTAATAACACAAACCTAAAGAATAATTTCGTTTCTCCAAAAACTTTGCCAACCTAGGAACGGCAAGAACTGTCTTTAGTCTTTACCAATTACACCTTTTTGTCATTTTGTACCAAATTGTGCAAGTCACAAATTATACTCGTATGCTCTTTCTTCCTGAGTAATACCTGGCACTAAAACGAGTTGCCATCTTGACGCTGCAACTCACGTGAAATTTTTTATATTTTAATATGTTATATTATAAAATGATCTTTAGAAAACCGAGACAAATTTTATTTCATAATTTTCATAGGTTTTCTTGAGATCAGTTTTTTTGGCTTATTTAATTGTTATACGATTTATTTAAATAATTTTTTACAAATATATCTTTTTTAAATTTTGTTTATAAAATGTAGCCCAATATCATGCAGAAATTAATCTTTATTTTTTTTTTGTTCAACCAACGATATTTTAGATGTAAATTCCGGAATATTAGAAATATCCTGTTTTCATTTTGATTGTGGGCGAGTTTCAGAATTTTCGAAAATCGTATCAACTTAAAAATCATTGCGTGTACCTACGGAAAAATTAGTTTGATTTTATGAGAAAAATATGAAAAAATATTTAAAAAATGTAAAATTCATATTTAAAAAAAATGTTTACTTCACGGTGCTTACGGTTTCAAAGAATAATTTTAACTATTTTCCATACTGCTGTAGGAAAGTGATTACTTTCCGTATTCCATACGGGAAATGGTTTCCGGCACTCGTTTAGAAAAATTAATTTTATTTGATACACTGAGAAAGAAAAATTACCCTTTGAGATCTGGTCTCAATTAATAATTTGATGTTGACGACAAATAACACAATGTAGGTCAGATTTAGGCCGGACGGATAGTTATTAGAAATATTTTAAAGTACGATTTATTATTAAAAGGTTAATGAAAATAGGCAATGCATTTTTTATGGAACTTTTAATCAAGTAATAATACATTTCTGTGTAATTTATCGATTTAAATTGAGGAGGAATGTTGAATTGTTGATAGTGATTTGAGGAATTAATTCACCATTAAAAATCATTACGGCAAAATTTTCAACGTACTGGTACTATTGACGCTTTATAGCTACTTAACTGTTTTTTATTACTAAGTAGTTAGTCATTTGCATTACAAATTTTTTTTAATTTGCATTCAGTCATCAAAAAATAAACAAAATATAAGCTATTTTCATATTTCCTTAATATTTAATCTTGTATTAAATTGCATTAAACTATAAAGTTATGTTTTTCTCAGCACATATTAATATAAAGTCAGTGACAGCCAATTGGCAATGTGGGTAGTTGAAAAAGGAACAAATATTGGACGCAAACAAAAATGAACTGTGTGTGTAGGTCTGTTGGAATTTATTTATAGATCAGTGTTTAAGTGTTTGGTAGTCAAGACTTTCGTCTAACGTTTGCTTTCCTGTTGCTTTTAAATACAACTAAAATATACTGGTTACTATTATGATTCGACCAATTGTTTATTAATTGTATGTGTAATGTAAACCTTTAGTTTCTTAAATTGCTAGCCATAACATCTAGTGAATAGTAACGTAAAGTTTGAGCATCATACCGACGTCCGACTCGGTTTAAACATCTTGCTGAAATATACTCGTATATGTAATTCTAAATGGTGAAACATTTTGGAAAAATGTGTTTGAGACTTAGACTCTTGTGTATAGATTGCTCAGGTTTGTTGCCTTTAAAATTGTGCTTTAACTTTGTGTTGTGAAAAACGACTTATAGGAATTCATCAGGGTAAAGTTAGAAATATTTGTATACTTCCTGTTTATGTAATTTAAATAAGTTTATTCTTGTATTTGCTACTGATTGAATTTATTCAATAATGATTTGATGCCAGGACTTAATTATAATTATAAATTCCCTTTATTTATTTATAGTTTTAGGTAAATCAAATTTTAAACTGTTGCTTTTGTTTATAATCTGCAAAGTAGATTATACTTTGTGTTGCCTATAATCTAAAAATGTTTTAGTTTTCATCTGTTTCAAAGAGTAATTATAAACTGAGTACTTTGTAATACCTACTAACTGTTGAATTCATTCAACATAGAAATGTAAATGAAGATAGAAATGATGAGAGTGGAATCCGACATTGTCGGCAGTGTTTATTTGACATTTTGTATTGTTGATTTATCGGTTAGCAAAATTATTCAAAAGTCTCTTAAAATCATTGTTTTATTAAAAGTAAAAGTTTGCACTGTTCTAGTATTATACGCGGCATATAATATTATATTCTAATTTTGTTAAACGTTGTGTACTTTTGTTAAGTAGGTACCTCGCATTTTTCGTATTAAATTAAATTTCAAACAAGTTTATATTTACAACAAATAGACAAATACACGACATTTTTGTTTCCATATTTGAGGCCAGGGTTGTAATGCTGATTGCCGTAAAATTAACATTTTCCATACTTATTCTGTTCTTTTACAATATTTCTTTAAATAAGAGTTCAGATATGCTGTTATATAGAATGTGTTGCATGATATTTATAAAGAGGAAATGTGTATAAAAATAGATATTCTATATTTGTAAAAAACAAATAAAAAAATCATTTTCAAAGATTGTTAGAAATATGCAGTTTTGCCTTACAATAATTACAAATTAAAATTTTCCTTTTTGTTAGATAATTTTTGAGTAGTTCGTAGTACCTTCGTAGTGCCTATAAAATATTTAGAAATGACAAAAAAATAAAGAAATATTTTTAAATGTATTTGAAAAGAATTTTGTTACTGGTTTATTAGGTTCATTTTCTGGTACAGTGGTTGTTAGCTATCAAGGATTAAAAAATTTAAATAGTAAAATACTAATCAATAAATCTAGTTCCGCAAAAAAGTTATACAAATGTTCTCTCTATCGGCGATTAGGTTTTTGCAAAAAAGATAAACAGGAGGTAACTGTTTTATTAGTTTAAAAATGTATTCCAAAATGATATGTGTGATAACTGACTAGCCAACAATATTGGTTATACCGAGGGTTATACTGGGCCTTAGCGTAGTCTAATATATTTATATAGACTATCGACTATCATCTGATTATGATTACTTATGTATTTATTAAATTGTCAAAATAAAGGGTTGTGAATAAACCTTTTCATTGTATGAGTAGATCGGAGTAGATACACTTTTGGGGAGTGGTATATCATAGAACAGATTATTTAAAAAATAACAACTTGCTGTGTAAAATTTAAGCCTGATATTTTGTTTACTATTTCTTGCAGAATAGGCGATTTCAAGCAATCTACCGGTAATTACTTTGGTTATGCCCTCGGTCTCATCCCTTCTCTAATTTTATATTTCATGACGTCACAAGTAGGGTAAGCACTTGGAAAGCAGCGGTATTTACCGGTTATAATAAAAATAATTTTGAATTCTGCCCCACACCCTCAAGTTTTGTTTTTTCCTGGCATATTTACGAATATTCGAAAAATAAATAATTGATAAAGCAAGTAATTAATAACTAAAAGTTTCGGTTATGAAATATTTTTTGATTAGAATGAAGTGATAGATATACCAGAATGATAATAATATAAGGCTCCTGTTGGTTTAATTCCAACTCAGTTCATGAGCATTTGATCTTGGCGAAGAAATTAAATACAGATAATTAGATTATCGATTATAATAGTATACATTTCTGAAAACATTTTAAAGCAAATATTGATATAAGAACCATCCACTTTCCACTAATTGGCCTTTGACACCAAAGATAAGGGTGACTTTAACACATAGAACATACCACAGAATAAGTAAGGTTAGATTAGGAACATGCAAGCACAGAATACTGCACTGTCTGTACTATTCTTTGATACAAGAGTACAGGCATTCAAATAACCACAAATAAAACAGCTCTAGAGTTGGGTAAATACCTGTTATTATATAACTCTTCACGACAATGACGTCATGAGGGGTTCATTGATGACGTCCTCAACCCATAACTAGTAATTACCGGTGCCGCTTAAATGCTTTGGTAAATACCGATATTTACCGGTAGATCGCTTGAAATTGACTTTATATCTTCGTTTACAGTGAACTGATTGAGACATGATTTGAAACGTTTTGACAAAAAAACTATTGAAAATGTATGCAATGATCAATGATTCGCATCAGTGATGTAAAATTACGGTAATATATTTTTTCGGTAATTTACCAAGGTAATTTACCACTTTTTTTTCCCGGAATAGATTCTCAGGTAATTTATCTGTTTGGTAAATTACCAGGTAATTTATCTTTTTGGTAAATTACCAAGTAATTTTGGTAAATTACCAAGTAATTTATCTTTTTGGTAAATTACCAGGTAATTTATATTTTTAGTGAATCTTGAGGGAATTAATATTTAATACATAGAATATTAATATAAGATTAAAAAATTATTATTACGTTACTACACTCAGTTCCATAAAAAGTGACGCACTCGATTTTTCGGGTAATTTTAAAGTTCTGTGGTTCTTAAACCGGTGGACCGATTTGAACATTTTTTTTCTCAGTTTATAGCAAAATTCATTCTCTATGAGCCGGATTGGAAGCAATGGTGAGTTCCATATTTCATGGAAATTAATGGACAATATTAAACTCAAGTTTTTACACAGGTTTTCAAAACACCCTGTGGTTTATTCTCGCATTCATGGAAAAATTATTCATTCTGCATTCGATGAACCATTTTTTAATAAACATTTTGTTTTTTTATTCATTGATTTATCTCTAAAATTATCCGAATTACAGCTTTTTTGCTGAAACCTTGCGTTATTACCAACTTTCTGAATTTACCGAGTTTTATAAACTGATACGAATTTTAAAAAACATTTTTATTAAACACAAAATTATAAACTTGTTCAGGATTTATTTAAGGCATTTTGTGTAATTTTAGTATCTAAAACTTCTTTAATGACACTAAATTAATGACACAACAACAAAGTATGGAGGCATACAACAAATTAATTGCTATGGCAACGGCAATTGCTTTTTCAAAAGCAATGTGATCCTACAATGAACTAAATTTCCACCTCTTTATTTTTTGAAAGACAAAGGAATTACCTATCAATAAATAAAAAAAAATTCAAAATCGGTCCACTGGTTTAAAAAAAAAAAGAAAAAAAGTTAGGTCAAAAATCAAATGCGTCACTTTTTTTGGAACTGAGTGTATTTAAAAACCTTGACAATTTCTATTGGTTTATATGCTATACAATTCTGCAGTGATTATGACCACTCATCATGTGCATCATTTTTCAATACACGAAAAAGCAGGGTTCACGTAAAAACGTTATATCTCGGAAAATACCAGCGATAAAACTGAACAAAAAAACAAAATGTTTATTAAAAAATGGTTCATCGAATGCAGAATGAATGATTTTTCCATGAATGCGAGAATAATCCACAGGGTGTTTTGAAAACCTGTGAAAAAACTTAGGTTTAAAATTCTCCATTAATTTCCATGAAATATGGAAGAACTCACCATTGCTTCTAATCCGGCTCATAGAGAATGAATTTTGCTATAAACTGAGAAAAAAAATGTTCAAATCGGTCCACCGGTTGAAGAACTAAAGAACTTTAAAATTACCCGAAAAATCGAGTGCGTCACTTTTTATGGAACTGAGTGTACTTAAAAAGTATATAAATATTTTAAAATAAAACAATAAATAAAGAAAACCTGTTTTTAATATGCTTATAAGAAAGCTTATGATTTACGACGTAATTTACGGTAATAAAAAATTGGTAAATTACCATATACCTATTACGGTAAATCAGGGTTCGAAAATATCATGATATTTATATAAATATCAAAATTTTGATATATATCCGATATAATATATCAAAATTTTGATATATTTTTTTTTTTCGTTTTTTTTTTATTCTTCTTAGCCGCACGTGCAGCTTTGTGAATATGGGAGGTCTTATGAACCCCCACTAAGAAAAACGTATTTGTTCCACTGATCTAGGACAGGACAACAAAAATGCGGCTCGCGACAGGAATGGCAATGTAAACAAAGGTAGCATTTTAATTTTAGGTATATTTAGTATAATCATTGAGTAAAAATAATAAAGAGGCGCAACTGTCAAGGTTTCGAGATTTTAGTGTTGTATTTTTTCACCAATAGCTTCATGATTGTCTTCAATTTTAAGGGCTATACAGCCACATTACAAATACCTTCCCGTAGCACTAAAAATTGATGACAATCATGAAGTTATTGGCCAAGAAATACAATACTAAAATCTCGAAACCTTGACAGTTGCAACTCTTTATTATTTTTTACTCAATGGTATAATATTATTGAATAATAATGTGAATCGATTTGATTAAAATTGCAAAATGCATCATTTTGCGAATAAAAAAAAAAATCATTGATATATGTATATCAGTCCTTTAAATATCGGATATATATCGTGATATACAGGGTGGTCCGGTATCCATGGCGGAAACTTCAGGGGACAATAGAGTACCAAAAAACAATATGACTTTGCTTATAAACATAACCTTCTAAACGTACCGTTTTTGAGATACAGGGTGTTAAAGTTTTGATTTTTTTAAATATATTTTTAAATATCTCTCTAACGAACAACAATATTAAAAAACTATTTGGTGATGTGAAATATCTCGCAGAGCACTAGTATTTCACCATTAGAAAAGTTTGCGAACATCACCAGTGGCGTCGATCTGGGGCATTGTGACCCTTTTTCCTATCAGAACTTCTACGCCACTGGTCCTAGACACCAATTCTATCTTGTTTTATATTTTCTGATGTTTTTTGCACAAAAAGTCACTCTTGTGATTTTTTCGTAAGATGCACCATTTTCGAGTTAATAGCATGTAAAGATATTAATGTTTAAAAAAAAATTATTATTATTAAAAATTTATTAACATTATTACATTTTATTAACAATTTTTGAGCTCTAGTTAGGAAGAAAAACATCACAAAAATAACAACAGATTTAATAGCATCTTACGAAAAACTCAGAAGAGTGACTTTTTGTGCAAAAAAAATTAAGATTTTTTTTTCATAAAAAGTCACTCTTGTGAGTTTTTCGTAAGATGCTATTAAATCTGTTGTTATTTTTGTGATGTTTTTCTTCCTAACTAGAGCTCAAAAATTGTTAATAAAATGTAATAATGTTAATAAATTTTTAATAATAATAATTTTTTTTAAACATTAATATCTTTACATGCTATTAACTCGAAAATGGTGCATCTTACGAAAAAATCACAAGAGTGACTTTTTGTGCAAAAAACATCAGAAAATATAAAACAAGATAGAATTGGTGTCTAGGACCAGTGGCGTAGAAGTTCTGATAGGAAAAAGGGTCACAATGCCCCAGATCGACGCCACTGGTGATGTTCGCAAACTTTTCTAATGGTGAAATACTAGTGCTCTGCGAGATATTTCACATCACCAAATAGTTTTTTAATATTGTTGTTCGTTAGAGAGATATTTAAAAATATATTTAAAAAAATCAAAACTTTAACACCCTGTATCTCAAAAACGGTACGTTTAGAAGGTTATGTTTATAAGCAAAGTCATATTGTTTTTTGGTACTCTATTGTCCCCTGAAGTTTCCGCCATGGATACCGGACCACCCTGTATATCATGATATATATCATGATATATATCCCGGATATATATCCTTCGAACCCTGCGGTAAATAATTTCGTTATTTACACGGTAAATTACAATTTTACATCACTGATTCGCATGCAATTTGAGACCTAAGGCGTACAAGGGAAATTTAAAGACCACTTACATGTTTCCAAAAATTTAACAATCTTACGGTTTTATAAAAATCATTGCGAATTTTATGTACCTACCTCAGTAGTTATCATTATGCTAATAACCTAAGATGGCTTGTCATCATGTTCATGTAAGTGTCTAATTTTGGTTTGCCGGAACAAATTAATCCTAATAAAAAAAATAGTATATAATGATGCATATTATTCACGAGGGTGAAAGTTTACGGCACGAGCCGCAGGCGAATGTCGTAAATTACCAGGCTATTTAATAATCATTATATGCGAGTAGAATACCATACTTTGTCCACGACTATTAAATATTTTTGACAAATTTTTTTACTGAAGTTTTTAAGTCAATATGAAAAATTGTAAACAACAGCCGTTTAAATTCAACTCAGGTCAAACTATTCTTTTGACACATAATGGCCTACTGAAAAAATTGAATTTTAAACGTCAACGTTGTTAACAATAGCTATATTTGTTTTAGATGACTTTATGTGACGCAAGTCATTGCGTCACGAAAAAACGTATTTGTTTTAGATAGACAACTGAACTTGGTTTGCCTTAGGTTTATTCGTTTTAAAAGCGTTGTGTCAACCTTGGTGTTGCCCAAGAATAATATACTAAGAAGGATGGTTTATTCCCATAAGACCCTATGTTGGCTCTACGACCGTCACGTACCGTGTGCTTGTGACGTCACCTCCTGACCTAAACTTTCAGTTTTCGCTTGCTTTTACGTTTGTTCTGCTGTGTTTAGACTGTTTTATACTGTTTCTTTGTTGAATATAGACTTAAAAAGTGGATGTTGTGATTATTGTGTTTAGTGTTGTTTATTGTAAGTTTTTTCCTTGCTTTAAATTTGATGGATAACTGGTAAAAACTTAATTAAATAATTTCAGAAACCGAGTAGGTAGTTATATAGAAATATACCTGGTAGGTGTGCTATTTATGGCTGCAATAATAGCAGGATGATTATGAAAATCAGCAATGCAAGCATTGTATATCACTGTTTTCCTAAAGGAAAATATTTTGTTTCCAAAACTATTCAGAAAGAATGGATTAATTGCTGTAAACGTGCCGATAAATTTAATCCTGATACAAGTGCGATGTGTTCTGTTCAATGTAATTATTTTGTTCAATAAAAATGTTTAAAAAAAATCTATTTAATTCGACCGTAAAAAATGTGGTGTATCTGTTGCACTCAGCATGATTGATGATGAAATTTCATGCCTCGTGCAACAAATATACACGCTTTTTACACTAGTTACACAAAACTATTTTTTAACCTTAATTAATAAATATTCATAGAAAAAATTATATTTGTTTTTATTATACCGGGTGCCACAGGATACTGGCTCACCCCTATATCTCCTTTATTTTTTAATTTATCCATTTGAAATTTGGGGGCATAAACTACCGTTTAAAATGTATTTCTGCACATTACAAACACTATGGTACCACTTCCGGTTTATCCGGAAATTACCTCAACTTTCGATTTTCAACTGGAACACCCTGTATATTTTTACATATTTGGATGCAGGGCAACATTCTGCATATATCATGTAAGTTTCGCGAATTTTTGAGCCGATGTTCAATTTTTTCAAGCATTTTAAAAAATCCGTCTAGAGTGCTTTGGAATTCCAAAATTCGTTATACGGTAGGTGAACTTCAAAGGAAAAATATAATTTTTCTTTTCGTTTCACTAACAACTGTTTGCGAAGCCCCCAAAGTTGAACATATCACTTTTTTATCGAAAACTTTTTTTTTTCAAATGGGAAGGTGGTGGCTCATAGTGTTTGAAAAATTGTAATTTTCTTTCTGATTTCATTGATATCTATTTCATATCTGTGCTATTTATTTTCAATTTTATTTCATTCGTTATTCGTTTAAAAGTATAAAATCCACTTTCAAAATAACTGTTATTGAACCTTAACATAGTTTGCACTACGAATTGATGCATTATAAAACAAAAGAATGATGACATTTGTAAACAGTTGTTAGTGAAACGAAAAGAAAAATTATATTTTTCCATTGAAGTTTACCTACCGTGTAACGAATTTTGGAATTCCAAAGCACTCTAGACGGATTTCTTAAAATGCTTGAAAAAATTGAACATGGGCTCAAAAATTCGCGAAACTTACATGGTGTATGTAGAATGTTGCCCTGCATCCAAATATGTAAATATATACAGTGTTTCATTTGAAAATCGAAAGTTGAGGTAATTTCTGGATAAACCCGAAGTGGTACCATAGTGTTTGTAATGTGCAGAAATACATTTTAAACGGTAGTTTATGCCCCCCAAATTTCAAATGGATAAGTTAAAACATAAAGGAAATATAGGGGCGAGCCAGTATCCTGTGGCACCCGGTATAGTTTATAGCTTTTTCATAACATGTATATATAATAATAATAATATAATTATTCAAATACATATTTTAAATACCTACTTAATAGAGGTAAGTATAACTATTTATATCTCAATAAGGACGCAAAATTATTTTATATTACCAAATTTTTATAATCCCATGTTGCTAAAAAATGTCATTGATCAAAGCACTGTACAATTAATCTTGTAAATAGGCATTAAAATAACAATTTCTTTTAAATTAACAATAAATTTCGTTCCCTAGTCATATTTATGTGCTCGCGCTCTTTCGGTGGCCTCTCACGCCTACACCATTCAAGTTAGATATATGCCATCACTGGCTTTTTTGTAGGAAATTTTGTGCTTTACAAATTTGTATAAGTGAAATTTTATCGTATCTTGCACCGTTTTTGCAGCGTTCGCGATGATAGGTCGCAAATCGCGAATCTCGTGGTTAAAATATATATATTTTTTTTTGTAAGAACGAGTTAGACTTGAGGTTTCATATTTCCACAACATTTAGTATTTGCCACTTGCTTTCGATTTTCAATATGTTAGTTTTCTCCCCCAGCAGTAGTTTAAATTAATATCACAATTTCTTAGCATATACGGTCCCTTACAATAATGATTTCTAAATTCTGGGCAGGAGTCTACGTCATCGTATCCACGCCCGCCGCCGACAAATTAGCGTATTTGAACTATCCTTCTATAGTATACTATTCTTGGGTGTTGCCCGGTGTTGACGTGAAGTGCACATGCTACATGAGCATGTTCTAGTTGTGGCCATAGTATAAGGAGAATGGTATGTCAGGTTGCCGTCCAATTTGTGTATCTACTGCGCATTACGTCACTCAGTTTAAAAAACATCGAAAGTCAGTTGTAATTGCGCACGTTTAATTTTTATTTTAATACCTATTTTTAGTAGCGTTAACGAATGGCAACATGCCTGCTTCTGCTGTGGCTGGGTGTAACAATTATTACACGAAGATAAAAGGTACTGATATCAAGTATTTTACATTTCTCCGCGTTGAAAAGCTCGCGAAAGTATATGGATGAACGATAAAATTAATTTGAAAAATAGCAGGTTAATTTTTTATTTCGCCGGTTTATCCTTTTCATTGCCTATTGTCTGTTTATAGCACGTAATTCTTCTGTAGATTTCAACCCAACAGAATCAACAGATTTTAAAATTCCTTTAATACAGCCAGATGTTGTTATATTTCCCCCAGAAACAGTAGAAATTGAAGATCTGTTGCAGTTCCAACTGTTAATATGTCTGGCGCTGTTTCTTGCCTGTCGTAAAAGGAAAATAAATTGTGATAGATCGCTTAGGTTGGAAAAAATAGACTACATATTTTAGGTTAGAATTCCAACTAACAACAAGCATCTTATTTTATTAGATTAAGCCAAATAAAACTTTATTAATAATGCATTGAACAAGATTTTAGTTGATAGTACAGGAACTAAGCAGAAATTTTGATAAAATTCACATTATATTCCAAAAATTTTAGAAAATACATATTTTTGAGGTTAATTGTGACATCATCCCTGCGGATTTTTAAACTGAGTGACGTCACCGTACCTGCGCGCGGGCATACCATTCTCCTTATACCATGGTTGTGGCAACCTCAGATGAACAAAAGACATGGAGGTCGTAACCTGAAAATAGTGACGTGAGTTGTCATCTCACTACTATTCTATAGCATTTCACTCGCATTACTTTCAAATATAACATTTTTGAGGGAAAAATCATGCCTAGATACTTGCAAACTTATATAAACGTGTATAAATTTACCTAGGTATGAATAACAATAATAATAAACTGAAAGTTAGGTTAGATTTTTATATCTAGCACCAATTTTATATTCGTTATAGAACCGGCTTGAAACGTGTGTTGACACAACTCACAACAGCCACGTGATGAATTTGACGCTGCATGACTTTAAGTGCAAGTTGTTGTTGCCTCAACATTTCTAAAATGAATAAAGCTAATGTGATTCACAATCATATGTAATGCTTCAGTTGCCAGCTTATAAGAAGTTGGTATAGGCAATTATTAACTTTCATTTTCAGCTAGCCGGAAAAGTAGCTTTACCGGCTAATTAAACGTCTCTCTCACGGCAAGGGACACGTCACTTTGCGGAAGAAAATTGTCTGGTTGTCTTTTCTGCAACAGCTTTCACATCTGGTGGAGTACATTCTCTAAACTCTAAGTCTAAGTCATAATGGTCAGATTGAAACATTTTTTTTTTAGATTTTTAAGCGAATTTAACAAATTGTGAATAATAGCTTCAATGTCTCGTTACCTAGCAACGCGCAACTTTGCTAGCTACTGCAGCCTACCTACCTACTTAATTTGATTAATTTCCTATTCTACTTATTCACTGTATTAAATTAAATAAAAAAATTGCATGCTAAGATTCTGGTATTATACACTGTGAATAATAGTAATGTCACAAGTCCAATAGGTGACTTAACAGTCGAGTATATCTAAACGAGACTGGAGCAACACCTAGCGGACGTGTATCAAATAATATTTTTTTCTCCCACCATAATGGAAAGTACACACTTTCCTCCCTCATATGGGGGAGGAAAATGCCACTTTTCCTCCCTAGGGAGGAAAGTGTATTGCACATTGAATATAAATATAACCAATAATTCTAACATCTAAAAATAATGTATTTAAGATATATTTAAGGATTTGTTTTTATTTCTTTACTCAATAAATAGTTTCAATAAAATCAAATAATTGATCTATTTACATATATAAGTTAATTATACAGGTAGGAGAAAAAATCATATGTATTACACGGGAGCAAAGTGCTTTTTCCTCCCTTCACCCACGGGAGGAAAAGTGGCACTTTCCTCCCTTGTGATACAAATAGCTATATTTCATCCCGTCATTTATTGTATATTTGTATACCTAATTTGAAACTTGTTTATTTTCTTAGATCATTTGACATTTGACAGTATCATTTTACTACTACTAATTTAACGTTAATTTGTATATGTCTAATAACTGTCAAAAGGTATGATAACAGTTTATGATTGGTTGGTAATAAGTTTCCGGTGGCTTCCGGTACATTACATGCTCTAGTACCGTAATACCTCTTTTCCCTGTCGCATATGAGTACTGTAATGTTGTACTTTCCGGACGGGATGAAATAATAGCTATTTGATCACTAGGGAGAAAAGTGCCACTTTTCCTCCCGCCTTCACGTCGGGCAGTGATCACCCAAGGGAGGAAGAGGCACTTTGATCCCTTGACCCTTGTAATACATTATAATTTTTTCTCCTACCTGTGTAATTAATTTATATATACACTGTGGGCCAAATTAAATGGGACCCTAATTCTTCTTGTAATAATTTCTTTATTACTCAACAATTTTTTACCGTTTTTGGGTATGTTGTACTTAAAACTATCCGAAATGAAAGCCAGGTTCAAATGTAGCAATATTCAACTGGCGTGCAAGAAAAGGGGCATTTATTTAAAACTGTGCATTTGAAGTGGTTGCAAATATTAGTCTAATTATAGTATAAAATTTCCAAAGTAGGTAAAAGATATTTAAAAGCATCTAACCTAACGACTCCTATGAGATTTAAAGATTTAAAAAGTTTTAGGTTTGAAATAGCCATTTTTGTGAAACATTACACGGATTTCGTATGAGCAGTTTTGTATTAATACAATAATTGCTATAAAGGCAGCTTTGAAAACAAAACATTTAAATGACGGCTGTTACAGACCCAAAAACGGTAAAAAATCGTTGAGTAATAAAGAAATTATTACAAGAAAAATTAGTGTCCCATCCCATTTAATTTGACTAATATTTGCAACGACTTCAAAACTGTGCATTTGAAGTCGTTGCAAATATTAGTCAAATTAAATGGGACACTAATTTTTTTTGTTATAATTTCTTTATTGCAACGACTTCAAATGCACAGTATTAAATAAATGCCCCTTTTCTTGCACGCCAGTTGAATATTGCTGCATTTGAACTAGGCTTTCATTTCGGATAGTTTTAAGTATAACATACCCAAAAACGGTAAAAAATCGTTGAGTACCTAATAAAGAAATTATTACAAGAAGAATTAGGGTCCCATTTAATTTGGCCCACAGTGTAGATTCATTATTTGATTTTATTGAAACTAGTTTTATTGAGTAAATAAATAGAAACGGATCCTTAAATATACCTTAAATACATTATTTTTAGATTCTAGAATTATTATTGGTTATATTTATATTCAACCTGCAGACTGGTCCGGAGGACTTTGCATTGATATTTATGTTTGAGGGAGGAAAAGTGGCATTTTCCTCCCCCATATGAGGGAGAAAAGTGTGTACTTTCTATTATGATAGGAGAAAAAATATTATACATACCTCGCTGGTCGTCTTCATTACAGCCTCGCGTTTAACAACCCTCGGCTGTAATGAAGTGAAATGTGTGAAATAATTAGTGCCTGTTAGTCATGATACTCATAACATATCTAGGAATGTTATGAGTATCATAACTGCCGCAGATGTCGGTTTGAAATCCGAGCTCGTAGAGCGAGGATTTTAAGACATCTAAGGCTATTGTGATTCATAACATCCGTGATTTGTTCAATAGTTTATCGGTTTCAGAAAATAAAGACATTATTAATAGATATTATAAGAAGTACTTACTTACCAGCCTACTTTTGTATATGTAAACAAAGGATTATTATCCTGAAATCGATAAAAATTATTAACTTAGTATATTCTCTCTGCCAGCTATTTCTTAATGTTTGTTTGACTTTTAACCGTCACACAAGTTTAAACTAAAATCAATCAGAACATTCAAGTTTTATTACCACTAGATTATAAATTATATAAAACTACCTAGGTAAATCACAGGAATGCACTTACCGAGAATCTCGCCGCCAAAATTGGCCTCGCACTTTACCATTGGAGTCACGTATCTTATTCATTCCTTAATCAAGGATAATATGTAAAGTGATATAATTTTACGAGTGCAAACATTATCATAACTTCTCTGTTATTGTTATTACTTATTTGTAAATTATTAAATGATTATTAAAGAATATCACTTTGAAATTTAAAATTATACTCAAATCCATGATTTAACCTGTTGTATAATTTATTATATTTTTTTCTAGATCAAAATGAACTAAGAAAAAATGAAAATAAGACTGAAGAAATAGTGCCAAGAAGGACAAAAGTGTCCAGTATTTCACTTAACATTCCCGCTGCTGGTTTAGGTAGTCGCCCAGTATCTATTGTAAGCACAACAACCTCTGACGAAGGTGGGTTTAATGAGCCTTCCCCTAAAATAGAGGCTAAGTTAAAACCACATGAAGAATCAATTTATGATTTTCCAATAAATGAGGATAAACCCCTTGAATACACAGACTCTCCTGAAGATATAAATGAATACAAAGAAGGTGCTACACTTTCTGAACTTAGTCCTACGAAACTGACTCCTGAGCAGATAGAAGCACTGTATGCAGTTCCTAACAAATCCGGTCAACTTAGCCATCAAAAATCTACTTCATCAACGGACTCCGAGGTGACTCAATATTCAGTGCCTCATAAACCACAAAGTGTAAGTCATCAGCAATCTGTAACTTCTATTGAAGATGAATCGTGTGAATATGCAGTTCCATACAAGCCTCATAGTGTTACCCAACAGAAGTCGGTCACATCAACAGATTCCGACGCATCTCAAGTTACTGTGATACCTCAAAAGTCTATAGATTCTGATGTTATGTATCATAACCAATCCAACATAATCACTAATTCAGTATTAGCCGAACTAGAGAGCCAAGATAGTTATGAAAAAAATTGCCAAAACTTTTTAGAAAAAGAAATAGAGGTTGAAGATAGTAATAGGTTAAGTCTGGAAAAGTCTGATAGTGTAGATAGTAGAAAATCTGAACCATTTATTATGACTCGGGAAGTTTTACAATCCTCAGATAGAAGTGTACGGACTCCAGAATTTCAAAAATCTGAGGCGAATATTTTAGACTTGAATGATGTTGAATATGTGGATGCTAGTGATAATGATCAGGATAATAGTGTAGGTGATAAAAAAGTACCTGAAGCTGATGCCATGACTCCAGATGAAGCTGAGAATTTGTTAAGTAGCAAGTAAGTACATCCTTTTTATTAGAGATGTAACGAAATATTCAGCAACTATTCGGTATTCGGCATATTCGGCATGATTTTAACTATACGGCCGAATACCGAATAGTTAGCCACTATTCGGCCAAATATCGAATAATTACGTATATTTTAATATGAAAACTTAAAAAAACGTCCGTTAAAGACAAATTTGGTAGAATAAAACTATATATGCAGTTATGTTATAATAATAAAATAATATGTTTATTTAGTAGTACTTTATGTTAATTATAATTATTATGTTAACGATATTAAAAATTAAAATATAAAATAAACATAACTAACTAGTCACTGAAAAATGATAACTGTGACGGTTAAGGCAAATACGAAGCATGCGCTCAGGACAGGTGCACAAGCACAGGAACACGAGGCGCTCTCCTCCGCCGACCACGAAAGCGACCGGTCGTGTTTAACTGACTTAAGTAGATTATAGATTATGAGTTGTGTGGCTAATAAATGTATAATGTTGAAAGCATATTGTGTTTCATTGCCTCGTTAACTGAGAGACATTATAATTGCAAACACAAATATATATTGCTTATTTCACATATATTCAAAATTTATCAACGGCAAATTGTGGTGTAGAAATACTAATTTTTCTGCATTTGAGGGCAACAGTTTGTTTCTCTTGTCCTCATAGACATTTCCAGCTTCCGAAAAAAGCCTTTCGCTGTAAACACTGCTCACAGGGGCAGAGAGCAGAGAGGTAATTTGCCGCAAATTGCATTAAATATGGGTATCGGTGAGCTGCCCACCAAAGATAAGGATTCTCACCCCACTACTTTGCAGTTTTGCCGAATATTCGGTATTCGGCTATTCGGCAAAACCACTATTCGTTGCATCTCTACTTTTTATCGTAATTAAATCATTTTAGGACAGTATGTAACTTGTTGAGCTAGAACTCTAAATAAATATTTGCTTATAGTTTATATAATGAACGTAGCATCCTAAATATTTGAACTTCTTTAAAAGAGGTGATAAGAATGTTCAAATCGAAATTATAGACAAACATTACATTTGAAAGGTGCTAAGCCATGATATAAAATTACGTTATAATATAAACGTACAAATTAGAATAGACAGGCAGTGAAAAAAATAGGAAAAGTTACTCCAAGAATAAATATAGTAAATTTTTTTAAATCATTTCAGTTCAGAACTTTTCTGTTCATCGCTCGAAGTGAAGTATGTCATCATTTGATTCAACTATCCGGAAAAAACATGTTTTCTTCAAGTGTATAACAATACCTACATTATACATATAATGGAATACATCCTGTAGAAAGATCCTATTATTTTACTGATGCAAATATTTCTTTTCTTTTTTTCAACCCCTACCTAATAATACCTGGACCCCCCTCTCCAAAAGAATGATTATTTTAATGATTATTAGTAACATACAAAAAATTATGTCTAAACAATCTCATTTATTCAAAGAATTTTTGTTAATACAAAATTATTCTTATTCTTTGGCGATTTACTGCACTAGTTATTAAAATAAAAACTATTGATTAAATTATAAAATCCAATGCAATCAGCAATTACTACTAATTATAATTCTCTCAGTAATAAACGTCAATAATATTTTTATTTGTTAGAGGTCCAAGGATTCTTTAAGAGCTCAGACATTTCTATGATAGGCACCGAGACAGCTATTTGTTAAGACTTCTCTACTGTAGCCCTGCTCATCAGAAAGTGTCGAACCATTCCCCAATATCATCCCATTTTCATGACTTACTACAGGTTTCAGTTTTTGTGCTGGAAATATTGCAATTTAATTATTTCCATATATTAAAGCATCCTGTATACCGGGTGTCAACGAAATTATTAGACAAGTCATAACACCGAGCATAACACCCAGAACTTTCTTGATATAAAATTGAGATTTGGAGGTCATAATATACAGGGGAAAATGCAAATTTTTCGATACCCTGTATATTTTTACATTTTTGGGTTCTAGAGACGATTTAAGGTACGACTACACTTGCTTGAGAAATATTTTAGCCCACTTGATTTTTTTAGACCTATTTTTATTTCTGCATCTAGATTGCCGTGAATGTACTAACATCGATGTCCTGGGTCTAGATGATCCAAGAAAAATTGAATCGTCAGATTTCTTCTACTATTTTAGGATTTACAACTTCTCAAATGTGCTTAAATCATTCTTTTGTATTTACTCTACACCTTTTCACCCGATTTCGGAAAAGTTTCATTAAATATCGGAAAAAGTACTTGCATTTCAGAAAATATGAATTTAATTTCGTAAAAAGTAATTTTAGTTTTGGAAACGGTGATCTTAAATTTGGAAATAGTAATTTTAATATCGCAAAAAATAATTTCATTTAAAAAAAATAATTTCAATTTAAGAAAAAATAATTATACACCACATGTAATTAGGTAATCAATTTGAAAAAATAATATTTTCGGGCAATTTCTTTGTAAGTATATATTATAAATTTTGTGTATTGTCCATAATTCGTCGAGACTCATCCACAGAAATGCAATAAAAATTTTCACAAATACATAGCTACTTAAAAAAAACGATTTTCAAGAATAATGCGACGTCTATGAGTATGTGTAAGTAATAGGTATAATATTGAAAATGTTGTCATTGTTATTGACAATGTATTAGCACATTCTCACTTGGAGGACCTATTTAGAAGATAACTAATTTGATAGTACATATTTCGATTTGTCGTCGTGCTCCATATATATAGCCCAATGCTAATCCTATCGATCATATTTGGATTGTTGTAAAATCTAATATTAAAAGGCAACTGCAAGATATACTCTGGCTACTGAATGTTAGTCGTTGCGTCATCACTGGTGATCGTACGGGCCAAGGCGACCGATTATACCAGTGCCGGCGATGAAAAGTTGATGATATGATTGTCATCCTCCACTTACAAAATATTTCATTATACCTTTACAATTTCATATTAGTAAAAAAAAATATTATTGTCCAAAACTGCAAAATTAATCTTATAGATGTTGAAAATAACAGTTTATTTTATATGGACCTCAAATTTGTTTGTATACTGTAAAAATATAGCCTGCTTATTCTTGACACAAAGGAACGTCTATGAGTGAAACCAGTACCGCGTCGTAAACGCTCAGACAAACTTGCATCCACCTTTGTCTAACGCATAGCGTACGAGAGACGCATTTCTGTTCAGTAGGTGGCGTTATGCCTGCGACGTTCGGGTCTATTTCAGTTTGATAAACAGTGCGCGTTGAATAAAGACAGCATTTAGATTGCAATGTCTGTGATACATTCAATCAGTCGTGACGCAACGACTAACATTCGTTAGCCAGAGTATACTTATGATAGTCTTATTGTAGGAAATTAAACAGGCTCAGACTCAAGAATAATTCCGACTGCGATACTTGGAAAACTGTGCCGATATTGCTATGGGAACTGTAAATGCCCAAAAGTGCATCCACTCCATTCACTTAATCACGTACAGCGGTATTATCCTGCTACTATGCGATTTGATGATATGGACGTTGGGACATAAGAATTAAGTGGTCGTTAATTTATAAATTGTATTAAATAATAATTGTCCATTTCTTGATTCTGATATTAAAATAAAATCCTAAAATGAAAATATTTTTTCCGATACTAAAATTACTATTTCCGAATGTAAGTTCACCATTTCCGAATTAGTTTTTCTGAAATTAAATTCATATTTTCTGGAATTCAAGTTACTCTTCCGATATTAATGAATTTTTTGCGAAATTGAGGATGAAAAGGTGTAGATGAAATGAAATGAAATAAAAATATGTCTAAAAAATCAAGTGGGTTAAAACATTTCTCAAACAAGTGCAGCCGCACCTTAAATCGTCTCTAGAATCCAAAAATATGAAAATATACAGGGTGTTGTATTTAAAAACTCATAGTTGAGGACAGAAATTTGACAAATATCAAAAAATTTGCATTTTCCCCTGTAATTATGTCCTCCAAATCTCAATTTCATATCTGGAAAGTTCTGGGGGCTATGACTTGTCTAATAATTTCGTTGATACCTGGTATATTTTAATAAGTGTCAGAACGAAAATCTACTTAAACTAAGTTTGTCACTCAAAGAATCGGAATAAAAAATAATTAAATCGTTCATACTGTTTGTAAGATTGAATTATAATGTAATCAATGATTACTGACAGTTCTCATATTGTGGATGTCCTACTTCAAAAGTTGATACTTAACTGTTTTATGAAATCTTGTACGAGACAAATTAGTCAGAATATAGCAAATAATAATGGACATTAAATTAATTGGACTTTTTTTTTCATATTGGTACCCGTCTTGCCCGACTAATAGGATTTTGGAGAAAAAAAATAGGTAAGCTATTAGCTGTATTCAGCATATAAAGTATTATATACACTGACCACTATTATAAAGCTAGGTATAATGTGACAAAATTAATTATTATTGAAAATGCTTAAAGATAGACAAAGATAGTGAAAATTTGCGGTGTTGCCAAAATGATAATGTGGGCGTAAAAGGCGGACTACTTCAGACCGTAAATAAGTTAATGTGACATCTACGAAGATATTACTCTTTATTTAATCTCATTGAAAATAATTTTAGCAATGTGCTAGTGATTAAAGACGTTGAGCAGCTTGCTGAATGCTGAACCTACATTGCCTGCTATGCAGTTAGAATGAAGGTAGTAGGGATACTAATAAAGAACTGTCACTTGTTAGGCCGTATTCAAAAGTTTTTGTCATGCGTGCCTATATTTTATGCTAGAAAAATATTTTTAATATTAAAATAGTTGAATAATAAAATTATTTTTCTTACTAAAACTGGAATAACAATTTAAACAGTATTTGTTTCGTATCGTTTTGTGTCCGGTGGTTTACAGTTTAATTTTTTTATAAAATTTCAGCATACTGCATTTAAGTATTAAATCCCAAAACAGTGTTTGCACGTATTTTTCTATGAAATCCAGTGGTGTAGTCGCAAAATTTACTGAGCCGGAACGCAAAAATGAAATTTATGAACAGAGTTTTTTTATATTATATTGTTTATATTACTGAGACCTAAGGAGTTAAGGACCACCGATTAATCATTTCGGAAGTCTCTTCAATTTTACCCACCAAAATTGTTGTCAAGCCCATTAATTTAATTTTTTTTTTAATTATTTTTTGCTAAAAACAACGTCGTTCTGGCACGTTCTGGCTCCACTACAGCACTGATGAAGTTCTATTAAAACCCGTTGTGTGATAAAATATAATTCCTTTGTGTCCATAGGTAACTCACACTGTCAGTCCAGCCCAGGAGGCTGCCTCGGTGTTTAAACAGACGAGCCCTAGGTAGAAAAAAAAAACACTCTCAGTCATGTATCGATTAAATGCATTTGTTTTTCTATTTGGCGAATAGACTTTAGTACTATAATAATAATAATAATAATAATAATGTTTATTGATCCTTCGAAATGATACATTTATGGATAAGTCAAAGTAAGTGAACAAAATTAAGACAAAACATTTTTAAAAAGAAAACTATAGGGGCCCAAATAAAATTTATAAAAAAATTTCCTTAAAACCTAATAAATATGTCACTGCAACCGATAGTAATTAACAAAAAATGAGAATTTAAGGAACTAAGATACAAGACAATATTGTCTGAAATTATTGAGCTATACACTCTATACAGGGTGATCTAATTCGAGTGTGCCAAACTTCAGAGGTCGCTAATTTATCAAAAAATAAATGAACTTTCATTAATAAACATACGTCCTAAAACACATAATAAGGGAGCTACAACCCTTTGAAGGGGGATGATGAATAACATATATATCAGTTTTCGACTAGGTATAAGTTCAAGTGGTGACAAAAAAAAAAAATTTTCACGTATTACGACCTCGATGTAGGCGGATAAAATTACAAATTTCGTATTTAACAGCTTACCTTATTAGGGTACTTTTGAGGGGTAAGGGGTAGTTTCTTACTCCAAATTTTTTTTGACGTCTCTTTCGAAGCAAAAATTTTAAATAAAATTATTTCCCTCATGCAATGGACTCAGAAGAAAGTATCTTTCTAAATTTTTGTCACACCAGCCATTTTTGAATAATTTGCGTTGAACGATAATAGGATTTTTACATAGTAAATACAGTAGAACCTCGATTATCCGTGCCAGCCGGGACCGACACTTCACTGGATAATTGAAAACACGGTTAATCAGAATAAGGTTCAAACAAGCTCATTTTTCCAGTGCACATATTTAATTTCTCAAATTTTTTCAAAATTTCAACCTTCCTTTCAATATTCAAAACATTGCATTTCCGCTTTTCATTATCGCTGCCCGTTCACTGCAATTTTTTCGTTTGACTGACCGTCTTGACCAACATTATTATTTCGAAAGAGCACGTACTTACCATGCCAAACATAATTTATTGGTTCTGGGAATTTTATATGCTTGAGAATTTAATAAATGGCAAAAGAGCGACATACACGCGGATTTTCAATACTGAGACGTTGCACGGATTATCCGCCGCACGGAAAAACCGCGCACGCATAATCGAGGTTCTACTGTACTGCTAAATTAAATAATAAATGATAGTTAAGCACGCTCCTATTATTATCAAAATTACAAACTTTATATCTACATTTAGTGAAGGTCCCAAATAAGTAGTTTAGTGTAGACATAAAATGCATTTGAAATCAATTGTTTTTATTGCAAGAGAAAAGTACCTTGAAAATTTAAAATATTGTAAATTTTTAAAAACTGTTTTTATTAATTGTATTTCAATAACGTTTTATTAATAACTTAATACCCGACCTTTTGATCTTAACGTATGATAATAGGAAATAATGTAAATGTAAATCAATGTTATTGAAAGACATTCTAGTCTAGTCTAGATTTATACTGAATTTTTTACTTAATACTTACCTAATTATTATCTTACCTTTAATAGATCCGATATATTATCAGACGAAGAGGCAAAAGAGGTTACAAGACTTTTGCACACAAAAGATTCCAAATCAATTAAGTGGCAACCCAATGCGTCTAGTTCTTTTTTACAAGATTCTATTACTGCTTCTGTGCATGATTCTTCTGGACCAATGTCTTTAAATGACAGTCTTGGCCCTCCATCTCTTCAAGAAGAATCTGTAAATGATCCCCTAAATGAACTTAACGAATCTATGTCTCAAAGTTTTATTGAAACGCTAGATAATAGAGTTAAAGATGTTGAACCTCTTTCTCAATACTATGAGTCAACGTCAAGTTTAGATGTTTCCACTCAGGATGAAGAGGATGGATCTAAATTAGAATGCAGTATGACAGCCACTGATTCTGGATTAATTGGTATGTAATTTATTTATTTAAAGTAAATAGGTGGTTTTTCTTAAACATAGGTACATTTTATATAGATTTAATAAGGTTAACTAAAAGTTCTGTGTATAATATGTACTACACTTTAGTTAGGTACCAAAAAATGAAGATCATGCACATGTTTAAATTAAAATTCAAAATGTAATGTGAAATCTTCATTTTGGTCAGATTTTACTAGATATTTGAATTAGGAATGCGATTTTTCAAATTGTACAATTTTCTGGTTGTCCTGTACTAAAACGTTTCTTTATCACAAAATAAATTAAGAATCAATGGCCTTTAGAAAAATATTTTTTGAATATGGTGATTTCTATATAACACCCTTTATATAATATGCTATTGAAATTATGCATTTAGAATGCGTACAAATTGATTATACCGTCAACTAATTTCATAAAAATGATCCAATACAGTTTCGTAATTTTTGGCAGCGTTTTCGAACACGGCAAACCATGGATTGAAGTTCCAAAAAAATTTGTTTACTGTAAAGTAGATACACTAATTATAAAAAATTGAAAATCGACTAACCTAGGCATATTATGAGAGTGGGGCTACTTAAAGCGGAACTTACTGTATATATGTGTTGTTTCTTCAGTGCCTTAAATATAATACATACATAAGTTGTCCCATTAAAAATTAATAGTAAAAAAACATTTTTAAAAACAAGCTTTTATTTAAATGCTCTAAAAAGAAGAAAATAAACTTTAAATTAAATCAAACCCATCAATTTATTACATTATACAATTTATATGATATAAAAGCTTGTCACGAGAGTTTAATATTGTATTCTTGTTTATTTACACAGACAAATCTCGCGACAAGCTTTTATATCATATAAATTGTATAATGTAATAAATTGATGGGTTTGATTTAATTTAAAGTTTATTTTCTTCTTTTTAGAGCATTTAAATAAAAGTTTGTTTTTAAAAATGTTTTTTTACTATTAATTTATTTTTTACTTTTTAGTTTTTTCGTATTCTTCTCAGCAAACCCTTTTAATTGATACCCATATTATGGGGGTGCATAAAAAATAACTGGTCCGCCATCTTGCGGCGTCCGCCATATTGAATTTAGTGTGACGTCATTTTATATTTCGTATTCTTCTCAGCAAACCCTTTTAATTGATACCCATATCATGGGGGGTGCATAAAAAATAACTAGTCCGTCAACTTTGGGAGTCCGCCCTATTGGATTTAGAATGACATCACTTAGCTAAACATGCATTGTCATCCAAACTAAACGTGTATGCAAAATTTCAGCTCAATCGGTTGGGGATAACTATTTTAAAATTCAGTTGCAAGATTTGACCTGAACAAACAAACTAACATACATACATACATACATACATACAAACATTGCAAGTTAAATAAAAAAGTTTGTAAAAAAAAGAAATTTCCAGAAAAATGATTTTAGGGAAAATGGCTGACACAGCTACATTTTTTGCATGTTGCAAAGCATTGTTTATCAATAGTATTTTAAATAACAAGTTTTGAAAACGAATCTTTTCACACGAGTGAGACAGTTTGGTTATCCTTTCATGTCCTTATAGTATTTTGCATTGATAAATGTTAACACAATTATATTATATACTTTTAGACTCTGTTACAAGTTTGTCAGAGGGAAATAATTTAGAATCAAATGGAGAAGGATTCATGCCAAAACCAGTACAGGTTATAGGTGTGGAGCATGGTGTACATTATTATGAGGATGGACACTTTTGGATGGAGGTGCCAGGTTTACCACCAGAAGAAGAAGATGATGAACTTGAGTACCCTGTTTATATACCAAAACCAAGTAAAGTTAGCTTTTCGGTTGACCCTATGAAGGTATATTCGACTTTCAGTATATCAGACTATGATAGAAGAAATGAAGATGTTGATCCAGTAGCTGCTTCTGCTGAGTATGAGTTGGAAAAGAGAGTTGAGAAGATGGACGTATTTCCTGTTGAATTAGTTAAAGGTCCAGAAGGTCTGGGCTTAAGTATTATTGGAATGGGAGTAGGGGCCGATGCGGGATTAGAGAAATTAGGTTAGTAAAATATTTTATTTGTCAATAGATTATATTATTTCATCATAAAATTACAGGTATTTTTGTAAAGACTATAACTACTAATGGAGCTGCTGCTAAAGATGGAAGAATCAAAGTTAATGATCAAATTATTGAGGTAGATGGTAAAAGTTTGGTTGGTGTGACACAGGCTTACGCGGCTAGTGTTTTGAGAAATACTTCAGGCTTAGTAAAGTTCAGCATTGGAAGAGAACGGGATCCAGATAATAGTGAGGTAGCTCAACTTATAAGACAATCTTTACAGGCAGATAAAGAGCGAGAAGAGAGAAGACAAAGAATGTTGGAAGTTGAACAGCAACAAAGTGATGCAAGCACTGTTCAATTGACAGGTGCGTAAAGACAAAATCGGCGTTTTTGTTCTTTGCATTATTTTACAAAGTTCTATTTTTCAAGAGTATCATAGGGTTCACAAAGTTCTATTTTTCAAGAGTATCATAGTTTTTTACTTTTTCAAGAAATTATGCATCTGTATGTATATCCAAAGAGCCGAGCATTTTCAATTTCATTTTAAAGAATCGTAAAGTTGTCCAATGATAAAAATTGGCAGTTGCTGCCGTTGCTGGCCAAAGTAACTAAAAAGGACCAGATTGATGTTCAATTTATAAACGAGGTCGCAGCAGTTGCCGCTGCACCTGTTGTAGCACTATGAGGAATAGGAAGAGCTCAGTGCTCCCATTTATAAAGTCCGTAGCAGTAGCAGTTGCAGTTCGTAGTCCACAGGTAGATAACCATTTTTCATCTCAAACGGCAATTGCTGCAGAATTAGCTGCAGACAGCCAATGAAATTGCAGAATTTAAGGTCGATAAAGTAGATATTTTCTGGTCAATGTCAAAATTTTCAAACAAAGCACCTAATAATAACAAATAAAACTCCACAAATGTTCCAAGGAGTATAGTGGTTTGTCTGTTCATTTTTATCATGAAACGCATAGAACGTATAAAATCCAAACAGCAATTTAGACTTTTGGTTAGCTAAAATATGGCAGGGCGCAAGTGCGAATCGAATCGCAATGGCTAACTGCCGAGTTTATAAATATGAAATTATTCTTATTATTCTCAACTGCTGCGGCAACGGCAACTTCAACTGCAACTGCAATTGCTGCGTACTAGTTTATAAATTGAACTTTATTCTTTTATCTAATTTTCTAACCTAAAAATATAGAAGCATTAGTCATTGTCAATTTATTATTTAAAATAATTAAAGAAAAATGCCAGAGAAAGGATAAAAAAGTAATGAGTTCATCAAGGAAAACAAGCAAAATGATAATGTTTAATTAATTCTCTGTATAAAATATGAACCCTATAATAATTAATATAAGGGTCATGCCGAGATCACAATGGATTATTTGCATCTAGTTGCTTTTGAAGAAACATTGAGAACTGGTAAATTTTTTATAAATGCGCAAATTTGAAAGGTACTTTTTTATAAAGGGTGAACAAATTAAAAGTATGTTATTAGAAATTTTAAGTATGGGTCACCCTGTATTTTTTTTCATATACTCGAATAAAGAATATTATTGAGAATTTAACCGAACTACATTTGGTATATTTGTCCCTAAAGGTTACAGAGTTATTAAGTGTGTAGATAAGGTGTGGGAAAAATTCAATATTTTGGTAATATACAATTTTCAAAAAAACCCACACAACTAACTTATTATATTATTATAAATGGTTGATGGTTGCTCATCTTTTAACATCATTAGCATCAACTATGAATGACTGTTTATCTTTTAACATCATCAGCATCAATATGACATGAATCAGGAAATTTTTTTTTTAAATAGAAACCTGAATTTTTAATGTGAATTTTGTATAGCTCACAATCTTCTTTATGGCCATCTAAAATTTGTGAAAATATAGCTGTCGTTTATGAGAGAAATTAAGATTGTTTTATTTAACTGAAATTAAAACTAAGATTAAGAAATTAGTTTACTCTTGACCACTGTTATGTAGCAATACAAATTTGAACATATATTGTAACAGTTTCATTGTTATGTGGTTAAACTATAACATTTTAATTTTTTTCAGGATCAGCTAATACAAGTGTTAGTGATGGACCGACAAGTCCAACAACAAATCAAGAAAGTCTATTTGAACATGAGCAAGATAATGTTGAATCCTTGAGAGCTCTTTTGTTGGAGGTAATTTTTATTTTCTAATATATAACTCCTGTGTGTTTTTGCACTTTCTGTGTTTTTATTGTGTTAATGTGCTGTAATATTTTTCTGTTGTATGTGCATTTTGATCGATGTATTAATTGACCATCTTTTCAGAATTCATCCGACTGAAATTTAAAGTACAGTAACTTTTTGTATACTTTAATTTGAAAGTAAATGTTGGTATAAGAAAAACCCACAATAAGAAGTAGTTTTTGTTAAATCAGTTATTGTTTAGATAATAGTTTAAACTCATAATATAAAAAAGTGTTAATTTACTTAAAAATTGCTTTGTGTCTTAGCGTATCGTCATAGTTGAAAATAAGGGGGTTTGCTAATTGCTAACTAAACTTTTTTCCTATTTCTATTATGTTATAGACTATGTGCAGTGCTCGCAGTGGCGCTCCTCCGATTTACCGGTTTCTTGCAACACTTATTGTTTATATGAGCGCGTGATCATTTTCGGTTATAATGTTATTTTTTATTTACACTCATTTGTACAGTACAGTATTCGTGCTTTCGTGTATCATGGACCAAATTTGTGGCCTCAGACAGTAGTCAGCACATAGGCACGATTAAATTTCTTATTTATATTAACCCTGCTAAATATCACGTTTGTTTAAGTAATTTTTCTAATATAGCAGCAACTGAAGCATTGAAAGTAAATCTTGTGTGTCGGTATTTTAGTTTTTGTGAGGTTGTTTTGTTATTGATGGAGTTATAGCTTGGAAAGACCATAATATAGAATTTCAATTTCTCTACATTTCATCACTTGCTGCAAAAAATTGTTTAGGTGTGTGTTAGTTACGGTGCTAAAATTCAGTATATAAGCATTCTGTATTTTTAGCTGGGAAATTAGGGGAAGGGGTAAACGTGAGTCTAAAATGATTTATATTTTTTGAAATTTTATATCTATTCGTATAGTGTGGGATTAGCATCACAGCTTTATAAGGACATATTTAAATACAGGGTGGTCCAGTTTATAATAGCAGGACTTTACCAGGAGCTAGTTCAGCATAAAATTAAGACATTTTGTCCTATAAACTATGGTCGAATTCTGCTTCATTTAAGATCTACTGGGGTTAAAGATGAAATATTTTTTAGAATAATTGGCCATAACTCTATACTAACAAAAGATAGCTCTTTGAAATTTAGCATAGAGAGGTTGTTTTACATTCTTTATCGGATAGTGGTTGCAATTTTTTTATCAAGAATACAGGGCCGTGCGTACGGGCTTGTCAAAAATTATTTTAATTGAAAACAAAGGTACGCTACTGTTTTTTCACAAAATCGATGTGCTTGTGTTATTTCCTGTACCATTTATTGACTTTTTTGTATCTCTTAATATGTCAATTAAATGCATCGTTTTCGAGTAATTCAACTTCAAAGACGGAAAAAACTAGCACCAAATGCTGACTTGTAATAAAATAATTTTAATAACAACAATTTTTTTAATAATAAGAACTAAAAATGGACCACAAATAAATTAATTTAATAAATGTTCGAAATGAGAACCATTTTGCTGAATGCATAATCGAGAGCGTCTTATAATTGAATTAAATCAGCTAGTTTCTTCCGTCTTTGAAGTTGAATTACTCGAAAACGATGCATTTAATTGACATATTAAAATATACAAAAAAGTCGATAAATGGTAAAGGGAATAACACAAGCACGTCGATTTTGTGAAAAAACAGAGGCGTACCTTTGTTTTCAATTAAAATAATTTTTGACTAGCCAGTACGCACGCCCCTGTATTCTTGATAAAAAAATTGCAACCACTATCCGATAAAGAATGTAAAACAACCTCTCTATGCTAAATTTCAAAGAGCTATCTTTTGTTAGTATAGAGTTATGGCCAATTATTCTAAAAAAAATTCTATCTTTAACACCCTGTAGATCTTAAACGAAGCAGAATTCGACCATAGTTTATAGGACAAAATGTCTTTATTTTACGCTGAACTAGCTCCTGGTTAAGTCGTGCTATTATAAACTGGACCACCCTGTATATGAATGAATTTCAAAAACACCCTGTATATGCTCGAAATACTAATTTCAAATTGATATGTTGGTGATTGTTTCTAATAGGCTCATTTAGTGAAAAATAATTTTTCCCATTTTTTTAAATTATTATAATCTGTTTCATGTATAAACTGCCTCATAAAAGTTTCAAGTCGATTGAACTAAAATTGAGGGAGATATTTGCATTTGAATAATAAAATGTTCTGTCCGACGGAGCATGACGGACTGACGTCAGCACATTCTATAAGTTAAGTTCGCCCGTAAGAAATACACGAGCTTAGTAATATTGCTACTGCATCATAGGAGCAATTTTGTTGCAACTTTTTTTCATCTAGTTTAATCTGTTTACTTTTCTTAGGGGCTGATAATATTCTGCACTGACTGGCCTTCGACCATAATGTAGGTTTCATATTTACTTGAATATTTATTCTTTGTGTTCTCGTTCTCGTCTTTGGACTTTTGATTATTTTCCAAATTGTCGGAACCACATTCAGGGTTTTCTAATAACTCGTTAGCTGAACAACGTGATTTTTTTGCACTTCCTGAAGGATTATCTAATAGTGATTGCCTTTGTCTTTTCAAAAATGCTGTTCGGGAACAGCACTATGCGACTCTTTTCGGTCTTCCTGGCAGTCGAAGATATGTGGCGTAACACCATGTTTTCAATAAATGTAATTTTCTGTCTTCTTCAAACTACAAATAATTTGAAGCTATTTTTTTCCTATTTAAAATTAAAAAACATTTACATTAAAATGATCCTCACAACAAAATTTTGTTATTTTACTGCCTAAAAGATCGACTTTGCGCATCATTTTTTGCTATAAAATTCTTGTTTTTCTATCCCTAAGTAAAGAGATGCAAATTTTATCTGGCGTTGTCACAGTAGTAATTTTACATTTGGGTACCAGGCAATATTTACAATTTTCTCTTTGAATGTGCATTTTATATAAGTACCTATTAACACAAAATACTCAAAATAGCAAACTAAACTACTAGAACAGTTATACATTATGTCTAGTTTTAACAAATGCCTCAACTGAGTTATCATTTAACACTGTTTCATATCCACATATCGGCGCCGGCTGCAGGTAGTCGGGCACATGGGATGCGTTGACGTCATATTGACAACGGAGCGTTGTAATTTGTATAATCTAGTAGGAAAAAGTGTATTACGGTATTCTTCCTTATCAGAATTTATATTAAAACTTGACCAACAAAGTGTTGTATATTATGGAAATCACTAGAGAAGAGACCCACGTCATCACTAGTATTCTATGGTTAAAATCAAATTACTACGTTAGTCAACCTACCTACTTATCGGTGTTGTTGTAGTCTGACACTACTGAGACATACTACAATTGGGCTGTCTCTTTTTTTTTTATACATACAATGCATTAATGATGTTACTCATAGATCTACAGGATTTACCATTCACCATAGCAAATGTAAACGTAAAGCATGAAGAAGCGTTGTAGATTAGAAATAAATTGATGATAAAGGTTTTCTCTTTAATGATTTCTATTCGTGAAAATCATGCTCAACAGATGGCGGAAGTGAATTTTAAACATGTCGGATATAGTGAGGAAAACATTACGGCTGTCATAACCTGAAGTCTGTTATTTTCATATAAATAACTATTTAAGTGAAAGGTTTTCCAATATGCCAAAAGTTATAATAGAATTAAGCGGCATTTTTGGTTTGTTGGAACCGAAAGTATACTCATGAAAGAAGGCGAAGCCATATTTAAAGCTGGTCATATCATTCTCTGCCAGGTTGAAGATGTCATTAGGCAACAAATATTTGCCCTGTGTTTGCAAATATCTGCATTAAATTCTTTACCTCATGAAATAAAATAATATGTATTGTATACGAGATGAGCCCAATAAATGGCAATGCGTATGCAGCTGCGAAGCGGGTCAATCTGGGTTTTGTAAGCATACAATCACCACGCTCATTTACATAAACCGGCAAAATTTGTTAAATTATAAAATAATTCAGTAGTCTTTGTATTTATTATACTTATTACTATTTAATTATTCTGAAAATACTTATAGTTATGAGGAATTAGAGGAGCTAAGTTGCGCAGATGTAACGCAGGCATGGGGTAAGGAAAAAGAAGCTTTGAAAATGGTGTATGAAACTGAACCAATTTCTAAGGACTCCTTCACACTTGGATTCCTTGAATTGCATTTCGGAATCCGATTCCAGAAGCGTGCTGAAACTTTCCATACAATTAAATAAAATCACGCAGAGATGCCGTAGAATGCATATATACCGGGTGTAAATGAAATTAGGCTCACTCCTATAACTTTATTGTTTTTTCGGATATAATTTTGAAATTTTGGCAGTTGCAATAATAAGTAAATTAGAATTAATGCATGTTAATAAAATGATTCTAACACTTCCGGTTTCACCGGAAATGACCGTAACATCTATTTTTTAAATGGAACACCCTGTATATTTTTACATTTTTGGATTCAGGGATTCATTCTGCATACGATGGTATCAACTTCGAGGAAGAAATATAACCTCAAAAATTTTTTTAGGATAATTAAAGTTGGCAGCTAGGGAGCCATGACTGCTGAAAAACTTTTCTTTCTGGGTCATTGAGTATTGGAAAAATAAAATCAGGATATTAAGTGAGCTAACTTTGCTTTTATAGCCATTTAAACATCTCGGAAATGGTTTTTTCGATATAAGTATTTTTTTTTAAATGGCATTATTATACCTCATTATGCTATTTTAATGGAGATTTTCTTTACCTACATTTTGATACCAAACACTTCACCATTAGTTCATAAATAACTTACAATAGTAGTTTATGTCATAAGGACGAAAAATCTAGTTTTTCGGGCAACTACGAAATATGGCCAGCCGAGACGCAGTCGAGGCTGGCAATTCGTAGGAGTCCGAAAAACAGTTTTTCGTCTGTGTGTCATACAATATTTTTTATTCGAATGATAGGGAAAATTAAAATTTTATGTTCATAAGATTTTCTTGCTACCCCGCAAATGATACAATTTTCAGACAGACGGTTGTGAACTAATGCCAGAATAAATAACAACTGCACAACTGCTGTCATATCAGTTTGCTTGAAATTAGTATCGAATTCAATTTATATATTATAATATCGAATTTAATCGAAAATATACTACATAAGTAAATACAATAAAAGTTTTATTTACATGTGCATTACCATTTTACAGTAGAGAAAAAGGGCCAGCATTTTAAAAAGTGTAGGTATAGGTATACCTAACTAAAAACTCTTAATCTTTTTGTCTGTCACTTTTCCGGCCTGGGCCGGAAAAGTCTTTTCAGTCGTTTACTTGAAGTAGCTAGAAAAGTTCTACCTTTCGTTTTTGTTTTCTGACCGAGAAACGTAATTTTTTGTCATATTCGAATAAAAAAGATAATTTATAACCTTAGTTCAAATTTATTTTAGTAAGCTCTGGCCAAGTTAAACATTTGATATGAAATTAATCGGGAAAAAACAAATTTATTAAACTAAAATAAATTTGAACCAAGGTAAAGTATCTTTTGTAAGTTATTTATGAACTAATGGTGAAGTGTTTGTTATCGAAATGTAGGTAAAGAAAATCTCTATTAAAATAGCATAATGAGGTATAATGGTTCCATTTAAAAAAAAATTCTTAAATTGAAAAAATCATTTCCGAGATGTTTAAATGGCTATAAAAGCAAAGTTAGCTCACTTAATATCACGATTTTATTTTTCTAATACTCAACGGCTCAGAAAGAAAAGTCAATAGTCATGGTTCCCTAGATGCAAACTTAAATTATCTTAAAAAAATGTTTGAGGTTATGTTTCTTCCTCGAAGTTGATACCATCGTATGCAGAATAAATCCCTGAACCCAAAAATGTAAAAATATACAGGGTGTTCCATTTAAAAAACAGATGTTACGGTCATTTCCGGTGAAACCGGAAGTGCTAGAATTATTTTATTAACATGCATTAATTCAAATTTACTTGTTATTACAACTACCAAAATTTCAAAATGATATCTGAAAAACAAAAAAGTTATAGGGGTGAGCCTAATTTCATTTACACCCGGTATAGATGAATTCTGCGGACTCTCTGTGTGAACAGACTCTATATAAATGTATGGAAAGTTTTAGCACTCTTCTGGAATCAGATTCCGGAATGCTATTTAAGGAATCCAAGTGTGAAGGAGTCCTAAGTCTTGCCATCCTGAAAAGAAGTTCAGATGTGGTGTCGAAAGCTGTGAAAGCATAGACAAACAAAATTCGAATTTGCTGATTATTAAATTTTCTAATATTTTCAAGGCATTGTTCACAGCACTTTATCACATCAAAATCAACGCCAGTGAAATACAACAACAATACATAATACTTACTAATGAAAAAATCAACAAGAATAAAATGTTGGCTACATACACACATACAAATTGGTTATTGGTATGGCAATTTTTAAAGCCTTTTCCATTTATTACAAGTTTTTGCGTCTTTCGGAAACCAGTGCATGCGGACACTACTTTTGAGCTGTAAGTATCGCACTGAGGCACTAAACAGAATCTTTTGCGTTTGCTATTAATTTCAAAACTTTAATTGATGTTATTAAACAATTTTAGACTTTCAAATATGAACCCTTACTATTTGTCGAATAACATTACCGCATAATCTAAAACGTCACATATTTGTTTTCCTCACTATACTGGTTGCATATTTACATTAAGAGATGTCGCACCATTTGAAATTTTTGCGAATAGTACATACAAGTTAAGGGTTTTTTCTTACACTAATATATTACAGTGTTGTCCACTACACTTTTTAAAAACTTTCGGATGCAAAATGAAAAGTAAATAATGTTATTGTGTTTGTTATGCAGACTCAACGCAAATATAATATGTCTGAGCTTGAAGTTGCACGTCTCAAATCCAAGGTAGGTTTTAAAATAGTATTTATTTTGTATGTTATATTTTTATATATAAGAACAAGAAATTTTGATTTGACTATGCCTCATTTACTAAGGAAATGCACTTTTAAATTTAAGCGTCGCATAAATTTACTCGTATTATTGCTATTATTATTGCTTATGATTTTCAAATGGTGATCACAATTAATAATTACGTGAATAATTTTTCTTCTGTAGCTAATGTTTAAGTTACATTAACTTTCCCACTTTTGCCCATTTCAAATTTTTTTTTCAGAAGTGAATAATTCATAAAATTGCAAGAATGTAAATAAAGGTTTTTGCTAGTCATATCTCATCTTTTATGTCTTACAATAATTAAATGTGACGGTTGAAAAGTAACTAATGCCATTTATCACTAAATAACAATAAAGTTTATACATTTTTAAACACTAAATTTGTATAAAATTACAATTCGTTGTAAGAACCATGAATAAATATTTATTTGATTCCATTTTTCTGTATATTGTGTAATAAATAAATAAATAAAAATGACTTTATTTAACAAACTCTGATTGGGCATATCTTCATTCCATTTATTGGGTAACTAAAGTATAATAAATTGCATTATTTAAAGAAGTAGGAACGATTTGGTTACAGCCTTCTTATTTAAATAATATTTTTACTCTACAATTGATAGCAAATAATCAGAAATGATATTGTAAAATAATTTTACAGTCATTTTGGACAAAAAAGTGGATTTTAGATTAAGATATATATTATTGCAGCTGACCAAAACTTCTGTATATAAATATTTTACAAATAGGTATTGCCTCCAGACTTTACTTACGCTAAGTTCTCAAAAGGAACTTGTTTTGCAGCTCAGTCTGGAAAGAGTATATTATTATAAAATTGATATTAAATAAAGGTTGCCTATCTTACCTATTAACAAGAAGTTAAACAAATGAAAAATACCAAATAAAACACTATATTCTATTGCAAATCAAAATAAGATTTTGATGATGGTTCAATATTTAAACTTAATCTAACTTAATTTATATATTTCACAGAAATATCGTGCTAAAAATAAACAACATAAATAGGGTGAATAGAAAAAAATATATTTTATTCTCACATTCAATTATTGTCTCATATTGAGATTTAAGAGTTCATGAAATCTTTAAATAATTCTAAATTTTGTGTAACAAATAATTTGTTTTTTTTTAATCAAATTGATATGGTTAATAATAAAACCTGTTCACTTGCAAAATTTGAGTAGCATGAGCGTCTTTCTTCATTTTAATTAAATTTGCAGCACTCATGACTAGTATTTGTTTTTGTAGCTTATGGAGCAAAATGGTGTAAAACCAGACGAATCAGAGAAATTTGAACAAGCCAATTACAGGTTAAGAGAAGCTGAACGTAATTTAATGACAACAAAAAAAGAAGTTCAAACTTATCAAAACATGTTAGAGCAGTCACAGACTCAGTATCTAGTTCTTGAAAAAAAATATAGTAAAGCGAAACAGTTAGTGAGAGAATTTCAACAACGTGAATTGGACATGCTTCATCGAGAAGATTTTTATCAACAACTACTACAAGAAAAAGATACTGAATATAATGCATTAGTTAAAAATTTGAAGGACAGAATTATAGCGCTGGAACAGGAATTATTGGACACTCAAAGAAAAGCTGGTCTGCCTATGGTGCTACCTTATGACAGCATCAGCCTAAAACAGCTGACACCTCAAATGTCAAGACGGCAACCTCCTAAGCCACTCTTTCAAACTCTAGAGCCAGATTTTTCTGATACTGAAATATCAGATGTAAGTCCCGACGATGATAAAACAGCAACTGTGGAACGCAAGCTCCCTATTAAAGAGGAATTTGATCGAGCAGTACCTCCACATGAATTGTTGGATATTTCTGCTAGTAAGAGCAAAGCAGAGTTAGCAAATAGGGGTGCTCTGGCGAATCGGTAAGGACAAAATCAAAATTTTAGATTGTAGTACAATTTTTTTAAATATATTCTTTCTTCTGTAACTTTTCAGGCAACTACCTAGTGTTAAGAAAGGATCATTAAGTAACAGCAGTTCAGATTATGGTCTAGATGAAAGTTATAATTCAGCTGATGAGGTCACCGATTCTGCCTTTTCCCAAGCTAGCGAATTTAAGCCGAAATCAAGTAGTAGTAGTACAAGTAATTCAAGACCCACAACGCTAAATACCAACACACAATACACACAATCTCAATATACGGCACAACAGATGCAACATAATGCTCAAAATTCACAATACGCCGTGCAATATACTCAGGTACAAAAGTCAAGTCAATATGCACAACAAAATATTAGTTCAAATCAATCTTCAAGCGTAGTTTATGCAAGGGTACAGAAAGAAAGCAGTAGCTTTCAACAACCAAGTCCAGATCCATGGGGTGATGGTTCAAACAGATCTGTTAATATAGCAGTTGGTCCACCACCATCATTAGCTGAACAACTAAAACAAGTAAGTAGGTAACGTATACAATATCTGTAGTGAATTTTCCACTAACTTAGCAGTGAAATTATTTGTATCTGCTTTGATGTCAGAATCTGTAAGAGAAATATTATTTTAGATATTAAATATGTAACCTGCCCTGCCATACTATTTTATTTGATAGTAAATTTTAAAAATCTTGCTTTGTTTTTTAACATACAAGCTATTTATAAATATAAAATAAATAAAACACCATTTTAAAACATGCTATCATTTAATCATATTAAAACAACTAGTCTTCCAATCTGTTAATTTAATTAAATTAGAAACCTAAGTGGAAGTATCGTTCTTGGAAGAGATTTTCTTATGGGTTCATTGGATGGATTCACTTATTTTTTTAAGGCGCTCCCAAAATAATTTTTAAAAAAAACTGCAATACTAGGCCTTGACGACTTCCATATAGCTTCTCTTAAAAAGCTACAACAACGAAGATTTTGTAAATTTTTATCTTGATTTAATGTGCATAAAGAAATAAATTTTTCATAAATTATTAATGCTTATTGTTTAACTGAATAAAGCAGCAAGTTTTATTGGACTTCTCTGGGTTCAAAATAAAGACAAGGATTTATTTTTTTAATCAAACAATTAAAATATATGTAGAATGTGCTAATTGCTAATTGTTACTTGTTTTTCAAGGTATTGGCTGAAAGAGAAAAACGTCTTGGCACTGATAGTATAAATAGTTCCACAGATGAATTGAATGATAAAACCAAAAACGACCCAGCTCACCATTTGCTTGAAGAAATTAGACAAGCAGTGAATGAGGCAAATGCCAAAGGTTAGTTTGGCTTCCTGTCATTTTTTATATTTAAAAGTAAAATCAATGTTTGTGTTGTAGTAAAGAAAGTTGTTCCTGTTACATTATCACCCCCAGGTAGTACACCTTGGCAGCACCAAGGTAGCACTTCACCAACACCACCATCACCTTCAAGTTTATCGTCGGGTTCTGTATCCCCTTCAAGACACGACACTTCATGGGCCACCACCGATCTCAGTCTGTCTTCATGCAGCATAAGTAGTGATAAGAGGAGCTCACACTTCTGGCAGTCAGCACCTGTTACAGAATGGAGCAAAGAACAAGTCAGTATTATTATTAGTCCAGTAAATAAAATTTTGTCATAGGATAATAAGTCACAATACACACAGAAATTTTAATATAGTTTAAAAGAGCAAAATATAAAAACACATTTTATAATACAAATTACTTTGCTTTCTTTTCTTGACACATATTGTTTACTACCAGGGCCGTGTTAAGGCATGTTGGCACCCTAGGCACATTTATTTTTGCCACCCCATCCTCTAATTAAAAATTAAATTTTACATGACAGTTACTTTTTATTTAAAAAAAAAATCGAGGAATGAAAATATTCTTAATAATAAAAAAATAAACAAAGAACTTTTTACCTATACACAGTTCGGTGTCCAAATGGAACTCGACTCCTCCCCAAAAATGCCTGCAACATTTGAATGGAACTTCTCTATTGGTCGACCCAAATTACAAAGCAACCACTAAAATTGACGAAGGCCGACTCTACAATAGTCGCGTCATATATTAAATTTTTACGTATTTTGGCAACAGACCAATCAGCATATGTTATCATTGTCGCGAAACGTATAAACGCTAAACATATGGAAAACGCGAATAAATGGAGAGCCAGCCTCACGTCAACTGCTGTATTATTCTCTATCCTTGGTATTATTCTTTGCCTGTGTTTTGAAATTTCTACAGTTACGATCGTTTTTGTGAAGGTACGTATAAGAATTAAATTAACATTATATGTTTTGTGTATAAAGTATTAAGTTACGTAATGCAAACGATGGAAATGATCATTGATAAAATGTTAAAATCTCGTTTTTTTTTAAGGTTAAATCGGAAATTGGCTGAAGGGGGCCCGGACCCAACTTCTCCACCGAAAAAACGAACGTCCAGACATTTTTCGGTGGAAGACAAGGAAAGCGTGCTGAACATTTTTAAGGCGTACGATGGGGAAAATCGGGAGGAACCAAAGATGGAAGGCATAAAGTTCACTGCAACGGCAGCAGGTGTGAGTGTTGCAAGTGTTTATAATATAATATTCTTGGTGAATACAAACAAACACACCAACTTCAACCACCAAAAGTGTGTGTTTTGGACAATATTGATGAAGGAACTAAAAGTGCTCTCAAGCGTATAATCCATTATTTTTTTGAAGGCGATGAACAGAAATTGGCTTTCAGTGAGTAAACGGACTTTTTATTTCTTCGTGTTGTAATGTAATTGTGTTTGGCATTATAGGTTTTTAACTAAATAGTGCCCAAGGGAAAAAAATAAGATATCGCTTGGAGGCGAAGATTGCTGCGAGACATCAGAAAATACCGGGAAGAGCATAAGAAGTTGTACTTTTTAGATGAGACTTAGGCACAGATTAACTATACTAATCTGTGACTTAGGTGAATGCTGGCCATACTGTAAGTAAAGTACGGAAGGACACAACAATCCTGATTCCAAGGCAGGTTTTCATCCAATGTTTATCGATGGGGTTAAAAAATACATCGGACAAGGGAAATCATCTTATAGTCCACCACATAGGATCCGAGGACGGTTTCGTTGAGAATTATATTACTTATCGTTGTTATGTTATTTACAAATTTGTTATATGCAATGCGTAGGGCTTTGAAAGTCTATTTTTTCTACTGATTTACCAAATGTATTAAAATGATGAATAAAGCATTCTATTTTATATTATATTTATATCTCTCGTAACTTTCTTAAACGAACTGTAGTAGAACCTTGTGAAAATAAAGACAAAATAGGTAGGTAAACAACACGTTCTATTTATTTGGACATGTGAAAACCGAAAAGTAAACGACTCTTAGCAGATATGACTATTTTTGAGTATTTTGCATTGGGGTTGATCATTGAGTATATTACTTTATACTCAATGGGTTTATCCAGTGAAGTAACCTATGTAAATTGTTATAGTAAATCACAAACTAAACTTTTTTGAATTAAATAACCACGGACGTTCTTTAAAGTATGGGGAAATAACTCGCGAAAGAACCTAACCTAAAAACGAATACAAACGTAAACAAACCGGGCAATCAGCTGGCCGAGGCCGAGTAAAAGTATCTTGAGTTTGCGCAGTGCGGACTAATAAAGGAAACGTCGTTTAAATTTTTGCGGGAATAAAGTATTATTTTTAAAAGTCCAAAATTGAAGATGTATAATAGAAGCTTTAATGGGTATAAACATTATAAAAATATAGTACAGCTGTAGTAGAAAATGTAACACGTATAATAACAAATTTTGTTGAAGCTATCACAACTTTCATTAATTTCCATCGTGTAAAACTGACTATTGCGTACACCGTTCTGCGCTGCCATAAAATTAATGGGGCGGAGTCGATTTCCATTTGGACGCCGAACCTAGTATAGTAATAGAAGGTAACTAATCCTATTATTATAATATTATGTATATTGTCACTTTTCACACTGATATAAAGAGAAATTAATAACGAACAATCAAATCAAAATTTATTATAATTTTGTAAAAATTTATTGGAATTTTACATTAAGAACATTAACATAAACAACAACAAAATATCGTACTGTGGCCTATGATAGAATTGATTATTCAAAGAAACGTCAGTGTCAGTGGCATACTTAGTTTTCATGTAAAAAAATCGCTAATACAATTTCTTGAATTTTCGTTCCAAAAAAATTGCAAAGTAGGCCTTGATTTTTGTGATAGAAATCTATCGATTTGCCACAAAATGCAGTTTTCCATGAGCAATAATCTAAAAAAAGTTGATCAAAACCGGACCAAAAAATGGCCATTTTACAGAGGTGGTCCGCTTTAAAATGGGTCACACTGTATTTATGTTGATATTCTACTTATGAACATATAAATATAAAATCTGTTGTACGTTGTACATACAAATTATTGAAACCACTTTAGAACACACCTATTGTCACCTCCGGCGAAACAGCTACTTTTCTTAACTACTTGCTATAAAATATTGCTTAAAACTCTTATAGCTGTTTTACACGATCCAATTTATTGCCCAATAAATTGTTCAAGTTGACCTTCAATTTATTGGGGTATGTGTAAAACACAAATTGTACGTCAATTTCTTGTCTACAATAACTTGACCAATAAATTGTACAATTAGAACTTGTTCTAATTTCTTGGCCAATTTTAGGGATATTTAGTAACATTTGATATTTCTTTATCCATGCCAACCCTCAAAATTTGTTGATTATGTGTTATGTTTGGTTCATTCAATGTCACTCATTGTTTATTGTTTGTGAAAATGGTGAAGAATGGTGTTTTCTTTAATGGTAATGTAATTACTTCAATTGAAAGTCAGAGAAAAACTAGAAAATGGTGGGTTCGACCATGGATTGAGCGAAGAACCAATAAATACATTTATTTTCCTTTTGACAAACTTTTACATATGTATAGGAATCGTCACAGAAGCTTAACTAACCCAACTAGGGTTCACAAACACAAAAAGTCCTTCAAACAATAATAGCACTTGTCTATTAAAAAAAGTTTTAAATCATTTTTAAACCTAAATAAACTTCTTGCATTTTTTATACGGTCAGGTAAACTATTAAAAACATTAACTCCTAGATAAGTAGGTGAAAAATGGGATATTTTATATTTACTAAAACGTTGATGAAAATCATTTTTTTGTCTCGTATTAAAATTATGTACATTGGAGTTTACAATGAAGTTACTTTTATTTACAAACATAAATACACATAATTCAAAAATATGAATTCCTACAAGAGTTAAAACTTTAAAATTTTTAAAAACCTCTTTACATGATTGAGTACTTGAGATACCCGACATACTACTTAAAATGCGTTTTTGTGCAACAAATACGTCAGATGCTAAGGTGGACCCACCCCAAAAACAAATTCCATACCTCAGTCTAGAGCCAACCTGAGCATGATATAGGTTAATTAACTGTTCCTTCGACAATATATCTTTTAAGTTTCTAAAGAGATAGCATAGCGAGTGAAATTTAGATATTAGTTGAGTACAGTGTGCTTTTCAAGTTAAAGTTTCATCAATGGTAACTCCTAAAAACTTAACTGACTTTTCTTTATTTGAGAGAAGGTTATCATTGATTTTTAGATCCAACGCCGAACAACTTTTTTGCCGGTTATGGAATCTAAGAACATGAGTTTTCTCTGCATTGAAATAAAGTGAATGGTAGGAGTACCATTTACTTATAATATCCAAGACACTATTACATTTAAACTGCAGTTCTGCATCAGATTTATCAGATAATAGCAGAGATTTATCATCTGCATACATAGTAAAATGAGCATGTGACGTCAAGGTATCTAGATCGTTTGTAACAGGATAAAAAGTACAGGGCCCAAAACTGATCCCTGAGGAACTCCCATGTTAACATCTACATATTCCGAGTTGATCCTGCTCATTGAACCATTACTTGTATGTGTTACGCTTACGTACTGCCTCCGCCCCTTTAAAAATGAGCATATCCAAGACAATGCCACCCCACGTACTCCAAAGGAGAATAGTTTTTCAAGTAATATTGTGATTGACGCAGTCGAATGCCCTGCTAAGATCGCAAAATATCCCAACAGGACATTCGCCCGCCTCAATATATTCAATAACTTTCTCATAAAAAGAATGCACAGCTGTGCTGGTCGATCTACCAGCTACGAAACCATGTTGGTTTTCCGTAATTATTTCATGTTTATTTAGAAACTAACAATCTCACCAAATAACTGTATTCAAATACTTTAGAAAATCCAGATGGAACTGTGATAGGTCTGTAATTTTCCAAAGCATGTTTATCGTTCTTTTTGTAGATTGGTATAATTTTACCTGTTTTAAGACAGTTTGGAAATGTTCCCGTTTGAAATGATAGATTCACCAAAAATGTAAGTGGGGCTGCTATTACCGTAACAACTTTTTTTATTAGGAAAAGGGGAATTTCATCAGGTCCAGAAGACTGCTTATTTTTTAGCTTACTATTTAACATGTTAGATAGCTCTTCGTTTATAAAGGGCGATAAATACAGGGAATATTGTTGATTTGGAGCATTAAATGTGTTAACATTGGTATTATTATTAGGTATACGGTTAATTACTTCCTTTGGAGCATTTATAAAAAAGTTATTGAAACTATAGGCTACTAATCTGGGATCTTCACATATTACACCATCAATTTTGATTTCTATATTTTTGAAATTTGATTTTTTATTTGATAGTTCGGAAATAACACTCCACGCCGCTTTGGTAGAATTATCAGAGTTAACTATTTTATTCTGGTAATATTGTTTCTTACTATTTTTGACCAACATAGCGTGCTTCTCTTTTGCCAACTTATAAGAAGGTGACAACTCAGGATACACATTTTTTAGGTTATACAGATCTTTTAATTTATTACTAGACACCTTGACATCATTTACCCATGTTTTTCTTTTCCATTGCAGTTTAAGTAAAATTTCCTTAATGGAAAATGATAGTCGAAATGATATAAAAATGTATTTAAGAAATATTCAAAAGCGTCATCTATATTGGATATATGATAGATATTGAACCAATTCTCATTGAGAAGGGCCGAACGAAAGTTGGAAACCGCACTGTCACTAAAACTTCTCCTCAAAGAGAAGGTTTTATTTGTATTATCATTATGTTTGAGGTTAAAATCAAATAACACTGTTCGATGATCCGATATAGTATTGTCAAAAACTGAACATGTTCCGTCAAAAATATTTGTAAATATTTGGTCTAAAGTAGTTATGGAAGTATTGGTTACTCTGGTTGGCCACCCAACCATAGGTTTTAGGCAAAAACATGACATTACATCACATAATTTATTAAAATCATTCGATGCATTATTATAGCAATTAAGATTAAAATCCCCACAAAATACAATTTTAATATTAGGTTTAAATATTAAGTTCATAACCTCTATACATTTATCTAAAAAAATTTTTAGATCTCCAGATGGGCATCTATAACACGTTAAAATTACTAATGGTGTTTGAGAATCCATTTTACAAGAAATCGCACAAATTTCAAAATGTTTGTCTATACAATATCTGTTCAAATCAATTGATTTAACGTTTAAGTTCACTTTACCCCAAATGCCAGTCGCATTCACCACATGTAAACCTTTAACCTCGCCTTTAACCTACAAATCCCAGCAAACTCTTATCTGTCTGTCCCCAGCAGACTGTCAACAGTGTGAACATTTTCCACCATGGTTATGTTGGCAGTAATGAAATTGACAAATAAATTGTTGTATAAATTGTCGTGTGTAATCAGTCTACTACAAATTGTTAAATTGATCAATTTATTGGACAATAAATTGTACAATTTATTGGTCAATTAATTGGATCGTGTAAAACCGCTATTAAAAGTTTAAGAATAATTTGATTCAAAGATGAATATTGAGTATAAATTTTTTTAAATAGTGAATTCTTGGTCAAGTCAGTTCAGATATTGAAAAAATCCCAAAATATTCTGAGGGAAGACATATGTTTTTAAAAAGCAAAAGTCAAAAATTACTTTCCCAGAAATTGCATTGAAATAAAATTTGAGAAATAATGCACACCTTTCTTTTACATTCTGTATTATTGATTGATATGATTGATCTGTGTATGTAAAGATACTACGAACCTGTTGTGCAATAGTCCGTAAAATAAATTTTTTGAATTTGGTTTTTTAAGCAATTTTGAAATTGCAAAGTTTGGAAATTGAACAAAATTTCTCAATATTTCAATTGACGAGTATCTAGTTCAGTTGTCATGAAAGTTGTTGCAATATTTTTTAGTCAGATGACATACATGAGCATTATGAACAACAAAAGAGTCATTCATCAAAATGTCTACAAATTAGTGATATTTATATCCTTATGAAAGTTGTTAAAAGGAAAAGCGAATGTAAGTGGTGGCATCCAATAAAAAGTGAAAGATATGTGGTACAACTGGTACCCCATACCCCCCCTCTAACGTTCATCAATCTCATTCTGGAGAACATATAAATTTTATTACTTTATTACGTACTTTTACTACTGGCAAACTTAAATCTGATGTTTAAAATTAAAACAAAAAAATTTCAATATCAATAAAAATTTTTGGCGATGAATTGAATTTTTTTTCCTATGGTATCCAGCTCTCTCGTTTATAAATGATCTTAGAGGCAATCCTTGATTCCTCGTGGGTTTCAAGGCAGATCTCTTTTTAAATTTTAGCAAGGAGGTCATTTAGAAATAGAGTTTGATATCATAGGAAGAAAACAAATTTAAATTTATGGGCAAAAAATTGACTTGCCCTAAAAATTTTTTAGTCAAATTTGGAATCAGCACGTCAAAATACATAAGGATAATGGGGAATTTTAAATTATAAGAAAAAGTGTAATTTAAATTTTAAATAGGGAAAAGGGGGTGCTAGCAGAAAATTGACTAGTAAAAAAAGGTTTTCATTTTATTGTAATTCTGTTCAACTAACTAGAAATTTGTATATAATCTATCACTTTCTATTCCACTCTAGCATAGACTACATGCTTATCAACACCTTTATTGTTAAAAGTAAAGTGTGTTTTAGTTAAGCTGTCCCTTTACTTTGAAAATAACAATTCTCATTCTAGCAACCTTAACACGTTCACTGCCGGAGCGACTTTATTGTATTTTCCGTTCGGGCCGGAGGCATATTCCATGTGGGGTCAAAATTTGCATTCTTTGAGCACAGAAATAGATATATCCACGTCACGAGTAATGAAGTCCCGCAGAAGAAATTTTCAAATATTCGTCCTGCGAAGAAAATTGTCTTGGTCATATTGAACAAAAAGAAAAAAATTTCTCTGTCGGTCAGTCAGCGCCGGCTTGGAGAGAAATTATTCTCTCGGTCATATTGACCTGCTTTCCGTGAATAACCCTGTATGCGAATGGCATTATAGACAGGAAAATTGAAAACTATAATCTGTCTCATTATATCTGTTGGTGAGACAGATTATAGGGTGTAACCTGAATTTTACTTGGCAATATATTTCTTGATTACTTGTATTGTTTGTTAATATTTGTAAAAATTTATTTCAGGTGTGCCAATGGTTGTTAGCGATAGGAATGGAACAACATGTAACAAAGTTTGCAGAGTTACAAGTAAATGGAGGTGCTTTATTGTTATTAACATCTGCAGACTTTAAAATATTAGGTATTACAAGTGATGACAAGAGTCGCCTTAAACGTAAAATAAAAGAACTAAGAGTGCAAGCTGAAAAAGAGAGAAAGCAAATAGAAAGAGATCGAAAAGAAAAAGAAAAACTTCAACGAAAAGCGGAGAAAGCAAGTAAAAAGAAATAAGTCTTGGGTTAGTTTTTGCTAGGTTGTTTCATCCGGCCTACAAGGTGTTTGTTGATAATTTTATTACATATTTGGTACTGTTGTATCAAGTCCAGCCATAAAGCCACTTTAGCTAAACGGTTATTCAGTGTAATGTTTGTAGCTGTATCTAAGATTGTAGTTTGTAATCTTAGAAAAAGTCATGCTACATAATTTATACTTGCAGTAATTGTCTAGATATGTACTATAAATTGTGCTCGTGTTAGTATGTAGGAAAACCATGTGTATATATATGATAGAAACGTGACGATATTCTTGTTTTTAAAACACTTCAATTTTATGTACTTATACTTATATAATCCTTATATCTCAAATTTATTTGAGTTCCTTTCATTAGACCAGGTCTCTAATTTTTAAATTACTGAGCTGTTGTATACCAGCTTCTTAAAATAATAAAATAATTGTAATTATTAAATTATCATTTATTGTTTTTCAATTAATTTTGTAATTTTACAAATTTTAAAACTAATTTTGTGATAAATATGGGAAGTTTTTAATTTTTGTTTTATGAAAATTATGTGATTGTTGTAAGATATAATCTATTTTATTTTAATTTATTATAAATTATGTTAAATGTTGTTTTATTATATAATTTAATTTTATATGATTACGCAGTATTTATAATATATTTATTGCCAGACTATAATATAATGTCTTGTACAACTAATTTATTTTTTTAATAAATCATAGTACAAACTCAAATCAAAGTTTTTATAGTTTTGTTCAAATGACTTATTTTTTTTGTGGGACCAAACCTAATTTACTCCCATTTAAAATAAATGATTGCATAATTCAATTTTAATGTATCTCGTTTGCTCAGTTTTAGTCATCAACTCTCATCATTTATTGTCTTAAGATTATATAGGCAGCTATAGTATACCTGTTTGTGATTTTCTTTAAAACTTTTGTAATTTATAAACTGTAGATCATTAAATAAATGATGATGTATTTCTAAAATTTTGTCATTCATTACTTTACTAAAAATTTCCTAAATATTTCCATTTACCATTTTTTATGCTTATATCGTGTGATCGCAGCCTATATCATATGGGAAACTTTTTCTTATTCGTTTTGTAGAAATATTGATTTGTTTTGAGAGACCATTATTTTTCAAACATGAAAAATGTTACTTGAAGAGGTTGGTTTTAGTTTAAAGTTTTAAATTAACATGAAATAGCTATCCCTTACTAATTTTAATTTAATCGATTTTTTTGTTTTTCAAAATTAAGATGGGTGACAAAATCGGCTTGTGGCATTAAATTTGTCTAGAAGAACTATGAAAGATTAGTCTGGTCAGTTTCGTGAATTACTCCTTATACTTACATCTGAAATCCTAAAATTGTATATTATGTATTCGAAAAATATATTATACGATAATGATTTTTTTTTTTTTGTAATATTTCTACTAGAAAACCTAAAAAACTATGTAATATGTTTGCACAGAGAATCTCTGTCTTCACTATCACAGATAATTAATAATGGTTAGTGAATAGAGATTTGTGAATATGAGGTGATCACAAGTAAATTATATATCCGTTGTTAAGAGGGGAATGATGAAACTTTCCGAAAACACACCTACAGCCAATTCTGTTCTTTTCAAAAACTGTATAGTTTTTGGAAAAACTGAAATGTGATATATCTAGATATGATATTGAGCTAGGAGTTTATAGATTTTTATTACTAAATACGGCATATTAATGAAGCTAGGTATAAAGGATTAAAAGACAATAACAAATCAAAATTTTGGGTCACATCATTACCAAAATTTATCATCTCCCTCACACAAATTTCAATAAACGATTTCTCGAAAATTAAACTGAAACACGCAGAATTAAAGGCACAGAACAGAATTTTCTGAAAATCATTATTTGACGGCCATGATACAATAAATAAGAGATAAGATATCGCGCAACTCGTGACGTCACTCGGTGAGCTAGGACGCCATTAAACGCCCGGCTGTCAGGCAGAATTGTCAAGTTGTTGCGGATATTTTTGTGTTTAAAAGTTAAAAAATCGTGAAAATGAGATGTGCTGTGTACGATTTTGTGATGTTGATAATCAATCAAGAGATTCTACGCACGATATAAAGTTTTTTAGTTCATTGAAATAAAAAAAAATGCAGGGTGTATGGAAACGCGGTTTCAGAAAAAATAGTATGTGTATCATCGTACTAAAAGCATATTTTCGAACTCCGTGTTGCTTGCGCCTCGATAAGCAATCTGCACGGTCGTCCGGGAATGTTAAGTTTTTCCTATTAGGCACACAATGTACTATTTAGCATCAATTCTCTTAGCAACTAGAAAATTTTCAGAGAAAGTTTATTTACATTTTTTACCTTAATTATTAACATTTTTATATTTTTTTAACTTCCTACATATTAAAGGTAAAATTTGACGTCAAAACTGGTTTTTCTTAGTATACTTAACTTTCGCCAAGAAACAATTTTTGATAAATTAATTATAAATAAGTTTTCTATTATGCTGCATACTGTCTGGCAATCGCACTGTATTTTTAAAACGTAGAAACATTCTTCAAAATTCTTAAATATCAAATATATTGAATGTATATATGGTTAATTTATCCTTTTTACATTTGACTTGCCATTTTTGTAATTTCGAAAACTTCGAATTAAAAGATTCCCAAAATTATTATTGTAGGACCAGACATATTCAACAATTACAAATCGAAATACATGCCTACGAAAAATATAAATTGGGAGTTAATTTCGTATTATTATACTTATATTCACGTATAATGAACGTCAAGTCAAATAATATATTGATTTTTGACCTAGAAGAAAATTCTGATAAAACTGAGGATAATCGTCGAGCCACCGGTGTAATTAGTAGAATTGCACTTGAGCTTGAATTTTCCAATGTGAAAATTCAATGTTTGGGTAAACCGTCTGCCTCTAACAGTATTCCTCGTCCAGTTAAATTGATATTTCCACACAAGGATTCAGTCAATGCTATTATTCGAAACACTAAAATTTTGAAAAATTATAATGAATTTAGGAATATATCCGTTTCACTTGATAGAACTCAGTATAAAAGAGCTCTTTATAAGTCTGCCAAAACTGAATTGATTTCTCGACTAGCTAATGGTGAAAATAACCTTAAAATTAAATATGTGACTGGTGTTCCTACAGTTATTCAATCGGTTGGTCAAGACAGAAACAGAGCAACGGAAAACTAAATGAGCCCAATAGGATTAGTTCTGAACTGCACTGCATATACCAAAATGTACGTAGTTTAAAATGTTTAAATAATAAGCTTGGTAATTTTTTTGTAAATGCCTCTGGATCTGATGTTGACATTATCGCTTTAACGGAAACATGGATTTCCTCTACTGTCCTTTCTGCAGAAATAATTGATAACAACTTATATACTGTATATAGATGTGATAGAAACTTTCAAGCATTAGGTGTGACTCGTGGTGGTGGTTCTCTGTTAGCAGTTAAGAATATTTTTAAATCTACTGTGTTAGATCTTAGTTCATTACATAATAACTTGCAGAATATAGATGTTTCTGGGTGTAAAATTACTGTTAATAATTGTTTTATTTATATTTTTTGTATTTATATTCCTCCTTCAGCTAATGCAAATGATTATTTATGTTTATTTGAATATTTTGAACAATTAGAAATTATATATGACAATAATGTATTAATTTTTGGTGATTTCAATATTCCTAGTTTTTTAAGTTATATTCAGCATAAAAATATAGTTGATTCAAAATGTCAATATTTAATCAACTTTCTTGAATTCTTTAATTTGAAACAATACAACCTTGTAAATAATCACAATCGGCGAATTCTTGACCTCGTCATTAGTAATTTGGACTGTACCACCATCCGTCTTTATATGTAACATTCTCAGTAGTAAGTGACTCTAAACATGTTATTGATTTTAATACATCTGAGAAAAAATATAACTTTCGTAGAGCTAATTTTATAGAATTGTATAATGCTCTTTTAAATATCAATTGGGGCTTTCCAAGTGCCACTACAGATGTCAATGATATCTGTACACACTTTTACACCACTTTGTACAGCTGTCTGGATGAATATGTGCCTTTAAGGAAATCATGTAAAAATAGATATCCTCCTTGGTATACTGCTGACATATTATCTAAATTAAAAAATAAGAGGAATATTTATAAGAAATATAGGAGAACTGGTCAACAACAGTATCTTCAATCATTTAAAGAGTTACGAAATACTATAAAAAATGATATTAAACAGGCTTACAAGCATCATTTAGTGAAAGTTCAAAACTCCCTTCGTAATGATCCACGTAGTTTTTGGTCTTTTGTTAATAACAAAAAATCGACTTCTCGTATACCTCAAACTCTTTCAGATGGCGATAGTTCCTTTGAGACGCCACTTGAAATAGTTAATGCATTTGCATCCTACTTTAAAGGAGTTTATTCGATTGATGATTCTCAAACTTTCTTTAGTGCTAATAGTACCAATAATAATTTCGTAAATATCACATCAGTCACTGAGGCCGATGTTTTACTAGCAATTAAAAAACTTAAATCCAAAATGTCTCAGGGTGTTGATGGTATACCTAGTTTTTTTATTAAAGATTGTGCAAATGTGCTTGCAGTACCCCTAACTTATATTTTCAACGCATCTCTTAAGACGTGCACCTTTCCTGATATATGGAAAGAGGGGAAAATTTGTCCAATTCTTAAAAGTGGAGATAAGAGCATCATCACTAATTATCGTCCCATAACAGTTTTATCTAACTTTGCTAAGGTCTTTGAGATACTTTTATATTGGTCAATTTTTAATGATATTGCGTCGTCAATCTCTGAAACGCAACATGGTTTTGTTAGTAAGCGTTCCACCGTTACCAATCTATGTTGCTTCACTCAGTTTATTTCTGAAGCTATAGATAGTCAACAACAAGTGGATGCAATATACACAGATTTCTCAAAGGCCTTTGACAAAGTAGATCATAATATTATATTACATAAGCTTGAAGGTATGGGTTTTAGTGATTCATTGGTTTCATTTTTTGCATCTTATTTACGTAACAGATATCAATGCGTCGAATATTTGGGTTTTAAATCTGCTAAATTTGTAGCTACATCTGGAGTCCCACAGGGTTCCATTTTGGGACCTCTACTGTTCATAATTTTTATTAACGATTTAGCTAGTGGATTTACGGTAGAGTCACTTTTTTATGCTGATGATCTAAAGTTATTTGTGAAAGTGAATAATTTACAGGATTGTATTGTTTTGCAAGATAATCTTGATTACTTGATACAGTGGTGTTTAACTAACAAGCTTGAACTTAATGTTGCAAAATGTAAAGCTACCACTTTTTCCAAAAAAGTTAATTTAATAACATTTGTGTATTCTCTTGGATCTGCTGAATTACTGCGGTGTGAGCATGTTTTAGACTTGGGTGTAACATTTGATAATAAACTGACATTTGATAAACATATAGATAATATTACCTCATCAGCTACTCGTTCATTGGGATTTATAATTAGATCTTGTAGGGACTTTAATGATTTAGATTGTTTAAAAGTTTTGTTTTATGCTTATGTTAGATCTCAACTTGAATATGCTAGCTTAATCTGGGCACCATTGTATCAAACACACATAGACAGGTTGGAGAACATTCAAAGAAAATTTCTCAAATTTCTATATTTTAAACAAAATGGTATCTACCCTCTGCAGGGATATAATCAGGTTTTATATTGTTATCTGAATATAATTTTCACTGTCTCCAAATCCGAAGAATTGTTTTTAGTTTAGTTTTCCTTTACAAACTGTTACATGAAAAAATTAACTGTTCCGAGTTATACCTACTTGCTCAACTCTATTTTCGAATTCCCAGTTTTAATTCCAGGAACGTTGAGCTTTTTTATTTGATACCTGCCAGAACGAATGCAATATTGAAGTCACCAATTTATTCAATGTGCACCAAGTTTAATATTATATGTAATTCTATAGACATGTTTACTATCTCTGAAAAGTGTTTAGTAAGTTTTATTTATGAGAATATTCACAACTTTATTTGATCTTATGTTTGTTTGTCATGTACCTATTATTTTTACTTTTTTTTGTAAGAATTATGTTTGGGCCCTATTATTGGACTTTGTCTGTTGGGCTTTTTTTTCTAAATAAATAAATAAATAAATAAATAAATAATATAGAAATATCTGTATAAAATAAATCAAATGTAATAATCAGTGTTATCTCTGGGCTCTAATAAATTTCATCTAAAATGTAATAATTTAAATAGCCGTCATTAACTTAGTATTACACTATAAGCAGTGAACCCATATTATGAATAAAAGCCATAAAACAGAATTCCTAACAAAATTTGATATTAAATTCGAAAACGCGACATAGATTTTAAAAATTACTTACCGTAAAACGGGGTGAATCACAGCTGTCGGGTGAACCACAACGAAAATCGGTAAAAAGAAAGATAATTTGGCTACATTATAATAGTATAGCAAAGTCGTGCAAACGGCAAATGTTTTAGCAGACATCGGTTTCTAGAGCTCTAATAAGCTTCTTTCAAATTTAAATAGATGGCGCCAGCAGTAATAAAAGCAAAATGTTTCGGTATTTATTCGGTTGGCGAAAATTTGCCGGGAAATCTTCAGTGCATAAACTTTGTGTGGTGTCTCCAGAGAACTAGTTATTTAAAGAAAACAACTATAGTGTTCAAAGTGGTTATAATAGAGGTAAGTCATGCCATAGTTGGATCAAGTCTAATCGGTTCGTTAGTCAAGTACGGTCAATATTTTTTAGGTTTGTAAAAATTTGAAGTTATTCGGGGTGAATCACAACACTATGCCATGTATATACAAGCCCGACCCTCACAGCAAAAAACATAAACAATATGACAAAAATAAGATTCAAGTGGCCGTACAGGAAGTCAGGGCGGGAATGAGCTTCAGAAGAGCAGGAATAAAGTATGAAGTATGGTGTAGCTAATGAAGATGAGAATGATATTCCCTATGATGATTAAGTGGTGAAGAGTTTGTGCAAGAGAATAAAGAGTATGAGCAAGGTAATGAAGAGTTTGACCAGGAACATGAAGAGTTTGACCAGGAGAATGAAGAGTATGAGCAGGAGAATGAAGTCTCTGAAAAGGAGAATGAAGAGTATGAGCAGGAGAATGAAGTTTATGAACAGGAGAATGAAGAGTATGAGCAGGAGAATGAAGAGTATGAACAGGAGAATGAAGAGTATCAGCAGGAGAATGAAGAGTTTCAGCAGGCTAATGAAGAGAAAGAAATTCTGGAAAATTCCAGCCACCTAGATTCAGTACCTACCAGGATGTTCACGGTCATCTGGTGTTTTCAAAAATGGAAAAATTTATAAAAACTCCATGGAAGAAATTAAAGCGTCTGATTTATTATTGAAGACAAACGCTTTAGTAGAGGGTTTTGGCCGATTCTGGCACCTCATCCTCATCTCTGACGTCACAGATGGTTACGTCACGGTAGTAGGTTGACTCGGTGTACGTTATTGAATGGGATTTTTTGCTCCGTATGTTGAAATAGATTAATTATTTCTGTCATATACGTATCATACTGGTTTTTAATAATTTTTGCCAGATAGTTGTTTGCCGACTTTTGCTGTTATTCTAATGTGGGAATTTTTTGCTCCATATGTTGAAATAGATTAATTATTTCTGTCATATATGTACCATACTGGTTTTAATAATTTTTGCCAGATAGTAGTTGTTTGCCGACTTTTGCTGTTATTATAATGAACGAAATCGTTAACATGGTAATGTGTTTTATTTAGGATTTAATTAATGCAAAAGAACAAATGACTATGAAATATAAATGCTATTACCATCCAAGTTCTTGCCCCGTTGGAGTCGTAAATTTTATTTTATATCGAGATTTTTTTCTCACAATGGTAAATCCATAATAAATATTTTTACTGATGTAAGATAGTGTAATTGTTCTAAACTAAGCAGTCTTTTATATTCGGTGTGTTTTTTGTTAGATCGTTATTGGGATTCTTTATATATTATCCCTTATTCCTGTGTGAAAGAAAAGGTTGTAGTCGTAAAATTTAATTATCTAACAAGAATGTAGGGGAAACATTTTTATAGTTTTTATTGTTTAGAATGCATAACGAATCGAATGTGTAGTTGAATATTACCTCTTACCTATCCTATCGAAGCGATAAAACAGTGTTTTTTTTTTTATATATATACAAGAACACATACCTTTGACAATAAAAAAAAAAACGTTAACTGAATTCTGAATTGCATTTTTATGTAAATCTGTTCAGTATATGTGTCTGTGGGATACCGGCAATTAACTTGACATTTTTAAATTAAAGAAAGAGTTATTTTTGTAATTAAATTTAATTATCTAATAAGAGTTAAAAGCTATTAAAATTTATTAGTGTTTAGGTCGACTTGTAGCTTGAAATTTTATTCCTTTTTTTTCAATATTATGCTGGAATATGTAGCACCTACCTACGTATCGAACAGATAGCTGTAATGATTAAAGTAATCTTTGGAGGGGACATTCTTGTATATAAACTGAAATTGTGATAATATTTTCAATAGTTACATAATCATATAGCCAAGCTGTTATATATGTTATAAAGTAAACTATTCAGTTACAGTTAGTGTGGTGAAACAATTTTATGTGAGTATTTCTTAATAACTATTTTACAGTAATTTTTCATTTTTACTTGTTAGGTACTTGTTTTTTTTAAATTTTTGCTTTCACATTTTATTTCATTAAATAATAGAAAAATGGAACAAATAGTCAAGGATATTAATGCCACTATATCATCTGTTAGAACCCATAGCAAGAATTTAAAGGAGTTGGAACTTAATAAAAAATATGTTGTGGTTGATTTAAAATCAGTCAAGACACGTTATGGGAGATCTGTATTAATGACTTTACATGATCCTATAGAAGATATTACTTTTAATTGTTTTAGTACGAAAAGAATTTCAAATTCTCTTACAGAGGAAGTCTTAGAAAAAATGAAAAATAATGAGAAACAGCTCTTTTTAATTTTTAAAGGAGAAATAAAACCATTTGCAAATTCTCAAATTACTAGTCCGTTAATAGAATTTATTTACGATCCATAGAATAAATTTTATTAAACAGGAATAATACCTACAAACATTTTTTTATTTTTAAGTTAAATTAGATACCTACTAAGATGAATGGATATAACAATAATTATTTTTTTAAATTTAAATATAAACTATAACTTTTGTACGATGTAACAATTTATGTATTTATTTCATAACTAATTTGCATTCATTTTATTCTTATCGTTTAAAATTTTTGCTTTCATATTTTATTTCATTAAGCGGATAATAGTACACAACATATTTTTTAAAATTCATATTTTCGTTACTATTCATCGGAATCGTTTCAAATGTTTATGAATGATATAGAATTATATAATCTAGGGCTGTGTGTATGCATATTTGAATAGGCCGAAAAATTAAAAAAAAAAATCGAAAAAAATGTGGAATTTTCCAAACCCATGTACGTGCACCTAGAAAATGTAATTCTATATACGGTGCTAAAATTCAAATCGTTTTACCTGCTGTCGTTTGCGTATAATATTTTTTTTAAATTCATGTCATTTGTTTTAATGCCACCATTTCATGGGTTAGTACAAAGCAAAAATTTAGAAAAAGAGTTGGAACTTAATAAAAAACATGTTGTCATCGATTTAAAATCAGTAACGTTAATCACTTTACAAAACTGTAGAAAACATTACTTATAATCGCTTTAGTATAATATTAGAGCAATGACAAAAAACTCTTTAATTTTTAAAGGGGAAATTATACCGTTTGAAAATTCTAAAATTACTAGTCCATTAATTTCTTTAGTATTCATAAAATAAATTTTATAAAACGGGATAATACAAGCATTTAAAATGGATAACTTTTAACTTAAAATAACTATTTCAAGTATTAACAAGTAGTTAGTTTAGTTTGCATTGAAGTTTAAATAAAATAGAGATGTCTAATAAGTTAAATCATTTTAATTCTAAATATAAAAGTAAATGATTAAAATTTTGGGATAGAACAATAAATATATTCTTTTAAATTTAAATATAAATTATAACTATGATACAGTTTATGTGAGTATTTATTTAATAACTACTCAATTTGCAGTAGTTTTTATTTTTTACTTGTTTTTTGAAATTTTTGCTTTCATATTTATTTCATTAAGTAACAGAAAACTAATAAATGGAATAAAATCATTCTGCATAAATCTGTAGAAAACATTACTTATAATTGCTTCAGTACAAAGAAAAATATCAAATTCTCTCGCGGAACAGGTAAAGATACTCTTTCATTTTTAAAGGGGAAATTAACCGTTTGAAAATTCTAAAATTACTAGCCCATGCATTGCTAGAATTTATTTTGAACTCATAAAATAATCTTTACTAAACATAATAAAGTATTTTTAATTTTTTTTTTAGTCACTAACATTAAATGTAACAAGTAATAAAATTGTTATAAATTGCATTAAATGGAGATGTCTAATATATAAGTTAGTAAAGGAATAAGATTTTTAAAAAAATATTAAAAAACAAATGACAAGAAACTTAATTTTTAAAGGGGAAATTAAACGTTTAAAAATTCTAAAATTACAGTAATAAAAATCATTAAATTATTATTAATGTCTTCTTAAAAAATATATAGCTTTCATCTTATGTGTAAATTCAGTAAATATCTAAATAATATTAAAATATCTCCATACCCTAATCTCAGCAAAAATCCTTGAATAAATAAAATGAACATTGTCTTTTACACATTAACTTAACACATCACATCACAAAGAACGTAAGGCAACTAATTCGTTATTCAACTTAAATTAACCCAAATTGAGACCTGCACTCAGGTAGAGAAAAAATATACCTGTTTATTTATGTATACCTACCCTTATAAATATTTTTCAAGTATATAGTAAAATTGTGTAGTGACTTTTGCTTTTTTCTTACTGAATTTACAGTTTTATTTTATAAAATAAATATTAAATATTTATTTAAAAGCAAAATGAACGGAAGATGTCAAGTAACTCCGGATCGTGTCTGCCATTTGAACAGATATTCTTGGACACCACCCCGGCTTGTGGAAATTGCGGCAAATGAAGCGAGCATTTATATACAGTTAAGTTATATTTATAACAAATTACCAAAATTTATTTTCGATATAGTATATGAACAATATAAAATGGCCTTAATCACTACGATAAATATGTGTGAAATGTTTTGAAAACCTTATTAAAATAAAATAATAATTAGTAATTTTGTACCCAAATTTTATACGTTTATGGCTTAAATATAATGAATAGGTATGTACGAAAATTATAAGTGTCTGCATAAATGTTAATTAAACTAATATCTATTTATGTAGTAGCTCTGTCTATAATAATAATAATAATAATAATAATAATATAATGTAAAAATAATAATAATTTTTAATTATTGTAACAATTATATTTAAATTAGATATAATCTACTAGCGAAAATATGTTATGTCAACATGTACATCATTTTTCTCATGAAATCTAACATATTGTATGTATTTCTCTCCGTATAAAATATCTTTTAGAATCTGGAGAAATGGAAGCTTTAAGTTGTAGCATTTGTTGTAAATCGTTCAGTCGATTAGACAATTTAAAACGTCACATATCTTCAATTCATAGTAATACTAGCTACGTGAAGAATATGATGTATAAATGTAGTGCATGTTCAATGCAAAGTACATATAAAAACAATGTAATTAGACATTTAAAACAAGCGCATGGTATAGAAGAATGTAAAGCAGTATTATCAAGCAATAAACAAATAAATAATGACGCTGTCAATCAAAGAAGTGAAAGCCCACCACCAAAGGAGAGGTCATCTTTAAGATTTTGTGAAACTTGCAATCTTGATGTAGCAACAGAAAAATTTTCTTCACATCAGAGAAGCTTGACCCACAAACAAAATTCATCTATAGAAATTGAACCAGGGGTTTATTTAATAAATTCTGCTTTTAAACGAAACATTGCGACTTATAGAATCAAATATGACATTCAGAATGATAGTACAATTATTACAGATATTTCACTATTCTTCTCAAAAATCAAGGAGAGAGTAATAAAACTAATTGTTATGGGTTTACAAAAAAATCCGTTAAAAATCAATTTCGAATTATTTGCTTGTTATGTTATTTCCACAAAGGAAGATAATGATGAACCTATTAAAAATGAAGTTAAATCGTTCAATAGCAAATATGAAATTGTCACAACTTCAACAAGTTTGGATGAAATCTACTCTCATTTTTATAATGTATTAAAAACCAAATCAGAAGAATTCGAGGTTAGTACATTTATCCTTTTTAAAAATATTGAATTAAATAATATTATTTTCTTTTATTACAGGAGCAAGATTCTGGTTGGTCTTTGCTAACACTACTTTTCCTTGAAGTCAATTTGCTGAAGTATAATCCTTTACATGCATCATCGTTTATATCGCTTCCACCTGACATTCAATGTAGAAAAGCAATTGTAAATGTCAAAAACTTCGACTCAATGTGTTTCAAGTGGGCTTGTTTAAGTGCACTACATCCAGCATTAAATAATCCAAACAGGATCGCTAATTATGAACCATATTCAAATGAACTGAATTTTGATGGTATACCGTTTCCCATGGAACTAAAAAATATTGTTAAATTTGAAAAACAAAATCAACATATTAGTATTAACGTTTTTGGTTTAGAGAAGAATCATATGAGTACTGGCAAAATAAATTATAATATTATAGGCCCTCTTTATCACACTAAAATGCGTAAGGAAAACCATGTAAATTTACTCTATTTAGAAGCAGAAAATAGCACCAATGGACATTTCTGCTGGATAAGAAACATGTCTAGATTAGTGGGATGTCAGGTAAATAAACATGGTCATGCCGTCTTTATTTGCGATGGTTGTTTAGTATTTTTTCGAAGAGAAAGTGACCTAGAGGATCATCTAAAAAGAAAAGATTGTGTCAAACTTTGTACTATTTTACCAAAGCCGGGAGAGCATTATCTACAGTTTAAGGATTTTCACAGATCTTTTCCCATACCCTTTACGATATACAGTGACTTTGAAGCAATTCTAAATCCTATCGAGAGCTGTGAATCAAATCCAGAGAAAAAGTATATAATGAGTAGTCAAATACATGAAGCATACAGTTTTGCATATTATGTAAAATGTCATTTTGACAACACCCTATCATATTTAAGAGAATACAGGGGTAAAAATTGCACATCTATTTACATAAAATGGTTGATAGATGATGTAAGACACATCTACAATAAATATTTTTCCAATGTAATTCCAATGAAACCACTTACTTCTGAGGAACTTGCAAAACATGAAGCAGCTACAACATGTTTTATTTGCAGAGAACCTTTCTCCAAAGCTATAGATGAATCAACTACTATCCAGAATAATAATGAACAACAATTAAACATGGTTAAAGTGCGAGATCATGACCACTTTACAGGTATGTTTCCGATTAACATTAATATCACGTTACTCACGTTGTTTTATTTTTTCAGGTTTATATAGAGGTCCAGCGCATATGAAATGTAATTTGAACTATCAAACACCCAACTTCATACCAGTGTTTCTGCATAATGGCAGTAATTATGATTTACACCTGCTCATGGAACAATTAGCTTTACAAATAAAATCACTTGATGTTATTCCATCAAATAAGGAGAAATATATTTCACTTTCTGCGAAAATATGCGTAAACGACAATTCGTTGAATATTGAAACCGATGACGACAATATGGTTGAAGCTGATGAAAGAAAAAAAAATGGAAAGAAGTATATAAGTTTACGATTTCTAGATTCCTACAGATTTATGGCAAGTAGTTTGGATAGCCTAGCAAAAAATTTGGAGACACACCAGTTTATTGAAACGCGGAAAGCATATCCAAATGATGAATTATTTGAATTAGTTACAAGAAAAGGTGTTTTTCCATATGAGTTTGTGGATTCCTATGAAAAATTGGAGACAACTCAAGAATTCCCTTCAAGAGAGCAATTTTATAGTAGTCTTACTGAGACGGGTATAGAAGAAACAGAATATGAACATGCTAAAAGAGTATGGAATACATTCAACTGTCAAAATTTAGCTGAATATTCCGATCTCTATCTGAAAACGGATGTTCTTCTTTTGACAGATATATTTGAAGCTTTTCGAAAACTGTGCATGGACTTATATGATCTAGATCCTTGTCATTTCTTTACTTTGCCCGGTCTGTCTTGGCAGGCGATGTTGAAGCATACAAAGGTTTGTTAATCATCGTTACAAAGTAGTAGTAAAACTAACATAGAGTTTTCTTCTTTCAGGTTAAATTGGAATTACTCACAGATTCAAACATGTTACATTTCATTAGAAAGTCGATTAGAGGTGGTATTGTGCAGTGCTCACATCGACATGCACAAGCCAATAATCAATATATGCCACAAAGAGATGAGAATGATTGTCTAAGTTACCTTTCTTATAAACCTGATGAAGACACTCAATATTTAATTTATTTAGACGCGAATAACTTATATGGTCTAGCATTATCACAATATCTACCTCATTCTGAATTCAAGTGGCTCACAGCAGAGGAAATAGAACATTTCGACATCGACACGCATTGCAGTAATCCTAATAGTGAGATAGGCTACATATTGGAAGTCGACATGGTATATCCTCCAGAACTACATGATCTACATGACGAATTCCCATTTTGTCCGGAAAATATTAGACCACCAGTTGAACGAAGTCGTCAAGTTAAGTTAATTCCAAATTTATTTGATAAGAATAATTATGTAATACATTATCGTAACCTTTATCAGGCTTTAAAGCACGGACTTCAGATCACAAAAATTCATAGAATTCTTTCATTTCAACAATCTGATTGGTTGAAAAAATACATTGATTTGAATACGAAGAAAAGACAAGAAGCTAAAAATCAATTTGAAAAAGATTGTTATAAATTGGCAAATAATGCAATTTTTGGTAAATGTATGGAAGCTGTAGATAAAAGAGTCAATGTAAAACTCATTACTAGATGGAAAGACTACAAGAATAGTAAAGGTGCTGAAACTTTAATTTCTTCACCAAGTTTTCATAGCATTTCTATTTTTAATGAAAACTTTATAGCGATTCAACTTAAACAAAAGAAAATAAATTTCAATAAACCCATTTACGTAGGGTATTGCGTACTTGATATTTCTAAAACTATCATGTATTCTTTCCATTATGATTTTATTAAAAAGACATATGGTAATGAAAATGCTAAGCTTTTATATACCGATACCGATTCACTGGTGTATAGTATAAAAACAGACGATATTTATGCTGATATCAAAAGAAATCTTGACAAATTTGACACGTCTAATTATGATTTAAATAATCCATATGGAATTCCCCTGGTTAATAAGTCTGCATTGGGCGTTTTTAAAGATGAGAATGCAGGAAAAATAATGCTTGAATTTGTAGGACTTCGGGCAAAATTATACGATTTTGTTGTAGGACATAATAGTGTAATAAAAAAGGCGAAAGGTGTAAAAAAATGTGTTACAAAAAGGCTGAAGCATGAAGCATATAAAAATTGTTTATTTAATAAAAAAGTTTTACTATGTAAACAAAGTATATTTCGATCTATTAAACATATAATTCACACTCAAATAATAAACAAAGTAGCACTTTCCTGCCAAGATGATAAGAGATATATTTTACCAGATGGAGTTAGCACTTTAGCCTGGGGCAACTATAGAATAAAAAATGTAATTGTATAACTACATTATCGCTAGTGAATTATAAAATTTAATAGTATAGTTTGAATGTTAACTGTAAAGGAGGCAAACTAAAAAAAAATTCCAATCTGAAAATAATGATATAGGTACTATATATATTTCCTTTTATAATGCATTGTATTTTAATGCTTTCATTTCTTTGTTGGAAATATTTAGTTGACTTTTTCAACAGTACCTATAATAGATCCATTAGCTCAATGGGAGAGCGTTGCACCTAACACTGCGAGAGTTGAGGGTTCGATTCCCTCATGGGTCAGATTTTTTTAAATTTGTGATCATAGGAATTATTTTAAAGATTGGCACAAACAACTTGTTGAAGATGCTTAGTTGGCTTCTTTTCCCTTAAATGCATAATTGTAATTGGACTGTAATTAATATAATTGTAAGTATTATCACTAAAATTTTTTGTGAATAAAATTATTATATTTTTTTAATTTTTAATAAGTAAAGTATATAAAATAAATATATATACAAAAAAAAATTAAACATTTATTTTTCCTATAAAATAATACAAGTGCTAATAAACAATATTTTGTATTAAACAATATCATCTTCATTTAACCATGAGTTGTATTTATCAGAAAATCCTAACCATTTTACATATGCCTTGCTGCTACCAGTCGGTTGTTGACGACGACGATGACGTAGAACTTTTTCTACTAGATAAGTGTCTGGATGTTTTAGTCTTTTGCAATTCTGCTTCATAAAAGCAGCCCTTGATTGGAGCTCCTTCCATGTCTTTTAAAAGATAAGTAGGAGGACTTGTTACAATTACTTTATCCACCTTAAAAAGTTCAGTGCTCCAACTAGCAGTGAATCCTCTATCAAATACACCTTTATAGATGCTGATGCGTACCACATCTCCCACGCGGAATTTGAACTTTGAAGGAGCAATTTTGTGACTGGTTAATTTCAATGCTGCTATTTGTGTATGAGGTCCAACGTCGACAGGTCTCATTTTTATTGTTTTATGCAATGTGTTGTTATACCTTTTCACAACATCTGCTAGTACATCAAGCCATTTGTGACTACCCCTTAAAGAAAATTCTTTATACAAATAGTTTTTTAGAGTTCTAATAACACGCTCTACAATAGCTGCCTTCTTTGTACTATACGTTGAGTAATGATTGATGTTGTGAAGTTTCATCAATGCACTGAAAGGTTTGTTATAAAACTCGCTGCCTTGATCACTTTGTATATTTTTCGGAATGTAGTTAGCTTCTTGAATAATATCGCTTATGGCACTGACAACCTCTACTGCAGTTTTACTCTTAATTGCTCGAGTCCACACATACTTTGAGTAGCAATCTATTACCACAAGAATATAGCGAAAACCTCTGTTTTCCTTAGCATACGGTTGCATTTCTGCTAAATCAATTTGCCACAAATCGCCATAACCCTTGATTATGGTTTTTCTTCGAGGAAAATTACGTCGAGCAGGTTTATGTAGTTCTTCAACAATTTGTCGTTTAATATCGCTAATTATCATGACCAATATTGTTCTATGCTTCAATTTCCGGTAATAACATAGAAGGAATTGCTAATCTTTATTGAACTGAATGGTGATGGACAGATGTGTATCTATTTTGTTTCTAATGTTTTAAATTTCCTTAGAAAATTATCTTCAATTTTCTTTATTTCATTAAACAACGTATCTTCAATTTTCTTTATTTCCATGTGCACTGTATCTTGATTCTTCGACATAAGGCTTTTTACTACTTTAATTTCACCATCTACATGACTATATATAGTGTTTACAATCAATGAAGAGGACTGTTGAACAGCTGCTTCAATTGACTTAACCGATTTTTTAACGCAATTACTCACATAGTTCTGAGTAGCTGCATCGCTTTCATTTATAGGTTCACCAACTTTCGTTAAACGTTTACTTTTCATATCATAATTTCCCACGCTGTCAAGTTTAAAGCCTATACCTGCAGGTCCACGAGGTCCTACCGTTGAATCATTCCAACCCCTTTTTCTACACCGTCCGAATTTGTCAATGGTGTTGACACTAGACATTTTAAAATACAACTGATACTTGGAAAGATATTGTTCTAGTTTATAACGCCTTCTTCTTTCAACTCTTCAAGGATGGATATTATTTCATTGTCATGACCAGTATGACCAGCCATCTTTGAACCCCATAGTAAACGAAGACGATCCACTAGCTCTATTGGTCTATTCCAATACACATATTGAAATGAGCGATTATTACTGAAAAGTTTTCTTGACCCTAAACCAAGTCCTCTACCGTTACGTTTGGATTTTCCTCTAGTTCTTCTACTTAAGGGAGTATCTAAAACAGTAGCAGCAGCATCAGCAGCACTTTCACCTTTAGGGATATCATATTGATGTCGTCGTTGCATTAGCGGTCTTATAATTTCAACAAACTTTTTAAGAGTAGAACCATTTAATTCATTTTGTGAATCATAATTCTTAAAGGGTGCATTTGTTAAATGAAGAATTTCACCATATGTATGAGCATCTACATCTCTAGTAGCTGCTTTGAAAAAACCAGTCGGCCTCTTCAAAAAAATGAGATCATAAAGTTCTTTACTAGCATTATACTTTGCAAGCTCTCTGTTTCCTCTCCAAATTTCGATTTTGTCACCTAAGAAACGTATTTCGGCATTACCCATTAGAGTCGTAGTGCCATCAGTCGGATCTATGCGGACTCCATACTTTGTATCATACTTGTCTTTTCCTTTATCTATCTTTAAATTTTTCACGTGTGTAGTATACAGATAATGAGAAGGTCCACTGAAGCTTGGAGAAGATGCCATGGAAGATGGTGATGTTGGTGGTGGTGTTTCCATTACAATGCTCATCGTTTTATTATCGTCATAATCTTCATCATCACCGCTATCGAGGTCTTCGTCATCTTCTTTACTCATCTTTGACGCTGCTGATTTAGACTTTCCACTACTAGCACTGATACTTCTATTTCTTGCCAAAGGTAGTGACGTCAACGGATTAGTGGTTGACTTCTTTACTGCTTCTGCGGTCAAGTCCGATAAATGTTTTAAAGGCTTTGTTATAGGCTCATAAATCTTTTCAAGTGCTAATTCATTTTTACTCTGACTATGTTTTAGAGAATCGAATTTTTTTCGAACTGCTTCAGTTGCATCAATCAGCTTACGTTTTAAAACCATCTCACTACTTATATTTTTTTCTTCACCAGTAACATTATGCGACATTTTCACTGTTGTCATAGTTGTAGTCTCATTGATGTCTAATGAACAATTGACATTACAATGAGGAAAACTTAGGGATATATATGAGTATCAAAGCCTTTGCGGTATCGTCCTTCGTGTACCTCTCTATCTTTGTCAATCGCCATAAAGCCATATTTATTTCCCCAACATTTCGAACACATTTCTTGAAATTGTGGAAATGTTACATCAGGAGCGACATGATCGGAAAAAATATGACGAAGATTTGTCTCATCCTGCTTAAATATAATGATGAAATTGGCATTGTCACGTACCAATTGTTTAGGTGCTCTAGTATATGTCTGAGTGAGATAGAAACAATCCACATTACTGTGACGTCCCATACTAAAGAATGATCTAATAACGTTTTGCTTTTCACACACTACATCGTCAAAAACGAAAACGGAGTTTGGTTTTGCTTCTGCAGGTTCCATTATGTTGACATTACTATCGTAAGCGTAAAATCCTAATCCTTTAATTGGCTCCAATATATTACGAAGATATTCATATTTTGGTTGGAATAATGACTTTGAGTAAAGGTATACGTTGGCAAATCGTAGTCCATGGGGATTAACAAGCATCGAAATCATAACATTAGTTTTCCCACAATTTGAAGGTCCAACTATGAGACAGCGAACAGTTGACGGCAAAAACGGTCCATGTCTTCTGAATGATTCGTCTTCATCATTGCCACTAGAACTTTTGAAATGATCATCTAAGTTGTCAATGGTAAACTTTTGTTTCTGCTTCACAATGCGCATTCTGTAACGTTTAGATGATATATAAACATAGACAACTGTTTACAGGTTTATTTAAATGTTGATCGTCGAAGTAGATACTCGTCGCAGTAGTCGCGTTTCGCCTCGTAAATTAAAAAAAAGCTGTAGTGGTGGAGGGATTATCAATTCGTTGATAAACAAGCTTCCGCTCGAACTTCATCTACCTGGAGGCTATCAGTTTTGTGGGCCAGGTACTAAACTAGAGAAACGCCTTGCAAGAGGGGATCAAGGCATTAACCGTCTCGATACCGCATGTCGTGCCCATGACATTGCCTATATAAGTGAGGATTTAGCGACAAGACATAAGGCCGACTACGAACTTGAACAAAGGGCTTGGGAACGAGTCAGGTCCAAAGACGCTAAAATTGGCGAAAAGGCAGCTGCTTGGCTGGTTGCCAATATCATGAAAGGAAAACGTCGTGTTGGCATGGGTTGTCAAGAGAAGTTGCAAAATGTTGATAAGAAACAAAAAAGGAAAATCAGACGGAAACAAGATACTGTTAAAGGAAGAAGACGAGGGGAGAAAAAGGTAACATTTGGATCAGGAATTGTGTATCGAGTCCGTCAAGAGCTGAATAAACGTAAGCAAATGTTGAAAAATAATCCTTTAAAGGCAGCCGAAATTGCCTTGCGAGTAGCACGACATTCTGTAAAGATGACAGGTGGAAAACAACGAATCCGTCTGCCACGTGTCATACCAATTCCAAAGGTGGGTGGTATTCTACCTCTACTGCCAATATTTGCTGGACTTTCAGCATTGGGAATTTTAACAGGTGGAGCAGCTGCTGTAGCCAAAGCTGTTCAAGAAGCGAAAATTGGACGACAACAACTGACCGAGGCAAATCGTCACAACAAGACAATGGAAGCGATTGCACTGACTAGAAGTGGTAAGGGATTACGTTTGAAACCATATCGCACAGGTCTCGGACTCTACCTTAGACCTCCACTGCATATAAATTCGAACTCAAAAAACTTTTAGATGTCCCGCTTCCTCGAAGACCACTCACCGACGAAGACATTCAACGATTTGCTGTACTCCTTCAATTGTCAAATTTTCGAGGTGTGTATATGCGGGACAAACTGCCCAGAGATGGACCATGGCAAAAGGAGAGTGCTGTAATTAACCTAGATAGTACACGTGGAACAGGCACGCATTGGGTAGCGTATAGAAAAGATGGCGGTTCAGTAAATTACTATGACAGTTTTGGCGATTTATCCCCTCCTTTGGAGCTAGTACAATATCTGTATAAGGGAGCTACACCGGCCAGAGCAATCACCTATAACTACGATCGTGAACAAGATTTCAATACAGTGTGGTGTGGGCATTTGTGTCTAAAGTTTCTTTCAAAGTTTAAGTGAGAGCCAGAAGAACGAAGATGTCAAGCAGTGATATAAAGACGACTCCGCAAATTGATCGAGAAGAAATTAAACAAATGGGTAAATCACTGATTGCTTTTTCTAGACTGCACAGCTTGTTGAAGATGAGCAAACAACAACTTGCAAATATGCCTAAAGAAGTCATGATTGCTTGTGCTCCATATGAGATTGCTCAAGTCTGGGATAAATTGCCGGAACATCTTCAGAATGATATCGACATACTAAAGTATCAATATTGTACAGATCATGACGATATTGGCAGTGGCGGCGGTACTGATGTCAATGATGGTCCATCAAGTCGAAGAATATTTTGCTGCTACTGCAAGGTGAACGATATAAATGTCGCTTCTGAAAACAAAGTAGACATTTCACCATCGCTGTCGTCATCATTAGCACGGAAAAGGAGACGACTTAACCCTTTAAGTTGTTGTTGTAAACATTGATAAAGTGTTGTGTGACCAATCCAAGACAATTCATAATTGACTCAATCATGTCCCGAACGTTTACTCTAACAGAAAAACGGTTTAGCGTGTTAAGTGCCGACTTTTATCCACCGATTGAATTGGACAGTAGGCGTCGTTATGGATTAGGATTAATTGCTTTCTATTCTTTCAACTCCATATTAAATGTTGATGGGAAAAATAATATATTTGTATACAGAAATACACCTGAACAAGCCGTTCCGACAGTGCTACTGATACAACCAGGTGCATATGAAATTGAAGAAATTCACAAGGAAATACAGCGTAACATGTTGATTGAAGAACGTGCCAAGCAAAAGACTGCTGGAAATAGCGAAGAACCCAAGCAACTGTTCTCTCTACGTGCCAACAATAATACACTAAAGTGTGAAATGCTATCAAAATATGAGATTGATTTTACGCTGGAAAATACTTTAGCTGACCTACTAGGATTTGAACACAAACGATTTGCTGCCAATAAAATCCACGCTTCAACACTGCCAGTTAATATTATGAAAACTCGAATCATACGCGTAGATTGCAACATTACTTCGGGTGCTTACATAAATGGTGAAGAGGCGCATACGCTCTATGAATTCGACATAGACGTTGAGCCTGGCTATAAACTTTCTAGAGAGCCTGGAAATATCACTTATATGCCTGTAAAACCGGACGGAGGTCAGTTTATCCACAACATTACTCTACGCATTTTGGATGATAACGGTGAATTAATCGACTTTCGAGGTGAAAAAATCATTGTAAGGCTCGAGTTGAAAGAATTATCATAAAAATAATTGTCATTATGGGCTTCATCTATAACCGTCAATTCATTCATCCCTACTACAACCACTACGACAATCACAATTACCTTAGACGACAACATTCAAGTGAAGCAAATATCGACTCTTATAAAATAAGAAGTTCGTCCGATAAATACTTTAGTCGTTCTGCAAAGCCATTAGTGTCGACAGTGAATCAGCAACTCTCACCTGAAGACTATAAATTTATTAAATCGCTTGTTGATTACTATTTCCCCAAACAATAGATAACGACAACCACGGCGAAAATGGCGCTGGCTTTTTCAACTGCAAGTGAAAAATGTGACGTGTTTGATGATCCAATTTTTGACAACTCTATTGTAAGTCTACATGAACATACTTACAAACCATACGGATCGCCGACATATAGGAACTCGGACGAAATACGCATTCCAGTTCATTTTCAAGATTTAATACTCGACATTTCTGAGAGCTACATATACATCGAGGGGAAGTTTACACCTGCCGAAGCCGCTAAGAAATGCTATTTGGCTAATAATGCATTTGCCTTTCTCTTCGATGAAATCCGCTATGAGCTGGGTGGTGAGCAGGTGGCAATAGTTCGTAAACCAGGTATAACCTCTGCAATGAAAACTATGCTTTCCTTTGGAGGCAGTCAAAATTCCGTATTATTAACACATGGCTGGGGACTTGCCGAGGATAAACAAGATATATTGGACAAAAATAGTCACGTCTTCAGCGGCCGACTACCTCTTAAATATATCATGGGTTTTGCTGAAGACTACACAAAAGGGATTATCAATGTAAAGCAGGAGCTAATATTAATTATTGCTCGATCGTTCAAGAACTGCTATATGGGTGAAGTAGATGCTAGTCTAGAAATTAACAAAATTGAATGGAAAATTCGACACGTTGTACCCGAAGATAGATTGAAACTGAAGTTATTGTCTCGCATAAACAAATCCTCTTCGATTGCTGCTGCACGCGTTAAAATAGCTTATCGTAAGTGGGACCTGTATGAGTTGCCCACTTTGCGAGAAACATCAGCGGATATTTGGGCCATAAAAACAAGTACTAGTTTAGAAAGGCCTCGTTATATCATTGTAGGCTTTCAAAGTACTGCAAATTCAGATAACAGTGCACAAGATGCAACGGCCTTCCTTAATGCCAATGTCAGCGATATTCGTCTCTACCTAAACTCAAACGTTTATCCATATGAGAGGTGGAATTTGGATTTCTCTAAAAAGCTATTCGGTCCAGCTTACTATGCCTACATTAACTTCCAACGTAGTTATTACAGTAAGGAAATGAGTGAGCCAATGCTAAGTTATGGAGATTTTATGAATAATCCTCTATTTGTCATTGACTGCTCTCATCAATCGGAGGCCGTTAAATCAACCACTGTCGACATTAAGTTGGAGTTTGAAACTAGGAAGAATAAGTTTCCTTCTAACGTTAAGGTCTTTGCACTAATTTTACATGATGCATTGATAAATTACAGCGCTTTAGATGGTTCCGTTTATTTAAGATAAAAATTATATATCACTTTAATAATTCTTATTGTCAAGTTATACTAACTTTATTTACATGCTAGATTCTTAATTATGTAGTGCTATCTATAAATTTAGCTTTGTACTGAATAGGCAATAAATTAAATGTAATAACAATAAATATGACTTTTATTTCCATCTTAATGCCTACATGTATTTTAAGTAAATTGTTTTATTACAAATCCAGTCTAACAAGAATTAACAAGTCTCTAACTGTAAACATTTTAAAAAGCCAAATGTTTCTCCCACTTTTCCATCGAAATCATATATACTGATGAAATTAGGTAAGTCTAAAGTTAGTTGACAAGAACGTTTACAAAATGTGGATGGCATATACTGAAGCCAGCGATGATAGTCAGAGTGAAGTTGTTGCCTTAAAAAGTGCAGTCATTAAACTACAACGTACATTGTACCGACTGGCATTTGACGCAGATCACGAAGCGGTGTATGGTATGGAGCGACTTTATTCTATATCAGAATGCAGAAATCTTGCTGAAACTTATAATCGTGGATACAACACTTGTGACAGATATTTAACCAGTAAAATTAATATCGATGAACTAATACGCAGATTACAGACACTGCATTTAACTCGCTTTATTTTCGATCTCGAAGACTTTCTTCCATCACATCTACAAAAACATTTAGCTAGAATAATCAATGACGAAAACTATGATAGTGAAGGGGAGGAGGGCGTGGAGGGAGAAGAGGAGGATGACGTAGATGCAGTTCTGAGAGCAGTTCCAGAGGAGGGGCAAGAAGATGGTAAACTGAAGCCCAGTCAATAGCATTTATATTTTATAGTTATTTGTTCTTTAGTTGTATTAATTAAATCCTAAATAAAACACATTACCATGTTAACGATTTCTTTCATTATAATTTATAATAACAGCAAAAGTCGGCTCACAACAAATATCTGGCAAAAAATTATTTAAAACCAGTATGATACGTACATGACAGAAATAATTAATCTATTTCAACATACGGAGCAAAAATCCCATTCAATAACGTACACCGAGTCAACCTACTACCGTGACGTAACCATCTGTGACGTCAGAGATGAGGATGAGGTGCCAGAATCGGCCAAAACCCTCTACTCGCTTTATATGCCAAATGCTTTTTATAATTGAAGCAAAATCTACAAGGACAAAGTCAACTAAAATTGCTGCTGATGATGGCTTTTTATACGTTTTTCCAGATGTTGAAGATGTATATACATTCCCATTTACGTCAGTTATTGGTGCAGTTGAGGCCCCAAAAATAGAAAGAAGAGGTGTTATGAGATTTTTGTTAAACAGTAAACTTTTGTAGCGATATTTATATTAAAAATATGTTTTTTTTAATTTTAAGTCAAATTTATATTTCAGTTTTGTAATAAATCGTTGAAAAAAAGCTTACTTTTTCATTTTTGTTGTTTGTTTTAACTAACGAATTAGTACCACTAGAAGGAGCTTGCCTATCGTAGTATGTCTTTTAACTGTAGGCATACATCTAAAAAGAGAAACTGCAATTAAAAAAAGACAGACAATACATAGAGACACAATGACATAGGCGGGTTATTAAAAAAGGGTGACATTTAAAGAAAATAGAAAGATATCACAATCCTTTAAAATAGTCGTCTTCTAACAATAAAATGAAAAGGCACCATTACCATCTTGTCTATTTATTAACTATTCCTCTTCATAAATTATCTTTATATGAAAAATCACCTTATTTCTCAGGCATTAAAGTTTATAATAAAATTCCGACCTACATTCTAAATGCTAATAATTTTAGTCATTTTAAACTATTGCTCAGACATTACCTAATTGAAAAATGTGTTTATAATGTTAATGAGTTTGTGTAATCTTGATGTGCCTGATGACGTTGTTTATCTAATTTTTATTTTCTTATCTATTTTTTTATCTTATTGTGTATATTATATTATTGTATTGTATTTTAATATTTAAGTGTATGAAAAGCATATTAAATGTATATGTAGTTAGCAAAACAACTTTCGCGAATCGGTTCGGTAAAAGCTTAAAATTTGCCGATTTTTTGCCGTTAATTAGTTGTGAAAGAATCAATTTTGTCGCTCTTTTTTTAAAAAAAAAACCGGGGTGTTTTGCTAAGTAAATATTACTTAGCGAAACACCCATTAAAAAATATATATTTTTTAATAATTCAATGATCTGAATTTGCCGTCTTTTTGCCGTTAATTAGTTGTGAAAGAATCAATTTTGTCGCTCTTTTCTTTTTTTAAATAACGGGGTATTTTGCTAAGTAAATATTTAGTTAGCGAAACACCCATTAAAAAAAATATTTTTTTTAATAATTTAATGATCTGAATTTGCCGTCTTTTTAGAATAGAATAGAATAGAATAGAATAGAATAGAATAGAATAGAATAGAATAGAATAGAATAGAATAGAATAGAATAGAATAGAATTTTATTTAGCAAAAGCTATTTACATACAATTAATAAATAATTACTTATTTGATAGTGCTCTAGAGTCTCTGTATAACTTAGTAACATTTTTACCAAATACTTTTACATTAGCAGAATTTTTAATTTCAGTAGGCAAGGCATTGTACAACCTTAAACCATCACTAAAAAGTGACTTTTTTAAAAACGATAGTTTGGTAAGATCTATACTATAATTTTCAGCAGACCTCACGGGATAATTGTGCAATTCCGATCGTTTAATTAAAAATAATCTAAGATAGTTAGGTACAAGATTTTTGTCAATTTTATAGATTAAAACCAAATTTGCTTTTTCAATGCTTTGCTCCACTGAAATCCAACCTAATTGATCCAACATATCTTTAATAGACGTACACCGATCACAATTTAATATAACACGTATTCCTTTGTTATGCAACAGCTGTAATCTGTTAATGTCTGATTTGCTACATGAAAACAACAATGAAAAACAATAATTAAAATGTGGATAAATTATGGTATTGTATATAATTAATTTTGACCATTTTGTTAAATCATTTGATATTCTGCGCAAGAATGATATCTTTTTGCCAATTTTTTTACATAAGTAATCCACATGTTGTGCAAACGTTAGCTGGGGATCTAAAATGATTCCTAAGTATTTGATTTGTTTGACAAAGTCAATGTTTGTGCTATTAATTTGTAGAACATGTCCATTACTTAAATATTTTTGGCAATTTACTTTAGTCCCAAGAACCATACATTTAGTTTTATCACTATTTAGTTTTAATTTATTTACACATAACCATCTATATAATATACAAAGCTCATTATTCATTATGTTCGTCATTTCTGCATGATTTTTTCCAGAAACAGAAATTAATGTATCGTCCGCAAAAAGATTCACATATGAATTCTTTAAAACATAATTTATGTCATTCACATATATAATAAATAAGAGCGGTCCCAAAACACTACCCTGGGGCACTCCATATAAATTTTACTAGATGTCTTATTTTTTATTTTAGTTTTATGGTACCTGTCTGCCAAATAATTTTCAATCCACTTTAAAGCTGCCCTCGTTACACCATACTCACTTAATTTTCTAATTAACCTAGATCTATCAATAGTTTCAAACGCTCGCTTTAAGTCTACGAACACGCTTAAAACTACACTACCATCATTCATCTCTTTTCTCCAGTTTGCACACACCAATTGAAGACTTGTTTCACACGAATGTCTTTGTCTAAATCCTGATTGAGCATTGCATAAAAGTTTGTTTTTTTCAAAGTAGTCTCTCAATTGTTCAGTCACCACAATTTCTAATATTTTATCTACTATGAGAACTAAATTTATTGGTCTATATTCACTTGCCTGATTTGGATTTTGAACTTTTGGAACTGGCACTATAACACTTATTTTCAGACTAGTTGGTATTTGTCCGGTTTTCAAAGAAGTGTTTATTAAATTTAACAGAGGATATCCGACACTATCAAATATTTCTTTTAACAATTTTACGTTTAACAAATCATCAGCTGTAGATTTATTATTTAAACTAAAAATAATGTTCCTTAATTTATTCAAACTTATTGTCTTAAATTCAAATAACTGTGTTGTTTCTGTAACTTCATTTTGTATCTCTTCGTCTTCAGGTATATCATCAATACTATTTGCAATGCGCTCAATACTATCCGCATAAAAGTTGTTAAAATTTTCTTCGATTTGCCCCGTGTCAGCTTCAAAAACCACGTTATTTATTTCTAAATCAGTATTTTTATTATTTCCCAACAAAGTTTTTATTGTCTGCCACATCTTCTTACTGTCTCCCTTATGCATATCTATTGTTTTCTCAAAATAAATTTTCTTTTCCTGTGATTATTTCTGTGACTTTGTTTCTTTTTTGTTTGTAATCTATCCAATCTTCGTTAATTTTTGACAACTGATATTTAGTATACGCCTTATCACGTTCCTTTTGAGCACACTTTATTTTACCGTTATACCAATTTTTACTTTTGTACACTATTTTATTTTCCACGGGAAATTTTATTTACTGATGATGAAATGTTATGAATAAAATTGTCATACAATATATCCAAATCAGTACAATCATACTGCCAGTTTTTACCAATTAAATCAATTTTAATTTTGTTAATGTTTTCTTTATTAAAATTTCTTAAACACATACTTTCTATATTATTTCTTACACAAATATTCAAGTTTGTACCAATTATCAGATGATCTGAAATGTTGGGATATATCAATGGTAATGGTTCTAAATCATACATATTGGTTATAATAAGATCTATCATTGTAGATGAGGTATTTGTAATCCTGGTGTCATGATTCATTATTTGTTTGTAGCCAGAATCTTGAATCATATTGTTCAGTTTTTTTGTGTTATAATTTTTCGTATCATTAAAATTTATGTTAAAATCTCCCATTATCAAAACTTTATTTTTACATATGTCTTCATTTTCAATTTTTTGCCCAAAAAAATTTATTATTATTATAGTTGCCATTTGGCGAACGGTAAATTGCTCCCACTACAAATAATTGATTGTTTATCTGAAGTTTTATAAACAATGACCAGTACTCTAACGTAGCAACATTGCAAATTATACTACTGTTTACATTTTTTTTAACATAAATAATGACTCCCCCCGTATGTCTGCTATGAGATAAACAAGAGATACATTTGTAACCTGGAATCATTAGTTCAACCTCTTCTATATCTTGGGTGATATGCGTTTCAGTTACACAAACAACCAATGGCTCTTCTTTCAGTACCAGTTGGTATAATTCAGGCATATGTGTCGTTTGCCCCTGAATATTTATGCACAGGCACGTACTATTAGAGCATTTTTTGTTATTTAATTGCTACGACTGATATTCTATTTTAGATTTGGCTTGTTCGAGAGCTCTTAAATAAGATTTACAATTTTTGTCAAAAACAGTATGATTAAATGTTATATTTGGCACCTTTATTACTTCACTTGCATATTTGCAATTTGTGCATTCAATTTTATCAACAGGACATTCGCTATTACTTGAATGATTTTCATTACATAGCGGACATATACTTTTTTCTTGCCGGCATTTTTGCCGTTAATTAGTTGTGAAAGAATCAATTTTGTCGCTCTTTTTTTTAAAAAAAAAAAAACGGGATATTTTGCTAAGTAAATATTTAGTTATCGAAACAGCCATTAAATTTTTTTTTTTTTAATAATTCAATGGTCTGAATTTGCAGTTTTTTGCCGTAAACGAATAGTCAGTGGCTACTTTTTCTTTTTGGTTGGGCGACACCTGGCAGAGGAATTTGGAGGGTGGGCAACAAAAAAGATGTGCACACGGGGCAAGAGCTGCAGGGGTGCGGAAGCCTCCGTGAAGCGCCGCAGGCGAAAATTTTTCAAGATCATTGTGTTTTACAAGTACCTCAAAAATTGTATCAAACTTAATATTAATTTAAATATTTTCAAGATTGCCTTGTTTTTTCCCACTTTCATTTTACTTGCAATAGTTCAGTTAAAATTTTTGAAATCCGTGGAAAAATTCTGTTACGTTTGTTAATTGTCATACGATACGAATCGACACGGTCCGGCTCGCTAGGAAAATCAGTGCCTCGCGCGCCATTCCCAGCTAATTAATAAGTACCTACCTATAAATTACAAATTGCGAAAAAAATCTCTTTTTTGGATGGGCTGTGGGCTGTTCATGTGCTCCTATGCTCCTATACACAAGCCGCCGCTGTCTTACACAGATTTTTGTATAATTTAGATATTTTGGATTTGTGAAATTTATACTTAAATTCCAAAGAAGTAAAATTTGTTATAACAATATTAAAATAGTAATTATTAGCTTTGTTCAAAAACCCTACACTAGCTGCACTAGTGCAAAATTTTTACACTGGATCCATTATTCTGTGTTCACAAACTCTAGTGTAGATGCGAGTGTAGATGTCATCTGGCATATGTCGAGGGGTTAATCGCTGTGAAATATGGTGTACATGTAGCTTGAAGTACCTATGAAATACCCTCGGAAATACCTTGAAATACTTGAAGTACTTGTGAAATACCTGAAATACTTGTGAAGTACCTGAAATACTTGTGAAATACCTGAAATACTTGTGAAATACCTGAAATACTTGAAATCTTTATGAAATATACCTGAAATAATAGTGAAATACTTATGAAATACCTGAAATATTACTGAAATACATTTGAAATACTTGAAGTATTAGTGAAGTATTTATCAATTATGTATTTTAAATAATAATACAATGGATTTGAACATATTAGCTTTGTTCAAACACTATTACACTAGTGTAGTGCAGTGGCACATAGTGTAGTGTAGTGTAAGTTTATTTTGCTGTGACACTACACCAGTGTAGTGCAGTTTGTAAAAAGTGTAAATTGTCTGCATAAAATTGGTTTCTGAACACAGTTCAAATTTAACCTTACTTTTATATTTTGATCATGGTGATCCCGTTGTGCTTATTTTTTTTGAAGCATTAAAGTAAATTGGTACTAAAACAGATAACATATATCTAGTGGAGAGATTAGTTTTGCCAGATTTGGTATCATCTGATGATGATTCTGATGACTCTCCAAATGAAGACCGTTTATACAGCAAAAAACGTTTACTATTAAGTATTTGTACAACACCATTGACACCTCAAGTAAGCATAATCTTATTTTTCCGTATTTCTTGTTCTCAAATCTCCACATTCTACACTACACTTTTGCACTACATTTCAATTTCGTGTAAAAGTGTTACACATTTCTGCACTACACTGGAATATTTGAACGCCAAATATTTTTGACATATGCCAGATGACATCTACACTAGAGTTTGTGAACACAGAATAATGGATCCAGTGTAAAAATTTTGCACTAGTGCAGCTAGTGTAGGGTTTTTGAACAAAGCTATTATGTCATTTTTGTGTACAGTCCATTCACATTTAAAAAAAATAAAGGGTGGCTTTGATTTTTCGTGACATTTCACTCTATATAATAGATTGACAACATAAAATATTTTAAGGTTAGGTATTTTGTCAGCTCTATGTCGAATTTCAATTGCTGTGTGTCAAATTTAAATTGCAGCATTGTAAAATTTTATTAGGTGTATTCTTTTCACACATAATTTTGGGTCATTTTGAGAAATCTTGTAATTTTTACAGTAATTATTTCAATAATCGAATGCACTCATTTCTATAATTATTTCTAATGTGATTGTGACATTTGTGACATGGATGACACATGACGAATTATATTTTGTCAAAGTTATTAGTGAAATTATTTAAATAATAATGCCCAAAATAGTTTCGGCAGACAAAAAACTTAGCATTTTGAAATGTTATAAGCATTATAGACACGACAGGCCAGACTTGAACAATGATGCTATTGTAAATAAACTGGTGGACATTTTCAGTGTAAGTACAATGAATCTATTTTTAATAAATCATTTTGTTTGGAATGTTATTTTAATTTTTAGGTAGGAAGATTAGTTATATGCGGGATAATACGGGATAAGACAGGGGCCATGCAGGGGGCGGCGGTGTCTATTAGGAAAAAAACTGAAAAATGGAATTATTTTTTTAAAAGGGATCTGGTCGAAATTATCAGTGGATATAATGAAAGAAATCAATTTTTTACTTTGGATAATTTGTTAGAAGCTGCGCGAAATTTAATAGATTATAGGGGAGGGAGAACTACATTAAATAAAATTTTAAAATCAATAGGGCTTAAATACAAAATTGCGAATGATAGGAAAATTCTGTGTGAACAGAAACACATCAAAACTTTAAAAATCATATTTTGTCGTAAATTTCTTCAATTTCAAAATTCAAGTGAAAATTACATGTTCGTGTACCTGGACGAAACTTGGATTTATCAGAACGGGTCTCCAATTCGTCGCTGGGTACGACACAGATTTAAAATTTAGTCCGTCTAAAGTTAAAAATGAGGGGAGACGTTATACAATTTTGCATGCGGGGTGTGAACTTGGGTGGTTGGGAGGGTGTGATTTCCTTTTAAATTCTAAAAACAATGACAGAGACAAAACTATGACCGGAGACCTTTTTCAAAAATGGATAAAAGACCAACTAATTCCTGCATTGGCACAGCTTAAATGTAAATGTGTGGTGGTGATTGATAATGCTCCTTACCATTCCATGCTATTGGATAAGCCACCAACATTTGCTTCTAAGAAATGTGAAATGCAAAAATGGTTGACTGACAGAACTCAAAAAGACTATCAAAATCTAAATAAAAAGCAACTTTGGGAGGTAATAAAACCCTTTCGGCGTGACTGTAACAAGACTTACGTAGTTGACGAACTATTGAGACAGCAAGGACATGAAGTCCTTCGTTTACCAGTTCAACCCAATTGAAATGACAAGGCACGTAACGAAGGACTATTATAACAAACACATAAATCTCCAGTCTTCTTCTATGAAGCAGACTGAAGATTTATGGCTTGAGTCCTTGCGTCAATGTACTGCTCAGACATAGAAAAATTTTTGTGTGCATTGTGAAAATCTAGTGAGGGAGGAATGGGTACGGGAAATGGGACAAACATCTTTTGAAGATATGCCTTCTTTTATTATTTCACTAGCAGAATCTGACTCGGATTCAAACGAAGAAGAAGAATCAGACTCTGATAGTTAAATGGTGAAAGGGTATTTATAAGTCAGATCCAATTTAAAAGAATCATATCATTCTTCATTTTTTGGTGCATTCTTTAGTAACAATCTTGATTCTTGTTTGTAAGGATCATCGAAAACATGCGTTCATTTTTCGGTTACGCGAACAAACAGTTGGGAAAATAAGTGCCAAAAGACTTGCGTTTCTGAGATCAAAACACGTGATCAGTGTTGAAAGAATGCGCCTTGTTTAAATATGGTCGAAAATTTACTTAATTCGTATCTTATAATAACATCACAAAATACATATATTATAACCCCTGCATGTATCCCTGAACTAACGCTGTGCAGGAGAGGGTACAAGTTTAAAGGTAAAGGATCACACATTCAATATGACAGGAAATCGAACCCGGGACCTTAGGAGTGCGTTAGCCTCTCGACCGTTATTATAGTCATATCATATTTGCATTTTATACAAATATAACCAAGATATCCCGAATGCGACAAAAATTAGACAGAATAGATGTGAAGTCGACTGCGCCACATATATTTTATACATAGTGGGATGTACCAACTCTCTCTGTAAGAATGTTGATTTATGCATTTATGGATAAGACAAACCATCAGCGTCGGCGAACCCCGATCCCACTGTTCACTAGAGCCTGAATCTCCAATTCGAGTGATTAGCATTCGTATGATGAGAAGAAAGATGGTTCTATATAGAAGCAATAAAGATGACAGAGATAAAAGAAAAGAAAATTAATTTTTAAGTACTCTGATTATTGTTTTGTTTTCTTATAATAATTGAAAGAAATATGCATTTAATTTAATTTACCTCCAATATGTTTCTAATATGGATATAAGTATCTATGTATACACACTTATTTTGTATTAAATATAAATGCTCCACTCTTAATAATTATCTATTTTATTGCTATAATTAATTACTACGTTGTATATTTATTAGTCTCTATAATGTCAATAAACATATATTATTTTAATAATTTTAATTTAATAAACTTTATGCCAGACTATTCCACTATTACAGAACCAATAAAAAATCTAAAAATTGTATAGTTACAAACATAGAACATATAGGGTCAGACTGTTGCTAATAGAAATTTAAAGAAAATGGCAACGCTTTCTTGCCGAAATATGTCTGTCAGTATACATAACCTTAAAATATTTAATGTTGTCAATCATTATATAGAGTAAACCATTATGAGAAATCACAGCCTCCACTATTTTTTTAAAAAGTGAATGTACTGTATCATAGCCATCTACAGTTCCAAGCCATGAAGTAACAAAGGCAACATCGCATTACCTGTCAATGGTAGTCCTGTTTGTAATTCAGCCATCCCTTACTTTCAAGCACTGATTTAAGGATTTTGTTTAGGAAATAAAGTATAAAGATCCCAGAACTTGTGCTATAAATTTATTTCGCCAAAATGAATAATTTACAAATATATAATTCTAGAATATACACTTAATAGGGTAAAATCCACTTAAATTGCTTGATGGCAATTCATGACTATTTACAAAAACGGTAACATTAAAACTTTGATTTACGCTAATACTTGAAACTACTTTTACTTCGCTACTATCAGTATCAGATTCTTCAGTCGTAGTCAATATTTAAAATGTAAAAATACAAGACATTGTTCACACACACTTGTAATTCCACTTAATGAAGCATCATTTTTTTGGCACAGCCTGCACAAAATATTCAAAGCTTGATATGATGTCATCGGCAAGAAACTGGTCAATATCATTATTTTGCCTTTAGCATCTTGTCTTCTTTCTTCAGGATTACGTCGAGACACTGGCTTAGTTGTAGAAAGATACTTCGGTTGATTGGAAAATATGTGAAGAACTGCATCCTCATTTAAACGAGGATATGTTATTTCTCTTCCTTTTCTTTTTTGGGATTTATTACCACATTCGCTTGAGATATGTTAGTTAGCCTCGTGCGTATTACCTATCTTTATAAAGCTCCATGGTTGTAACTTCTGTGCCTTCAAAGTGCAAACTGCAAATAGCTGAATTTTTACTAATGCAGTAGTCCTCCGTGTGTATAGCTCTAAGCCAATTTATTGCTTTGGGAAAGGATAAGTACTATTTGAGGATTCAGTTTTTAAAGTACTTGCATAGTATACAGCAATGTCGAGGCATCTACAATATAAAAAATAAACGCATATTTAGTGCGCGTCATGATCATATGTAATGTCAAAGAATTGGATGCAAACAATTTATAACATCCACTGATAGAAACGTGTAATTTTGTAACATTTGTCAAATAAACTGTATTCATTTATAAATAACAATTTGCAAGGTGTACAATACTATTTTATTTTTGTTTTATAAGTCTATATCATTATTATATTATGTTATATTTATACCAGGTTATAAAATACTGGTAAGTCAATCATATACAGTAAATTCACTTTTCAACCAAAGCACTTTGTGAGTGAATAGGAGAGAATAAAGCGAGAGCGCTAACATTCTGAGATCGACATGCAGTCACGCATGTGTAGTGCTCTCGCTTTACTGCTATCTCCTATTCACTCACAAACTGCTTTGGTTCAAAAGTGAATATACTGTATACATACCTTTTTAGTGCTTAAATATTTTTGTTTAATTAAATTATCACTTTTCCTAACTTTAAACATTGTTTGCATCCATTATCTGTCATGATGACGTTTTCACTAAATGACCGTATATAATGCTTTCTTACCTTTGTCCAGTTTAAAAACTTCAAATAAGCGAAGTTAATGAATTATTAATAATAATTCTTAATAACACAGTACTAAAGTACAAACAGTACAAAGTCTAAAAAGTAATTACTAAACAAACACCGCTGGTAAACAACACGACCAGAGTGGTCTACCTGTCGCGTTGCCAGATCTCAAACTTCATGGCTTGAAACTGTAGAAGGCTCTGACTGTATGTACGGGAGCGATCAGAAAAAACTCATATCCTAAGTATACTGATTTTCTTACGAATAAAAATACGTCTTAAAATTTTGGTCACGTTTTAAGTATTTGGTACCACTGTGCGTCGTATAGAAATCACGTCTAGTACGACAAAGTCACTTCTCCCCGAAATTCTAGCACATAATGCACAAATATTTCATAACATCTACATATAGACCGCTATAAAATACAGATATGGCACGTATAATACAGGGTGTTAATTAAGTATGTACAATAAATTTAACAGACGATTGTTTGAGTGATTTTAAGACAGAAAGTTCATATAAACACCCAGATAACACAAGGCTGCTCCTGGGACGTCCCAAAAACATCAAGCCAGAACATTTGAAACATCCCAGGGACATCCCAAAACAAAGTAGGGACGTCCCAGCGCAAGCCGTTTGGGACTGTTCAGGATATCCCTGTCACGTCCCAACAACGTCCTTTCAGGTCGTGTTTGGACAATATTAGGACCTGATAAGGACATGCTCTAATAGCATACCAGATATAAAACCTACATCCAACTGGATTCAAAATAAAATAGTAATTGACAATGAAATTATTTCCACAAACACCAAAAAGTTTATTACAGTCGACGAGCTTGGCCAACATGGCATCATTGGCAGATGCTTAAAACTGTTTATCACCTCCCAATGATGTCAACTTGGTTGGCGAAATGTGGGTCAAGTTCAGTATAATAAGTATTTGAGTATCTACTTCAGTGTCAATGTCGCATCAAAAGTTCAAATAACCCTTTACAGGAATACTGATCATTTATTCAAAGGAAGGAACATCACAAATTAATAGGCATAATGAAGCGTAAAAGAATACAATAATCAATCTGTAAAAGACCACTTAACTTTTAACAAAACACCAGACCAAAAAGACACCAAACACCAAACAAAACATGCACGCAGCCATATTGCTCTTCCGCTTGCACACGCGTAGAGCTTGGTCCGTTACATTTATTAAGCGGCGGCAAATTTAAAATATTTGAGTACCCAACAGACCTTGAAAATTTGTTTACCAAAAGTTTCTTTGGCTTTATCACAGAAGAAAAACTTTTAATAGTAATTCTAATATTATACATAATACCAAACATACTAAATATCAGGTTAAACGATTAAAAATTAGATTGTTTCCATATTTTTATAATTATTCTACTCTTATTTGTTTTTGTTGAATGATTCCTGATATAATATTTATTTAATAAAAACATTATCACTCCAAAATAACAATATTTTTAGGTTTAAAAAATAGTTTTCAATATTTTCGACCATCGAATTGTGATTGAGCATGTGCATTTTACATTTGTTTTTTTATAAAATACCTTACCCAGAATTAATATCCAAGTCCTTAAGTCCTTGGGACGTTAGCCTGGGTTGTTTCACTATTTGGGACATCCCAAGGATTTTCTTAATATAACTCTACAGGGACGCCCCTGACGGTAAGTCCCAGGGATGTTTCCGTGGGATATTTCAGTCCTTGGGACGTCCGAGGGACATTTTGCCGCGACGATCCCATATGGAACGTAAAAGCTCATATATGGACATCCCAGGGACATTTTGTGCTAACTGGGCATGGGTCCGAAAATGCTTCGTTCAAAAAATTGCTTTTTCGTAAATATCTTAAATATCCTTTACCCAATTTTGTTGTAATTTGGCAGTGTTATTTGTAGTCTTAAGGGGTTAATTTAGCCCTAACTTGATTAAATTTATTACCTAGGTCCAGTGGTGTCCCGAGCAGCACCTTAACGAATATTTTTGACATAAGAAAGGTACGCCACAAATTTTTTTGTAATTTTAATTTTTTTATTTTTGACAATTGGGTCATCTATAATGACTTGAGAAACGCACCAACAACTGTAGCAGAAAATTACAGAATCCGTCCGGAAATAATATTGTATATCCACGTAAAAAAAATGTGACCTATCTAAGAATATTTAAATATTTAAGATATTTACATGTATTTATAGTTATTTACAAATATTTACAATTAAAAACTAAATGTGTAGTAATACAGGATATCTAATTTTTTTTTACAAAATTGGTGCATTTTCCGCTTAAGTCTGAGTCATCCCATATTCTTGTATATCTAAACTCGATCTAAACATTACTAATTCCTAATATACAGGGTGTTACAATTTTAGAAAAACTGTTTTTTACCACTTTCTTTATTTGAGGTTCCTTTAACTGTTGAAATCTGAAGCTACCTTCATACAATTGCAATTCAAACTTTCATACAGTAGGTACGTCCCCACCAATGATATACATATAAATATATGCAGAATTCTTTAAATTCTAATTGGAGCCATTGCCCTTTACTCTTTACTTTTGTTTGCGTCACGAATCACGATGTTTTGATATAACGCTTTAAAAAAATTGTGCCCGTTTTTTCCAAGATTTTTCTATCTGTATAATTGGTAGAAAAATCCTTGAAACAATCTGTGCCATTAATTGGATTCTTAATTTCTAAGTCTTTTAGCAATTCTTTTTTAATTATTTCAATAACTGGAAAGAAATCAGTTATAAAACTAAATTAAGTACAATTCAGCACAACCTTCTTTTTTTATTATTTTTAAAATGACAGGGTTAACGGCGGCGGTCCCCGTCGCTAACCTTATAAATTCCAACAGATGGAACTATATGTAGCTTTTGCCAATATAATCGTATTGACGTATTGTAATTTATCTACTATGAGATAGGTGGAGTGATGTGTTATAATTTATCTACCCTTTAATAGATGGGGTCATTATACTCACGTCTTTTACATTATTATGACGCGCAATCTAAATTAATTCGTTTTTATAACTACATTTACAAATGTTCATACATATCTAATTACTAGTGACTTTTGTTCTGATAATGTTTTTAGATTTGACAGCTTGTTTTATCTAGTTATAAATATTTACATTATTTTGTGATTTGGATATTTGTAGATTTTTTTGCGTACTATTGTAACTGTTTGGACTTATAATTACAAATATTTATTTGTGCCTTGGACAATTGTGTTTTTTATGGGTAGTGTTGTGTATTGTAGTCTAATGTCTAACTGTTTGAGCAATATCATTTTTCTTACTACGACCATATGATTAACATAACCATAAATTTTTAGTTTTTGCAAATTAATTTTCAATTTTAATTTTAATTTTTGTAGTTCTAGCTTAGATCCACTATACAATTTAAAAGCTCATTCAGATAATAGATATATAAAGTTTCAATATTGTAGATTATTAAAAATAGACTGCAAATTATAGGTTGGATTTCCAACCAACAAAAAACATCTTATTTTATTAGATCAAGCTGTTAAAACTTTAATAATTATGCACTGAACAAGATTTTAGTTGATAGTACAAGAACCCAGCAGAAATTTTTTGATAAAAGCGACATAATATTTCAAAAACTTAAAAAATGCATAATTTTGAGGTTATTTGTGTTACCCCGGAACAGCTGTTTGTATACTTTTCTTGGCGTACCTGCCATACCTACCATTTTCCTGAGAAACAGAAATCATTTTCTTTCGGATATATTTAAGGTAGGAGTAATGAAACATAAAACAGAAAGACATTATTTAATGATATATTTATTATATTTAATAGAATGATTGCATTATTAAAAATAATAAGAATTGTTTTACAATCGCATATCAAACTAGTGCTATAGGATCCTAACCGTAGCCATTGCGATGGCTACGTCCTAACATATTCTGAACAACTTGCTGTAGAAATCTGTTTCAATTTGGGTGGTACCTTTTCTAATACAGCTGAAATACACACATTTTACTTTTTCCCACTTTTGCCAAACAGCTCATTTCCAGTAACATACCATATAGATTATAAAGATTTGTCCCTTTGTTGGTGCAGTCATGTTTAGGTGTTATGAACTTCGGCACTTAAAAATTTCACGTTCGCAATAAAAAAAATCGTTTACCATATCGTTGTCTACAACTCGTAAATGTCAAATTCCTTTTCAATTTTACTCATCTTTTTAAATAAAACTAATAATAAATAACACATTTCCAATGTTCACAGTCGTTAACACATTTTCTTCTGTCAGCTGTCACTACTTGTCATTCACGTGCGCTTATGCGCAGCCTCTAAATTCGGCAACATGAAAATACATTCTCAACCAAGCGTTAACTCTTTACGAGATTCTATTGGTGGTGCCTCATAAATGTACTTCAGGCACCAATAGGAATGTTAGGTACGGAAAGCAAAATGCAAACGAAAATGTTTGGGAATGCCCCTTTATATCAAACTGCTGCTGCGATTATATTCATCCTGAAATTGATTTCAATATTTTTACGACCTTCAATAAATTAAAAGATTGACAGAATATTCAATTTATAATTTTGATTTTGCTGCCATCTACGAGACAGTAGTCAAAGTTCTATATGTCATTCTTTAGTATAATTTCGAACCAAAAAACTTGTATCCTGCATTATATAACGTTTTTATATCCAGTGATATTGGTTTAGTAGTTCGACATTTTTTCAATAATTACTTAATAAAAAATCAAAATTTAAACATGTATGTGTTTAATATAGCGTAGCGGATTGGACCAGTACTATTTTATTGAGATCACGACTTTTTTAATTATTTCAAAATTAGGTTAAAAGTTTACGAAGTTTAACAGCTTGGTAAGAAAAGAATCGTAATTTTCTCGAGTTTTTTAATAGTCCAGTACTATTCTACCGAGTTTTTTCTAAAAACCAGTGAAAAAATATTTTGAATCGGTTCAGGGATACGGCAGAAATTGTCGAACTACGAAGTGCTTATTTTAGTCAAATCTAACCTATTTTTCCGCCCACCTTAAGTTAACGGACATCCTTCTTGAACATTTAATTCTGATAAAGTAATGTTGTTATCGTAGTCAGAAAATATTGACAGATTTTGCAAATGTTTTGGAATATTGGCATATACATTTGTTCCGAATTCTATAGAAATCTGGGGAAAACATTACCTACTTTCCAACTTTGAATTTGACGCCATTCTAAAAGTATTAAAAAAATTGGGCAGAGAATTTCAATTTCAGGGATAAGTAAGTTTCATATTTTTATACATAACACTTTTCTAAATTCACACTGATACTTTTTTTTCTGAGATCGAGACCGAAATATCAAAACTACAATTCCATCGCTCCAAGTTTAAAATGATATAACGAAGGAGGTCACTAATTTCGGAGTTAATTGTGCAGAGTTTGAAATTTTTTGCAAATTTTTTTATCGACAATAACGAACAAATTCACTGGATGTGTGCAAAATTTGGAGCAACATGGCAGTCAGGTCGGGACCTTAATTTTGTCGTCCGAAAAATGCGAAACCGCAATAGGAGTTTGCCGCTCGACCAACCCGAAATAGTTGTGGCTCTCTTGGATTTTTTAGAATTTCTGGATCAAAAATAATAAAAAAATGCACTGATGGGTGTATGCGAAACTTGACGCAACATCACGTTCAAGGCCTTCATTTTTATCCGAAAATTGTAAAACCACAACAGGAATTTGTCGCGCGTACGTACGGCCCGAATTGATTGCGGAACGTATGGATTTTTTGCAAATTTTTCATCAACATTTCAAAACCGAATTCTTCCGTCTAAGCGTAACTGGGTCCAAAATCACATTTAGAGGCCTTAATTGATATTCGGACAATCGCAGTTCACGTTCAGAAAACAATTTACACTTGTACGTGAATTATATTGGCGTTAATGAAGAATCGCATCTAGTGCTGGGCTTTCCAAAATTATTTATTTTCTGACGGCCACATTTTTATCCATGAAACTAAATGGCTACTGTACTATTCGTTTACGGCAAAAAAACGGCAAATTCAGAACATTGAATATTAAAAAAAGAATTTTTTTTTGTGGTGTTTCGCTAACTAAATTTTTACTTAGTAAAATACCCCGTTTTTTAAAAAAAGAAAAGAGCGACAAAATTGATTCTTTCACAACTAATTAACGGCAAAAAGACGGCAAATTCAGATCATTAAATTATTTAAAAAAATATTTTTTTAATGGGTGTTTCGCTAACTAAATATTTAGGTACTTAGCAAAACACCCCGTTTTTTTTAAAAAAAAGAGAGCGACAAAATTGATTCTTTCACAACTAATTAACGGCAAAAAAGCGGCAAATTTTAAGCTTTTACCGAACCGATTCGCGAAAGTTGTTTTGCTAACTACATATACATGCTTATTAAGTAACTATCGATTTTATGCTGTTTTGACAGTTCATATCTGTTCGTGTGTAACAGCAAACGTGAAATAAAGTATTATTATTGAAAAAGGTATAAAATGTTTATTCGAAGTCAATAAAGAATAAGGCTTACAAATTATAATTTGTTATTTCGTAAAAGTAGATAAAAAGTATTAAATACCTACATTAATATATAAAATATACAATTTGTGTCGCACGCAAAATCATAATACTTATTCTAGTCAAATGATACATTATGATTTGTGAGACAAATCATGTAACTACACGATGTGTATCTATTTTAAATGAAAGTGACCTGGCATAATATTTTAAAGAATAATATAACAGTATTTTTTTTAATTAAAGAAAAAATTATTCACTTTTTTTATGTTTCAAACAGTATTTATTTAATCTCTACACGTGTTTCGGCTTTCTAGGCCTTTCTCAAGAGTACATAAAATACCGTAGGTGGCGCCCTCTACAGCAAAACTATGAATAGATTTGAATCCCTCGCTCAAAAAACCCACAATCACCAAATTTTGTTAAAATATTTCAACTTTTAAATAAATTACTTAAAAAAACTAATTTTAACTGTTGTACTGTGTACCATTACTTATGAATCACCATGTATAAAGCTACGCATGTATAAATTTGAAATGCATAAAGTACACAACTGTAGGAAAAAATAGTAATTCGAGATTGTGGTTTACCCATTTTCAAGTTTCAAAGAATAATGCCTATTACACTAATTTCCTCATCTTAAAATTTAATTTTCATAGCCAAAACTTTTATAAATTATCTTTAAACTTTTCAAACTTGATTACCGGTTAAAACATATTTCTTCCTCACACTGCATGGAACCTGTAGAAATTGAAGCTACATTTGGATGTCTTACTCCAGACGGCTTTCTTACAAAATAATTGTTCGCAAAATGGTCAGAACAAATAAAAGTATTGTTTGGAATAATAAGAGTCTTGCTTCCCAGGACCAGCTTCCATTTATTTCTTCTTTCCAGATTTTTTGGAAATCTAAAAAAACGTATTTATTGCATTACGATTGTAAAAACATAATAACTCGATAATAAGCCGCCAGATCAGAAATTAAAATGAGGTAATCACTGGAGGAACTAGTTAATTATACCAGAGATTATGAAGACTCTAGATAGTTACCGTCAATGTATACTGGACGCGGTAAAAATGGATGCAGAGCTCAAGTAATTTGAAAGCAGGCCACCGAAACTTAGACGTGTGCCGATGATATTCATTCATAATGTGTTACGAACATTATGAACGAACATTATCTGCGCCAATCTAAGTTTCGGTGGCCTGCTTCCAAATTACTTGAGTTCTGCATCCATTTTTGCCGCGTCCAGTAAATACATTGACATTGACGTTAACTATCTAGAGTCTTTATAATCTCTGATTATACCATAGTAGAAATACCATGGATTATTCGCCTCGGTCACCGCCTGGCGGATTTAGTCAGAACCCTCGCCGTGTACCGCAGTTTCCTGGTTTTCAAAGTTTGTTATTACAAAAATGCAATTTTTTATGCGCAATCGTCATTTCAACGTATAAATAACGTGAGTAGTTTTTAAAATATCTAATTCCAGTATTAAGTTCAACGTCTTTGCTACCTATTTTCTTTATGAGAAGCGGACATTTCATAGGTATTAAGTGAATCCATGCATGGGCGGAGGCTTTGTAATGGCAATAGGTGTTTACTGCCAGATATCGTAATTAATATTCTATCAAAAAAATTTTGAGTTTAGTATTCGCCTCGGTCACCGCCTGGCGGATTTAGTCAGAACCCTCGCCGTGTACCGCAGTTTACTGGTTTTTAAGTTTTCATAAAGAAAATAGGTAGCAAAGACGTTGAACTTAATACTGGAATTAGATATTTTAAAAACTACTCACGTTATTTATACGTTGAAATGACGATTGCGCATAAAAAATTGCATTTTTGTAATAACAAACTTTGAAAACCAGGAAACTGCGGTACACGGCGAGGGTTCTGACTAAATCCGCCAGGCGGTGACCGAGGCGAATACTAAACTCAAAATTTTTTTGATAGAATATTAATTACGATATCTGACAGTAAACACCTATTGCCATTACAAAGCCTCCGCCCATGCATGGATTCACTTAATACCTATGAAATGTCCGCTTCTCGCCCTTTTTAAATAGAAATTTGCAAACAAAGGACTTCCTAACCATAGTGCGGCAGTTTAGCTAGGATATTTCAACATATTGTGCACTTTTTGATAAAAGCACCAAATTTGGCACAGAGGTAGACCGATGTAATATGAACAATTTTGGATGTGGAGCCATCGGCCAACTGCCCTCTGGCGGCCGTGGCGGCCATTTTCCAAAATGGCTGCCAGTGGACATCCGAAAGACAACAGAAGTTAGATAAAATTTGCTGCTGAAGGTTTTAGTGAATGTTTATTGAATGTTTTGAATGAGAGATAGTTTGTAAGTTATATACAGGGTGGGTCAATAATGCGTATTTCTTCTGTATCTCCTGTCTCGTTAGAGATAGAAGCATGGTTCAAAATTTTAATTAATTTGTGAGAAAAAGTACATTTTTTAAAATTAATTATCAATTATACAGGGCGATCCGTTAAAGTGGTAGATATTTTTTAAATAGAATGACCCAATTTTTTTTATTATGTTTGAATACCACTATGATGGCCTATTCAGCGGTAAAATATTTTTAAAATTTCTTGGATGGTTAATGAAATAAAAAATATTTTTATGGAAAACTGTCGTTATCTTCATTTGTAGTCCTTTTTCTACGATTGACTTCAAATCTGTTTTGAAACTTTTGGAAGATGCTTCTTGTGGATGGGTTCTGTGAGAATACTTTTTAGCGTAAGTTCTGGAGGCACCAAAATTGAAAGTAACTGAAATTAAATGTCTTTGTTTCTATGAAATAATTTCAAAGGTACATTGACTTTTCTGAATAAAACATACCTATTTACACATAAACAACTACATCTAGAAAATTATTCATTTTAGGTATGGGACATATCATATCAAAGTTGCAGAGAAATAAAAATTACACAATTTTTACAAAAATATATAGTGTTCCATTTGAAAAAGTTGAGTTTTGGTAGTTTGAATATTTATTTAGCAGTGCGTTTATGAACACCTTGTATGAAAAAAATATTTTCTACATCAGCTAATAGTTAAAGTATGGCATACACTACTACCATGTCAAAGAAAAAAAATTACTCTCCAAAAATAAGTCCAAAATCAATTTTCAAAATGATACCTGCAAACGGTAGTTTCAGAGACAATTATGAGACTGTTCAAAGCATAGGGAAAACGAGGAACAAGTTTGTGCGCATGTAAGTCGAGTACGGCGCATGGTGTCTTTTAGACGAACTAGTTTAAATATTTTCGTTGAACTATACTGTCAAATGTCATAATTCATAAAGTATCATCAGAGACAAGTATCATGTGAAAAATACAAACACGAAACATAAACATGCTTGAAAAACCAAATGATATTATAGCAAGCAATGTGAAATGTGATATACGAAGTGTAACTACCTTCCGGACAGCTTTCAATTAGCAGATTGTGTCATTTATGTGGTGTGTTTATGTTTTGTTCTTTGGCCTCTCTATAACCAAGATTGCAAAATTTAGGTTTTGTTTAGCAGCGGCTTATTAGACATCAACAATCAAGTTACTTTATGTAATGTAATCATTAGACAAAAGTAATTACTTTTGTCTAATGATTACATTATTGGTAATAAAAAAACTGAATATACAGTAAGTATACAGGGGTGTTTCAGGAGGAAAAAGAACTATTTTAAGGACGTATTCTAGAGGTTAAAATAAGAAAAAAGTTTCTATAAATAAGACTTCGCAAATGCTTCCTTTTCGAGATTCACTGTGTCAAAAAAAGAATTAAAATTTCATTTTACTGCAAGCGTTTTCTGAAATATTTGTCCCTTTTCAACCTTTCAAAGTGAACTTGTAAAAAAAAATGATTTGGACTAGTTATTTTAGAAAACGCATGCAGAAAAACGTATTTTAATTTTATTCTTTTCTTTTGAAATCCAGTATCTCAAAAAGGAAGCGTTTTCAGACTCTTATTTATAGGAACTTTTTTCTTATTTTGACTTCTAGAATATGTCCTTAGAATAGTTCCCTTTCCTCCCGAAACAACCTGTACGCATATAATTTTTAAATTACCCGCCCTGGCTTAGCTGTTCTTGGCGTGATCTTTATGACCGACAGAAGAGCCTTTTACTTTTAGTTCAATACGTTATCAAAACGGTCGCCACTTGCGAACTTGGTGCCAACCTGTAGTAGGGGATTGGCAACTCTGATTAGTTCTCTCTGGGTAGTTTTCAATAAAAATATTTTTTCATTCATTAACCATAAAACAAATTTTAAAAATATTTTTCCGCTGAATAGGCCATCATAACATTCAAACATAATAAAAAAATTGGGTCATTCCATTTAAAAAATATATATTCTTTCATCTACCACTTTAACGGATCGCCCTGTATAATTGATAATAATTTAAAAAAATGTACTTTTTCTCACAATTTAATTAAAAGTTTGAACCATGCCTCTATCTCTAACGAGACAGGAGATACAGATTTGTTCTGTATCTCCGCATGCACGCACTATTGACCCACCCTGTATATAACTTACAAACTATCTCTCAAGTAAGTAGTGAGGAATAAGTGCATCCCTCTGGTGGTCAGTTGCTACTACCAGTCGAGACATCTGATGTCTCGACTGGTAGTAGCAACTGACCACCAGAGGGATGCACTTATTCCTTACTACTTACTTGTGCTGGGTCTGCCATAGACTAGTTTGGTTTGCCTTTGTTATTTGTCTTTTCAGCTACCTGTGGCACACTGATGAGAACATAAAGAGTTCGAAACCGGTCTGTGTCTGGTGGAGAAAAGACAAATAACAAATTTGGCTACCAATATGGATTTATAGGTATAATTCAATGGGAGTAGGGGCCTTTGCCCGTCCAGTAGTTGTTTCCTATAAATCCTATTTATCAAACTATCTCTCATTCAAAACATTCAATAAACATTCACTAAAACCTTCAGCAGCAAGTTTTATCTAACTGCTGTTGTCTTTCGGGTGTCCACTGGCAGCCATCTGGGAAAATGGCCGCCACGGCCGCCAGGGAGCAGTTGGCCGATGGCTCCACATCCAAAATTGTTCATATTACATCGGTCTACCCAGAGTGTCGTAGCTGGGAACTATGGCGCCCAGGGCAAGCATCATAATTTTGCGCCCCCACCCTCCCTAATGGAGTTTGTGTGATTTTAGTCGGATTAACTTAGCGTAGATCAAGTAGCGTGATCTGTCAGCCTGCGATTTTGCCCCGTGGGCCCCGGTTGCCCTGCCCTAGCTACGACGCTAGTTCTACCTCTGTGCCAAATTTGGTGCTTTTATCAAAAAGTGCACAATAGGTTAGCTAATCCGCTGTACGTCTGTACACTAAATAATGTCTTTAATACCAAAATAACTTCAAACCACAACCAAAATCACACAATAAATACAAAATTATGCTGACAGATTAATGGCTGCCTAGTGGCGTGTGTGAGTCGGACGAATGGTAAATATTTTCAACTGGAATGAAAATACCTTCCCCCCCCGTTTTCGAGGATGCTGAACACGATGGCGGCGTCAGAATTTCTCTTTGCGGTTGTGCAACCCCTCAAACTGGCCAAAAACCACCCCCGAGAAGGGTTATATGCGATTTATTAGGTTTCCCTGCAGAAGAAAGTACTTTACCCCTATTCTCGAGGTTGCTGAGCACGGTGGTGGTGTTGGATATCGCGTCCGACCCCTACTAACTCCACCACCGGCTAATACTCACTCCCGAAAGGGGTGAATTTTTTTTTTCGCAATATCCGCGGCAAATATATGTTTCCCCCCGTTTTCGAGGATGCTGAGCACGATGGCGGCTTCAGAATTTCTCTTTGGGGTTGCACAACCCCTCAAACCGGCCAAAAACCACCCCCGAGAGGGGTTAAACGCGATTTATTAGGTTTCCCTGCAGAAAAAAGTACTTTACTCCTGCTTTCTAGGTTGCTGAGCACGGTGGTGGTGTTGGATATCGCGTCCGACCCCTACCAACCCCTCCACCGGCTAATTCTCACCCCCGAAAGGGCTGAATTTTTTTTTTTCGCAATATCAGCGGCAAATATATATGTACAGAGTACAGTATCGTGCTATTGGTCACTATATATTACTGTTTTAGAATGGAACAGTTGTGGGAAGAATATAATGAATTAAATTCACACAAACGCAACTGCTCTAGTTCAAAAACTGTTTTTTCTTGCGAAAAAAAAAATTCACCCTTTTCGGGGGTGAGTATTAGCCGGTGAAGGGGTTGGTAGGGGTCGGACGCGATATCCAACACCACCACCGTGCTCAGCAACCTCGAAAACAGGGGTAAAGTACTTTTTTCTGCAGGGAAACCTAATAAATCGCATATAACCCATCTCGGGGGTGGTTTTTGGCCGATTTGAGGGGTTGCGCAACCCCAAAGAGAAATTCTGACGCCGCCATCGTGTTCAGCATCCTCGAAAACGGGGGGGGGGGAAGGTATTTTCATTCCGGTTGAAAATATTTACCATTTTCGTGTTTTTTCCGACTCACACACGCCACTAGCCGGCCGGAGTAAACAAACATTATCCAACGACGATATGTCGGAAAATAACATGTAAATTCAATACTTGTCGTGATTGTCCCCACCTGGAGGGTGAATCACAACACCGAACAAAAAAAATAATTACTATATTTAAAAAAAAAAAAAAATTCAAAATTCTCAGGGGTGATGATGAAGGTTAGATAAGACTTTTGCATTATTTTGGAGATATTTCATTGGAAAGGTTGAAAAGTGTTGTGATTCACCCCGCAAACCGGACGAAATTTGAACGCTTTGATATCATATCTTGTGTTGTTGTATCATGTTTGACGGCCATAGTTGACACAATATATGCACCGAAGAGAAAAATTTGAAGTTTGGATATAATGACATAGATGGCGATAGTAACAATTTTTAAACTTTGAAATTATATGCTTTATAGAAATCTGTTTCATTTGAAATACTGGATTTTACACGGTGAGCCAAAAAATAAAACTGGTCTCTAAGAAGAATTGAAAATAACAGCAAAAATACATAAACTTCAATTTATTTCTGTGATATATTATTGTTCTATATAGGATTGTGGAAGCTATAATGAAATAAAATATCAGGACATTTACCTGTAGCAAGTAATATTTTGATATTGCAGGGTGGATTTTCTAGGGAGAATGACCTTGATTCTGCACTAAATTTGAAATGAACTAAAGTCTATCTGATGAGAGATTGCAGTGGTGGAAGTGACGACAAAAGTGCGCGCTTTGATCTTATTGGTTACAGAGTCAGGTAGGTTTACAATGGCATTTACGAATATGAGTTGACAGGTCATTGAAGTTTGCGTGTATCGACTGTCAAACTTGTGACTATTAAGTAATAAATGTATATTATCCTAAATTTAACATTACCAATTATCAATTACAAATAATATAAAAGGTATTGTAGTATTCACTATTCCCTTCAACTTTTAGCAAATAGATGAGTAATAAATTCAATAGTAGCCCCTCAACAATGACGCAAACTGCGGCAGTTAAAATAATTTGAATTTCATTGCCACGCTTTATAACATATTTTGAGATGAGTAAACCGCTCTCTGCCCAAGCCACGCCCACCACTGCAATCTCTCATCAGACAGAGTATAAATAGAATTTATTGAACATGAAATTCATAACGTAACTTTTGAAATTGAAATGTAGGGTTATAATAACAATGAAAATGAAAAGGTACACATACTTGAAAAATGTATTGGTGTTTATAGTAACATAATAACGAGGCATAACCTCGTAATAATACTGGTGCGCGATAGACGGCACTTTCGCAGCATAGTTCAGTGTGGTTTTGTGACAACGGGTGTAGTTCCAAACGGTCTTCATAAATGATTGTAAACTACATGACCAAAGAATTAAAGAAAGTTAATTGCAGGAAAGACGCAATTCAAAAATTAAACAAAAAGTGGTTAGAAACTCCATGATCTGAGTAAAGCAGTTGGTTCTGGGAGGTCAAGAAAGACAACTCCAGTACAAGACAATGGCTTGGTTGTGAGGCAAAATCCATTTTCCAACTCTATTCAAGCCAAGAGGAATCCAACTTGCTACATCCGTTAGGATGGCAAGAAAATGGTTGCGAGAACAAGACCTTTTAACTGCGTCAGTGCTAAAAAGCCTCGGCTGACAAACGTTAATAAAGAGGCAAGACGGGCAAGAGTACAGTTTGCTAATAATTTTACTGATCAAAACGTTCGTTAATGGGAGCGAGTGGTTTTCTCCGAAGAAAAAATATTTCAGTCCTGCTATAATGGCCAACTGCGAGTTTATCGTACCAGGAATCACAAGATTGATGAAAAATACCTGCACAAAATTGACAACAGCGGAAGGTATTCTGTCCACGTGTGGCGTGTGGTCGGTGTGGATATCTTCAGCAGGGGCTGGTATGGTATCATAAGATAAATACAGATTTATCTATGGGTGGTATGTATATAGAAAACCGATTAACTTGTAACTGATACGTGGAATTTTAAATAATATTATGCTTCCTTCAGTGCAAGATAGATTAGTAAACGATTATACAGGGTTGGGCAAATGTGCCGGAACACCCGATTTCTGGCTAAACTATTAGTTCGATTGAAAAATACCTACCCTTAACAAAAGTTTTTGTAGTATTTTCGTTCTATTCAGTGACGTACTTTGATTTCCAACAGCTACTCTATTTTTCGAGATAATAATATGACGTCATCGGCAGTTTTTTTTAAAGAATAACCCTGATATTTTTACATTTTCAGATAGACAATTTTTCAACAATTACAATGGGCGCGTTCAGCCGACACAACAGTTGACTTAAAACCATAAACGTGTTTTTGGTGTGGTGGAAGACAACATATGGAAACACCTGTGGGTATGGTTTGTTAAAAGTTCACCGATATCGATCAGATCACAGAACAGTTAAAACTGTTAAAAGGGAAGGGACATATTATAGATCTGTGGTTGTCTAGTAGTAAGGTTATGTGCTATTTTGATGAAATATTTTGAATCGTTTTTAAGAGTGATGAATAACGTGGTATTACACGAATTATTTGAAAATGATATAGACTGGAATGCTATTCAGATTGCTGTCGACAATCTAGGAGCACCAATAGACTTTATTCCAAACATTAATGAATGAAATGTGAGGTTTACAACGTTCTAAAGACAGCACAGAACATAAAGACAGAAAGACACAGAATTTCTGTGACGTGTTCTGTGCTTCTGTGGCTAGAAACCGTTGGTTTATAAAGTTACCATAGAATTTTTGTGGTGTCTATTTTTAAGCAGCGGTTCCAATTAACCAAGCTCAACAAATGCCGTTCAGCGGAATCAACAGGCCACCATACTCAACTGTTGTGTCGGCTGAACGCGCCCAATGATATCTTTGTGGTTTTTTAAATATTAAATAAAATAATTAAATAAAGAGATGGCTGTTTATTCTTTTTGTCACGTCTATATACAAAATATTCTGCTGAAGGTCTCCAGTTTAAACATTTATTATGAATATTTTTTTCTCAATATTAAAGTGCCCAATATTTTGTAATAACAAATTTCATTTTCATTAAATAATAATTATTTACCACTGTTTATTTAATTATTTTATTTAATATTTAAAAAACCACAAGTCGCACACCCACAAAATCCTATATCATTGTAATTGTTGAAAAAGTGTCTATCTGAAAATGTAACAATATCTGGGTTATTCGTTTAAAAAACTGCCGATGACGTCATATCTCGAAAAATAGAGTAGCTGTTGGAAATCAAAGTACGTCACTGAATAGAACGATAATACTACAAAAACTTTTGTTAAGGGTATTTTTAATCGAACTTATAGTTTAGCCAGAAATCGGGTGTTCCGGCAAATTTGCCCAACCCTGTATATTTCCGTATAAATATAATATAATATAATATAATATAATATAATATAATATAATATAATATAATATAATATAATATAATATAATATAATATAATATAATATAATATAATATAATATAATATAATATAATATAATATAATATAATATAATATAATATAATATAATATAATATATAATATAATATAAATAATCGTATATTTCAACATGTATAAAGTTTCCTAAACACCTGATATACCTTTGCCTGATCTTAAAAATTGTTTTTTCTTTTAAGGATTACTCATCAGTTCACACTGCTCATGTGGTATAATTGGGTTGAAGAAAATAATGTAACAAACGCTTCCTTGGCCGTCAAAGAGGCGCGATTTAAACCCAATAGAGAATATTTGGGGTTATCTTGTAAAAAAGATTTACAAATATGAATTTAGACCTAGAAATAGAGAGGAGCTAATTGATGCCATTCAAAACGAGTGGAACAATTTGGAATAAAATTACAATATGCAAAATTTATTAGTTCTTTGCCTAGAAGATTCGAAAGTGTTTTAGAAAAAATGGTATATTAATCTTTTTTATCTACTCTTATTAGGTTATATATTAATTAATGAACTGCTTTTGAACACTAATAGCAGAGTAGATAATAGCCTTACTCCCGGTATTTATGAATGAATTGCTGAGGTATTTTTTCGTGACCTTCACTTGGTGTGAGACTATCTTCGCATGCATAGTTTAGTGTGAGACACTTATTCGGATTAAAGAGAACAGGTGACAACAAATCAGTGGCGTGCAAGTAGGTAAATTAAAGGATAAAAATGAAATATTTTCAATTTAAAATATATTTAAAACTTCAGATAAAATTTCCTAATTCACAAACTTAAGCATCCATATCTTCATATAAATAAACAAGAAGTATCCAACAAACCTTCAAATAGACGCCACTGGACAAAGCGCAAACATAACCTAGAATACAAATAATGATAATTTTGACACTGACAAGTTTATCTACTACGTCGTAGTAGTAAAATAGAGAGAGACAGAGATACATAAGAACTGGATTTGCGCCAAACGCGAAGTCGGTTTACTGTTTGTAGTGTTTGTCTACTGTGCTAATAGTATCCATAAAAAAATAGCGTGAATACATACGTAAAAAGTCACGCGCGTGACTTATTGTTTACACCAAATCTCTTTCAACTTCATGCCTAGCCTGTCCAAGTCCAAGTCCAATAGAAATTCTTTTCCGATACGATGAAATAGAATGTTTCATTATTATTGAGGGGAGGAAACTGATTTAACATTGTTATGAACTAAAGCCTAAATATGATATTAGTTTTATATCAGATAGGCTCTGGTTGTTACGAAAAAAGGTTGTTATTATTATTATGACAGATTGTTAATAAGTTATAATAGTTGCTGATTAAAATAAAGTTATTTAATAAGAAGATCGTCTTATTTCCAATATTCAGTATATTGTTGTATACTTAAGAATACATAACATAAATTGGCGACGAGTCCGGAAATCCACAAGAAAAAAAATGTCTAAATTTGAAGAGTTCAGTGAGACAAGAGAAGCTTTTGAGGCTTGGGAAGAGAGATTAGAGCAATACTTTATTGTAAATAAAACAGCAGCTGAAATGAAAGTACCAAATTTAATAACATTAATAGGTGCTAAGACATATGACGTTTTAAGAACACATTTATATTCTGAAATACCGGCAAACAAATCGTATGAAGAATTGGTTACACTTTTGAAAATTAAATTGCCCCAGCAACAAGTGTTATAGTCGAGAGGTATAAATTTCATAATAGAAAGCAGAATATAAATGAATCCGTAAGTCAGTACATCAATGAAATTAAATATTTGGCTAAAACGTGCAAATTTAATTTATTTTTAAACGAAGCATTAAGAGATAGGCTTGTTTGTGGAGTCAATAGCATCAGTATACAAAAAAAATTATTAAGCGAACCTGAAACATTAACTTTTGAAGATGCGTGCACAAAAGCACTAAGTTGGGAAACAGCGGAAACTCAAAGCAAGTTAGTGCAAGGCACCAGTCTATCTGTTGCAACGCTGCAATTAAAGCAAACAGTTAAGCCAAAAGGAAGTAAGTTAGATTTCAAGACGGAATATAATCTACCTAGAAAGCCAAGTGTTGGGCTGCCAGAGAGATCATGTTTTCGCTGTGGAAGGAAGCATAACCCAGAAGACTGTCCAGCTATTCATAAAGAAAAGGACACACGGCTAAAGTTTGCAGATATAAACGCGTAAACCAACTAGAAATTGAAGGGGACGATGAAGAAGAGGAATTATTAAAGCTTGGTCATATTGCTTTGGTCGGTAAGAGTAATGAAAATCCATGGAAAGTAGAAGTTCAGGTAGAAGACAAACCAATTCTTATGGAAATAGACAGTGGAGCTTGTAAGTCAGTGATGCACCTGTCTGATTATAACCATAATTTTAGTCATTGTAAATTGCAGAATGTAAATTTTAAGTTGAAAGCAGTAACAGGTGATTATGTAAACATTGTAGGGCAAACTGAAGTCAATCTTTTATATAACGAGAAGTTAAAATTGTTACCATTAATAATCATAAATAGTCAAAATAGGTTTACACCGTTATTGGGTAGAAATTGGCTAGACGTTCTTAATCCTAACTGGAAACAACAATTTTTTGAACTATTAAAATCAAATAATAATGATGGTAATTTGGTAAGTCAAATTAAGTCTTGTGAGTCTGAATTAAATCGATGTCAGTCGGAAATAATTAATATTAAAAATCAAAGTCGGCAGTTAAAATGTCATAATATATGTCAAATAACAGAGGTTAAAACTCGATTAGTAGCTGAAATTAAAAATAAATTTGCCAATGTTTTTGAGGAACAGTTAGAATCATCCATAAAAACTTTTAAAGTAGATTTAACGCTAAAAGAAAATGCAAGTCCTATATTTCACAGGGCGTACGAAATGCCATATGCTCTGAAACCAAAAGTAGAGTCAGAATTAATCAATATGGTTCAGTCTGGTATACTAACAAAAGTAAAATTTAGTAACTGGGCAAGTCCAATTGTTATTGTGCCAAAAAAAGATGGAAAAACTATAAGAATTTGTGTAGATTTTAAACGTACCGTAAATCGTGTTATTGAAACAGATCATTGTGTTTTGCCTCTACCCGAGGATATTTTTTCAGAATTGTGTGGAAATGTATACTTTACTATTCTTGACCTTAAGGGCGCTTATCAGCAACTAGAAGTTAGCGATAAAACGAGGGAGATGCTCACAATAAATACTCATTTAGGTCTTTTTACGTTCAATAGATTGCCATTTGGTGTTAGTTCTGCTCCTGGTATATTTCAAACTATAATGGAAAACATTCTATCAGGACTGCCAAATACCAAATGCTATATTGATGATATTTTAATTTATGGGTCAAGTATTGAGGAATGTCACGATAATGTTCTGAAAGTTTTATGTCGATTAAATGAATATAATGTCAAAGTTAATGTAAATAAATGTAAATTTTATGAAAATAATGTAGAGTTCCTCGGTCATAAAATAGATAAGTCAGGTATTTATCCTACAGAAGAAAAGTTGGAATGTATAAAGAACACATTATCTCCAAACAACTTGACATATTTCCAAACTTAATGACACAACTTAGATCATATTTAGAATTATTAAATTATTACGCCAAATTCATTCCTATGTTATCATCTAAATTAAAACCTTTATATGATTTATGTAAAACAAATACTCAATTTGTTTGGTCTGTAAAGTGTCAAGAAGCGTTTGAAATCAGTAAAGAGATGTTACTATCAAATCAAGTTCTTACTTTTTATAACCCATCTTTACCTATTTATGTCACTTGTGATTCAAGTAGTTATGGTGTAGGTGCCGTACTCAGCCATAAAATAAATAATGAAGATGATCCAGTCATGTTTGCCTCAAGTACCTTGTCCCCGACTGAACAAAAATATTCAAATATTGAAAGAGAGGCGTTGGCTATAATGTTTAGTTTGCGTAAGTTCTATAAGTATCTGAATGGACGTAAATTCATTTTGATAACCGATCATCAACCCCTACAATATATTTTTGGAAAAAATAAAGCAATTCCTGTTAGTGCGGCATCCCGTATTACTCGATGGGCATTAACTTTATCGGGTTATGATTATGATATTCAATATAAGAAAGGTAGGTTAATTAGTAATGGCGATGCATTGTCACGATTGCCATGTCATAATGCCACGAATGTTTCAGAAAATATTTTTTCATTTAATTTGATTAATGAGAATCCTTTAAATTACGATGATGTGGCTAAAGCATCAAAAAAGGATTTGTTATTAATAAAAGTTATTGATTTAACATTGTCAGGTTGGCCAAATTATGTTGCTAATGAGGAACTAAAGCCTTATTTTAAACATAGACATGAATTGTCAGTGGAACAAGATTGTTTACTTTTAGGTAGTAAAGTAGTTATACCTCTGTTATTAAGACCTGATGTATTAAAACTGTTTCATGAAGAACACATTGGTATAGTGAGAACTAAAATGCTATTAAGATCGTATTGTTGGTGGCCAGGAATAAATAATGACATCGAAAAATCAATACAGTGTTGTACAATTTGTCAGCAAACACAAAATTTCAATAACAATGCTACATTATTACCTTGGCCATCTGCTCCAAATAATTTTTTTAGAGTAAACGTAGATTTTTTCCACAAGTATAATTTTACATTTTTAATATTGGTGGATAATAAGTCCAAGTGGATGGAAGTAAAAATAATGAAAAAAGGTACAAATGCTAGAGAAGTTATATTTAAGTTAAAAGAAATTTTCTCTACTTTTGGTTTACCAGCAGAATTAGTTTCAGATAACGGACCACCGTTTAATTCAGTAGAGTTTAACGCTTTTTGTCAAAGTAATGGAATTAAACCAATCAAGTCACCACCTTACCACCCACAGTCAAATGGCATTGCAGAACGGGGAGTACAAAATGTAAAGAAGTCTTTGGAGAGATCTTTATTTTTAAATCGAGGAGAAGTGATATCTGGGGATTTACTGAAAATTAAATTGACCAATTTTTTATTTACGTATCGCAATACTCCATCTAGTGTCACTGGTACATCCCCAGCACAATGTTTATTTAAAATCAGACCTCGGACTAGGTATGACTTGCTTAAACCATCATTTAAAAGTATAAGAGGTAAAATGATTGAGAATGAACCAATCAGAAACAACAAATTGTATAACGTTAATGATAATACAAGAGATAAGATTAATGCCATATACCCCAAAAAAGAAACATGATGCAGCTACGGACACGTGTTTCGGAGTTATTGCTCCTCGTCAGCGTAGCGTAGCTAAATAAAGAATATAATGATAATATTTATGTTAAGAACGTACAAACCAAACTGTGGGATCTTGGGATTGTTGTTAAGATTGTAAGTCATTGTACATATTTAGTTAATGTTAATAATGTTATTAAACTTACACATGCCGACAGCATTAGACTTGTAAATGTAGATGCTAATATAAATAGAGATAGTAGTGATAGAAGGCTAAAGGAAACTGTGCCTACTCAGCAGTCTGCTGAAACTCAGCAACCTGCTGAAATACCTGTGTCTAACCAGCAGTCTGCCGACATAATGAGTCCGAGTTATGTTACAAGGAATTCGGAGAAATTTAATGTTTCGGATACAGTTAGTCTACCCTCTACCAGTTTCAGTACGAATACAAACAATAATTCAGAGGCTACTTCTATAAAAGAGGCTACTCCGATAAAGTATACTGTAACTAGGTCAGGTAGGATCGTTAAGCCTCCTAACAAACTTTCTTACAATAAATAAGAAAAAGAGAAATGTTATGAACTAAAGCCTAAATATGATATTAGTTTTATATCAGATAGGCTCTGGTTGTTACGAAAAAAGGTTGTTATTATTATTATGACAGATTGTTAATAAGTTATAATAGTTGCTGATTAAATAAAGTTATTTAATAAGAAGATCGTCTTATTTCCAATATTCAGTATATTGTTGTATACTTAAGAATACATAACAAACATTTGAATAGTTTTGACGTTTAATTAAGTTAAGTAATAATTGTGCAAAAAATGATGAATTCGGACTTGCAAAGGTTAGTATTTATTGTTAAATCGTAGATAAAGTATATTATTCAATTCGTGGTAATGATGAATAACTCACTTGACTACGCTCGTGCAGGAAAATTCATCTGCCTGAGTTATTTACTACATTACCCCTCGTCAAATAATATACTATCATATTCTTTGTTAGTTTTTTATTAAAAAATTAAATATGACCCCACCAATGATTTCTTGTCAAAATAATAACTGCTGTAATAATCTCCATTACAAAAGACGTTTTTTTTTTAAAACATACCACTTGATAAAAATATCGATTATTTCTTTCCGGCCGCAATAGTACTAGCAGCCCGAGAGCTAGCGACTGTAAAAAAATGACAATCTGTTCGTCGTTCATATACTAATATTTCTCAGTAAACACGAACTTGTCTGCCGACAGTCGGCAAAGTGTCGAACTGTTGGCAGATTATCGGGTACGTATCGGTAGCTCCTATCGTATTTACCAAGGCTGGTAAACTCTAAAGGTTACTCAATCTGAATCTGACCTATCTCAATATATCATACGTCACTTGGCGATCGCCGGGTTCGTCCTTCTCTGTCCTACAACAGCAGAGCAGTGTTTAGTGTCTCTTTTTAGTATGTAAAATAAATGACAGACCGCGGTCGCCAGCCCTGCCTCACCCCGCATTTTCCTCGCCCTAATGCTGCTCATTGATGTAACCTGTACTAAATCTACAAGCCTTGCATATTTACACCGAAAAGATAATGGCTACATTTTGGTTGCCAACAAATTATCACATGTTGGCTTCTGATAAAATTATGTTATTGGCAAAATAGTTGTTACCGTCAGATTACCGACACGTTAGCTGCCAATAAAATTATATTGTCAAAAATAAAGGGGTTGTTACACTTGTTATCGTTAAGGTAAGTTCATGCACTCGCGATTTGCTATATGCGATTTTATAACGAAAAATAATTCGTTCCATGCACAAACGCGAAACTAGTTACTTTTGAATTTCAAACAGACTTGTCTTGTCAGACTTGCTGTTGTTGCTGTTAACCGATAGATATTTAAGATACAGTACAAGTGTAAAAAGTCATTGTTTATTGCACGAACGGCTAGGTTAAATCACGAGCAAAGCGAGTGTTTTTAAAAGCCATGGGTGCAATAAGAAGACTTTTTACACGTGTGTCTTACAACGTGTGTCTAACAACGTTTATCTCCGATCGTGCCAATTATCGTAAAAAAGGGACAATTTTTATGAATATTTGTAAAACTTACCTATATTCTCTTGTAAACGTCACTTTGACGGTTAGTATTATTAGTGTTACTTTTTGGTCGTGACTGATGATAGTAACGATGGAAACGACATTATTAAGAAATTGCCGTAGTAGAAACGTGCAATAAAAATGATTTTCCACTGTCGATCTTAAAGTACTAACTTTCCGCACGCTTTATACTGCGTAAAGTTAAACTTTACGCACTAGTGCGTAAAATGTTTTTTCGTTACGCACTGGTGCGTAAAGTAAAATAGTAAAAAATTGCATATCAGTGCACCTATAAAGGACCTATTATAATCATATCTTATTTTAAAAACGTTAAATGTGATTATTTAATTTTATGTACTTAGTCTATTTATTTAAAATCACGGTGCATTATTATAATACATAGGTACCTAATTCTCAGTATTCTTTAACAATAATCTTTGAATTTTGTTATAAGTTTGAAGTTTCATTTATACTTTCAAAACTGACTGACTAGTGTCACTCATTTAAAATTAAGTAGGCCATAGTAATATTGTCTGTTAAATTTTGATGTTTAAGTAAGTTTGACGTTTTGAACTTCGTTTCATATTATTATTAGAAAATTTAAGTAAGGAAGCCTTTAAATTTGTTATTAAATATGATTTTTATGTAACTTTGACCTTAAAATTTTATTTTATTTTAAATTTCTTAGTTTTCGAAGAGATAAGTACAATATGGATGTTGATTTATCAGATTTTGAATGCACTGCTCCGTCGAGTATAGCCAATTCGGCACAAAAAACGATATTAATGACTACCTTCGGGTTAAGTTTGGCTTATTACTACTGTTTGAAACTTATATCTCATATATTATATAAAATCAATCACGTAATTTTCGTCACTACAATAAATTTTGTAAAGTACAGAAGTGTTAATTTTTTCTCATATAACAAGTATGTTAATGTTTAAGCAGAATGCAGCATTAATCAACAACTGCCTTTACGCACTAGTGCAAAAAATGAAATACTTTACGCACTAGTGCGTAAAGTAAATTGTACTTTATACATATATTTCTTAGTAACCATTTTGGTAGTAGAAAAAATATTGTATGCAATTCGTGCGTAAGGTGAGCTTTTTTCACTCATGGGATTGTCGCATTCGCCTGCGGCGAAATTCCCATTCGTGAAAAAATCTCACCTTACGCACTTGTTGCATAAATAACTATTTTCGCATTTTGACTGATAAATATGCTATTTTTTCGCATTTTGACCGATAATCAGGTGTATTCTGTAACTTTTCTGTTAACTTTTAACTGCAAGGTCACCGCTAAAATATTTTAACAGACCAAAGTTAACGAAAGAATAGATGTACTCTCTATACTTTCTTGATTGTTAAATTTAACCAAAATCTGTTAAAATTAGCAGCGCCTTCTGACTAGCCGCTAAAAATTAACAGTAATGTTAAAAATTAATAAAAATGCCGTTACAAATCAATGTACGTGTTAATTGAAGAGGCAGAACGGTAGTGAGACATTTTTACCACTCCACTTTTTCCCAGTCGTTTTTTTCACTCCATTTTTTCCTCGATTTTTCCATAGGCCACTTTTCCCACTGATTCTTTTTCCAACTGACCTTTATTTCCATAGGATACTTTTCGCATTGCTTCTTTTTCCCACTGGCCTTTTTTCCATAGGCCACTTTTCCCATTGATTCTTTTTCCCACTGACCTTTTTTCCACTAAAATTTCCCACAAAAATTTTCAATAAAAAAAATTTATTCGTAAATATATTAAGATATTTCAGATCTTGGTACATACTATCAAAAACATTCCATGTCTCCAAAATCGTGAATTAAAACGAGATGCTGTTGCCCACGTTGTGAAGATATTCTGCAATCCTGCCGTCTTTTTTTTTCTTCGTATGAGCGGACAATATGGACTTCTGTTTCGACCATTTTACTTCGTTGAATTATACGTTTGACAGAAAACAAATGTCAATAAATTGTCAATAAATAAAAATATAGTAGAAAAATAAACTATGGGAAAAAATGGACAGTGGAAAAAATGGAGTGACAAAAGTGTCGTACAATCGTAAAATAAACTATGAGAAAAAATGACTTATGGAAAAATAAACTATGGGAAAAAATGGCATATGAAAAAAAAAACTATGGGAAAAAATGACCTATGAAAAAAAAAACTATGGAAAAAAATGTCCAGTGGAAAAAAAAAACTATGGGAAAAAATGGCCAGTGGAAAAAAAAACTATGGGAAAAATGGCCAGTGGAAAAAATGGAGTGGCAAAAGTGTCGTACAATCGGCAGAACGATTAGAGCAAATTTATAAATATACAGGGTGGAACAGCCAAATGGAATAAATTCAGTATCTCAATTACTGTGCATATTTTTAAAAAATCCCGAGACACGTCGATTTTGGATTCTGAAACGACATCCTGCAACCTACAAATTTTATCTTTAAATTGAACCCTCTTCGAGTGGCAGTTGCAACCCCTAAATTTTTAAAAGGGAAGTAGGGGCTTGTGATACCTCATTTGAAAGGTCTCTCCATTCTCTATTCAAAAATGCTATGATTTTAGTATTTACTGCAAAAATTAACGGTCTGCTTGACGAAGTTAGTTAGGTCGGTCACGCCTCAAATGTTGGAAAACGTTAGAAAACATTTTTATTTGCGATTCGGATGCTGCCAAGACATTCATGGAACTCATTTTATACATTTCCTACATTGAAATTAATTTTTTTTAGTTTGCTGTAACGAATTACGGCAAGCACCTGAATTAATTTTACTGTTAATTTTTGCAATAAATATTAAAACCATAGCATTTTTGAATAGAGAATGAAAATACCTTTCAAATGAGGTATCACAATCCCCTACTTCCCATTTAAAAATTTAGGGGTTGCAACTGCCACTCGAAGGGGGTTGAATTTATGGATGAAATTTGTACGTTGCAGGATGTCATTTCAGTATCCAAAATCGACATGTTTCGGGATTTTTAAAAAATATGCTCAATAATTGAGATACTGAATTTATTCCATTTGGCTGTTCCACACTGTATACCTATAATAAACGAATAAACATACAGGGTGTGCGATTTAAGACCGGAACACCCCATTATTTCGGAACGCGTTGACCGATATCAATATTTTTTTTTAGGACATAGTGCTCGATGAGCTCTATTTGACCATGTGGAAAAAATTTAAATTTTCATTTTTTCAAGGCCTGCTAAGACCTGCTAAATGGGTCGAAATTTAGAGATCGACCATTAGGCAATTTTTTTTCGAAAAAATGGATAGCGCATTCGATTCAGACTTGCCTCAAATACCTTTATACAAAAAAATCAAAATCAAGTTTATGCGGATGACTGCGATGAGTATTGACTTTATCGCATGCTAGACTCTTGAGTCTTGACAGACTGGACTCTTAAAGATATTTATTACCTAAAATAATTTCTTCGATAATGTTACACCGTTCTTGAAGAGAAATAGTATATTGTTTTATTAGGAGTAAAAGTGATACTTTTGCGACGAGTCTGTAGGTTTGCCGGACGAACGAAGCGAGTCCGGCAATTACAGACGAGTCCATAGTATAAGGAGAATGGTATGTCAGGTTGCCGTCCAATTTGTGCATCTACTGCGCATTACGCCACTCAGCTTAAAAAACATCGAATGTAGTTGTAATTTCGCACGTTTAATTTTTATTTTAATATTTTTAATAGTGTTAATGAATAGCAACATGCCTGCTTGTGCTGTGGCTGGGTATCAATTATTACATGAAGACAAAAGGTACTGACATCAAGTATTTTACATTTCTCCGCGTTGAAAAGCTCGCGAAAGTATATGGATCAACGATAAAATTAATTTGAGAAATAGCAGGGTAATTTTTTATTTCGCCAGTTTATCCTTTTCATTGTCTATTGTCTGTTTATAGCACGTATTTCTTCTGTAGATTTCAACCCAACAGAATCAACAGATTTTGATATTACTGTAATACAGCAGATGCTGTTATATTCCCATCAAAAACAGTAGAGATTTAAGATCTGAAGCAGTTCCAACTGTTAATATGCCTGGTGCTGTTTCTTGACTGTCGTAAAAGGAAAATAAATTGCGATAGATCGCTTAGGTTGAAAAAAATTAAAAAATAGATTACTAATTTTAGGTTAGAATTCTAACTAACAAAATTGTATATTGTTTTATTAGGAGTAAAAGTGATACTTTTGTGACGAGTGTGTAGGTTTGCCGGACGAACGAAGTGAGTCTGGCAATTACAGACGAGTCACAAAAGTTGCTTTTACTCCGAATAAAACATGCTATTTTTTCTTCAAACGTCTATTAACTATAAAAAAATAAAGATAAAAATCTCGAATTTTACCACCAAAAACGCATTGTGTTGATACTGTTAATATCGCCATAATATCGCATGGCCAGCGTATTAAACAAAATACGCGTTGCTATGGATACTTGTTATGTATGCGTTGCTCGATTTGACAAGTGTCAGTTTAAATTGTACTGCGAGTACATGATTTGTAAGTATTTTAATAAATATTCTTTTGATGTTATTCTTTTAAACCACACTTTATTCTAGATTAGAATGACAGACACAGTTTTTGATTGGACAGGAATAATTTATTAAGTATCTAGGTATACAAAATAATTATTGTTCTTTTATAATATAATGTTTAAATAGTTAAATTATGGTGTTTTTTTAAATTAATAATTAAAGCATATAAGTTTTATATTATTTAAGATGTTGTTATTTATAAAGGAATCAGTCGTACTTTTTCTTCCGCTCACAGCGTAAGAAAAAGTACTTTTGCCTCCGCTGCTAATGGCAACGCACAGCCGTCTAAAATGTGAAACTTTAATGTCATGAAATGAGTTAAGTAATGTCATGTTTTTCTGACGTTTGAAGAAAAAGTACTTATCTTATTTTATTAGATTAGATCGGTCTTTTCACCTCCAGTTAACTTTATCTGGTAGTTATTTACCTAGGATACAATTGTTACAACAACTAAAATCAACAACTTTAACTGCCAAATAAAGTTAACGGGAAGATGAAAAGACAGGGCCTAAGCCAATTAAAGCTGTATTAATAATGCACTGAACAAGATTTTAGTTGAAAGTACAGGAACTAAAGCAGAAATTTTGATAAAATTGACTTTATATTCGAAAATTTTAGAAAATACATATTTTTGAGGTTAATTGTGACGTCATCCCTGCCGCTTTTTAAATTAAGTGACGTCACCGTGCCTGCGAGTGTCTTCATGATTTGTAATTAAATAAATATTCTGAAGCAAGTAGGTACAAGCAAAATAGATCATGATGCTACACTACAATTGCAGTAATTCCAGGTGGCATCAATTTTTCTAGGGCCGCACTAAATAATTGAAGGGTCCAATGCAAGAACCAGCCAAGTCCATTTTTATGAATTTTACAGGAGAAAGGAAAAACGTTTACAAAAAACTGATGAATTTAAATAATGAATTCAATGATTGTTATGTATGGGCATCATGGCAATGAACATTTTCACTAGATTATTTTCGTTTCTTGCTTCTGTCCTTAGTAGATACAGAGAAAAAATTGTTGGACATGGCTGGTTTTTGCACAGTAATAAAGAAATAACAATAAAAAATACATATTTTGGAAAAAAATACAGATTTGTATTCAGTTTTCAAAACTTAAATAAAACTATTTCCAAAACACTCACAAACACTAAAGACACAGGTGTGATCTATTACCCCACTATTACTAAAAATAGTAAAAATCAAGAAATTGAACTGTGCAATAACCAGCCATGTCCCAGGACTCGCCTTGTTATTGCAACGGAAATAGTTGCAGGCAACCACCAATACACAGCTGTAATGCTTGTTGTAAGTGATAGAAACCCGATTCTTGCACAGGATGATAGAGCAATTTCTGTAGGACGTGACCGCATATCTAACTCATTTTCCGTAAAAAGTGGACATGGCTGGTTCTTGCATTGGACCCTTCAATTGTTCTTTTAAATAATGTTTAAATAGATAAATTATGTTTTTTTTAAATTAATAAAAGCATATAAGTTTTGTATTATTTAATATACCGTTATTTATAGGAAAGCAATCAGTCCTACTTTTTATTCCGCTCACAGCGTAAGAAAAAGTATTTTTGCCTCCGCTGCTATAGCAACACACAGCCGTCCAAAATGTCAAACTTTAATGTAAATAATTTTTCAAATTATAGATAGATTCTTTGATATATTTACGTGATTTTTCGTCCTCCTGATGAGCTTAAGTAATAACAAAAGAACATGTACATCTTCTTGGGGACATCGTTTTTTGATTGGAAGCCACAATAAATGATTTTTTTGTGGTGAATTGAAAAATTATTTATTTTAATAATTTATTTTTTAGACGTTTTGAATTTTGTAATTTTTAATCCAGTTTTTATCAGGTAGGTATTAAAAAAGTCCAATAGATTTTATAATTGTGTGTTTATGAAACATCAATATAAGTGTGTCAAATTGGATAGGTTTGTTATTATTATGCTTGTTTAAAACCTAAATAAAGTCATTTATAAAAAATATTATTCAAATGAATTTTTATTAAAGGAAAGTGTTTTATAAAATTGTGTATTGTACACGTGTGTAATTGCACATTAGTCACTTATGAAAATTAGCAACTCTACCTAACGGGCTCGTAGCTAGCTTTTTTGTGCATAATTACTAGTACAATAAATAACTATTACGTCTTGTAAGTACATATTTTTTTGGTATATTCAGTAGTTTTAATTATAACGGAAAATGTATGACTAGTGGCGTAGCGCGAAGGGGCAGAGGGGGTGTCCTCTCTGGGCGGCACTTTGCTAGGGGCGGCAAATTTTGAAAATAATTATTAAATAAAAATTTTAGCCGGTTCACCGGCATAGTTGTTAACGCTTTTACTTTCTAAGTAGACGGTTAGGGTTCGATCCCCGGCAAATAGTTTCATGTTCATGTCTAAATTCATCTCATCGTTCATCCTTATAACGGCTCAAATTTATATAATATTTTCTTAATCCAAAGTATTGTAATTATTATATTATTCATTATATCCTTTCAATAAAAGATTAAAGAAACTAATACCTATTTTTATTTATATTGAGATATGTCTTTTTATTCTTTTTCTAATTTTGAAAGTTGTATATTGCAACATTCAGTAGTTTGAATAATATTGTTTTATAATTTGCAATTAACAATAAATTTTCTTACATTATATTGTTTTTACATAATCATTGTAACATTAGAATTCAAAACATGTTTTTACAATTAAATTTTGTTTTCTAATTTTTAAGAATTTAAAATTTTGGAGAAGAAAAATGAAAATCCTCTGCAGCTCAATATTTTCTTCGCTCTAGAAAATTTTATCTTTATAATAATTATATTTTCTCTTATGGTAGGGAGGAAGGGGTGGAAAATTTAGCATATGCCTCGGGCGGCAGAAACCTTTGCTACATCATTTTGTATGACGTCACAAATTCTGTGCACATGCTTTTCTATAGACAGGAGCTAAAAACTTGATTTCTATTACGCATGCTTTTTTAGAAGCCGTATTTTCCTTTTAATACCTTATAACATCATGTTTTTTCTAAACTACTGCGCATGTTTTTTCTGTAAACTACGTTTGTTCATTGATGACGGCCCACGGTTTCCCTTATTTCGCTTCGTCGAACTTTTAATATACCTAAACATCTCACTTCAAAATTTTTTGTTCTTTGTCATACGGATTTGTTAGTATTATATTAAAGAGGCTAGAGGTTAAATTCTCTTACTGCACATGCACATTGCACATGCACCTAGAGAAACTATGCGATACAAAATTAAGGTACATCATATTATTATAGGTGGCTTACCAGGGAAATTATAGTTAGCTTGTAGCCATTGTAGTGGCCAAGTGGTTCCCAAGAGGTGACATTTTATTGTGTAACTTTAAGATGTATGTACCGTGTGATACGTTCTAGCTGTTTTCCTGTGAAAAACTATAATAAACTAAAAAATAGCTTTGTACAATGGATGCCAAACCAAGGTGGGTAATTTTATATAAATTTGCGGATACTATTATTTTAGATTTTTCATTATAGACTTAACTTGACTTTTTTTTCAAATATGATTTCTCTTTTATTACAATGATAAGCAATAAGGTACCTATAGGTAAATAAGTGATTTTACTCTACATAATTTTATATTGTTGTTATTATTGTGCGCTTTATTTTACGCTTCCTAATAGCAATTTACCTCTTAAATTGTTGAAACTTTACGAGACAATAGCAAGGAATCGAAATAATCAAAAAAAGGAAAGGACAAATATTATTTACCATGTGGAAAGATAAATGCAATGTCATAATGATAAACACCATCCATAGACATCAATTTGTTGGATATCATAACAAAAAGATACTACAATAATAGTCATATGGTGGGAATCGATAGTGCGGACCAAGCAAGTGATGAGTCATTCAACGTCCTGAAAAATGGTACCCAATTTTATTTTTCCAGTCTAGTAGATATGAGCTTATGAAATGCATTATATTCATACGAAAGTGTAAGTATTAATAAAGTAATGCTGTTTATGTTTAGAGAGCAAATGATAAAAGCTAAAGACCGTAAAGACGGTAGATACCCAAAGATGGAACACAAAAATTGATTCCAAAAAAAGTTGCAAATAATGTTCTAAAAATTGGACTGGATAAAGGACCCGTGAACTTGACCTCTGCATTCATATATTTATGGTATAAAGATAGGCATAAAATAACAAATATATTCTGTATTACTAATTTTTAAATTTCCCATAAAAATAATTTAGAGTAAAACTATTCTGTTATCGTTATAAATTATATTTGATATGAGCTAACATTATAACAGTTGGAAGGTTACATAAAATTACTTATGTCAAAAAAATACCACTGCATGGCCACTATGGTGACGAAAGATTAAACCAGGGCAGCAACTTTGGTTCAAAGAGGTAATTCTCTTTAAATTTCAACCCTCTATGTCTTATACAGGGTGTCCCATAAATACAAGTCAATCTCTTAAGGGTGTATTCTAGAAGCAAAATTATGGTATTTGAACCATACATACCTATAGCCCAAAGTGCATAGTTTTTGAAATACAGGGTGTTAAATGTCACTGGTGAGAATTATAATTTTTTAAATATCCTCGGAACAGTTTTTAATATCTTCCAATTTTAATACACTATAATAACAAGTTAAATTACATATTCAGTATACTGATTTGGTTGACATTAATACACTGGACGTTTGAAATTTCTTCTTTAAATTCTTTTAAATGAATTACTCTGCAATTATCTCTTTAATTTCAAATCTCAAATTTGACTAATTTGACCCTCCCAAAACCATAAATTATTGTAAAATTTTAATAATTAATCGAGAATAACGTATACAGTAAATCAAAATGAATGATATGAATTGCAAATTTATTAATAATACATACATTGCAGCTACATTTTGTCAAGTTGTCCTTAAACGGCTAAAGATATCGGGAAATTAGAAGAATAAAAAAATATCAAAAAGTACATGTACTTTCTTCGTAGAAAACATAGTATGGCCATAGGCGTCTCAAAAAAAATTGTGGTGGGTTAGAGAAAATTTAAACATCCAGTGTATCAATATCAACCAAATCAGTACTGAAGATGTAATTTAACTTTATATTGCAGCGTATTAAAATTGAAAGAGATTACTCAAACTGTTCCGAAGAATTTATGATTCTCACCAGTGACATTCTCACCAGTGACATTTAACGCCCTGTATGCCGAAAACGGTGCACTTTGGGATATAGGTATATATGCCATAATTTTGCTTCTACAATTCACCCTTAAGAGATTGACCTGTATTTTTGGGACACTCTGTATAAAATTTTTTATTGTAGTGGTTCCTCAGTAGAGTTAGTATTAGTAGTGCCGTTGTAAGATATCGTAATATCATTTATATCAATTAACAGACGTTCTACGTCTTTAAACTGCAATTAAGAAAATTTGCATACTGCGATGATGGACAGTGATGGTAACAGATTAATAACAGCTATTGGCTGGACGTAACAGGCAAAATGTTTTGAAATTTTTTAAACTAATTTGACAATGAATGTAAAAGCAAATTACGAACTATAAATTGCATCGTAAAAGTTATCAGCAGCATGTAAAAATTTTGGCTGTTCTTTAAAGTGCTCTCGCATTGTTGCTACAGTTATTCATTGCGCTACAGGTACAGGGTGATCATTTATATTTTTACACCCCCCTTAACTTCGTTATTTTTGTGAAAAAGAAAAAATGTGTAAAGACAGAGGTTTTAGTAAATTTTGCGTAGATTTTAAATATGATATCAGAAAAACAGTACATAGTAACGCTAAAAAAACTTATACCTAATACAAACTTGTGTTTTTTGTATAGTAGGTACTAGCTGTATGTTATTACAGGATATGAAAGAGCATGAAAATAGCTTTCCAAAAATGTATAACATTGTATATTTATCTTTTGCGGCTTTTGAACTATTTAATTTTTTCTCGAATTTTTTATACTTACACAGTGTCAAAAATCTTTTTCAAATGATAGTCCGTTACTCAAATCAATGAGACTTTTAAATTTTTGTTTATTTTTTTATGACAATAGCATAGCTTAGTAGTTGTCATATAGAAATAAAGTAGGTGAATCACTTTTGCACGTACCAAAAATACTTACTGACAGACATCCTTGCATTCAGTTGTGTAACAGAATGATAAATGAAATAATTTAGAGATGTTATCAATTTTCTAAATACCTGCTTCCACACTTGGATCGCTAGAAATGACCATATCACATGGCCACCGAATAGTCCAGATAGGACCCTTTTTCTATGTGTTTCTCTGGGAACACCTAAAGACTGAAGAATAGAAGAACAGAATAAAAATGTGGACCAACGACTGAAACACCGAATAACTCAGGAAATTCAAAGAGTTAATATTAATCCACAGTGGGTTGTAAGGACAATCTAAGGATTACGAAGAAGGTACCAAAGTTGTATAAACATTTAGAACATCTGCTGTAGGAAAATATTAGTTTATAAAATTACGCTTACATTCTTTATGATAAAAATTTATTTTTTATACTTTTAATTATCTTGTTTCTTTCTAATTATAATAAATGTATCTAATGTAGATTTCAACTAAAACAAATGCATATGAAAAATCAATTAACGAATGTTCAATATAATCGCCAACTACGATTATTATACGCTTTCATTTCGGATAGTTTTAAGTACAACATACTCAAAAACGGTAAAAAATCGTTGAGTAATAAAGAAGAATTTAGGGTCCCATTTAATTTGTACATGTACCGTTTTACAAATTTTCTAAACAAAAATATGCTAATATACACATGAAATTATAAGTAATATTCGTAAAAAAATAAGCATTTCCAAAAACACAAAAATGTTAAATCGGAGTATCATTTACAAAATTTCAAACGATTGTGCTGAAACCTTTTGTAAATTCTTATTACTTTTCATAATTATGAAAAGTGAACAAACAATGTTTTGTTTGTTCGTTCGTCTCAACATCTCCACCTACCAAATAGGTTAGGCAACCCGCCTTATATGTAAATTATCGTGGTTGCATATGCTTGGGAGTTGTAAATAAAATGATATCTTTTAGTACTGTATGATATAGGCAACCACCCTTCCATCCAGTGAAAAAACTATCCTTTCTGTTTTTCCCTCTGTTTCTTGCCATAGTTCTTTACATTTACTGACTTACTTTTTGTTTACCTAAATTGAAAATTAAAACGAATATTTCAAAGAGCATAACTCTCCAGGGTGAACCTCTAACGTATAACCGGTGTTTAATTTTATTGCTAAATAAGATTGAGATTGGTGTTTGATTATCTTTTAGGTAAGTAGGTTCAGGTTTTTAAATAAGGTCATAACGATGTAAAAATCTTTTAGAGTCATCTGCTTCTCACTTGTATACTTGTATTGCTCATCAGTCATCGGGCATCTTGCTCTCTAGCTGGAATAAATTGTAAAAACAAGTCTCGAGTTTTCCTGGCTAAAAACCCATCCCCGTCTCAGTTCACGATTAAGATCACTTTTATTAAAATCAAGATTAACTTGGCTTATGATACGTACTTAACAAATGTTCAATCGTCTATTAACGCGGATTTTTTAAAAAGTAACAGCCCAGGATACTTGGTAAAATGACTTTTAAAGATTGTCAGTATGAAGATGAACAAGCAATTGTATGTTTTTGATAAAGTCTTTAGTAATGTGTACTCGAAACCGGATGCCTTTGAAATTGAACCTAATGAGAACGAAAGTGTTTTCAACAACTATGATATTTTACATATAGAATCAATTTCAATCCCTGAGATAACTAATGCAATTAAGGAACTCAAAAACAAAATGACGTTTGGATCTAACTTGATTCCATCTTTTATAATTAAAGATTATGATCATGTATTAGCGAACCCATTAGGTACGGATATTATTTAATATGGCGTTCAGATCTAGTGAATTTCCTAACTCTTGGAAAATTGGCAAAGTATGTTTAATTTTAAAAAACGGTGATACTACTTGTATAGAGAACTACAGAGATATAATTATACGAACAAATTTTGCTAAAGTCTTTGAAATAGTATTGTATGATCGCATCTACCCATGTATACATCAGCAAGTTTCTCTTTCTCAACTTAGTTTTGTAAGCAATATAATTAACAGTTAGTAACCGTTTTTAGTCAATATTTATCTGATCACATAGATAAACTTGGACAGGTAGATGTGGTGAATACGGACTTCCCGAAGGCTTTTGATAAAATCGATCATCAGCTGTTATTGAATAAATTAAAAACTTCGGATTTAGTGCAGTTTTTTAATTAAAAGAGTTCTAAAATCGTTGGTTAAACCACCTCATTATTTAGCGAATATTTCTTTCGAAACGGGAACGTTACCAGAAAATTTAAAAGTGGGGAAAGTGGTACCTATTTATAAGAAAAAAGATCCTTGTCATTTGGGGAATTATAGACCTCTAACGGTTCCACTCAGTTTATCAAAATATTTGAATACTGTTACTTATAAGGACCGTTTAATGAAATTTTTGAACTCATTTAAAATTTTGTCTGAAAAATACAACTCGGTTTTCGTTGTGGAATGTCATATATAACCTATAACAGCTGTAAGTTAATTTTAAAATAAAATTATTGAGTATGTTGAGGCAGGAGATTGTTCTGTTGGGATATTTTTTGATCTTAGAAGGGCATTTGACAGTGTCAATCATATAAAAATAATCTCTATATTAAATAATTATGGTATTAGAAGACAATCTTTAGACTGGATTACGTTATTTTTAAGAAACCGTCAACAGTATGTCAGCGTACAATACAATAGTGCAAACAAAATAAGCAGGGTCAATTCTCAATGTTCTCTTTTAAATATGGGAGTACCACAGGGTTCAATATTGGGTCCTGTGTTATTTATATTGTATGTTAATGAACTTGACTCCATTTTATACAATGAATATTTCTCCATGAACGCAGGTGATCTATCTACTATTATTTCAGATCTTACCAATAATACAATAAATAGTAAATGTCATAATGTTACAGAAAAAATATCTACATTTCTTAGCAAACATCATTTACATTTTAATGCAGATAAAACTCAACTCTTTCAATTCCATAACAAGCAGAAAAATTGATTATCTCCATGTCAATGATTCATCTATAATTACCAACAATGAAAGTGTAAAATTTTTAGGCTTATATACCGGGTGCCACAGGATACTGGCTCACCCCTATATTTCCTTTATTTTTTAACTTATCCATTTGAAATTTGGGGGGCATAAACTACCGTTTAAAATGTATTTTTGCACATAACAAACACTATGGTACCACTTCCGGTTTATCCGGAAATTACCTCAACTTTCGATTTTCAAATGGAACACCCTGTATATTTTTACATATTTGGATGCAGGGCAACATTCTGCATACACCATGTAAGTTTCGCGAATTTTTGAGCCGATGTTCAATTTTTTCAAGCATCTTAAGAAATAAGTCTAGAGTGCTTTGGAATTCTAAAATTGGTTATACGGTAGGTAAACTTCAAAGGAAAAATATAATTTTTCTTTTCGTTTCACTAACAACTGTTTGCGAAGCCTCCAAAGTTGAACATATCACTTTTTTATCGAAAACTTTTTTTTTTCAAATGGGAAGGTGGTGGCTCATAGTGTTTGAAAAATTATAATTTTCTTTCTGATTTCATTGATATCTATTTCATATCTGTGCTATTTATTTTCAATTTTATTTCATTCGTTTAAAAGTATAAAAGCCACTTTCAAAATAACTTTTATTGAACCTTAACATAGTTACCTTTGCACTACGAATTGACACATTATAAAACAAAAGAATGATGACATTTGTAAACAGTTTATTGTTAGCAAAAATTATATTTTTCCTTTGACGTTTACCTACCGTATAACGAATTTTGGAATTCCAAAGCATTTATTTACTTATTTCTTAAGATGCTTGAAAAAATTGAACATCGAAAAATTCGCGAAACTTACATGGTGTATGCAGAATGTTGCCATGCATCCAAGTATGTAAAAATATACAGGGTGTTCCATTTGAAAATCGAAAGTTGAGGTAATTTCCGGATAAACCGGAAGTGGTACCATAGTGTTTGTAATGTGCAGAAATACATTTTAAACGGTAGTTTATGCCCCCCAAATTTCAAATGGAAAAGTTAAAAAATAAAGGAAATATAGGGGTGAGCCAGTATCCTGTGGCACCCGGTATAGACGAATGTTTAAGCTGGAATTCACACTGAATATTTGATTTCTAAATTGGCTTCGGTTTAGGTTTCATTTTTGTTCAGAAACATTAAATCTATACGAACTAAGGAACAGTTGATTAACCTGTATTATGGACAAGTGGAATCTAGACTACGGTATGGTGTTTGTTTCTGGGGCAACTCCACTCTATCACTGAATGTTTTTGTATCACAAACACGTATTTACATTGTATGAAAGGCATTTCTAGTACATATTCATGTAAAGAAGTATTTGGAGAATACAAAATTTTAACCCTGCCAGGTCTATATATATTTGAATTGTGTGTATATGTGTATAAAAATAAAGATACATTTTTGTAAATAAAGATATTCATAGTGTCAATACGCGTAACAGAGAAGATTTTCGCATACCTCATGCAAGATTAAATAAAACTAGTAATTCTCCAAATTACATAGGCCCTAAAATATTTAATAACTTGCAAGTTAGCGAGTAATTTGTATCATTTTTTTAAAACAAATTTAAAGTTATTTTTACTGTCAAAGTGTTTGTACTCTGTGACGGATTTTTTTATTTAATGATCACCCTGTACAACCAGAAGGTGCTTTTACACTGAAAAAAGTATTTACCACTAGTCGGCCTTTAAAACAACGACCTCAGCTACCATCGCTATAAGATTGTAAAATTAAGACAACATATTCAATTTTGTTTTTCCTTTGTTTAGTTCATTTATAGAAAATATTTGAATATTTAGGAATTAGGATTTCGGGAAAACAAAACATCAATAATTTATGTATTTTTATTACATTTCACAACAAAGATAAGCTTGGTTATTCTTAATTTGGGAAATTTCATATACTTACTGTTTGTTCACAGTCTTATCGTATGTTTTTATGTTATTATGTTTATATTTATTTTGCAGTTTACTGTTTTGATTTATTGATTTATTTAGATTTCAAGGTTTTTCCATTAATCGCCAAACTAACACGTATATGTATTTTAATTGCGCGTAATTAAAAATTTGAAGTATTTCTCGAACAGAAACAAAAAATTACGGTGTTAGAAATTCTACTCCAAAAGCTCTATGTTGCGTTAATTATACCTACTATGTGATATTGTTTTAACGTATAAAATGAAATTCTTAATTATCAATAATAGTTATTTATGGTCGACTTCAGTTTTGTAAGACACATAAAAAACCGGCGGCTTGTTTGATGCCCATAAAAACTTCAAACAAGCCGGCTCTTTTTATGTGCTGTATAGATATGACACAGACTTTACCTACGATCACTAACGTAAATAACTGAAAACGCACTCTCTGACATCTACAATTTTTCCATTCGTGCGTAATATGCTATTTTACAACTCTCATTACGTAATATACTATTATTGTACTCAACGACTTAAGTGTAAGTTCGCGATTTGCGATTTGCGATATGCGATTTTATAATGAAAAATAATGTTCGTTCATGGACAAACGCGAAAATTAGTTACTTTTGAATTTCAAACAGACTTGTCTTGTCAGACTTGCTGTTGTTGCTGTTACCCAAAAAATTATACATATAACAAAAAACGAAAAAACTACTTGACAACAAGTAAATACCATGAATAGTACTTATGTGTTGACGCTTTTACAACGTACAAGAATAATTATAACTTGGTATTTAATCAAAAAAAGAAAAAAAACACAGAGATATTGTGCAGTGAGAGAGATTTTATGAAAAGAAAAGATCAGGTCTTAAATGCACAAAAAATATAATTCATCGATATCTCTATCTCTATGAAGAAAAGCGCATGGGCAGTTTAATAAAATTTCGCGATAATTGCGAAAAATAGAAACAATTTCAATTTTCCCGCCCCCAAATTTAAATTTTGCGATTCTCGCAATAAACCGAATTTCAAATAGTTCTGTCAAAAATTTTTGAAACTAGCCAATAAAATTAAATCCTGAAAATCGCAAATCGCAAATCACGAGTGCATGAACTTACGTTTATAAAGAGGAGACTGGCGATAAGCCGAATTTGTTTGGCTGGAACAATATTGTTTACATTCCCCCAGTTGATGCCACAATTGCCATAGTGCGGTTGCGCAGTGACTTTCGTTTTGTTATCAAAACCAAGGCTGAAGTCTACAAGCCTTGATTCAAAACGGCTTTGCGACGCCATTTTAAGTCTTATTTGATTTGTGTGTCGGCGATTTTCTATTTATTTTCGTGTCAATTATCTGCTTAGTGTTTAAAAACGATAATAAACATGGTTATGCCGTGTTGGTAGTGACTAGAGATGCGCCGCGGCGGAACGAGAAGAATTTCTAGCAGGTCCGCCGCGGCGGAACGGAAACGGTTAATTTCTAGCAGGTCCGCCGCGGCGGAATGGAAACGGTTTCTTAAGATCCGCCCTCGCCGGTCTATAACTCACAGTATTTAACCTAACCACAACATAGTGGTACATGACATGAGATATGACTTTGACTGACTTTGACATATATATTTGTATCATTCTTAGAAATATTTTTTTTAAATATTTCAGCCAACTAAGTAAGAATGCCACTGTGCATTTAAAGAAAAAATTTAAAATTATTTTATTTTTATTTTTTTTATTTTTATTTATTTACACCACCCAACAGAAAAATCCATTTACAGGATGGGAAAATCTACAGGAAATATAGATATACAAAACAGACAATATATGGTAAAAGAAAAATTACAATTAGAAAAAAAAAGAGAAAGTAATTAGAATTACACTAACCTAATACATATTTTTTTATTATTCTAGGTTTTAGTTAACTTATTTAGAAAAATAGAGATGTTGTACCCATTTCAAAGGCATCGTACATTTTAAGTATTTCTTTTTGTGTTATGAAAAATATCTAATTCATCTTGGTGTTCATTATAGTAGGTACACATTTTGTATATCGGAGAATATTTTAGGACATTAGTACGAGGGGTAGGTAAGTAAAAGCATTGCTCTTGTCTAGATGTTAAGCGTGGAACGTGAAAATGCAAATAATTAAGTAATTCACAACTGTCAATCTTACCGTGACATAGTTTATGAAGAAAGGAGAGGGAAAGACTATCTCTCCTACTTTCGAGCGAAGTTACTAAAAATCTGGCAAGGAGCTCTTCCTGTGGAAAGCCGATTGGAGGATAAGCATTATCAGATTTGAAAGATAAGAATTTTAATAATCTACGTTGCACAGATTCTAAATTATTTATATGTACCTATATTATATTGGGGATTCCAGATAAGGCTTGCGTACTCCAGCTTGGAACGAACAAATGAATAATATAATAGTTTTATAGTGTTGTTATCAGAAAACTCGCGGCTGTTACGTATTATAAATCCCAACGTTTTATAAGTGTCGGCAACAGTGGTTTGCATGTGGTCAGTAAATGACAAAGTTTTATCAAAAATTACACCTAGATCTCTGAATGTATCATCTTTCTTTAAAATAATTCTATTTATATTATAATCATACTGAATTTCAGGTTCCTTTGTAGTAAAAGTCATTACTCTGCATTTTTCTGTGTTTAAGGTTAAATTATTTTCAATAGACCAGTTATATATTTTAGTTAGGTTTGACTGCAGTTTCTGACAATCCTCTGTGTCCGCGATTCTAGAATATATCTTAAAGTCATCTGCATACATTAAGCAACAGACATCCAAAATCATCGATTATGTCATTGACAAAAATATTAAATAATAGGGGGCCCAGTATAGACCCTTGGGGTACACCGGATGAACCAATGTATTCAACAGACTTACTACCATGATAAGAAACATATTGACGTCTATTAATGAGGTATGATTTAAAGAACCTGATTAGATCATCTGAAACAGCATTTTCAGATAGTTTGTATAGGAGCTTATCATGGTTAAGTCTGTCAAATGCCTTAGAGAAGTCAGTATATATGACATCAGTTTGAAGGCGTGAGTCAATAGATATAGCGATATATTGCGTAATACACATGAGATTTGTGATTGTTGAGCGACCTTTCATAAAACCGTGTTGTAGTGGAGATAAAGCATTTCTTACATGACTATATAATGGTTCATATAATACAACTTCAAAAACTTTTGAAAAATTACATATAATTGTGATGGGTCTAAAATTTGTAATCTCGTTTTTTTTCCCCTTCTTAAATACTGGACAAACTTTGGCTTGCTTCCAACTAGATGGATATGTACTAGTTTGTAACGAGAGATTAAAAATAATACGGAGAGGAACAGTGAAAACTCTAGCACAATCTCTTACTAGGAAGGCTGGAATGCCATCCGGCCCTGTAGTAAATTTGGGTTTAATTTGGTTTAGCGCTTGTTCTATTTGATGCTCATCGACATCTATTTGTAAAACACTGTTAACTCTAGAGACTCCTACAGTTGTTGATGCTGGTTGGACATTAGCATATGACTTTACAAAAAAATCTGCAAAAGCGTTAACTACATTAGTGGGACCTAGGATCGGATTTCCATTATACTCCATATTACCAGATATTTCGGATGAACCCTTTTTACTATGGATAAAAGACCAAAACTTATTGGGATTAGATGTAATGGAATTTTCAATATCCTGAATGTAGTTTCTAAAAGACAATTGTATATCAGTTTTTACAGCAACCCTGAGTCGCCTGAAATTAGCCAAAGCATTGGGGTCGCCGGATCTTTTATAAGTGCGCCAGGCTTTTTCATTTAGTCTTGATGTTGGTTATTATGACAGCATTGAACCATTTTGGATAAAATCTTTTACGGCATGAAGAAGACATTTTGGGTACATAAAGGTCTAAAATTTCGTACAACTGCGTATAAAAGGTGGTGCAAGCCTCATCAACATCTGTAAAGTTTTCGAGTATACTCCAGTCAGTATTGCGAATATGTTCATAAAGACTAGGAAAATCTGCTTTGCGAAAGTTATAATATCCAGTAAAATTTTTAGCGAAAACTACTTTATTTTCTATATTTATATCAATCAGTATCTCAAGAGCCGGAGTAATACGTCGTTAGAAATTTCCACCGAACATTGACAATTAGAAATTACAAGATCAAGAATTCTGTTGTAGTGGTTACGTATAAAATTATGTTGTGTTATATCTAAAAAATTCATAAAATTATTCAAAACCGTGATAATACGGTTTGATTGATTACTTAGGTAACAGGCCAAATAGCTAGATATGTTAAAATCACCAAGAACTAAAATATTATTATTATGAATTTCATTCAGTGAACATATTGATTCAAAAAGTGTTTCAATATCGATCACGCTGGTATTATTAAAGGATTCTAAGATAAATCTCTTAACTATAGGTACCTACCTACCATTGAGTAAAATATTATTTTTTTCTCAATGTACTTACTTTTTCTTTTTTTTTTAATCACTTATTTTCGTCGCGTCGGCCTATTTTAAAAATTCATTTTTGTGGCCACAATTGAACATTTTCGAAAAAAATTAAAACGCTTGCCATTTAATGAAAAATGGTCGTAGGGTAACCTTTATTTTTGTAAAGTGTAGTTTTTTTTATGTACTCTTTTTGCGAACATATGCCAAAATCTGTTTATCAAGTTAAAATGTCGTTTTTTTCAATTAAAAAAAATTATAATTCCACTTTTTTGACATTTTTTCATATGCATAATGTATATCGTATCTTTTATGCCAGATTTTCATCTGGGTTTTGTATAAAACGAAATTAAATTAAATTATGGAGATTTATCATACTATGTTCAAATTATTATTTGAAAAGGATAATCGTTTAAGCACAACTTGTTTGACGCTATCGAATGGACATTAAAAGAGCTTTCTATCAGCCCCTGAATTTATGCTAGTGTTTTTCAGAACACCCTGTATAAGAATTAATTTGTTAAATAAAATGTCAATGTCAATGTGTTTAAGAAAATTTTATTCAAATAATATTTCATTAAAAGAAAGTGTTGGATAAAATGTTATTGTACAGGGTGTTTCCTATAGAACTATACCCCCCCTTATTTCGGTCATTTACCACCGACTTTAATTTTTCAAAAACCTGTCTAACACAGAATTTTCCGTAGATTTTGAATATGCTATTACTTTTTTTCCTACTTTAACCGTATACGAGGGGCAGAATAAAGTATGGTTTTTTTAAATGGAACACCCTATATATTTTTACATATTTGGATTCGCCACGTCCTTCTGATTACAAATATATATGACACATATATTTTCTATAAAAATGGCGTAAATAATTGAATTTAAACTAATGGCGTTTCGTTCAAAACTATACCCCCCCCCCCTTATTTCGGTCAATTATTAACGATTCAAAATTTTCAAAACCTACAAAGAATTTTTTATAGATTTCATATAATATGCTATTGCTTTTTTTTTTCCTTCAACGGTATACGAATGGTGGAAAAAAGTATGGTTTTCTTTAAGGAATGCCCTGTATTTTTTTACGTATTTAGATCCGCCCTACCTTTCTGATTATAAATATATATATATATAATACTTATATATTATTATGTAAAAAAAATACAGGGCATTCCATACAAAAACCATACCCATACCATACTTTTTTTCACCCTTCGTATACCGTTGAAGGAAGAAAAAAAGTAATAGCATATATGAAATCTACGAAAAATTCTATGTGTATCTTTTGAAAATTTTGAATCGTTAACAATTGACCGAAATAAGGGGGGGGGGGGGGTATAGTTTTGAACGAAACGCCATTAGTTTAAACTCAATTATTTACGTCATTTTTATAGATAATATATATATTTGTAATCAGAAGGACGTGGCGAATCCAAATATTTAAAAATATATAGGGTGTTCCATTTAAAAAAACCATACTTTATTCTGCCCCTCGTATACGGTTGAAGTAGGAAAAAAGTAATAGCATATTCAAAATCTACGGAAAATTCTGTGTTAGACCGGTTTTTGAAAAATTAAAATCGGTGGTTATTGACCGAAATAAGGGGGGGTATAGTTTTATAGGAAACACCCTGTACATGTGTGCAATTGCACATTAGTCACTTCAGAAAATTAGCCACTCGATCTAACGGTCTCGTGGCTAAACTATTTCTTCCGTGACTAATATGCAAATTTCATAAAGTAAATGATTTAGATTATTAATAAAAATTAACACAATATATTCATCGACTATTCATCTATGAACAAAAATAAGGATATCTCTGTTGAGGCATTTTGAAAACGATTAAATGAGAGGAGAGCGTAGTGTTCTTATAGTATTATATTAAATGAATATACGTCTTTAAGATACATACATTTTGTAGCTCTGGTATAGATGTAGAAACATCAAAACTCTTACTTTTATTCTATTTCGTTCACGTAATAAATTATTTTTATCTCGGATATCTTTGTATTTGGAAGGTCCGTTTGCCTTCCTCCATTTACACGTTGGTGAATGCACAGTGCACACACATGAAAAGTTTAAGGATATTTGTATAAACTCATGTAAGACATAATAGAAATTTTTGTAATCATTGAATTGTACTTACTCGTACTTACTAGTTCACTTGCTCAGTCTGAATACGCATGTTGTTTCGACATTGCGTAAAAAACTTGATAACACGATTGATACAAATACTAGAATTTCTATGCTCTGTGAAATTATCTGGTAGTTTCGATTTCATCCATTCTATAGTGTTTTTGTTCAGTATTAGCATCACATTTAAAATTTCATAGTTGAAGTCATTTCCGACGAATCCGGAAATGTCCTCCAAAGTCCAAATCTCAATTTTATATCTAAATAGCTTTGGTCGCCATGGCTTGTCTAATAATTTCGTTGACACCCGGTATACGAGTATGGTCACTTGTCACTTGTCATTTCAAAATATGATTTCAGTGATTTCACTTTGCAGAAATAACGAGAGAGAAAAAACAATAATTTGACCTAAAATGACCCAAGCACTAGCGTGAGGAATATACGTAGACCAACTACCCCTGAAACTATTCTTGCCTTTCTCTTTTTTATCTAATAAGAGGAGATCACTTTGAATGAGTGTTTAGTTAATTTTGTAATTTTCTTTTCTTTTCTAAACGTGATAGAACAGCTCTATTGCGACCCATTTATATAGATAATTGTAGAATATATGAAAAGTCTAAAAAGGTACACATAACTGAAAAACAACACATCTTTGATTTTGTGGTATTAAAAATCCAGTACCACTGAGACAAATTATAAATTATAGATAAAAATGGATCTCAATAATTGTCAAAAATTTAAACGCCTTGTACATGAACATGAATATAATATTGTCGTTTTATACAGGGTGATTTCGCTTTAAATACAGAAACTGCAGTAATAGATTAATTACCAATAAATAAGTAGGGTTTGCTCTATAAACTTTTTTCCTGGAGGACGAGCTATTTGAGATACAGAATGTTAAAGTTTACAAAAAAAATTATATTTTCTGTCATATCTTCATAAATCGCTGACGAAATTGAATGAAATTTATTACAGCGATAAAATAACACTAAATTCGTTCTTTGCAAATCACTTATGTTTTATGTCAGATATCTGATCAAATTGTAATTGTCATAATTTTAAAACATTTAGTTTTTACACGTTACATTCCCATTTTACATTTATATGGTAAAATCAATAAACAGTTTCTAATTTAAAAGCTTGAGATTTTATTTTTGTTCCAAAGTTATTGTACCGGGAATGGATTAATCGATTGTAATAAAAAACGTTGTTTATATTTTTGTGCTGATTTATTGGACATGTTGAGAAACGTGCGATAAAATTATGACCTTAAGCATATAAATAAAATGACCAGTTTTTATTTTTTCAAAACAATTTCAACATATCAGCTGGGGGTCTTTCATCATGTAATTTATTAATACGTTATGTAAGATACGTGAAAATACATTTTACGCGTAACTTATTAATTAAGGCACATCCTTATTGACATCACAATATCAATTTAATATATTTTGAAGAGATAAAATTGTTTTTGCACAAAATATTTAATAAAATTAGCAGTTCATTGTTATTGTTTTTGAGGATACAAGACTAAAAATGGTATCATAATTCTTCATTCATCAGATCTTGTGGGCGAAGGTCTTGGTTGTGAAGATAGATGGTTCGATTCCATCCTAAAATAAACTAAAAAAATTCAGTTTCTTAGAGAAAAAGAGAGAGACCTGCAAACATTACAAATATTTCCGAAAGCAACGAAAGATATTTCTCCTCCCGTTTTCGATAGTACTGAACACGAATATAGCGGTTGGGGAATTTTTTATCCACTCCTATCCCCGCAAACGGCAAAAACCCACCCCTGAAAGGGGTGGGTTTTTGCCGTTGAAAGTCGCGACTTTCGCCGGTAATTGCTCGGGATGCTGTTTTTTGCCGGTAAAGTGGTGATCGTCGGAGATGATGGAAGGTAGTAAGGGTGATGCTAGGCAGAGCCGCGTAAGAGCTCTTGGGGGCTGAGCTACCCTATCTGGTGATGGAAAAGTGAGTGTTTTAAACATTTGCTCTCCGTTTTCGAGAATGCTGAATAAGAAAAAAATAGTTTCTGGAGTGGCAAACTAAACAATAGAATTTAATGACGATGAATATGATAATTTCTTAAATTTGTTAAATTTTATCCCTGCTAAGTTTCTATTACCGATTCCCATTCAGAGATGGACGATGTATGTGATGATGGAGGAGAATAACGTTCACGTCGGGAGCACGAAGAATGCAATGTTACTTGTAAGCACCGTAGGTTATATTAATGTATTGTAAAAAATATTTCATTGTACTCAAGTACATATTGTGTATTAATGTGTATACGTAATTTATTAAAATAAAGTCTAATTGTATGTAATGTTTCATTCTCGTATCTCACTTTCAGAAGAAATATCAACTTGTCATGCTCAAAAACTCTTGTCGATATTTTTTTCTTCTCAGCAAAACGGGAGGAGGGTATTTTATTTGAAAGGAGGAAATAAATAAATTTTTCACCTCCCCCAGGGTAAAAAGAACCCCGAGGTTCCTCATGGTCCAGATTGTCCTCCCATGTCCTCACCCTTCGACTAGATAATTCCATTAAATTCTGGGGCATTTCCCTGCAAGCATATGTTGTCGAACGTTATGGCAAGAAACCACGATAAAGGGTGGTCACCATTTTACCGGCAAAAAAAACAGGATCCTGCGCGATTGCCGGTGAAAGTCCATGCAATGGACTCAAAATTTTTGTCACACCAGTCGTTTTTGAATAATTTGCGTTCAACGACAATAGGGGTTTTCAGTAGTTGTCTACATCGAGGTCGTAATGTATGAAAATTTAATTTTTTTAGTCACCACCATATTGGACTTTTAATCGAAAAATTGATATTCATCATGCCCATTCACGGGGTTGTAGCTCCCTTATTATGCATTTTAGGACATTTGTTTGTTAACGAAAGTTCATTTATTTTTTGATAAATTATCGGCCTTTGAAGGTTGGCAATCTTGTGGTACATCACCCTGTAGTGTTGTTAAATTGCATAATCTGTGTACACATTATTTTAAAACCTACTATAAAAATTCTGATTGTCGCAGTTCAAATTGCAAAAAATGTCATAAAAGACATCACACTATCACATGTTGTTACATTTTGAAAATGTACAAACATATTCAAGTGTTTGTAACTCTGAATCAAGGAAACAATAAATCTATATTATAATTTGAAGCGGGGAACCAAACTGTTGCAGTTCATTCAAGAATAAATTACGGTACAAGAAAAATTTGGTAATAATCATGCAAAAGAATTACCGGATAAATTACAAACAAATGACTTAAATATAAACATTGCTGGCTTAATAATGATTGTCTAGGTTACTGGCACCCCTTGTAAGTAATCCATGTTTCCAAACACGTCGTTTCTTTGTGTTAAATAAATGTTGTTGTTGTTGGGGCCTTAAGGCTATGTTTTAATTACCACCCTTATAACTAAAACCTTCTCGTGTGCCAAAAGAGTCATGTATTAAAACTGCATAACTTATGCCAAGCGAGTCGGCTATCATAGTAAAATAACTATATTTATAACTCACTAAGATACGAATTTGTCTGTCTGAGTGTCTGTTTGAGTATCTGTTATGATAACCTGAGGACAATTAGGCATCAAATTTATGAGAAAATGCCTAATAAATATGACGCGGACGTGCTGAAATGTTCGCAAAAACTAAAATTAACCTCTGTAAGAACACAAGTTTAATTTAAAACCATATTTTACCAACCATTTTTGGAAATATTAATTATCTGCTAGCTCTGTGCCAATTTTCAAACTAATTTTAATAAGCAAATACAGCGAAATTGTCGTCTTACACCAAAATTTTATTTAATTTGTTGCGCCATGTTCTACAGTTATTTGTGATTTGGATGTATTAATTTAGTTCTTGATATATAATTTATAGGAGTTTAATTTGTGGAATATTGTATAGGTCAAATGATGAAACTTCGATTGATAAAAAGTGATAAACAAGAACAGAATGTTGTACAGAAAACCAGTGAGAGAAATAAACAATAATGCAATGGCTCTGACGTTTGACACTCTTTATTTGTGCTTATCATATTTTGATACTTTTAAATTTTTTCTCGTATATAAATCGCTTACTTGCATTCATTCGGTTAGTTAAATTTATGCGGTAACATAGTAAATAGTAAGGTAATTAACATGATGAAAACTGAAGGAAAAGTGAATGGAAATATCCAGAATGGAAATATTCAAAATGGAAATATCCGGAATGGAAATATCGACAAAATATTAGGAATAGATAAAACCGACGAAGAATTTTATGACAAACATGTTGTTCACACAGAAAATAACAAGTAAGATGTATTTTATTAGATACTTATCTTTATCTTCAATTTAGCAAAATTTTGTCTATGCTATAGTTACTTTTCCCATGTCTTGTATTGATTTTTATTTGATTTGATAATTTCAATTCAGAAAAAATATATGCATTTACCGTGTGCACATTCTTATAAATTTTGCAATATTGTAAATGCTATGCCTTCAACATTACCCTGTTTGGCAAAACATTTCTTCAGTCCGGTGTTAAAATTGCGTAGTTTGAATTTTACCACGAGATGTTTTTTGAAGTCTAATAATCAAGTTTTTTTACTTATTGTTCAGACAATTTTAAGCGAATTATCCTCAGAACACCTTCACTATTTCGAGTAGGAACAAAGTAGATCTTAAATGGAGGCTTCGTTTTATAAAAATAAAACCCAATTAGGTTTTTCCGTTTAAAATATGTATTTTGTATAATTCTGGCCAAAACATAATTTCAATGTTGAATTTTGTCTTAGATGAGAATTGAGAACAAAGCGCTCGATTAGCAAATTCATGCTGAATTTGTAAATTTTTCACAGAATGCCTGTAATTCACTTATCACTTGAAGAAGAGTTAATAGTGAAACTTCTAGAAAGGGATGTTGACATTTTTGCAGGGTTATTAAAATTGGCACGAAATTAAAAAAAAAAAACAGGTAATAACCCCAAATAATAATATTGATAATAATAATTATTTACATATTTTCATTTAAGTAAACAATACATTTATGTATAAGAATAGTTACAATATTTACAATCTAAGACAGAAGTAAACAGATGCAAAATAATAACATAAATTAAAAATTTTACAATTTTTTCACTTTTGACAAATTTTATTTCTACAGGTAGTAAGTCAAATGTATTAGGTCCTAAACAATTAGGATATTAAATTATTTTTAATGTAGCCGACGACACATGAAAATTTTTCCCGTCTTGTATTATCACAATAATAGTAACTATTTACAATAACATTTTTCTGATTTTTATAAACATGTATACTGTACATATTTCAAATATACATATACATATAAACTTAGCAAAGTTAAAACTTTTAAATTTTTTTAAATCTTTTTGCTCCAATATAGCTATTTCAGATATCAGCCAATATATTTTAAAACACGTTTTTCAGCGATAAAAACATGAGATGAAAAAGCGGAATTTTTCCAGAAATAGCCACAGGAGAAGAGATTTAACTTGTGCGTAATGTAAACAAATAAATTATTCCATAAAGAGACGGTTGTTTTGAAACAAATTGGTGATAGAATCAAGCTTTGATATCATAGTTTTGCATTGACCACTTAAGCTTTTTATCTAACCGCATTTCTAGGAAATTCACATTTGTTGAATTATAGAGAAATAAGTATTATTTATATTATAATTTAACAATTCGCATACTTGACTAATGTGAATAAAATCTTAAAACTTATAAAGTTTAATAAAATATTAATTGGACAAATATAGTAGTAAAATCCCTCTCCCTACGTGCTTCTGATTTTGTTCACTAATTTGTCTCATGACATTACCAAACGACAAACTTTCGTAAATAAAAATTTATTCGACAAAATTATAACCCTTATATTGTTACTGAAAATAAGCCTTCTTTATTTCTGTAATTAATAATTGATGGACTGGTCTTTATTATACAATAGATAATTCGGAATAACATTTCTGCAAAATATAAAAATATTTCAAATGATAACTAGACATTCTTATTCCGTCGTTTCCCCATTTTTGGTCTATTGTTGTATAATTGAAAAATTTCCGAATTGGACAATAAACGTTAAAGATAAATATTTTTAAAATAATTAAATGTGCCATGAATACATATTTTATATCTTATAAAAATTATTCCAGTTTTCATTATGTATTGCCTTAATATTTCATTTTCACTAAAATTTCTTTTATACATATAATGACGTGATTTTAAAAAGATATACCTATGTAGTATTTATCAAATACATACATTTTACAAATACGATCTATTGTACTATACCTTACAACACTATTTAAATCAATACAAGTTAAAACAGACTACACAAATAATTAAAATGACTAGAATTATTTAAAGTCAATATTAGAGTCATCGCACAGAATTGCGTTAATATTTAGCTTTACTAGGCTATTTAATACGTCTGACCATCTATTAATCAATATATTCAGGTCACCTAAAGAAGATCTATAACAATTTATTATATAGTGCAATATTTTTTGCTGCTATTATATTGTTAGCCTCAATAGCAACTCCATCCCCTTTCAAAGAGGATCTACAATAAAAACTAATCAACCTTCTAATATGGAGAGCATCAATTAATTCAATATTTTTTTACGTTTCATGAACATTCAAAAAGTTCGAATCCATGTAATTACATATACCTATCTAAATACAAATTGTCAATTTTAATTAAATTAAAACTTGCACATTAAGCAATAAAATGTTAGAGTTGATAACACCGGCAACAAAAAAATTTTTGTTCTGTCCCAGAACACTCACTAGTCTACTCCTAGATAATTTGGTCCACTGAATCCGAAAATGACATTGGTTTAGCGGTTTGGACCAATCATAGTTTTGACCTATGACCTAAATTAACCCCAAAAATGTCGTTAAATTGATTTAAATTCGGAAAACAAATATATGCCAGGAGACTTCTATATTCTCTACTGATGAATAAAAAAATATGTAATGCATCTACTTTGCTACTTTTCTACATGTGGTAACACCTCCTTATTTGTATAACACCTGGTCGCAGAATGATAGTTTTTTCATCTCAACTAACCCCTAAAACTTGCTAACGTATACCCGTTTTGTTTCAGATACACTTATGAAGCGATTGTTGACACTGTTAATTTTCTTAAGAATAGAGTGCCTTTTACACCTATTGTTGGTATAATTTGTGGCTCAGGAATGGGTGCGTATTGGAATGAAGGTTATTAATTTTTTCTAAATATAAGTGCATTTATTCAGAATTTGTCTACTGAATGTTTTATCTCCCAGAGACACTTGAACAGTAAATGTTAAATGTTCATTATTAACATAGATTATAGAATATTAAATAAACATATTTATTTTTATCAATCATTATGATTATGACACAACATGCTACATAAATTAATGTTTTTTAAGTTAATGACAAATGAGATTTAGTTTACATATGATAAATATAGATATCACACGAAAAATATTAAACAAAAAATATAAACATAAATATCTTTTGTAACTAGAATTATCAGGTTTGGTCCTAAATAGATTTGTAGGTGACAGGAGCCAGGAGAGACGTAGCTTCTGTATACTCATTTCAATCTGATCAATGTGATCTGCTCTAAATAAATGTACATTTCGCGAAAGTATATCGATCAAGTTGAAGATATCAATAAGTAAGCTTTTCAAATTACCTAATTATAAAATAGACATTAATTCCATAAAAAATCAGATAGGTAACACTAACAGTTGGTTACATAGAAATGGTAAAATGTAAAAATAAATATGCGGTAAAATTAATCTAGTTAATAATAATTATCGTAGTCGTCAAGAGAGGAGTCTAGGAATCAACTGCAATAGTCAAATAATTGCACATGCGCAATATACCTCGTAAATAATTTCAAGTTAAACTTTGAGTGGATACGATGGTCTGGAAGCATGCAACATTGCCATGCGAGAGGTCCAGGGTTTGGTCCCTACACAAACTGCGGTTGTTTTTTTTTATTAAATATATCAATTTTTGACATCTGCAACAACATTGAATACAATATAAAGAGTTCATCGGTTGGATTTCGTGTAACGACATGGTTATGTCATATATAATAATATATAGTCGAGTAAACTTTAACTTGGCATGTGGATGAGTTGATATTGTGCATACTATTTAATTTTCTCTTGCACACAAAGTTAAAGCAATAACCCAAAATCATTGTTCACGCATGTTTAGACGTAAACAATGGTTTTGGGCCATTGATTCAATTTTGTGTGCAAGAGAAAATACAATAATACGCACAATATCAACTCATCCACACGCCAAGTTAAAGTTTACTCGAGTATATTAAAATAATTAAAACGTATTTGTATTTTTACTCACCGATTATGCAGAGTGCGCAGGACTGTCCTTGCAATTGCATGTGCAATTTAACTCCTGCGGGTTGATCTCTAGACTCTTGTCTCATAAAGGACAAAACTCCACAAAATTCAATTCATAAAAATAACAAATAAAAATAGTAAATAGTAAAAATTACAGGTATTATGTATTAGTGCTTAAACTTTCAAAATCAGATCCCAATTTGTTTGTTTTATACAAGATTATATATTTTTATTTTTGAACAATGATTAATTAATTAAATTATAGCTTATATGTCGTTTAACATGATTTATTAATTTGTAGCATTCTATAATTATTTGCCCCCTATAGCAGTATCAGAGTTCAGTGATAAAATAACAATTAAAAGAGATATATGTTAAAACCATTATGTATTTTTCCTATACAAATATTTTATGAATATGCGAAATTATTATCTTGAAATTCCAGATAATCTAAAAATATATGATTTAAAAAAAATAATAACTTTTACGCCTATTGTGACTTTACGACAAAGAAACAGTTAAAAAATAAAAAAAATAATAATATTTTGCAGGCGTTTCGGAAACTCAAACTGTCAGGAACTAGTGTAGTTTCCACAAGATTTTTTTCATTGGTGATGATGATTCAATTGCTTTATTATAGCTGGACAAGACAAATTAACTTCAATATTTTAGTTTGGTCTTAATGTAATTTAATTTTAATTTCGTTTAATTTATCTATTCTTCCTGATAACAGGATATATACGCAGAATAAAATTTACAAATACGTTTTAAATAGAAAGTTTTGAAATTTCATAGACACGTAGTGATAACCTTTTTAAATAATAATTTATATTCGCAACCTTGTCAGAGACCCAAAACAGGACAAATAGTTTAATTCTTGGTTTTTTGTTTTTAAAACTTACCAAACTCTTAATATAAACATTCTGACAAGATATCTAAAATTGTATTCTACATAATATTTTGCAACTTAGGAAATATCCTGCCTTTATTATTTACCTCTAATCGTTACATTTAAAAATTAAAAAAAGTTGCAAAGTATCGCATTTTTTAAATTATATTGAGGTTAATTAAGATGATGTTCTTAACAATATTATTTTGTCAGACATCGGTTCAAATGTATATGTATACAGTGTGTAACACTTAAGCTGGAAATATAGCTGTATCGTTGTTAATATTTCTCGGACAGAAAAATATTCTTCAAGATTTTTTGCTTCTAGTTGCGCATCCTCTGGTCTATACATGTTTTCAAAATAATATACAGGATGCTCATGAGAAGTCGAAACATTATTTTACCACAAGAGTAAACTCATGTTAGCAATGGTTATACAAAAAAAAGTTAAAGGAAAAAGATACTTGAAATCGTATATTATATCTAAACTTAAAATTTGCAAAAAAATTCTGCAAAATTATTTTCTACTATTTTTTAACACATGCACACTGTATGTTTTTTTTGAAAAAATGTGTATGTCAGAGAATGCGCAACCAAAAATAAAAAAAAATTTGTAGAGTAATTTCTTCTGTCCAAGGGATATTAACAATGATCTAGCCTCGTTTCCAGCTTAAGTGTTATTAATGATGGAAAATTATTTTTTCAGAATTCTCCATCCAACTCTAAATTTAGACATAACGTACGATTTCAAGTATCTTTTTCCTTTAACTTTTTTTGTATCAACGTTGCTAACATGAGTTTACTCTTGTGGTAAAATAAGGTTTCGCCTCTCACGAGCACCCTGTATATTTTTTTTTGAAAAATGTATGGGTCAGAGGATAAGCAATCAGAAGCACAAAAAATCTTGAAGAATAATTTTTTCTGTCCGAGGAATATTAACAACGTACAGCTATGTTTCCTGTGCTACACACTGTATATTTTTCACTAATTTTTTTCTTTGTTATATGAGAATCGATATATTTTTCAGCACATAGCATTTTAGAATAGAAAAACTTTAAAATAATTTGCTTCGAACATTTCTATCTAGTTAATCTATCTATACCGTTGTTGAAATATATTGGAGCACAAAACTCGTATACATAATAAAGTATTATTATAGGTAAATGTAAATATTGGGAAAGAAATTTTAAAATTGTGATATTCTAAACAAAATTTTTATTTTATAGGTTGTTTGGCAGATACTCTTGATGACAAAATAGAATTCCCTTACGAAACAATTCCTCATTTCCCCAGAAGTACAGTCGAGGGTCACGTGGGAAAACTAGTTTTCGGTCATCTGTCTGGTGTTCCCGTGGTATGTATGAAAGGCCGATTTCATTACTACGAGGGATATCCACTATGGAAATGCGCCATGCCAGTACGTGTAATGAAACTTTTGGGCGTAAGTCACCTTATCGCGACAAACGCTGCAGGAGGATTAAATCCAAATTATAAAGTTGGAGACATCATGCTAGTGAAAGATCATATTAACCTCATGGGATTCGCAGGCAATAACCCTCTTCAAGGGCCAAACGACGAGCGGTTTGGTCCTAGATTTCCTCCGATGAACACAGCTTACAGTAGAGATTTAATCAACCAAGCAAAGAAAATCGCACGAGAATTGGGTCTTGGAGATATAATTCATGAGGGCGTGTACACCTGTCTAGGTGGGCCTAACTTTGAAACCGTTGCAGAATTAAAAATGCTAAGCATGTTAGGTGCTGACACAGTCGGAATGTCAACTGTTCACGAAGTTATTACTGCAAGGCATTGTGATTTGACTGTATTCGCCTTCAGTTTAATAACTAACATGTGTATAAACGATTATGATAATAGAGATAAACCCAATCATGAGGATGTCATGGATGTTGGAAAAATGAGAGAGGGAGTACTTAAATTATTTGTGCAAAATGTAGTCCAATTAATTTCAAGTGAAGTAAACAAATAAATTTAACATACATTTGGATATATGGATTGCTTGTCAGAGTTGTCAGGAATAATATTTAATAAATATTATTTACTAATAATGTGTCTTAAAATAAGCTATTTATAAAGAGTGTTTGTGTCTGTACCGATTATTTTTTATTTCCTTTGTAAATGAAATTAAATATATTTTTTATACTAAGGTTTTAACATTGGAAATGTTTTTGTTTTCGTATAGGGGGTTGAAAATCAGTTTCATGTTGCATATTATGAAGCATGACTTATAGAAACAGTGGCGACAACAGAGTGACCAATTTTTAATTGGTTGTCTAAATCACGTGGTACCGGCAGTTATGTTATTATTTTTTTATTGGCGTCTTCTTGTCGAGAAAATCCCAACGGCTATATCTCGTTGCGATTCTTTGAATATTTAAAAAGTTATTAGCGTTTCAATATCCCATGTCGAAGAGTTTTGTAAATTTTGCGAAATTAAAAAGGCCGAATGCGCGCGCAGAACTCTCCAAATTTCATGCGTGTGCAAGTCTTGCCAAAACTTTAAAATTTTTCGTTAACGTCACAAATGTCACTTTTTAGTTAGGATCTGCTGACCTCAAAATCGCAGATGGACCCGCACAATTCACGATGTACTTTCAAGTTGGACTTTCGAGCTTGGATTTATTGTCAGAACGGCGGCCCGGCGGCCTGTTTTCGTTTAGAAAAAAGGTTTAAAATTTTCGTGTTTACGCAAAATTCGCCAAAAAGTCCATAATGCGTCCGATAGATTACACCTTATAGTCGATCCAGCGAAATTTAATGATTTCTTAATATCGGTCCTAGGACGGAACCGAGTACAGTTTCGGACTCGGGACGACTTCAGGACCCCCGAAACAATTTTATGTTTCTCGATAGTGCCTTTCCTTCACTTTGACATTTAATTGTATCGAATAATAGGTGTGTTTGGTGACCCAGTCCAGAACGTCCCGAACTAAAAGTTACAACTTCCCACTGTAGTTTTAAAATAAATATCACTTTGACAACAACTATCAAACGTAAAAATCCAGAGTGTACATGTTTGTACACCGAACAAAATAGTTTTTAAAGTTCTAGCAATTCGAGTTCAGTTCATATAATTCGCTGACTTTAGTCCAGGACGTTCTGAACTGGGTCACCAAACACAGCTATTGTATCCAAGTAAGAAACTGCATGTTTCAAGAGCAGGATTAAACAAATGTTTTTTTCTTCAAGCGTATTAAAATGTCTAAATTGTGCTACCAAAAACAGAATTAGAAATAGGACATTGTTTTACTAATAACAAAATGTTAATACAGAACGCCACCGTGGTGAAACTTTTTTTACTAGTAACATAATGTTAATACGGAAAGCCACCAGAGCGGCCGGTGACGCGCTATCTACAAACCATCTGTCATATATTATGTCATTACTCATTATGGGTTATGTTGATATTCGGAGTCACAGGCGCCTGTCGCTGTGATGAGCTAATTTGAATAATTGTACATTTATAATAAATAAATAAAAAAATGTTTGCATTTTAATACGCTTGAAGAAAAAATAGTATATATTACACGGAGTTGTAACGTCTTTTCTAACGCCAAACTATGTGACTCTGTTTGGGCGTTAAAACAGGTAACGTCTTTTGCTTACGGGTAGCTGGTTTGGAGAAGTTATCCAGGTTTCATGTATTAGTAATAAATAGAAAGTCCACAGTATAAATGAAACAGTTTATTTCTTCACACAAATAGTCAAGTATCGGAATATATCAGGTACAGGTAATCTCTTTACATATTCATACATAAAATAATTTATGTCTTGAACAAACAGTCAAGTATCGGAAAGTATCAGGTACAGGTAATATTTTTACAGGCTAGATATGTTATACATATAATATCGTAATATAATCGGCGGAGTGTAATGTCAAGACGGTAAGCTATACAATATTATTATATAACATGCAGAGTGTAATAACGGAGTGATAAACGGTTGCTTCAGCTTCACGTGCTGCGGTGTAGTACGGTACCTATTTACTAACGGCAGGACCAGCTCAACACGCTGAAGGCCTACAGTCAACAAATAGACCGACGGAGAGACGACGGCGGTTCGGTACCTATTTACCGACGGCAGGACCAGCTCAACACGCTGAAGGCCTACAGTCAACAAATAGACCGACGGAGAGACGACGGCGGTTCGGTACCTATTTACCGACGGCAGGACCAGCTCAACACGCTGAAGGCCTACACGCTTCGGTAACTATTTACTAACGGCAGGACCAGCTCAACACGCTGAAGCCCTACGGTCAACAAACAGACCGACGGACGTCGGGGCGGCGGAACAGACAGGTCGACTGAGTACCGTACACCAGGAGGTCTAGCTCAGCACGCTACAAACCCCAAGGCAACAATAGACATTCGGCCGGGCGGCTACGTCGTTGGATTCGATATTCTACTAACCGTGGTCAAGCTCAGCACGCTTAAGACCCCCTATCACCCAGCTCAGCTCGCTGTAGGTGACTGTCAGTGAAATACTGAATACATTAGCAGTTTTCGGCTTGGTATTTATACCAAAATATGACCCTGGTTCGCGTGACGTATGGCTCGGTATTTGCCTACGCATGAGAATGTCCGTTTGCAGAATGTCCCAGTTTGCAGCTTCGGCTTCGCCTCAGCTGCAAATCCTGGGCTCAACACAAAAAAAGAGTGCGCTCTACTCCTAGTAATATAATATCAATGACAGATGTAAACTATAAAGACATGGAACGACATTGTTGTAATTGAAGCTAGAAAATGTACAAAATGCGGTTGGACACTGCCAGAGGGCGATACTGTTCTTTCTCTGTTTCTTTACTGATACTACTGGTTTTAAATATTTAATACGTTTTTTTGAAATAACTTTAAATCAATATTGTAATATATGTTTTATGGATACTATTAACAGAGTAAGAAGAAAAATTTAATGTCGCCCTCTGGCAGTGTCCAACCGCATTTTATACATTTTCTTGCTTCAATTACAACAATGTCGTTCCATGTCTTTATAGTTTACATCTGTCATTGATAATATACTATACAAATATTTCTCATTTTTTTCCCAGTACAAAAATGAAATGATGTATCCATGGCAACGAATTAATTGTCATAAACTGTCATTTGACGTCGCGCGTCGAGCAGTTTTTAAAATTTAAAGGCGAAAAAGTCTGAAGAAATGCAGTGCGTACCTACCACCTGAAATACTTGAAATTGCAAATTCACCTATGTCATGTTTCATTGATAAATAAAATGGTTAGTATTACATTTATTTTTTTTGCTACATTTGACCTGATGTCATTTTTCAAAATTAAAGTTTTGATATTTTTGATTTTACCGCTTGAAGAAAAAATAGGGTAATTTTCTATATTACGGAACGTCCGATTTTTGAAATATTTTTGCTTTTAACATACGTAATAAGCTTTCTACTCCGAGTGACATATACTATTTTTGGTAATTTCCTATACGCTAAGTGAGTATCAGGTGTTCGCGGAGCACCCGCCACCTACTGGATTTTTGTTGTGTCAATTGGGAGCAAATGTCTCACTATTTACCTTGAGTAATATAACATTAAAAGTTTTTTCAATCCATTAAACACTCCTAAGAACACAATATGTACTGCAAATAATGAGTCTAGTTTTTAAAAGCCATTTTCAAACCGTCCAGCTCGATACTTTCAGGCCGAAAGTGATAAGCAGAGGACAAAAATTTGTGAAAAGTTATCATGTCACCCAAAATAAATTTTTATGTTTATTTTTATTATGATCCTGTAGCTGGGGGAAAATCGAAGAGTTAGTCGACACTAACTGTAATTGTGAAGGCAAAGGGTACTGTAAACATGCTGTAGCTGTTTGAATTTTTAAAATGAAGAAAACACGCGCTCACAAACCGATTTATCCATGATTTGGAATCGCCCTCCCGAAGAAATGTTACGTGAGAAAACGAGCTCAGAAAATTTTCAGACTACTACTAGCCAGCCAAAATCAGTATATAAATTCAAAGATGTAGAAAATGTAGATCCAATTCTTCAAGAGAACTGCACCCTTGCATTGTATGTAAAAGCTGAGGAAGAAATTGAAGAGTTAAAGCGACTTAAAGAGATTGAACTGCGTGATACTTTATTGAATTTTCAAAAGTTGCAAACAAATATGTGTTTTCCTCAGTGTCATGCGTTTAAAAGTATCGCTAACGAAAACCTTCGTCTCACACAGTCTGTTGTAAAGTGTCTCGAAGCATATGGAGCCTTTTATTATTCTCATGTTGTCGTCGATGACCAAGCGTGGAATTCTATTTGTTTTAATTCAATAAAGCAATCCGAAACTGCAGTGTAGTACAAGGAAAGACATGTACGCATTACAGCCAGTCAAAAAGCTCACCGAATAAAAACAAGAGAAGGAAATTTTGAAAATTTAGCTGCACAGTTCAAAAAACTGCGTTACAATGGAGCCATCACGGATGCAATGCAATACGGATTGTCGATGGAATCTGAAGCTAAAAGTGTATTTGTGCTAGGAAAATATGATTGTGCAATTATTTTGCGTTACAAATAATCCAATTCAACTGGATAATGTTGCTCCAGTTGTTGCATACTAATGCATACACTCTTACACAAATCATACGGTTGTCTAAATATTTAGTTCTGTTGCGGTCGTAACTTGCCGCAATAATTGCACAATTGCACAAATAAATTGCGATAATTGTGCTAATATTGCTCGATATGTCTGTCTATCGGGGTAGAAATGTTTTGGAATACGTGGAAGAAAACATGGTAAACAACATTAGGTTATATTTATGCGACTCGACGCACGGACACAATCCACTTTTTTCGTCAATTTATATCCCACGGTCTACTGGGAAAGCTTTAAAAATGTAATTCCGAGTTTTTTGAAGACCAAGACTTACAACGAACGACACAACAAACTTTTCCGGTAATTTTTCCCGACGTGCGTTACTGCGGCTTACTGCTGTTTGTCAACATTTGCTCCCACGTAATTTTACGAGGGGCCGCGCGTTGGCGCTACTGTAGTTACTCACTTAGCGTATATTACGGAACGTCCGATTTTTGAAATTTTTTTGCCTCCTGAACAAAAAATTCTAATTAAAAAATCGGCGGTCGGCAACGGTTTTCGAGATATTTGGCCCCAAAGTCTCTGAAAGTCGTATTTTTTCACTGCCATAATCACTTATTTTCACCAAACTTTTCACTTTATGCTTATGAATACCTTTAATACAGACTTATTTAAACACTTTTAAATAGTTTCAACATATTTATTACATCAATAATAACTATTTTTTGAACCTTCTTATAAAAGCCATGAAAACATAACCCAAAATTTCAAACATTACGATAGTGGCGCGGGATCTATGTTATGCATAAACTAATGTTCCTTCTTTAACATAAAAAGATACTGCACCCGCCCGCCCCCGGGCAATATATTTTTATCGTTTTATCTCAAAGAAGGAACATATTAATTTTATGCGTATTCTAGATTTCAAACATTACAAGTTCCGCGAATAAAACGAATATGTTCCTTCTTTGATATAAAAATATATTGCAGATCTACAGAGATTGGCTCAGTATTCGGCTAAACATGGTCTTTTATTAAATGCCAAGAAAACTAACTCCATAAACATTGGAAGTAAAAAATTGTTAGGTAAAATTAACGAAGCTGATATGCAGCTAAAAGTAAATGATAATATAATTTCTTCTTCCAAAACTGTAAAAAATCTTGGCATAATTTTTTATTCACATCTCACCTTTAATGAGCACGTTATCCATATTATACAAACATGTTATTCAAAGCTTAGATATATGTATCAATTCAAGTATATTTTGTCCAAGAAAGTAAAATTGAAATTAATTGAATCCTTAGTTTTATCAGTGCCTGCTTATGGCGACGTGGTCTATGGACCGTGCCTAACTAATCATGTATTGTTTAAACTTCAAAAGATGCAGAACTCATGTGTTCGCTTTGCCACATTAGCTAATAGACGTGATCACATCTCGCCAATATTAAAAGAATGTCACACACTTAATATGAAAAAAAGGTGGATTCTACATTTGTGCTGCTTAACCCAATCTATTTTAAATTGTCATATGCCTACATACCTTCGCATAAAAATCAAAGTCAGAGGAGAACTGCATGGTGGAAATCTACGCCAGGCTCACAATCTATTACATATTCCACAACATAAAACAACTTTGTTTAAGTCATGTTTCTCTTATGCCGGAATACATTTTTACAATAAAATTCCGCTAAATATTAAATCTATGTCCTACACTAGCTTTAAAAAGAAAGTTAAAAATATGCTGCTCGATGATTCACTAAATTAATGTTGCAAAATAGTTAGCTTATTTCAGTTTATAATTATATTTCAGTTTACAGTCACATTTCAGCTTATAATCATTTGTGTTATTGCTCTTATGTTGTTGTTTCATATTCTTATCTATTGTTATTTTTTCTATGTAAAACTTATATTTGTATTTTGTGGAACCCTGGTTGGGATTAATAACAGCTGCTGTAGCTGGCACCCCGCCAGGCTAAATAAAGACTTATTCTTATTATTATTATTATTATATCAAAGAAGGAACATGTTCGTTTTATACCGTACCCTAAATCTTACGGCTATCATAACCTCGGATGATCTTAGTGTTGTTTGAAATTTTAGGTTATGTTTGGATGGCTTTTATAAGAAGGTTCAGAAAATAGTTATTGATGGAATAAATATGTTGAAACTATTTAATAATGTTTAAATAAGTCTGTATTAGAGGTGTTAATAAGCATAAAGTGAGAAATTTGGTGAAAATAAGTGATGGCAGTGGCAGTGGAAAAATACGACTTTCGGAGACTTTGGGGCCAAATATCTCGAAAACCGTTGCCGACCGCCGATTTTTTTATTAGAATTTTTTGTTCAGGAGGCAAAAAAAATTCAAAAATCGGACGTTCCGTAATATAGAAAATTACCAAAAATAGTATATGTCACTCGGAGTAGAAAGCTTATTATCTGTTTCGCCCAGTTTGCTGCCTCGGCTTGCGCCTCGGCTGAGCAAACTTCTGGGCTCAACAATAATTGTCGCCTTCTACTCCTAGTAACATAATATACTATTAAGTTAGGAAGGTTAATCCCATATGAGTAATTGTTCATATTGTGGAAAAAATAGAATACTACTCATAAAATTCCTTTATTGGACGTTACCGGTTTCGTGAACAATATTCTTTGCTTCACATCCTCAGACGTAACAGGACTACAATTAATTAAAAGTAATAAATAAGGTGACTTTATGTAATAATTGATCTTAATAAGTTATTAAAACTTAAAATAAATCACAGAGAGCAACCACATTTGACTATAAAAACACAAGAAATCTAAATAAAAACACACACTAAACATAGAACAATTTAAAAAAATCTTAAAAAATATTAGATAACATCTTTAAATTTAGTTTAATTATAACATAATATTAAATAAAAATTAATATACAGTTACAAATAAAGAAAAAAGAAATATACTTACATTTTTATAAATTGAAAACAAGGGTAGTCAAAATTTTTGGATTGTTTTCCAACATAGTCAATAATTTAAAACAATGTACTATATGTATCTATTTAATTAAATAATAAAAGTGTTTTTTATTTAAAAATTTGGTTTCTTATTAAAATTCCACGTGACAATACAACGAATTAAAATCAAATGAGAGGAATCATTAGTCTAGAAAATTCCAAAAAATATATGACGCCCTCTATCAGTAAATTTAAAAACATATAATAATAAGTTAAACATCAATAAAAAGGAAACCACGTATAAAGAACCATGTGATTTGGAGTTTATTCTATTTCATTATAGATGGCATAAATAACAATTAATGACAATATGGAGAATAAACTATCCTATGGTATCACAGAACTCTAGTCCCGTATGTTGCATCTTCCATAACCTTTATGTTCTGTGGTATAGTTAAATTATGAATAATAACGGATTGATTAGACTAAATACAAAATTAAATAACAACAGAAAAGGTAAACGAAGATTCAAATTGTACTTGTGCATTAAGAGATAATGAATTTGGGTTTTTTGATTCTTTCAGAATTTCCAAACTTTCAAGGTTATTAATCAAACGGCCCTTACCCACGAGGTGTAATATTTTAAGGTTGTTATCAAAAATGTGATTATTATCTACTAAGTGTTTGGCAAAATGTGAGAAGCCTGACGATGAGTTTATACAACGAACATGTTCTTTTAAACGTGTTTTAAAATTTCTATATGTACATCCGATGTAAACGGCGTTACAGGAATTACATGCAAGCTTGTATACCCCACATCTATCAAGAGGGTCTATTTTATCTTTACCATTGATAAATAAATTTGCTATGGAGTTGGATGATTTAAAGGCAATATGAAAATGATTTTTGAGACAATTTGAAATTTTGTACGAAGCAGGTCCTATAAAAGTGAGTGTACGATATGGGATTTCTGTAGGAATGTCTCCATATGAATTTATGTAAACTGTAGTTTGTATATATTTATTCAATCTTTTTATTAGTAAGGTATCTATTAAGGAAGTATTGTAATTGTGAGTAATTGCTATCTGTTTTATAACCGAAAGTTCTTGGTTATAATTTTCTAACGATAAAGGTATTTTTAATAATCTATTAATGTAACAATTGAAAGCTGCCATTTTATGTGAAAAAGGGTGTAGGGAGGTGTTGTCAATGACTACACCTGTGTGAGTAGGTTTCCTATAAATATTAAAATTATGTTTGTCATCTTTTAAGGTAATGGTTAAATCTAAGAAATGTAGGGATCTATTGTCAGTCTGTGTTTCCAAAGTGAATTTAATTGAATTATGTATAGAGTTGACATAATATAGAAAATCTGGTAGCAATTCTGATGGACCAGACCATAGAATTAAGATATCATCTACATAACGATAATAATATTGTAAATGTTGCGTAAAAGGATTATTTTTCAAAATATGGGTTGATTCTAGGCTATGCATAAAAATATCTGCTAAAATAGGGGACAAAGGACTTCCCATTGCTAAACCAGTTTCTTGTATGAAAGTATCATTGTTAAAATTAAAGAAATTCTGTTCTAAACAAGAAGTTAATAAATTAGAAATATCCATAACGTTAGTATCTGAGTAACTTAACTTAACTTCTTGTTTAGAACAGAATTTCTTTAATTTTAACAATGATACTTTCATACAAGAAACTGGTTTAGCAATGGGAAGTCCTTTGTCCCCTATTTTAGCAGATATTTTTATGCATAGCCTAGAATCAACCCATATTTTGAAAAATAATCCTTTTACTCAACATTTACAATATTATTATCGTTATGTAGATGATATCTTAATTCTATGGTCTGGTCCATCAGAATTGCTACCAGATTTTCTATATTATGTCAACTCTATACATAATTCAATTAAATTCACTTTGGAAACACAGACTGACAATAGATCCCTACATTTCTTAGATTTAACCATTACCTTAAAAGATGACAAACATAATTTTAATATTTATAGGAAACCTACTCACACAGGTGTAGTCATTGACAACACCTCCCTACACCCTTTTTCACATAAAATGGCAGCTTTCAATTGTTACATTAATAGATTATTAAAAATACCTTTATCGTTAGAAAATTATAGCCAAGAACTTTCGGTTATAAAACAGATAGCAATTACTCACAATTACAATACTTCCTTAATAGATACCTTACTAATAAAAAGATTGAATAAATATATACAAACTACAGTTTACATAAATTCATATAGAGACATTCCTACAGAAATCCCATATCGTACACTCACTTTTATAGGACCTGCTTCGTACAAAATTTCAAATTGTCTCAAAAATCAATTTCATATTGCCTTTAAATCATCCAACTCCATAGCAAATTTATTTATCAATGGTAAAGATAAAATAGACCCTCTTGATAGATGTGGGGTATACAAGCTTGCATGTAATTCCTGTAACGCCGTTTACATCGGATGTACATATAGAAATTTTAAAACACGTTTAAAAGAACATGTTCGTTGTAGAAACTCATCGTCAGGCTTCTCACATTTTGCCAAACACTTAGTAGATAATAATCACATTTTTGATAATAACCTTAAAATATTACACCTCGTGGGTAAGGGCCGTTTGATTAATAACCTTGAAAGTTTGGAAATTCTGAAAGAATCAAAAAACCCAAATTCATTATCTCTTAATGCACAAGTACAATTTGAATCTTCGTTTACCTTTTCTGTTGTTATTTAATTTTGTATTTAGTCTAATCAATCCGTTATTATTCATAATTTAACTATACCACAGAACATAAAGGTTATGGAAGATGCAACATACGGGACTAGAGTTCTGTGATACCATAGGATAGTTTATTCTCCATATTGTCATTAATTGTTATTTATGCCATCTATAATGAAATAGAATAAACTCCAAATCACATGGTTCTTTATACGTGGTTTCCTTTTTATTGATGTTTAACTTATTATTATATGTTTTTAAATTTACTGATAGAGGGCGTCATATATTTTTTGGAATTTTCTAGACTAATGATTCCTCTCATTTAATTTTAATTCGTTGTATTGTCACGTGGAAGAAACCAAATTTTTAAATAAAAAACACTTTTATTATTTAATTAAATAGATACATATAGTACATTGTTTTAAATTATTGACTATGTTGGAAAACAATCCAAAAATTTTGACTACCCTTGTTTTCAATTTATAAAAATGTAAGTATATTTCTTTTTTCTTTATTTGTAACTGTATATTAATTTTTATTTAATATTATGTTATAATTAAACTAAATTTAAAGGTGTTATCTAATATTTTTTAAGATTTTTTTAAATTATTCTATGTTTAGTGTGTGTTTTTATTTAGATTTCTTGTGTTTTTATAGTCAAATGTGGTTGCTCTCTGTGATTTATTTTAAGTTTTAATAACTTATTAAGATCAATTATTACATAAAGTCACCTTATTTATTACTTTTAATTAATTGTAGTCCTGTTACGTCTGAGGATGTGAAGCAAAGAATATTGTTCACGAAACCGGTAACGTCCAATAAAGGAATTTTATGAGTAGTATTCTATTTTTTCCACAATATAATATACTATTACTTTCCTAGTAGGGGGTCGAAAATCAGTTTCATGACAGAATGACTTAACGCGTGACATTTCAGTGGTTTCAGAACGATAGATGTCAAAATTACACTTTTTCCATTGAGTATAAAGAGTATAAAATAATAAAGAGACGCAACTGTCAAGGTTTCGAGATTTTAGTGTTGTATTTCTCTACCAATAGCTAGATGATTGTTATTATTTTATACTCAATGACTTTTTCGTTCACTCCTATTGAGCCTAAAATCAGAGCGTGACCGTGCAATTTACGATGTAGTTGTAAGTTCGACCCTCTACCTTGGATTTCTTACCAAAACAGCCTCTCGGAAATTCGTTTGGAAATATGTAGTATTTGAAGTTTCGTGTTTTTGCAATTTTTTCAATTTTGTCAATGACTTGCAATTTGACAAATCATAGGGGTGAATTTAGGATCGGGGTTACTCTGGCAGGTTGCCGATACCTGATTTGTACGTATTACGGAGTGTTAGAGGTTTGAGTGCCATTACTTTAACATGAGGTAGATTAAGCAAAAGTAAACAAAAAATTATTACATGGGAATTTATCGCTGCGTTAGAAAAGTCACGCCCAACAATCTCCAAGACAACTTAACATCGAGAAGCACGTCGAACAGCTTATTTCCTTTTGTCTCGTCGAAATATGTATAGCCGAAAACCATATATAACTTAAAATTTTGTCGTTTCTTGCAATTTACAAAGATAGCGGTGATTTGAAGGAAAATAAAATATATGTTCAACTGCTCTCTCAATGCATGATCCAATGATATGTCACATGGTTACAGTACAGGCAAAATGTACCGAAATTAATCAAATAAGCAAGAAAATTGCGAAATCTTTGTAACTCTATACTTATTATTTATGTAATTTGAAGGTGGATTTTTATTGCATCCACGTTTGTACGACGTATGTTAACTACGTGAAAACCAAATTTAGGCAAAATTCAGTAATCGTAGCCCTCCCTCAATAAAAGTTTTTGTCAAATGATATAAACGAAATTCGATTAATTTCAATGTTGCCAAAAATTCTTTAAAACATAGGATTGTTTGTAAAACAAGCTGTAGATGATGTGGATTCACCTATTGTTAAAATAGCAATTGAAATTTGTATTAGTTGATGAGGACGTTGATCTCCTTGTTCTATTAATCGCTTTAACTCCAGAAGAAAAAGATATACTTTTCATAAGGCCAGGAACAGGAAAAATTATATGGAAAATTCTTTCTTCGTCAGAAATCCAGAAATGACAAGAACGTATAAAAATAGTTATTTACATTACTAGATGCGAAAGGTTACTTTAAGCTTTAAGGTGTGAGGTGATTTTTGAATGGCCGAGGCGAAACCGAGACCTTTCAAAAAACACCGAATACTTTTTCGCATCGTGAAATGTACCTATTATATTTTTTCTACTATACCGAAAAAAATTATGGGATTTACTAATTTAAAACTAATTATTTCATGAAATTAATTGACGTTTTTAATAAATTTTATAGTTTAGGAGGCTGCCTGTGAAAATTGTTTCCATGGCAATGAAATATTAAACATTTTAATTTCTGGTGGTTTGAAACTAAAATAAACAAATACATATGTTTTGTGGCGATATAAATGAGAATATTGCTTGTGCCTTGTTTTACCCCAAGAAATCCAAAGCAAGGTATATGCAAACTTATGAAGCGTAAAATGGAGTAGGTAGGTACTACGTGCCGACAAAAATGTTGGCGTACTTCCTAGAAAGAACTTTTTTTATTAATACAAAATTGTTTAGTTGTATTAATTTGTTCAAATAGGACGAATTAATTTAGTTTAAAATTTGTTTTTCAACTTTTCTGTCCTGGCCGCATAAGTTTTACTTTCGTAGATAGCAACGCCTTAGCAACCAGGTAACTCGAATGTTTACTTTCGTTATCGCGCGTGTTGCTAGGGTTACAAAGTTCATTTATATAGACGGTAGTAGAAAAATACAATTTTACTGACTCATGCCTTCAGTGGTTATGATACCACGTCTAGAATATTTCAGAAAGAAAAATTAAAAGTCATCAAACTTCTTCAGAAAGAAATGCAGTTAGTTAATGTAGTAAGAACTTTCAATGGCAAGAATTCAACCCCCTCACAAGTAAAATAGGCTGGTGAAACTCTTTTCCTACTTGTATGCGGTGCAAGGAAAATCACAAATATCTCACTCAACTCATACAGATTTAATCAATTCAAAAAATCGCTGCACAAACAAAAATCAAAGTTGGAATTATTACCACCAACTTCAGAGGCAGTCGCTTAATATTCATTACGAGTATTCTACAAAATTCAGAAATGGCTTGGCAATGAAAAAAATCCACAACAGTGGGGATAGAAGAAAATTAACGGCTCCTTACAAACTGTGACAACACTTTTTGGGCCAACAGCAGAATCAATATTGCAGCTTATCTCCTGCAACCGCAACATAAAAGCAGGTTGAAGATGCTCACAAATTTACGGAAATTGTCAGGGAGTGCGATGTCTAAATTCATACCTACATGGATAAAATTATCGAGGATCTAAACGAGGCAGAAGATTTAGATGCTATCGATTCCGATCTGCTTTAGATACAAAGTGTGTTTCATTCAATATATAAGATTTTAAACAACTTAATAATTACTCACTTGTACAATGATTATGTACTTTTTCATTTTGCAGAATATACTCACAGATAAACAAGCAGAAAATGAAGGAAACAAACGTAAAATTTGTAAAAAAATTAAAAAAAGTCAAAAATTTATATTTCTCTATAAATGAAAATATTCTTATTTTTTGAAAATTTCTCATGGTTCAATTGCCAATTTTTAATATGCATGTGAAAAACCTAGTTCATCCCACGATTTTTCAAGTAGGCAGTTCCGACACACCCCTTACGGTTCGGGACACTTAAGTTTCTTGAAACATAGGTATGTATTTTTAAGCGTATATGTCAAGTTTCAACGAATTCACTATGTTCTTGTTCAGTTTGGACACTTTTTCTGTACTATTAGCTGCGTTTAATAGTTTGCGATTAATCGATATCTGTATTTGTAATTGTTAGAAATCACTTTTCATCTTCCCGAAATTATATTAAATTATTTCACTTTTAACATTAAAAATGTTTGTTGGTGAAAAAAATTTGTATAATACCATTTTAGTTTTCATTATGAGAATGTTTTTGTTAATAAAATAACTTTTTATTTTAATTTCTTAATAAAACTACTGATACTAAGATTTTACTTTTTGAAAATGTTTTGTGTTAATGAAATAACTATTTACTACTTTGCAACAAATTTTCATTTTTATCACATCCGAAATATCACAAGATTTGCGTTCTACTTCGTCATTTCCAATGTCTCCTCCGGTTGCATCTTTGCGAAGGACTGTGAATTTTTGGTTCTGTTCATTACCCAATACATAAGCTTCAATGCTAAAATATTGTCAACTGTATAAAAATTATTTGAGTATAGAAAGAAATATCCTCAATAACCAGTTTCTTTAGTAGGTGGATCCCCTTGTATCCATAAAAAGAGCTCAATTAATTTGCCTCCAAGTTATTTTTCCCCCAATTTCGATAGCATAACAACTAGCACACTCTTATTTGATAAACAAATAGAGGTTCTTTTCAGTGGAAGGGCATTAACGGTAGCAGCTCTATTTTCATATTCAGTTTTTGGACCATTGGCACGAATAGAAAGCATAGCCTATTTTACCTATTTTCAAAGCTGACACATTTACAGGGTTAGCCACATTAATGGTTTAACATGTACATTTTCTTTTAAAATTGACTTCCTTTTTCTTGTTGTTTCGGTTTTAATAACTATCGTCAGAGAACTATTTAAAATAAGTGCTCTGTTAAAATAGTTCTCGGAAGATGTTTATTAAAACCAAAACGTTAGAAAATAAAAAATTGTTTTTTATTTAAAATGATAAACGTGACGTGACGTGATCGAAAAACCTAAAAAGCTACGCATCAAATTAATTTAAAATTGAGAAATAATAATAATAATAATATTTATTTATTCCTCCATTAATTGCATAGTTACAATAGCAAATCAGTGTACAAGAAATAGAACATAAGTCAAAAATGACAGACACAATAAAAATACAATAATACAAGTAAAACAAAAGAATAGTACGCAGTCAAGTGGCGGAATACTTAAAAATACATAATATGTATACAAAGAAAAATAAAATAGAATATAATTTTCACATGTAACCAAGTCCCACTAAAACTTAAAAATATATTTCAATTCGTTAAAATTTATTTTATTCATAATTTATTTTATTCATAATCACTGATACAAATTTTATTTTGAACAGTCAATTGCTTATACAGGGTGGTCGGGAAAGTTTTACGTACATTTAAATGGGTAGGGTACAATGATCCAACGATCAAAAAAGTCTTACAACATTTTTCTCTAATATGATTTTTTTTCTACGAATAACGCAAAAATTTTTTTAGTATAGAAAAGGTCAGTCGACTGGCCTACGGTAAGGCAAACTGACTGTATTACAAATTAACTTCGCCTATTTATGGATTACGTATCACCCCCATCTCAATGTAAAATGCATTCTGGTCGTTCTGAAAAATCAAACTTAACACAAATTATTGTTTTCTATCTCTATCTCTATAAGAAAAAAATGCCATCATACTTTCTTCATCGTTGGATCATTCCACACCACCTTCTTAAATTTGCCTAAAACGTTCCCTGACTCATAACACCCTGTACATTTTAAATGAACCTGAATCATGTGTAAGTTTTAGTACATACCTTGGCTACTTGCATATCTGGATTTTTTAATTAACCTCTAAAAATGTAAGTTTACAATTTTTTTCCATGTTGATGATTTTTCATGATATATTATTAAAACGTAAATAACTTGGCAACGTTGCATCTGATACCCAAAAAATATTTTAAATATTTATATCCACAATCACATTATAATTGGAGTTTTATCCACACTTATGAAGCATATAAAGTAGCACTATATCCACTGGCGGAATAATGGAATGACTTTTATAGCGGAACTTCTCCACCCACCATGTCGTTTAATTGTTGTAAGGCACCGAAGTGCGCCTCATGCAATGGCCGCTATAAGCTTCTACGTTTGCCAGATTAAAAAATGGAGTAACTCTTGAAGGAACTTTCGATAAAGTGTTGATTCCAACAGGTTGTGCAGTAGACATTTTTGATTAGTGTATCGTAAAAGGAATCTGTCGTTGGATAACTTCTCCGGACGTAAGGACATTTTCTACACTTCTCCACAGTATTGATAGAGAATCCTTCTTCCATAATTGTGAATTTTCGTGAAACGCCGGTCTTGGTATCTGTGGTACAGAAACAAGCAGATGTGCGCCCCTGCCTTCTACATCACAGATTTTCAAATTCGTCAATTCACAGCAACGACAGGCACCAGACACTCCCATTATTAGTGCTACCTAAAATATTTCAAAATTTATTATCTACAATGTCTAAAAGGTTATAGAGATATTACCTTAATCATCAAATATTCTTTATCGCAAGCCCTTGTCAAAAATTCTTCCACGTGTGCTTTTTCCAATACCGCAGCTTTCTTCGCTTTGTACCTTCTCGACTCACTCTTCAGATAGGCAGTGAGCTTACTATATTTTCCAATGTCTATGTTTTTATGAACCTTTATAGCGGCCTTCAGCATCGAGTACTTCGACCACATGGATGAAATTGCATACTTCTTCTTCAAATTTAAGAAATACGATAGCAGAACTTCCTCATTTATTGTCATTACCCCCCGTTTTTCTTTCCATTCATTAAATTCGGAAAATACTTTTTCATAATGTTGCCTGGACTTCGCAGGCAATAATTGGAGAGTTTCTTCTTCAGCTTCCTGAAGGATTCTCTCAGGAACAATATTGCTTTCTTGCAAGTTTCACCAACTTCACAAATTTTTACAAATGGAATCGATAAACAATCGAAATTAAGTAGCAACCATTCAACACCTTCCAAGTTTTTTTTAATTAATTTCAACAATTCTTGACGTTACAGCCGCTGTCAAAGCGAAATTTCAAATCATTTTTTGTTGAAATCTGATTCTAAATGACCGTGATTGTGGATAAAACGTATAGCATTCGTGTTTTAGTCGCATTTTATCCACTCAAGAAAATTAAATTCTCGAACTTCGTTCTCGAGTTTAAACTTTCTTGCGTGGATAAAACGCTATCTAAAACACTTATACAATAAATAACTATGGTAAAGTCCATAAAAGACAGATTCTAAAAATAAAAATATATACGGGGTGTTGCATTTAAAAAAAAGGCCAACATCGTTGTCACAGATATATGGTACTGACAACGCCTTAGGGGTACGAGATTGGAAAATGTTTGGAAAAATTCCCCGAAGGTGCCTGGATACTGGCTGGGGTTAGTTAAGTGACTACCACAAATTTATAAATAAAAAAAAAGTTATTGGGCGCCAGTGGCAGCGTGTTAACTAGATCTCGATCCCTGGTCGTACTTGATGTGTTTGATCTCAGGGTGTGTTGCTTTGATCAACAAAGGAGTTATAGCACTTGCACTTACCTTATGATGAAGGTCTAGGATGAACTTAAAGAATAGTAGCACAGGCACTTGAGCTTTATATGAATAGCAACCGGTGTAACCGGAAGGGTTCACCATTAATGACTGGACTAGTAAAAATATTGGACTAAATTCCTAGCTCTGTTTAATGTTAGTATATTTGGCCTTGGCCACCTGAAAGTTGGACGGGTTACTTCAGTTACACATCACATCAACATAAACAGTTTAATACAACAAGTCATTAACAATATTAACATGAAAACACAAGTAGTGAAAAAGTACAACAGTAAATGAAAATAATATGAATATTATATTGCACACTACAAGTAAAAATAAAATAAAAGCTCTATGAATCTATAAGTAGCCAATGTAATAGTATCAGTCAATCGCGATACAGTTTATGCCAAGCGGCAATGTCAACGTTCTAGTTCAATAGCCAATAAATAGTTCTCTTACCCTCTTGGAGTAAGGTTACGTCTCGCTTTGATAATCCTGAGCGTTACAGAAGACTCACTAGGGTTTAACACGACGTAGGTATTAGTTACTAAATGCACAAAAGTATTTATTGAAAGTTCGAAAAAATCCTCGGCAGCGGACACACACGTCCAATACAAATATTTGTTGAAAAATTCCTGACTACGGACACACACGGTCAATACGAGTATATGTAGAAAGGTTCGTAACTACGGTCGCACACGCACAAGATAAATATATTTTAAAAAAATATTTGAACTGCAGGCGCACACGCACAATGTGAGTATATTTGTAAAATGGTCGATACCACAGACGTACACATACAGTGTAGTTGTAGATTATAAGCACTTCACACTCGCGCTGGTTTACACACGAATGAGTTAAAATAGGATTAGGTTGTATACACTTCACAGCGAACACGCACGCACAAGGTAAGCACTCGAGATGAGGATACACGTATGAATGTTCAAAGCTAAACTACGCCGATGCTTAATGGTGACGAGTTTGTAAGAAGCACTTCACAGCGAACACACACGCACAAGGTTAGCACTCGCGATGGTTATTACACGTATGAGTTATATTTGATTGAGATTAGAAACACTTCACAGCGGACACACACGCACAAGGTAGACACTCGCGATAGATGACACACGTATGAGGTTTCGGAACTACTACGCCGACGCGAGATGGTGACGAGTTAGTTTCTGGAGAAGAACCGACGTTGACGTTATGAATGCTCGGCGGGAACTCTCTATTCTCAAAATTTGGTTTATCTTTTATAATAAAAATCAGAACGAAATTTTGTTCTAGAAGATTTAAACGTAAACAATTTCTAAAAGGCCCCGGTCACGTGACAAAAATTAAATAAAATTTTTCTTAAAATCCCCATAACTGAAGTCTTCTGTACTTTTGGTTTAAATTTTTTGTATGGGGGTCTAGTACACCCCCCCACCATGTTGTGGCTGTTATTAATTTAATTCTCAGTGGGCACATAACACCCCCCCACCGAGATTGGCTTTTGGCGATGGCGTTTGCTATCCTTGGCTGTTGGATAGAAATCGATGAGCTTAAAAAGTAATGTATAAGAAACTTAAGATTAGCTTATTCTAGGTCGGATCTAAAAAATTTTAAACCCTACTAAATATATGAACTAAACTATGTAATGATTATATAAGAATGTCAGCCCTACTAAATATGAGAACTCGCGGTTATTTCATTTGGACATTAGCGTAACCGACATTATATGGGGACTATTCGGAGTCCGATGATTTGATGACAATCCTAGTACGTCGTTTTCGCCGAATAGGTATTCGTGCTGGAACTGACATCTGTTGCTGACTAGTTGCCGACAAACCAGGCTTAAGCGATTGGCTTTCGGATTGTGGCTGACTAGGTGCCGACGAACCAGACATATGTGTTTGGCTCTCGGATTGTGGCTGACTAGGTGCCGACGAACCAGACTTAAGTGTTTGGCTCGCGGATTGTGGTTGAGGACGACTACGTGCTACTTCCCTTAGTAGTGGACGTAATAACTCTGGTTGTGACTCTACGGTTCCTGACTCTGAGGTTGAGCCAGGTCGTGTTGTTACTCGGTCTAGGCGAGGTTTTCTAATGGGTAATGCCAATTTTGAAATTGGGCTTGTAATGGGGGATGCCAATTTTGGAACTGGGCTTGTAATGGGGGATGCCAATTTTGGAATTGGGCTGGTAATGGGGGATGCCAATGTTGGAATTGGGCTTGTAATGGGGGATGCCAATGTTAGAATTGGGCTTGTAATAGGGGATGCCAATTTTGGAATTGGGCTTGGAGGAGGTTCCGGTAACGGAAGATCCTCATCAGACGATGTGTCTGGGGAGCTGGTTTCAGTCTCACGATGAATATCCCTCTCTGGAACCGTTGGCGCAGGTCTCAAGTGGTCCACATGTACATCGGTGCGATGTCGTCCCTTTTGCACTGTGTAAATCTCATCAGAGACTTTACGAACGACTGGGTGTGGCCCTTGCCACGCTGGCTCGAAAGTGTTTTTATGAGGTCGAAGGTTTTTCACCATGACTTGGTCGTGTTCTTGAAACTGAATTGGGGTCGCTTTGTCTCGTAGGGCGTATCGCTCTTGATAGCCTGTTTGGGTTCGTCGAGCCTGTTCCAGGCGATCCTGTGGGGAGATTCCAGCTAGACGTTCGCGCTCGGCTAAGTATGCTGGTGTATCCCAGTCGCCAGGCGCTGGGGGTTCGAAGCCAAACATCAGGCAAGCTGGTGTCTGTTTTGTAGCGGCATTTTGCCGGTTCCTAATCACTTTTAGGGCCGGTGCCACGTACAAGTCCCAAGTGTTGGGAGGTTTATTTAATAGCAAGGTTTTCATCACCTTTTTTAGATCTTGTACTTTTCGTTCAACAGGATTTGCCCGTTGATGGTAAGCAGCTACGTACTGTATGCTGATTCCCTGTTCGGCACACCAAAGTACATATTCTCTGCTTTTAAAATGTCCACCATTATCGGATAAAATCTTTCTGGGGGTACCATATCGTGCTGTTAAGTTTTCCAAGAATCCGACCACCGTTGGTCCGTTAACTGCGGGGTATACAGAGGCTTCTGTCCACCGAGTCAATATGTCTTCCACCATGATGACATAACGGTTTTTTCGTTGATTGGTTTCCTGGTAGGGCCCCAGAATGTCGATACTGAGCACTTCAAATGCGTATTGCGGCGATGTTGCTCTGAAAGGGGCATGCGGCTGCAATTGCCTCCCCTTTACAGTCTTACAGACCAAGCATTTCCGGAGTTGTTTCCGGACATGGTTATCCATGCCCTTCCAATAATAACCCCGCTTGATTTGTCTGAGAGTTTCTGTTATACCTGGATGAGCAGCTGCTTCACGAACATGGTAGTGGTTGATGACTTCTGTTATGGCATTTCTGGGGACTACAAGGCGTTTTCCCTCGTTAGTTGTCCTCCATAATAGATCGTCTTGTACCAGATAATGAGCATAGAACGTTTGCTCTTCCTCCTCTTCGGGTTCTTGCTCTGCATCTCGAATTCGCTCCCATCTGTCAAGATTGGATCGTATCTGCCGTGAACGCCCTTGTGCGCGGGATACATCTTGCATTAAAGCTGCGTGAGTTACAGCATTCACCTTCAGAGTTGTTGTGAATTTGGGCATAAGTAGCCGATCTTCATCGGGTGGTTCTCGTATTTCGTCATCTTGTGGATGGCGACTCAAATAGTCAGCTAATAAATTTTCTTTACCGGCGCAGTGCTCTACCGTGTAGGCATATTCTTGAAGTAATAAGGCCCACCGAGTTAGTTTAGCCTTGGTGTCCTTAAACCGGCTGAGCCATAATAGCGCGCGGCTATCTGTAATGATGGTAAATGGTTGATCTATTAAGTATAGATTATATTTTTTTAGGTAGGTCATCACGCTGAGGCATTCAAGCTCATTTACGTGGTAACGTGATTCAGCTTTCGTTAACGACGAACTCGAATAGGAGATGATCCTTTTCTCGCCTTGATCACCAATTTGATATAAGACTCCTGCAAGGCCTAGCATGGAGGCGTCGGTTTGGAGTATGAACCTTCTCTTAAAATCGGGTCGGTGTAAGGAGAGCGGTTGTCCTATGGCTGTCTTTAATTGCTCGAAAGCGTCATCAGTTTCGGGCGTCCATATGAAACGAGTATCCTTAGTCAGTAAGTGGGTTAATGGCTGTGTAATCTGTGCAACATTTGGGACGTACTCTCTTACCCAATTACACAGTCCCAAAAATGACTGGAGTTGACGTTTTGTTGTTGGAGCCGGATAGTCCTTAATGGCTAATACGTGTTTTGTTTGAGGCGTGGTTGTCCAATTAACTATACGATGTCCCAAGTAGTCCAGTTCCGGTTTCGCGATCTGGCACTTCTCTGGCGAGACTTGTAAGGTATGGATCCTTAGCCTCTCAAACACAAGTTTTAGATGGCATACATGTTCCTCCAAATTGTTGCTGTAAACCAGAATGTCGTCTAGGTACACCTGGCAAAAATGATGAAGGTATCCAGTGAGCACATCTTTTGTCATCAGCTTTTGAAATGTTGATGGTGCCGTTTTGAGTTCAAAAGGCATCACTCTGAATTCGTAAGCTGCTCCGTCCGGTGTAGAAAACGCGGTGTATTTTCTTGACTCCTCATCCATCGGTATTTGCCAGTAACCACTTCGCAAGTCCAAAACCGTGAAGACCCTTGCCTCTCCCAGATTCTTTAAGGCCTCGTGGATTTTTGGCAGGACAGAAGAATCGTCAAGTGTGATTTCATTCAAACGACGGAAGTCGATACAGAAGCGCGGCTTCTTCCCCGGCCGTTCGATCAAAACTGGTGGCGATGAGTATGCCGATGTGGAAGGCACAACCACTCCGGCCTGGAGCATCTCTTGCACCTGGTCGTATAGGATGCGCTTCTTTTCCGGCGACATCGGATATGGGCGAATATTTATGATGGGAGCGTTGTCTCTGAGAACTATCCGATGTGTGGTCGTGATAGTTGTAGCTTGAGTTGGAACCTCCGCGAATAGATCTGCGAATTCGTGAAATAATGGATTTAGTTCACTGGCGTATTCGGCTGGGATCTCCAATTCGGGATGTAGTTCTTGCGGTATTTTTGTTTTTGGCACAGCCTGAATCCAGTACGCGGTCAGTCGTTGTTGTCGTCCAAAGTATATGCATTGTCGAGCGTAGTCAATGATGACATTTTCCTGCTGTAAAAATGGGCCGCCAAGCATGACCTCCTCGCTTAGATCGGGTAGTGCGAAAAACTTATGTGTTGTGGAAACACCTTGTATTGTTACTGCTAGCTCCGTTTCTCCTATTGATAATATTTTGTTTCCGTTGGCTAGTGTGATAGTCGGTTGAGCCCTGTCATTGATGACCATGTTCACTAGGCTTGATCGGATTATATTACCAGTAGCGCCGGTGTCGATGAGTGCTTGACACTCATGGCCAGCAATACTTATTGTTAATCTAGGCAGTGGCCTAGTTGCGTATTCCCCTCCGCATTGTTGAATCATCGCAGGTTCCATATGAAGCGTTTCTCTAGTGGCGGGTATTCCGAACAACGGGTAAATGGATGCAACAGACTGCTTAGGCAGTGGCTGGGTTGCTGGCTCCATTCCGCATCGTGGAATCGCCGTTGGTCCGACATAGAGTGTGTCTTCATTGGCTGGTGACCCAAACAACGGGTGAGTGAAAGCAATAGGTTCCAAGCTAGTGGTTGTTGATGTTGAGTCCATTCTGCCTTGTGGAGTCGTCACAGGTCCGACGTAGAGTGTGTCTCTAGTAGCTGGCAATCCTAACAACGGGTAGATGGATGCAACAGACTGCTTAGGCAGTGGCTGGGTTGCTGACTCCATTCCGCATTGATGAATCATCGCAGGTTCGACGTAGAGCGTTTCCCTAGTAGCTGGCGATCCGAGCAAAGGGTGTGTGGATCCAACTGGTTCCGAGTTCTCCCTCTCAAGGGGGGAAGACTCGTTTAGTGCTGACTGGGAGCTGTGTTCGGGCCGTTTGGGGGAGGTAAGGAGGCTGTGGCTCCCCGGGCCCCCTCGAAGTTTCCCGATACCTTGTAATTTTTGTTAGCATTTGGCTGATTCCCTTGGGAATAGCGTTGCTGCCTTGTGGGACAGTCCCTGTAGAAATGCCACTGTTCTCCGGTGCAATACCTGCACGGAGATGGGGGTCCAGTAGTGTTCCTATTGGATACCATATTTCTCGCTGGGGGATCTGTCGCTGGTTTTGATGAGCGGATTGTCTTAGTGACATCCACTTCGCTGAGGTCAGCTTCAATCTGTGTGGCTATGCTTGTTAACTCGTCCAGACTGCGCAGTTGGTGCCCACGCAGACGCGAACGAATATCTGGAAGCAGCTGATCCAATATGACTTCTAGCTGTAGTACCTCAGGCTTGTAAGGGTTGACTCGTTGGAACAAATTGGCTTTTTTAGTAATGAACACGCCTACGGGTTCATCCTTGATCTGCTTCGAACCGTACAGTACCGTCATTACGCGTGTGATGCGCGATACTGAATTGAAATTTTCCAGGAACCTTTCCTCAAAGGCGCGAAAACTGGGTAAAATGTTTTTGTAGGGCTCGTGCCATTTTTTAGCCGCGCCACGTAGTAAATCCGAGATTACTGCCAGCTTATCGCGATCTTCTCTTATATTTTGCCGAGCAAAATACTCCTCTGTTTGTTGAATGAACCCTTCTGGGTCTTCGTGGTCCAGTCCTGAAAAAGTTGGGGCGCTTAATAGACGGTCATGTCGGTTAACTGGTTGTGCAGCGTTTGCCATTTGCTGCTTGAACGTATTTGCCATTGTCTCGGCCATTTGCCGGAAAAAGGCTTCGAATTGCGGCACAGGCGCATCCATGATGGGTACTTCCTGAGCTCGGGGACGTATTATCGGTGTTGGTACCGCATTATTTTGATCGGGGTTGACGTTTGGGACGTCTTCCACCAGTGAACGCACATGTTGCGTCATGATATTTTGTGTTGGTTCTGTATCCAGCCGGTCGATAAGACGTTCTGGAACAATGGGTGTCATCCCTGGACTCGGAGGGCACACAGAAATACGAGATAGATCCATGTTGTCCATGTTGGGATGTGTTGGTTGTATAAAGTTGATATAATCGGCGTCCCAGCGGACACGAGATGGTCCGTGAATGTGGCCGACGTTCGTTGTTTGATTATCGTCTAGATAAGTGATTGTTGAACACTCGGAACTGCTCGTTGAAGTGTCGATCATAAAAAGTTGGTCGATACGTGGAATCAGTCATTCCTAATCGGCCGACGCACCGCTTCTTCGGGTTGACGCACACGTTCTATGCGCACCGTAACGTTTGACAGTCGAGTTTTAGTCTTTGAATTTAAAAGTGCAAGTAACTCTTTTTGTTGTAGCTTTTATTCGTTGAATAACTCTCTATTCAGCAAGGCCCCTAGTTCGGCTCGCCATGACAACGCCTTAGGGGTACGAGATTGGAAAATGTTTGGAAAAATTCCCCGAAGGTGCCTGGATACTGGCTGGGGTTAGTTAAGTGACTACCACAAATTTATAAATAAAAAAAAAGTTGTTGGGCGCCAGTGGCAGCGTGTTAACTAGATCTCGATCCCTGGTCGTACTTGATGTGTTTGATCTCAGGGTGTGTTGCTTTGATCAACAAAGGAGTTATAGCACTTGCACTTACCTTATGATGAAGGTCTAGGATGAACTTAAAGAATAGTAGCACAGGCACTTGAGCTTTATATGAATAGCAACCGGTGTAACCGGAAGGGTTCACCATTAATGACTGGACTAGTAAAAATATTGGACTAAATTCCTAGCTCTGTTTAATGTTAGTATATTTGGCCTTGGCCACCTGAAAGTTGGACGGGTTACTTCAGTTACACATCACATCAACATAAACAGTTTAATACAACAAGTCATTAACAATATTAACATGAAAACACAAGTAGTGAAAAAGTACAACAGTAAATGAAAATAATATGAATATTATATTGCACACTACAAGTAAAAATAAAATAAAAGCTCTATGAATCTATAAGTAGCCAATGTAATAGTATCAGTCAATCGCGATACAGTTTATGCCAAGCGGCAATGTCAATGTTCTAGTTCAATAGCCAATAAATGGTTCTCTTACCCTCTTGGAGTAAGGTTACGTCTCGCTTTGATAATCCTGAGCGTTACAGAAGACTCACTAGGGTTTAACACGACGTAGGTATTAGTTTAAAGAAGCGCGCACTAAATGCACAAAAGTATTTATTGAAAGTTCGAAAAAATCCTCGGCAGCGGACACACACGTCCAATACAAATATTTGTTGAAAAATTCCTGACTACGGACACACACGGTCAATACGAGTATATGTAGAAAGGTTCGTAACTACGGTCGCACACGCACAAGATAAATATATTTTAAAAAAATATTTGAACTGCAGGCGCACAAGCACAATGTGAGTATATTTGTAAAATGGTCGATACCACAGACGTACACATACAGTGTAGTTGTAGATTATAAGCACTTCACACTCGCGCTGGTTTACACACGAATGAGTTAAAATAGGATTAGGTTGTATACACTTCACAGCGAACACGCACGCACAAGGTAAGCACTCGAGATGAGGATACACGTATGAATGTTCAAAGCTAAACTACGCCGACGCTTAATGGTGACGAGTTTGTAAGAAGCACTTCACAGCGAACACACACGCACAAGGTTAGCACTCGCGATGGTTATTACACGTATGAGTTATATTTGATTGAGATTAGAAACACTTCACAGCGGACACACACGCACAAGGTAGACACTAGCGATAGATGACACACGTATGAGGTTTCCGAACTACTACGCCGACGCGAGATGGTGACGAGTGAGTTTCTGGAGAAGAACCGACGTTGACGTTATGAATGCTCGGCGGGAACTCTCTATTCCCAAAATTTGGTTTATCTTTTATAATAAAAATCAGAACGAACTTTTGTTCTAGAAGATTTAAACGTAAACAATTTCTAAAAGGCCCCGGTCACGTGACAAAAATTAAATAAAATTTTTCTTAAAATCCCCATAACTGAAGTCTTCTGTACTTTTGGTTTAAATTTTTTGTATGGGGGTCTAGTACACCCCCCCACCATGATGTGGCTGTTATTAATTTAATTCTCAGTGGGCACATAACAGTACAACCCGTACACACAAAAATAATTTTGAAAGGTAGCACATTTATGGTTCAATAACTTATAGTTAGATTTTTTCTTACTCTTCATTAGCCTAGTGTGGCGTACTCACTTACATATACTTCGTCGGCATACTGTTTTTATGTTTATTTTTATATAAAATAATAAAAAGTCATGGTGATGAATAATAACAAAATAGAATATCAATAACTATTAAAATGTACAAAAGCTGTTATACATATAAAGATTCAATATACCTTTTAACTTAAATATTCTAATTATATTTTATTATTATACCACAATAAATTAATAATACAAACTACAAATTGGTACAAATTGGTATAAATTGGTGACCCCTGATCGTTGATTTGGATATCTTCATTTTGCTGTTGTTCTTGATGGATGCTAGCTGCTAATTGGTGTTTCCAGTTCCCTGTTGGATTGGATTTCCTGCGAGAGCCATTTCTGCACATCTCTTGTCCGCACTCCTGCCCACATTTTGCCCGTGACCCTGGATCATCTCTCTGATAGCGCAGATTACGTGTAAGTGATTACTCTTCTTATACTCTTCCCTGCAGAATAATTAAAAATCAAAGCATCAATAGTTCGGTGTTATCATTATCTAGAATATTTAATTATGGTAGATCAAGTTTTGAATCAGGATTTACCCTTTATCACTGATCAACAAAATTACGCAACAACAGTGAGATTTCCTCCTTTTTGGACCTCAAAACCAGAAGTTTGGTTTAATCAGGTTGAGACACAATTTTCATTAGCTAAAATTTCTAATGACAGAAAAAAGTACGACTATATTTTAGCTTTATTACCAATTGAAGTTATTAATGATATTTATGATGTGATACAAAACCCACCAGAACATAATTTATTTGATAATTTAAAAACAACCATCTTAGTACGTCTCTCTTCTAGCGAAGAGAAACGCCTTGATGATTTACTTACAGGCTCGCAGATGGGCGATCGTAAACCATCAGAGTTTTATAGACATATGTTAGGCATCATTGGTGGAACTCACATGGTTAGTCAAGATTTATTGGTCAAACTTTGGAAAAGGCGCTTACCAAAAACAATTTTTGTTGCTATTACTGCCTCCGGTAAAACTAATATTGAAGAAATTATTGACATCGCTGACAAAATTTGGGAATCTTGTCAAAACCCTGTTATGTCACCCGTTAATCGACAATCAGATATATATTCCGGTAATTTATCAAATTCTTCAGATTCTGCTCCCACTATAGCAAATTTACTTGATCAATTCAATACATTTTCCACAAATTTTCAATCTACATTGAACCAAATTGTGCTTAAACAACAATCACTTGAGTTACAAATATCTACTTTACAGACTAACTCTTCCCAGAATCAATCACCTGCTTTTCCATCTAAGTATTGCTCCAATTGTCAAAATCGCTCGCGTTCAACCACCCGTTCATCAAGTCGCAATCGTTTCGACACAACTAATAATACTGTTTGTTATTACCATCAATTATATAAAGAAAGAGCTTTCAAATGCGGAGGTTCTTGGTGCATCTTTAATAAAAATCATTCACGAACTACTAGTACGACAGTTACAAATTCTCCTTTGTCAAAAAACGGATAAATTCTAGTGTTCTTCCACCAAACACTAGAGTACTAGACACCAAATGTCGCTTATTTGTTTATGACCCTTATAATAACTTACGTTTTTTAGTAGACACAGGAGCAGATTTGTCCGTTATTCCGAGGAATGATTTAACAGATTTTAAACGAAATCCAGATCTTATTCTAACTGCAGCAAACGGATCTATCATACATACTTATGGCAAAAGAATGTTAAAAGTTAATTTGGGTTTACGTCGCGATTTTTCCTTTGTGTTTAATATTGCTGATATTCCAGTGCCTATAATTGGTGCTGATTTTTTAGTTCATTTCGGATTAGTTGTAGATTTAAAAAATAAACGTTTGACAGATAACATTACGTCATTGTCAGTGATTTGTTCTCTCGAACGTGTTGCTTTACTTACACCTAAATTATTTTCCGTCGAAGACCCATATACGAAATTGTTATTGGAATTTCCACAATTGGTTAGTTCTCCTAATTATTTTTTACCAGTTAAACACTCTGTTAAACACCACATTGTTACAGAGGGTCATTTACCATTTTGTCATCCGCGAAGGTTGGATACGACAAAATTTAATATTGCCAAAAATGAATTTAAACAAATGATTTTCCGACCCCTGTAACACTCAAACAACTTCAACGATTTATAGGAATGGTAAATTTCTATCATCGTTTTGTCCCTAACTTTGCAGAAATTTTAACGCCCTTACATTGTACATTGTACATCTTTGTACTAAGTTAGCACGGGATAAAATGAAGGTTATAGGTTCCTGGCCAGCAGACTGTGCTGATAGTTTTTTGAAAGCTAAACAAGCCATAGTGAATGCAACAGTTTTATCTCATCCCAATTACAATAATGGGGTAACACTGACCTTATCTGTTGATTGCTCGAACGTATCTATGGGTGCTGTATTAGAACAAAATATTGGAAATCTGTCTGGACCTTTAGCATTTTTCTCTCGCAAATTAACTGATGCTCAAAAAAGATATTCCGCTTTCGACAAAGAATTATTAGCCTTATACACATCAATTAAATTTTTTAGACATATTTTAGAAGGACGTATATTTACTTGTTATACTGACCATAAACCATTAACAAAAGCCTTATTTACTAATGTAGAGAAAACTCCTCGTCAAATAAGACATTTAGAATTCATTTCACAATTTACTAGTGACATACGTCATATTAAAGGTAAAGATAACGTAGTAGCCGATACTTTATCGCGTGTAAATGATTTTTCTTTACTTCAACAGCATACTGTTTTACCTTCTACTTCCATTTCTGCAGTAGACTCGATTAATTTCAACTTACAATTATTAAAAGACGCTCAATCTGATGATTGCGAACTTACCTCATTACTTACTAATCAAAATGACACAAGTAAGGAAGTCAAATATTGTTTAGAGAAAATCAAAATTAATAATTCAAATCATGAAATTTGGTGTGATATTTCGTTTTCTAAATGTCGACCTTTTGTACCAAAGTCTTTACGACGAGCAGTTTTTGATATATTTCATAATTTGACTCATGCTGGTATACGTGCTACTAAAAAACTTATAACTTCTAAATATTTCTGGCCCAGGATGAACACTGATTGCAATTTATGGACCAAAACTTGCATACGTTGTCAGACCTCCAAAGTCAACAGACATACAAAAACTCAAATTGGTGATTTTGCTATCCCCAAAGGTCGATTCGAGCATATTCATATAGATCTCGTTGGTCCTTTACCGCCTTCACATGGTTTTTCTTACATCCTCACAGTAGTTGAACGTTTCACTCGCTGGCCAGAAGCTTACCCTGTACCGGATATTTCTGCTGAAACCATTGCTAAAACGTTGTTTCAAAATTATATTTGTCGTTTTGGCGTTCCACTTCATGTCACTACTGATCAAGGAGTTCAGTTCGAATCAAACTTGTTTCGTGAATTTTCAAAATTTTTAGGTTTCCATCGGATTCGTACAACCACATATCATCCACAAAGTAATGGTATGGTTGAACGATTCCATAGGACTTTTAAAACTGCATTACTAGCACGAGCTAATTCCGTTCATTGGTACGATGAACTTCCAATTATTTTATTAGGTTTGCGAGCTATGCCTAAAGATGATTTGAATTGCTCATCTGCTGAACTTGTTTACGGTCAGACTTTGCGTCTCCCAGGTGAATACTTTATTAAATCACATACTGATACACAAATACCATTGTTTATTGACAAATTACAAAATTATTTTGACAACTTACATTTTAGAACACCTAAACGAAATTTTCCTCATGGCACGTTTGTTAGTCCTGACATTAAAACTTGCAAATTTGTTTTTCTGCGAAACGAAAGACTTAAAACAGTTTTCTCTTCTTGGTACGAAGGGCCTTTTCAAGTGCTTTCTCGTACAGATAAACTTATTACAATTCTGAAACGTGGGAAAGACCTCACTGTCAATATTGACAGAGTCAAACCTGCGTATTTGTTGAACGATGTTGTAGAACTACCCGTCAAATCGACTTGTAAAAAAGTTCGCTTTGATATTGATGCTTTGGTAGTTTAATTTTTATTTTTGCAGGGGGAGTATATGTGGCGTACTCACTTACATATACTTCGTCGGCATACTGTTTTTATGTTTATTTTTATATAAAATAATAAAAAGTCATGGTGATGAATAATAACAAAATAGAATATCAATAACTATTAAAATGTACAAAAGCTGTTATACATATAAAGATTCTAATATACCATTTAACTTAAATATTCTAATTATATTTTATTATTATACCACAATAAATTAATAATACAAACTACAAAATGGTACAAATTGGTATACCTAGTAGCTATGGTCCCAGCGAGGATAGGTGGGCCTGGGCCACCCTGTATTTAATGAAGGGCTAGTATCAATTGCCCTCATCTCTCGAGAGGATATTATGCTATATTTGACGAAATGTAAAATTTCTCAACGCTAAAGATCTTGAGCTAGGCTGTGCTGGATACAAAAACTCCATTACTTAATTTTTAAAGAAGAATATATGAATGGGAGAAGGGGCTGAACAGAAAAGCTTCACCCTTTTTGTGACCACTCCTGTAGATGTGCTAGTTTAGTGGTGATAAATATGAAAATGGGGGACTAGTATCAATTTGAAATAATCAGTCAATAACTGAAAAAGTGTTAATGTGAATGTTAACAGTGCTATACTAAGACTGTGCTAGGTGTGAGAATTCTATTTCTAAATTTAAAATGAAAAAATCACAATTGGAAGGGGACTGGATAAAAAAGTTTAACCCTTTGGGTGACTAACTAACTAGCTTTGAAAATGGTTGTATTAGAATGTACGTGATGTATTTTCTAGAGCAAAATAAATTATCAGTTGTCTAAAAATTTTATTTATTTTTCTATCTAATACATAGCAACATTAACAAAAACTATAACTCAGGTAAAACTGACACACTATAAAAATATATATAATAAGTAACCAAAACTAGTTTTGTAATACTCCCACTATTTGGTTACTTATTTAAAAGTACACAAAAGAAAACTTCTATTCGTGACGAACTTGTCTTTGGGTAGAGCTTTCGTAAAAATATCGGCAAGTTGTTTATTAGATTCAACATAAGCAGTTTCAATGTAACCATTTTCTACTTGGTCACTTATAAAATGGTATTTGATATCAATGTGCTTAGTTCTTTTATGATGTTCTTGATTCTTCACTAAACGAATGGCACTTTGATTATCAATGAAAAGTTTGGTAGGTTCATGCAGGCCAACATTGAGTTCTTGAAGAAATTTTCTCAACCAAATTATTTCCTGGGCTGCTTCTGAAATTGCCACATATTCTGCCCCCGTAGTAGAACGTGACACACATTTTTGAGAATGCGAAGCCCATGTAACTGGTGCCCCTGCCATCGTAGTTAAGTAACCCGTTATTGATCTTCTAGCGTCAATGTCATTTGCAAAATCAGCATCGGAATACGCCACAAAATCTAAATTTTCTTTACAAAACTTTATTCCATATTTGTGAGTTCCTTTTAAATACTTAAAAATTCTTTTTACAGCTGCCCAGTGTTCTAGTGCAGGATTGCATAGGAATTTACTCACTTGACTGACAGCAAACATAATATCTGGACGGGTAACTACAGCCAAGAACATTAAACTATCTACTGCTTCTCTGTAGGGTACATTAATCATTTCATCTTCTATTATTGGAGCTTGATTTGCATGAAGTACAACATTTTGATCAGCAGGTACTGCTTTGATATTACAATTTGTCACATTAAACTTTTCTAAAACCTTGGTAACATAGCCTTGCTGACTCAAAAATATTCTTCTTTCCTCTCTATTACGACTTATTCCCATTCCAACATAATATTCTGCAGGATAAATAACTATTTCGAATCTTTTTCCAAGTTCTTCCAAAAACATCTTTAAAATTTTTTCAGATTGACACATAATTAGACCGTCATCCACATACAACGCCAGAACTACTTCTTTATCTTCAAAAATTGCATAAAAAATGCATTTATCAGCATCCAACTGCTTAAAGGTGTATGTGGTAAGAAACTCCACGAACTTTTTATTCCAACATCTTGGAGATTGTTTTAAACCATATAGGCTCTTGTTTAGTTTACATACCAGACTGGAACCAGTAGTGTTAAAACCTTCTGGCTGCTCCATAAAAATTTCTGCATGTAAATCTCCATTAAGAAAAGCCGTCTTTACGTCAAATTGACACATTTCCAAATCATTGACAGCTGCAATTGACAACAATATTTTAATAGAGTCATACCTTACAATAGGCGAGAATGTTTCAAAATAGTCTATGCCAGGTTTTTGACTATTTTTGCACAGAGTCTGGCTTTGTATCGCTCGATTTTACCATTTGATTTACATTTTACCTTGTACACCCATTTGCAACCTATTGCTTCACGATCAGATGGTAAAACTTGCAAAGACCATGTTTTATTTTTTATCAGTTAATCAATTTCTTCTTGCATTGCTTTTTTCCATTCTTCTCTCTGTTAACTTTTCATAGCTTCTTTATAGGTCTGAGGTTCACCGAAAATTGATGTACATGTTTCAAATCGAAATGGTTTCTTAATTTCTTTCTTAAAACACGACCTTCTTCTCCTGAAACTTCTTTCTCACACCGATTTAATCTCTGCTTCTAAGTTTTCTAAATTTTGCTTATCATCTCTACATTCTGAATTATTCTCCATCAACTCTTCTTGCGAACTATAATTTTTCATATTTTCTACTTCAAATAGATTAGTTAGTTTTGAAGTACTGCTACTATATTTATATACGCATTCATTGAAAGTAACATGTCTCACAACAGTAACTCTTCTGGTGTCCAACTCGTACAACTTGTAATTGGAACTGTTGCCATCATTGTTGGAAACAGAAACAATTATATTTATATATATGTTGTTATATATAGTTGGCTGTAGTTATAAATAAAAATAGAAGTTAAAAAGTTAATTCGAATCTACTCAATTATTTTTCACAAATCAATTTATAATTCTAACAGGTTATGGGCCCAGAATTCGCCCATTAATTAATTAAAGGGAAATTATTGATTTGTGATAAAAGAAATCGAATTTTGACAGTTTGTATTTTAATTTCGATAATTGTGATATGGCTGCAGCAAGTGAAACAAAATATTCTATAATGAAGTTGAATGGGAATAATTATTTCAATTGGAGGTATAAAATTGAAATGATGATCAAGGAAAAAGGTGCATGGGATGCCATAAAGAATCCAAAACCAAAAGATGTAACGGCTGAATGGATAAAAATGGATGAGAAGGCACATTCAACAATTGCCTTGACAGTGGAAGATGATCAAATTCAACATATTCGGAATTGTACTACTGCAAAAGATGCATGGATGGCCTTAAAGGAGTTCCACGAAAAGGATTCACCAAGGAATCGAGTTCATATCTTAAGAATGATAATGAGACAGAGACTTGAAGAAGGTGGTAATGTGGAGGTACATGCAAATACAATGAATGAGCTGTTTCAAAAATTTATGGCACTGGGAGGTGAAATTAAACCAGAGTTTTTCATGAGTGCAACTTTAATGAGATCATTGCCGGAAAGTTATGATAGTTTAATAACTGCACTTGAAGCACGTTCGGAGGAAGAGCTAACTTCAAATCTTGTTAGGCAAAAGATTATTGCAGAATATCGACGTAGAACAGAAAGAGGATTCACCAGTAAGGAGGCAGTGGTTTTGAAAGTGTTGTCAAAATCTGATAAGAAATGTTTCTTTTGTAAAGAAATGAGTCATATTCGAAAATATTGCGAAAAATATAAGAAGTGGAAACACTCAAAAGGAAACTGGAAACAACATAAAATCAATATAGTGAATAATGATGAAGATGCAGAAGGTGAATTCCTGTTCGTTACGAAAACTGTTAGTGGATGGATTTTAGATTCAGGTACCACTTGTCATATAGTCGGGAATAAAGAGAATTTCATTGAGTTTGATCAAGAGTATCGTAAAAAAGTTTGTGCAGCAAATGGAGAGGAAATGATGGCAATTGGAAAAGGAACTGTTCAAATAAATTTCTTAAATGAATCTAATGAAAGATCCATAGTAAAAATGGCTGATGTGTTATATATTCCTGGCATTGGAAATCTTATTTCGGTGAGACGTTTGGCTGAAAAGGGTTTGAAAATAAATTTTTTCGATCAACAATGTGAAATAAGAACGAGCGACGGCGCAAAGCAGATTGCAATCGGAGATGTGTATGAAAAACTGTACAAGTTAAGAGAGCCAAACAAGGCGTATTTGTCAACTGAACCACACAAGGTGTATTTGTCAAATTTATGTGCACACCGATGGCATGAAATTTTAGGACATCGAGATATCAATGTTGTAAAAACTTTAGCATCAAGTGGACTTGTGGAGGGTGTTCAAATTGCTGAATGTGAGACAAAATGTAAAGAAAAGTTAAATTGTGCAGTTTGTTTGGAAGGAAAAATTACTAGAATCAAATTTCCAAAGGAGTCCAAAAACCGGGCACGGGCTGTGCTTGATATGATTCACACAGATGTTTGTGGACCAATGCAAACAATGACACCATCTGGTAAAAAGTATATTTTAACATTTGTTGATGATTATTCACGTTTCATTATCATTATTTATTTATTGAAAAATAAATATGAAGTTTTTGATAAATTTAAAGAATTCAACGAAATGTCGAAAAATATGTTTGGAAAGAAAGTTAAATTTATCAGATCTGATAGAGGTGGAGAATATACAGGCAAAGAATTTACTGATTATATGGCGAAAGAAGGGATACAGTATCAGCGTACTGCCCCATATACTCCCCAACAAAATGGAGTTGCAGAAAGAAAAAATAGAACCTTGATTGAAATGGCTCGTTGCATGTTATTGGAATCAAGTTTAGACAATAAATTCTGGGGAGAAGCAGTTTCCATGGTAAATTTTATTCAGAATCGTTTGCCAGTAAAGGAGATATTAAAGACACCATATGAGCATTGGTATGGGATAAAACCCTATATTGGACATTTTAAACAATTTGGTTCAAAATGTTACATACATGTACCAGATGAAGCAAGACGAAAACTTGACCCTAAAGGTGTGCAGGGTATTCTTGTTGGATACGATATTAATTCCAAGGCATATCGATGCTATATACAATCAACTGGAAAAATAGTCATCAGTCGAGACGTGAAATTCGTAGAGAAAGAAAACAATTGGAAATTGAACAAAAACATTTTGAAATCGGAAATAAACAATGATGAAAAGTCAATTGGAAAAGAAAGAAGGCAAATTGAAAAAGAGATGGAAATTAATATCAATGATATCATTATTTATGATCAAGTTTCTAATGCACAAGATGTTCAGGAAAATCAAGATTGTGAAATAATTTCAGATGAAAATAAAAATAATCATGACAGTGACAGTGACATTATTGTAAGCAATGAGGAAAATGTTGGAGTTAAAAGATCAAGTCGAATAAGTATTCCGCCAAAACGATTAATAGTAGAAGTAAATATGGTATTTCAAGAACCAAGAAGTTATGATGAAGCTGTGTCTAGTGTTCAAAAGGAGAAGTGGATTTTAGCGATGCAGGATGAAATAAAATCTATGAAAGAAAATCAAACTTGGAATTTAGTTGAATTACCAAGTGATCGAAAAGCTATAGGATGCAAATGGATTTTCAAAATAAAAATGGATAGCAGTGGTGAAATAAGCAGATATAAAGCGCGGCTGGTGGCACAAGGTTTTAGTCAAAAATATGGAATTGATTATGATAGAATATTTGCCCCAGTCGTTAGACAAACGACATTCCGGATTTTACTTTCTATTGCTGCCAAAAGACAAATGATAGTCAGCATTTTGACACGAAAACTGCGTTTCTTAATGCAGAATTGCATGAAACCATTTATATGCGACAACCCCCAGGTTTTGTCGTGGAAAACAAAGAGCAATATGTCTGTCATTTGAGGAGGAGTATCTATGGATTGAAACAGTCAGCAAGAGCCTGGAATCAGCTTGTTCATAATGTACTAGTTAAAGCTGGGTATATACAAAGCAAGAATGATCAATGTTTATATATTATGAAAGAAAAACAGCAGGAAGCTTGTTACATATTGATATATGTAGATGATATCATTATAGCGAGTAAAAGTGGTATTATTGTTAAAAGATGTGAACAGATTTTACAAAATAAATTGAAAATTGTGAATCTGGGAGCAATCAAGAATTATCTTGGTCAACATAGATTCCAATGGTAACTATATCTTAAACCAGACAGCATATATAAAGAAGATAGTGACAGAATTTGAATTGACAGATGCAAAAATATCTAATATACCAATTAGCGTGGGATATGGTAAAGGAGGAGAAGATTCGGAATTATTATCGAATAACGAGAAGTATCGAAAACTTATTGGATGTGTTTTATACAGGCTGTCTATTTTACGAGGGCCACACTAAATATCTCGCTTAATATCTATTGTTGAGGAATAAAGTTTTAGAAATAGTAATTCCATTTTTTGTGAGCTATATTTCAGTAAAAAGAAATTAGAAATCCATAGCCTACTTTGTGAGATATATTACAAAAACCTGAAAAAGTAGGAAAACTACAAATGGTTATAGCTTCCTTATTTGAAGAGATACGAAAAAAGTTGAAGGGATGATAGTTGATGGCAAAGACAATAGGAATAATAATATGTATCAAAAAATTCGAAAAACGCAGTTGGCTTTGACATACGCTCTTGTGCAAAAATTAAAAGAACAAATCTCAAAGTAGGCCATGACACCATTAATTCCGTTTATTTTTTCTCTTTCCAACGATATAAAACATGTCACAACAATTTTAACTGATAGTGCCAATATTTAATATTTTACGAAAACCACAATTCATATCGTTAAATCGTAAAAATCAGCTATGCCATGATAGTAAAAATTCACTTTATAATAATTATAATTCAGTAATTATTTATTAAAATTTAATACAAACTAACAAATGTCTAATAAATAAAAATAAAAGTACAAAATGAATATCCCGAGGAATATCCAAAAAAACGAAAAATTATGTACAGGGTTTTCCACCGAAAATGATCACCCCGATAACTTTTTAATTTGTAATTTTAGAAAAAAAAGTTTCGAGTAAAAGTTGTAGGACATGTTAAGGGCTTAAAAATCCCATTTTTAGAAAAACAATTGAACATCGTATTTACGATCTACCGATACAAGTTATGTTTTTTTTAAATGGAACACCCTGTATTTTTTTATATTTTTGGATTCTATACGTTTTTCTGATTTCAACCATATGAATATGTCATATGTTTGCTCCGGTAGTTTATTTTAAATAATATTTTGCTGTCCCTTCGGCATCTTGTAACAAACTGCAACTAACACTGAAAGCTAGTTTTGCTTTCCCAAAAAATTAATATTTTAATAACTACCGGAGCAAACATATGACATATTTATATGGTTAAAATCAGAAGAACGTATAGAATCCAAAAATATAAAAAAATACAGGGTGTTCCACTTAAAAAAACATAACTTGTATTCGGTAGATCGTAAATACGATGTTCAATTGTTTTTCTAAAAATGGGATTATTAAGCCCTTATACATGTCCTACAACTTTTACTTGAAACTTTTTTTTCTAAAATTACAAATTAAAAAGTTATCGGGGTGATCATTTTCGGTGGAAAACCCTCGGGAAAACCCTGTACATAATTTTTCGTTTTTTTGGATATTCATTTTGTACTTTTATTTTTATTTATGAGACATTTGTTAGTTTGTATTAAATTTTAATAAATAATTACTGAATTATAATTGAAGAAGAAAAACAGAAAGGTCTTGTTCCCACAAAATTCTTTTTAACGCAATAAAAAAGAATTTTGTGGGAACAAGACATTTGTGTTTTTCTTCTTCAATATGAACAACCCACATGGGATTAATTCTACGTTGAATTATAATTATTATAAAGTGAATTTTTACTATCATGGCATAGCTGATTTTTACGATTTAACGATATGAATTGTGGTTTTCGTAAAATATTAAATATTGGCACTATCAGTTAAAATTTTTGTGACATGTTTTATATCGTTGGAAAGAGAAAAAATAAACGGAATTGATGGTGTCATGGCCTACTTTGAGATTTGTTCTTTTAATTTTTGCACAAGAGCGTATGTCAAAGCCAACTGCGTTTTTCGAATTTTTTGATACATATTATTATTCTTATTGTCTTTGCCGTCAACTATCATCCCTTCAACTTTTTTCGTATCTCTTCAAATAAGGAAGCTATGACCGTTTGTAGTTTTCCTACTTTTCAGGTTTTTGTAATATATCTCACAAAGTAGGCTATGGATTTCAAATTTCTTTTTACTGAAATATAGCTCACAAAAAATGGGATTACTATTTCTAAAACTTTATTCTTCAACAATAGATATTAAGCGAGATATTCGGTGTGGCCCTCGTAAAATAGACAGCCTGTATATTTCTGTTAATACACGACCTGATATATCGGCAAGTGTATCAATTTTGGCACAAAAGGTGGAAAAGCCGAATCAAGAAGATTGGAATGAACTTAAACGAACACTAAAGTATCTTAAGGGGACCAGTAATATGTGCTTACAACTTGGACGTGCAACAAGTATGAAGAATCTAGAAGGATACAGTGATGCTAATTGGGCAGAAAACAGAAACAATCGTAAGTCTAACAGTGGCTACATATTTCAGCTATTTGATGGAACAATCAGTTGGAGCTGCAAAAGGCAGACTTGTATAGCTCTATCATCAACAGAGGCAGAATTTATTGCTCTTTCTGAGGCCTGCAAGGACGTTTATTAAATGATTTTCATTTCGTATGTGAGGGTCCGACTACGATTTTTGAAGACAATCAAAGCTGCCTTAAACAAATTCAGGAGGAGAAATTTTCTAACAGATCAAAGCACATTGACATGAGACTTTTCTATGTAAAAGATCATGTTCAAAGTGGAGATGTAATTTGTGTGTATTGTCCAACAGAGGACATGCTGGGAGATATGCTCACAAAACCACTACCTGCACCTAGATTGAATAAATTAAGAAGGTTAAGTGGAGTTATCGAATATAATTGAGGAGGAGTGTTGGAAACAGAAACAATTATATTTATATATAATATGTTGTTATATATAGTTGGCTGTAGTTATAAATAAAAATAGAAGTTAAAAAGTTAATTCGAATCTACTCAATTATTTTTCACAAATCAATTTATAATTCTAACAATCATAACCTATCAATATTCGCTTCTTGGACTTCCTTTCGAATTTATTTCTAAACCGTTTAGGAACTAGAGCAAATGCCTCAGATCCGAACCTTCTTAAATGACAGATTTAATTATTTTCCTGTCCATTTTTCATAGGGAGTAGTAGAGTTATCTGGTGCGCATGGTCAACGATTCAATATATATACAACCATATTAACAGCTTCTGCCCAAAAACTATTTGAGAGAGTAGTAACATACTTCTGGCACGGTAATTTTCTATATTACGGAACGTCCGATTTTTGAATTTTTTTTAACATACGTAGTTTTGCCTCCTGAACAAAAAATTCTAATAAAAAAATCGGCGGTCGGCAACGGTTTTCGAGATATTTGGCCCCAAAGTCTCTGAAAGTCGTATTTTCACCAAACTTTTCACTTTATGCTTATGAATACTATTGAAATAGGGCAATTTTAGTTTAATATATTACTGTTGGTATCATGGTATAAGGAGAATGGTATGCCCGCGCGCAGGTACGCGTGACGTCACTCAGTTTAAAAAGCGGCAGGGTGACGTCACAATTAACCTCAAAAATATGTATTTTCTAAAATTTTCGAATATAATGTCAATTTTATCAAAATTTCTGCTTAGTTCCTGTACTATTAACTAAAATCTTGTTCAGTGCATTATTAATGAAGTTTTATTTGGCTAATCTAATAAAATAAGATGCTCTCTGTTAGTTGGAATTCTAACCTAAAATTAGTAGTCTATTTTTTTAATTTTTTCCAACCTAAGCGATCTATCACAATTTATTTTCCTTTTACAACAGTCAAGAAACAGCCCCAGACATATTAACAGTTGGAACTGCATCAGATCTTAAGTTTCTACTGTTTCTGAGGGGAATATAACAACATCTGGCTGTATTAAAGAAATTTCAAAATCTGTTGATTCTGTTGGGTTGAAATCAATAAAAGAAATACGTGCTATAAACAGACAATAGGCAATGAAAAGGATAAACCGGCGAAATAAAAAATTAACCTGCTATTTTCCAAATTAATTTCATCGTTGATCCATATACTTTCGCGAGCTTTTCAGCGCGAAGAAATGTAAAATACTTGATGCCAGTACCTTTTTGTCTTCGTGTAATAATTGTTACACCTAGCCACAGCACAAGCAGGCATGTTACTATTCGTTAACACTATTAAAAATATTAAAATAAAAATTAAACGTGCGAGATTACAACTGACTTTCGACGTTTTTTAAACTGAGTGACGTAATTCGCAGTAGATACACAAATTGAACGGCAACCTGACATACCATTCTCCTTATACTATGTGTTGGTATATAATGTTTTTGTATCTAAGAAACCAATGTTAATGAAGTTGTTGATTAATATATTGTTTTGTAAATTGAAGAATATATTTATATAATAAATAATTACATTGAACCTGAAGCTATTTTTCCTTATTGGCCACTGTGTAATTCTAACAGGTTATGGGCCCAGTGGTGAGTTTGTAAAAATAAGGAAATATAAATAAAGGAAAAAAGGAAAGTGACAGGTGACAGAAGATTAAAAAGAAAATGTCGGACGAGTTTGAAATGAAATACAGAATTCCTCTGTTCGACGGAAGTAATTTTGGAAATTGGAAGTTTAGAATGGAAACCCTTTTACTAATTAATTTAGTGAAAGAACCATATGTGGAAATGGTAAAGTTCGAAGAGGTAGATAAAGAAGCAACGAAACAGCTGAAACAAAAGAAGCTCGATGAGTTGCAGAAACGTGATCGTAAGTGCCAATCCCAAATTATTCAAAGAGTAGCCGATAGCCATCTTGAATATGTGAAAGACAAAAACAATGCGTTTGAAATCTGGTCGTCTCTCTCGGAAACATTCGTACGAAGAGGAATCGCTAGTCAACTGTTGATTAGAAAGGGGCTTCTGACTCTGAAATTTGATGCAATGAATGAAAAACTAGCTAATCATTTTCTGAAATTTGATAAGTTAGTACGTGAACTTCGCTCGACTGGTGCAATTCTGGAAGAATCGGACATAGTGTGTCACTTATTACTAACGATGCCGTCGCAGTATAATACGGTGGTTACCGCACTAGAAACGTTGACAGTGGACAAGTTGACGTTGGGTTTCGTCAAGAATCGGCTCCTGGATGAGGAATCGAAGAAGAAAGATTCTGGTCGAGGTGGAAGTGAGTCACAGTCATCAACTGCTTTTGTATCGCATTATCGGAAGCAATACAATAATGAGAAATCTAGAGGAGATCAAAAATCGCGTTTTATTTTCAAATGCTACAAATGTGGTGAAAAGGGGCACAAAAAGTCTGAATGCAAGAAGAAATTCTATGAAAACAACGGTAATAAACATGAAACCATGAAAACTGCGAGACTGGCAACGGACATTCAAAATGGCAGTGGTGAAGGTGAAGAATACTGTTTTCCGGCGTACGTGAGTAAGTGTAGTTTTAAAACACTTAACTGGTACTTGGACTCAGGAGCATCTGAGCATTTAGCTTCTGAAAAAGTGGTTTTGGAAAATGTACGTCAGTTGGATAAACCGGGTGCAGTATATTTTTATATCAAAGAAGGAACATATTCGTTTTATACCGTACCCTAGATCTTACGGCACTATCATAACCTCGAATGATCTTAGTGTTGTTTGAAATTTTAGGTTATGTTTGGATGGCTTTTATAAGAAGGTTCAGAAAATAGTTATTGATGGAATAAATATGTTGAAACTATTTAATAATGTTTAAATAAGTCTGTATTAGAGGTGTTCATAAGCATAAAGTGAGAAATTTGGTGAAAATAAGTGATTATGGCAGTGGAAAAATACGACTTTCAGAGACTTTGGGGCCAAATATCTCGAAAACCGTTGCCGACCGCCGATTTTTTTATTAGAATTTTTTGTTCAGGAGAACTATGTATGTTAAAAGCAAAAAAATTTCAAAATTCGGACGTTCCGTAATATAGAAAATTACCCTTTTATTTTATTGCCAGTTTGTCTTTCTGACATTTTTTTAAATTCCAAAAACTTTGAGAAAACGTCACTTTTATGCTTTATGAAATATACAAAACGAAATGAAGTACAGTCATCTTTGAATAGAACGAAATAGTTAGCTAATAAGTTAATAGTTGATATTCTGCCACAGACATCGGAATGAATGTATTCACCAGGATTTTCAGCACGCTTACTAAAATTAGCTTTAAACGGTTTCTTGTGTTGTTTTCCAAATTGACAACTCTCACAGAATAGACCTTCTGTATTTCGAATTTGAAGATTAGGTATCATTTCTTTATTAGACATATCTTTCAAAGTGTGAAAATTAACATGGCCCAATCGTTCATGCCATAGTTGAATAAGATTTGTTTCTGCCGAATTTCCTTGATAAGTCTGTGGGATTACAAAACACATTTTGTAGCATTGATTTTCTAGCTTCCTTCCAGTGACAACTACACCATAATTATTTCTAACTTCTATTGATTTACTGTTAAATTCTACCTGCAAATCTTTACTCGTAGCTGTTACCAACCTCAGAACATATAGAGTTTCTTCTAATGTACGAGGAACTCTTTTACCATTTAAAATAGCTGTTACACTCAAACTGAACCAATTCCTTCAGCTGTAATAAATGAGTTGTCACCAATTTGAACATCTGCCTTATTATTAAATAATTTTAATTCGGAAAACCATTCTTTATGTGATGTCATATGTTTTGACGCTGCACTGTCAGCAAGCCAGATATTCTCACATCCATTAGCATCTATATTTTTCATCTCGGCACTAAGAGCTTCATTTCTGTAATTTATATCAACGTTCTGCCTGATTTGACCAGTTTGAGACTTATTAAGTCTTAGTCTGCATTCTGATTTAAAATGCCCTTTCTTGTTACAGTAGTAGCATGTTACATTCTTCTTAGAAAACTTAGTGTTAGGAACAAAATTGCCTTTCGTATTGGGAATAAAATTGCCTTTATTTGATTGAGAATAATGCTTACTTACTTTAATAGCAGTAAATGCAGTTGATAGCTCGTCTGCTTGAGTAAGCCTTAATTCCTCTTTGAGAAGTCTTGCAGTCAAATTTTCAAACGTTTGTTTGTCTTCATCGTAGGAATCCCATGCTGTTACAAATGGTCCATATTTATGTGGCAAGCTTCCCAGTGTTTTAGCTATTTTATCTATATCTCCTACTTTCTCTTCTACATCAGCTAGCCCTTGTGACATTGATTCTATCTTGCTAATATGCTGTGCTATACTATCGGTTTCTGACATTTTATAATTCAAAAATTGTTGTTTGAGCATCACTTTGTTCACAGAGGATCTTTGTTCATGAATAGTCTTGAGTCTTGACCACATACTGGTAGCAGTATCACATGTCATTAAAGTTTGAAGTTGAATAATTATTAATCTGTTATTGCTGGCTGCTTTACTTTACCATTAACCAGATCAAGTAGATATTCTGCTCTTAAAATTATTTCCATCTGATACTTCCACAGCGAAAAATTCTTCCCATCGAACTTCTGAATATTAATATTCTTAAACTTGTCCATCTTATTACCTTCACAGCACCTTAATAACTTGTATTACTTGTAATAACAAGTGTGAAACTTGATGTGACAATGACGATTAAAAATAAATTCCTTTTCTTTTATTTTTATTTACGGAATTGTAGGGAAAACTGTTTTCTATTACTAGAAAAATACTGCCCCTTCTGAATGTTCTGGGCCCATAACCTGATGTATTTTCTAGAGCAAAATAAATTATCAGTTGTCTAAAAATTTTATTTATTATACATAGCAACATTAACAAAAACTATACCTCAGGTAAAACTGACACACTATAAAAATATATATAATAAGTAACCAAAACTAGTTTTGTAATAGTACGTGTCATGAACTATTTATGTCAGCGTCTCGAAAACCATGTGTCATGTTTCATCAGTCACTGTAAAATATCGTTGAATACCAGAAAAAAAATCACTGTTTCAAAATTTTTGTATATTTTTATTTTGTTGCGTACCGCAATCCATCGAATCAAGCTATTGATATATGAAACATTAAGTTTCCAACATATTTCTTTACTTTGAAGTGGCTCATAAGTCATATTCCTACAACCCAACTTTTGTAGGTATGCAAATCGCCAAGTTTATAATATATTGCAACAAAAAATGAAACACATTTTATAACCCTTCTGCCCCACTCAACACAAATTCAATATTTTAGCGAAGGCGAAGTCTTTTAAATTCCTCGTGAGTCGATATATTCAAAATACTATCAGAGATTATTCTTTCTCGTGTTGGATATATATGCCTCCGGATCAATGGCAAAATGAGGCGTGACTCGGTATAAACATAAACGATGTACAAAGGAACTTTCCTCAATAAATGAATCTGATAGGTAGTCCAGACTCGTAGCAGTCAAACATTGTATTTTGTGGTACCTATTATTTACCAAATTTTTATTTAACCTGAAAAACTGCAAATTTAAAAATGATTTATAGAATATATATACTTTTCTGTGAAACAATTAATATTAACACAGAGACAATTAATTGTTTTGTACTATTTTTACATAAATATTAACTTCTGCTTCTGCTAAATGCTTACAGGGATCATTATGACCCTTGTGAAAATTTTAATAATTTATCTCCCACTTTGATAATGTGTAAGAATACAAAGGCTGTTGTCACACATTTTTTAAATGTAGTTATTTCTGGTTTAACAGGGATGGATGCAATAACGAACTATATCGATTCCGAAGTAATACAGGTTGGGCGATTGCGTGATTTTTGACTTTTTCACAATTTTTCACTGCTCCATATAATAAGCCATAAATCGCAATATGTCTGAGGACATTTCAGTATAAACAAATTTGTTATGAAGAATTTGTTATGAAGAATAATTCTTTTTTTAAAAATGAATAATAAAGAAGATTAATGGTAATTCCATTCGAGGTACGCTGTTAACTAATTTTGTATTAAATTTTGAGATGATGAAGACGTTTGAGTTTGCAAATAGTCGAATAGTCGAAGTAAACATTTTATTTAAATAGGCAGACACTTAAAGTAACGTTTATTAATTTATATTCATATATTTAAACAATTATTTCCAATAAAATCCACAACATTTTTAACAAATTCTTTTAACTCTTGTTCCTTTGATTTTCCAACGTCAAGAACTTCTTCTGAATTAGCCTCAAATTGATTTTCATAATCGGTACTACATTTATTTGTAATTAAGCTAAATGCGAAACATGTTATACCACAATATCTTGCAGCCGTAACTTCGTGAACAGTCGACATACCAACGGCATCGACACCTAAAGTTTTTAGAGCTCTTAGTTCAGCTATGGTTTCATAATTTGGACCACCCATGCATGTGTACACTCCTTCACGTACAACATGTTTTAATTCTAACTTGTCTACTATGTTTTTTACTCCTTTGAGAATAAACGGATCATAAGCATTCGTCATAGCGAAAAATCTTGGACCAAGTCTTTCGTCATTTGGGCCTATCAACGGATTATTTCCTGCAAATCCCATAAGGTTTAAATGATCCTTTTGCAACATTATATCTCCCACGTTGTAATTTGGATTTAAACCTCCCGCAGCATTCGAGGCAATCAAATGAGTGACTCCCAAAAGTTTCATGACATAAATAGGCATCACACATTTAGACAGAGGATATCCCTCATAATAATGAAAACGACCTTGCATGCATATAACAGGTACACCAGACACGTAACCAAATATTAACTTTCCATGATGTCCAGGTACTGTGCTTACCGGAAAATTCGGAATATCTTTGTAGTCAATTTTAATTGCATCCTTAACAGCTTCACCCATTGAACCTGAAATAAAAAAATAATTGATATGCCATAATAAATTACAAGTTTATCTTTATAGTGTGTGTAAATTAGTCCCCAGCGGATTCTCAGATAAGGAGTTTTATATTAAAAGCCATAATAATTTAATAACTAAGATTTCCCAGAAATATAAAATATACAGTAGTAATTCACCATTCTCTAAAACGGTGAAGTTTATTCAAAGGTTATTTGGTCAATTACTTTAGTAGTTGTAATCAAGTATATTCAAAATATAGTAGTAATAAATAACTAGGGTACTACAGAGAGATAAAAAAAAAATTGATATCTGAATTTTATCAAAATCGTTGATAAATAAAGGTGTAGAAAATATATGGGTTCCGGTTGCTGGGTGGTTCACACTAGTGTGACGGAGTTCAACAAATCGATAGCAAGGAGATGCAGAAGAGGAGGGACTCAAAGAGTCACCCTGAAACAGCCCTCTAAATGTCACCATTATAATTATTATTATTATTTTCGGTTACCCGATGTTGGCTAGTCTCTCCATGGCCTCCAACACCTTACGGAGGGAGCGCCAGCGAATAATCTACAGCCACTTTTAACATCCCGGAGGATTAGTAGCTGTAGACTACAAAGCTGTAGAGGAGAATCGGAACGGCAAGCATATTAGTGGATCGATAGTAGTATTCAAAGTTATTTATCTAATAGGTTTTCACTCGGTGATATGATGTTGTCTGACGTTGATAAGATGAGAAAATGCATAGTTTTTGGCTAACTACATATTTAGAGTCACGTTGTGTTCATTGATAAATTTAAATTAACCAACATTATCTATTACTGGCTTTCATAGTATGCAAAGTATCTGAAAAATTATGACACATGTTTTATTGGTAGATTCTTTACTTAAAAATTTAAATGTAGCCGAGCAGTACACGGAATACAGGGTTTCTTTGTTATGCTCTCATTTTGTTATTTATGAAAATTAAGAAAATATATTTCGTAACTAGATAAGTAAAGTATGCATCCTTTTTATTGTGGTTTTCCGTTTATTTTTTTAAATTATATATTGTTCTTTAATTTGAGCTACCTGGTGGTTAAAAGTAACTAAAATTTATATGCAATTTCGAAGTGCAATTCTTGGACCGCAATAATATGTCTATTAACTGAAAAAATTTTTGGTGGCAAGTGCTTTTTAAAGAAGGTAGTTTTTAGAATTTTCTCCATGGACATACAAATTATTAACAGCGAAGTATAAAATTATCCCTGTGTAGGACAAAGTTATCCATCTAGTGGTCAGTTGCTACTAACTGTCGAGACATACAATGTTACTGTGACAGATAGCGACTTTACTAAAGTACTAAAGAGCAGTCGACCTGGTATTTTCAATTACCTATGGCACACTGACGAGAACACAAAAATTTCGAAACCGGTCTGTGTCTGGTGTAGAAAAGACGAATAATAAACTTGGCTACCCATTTGGATTTGTAGGTATAATACAACGCAAGCCGGGGCTTTTGTCCGTTGAATAGTTGTTTCCTATAATCCTATTTATTATACAAATTATTATTCGTGTTTTATACATAGATAGATAGACATATTTTAAACGAAACATGCTAATATTTTTTTAGCAAGCAATGCTATAATAATAAGAAATAATGCATGGGGTGCATAATGTATGATAAATTAATCGATAGTCAGTAAGATAAAATATATTGGTTATCATATCAAATTATTACTATCTAGTGAATGTATATTACTATGTAAACAATGTCGTCTGCAATATCATGTATTATTGAAATAAGTTTGCTAATTTATTTGCAATTAACTTAAATTATCGATTAATGGATTAATATTAGGATTAACAAAATATTGTCCAAAAGTTAGGTGTGGCATTGTTTAATTTTCTGTCTTTTCTTATTTGGGATTTGTTACTATATTCTTGAATAGTTCCAGATAATCTAAAAAATAACACGGTTTTTTTTATAAACTTTACTGTGCCTGTGATTTTACGTCAAAGGAATAGTTAAAGGTTGTTTTTTAAATATAATATAAATAAATAAAATTTAAATTAAAATTTCACCAAAGTTTCGGAATTTCAATCTGTTTCCTTTTTTAAATTGACTAATTTCATGAATTATACAAATAAAAAAGCTTAGCATTGAAAAAGGAAACACGATTGAGTTTCCGAAACGTCTGCGAAATATTATTATTTTTAGTTTTATTTTATTTACATTACATGTCAAAAAACAACTTTAAACTGTTCCTTTGACGTAAAGTCACAGGCGCAAAGGTTATTGTCTATTAATCTTCTTTACTTACTTTACTTATCAATATGGATTTTAATACAATGCCGATGTGCTTTACTGCCGATGTGCTTTACCGGGTGTTTCACAATTAAGTTGCCAAATGAGAATTTGTCATTTCTGAATTTATATTGGGTCTATAGAGTTCAACTTACCTCAATCCAAAATGCATTTCTGAGGAACTACATTCTCTCAAAAGTCAAAATATTACAGGAAAAAATTACTATATAACATGCTCAATATTATACACTGAAAAACAATAAGAGGTGATTTGTAGAATTGTTTCCGGGTTGATTCTTTCGAATTATTAACATTTCGGCCATCTTCTCGTGGTCTTTATCTAAAGCGCAGTGAGTTCTGTTGGTCTAAGCTCCTCCATTCGTCATCAGTAATAGAAAAAATACATCAATTTCTATAAAACAAGCGATCCACTGAGCTAATGCCCATGCAGGCCCGTAGACATGATATTTTTTTAGGGGGTGTTCTAGGTGCTGCACAGAAGAAAATGTGCCGCAGGCGAAAACTTTTGATTTTCCAAGGCCAAACATTCTAAAATTGAGAGCTGGATTTTGAGCTAAAAATGTTATTTAATGAAATCTCGAAATCAGTGTTAAGTTACATATGCCGAGGAGATAATTATAGGGGGTGTTTAAACACCCATATCACCCCCCCTGCCTATCGCCCTTTGCCCTTGGTAAGACCTACTGTATTGGTTCAACAGAATACCTATATGAGTTATTTAGCATTATCACGAGTTGAATAATTTACTTATCTAAGATTATAACAATAAATACTAACCTGCAAATTCATAATTTTTGGCACAATTATTTACTTGACTTAATTACGTCAAAACTATTCAAACTGTCAAATGGTTTTCCTCCCCTCAATAATAATAGACTAATCTATTTCACCGTATCCGAAAAGAATTTCTATTGGACAGGCTAGGCATGAAGTTAAAGGAGATTGGTGTAAACAAAGATTCACCGGTGACTTTTTAATTACTATAACTCAACGCTATTTGTTTATGGATAGTATTAATTATTGTTCAAAACCAGTTGGTTAATTAATATATAACCCAATAAGAGTAGATAAATCATTTTATTGAGAAGATTATTTGAACATTTCCAGGAATAATTTAATTTCACTACCCCTGGGGGTGGTTACAACCGTTCAGGAAGATTGAAAATTGATTTTTTTCTCCTACCATAATGGAAAGTACATACTTTCCTTCCTCATATGGGGGAGGAAAATGCCACTTTTCCTCCCTCATACACGTAAATATCAATGCAAAGTCCTCTGGACCAAGTCTGCACGTTGATTATAAATATAACCAATAATTCTAAAATCTAAAAATACCTCTCCAGGAAACGTAGGCTCAAGGTGGAAAACTACATAGGATTTGATTTTTATTTTTTTTATACTGATCTTGGGATGCTCAATTTGAGTCTGAGTTTGTGGGACACAGCTATCCCCGGAACATCCCCATCCACCCCCTCAAAGGGCTTTTTTTTTGCTTTTTGCTTTATATCGAGCATACGGTGCATGCTATCGCAAAAGTACCTATATTGAAAATTAAAGAGGAATAAACAGTGGACAATATGAGCCATGTTTGGTTGTTGTACGTCAAACCGTTTCTTTGCACGGGCACCTCAAAGTTGACCCTCCCTTTGAAATAGACACTTCGTAATTTTTTTATTGTGGCTCACAGGCAATACTAATTAAAAATAAAACATATGGCAGTTTATCACCGATAAATACCTGATTTTTTGGTATATATCTGTTTTTTCTGACATTGCTCTTTTTCGAGATACAGGGTCGTCCATCCTAAAATTCACTCAATCGTATCACCGGGGTTGGTCATATAGGATAGTTCAAAATTTATGGTATTATAGACTTCAACGTGCTGTTTGAAAATTCGTATCAGACGACCAAATTTTTTTGCCGGAACTACCCCTTAACCTAAAAAAAGAGTTTTTAGGTTAGGTTTTTCTTTAATATTCGCTCTTCAGGGCACTCTATGAGAAATCGTCACGTATTGTTGTATACTCGCTTATATGGTTTATGTATAGGTTTCATAATAATTTTTTTTTACAACACCCTGTATTCGAATTTTTTTTTTTTTATAGAGGGTTTTAAAAAAAATATTTTTTTAACGTTTTCTAATACGCATATGTTTTTACTATATGCCATCTACTTTGTATATCTCTATAAGGTTTGTTAATTAGGCTATCCCTTCACCCCAAAATCGATACCGCGGCGTAACAGTTTATCAGAAAATTACGTTCATGTTATGCACCTATTCTATACGCATGTATGTACTGCAAACGTTTTCCTCAAATATTTTCTCTGAGGGTTATTCAAAACAAATATTCTTTTACCGCCTTTTAATACGCATATATATTATTTAGCTACTATTTACAGTATTCTTCTGTTCTTAGTGTATTTACGACAGAAATACATTGACAATGAGTAAACGTTACTTATGCTGACTGTACTCCTTTCCACACCACCTGAGAGGTAGAGTATTTGGCGCGTTTTTTTAATTAGGCCTTCTCCACAGCGATAAATCGTCCCCGTTAATAAAACTTGCGTCGCTTAATTCCGGAAGGAAGGAAAAGACGGTCTACTGCCAGTGTCTACACTACAGTCACAAGCTCCTGAAAAATTGCTGAGACTTATTTCCTGCAAATGCAAGGACTGTCGCCGCGCGTGCGGGTGTCGTAAAGCAGGCTTAAACTGCTCAAGTATTTGCACAAATTGCAACGAAGGCTGTACGAACATGCCAGAAATCGAAATTAATGTGGAAGAGGACTACGACGGCCATGCGGACGTTACAGAAGATGTGGACGAACTTGACATTGATTTCGAAGAAGCTTATGTAAGGTGAATTTTAGGATGGACGACCCTGTATCTCGAAAAAGAGCAATGTCAGAAAAAACAGATATATACCAAAAAATCAGGTATTTATCGGTGATAAACTGCCATATGTTTTATTTTTAATTAGTATTGTCTGTGAGCCACAATAAAAAAATTACGAAGTGTCTATTTCAAAAGGAGGGTCAACTTTGAGGTGCCCGTGCAAAGAAACGGCTTGACGTACAACAACCAAACATGGCTCATATTGTCCACTGTTTATTCCTCTTTAATTTTTAATATAGGTACTATTGCGATAGCATGCACCGGAAGCTCGATATAAAGCAAAATGCAAAAAAGCCCTTTGGGGGGGTGGATGGGGATGTTCCGGGGACAGCTGTGTCCCACAAACTCAGACCCAAATTGAGCATCCCAAGATCAGTATAAAAAAAAATAAAAATCAAATCCTATATAGTTTTCCACCTTGAGCCTACGTTTTCCTGGAGTATAATGTATTTAAGGATTTGTGTCTATTTATTTACTCAATAAAACTAGTTTCAATAAAATCAAATAATCTATTTACGTATACATATACAGGGTGATTCAGTTTTAATCTTGCTAACTTTAAGAAACAATAGAGCAGGTTGAAATAATGTTTTTCCCCCATAGCTCTTGAGCCAAAGATCCGATCAAGGTCAAATTTGGTATACAAATACTGCTTATGACCTTACATAAGCTTCTTAAGTTTTAACCCCCCATCCCTCTTGGAAGTGTATTTTTGTGTGTTACCCCTTCTTACTTTTTTCAAAACTTTTACAAAAAAAAAAATTCACAAAATAACTACCCTGGCCTATTCACTGGTCTATTTTGTAACTTTTTTGTATCTTTTGTTTTTTCGATATTTTGCTTTGTTTTTGAGATATTTAATAAAATTCGTGACAATGTTAATTAATTTAATAACAAATACTTTTAAAAAACACAACGAAATTAGGTACAATAATTGCTCAAAGCGTAATCCTCCAGCCTCAATACACTTTTGACATCGGCGAATTAGACCATTAACTGCAGCTGTTATTTGAACCGGATTATTTTTTATTTCATCACAAGAATTCCTTATCCTTTGAATCAATTCCTCACGTGTATTTACTGGTGTATCATAGAGAATTCCTTTTAGATGGCCCAAAGAAAATAATCCAACGGATGCATATCTGGCGAGCGAGGTGGCCAAACCACCATAAACATAATGTACCATTTGTAAAAATTATTGGCATTTTTTAGATTAAAAACACTTTTAAATGAGACTAATAACAATTTTGACAAGCGTCAGTTTACATAAGTCGCTGTGAGTTTTGTCTTCCATGGCTTGCTATAACGCTAAATAAAATTTACGCGGCTGACTTTAACAATGTATTGTCACGAATTTTATTAAATATCTCAAAAACAAAGCAAAATATCGAAAAACCAAAAGATACAAAAAAGTTACAAAATAATAATATAATAATAATAATAATAATACGTTTATTTACAATTTTACATAATATAGTATAAACAGTTATCATAAATATATAATTACATGTAAACAAACCTAGAGAAGTCCACAAAAGAATAACTTGTCTGTGGAAATAGATCAGTGAATAGGCCAGCGTAGTTATTTCGTGATTTTTTTTTTTTGTAAAAGTGTTGAATAAAGTAAGACGGGGTAACACTTCCAAGAGGAATGGGGGGTTAAAACTTAAGAAGCTTATGTAAGGTCATAAGCAGTATTTCTATATCAAATTTGACCTTGATCGGATCTTTGGTTCAAAAGCTATGGGGGAAAAACGAGAAACGAAATGGAACTTCAACGCCCTCTATCACCCAAACGAAGCATTTTTGGACATAAATTTATATCACAAACTAACATTATTTTAACCTATTCTATTGATTACTAAAGTTGGCAAGACTAAAACTGAATCACCCTGTATACAGGGTGTCCACTTTTTCAATGGGATTGTATGGGTAACTCCTAAACCATAAGAGATAGAAGGTCGGTTAAATTAGAGAAAAGTTGTACATTTTTAAAGTTTGTTAAGGTGCCTTTTACAAACTTTAAAAATGTTCAATAGTTTCAGAGATATCCTGAAAATAGCGCAAATCGCCATTTTTAATTATTGCCAAATAACACGCAAATGATAAAATTAGAAAAACAAAATTTAAATGAAGGTTGAATGATGTTCAGTTGCCTATTTAAAATTATTAAATTTGTATGTTTACCCTCTCAACTGTAAGCGCCGCGACGCCCAATCTTTGTTTTTCTTTTTTAAACTATTCTGCATTTATTTTATTATTGAATATTGTAACCAAGGCAAATTTTAGACAAGATAATTTGACGGTTCTACTAGCGATGACACTTCTAGAACAGTTCATTGTTTCTCATGGCCTACTTTGCTGTACCTACGAGTAAGTGATAGTAACACTAGTGCAGACCCATCTATCAGAAAATATGGTTAGACTTTGTAACAAGATGATGCCAAACCAATTTCCTTAAAAAAAAGTCAGGCGTCCATAAGAAAAACAACAGTTGGGCGTCGCGGCGCTTACAGTTGAAACGATAAAAATACAAATTTGAGAATTTCAAATACGCAACTGAACACCATTCAACTTTCATCAAAAAATTTTTTTCTAAGCCTTATCATTTACGTGTTATTGGCAATAATTAAAAATGGCGATTTGCACCATTTTCAGGATATCTATGAAACTATTGAACAATTTCCAAATCTGAAAATGCACCTTAACAAACTTAAAAATGCAAACCTTTTCTCTAATTTAACCGACCTTCTATCTCTTACGGTTTAGAAGTTACCCAAACAATCCCATTGAAGTGGACACCCTGTATAAGTTAATTATGCAGGTAGGAGAAAAATTCATATATGTATTACACGGGATCAAAGTGCCTCTTCCTCCCTTGCAGTGAGGAAGAGGAACCTACGGGAGGAAAAGTAGCACTTTCGTCCCTAGTGATACAAATAGCGTTTTTTTTTAGTTTATATTTTTAATATATCTATACCGCCTTTTTAAGGATGTTGAGCACCAAAAAAATAATCACTTCTGATTACCATACAGCGCATACAGTGTTTGGAACTAACTTTTTACCCGGTATACCAGATTTGAAAGTATTAACTTAACACTGTGTGTTTCTTAAGTATAATTTAATAAATCGTTTTTTACCCAAAACGTATTTTGTTGGTCAATAAAAAAATGTTTCCTAAAACTTTCGAATTGTTTCCTTCCACACTTGGTAAACAGTAATGTCAGTATACAGTTGCTTGCAACTACAAATGTTATGTATTTTTCCTTAATTTGTATGAAAATCTAAAATTAATAAAACTTTATTTTATGATATCTAACAGTGTTAGATTCTAACACATACCAATCACATAGCCTTATTGCCATAACATTTCTCATATTCTATGCAATTTTGACGATTTGGCAGCAGCGTCTCCTGAAGGGTTGTAACCACTACCAGGGTCCCTATTCTCGAAACAAGGGGAATTTATTCTCATGAGAAAATGACGTCATTTTCTCTCTCTAATAGTAACTCAACCAATAGTAAATGTTAACTTACGTCATATTGACGTCATTCTCTCATAGAAACAAATTCCCTTGTTTCGAGAATAGGGACCCCGGGGTAGTATAGCCTTCCCCTGTCATTACCCTTTACTTGTCATACAATCCCAATGGACCGCATTAGTGTGACGTCACATAACTATGCAACCGTACGTACTACTATCATGACAGACATAAAGTTTACACTGCTGCTAACTTCATTATACTTCTGAGTTGTTACAGCTGTCGTTAATGTCAGTGTCGCTGACGCAAATTTTATAACCTCTTACCTTGGTGTCAATAATACAATAAAAATCAATTAAACCTATTTAAAAAAATATAGAATATTAAAGAAAGCAGAGGTAGGTATTTAAGCATTATTTTGTCTTTACAATTTACACATACCCATATTTAAGAAACGATAATCAAACTAACATACACATTATTGCTTTACCTCTTTTATTTTAATTTGGAATCCTTTGGGAAACTAAACATTTTACATCCAGTTTCATTGATATGATCACACTCAGGTGCAAAGCACAAACCCATATTTGAAATTAAGCACAAAGACTAGTGTATTAGAAAAAATAGTAGAATAGATTTGAAACTGGGAGAAAACTTAAGTTAAACGTCAAGTTCATTGTCAAAATGAACGAAAATGAATTAAGTGTTTGAAGTTAGCTGCAAACTCATAATTTGAATTTTTGCATTCTTTATTCCTATTGGAGGAAGTTTCCGCCGCTTTACATATTAATTTATAAAACTAAAATGAAGTTTTTATAAATCATACGTCGATACATATATTTTAACATATTTCTTAAATGTGAAATAGGTATTGGAAGTCCTTAAATAATCTTTCAACATACAGAAATACTATAAAATTCCCGACAATGTTTTAGTACTATATATTATGGTCCTTATGGACAACGCAATACGGGTCAAATTACAATATCACAATTTTGGGCGTAAACTTGTATGCCACTAGAAGTGGGGGTCGTGACGTCACAACTAATATAGTCCATTATGTTCCCAACTAATCCCCTCCAACCCTGCATGCTTACTAGCGAAAGCTTAAGGGTGTGGTTTTTGACAGTTTGAGGGGGTAGGAAGGGTCAGACGTTGACGAAACTAATTTTTTCTTGTTCAGTATCCACAAAAAAACGGAGGTATGGAGCTTACAGAAAAAAGGAAAGAAAATACGTGTTTCAACCCTCCGGAAGGGTTGTAACAATTCTAAGGGGTAGTTAAAGGTCTTCTCCTCCCATTTTATCAATCCCTAATGATTTTCTCCGCTAATTTCCTCCAATCACGGACTTTACTAGTCTTACAACGGGAAATCGCGAATTAGGAGTAGTTTTTGACCATTTTGAGGGGATTGCGGTCACTAAAAACTTCATCCACTATTTATTTCATTTTTAGCACCCTCCAAAATGGGGCGGGGGGAGGAGGTTTTGTTGCTGCAGAATTTTGTTGTCTTTCATAGCCAAAATTCCGACTCCTGGACTCCACTATTTTTCGTATAAAAATTTGCTAACAATTTGCTAACAATTCTTTTTTAATAACATTTTGACATAACTCAGAGCAGCATTTTACTTGAAAAAAAAAATTTTTTTTCTAATTATTGTCAAGACATAATTCTGGAAAATCTGAAAGGTGTTAAAAATTATTTTCTGCTGAGCTGCCAAGCTGAGGTAAATCCCAAAAAAGAAAATTCCATTCGAAAATTTTTGGTCTTTTAAACAATCGTTGTGTCGATTTGCGGAATCAGTGGACACGTTCTATATACTCGTACATACAATTATCTAATACTACACTTTTTGAAAATAAAATAACTAAACTATACTGATTGGGAAAATCCAGAACTTGGTAAGGGGAATTAAAAAGGACGGTGTAGAATACCGGTTCATGTCATAAAGATGGTTCAAATTAATCGAACCTTTTGATTATAGCTATATAGTTAGCGCACTGTAAACAACAGAATGACGTCGGGTCGGCCAAGTTTATACCACGATCCGAATTTTCCCAAAGTGTTAAAGAGGTCTAAAGCACATACCTAAACCAGTTCCACAGATAATTCCGACTTTTGGACCTATGTTCACTTTGCTAGTTAAGAAATCTTTAATTTCAGAGATTCGTTCATACGTATATCTAAAAATTTTTTATTTTAATTGTAAGTAAAGAAAAATGTTGTTATCTTACTCATTTTCATTATTGTCACACATCTCGTAGTCGTTTTGTGATGAGTGTAAACAATTGCGTTCGTGCTAATAAATAAAATGACATGAGGAAAGAATTGGAATCCAATATATAGGTAAAATGTCGATAACCATTAGTCAATAATGATAACAAATATAATTACTGCTCAAACAAATCTGGAGTTCCTATATTTCAGTGGGTGATTAAGTAAACATTATTTGGTATATGTAATTACATCTATCTACCATATATTATTACATAAACGATGTATTTGTGTGAATTTTCTAGTGTTATCAAAATCGATCGGTAAATTTATTTATATCAAGCCTTCCAATCTATTTATAAACAATTTTTTTATCACAACTCAAAAATGATTATCTGCACGATTAAAACAACAGAAATAGGGATCGAAATGAAACTATTGGTACTTTAAAATTAATCTTGCAATATTTGCATAGGTAAACCAAATCTTAAAAAGTCGTTACTCTTGTAGAACAATAAGCAATTTTGCAATATTTTCACTACAGATACGCATCTTAAAATGCAGTAAATACCGCACATAAGAATTAATTCTTGAAAAACAGATAAACAGCAAAACACTAAAGTGCACCTCGACCACTGTGACTTGTGTATAATTAAGAAATGACAATTGCAAACAAATTATACGTACGTAAGAAATCAGCAAAGAATTGACATAAAAACGACTAATAAAGCAGTTATGTACAGATAAAGTTATCAGTAAGAAAAACACAAAGTGCAGAGAACAACATACAATTAGCGCTACATGTATGTAAGATGATGTATGCCTATATATAGACGATAAAAATAGGAACATAAACAGTAAGGTTAAATGTACTCGTAATACTGGAAGTTAAAAAACACAAGAATTCAAATCTTAACATTAATAGTCTATTTTTGATGAGTAGGTAGGTAGTAATGTTTAATACAAAATATTAAATAAACGTTAATTAGCTCAATTTTCTCTTGAATGCTGCTTTTCTGAATACCAGATCATCAAATGATATCAAAGTTATATTCATACAAAAATAACACGAAAAGTCGAAAACTACTTTTATTTAAGGAAATATCTCCAATCAGTTCAAGAAATTTTAAAAATATAGTAGGTACTTATCGTAGCTACATAAGGAATTATGTAACCACAATTTTGCCAATTATTGCAGGACAAAGATAAATAGATTCTTTAATAATTAAATCATTTATTATCAAATTAGGAATTGTTTTATCTATTTTACTTGACGTCTTTGATTTTGTTACTAATTTAAATCCTAAAATAGTCTTACCTTCCTTATCAACAACATTTTTTAGACCTGTAATATTTGCAATATTTTTGAATCTTATTCATTTCAGATTTTCAATAATTGTGTATTTATACATTTTTTATAATATAGTAACACTTTCTTTAACCTGTATAATTCATTCAAATATATGCGAAATAATGAACAATTTGGTTAACCTAACCTGACCCAGGCCGCCATTGAAATTTAGGTCATTCATATCTAAGAATTAACAAAAATCCTTGAACCATATCTTACTATGTAAGTTATTTCTTTTTCAAAATAATTTACACAATATGTTTTTTCAAATTCGGGTGGAGCATTAATCGACAGATATTTCAAATTTTAATAGGAAATTTAGAATTTTTGTAATTTTATGTTTCATACTCCAATACTAAAATATTATTGCTAATATAAATTAATTTACCGCTTCTGCACCTCATATACATATAGGTACTAATAAATGTAACACTTTGGTTCTGAATTTTTCATTATAGTTCTACTCTCCTTTCAACAAGGAGACGGATTTAAAATATACTCGTCAAAATTTGTTTCGGGACACGTTAAAATTGACCAAGATACATAACGCTGTAAAACTGTCAAAAATGTATGGATTTGTGCCGGGTTTTTAGCGTTTCATGGGAAATTTAATTGGCTTTCATCTTACATATTTAACTTTAAGATAAAATTACAAAAACATCTTTATACAGGGTGTCAAACGAATGCCTGTTTTTTCGGTCAATTTTTATTTTGAGCATAGCGTTGACCAAACACCCTGTATATTAGAATTTTATAAAATTTGTTTGTCTTATGTGTCTGCTTTAAAACATTTTTTGAATTTTGCTCCTATCTTTTTTTACAAAACGTTACATTTTCACAATAAAATAACGGATGGATTACTAAAATTTGGGTATATCGTGATTGACCACAAAGAGCACGTATTGTAAACGAGTTTTTTTACCAAGAGGGTATAAACCGCATATGGTAGTCTGCATTATCATCAGATTTAAACCCTACAGAGCAAATTTGGGATGTTCTACAGAGACGAATATCTAGTCGAAACCATCAACCTGATACATTGCGAGAATTTAGAGAAGTCATTGTAGAAGAGTGGAACTAAATTCTAAACGAGATAATAAATAATTTGATTCAGAACATGCCACAACGTTGCAGAGATTTATAACATCCAGAGGCCCAACTCATTGCTAATTACATTATGGTTAAGTTTTAATGTTTAATATTGTTAAATAAAAGATATTAATGTTAATGTGAGTCCTTATGATTATAAAAGTATAAAAGATTGAGATTTTTTTATTTTATTATTCGAATAAAATCCTTTTAAGTCGAGTAAAAAAATCTTTTATTACACTAATGTACAGTTAATTGTATGGGATTTATTACGTAGGTACTCAAGATTTGTTCAACTTTTAAAAATCATGTCTTCTAAATGCCCTCCATCAACTTGATCTTTCAATTCTGAATGCAAAATTGTTCATCACCCGGCGAAGAAAATCTCCAACTATCCCTGTAATTTCTTCTCGAATGCGGTCTTTCAAGTCCTCAATTGTTGCAGGGCGACTTGCAAAGACCTCTCCCTTCAAATACCCCCACAGAAAAAAATCGGGTGCCGTTATGTCGGGAGACCTAGGAGGCAAGGCAAATTTTCAAATCGAGAAATTATACGGTCGTTAAAAAATTCTCGCAGAATCCTCATTATTTTTAGAGAACTTTTACGTAATGTTTATGAATGAAGTGTTGAATGTTTTGGGTTTCTTCATTCCATCGGGAGCAGTTTTTCAATTTTTTACAATTTGTGAAAACTGGTTGAAGTTCTCTGAAAATTGGCTTATTTAGAAGTTTGAGACAAATTATAATATTTCTGATAGGGTGATTCATGTAGCCAGCTCGTTAGAAAATTTTTGACTTCCCGAAATCGTATTAATATGACATTTGGTAGCCAACTATTATCCGACTACTGCAAGTCTAAATAAATTATTTTCAAAATGACGACACTTCTGGAAATACCGGAAATCAACGCCATCTATGTTTATTTAAATGGGAACACCCCATTTTGATTTCATATTTGGATTCTACATTAAATTGTTTATATGTGAGGTCCTTAATAGGTAATTGGATAGTATTAAAAAAGAAAAAGTCGACGTTTCAACAATTATTTATTGTGTTTTTCAGGACTACAACACAACATAATACAATCAACCAATACAATAAATAATTGTTGAAACGTCGACTTATGAGAATTTGAGGTTTTCTTTTTTAATACTATCCAATTAGCTTCTAAGGACCTTAATACAGTAACATTAGTGGATACCAAATTCTTGATATTAAATTGTCTGTTCAGAACGTCCCAGTTTTCAACACTTATATATAGTTGTGATATATGCAAGAGGTTCATTAAAAAAATCATAAGTCCTGAATCATTGGCAATAAATAAATGGATTTTTTCTACGACTGCCCTCGAAAATTACAAAAAACCCACAGCAACCACGACCCGAAACTATAATTTTTCACATGATGTGTGCAAAAATCCGAAAACACAGTACTGTCATGTTTTTCACACAGTCCTGTCAAAAATAGAACGGACCTCTGTTATTAGTATTTTGTTAGGTAGGCTAGGCTTATTCAGTTTCATAGTAACCGACTTATAATTTGAATTTTTAATGTAATTGGTTTTGTTAAATAAAAATATCTATCAAATTGTTTGTTTTTTTCCAATCGTAGAAAAAATATTGTAAACAACACCTTTGAAAACATCTTTTTCTACTACCGTCTATATAAGTGAACTTTGTACCCCTAGCAACACGCGTGATAACGAAAGTAAACATTCGAGTTTGGACAGAAAAGCAAAAAAAAACTTCCGATCTTTCAAGGAAGTACGCCATTTCATTTTCGCCGATTTCCGCATCATTTTTGTCGGCACACCATTTTAAAAACACAATCGATATTGGCAGCTTCTTATATCCCATTTTCATCGCCACAAACATATTTGTTTATTTTAGTTTGACACTACCACAAATTAAAATGTTTGACATAAACCTCGATGACAGATAGCAATTGTTACGTTGCCATGGAAACAATTTTCATAGACAGCCTCCTAAACTATAAAATTTATTAAAAACGTCATATTATTTCATGAAATAAATAGTTTTAAATTATGAAATACCATAATATCTTTCGGTAATAGAAAAAATATAATATTATAATTAAAGAAAAAATTATTCACTTTTTTAAATGTTTCAAACAGTATTTATTAATTTCTACACGTATTTCGGCTTTCTAGGCCTTTCTCAAGAGTACATACAATACTAGTTGTTAAATATGTTTTTCTACTACCGTCTATATAAGTGAACTTTGTAGCCCTAGCAACACGCGTGATAACGAAAGTAAACATTCGAGTTACCTACGAAAGTTAAACTTCCGCAGCCAGGACAGAAAAGTAAAAAAAAACTTCCGATCTTTCAAGGAAGTACGCCAACATTACATTTTCGCCGATTTCCGCATCATTTTTGTCGGCACACCATTTTAAAAACACAATCGATATTGGCAGCTTCTTATATCCCATTTTCATCGCCACAAACATATTTGTTTATTTCAGTTTGACACTACCACAAATTAAAATGTTTGACATAAACCTCGATGACAGATAGCAATTGCTACGTTGCCATGGAAACAATTTTCATAGACAGCCTCCTAAGTCCTAAACTATAAAATTTATTAAAAACGTCATATTATAATTTCACGAAATAAATAGTTTTAAATTATGAAATACCATAATATCTTTCGGTAGTAGAAAAAATATAATACATTACACGATGCGAAAGCTCTTTCAGGTGCTCGGTGTTTTTTTGAAAGCTCTCGGCTTCGCCTCGACCTTTCAAAAATCACCTCGCACCTAAAAGTAAACTTTCGCATCTAGTAATGTAAATAACTATTTATTTCATCCCGTCCGGAAAGTACCACAGTACAGTATTCATATGCGGCCGGAAAATGAGACATTACGGTATCAGAGCCGGCAAAGTACCGGAAACCACCGGAAACTTATTACGAACCAATCACAAACTGTTATTATACCTTTTGACAGTTGTTTGACATATAAAAATCAACCGTAAATTAAAAAATAGTGTCAAATGTCAAATGACATAGGAAAATAACCAAGTGTCACATTATACAAATATACTAATATACAAGAAATGACGGGATGAAATAAAATATCATTCGACACACGTCCGTAAGGTGTCGTTCCAGCCTCGTTTAGATATTCTAGACTCGGCTCCTGACGTCGCCTCGTCCATAATATCTACTCGACTGTAACAAGTCACCTTCCGGACTTGTGACGAAAATTACTATTACATTCTTATATACTACATCTGGAGGCTACAGAACTAATAGAGCATCTGATTTTTATTTATGAGGGTTAAAAAACTATTTTTCTTAGAATTTAAATTATTTTGTTCAAAATGTCATGGCTAGTAAAAATTAGTTGTTCATTCGTTATATTTACGTTATTTGTAACTAATTTTTACTGGCCATGACATTTTGAACAAAATAATTTAAATTCTAAGAAAAATAGTTTTTTAACCCTCAACAATAAAAATCAGATGCTCTATTAGTTCTGTAGCCTCCAGATTTAGTATAGAAGAATGTAAAACATATTTAACAACTAGTATTGTATGTACTCTTGAGAAAGGCCTAGAAAGCCGAAACACGTGTAGAAATTAATAAATACTGTTTGAAACATTTAAAAAAGTGAATAATTTTTTCTTTAATTATAATATTTAACAATGTTTCACATGATGCCAACCGCGGAATCAGTTCAATGTATTAAAATATAATACATTACACGATGCGAAAGCTCTTTCAGGTGCTCGGTGTCACCTCGCACCTAAAAGTAAACTTTCGCATCTAGTAATTGTGGGCCTCGCCTTCGGCTCGTCCCACCAAACTGTCTCACTCGTGTGAAAAGATTCGTTTTCAAAACTTGTTATTTAAAATACTATTTAAATCAATTCCTAAAGGTTTTGTCGATATTTTGCATCGTCACTGACACTTTTTTATGTTTCCTGCGCCTACTGCGATATTTCAAAGTTGACAATAAAAAATGTCAAAGCCTCATTTTTTCAAATAACAACTACCATTTCTGACGCCAGAAATCAATGAAAAATTGAATTTTAGAGCCACTTTTATTAACATTGTGTATACCTATCCTATCTTTAGTCATTTTTGAAAGAAAGGCAGTGGATAAAGATCCGACAGTCGGAATTATAACACAACTACTAAAGATCCGACGGTCTTAATTTAATTTGGCCCTTGCCCCACTTGTATCCTGGTACGCTGGTCTATCGGAAATGAACGGCACCGGCAAGCAGTAGGTCTCGGGTTCGAGCTCCTCGCGATGTGTTTTTTTTTATTAAAAATAAATTTTTTAGAAAAATGTTCATTCTACTGTCGGATCTTTAGTTGGTTGTGTTAAAATTCCGACAAAGATGCTCCTTCTTTAAAATAATAAAACTTGTAATTTTTTTTTAATTAATATTAACTATTAATATAATATTTTTATTAATATATTTGTAGTTTCAGGTTTAACTGTCGGATAGTTAGTCAAAATGTTAAAGTTCTGATTGTCGTATCTTAAATAAACGTGCTAAAATTCCTACTGTCGGATCTTTAGTTGGTTGTGTTATAATTCCGACTGTCGGATCTTTATCAACGGCCTTTTTGAAAGAAATATTTTTTTCCTCAACAAAAAATTATTTAATAAAATGCCAATAACTCAAAAACGACTGAAGATATTACCTATAAGCAACGTTAATAAAAGTGGCCATAAAATTCAATTTTACATTGATTTCTGTCATCAGAAATTGTAGTTGCTATTTGAAAAAACAAAATTTTTGACATTTATTTTCTGATTGTCAATTTTCAAAAATGGCAGTATGCGCATGAAACATAATAAAGTGTCAGTGAGGATGAAAAATATCGGCAAAAAAATTCATTTATTTATTTCCAATGTTTCAGGAGTTCTTAATTGACCACTTGCGGCTTGCATATCTCAAAACTGTGACATATAAGTGTTGACAACTGGTACGTTCTGAACTCACAATTTAATGTAGAATACGCTCTATTAGTGATGACGTAATCTGACGTATAGCTGCCATTTTTTGTATCCAAACAAACTATTTTACCTTTGTTTTGTATATTATATGATGTTTCCGTTTGTGAATTTTAAATGTATTAAAAGCAGTTTGGACAAAAGTCGAGGAATATAACTATCAACGGTAGGTATCTCCTTTTATAAAATATTTAAATCTTCATAACCTTAAAGTTTGTTTGGATACAGCGGCGACTTTGACGTCACACTAATAGCCCGTATTCAAATATGAATTCAAAACAGGGTTTTTCCATTTAAAAAACAAACATTGCGTTGATTTCCGATATTACCGGAAGTGCCGCCATTTTGGAAATATCTTATTTAGACTTGCAGTAGTCAATTATGGATGAACAAAATAATGTCAGTGATGAAGCAAAATATCGGCAAAACCTTTAGGAATTGAATTTGAAAAATCCATTTATTGATTTTCAATGGTTCAGGAGTTATGAATTTCTTACTGGACTCCTTGTGTATTACTATGTTATTATATCTGTTCTTTCTGAAATGTTTTATGAGAAATATTTCAAAATATCCTCAATATGACATGTGGCCTCATATGCCACTTCAAATTTTCGTTATTTAAAAGGTGCAATGCCACTACTAGTGATTTTTTTTTTTTTTTTTATTAATGGCATTAGGTCATTGACCATGCAGCCAGTCACCAAAAGGTCAAAGATAGAAAAACACCACTAGTGATAATAAAAAGAAAAAATTACAATTTTCGAAACGACTCATGTTTTTATTGCATGTAGAATGTAGATAATCCTCACTTAGGTATAGGTACTTCTGGAGATACTAGAGGGGAGAGACACTTTACGAATGCACCGTCATTGTATTGATCTTGTCTTGAAATATAAACCCAGATACTTCAACAGCAACTGCAGATGTAATGTCTACTTAAATTAGAAATTATTAATTAGATTTTCGTCGCCTCTTGCAGTGATATTCTTGATAATTAAATAGTTTCTTCACAAATTAGAGTGCCTTATCTATTTAAAACGACGTTTTCGTTTCAATCCTAAAATAATCAACTTATCTTTAATCATAAAATAATGACGCTGTATTACTTGGTTAATATTAAATTCCAAAACGTTTTAAACATCTATTTAATCTATCAAATTTTATTAAAACTGTCGGATATTTATATCAAAACGGTTTTAAGAATTTTTTGTCTCTTCATTTTTGTGAACCCCATTTTATCTCGTGTTAAAGCGTGTTCAAAAATGTATGAACACACTTGGGATTGGAGATTCGCTTTATCTTTATCTTAATATTATCAGACTATACTATTAGGTATGTTTCTTTTATTAAAATAGAGGTTTTTATCTCCGACACTTACGAGGAATAACCTAATATTTTAATAAAATTATGATATTACGATGATATAGGAAATATAGGTACCTATTATAAAATAAATAACAGAGACACAAATAATAATGTTCATGAATGTATGAAGTCATAAAAAATTAATATAATATGAATGGCTGTTACCAAGGTCATCGAACGTAACTAATAATACACACGTAGGTGTATTATTATGTGCATTTAATTTACATTTATTTGAAATTAGCACTCCATTTCAGAATTTACGTTCGCTATTATCCACTTTAACATAGCATATAATATAGCATTCTAGGTCCACCAGTATTAATAATGAATGAAACTTAAACTAGTGTGTGGTAGATGTCAGTGACTCCTAAAACAGCTGGTTATTTAGAAGAACCCCAAGGGACGCAAGTAACCATAGCAACGGAAGGGTTTCGACGCGCCGAATCATTGGTAAAATACGAGTCGGAGTCCCCAACAATCTAACACCGTTGAATTCGTAACTCAGTAGAAGCAAACCTGCTGCTTACAATGTGATTGTAGTCGAGAATGTCGTCGGTCAGTCTGGCGAGTGACTTAAAAGTCCGTCTCCCCTTCTCCCACTGTCTGTCAGCTGATCCGTGTAATCAGTAGACTGAAGAAGGTGCAAAAGTTAACAGGTATTATTGTCCGTTTCCAGTAAACGCGCTAGTTTTTAATAGAATGTGAAAATGAGTGTGGGTGACAGCATGGTCGATGGGGTGACTTCTCCTGGCTATTACGGCCGTTCCGGCATTCTTGAAACACACGTACGGGGCCAGTGGTACCGCGTGTTCGTCACTCTTGAAGACGATTATCTCAGTATTACTTTAGATGAGTCCTACGAAAACACCACAACACTTAACGGTACATTAAATAATAATATTGAAACTCCTAGTGGACTAAGTGACACGCCGGATGTTCCGGATTCTGTAGCTAATCAAAAGAGATTGGTGCGGGTTATTAAATCAGAAAATAATGGTCTTGGCATTTCTATTAAAGGTGGAAAAGAAAACAAAATGCCAATTCTCATTAGTAAAATATTCAAAGGTATGGCAGCTGATCAGACTGAGCAATTGTACGTCGGGGATGCAATTTTATCTGTGAATGGAGATGATCTACGAGAGGCAACACATGATGAAGCAGTGAAAGCACTTAAGAAAGCGGGAAAAGTTGTAGAGCTTGAAGGTAGGTTATGATATTACAAAAGTTTTTGTTTGTTAAAGTCATTAATTATATGGAATATAAAACATATTACAAAGGCTCACACCTGTTAGCTATTATATAAACAAATAGCTTTGCCTCGATTGTCTTTGTGCATAATTTATAGATATGCATTAGAGTTTATTTACTACTTCCTTCTTTTTCAAAACAAACATTTTACCACAGCAGGTAATCGGTAAACCAACGTTAATCTTGAATATACACCTTTAACAGTTATATTTATAAAGTTTTTATCTCTTAGTTAAAATTGGGAATAAGGAATAATGACATATTTGTTTTCAATTATTAGTTTCAAGTTAAACGATGAAATAACTGGTACTTAAAATTATACCGGGTGACCACGAAATGAGGCTCGCCCTTATATCTTCTTTGTTTTACGGGATATAAATTTAAAATTTGGACACGTCAAATAACGGTTAAATATGCATTATTTCAACTGTTTTATCACTTTCTGTCGCTTCCGGTCTCACCGGAAATGACACTAACTTTCGTTTTTTAAATGGAACACCCTGTATATTTTTACATTTTTGGATTCAGGAGGTCATTTTAAATACAGTTAAGGCATATTGAGATAAAAATATTATTGACAGACATTTTTATGAGCAAATTTAATTTTTGGTATAGGCGGCCGTGCCCCCAAAAAAATGTTTTCTTTTGCTTCAATAATTAATCAAAAAATACAATTATGATATTATGTCGTATGACATTTGTGTTATAAGATCTTAAACATTTCGGATATCGTTTTTCCAGAATAACTAATTTTTTTTAAATGGCACCATGGTGACTCACTATGTTATTTTAATAAAGCATTTCATTACCGATAATTTGATACCAAACACTTCATTATTTGTTCATATTATAATACATAAAAATTACATTCAGAAAACCGTTGAAATAATGCATATTTAACCGTTATTTGACGTGTCCAAATTTGAAATTAATATCTTGTAAAACAAAGGAGATATAAGGGCGAGCGTCATTTCGTGGTCACCCGGTATAGGATGTTTTCGAAAGTTATATTTAAACAGATTGTTTAAAAATTTTCATTTGTTCTAAAACATAAATTAAGGTTCAATGATGGCGAACAAAAAGGTTACAAATCCATCTATTTAGGTGGCCTTGTGTCAGGTTTAGGTTCTCCATTGAAAATACTGTAGTTGGGATTCAGTGAGGCAACATTATATGGTAAATATTGTTTAAATGTTAATTGTGGCATTTCATAAATTATTTCTCTTCTTTTTCTTTTTTTGGGATTTATTACCACATTCCTTGAGATTCCTATCCAAAATATTCGATCTACTTTCGATCTAAAAATATTCAAATTAACCAGTTTAAAACTGGGAAATAACCTCTACGCCTTTGACGTAATGTCAGAGGATCAGTTAGAGGGTGTTTTTTGACAACTAATAGGAATTAAATTAATACAAAAATACTGCGCTGACGTTTCGGAAACTATATCCGTTTCCTTTTTCAAAGTTTAGGCTTTAGATTTTTATGTAACGTGTGGAATAACACGGCATAAAATAAAAATCGAGATAAAAAATGTTTATATCATTTCCACATAGATACTTACCATAGAAATGTTGAAAAATACCTATACTAAATAATATTAATTTTATTGAGTTCTTCTCTCAACATTGGTAACCAAGTTGAACAACAATTTGATACGCATTTAACTCCATTAAGTAAAATTATTGCAGTTTCTTTGATTTTTCTTTTTTTTTTATTTTGTTGTCTGCTTCTTTGGTCAAAATTTTTGCTGAATCCCATTTTATCCTGAGATCGTTTTCCCAAGCATGTTCACAAATTTTAGATTTTTCAATATCACCTTTTCTAATATAACTTTTGTGCTCGCCCAATCGTCCATTAAAAGTGGTCTACATGATTCACCCACATAATGTTTATTACACTCGCACGGGATACTGTATATACAATTTTTTGAATTTTGTTCAGGATTTAATGGTTTCGTTTTTGTCAATATGGATCTTAAAGTATTATTTGTTTGAAAAATTGTCCTAACTTATATGGTAAACCTTATGTATATTGTATACTCAAGTGTATTATCCTTATTTCATTAGGGTAATCTTTAGATATAAATAAAAAAAGTCTGGCTGATTGGTATACCGTCAAAGCCATCCAACCATATCCAGCCATATCCAACCAGGGTAATCTTTAAGAAAAAATTTAATACAAGGCTGTCTCCTAAAAAACGCCGCATGCCATAACTCCGTTATTTATAATCTGATCTTAAAAAACAAAAAATTGAATAAAATGGCTCCAAATATACCACAGTATTCTTGAACTTTTTTTTCTTGGAAAACGATAGTCAAATGACAATATAAGTTTTTTTTATTTACTGTTGTGCAGATTTCTTTTCTGAATCCAACGATGTATAACAAACTGTGTTTTCTGAAACATTTATCACAGAGGAATAAAGTTTATCGATAGCGCAATAAGCTTTATATAATTTTAGATGCCAACGTCATAGTCTATAGATCTCGCTATAGACTTCAACGTCTCTTTTTTCTTTTAATACATTATCCATTGACTGCACTTTAAGTCTTCTTACTTCCATATTTATATATTAAAATAAAATAAGGCTACCTTTAGTGCATGAAAGCGCATTTGGCGGAAAAGGTTATTAAGGAACAAGAATAAATTTTAATCTTTTCGTGCACACGAGACGTAAAACATGCAAGTTCTTTCTTTGAAGGGAAATATTTAAACTTAAAATAAATGATTTTATGCTACGGTTAAAATTAAAAACAGAAAATAAAAGAAAATTATACGGTAAGTATGTCGCTAAAGTTTGAAATAAAACTCATCAAATTAAAATGAACGATTTTTGGAAAAACTGATCTATGTGAATTGTAAAATTTTTGCTCACTAGAATTACAAGTTTTTCGGATATCGGACGCCGGAAAACGGAAAACGGACTTCACCTTTACTTGTGCCAAATTTAACAAAAAAAAAAAAAAAAAAATCGAAATTTGGTTAATAAATAACGAAAATATTGAAAAAATCTTTTCGAATCGGTATCTATGCAGATCTAGTAACAATGAGTTAATTTCAATTTCTAGTCGTCACTGCAGTTCCTTCTGTACAGTGTACACAAGATAATTTATCAAATTGCAGCTATGAAAAATATGCCGAATTTATTAGAAAAGCAGCGAATTAAAATTCTAAATTATAATTGGATGTGGAGATAAAATGAGAAGTTAGCTCGAAGTTTGCAATATGCTTAACAATGTTTATCTTGACCAACTAATTACACAATCAACCGCGAGTACTACCACAAATTTGAACAAACGAGCTCTGTAAAAGATGTGTTTTGATCAGGTCGACCCAAAAAATTAAATGATGATCCAGGACTTGAAGTAATGCTCGATTTAAAGGAAAACTCAATTTATTCGATGAGAGCAAGTCGTTTCGAAATCCGCAATTCATCGATAGGTAAAGAAACAAAAATGGTCCCCATTTAAATTACATGAAGTTCAGAAGCTTCTGCCTGATGGTCCTGACAGAAGACTGTAATTTTGCGGAGCAGTGTCGAATATAATAAACGAGAACCCAAACTTCTTACATGAGTAATGTAATTTCAGACAAAGCTAGGTTTTACCTTCTTGGCAGCGTAAACAGACAAACGACAAGATATTGAAGTATCATTAAATCTTCACTGGATACAAGAGACACTTTCGCAAAGACCACAAAAAATCTGGGCGGGAATAATTGGCGATAGAATTTTGGGAACATAATTCTAGGGTAAATCAAAGATTTTTTGACAATTTAAGTATAAACTAGATATCAAAATACTCTTCCTTGCTTGCAGACCATCTCAATCATTTACAAATGGAAAATGTGATAGTGGCGTCATGTAGTTCCGATTTCTAAAAGAACAGCAGCTTATAAAGCGTTACCGCCTCTAAAATTTCATGTCATGACTTTCATAGTTTCCAAATAATAAAAAAAAATTATATTTTTTTACAAAACTTAAACACCCTGTATATTTGCTACCAATAGTACCAATCACCTAAGGACGTAAATTCATATGAACTTTTCTATTAGTTTGAAAGATTAACTTTGAACCGTTTCTTGTTCATACAATTTTGATAAAATTATTGAAATAGTTTTATAGTTGTTTAAAATACAAAATTTGTGGAGTAAACTTACAATTTATGCTTGCTTACAATTCTAGAAGAAAAATTAAGCTACCTTTTTCATAAAAAATAAAAGTTCAGTCTTTGATAAATCACTTTCAGGTTTTAGATATATTGTCCAAAGTCCACGCAGTACATGAGTGTATTTTGTATGTGTATTTGCAACCTGAATCTATTCCATCATCCTTAGAACATCCTTCTACCCTTCGATATGAAGGAAGGCGATGAGAATTTATAACGCTATGAACCATAAAACCATAAACCAGAATTTATCATGTATGGTGTAGGGATAGACCCTCTCCGATGGGATTATACGTATATGTGTCACGCTTGTTTTTAAAGATATGAGATTCTTTTATAACAAAACTAACATGAGAATAATGAAAATATTTTTATTTACTTTATGCGAGTGAGGACGAGAGTACCTTATTAATATGTCTTTAAATGTTTAATTATTGAAGTGTCGTATAGTGTAAGTAGGACTTTCGATGCTAGTTCCTTGTAAGAATTAGTTACACTAAAAATTGGCATACAGTGCAAAGTAATGAATATTCTCGTATCTGTATAATTTATAAAGAAAATTTTACTGTCAAAATATTTTTGTTTTTATAACATGAGACCTTATGTTGTTATAAGTTTACACTATATTTGTTAATAATTATTAGTACACAATATGAACATGATAGATCTGTATCACTATATCAAATTTCATTAAAATATTAAGGGATCTTAAGTATCATGAGATTATATTTTTTAAGTACAACTTCTTTTGGATCAAATGTGGTATAAAATATGCATTCTGTATGTATTTGAGCTAAAATAAAATTCTCTTTGTAACCATTTACTTAACGTTGTGATTGCTGCACCTTCTTTACCAATTCTGGTTTTCTGTAAAAATGTATTAGAATTAGAATTTTGTTCCTACTTTATATTAACAATTTTATTGGCCTAGAGATGCAGAGCCGCTGATGGCAGTACTTTAAACACAAACTCTTCCTTTCAGAGACCTAACGGTGCAGCTGAATTTTTTACTTCAAAATGTATTCAATACAACTGAATTAAATTCGACATATTATTATTCAAAATTGTCGAGTGGAATTGAAATACTCTTGTTGCCCACAATCCAACCAAGCAAGATCTAATCAAGTGCATTTACACGAAAACAAATGTCACGAAAATGGACATCACCATGTCTGACAAACTAAAGACCCATACCGAGGCCCATACCATTTGCGGTAACCTCTTCTGGCATCTTCATGTTACTAATTTAACTACTTAGTCAGTTTTAAAGAAGCTTAATTATTCGTACGGCTACAGAGCATAGCAATTTACTGCACAGCAACCAGGTTCTACCTTTATGTAAAACACAAATACATTCTGATTTGAAATATTACTCATGAAAATCTGCATCCAGAACTTTATTTAGAGGTTTAAATACAATACAAAATTGATTGGTGCTCTCAACTCAACGATCTACGTACCTCTATACAAAATATTGTAAAGTTTGCAATCTCAGTCTACGTCGATGTTTTTGTGACTTTTTAGTAGAAGTTGTTTCATTTGTACCACGGCGAACGACTTATTCTCGTCTTACTCGAACAAGCTTAGCAAGTTACCCATTTACTCTAAAGACCCATAACTATTAAACATCACTTTACTGGACATCCTCTAGCTGTGTCAAATAACAAGTCATGGAACTTGTTAGCCATTGATGTTATTCCTATTAGTCATTAAAACCATTGTAAAGCATCTTCTTAAATTGCTCTGTATTTATGACATTTCAATAGTGTAATAGCAGTGCTTTGCGAAAAGTCATTCATTAAAATAAGCAACTAAATAAAACTTTTAACTTTTTGATATTATCTTTATAATTTCATGCCAGTAAAAATTATTTTTTGTTTCTTTTTCTGTATCATATTTTTTTAATATTATATTATTTTAGCACGATCGGGTTATTTTATAAACTTGCCATGTTCATAAACGGTAAACTATTATGTTTATTGCAATACTGTCCTGGAAAGGCGGTAAATTTAAAAAAATGCCATAGAGCAGTCATTAAAAAATGACAAATCTATTATATTGACTTTAATTTTAATTTTATTATAAAGGACATGCACAGAAGAGCAACTCTTATTTATTGGCAAAATATAAATTAAACGAAGAATTGTAGGTATTGACAGAAAAGTGGCAATTAAATGTAATCTATTACGTATGAGAAGAAAAATTTAAATTGATCTTTTTGTTTTCAAGCAACATAGAAATAGAATATTAAGTTAACTTACATAATTAAACATTCTGCGGTTTATTTCATCTCTAGAATCCAATTTGATATATTTATGTTAGTGTTTTACTTCTGTACATACAAATATATAAACATAAAACATAAAAGGATATTGTTGATAAAAGTTATTGAAATCGCTATAAAACAAGTACTTTTCATAATTACGTAGTACTAAAATATTGAAATAAGTAACAAATTTCATAGCGAAAATATGTTAAAATTAGAAAATATTTACAAAATATATTTATTACGATTACTAATTAAAAACGATAACCTCAAGAAGGTATACATCATTCTTATTGAATCAGCAGAATGATAGTACGAATTAATTTTTATATTCAACAGACTTTATATTTGTAAACATCAATAAATGAATAAAATTGGGTATTTTTGTTATTAAGAATGAAAAAACCTAAATATGTAAAATTATTAACAATAAGCATCAGGCAAAGAAACTAAAATAACACAGACCGACAAAATTTTAAACCAGTAAGCAGACTATACTTTTCCGAAGGTTTTTGACACGCTGAATCCGAATCCGAATGCTCCATCACGTCAGATTTTCGAGAGATTCTAATTCAAATGTGGAAAAAAAAACGTTTTTTCGTACATTTGAGGTTATGTTACATCACGGAATAATTTTTTTGCACTCTCCACTCGATACGACATCTGAAAGCACTGCTATTCTCCATCGAAATCCATTTTGAATTTATATAATATTTTTTCTCCTCTCCTAGAAATTGTTAGTTGAAAGGTATGAGTTTGGTATATTAGTGGGTATTCGAAAATTGAGTAGCCTTAGGTCAAGAGTTAAGCATTAAGAAGAATCAAATTACAAACACTTAAATTCCCACCTTATAGTAAAAAAACCGCTGGGATCAGAACTTCCTGGAGTTTATAAAAAAGTAATTTTTGACGTATTTTGACGATTTTGCTCATCAACGAACTCAATCTTTTCCTTGGCCTCTAGAACGTGTATACCTCGGTGTATACCAAACAAATTTGAAAGCTTTATCTCAAAAACTGTCGTAGCTGCTATCGCGACACACACTCACAGAGACAGAAAATTTTTTTGTCTGAAATTTTGTGTATCGTCATAATTCGTCGAGATTCGTCCAGAAAACCAATAAAAATTTTCAATTTTTTTTTTCAGTAATGCATACCTTTCTCACTTTTGGTGAGGAACTCATAAATATCAGAATATATTCATCATCATCTCACTTTACTTATTCTCATTGAATTTTTCAAACATTCACAGGTTGAGTAATGACTAATAATGTTCAACAATTATTGGACATAAATTCTTATTCTATACATATTCAGAAATGCACTTGAATTAACTAGATTAATTTCTGATGTACTCTACTCATATCGTATATTTATTTGGCTCGGTTTTGTTATCGAAAATTGTTCAAATAAATCTTTATGATCTGAAAACTTAGCTTCGAATTATTTCTATTTGTATTAAGTTCATAAGTAGACATAAGTAAAGCGAGATGATGATGAATATATTCTGATATTTATTAGTTCATTTTTACTACAAGGTAGGTGTAATTTGACTATTCTTTCTTCTGAAGTATTCACTTGATTTTACTAAATTTTCGAATACTCACTAATATGCCAATTTCATAAATTTCAACTAAAGATTTCTCGGAGAGAAAAAAGATCAGAAAAATTCAAAATGGATTTCGAAGGGGAATAATGTATGTCTCAAAAGTTTTGGCACAACATTCAGTGGGATTAAAATAGGCGATAATAATAAAACATCAAGATTGCTTTGAAAACGAAAATTCATCAATGAATTGTCTATATTGTGACAGTTCAGTTTTAAGAATTATTTGCATTGAAATGTCTTTTAAATTAGATTGCCCAACAAGGCACAACTTTCCGCGGACATCCTGCATTAGGTTTTGGACAGCTTCACCATGTACCTCTCTAGTTTTCTATAGATTCTACGAATTAACTGCTCTTCATTCGCAGCTTCCCATCCTCCATCGTAGACCTTTCTAGCTAAAAGTGCCAAAAAATCTTCGATTGGACGAGCCTGGGGTAGGTTAGGGGGGTTTTTCGGTACAAAATGATCTGTTATGAGCGTTGAGCTAATTTTGAGTTTCTCGTGTGCAATGACAAGAAGCTAAGTCTGGCCAAAACACTATGTCGTCTTCAGTATGATGCTCGTGAATAAAGGCAGCAAATTTGGACAGACAGTTTTCAATATAGCGCATACTATTTAGTGCATCCGCCCAACTAAATTGTAAATACTTTTCCTAAGATCTAATTTGAAAAAAAGCTATCTTAAAGTTTTATCATTATCGCCTATTTTAACCCACTGAATGTCGTGCCAAAACTATTGAGGCATACGTTAGCAATGCTTTCGAGTTTTGTGGTGAAATATTGGTTTAGAAGGTAGGTTAAATTTTGTCGGTCTGTGTCATTTGTATTATGTATATCCCTCCTGTAGAAAACCCGAGAGAAAACTTTTATGCAACGCTTATGGACATAACTTCATTAAACAAGCCACACACATTATTTATTTTTTGATAATTTGTGTTCCTTGTTAAAATTATCTACAAAATAAATAATCTTAATAGGTAAATTTATAGATCTTATCAAACTATGTACTACTGATGTACTCTAGAATCTAGAGCATTCGTATTACCCGAACTCTTTCAAACATATTTGGAAGTGACCTCGGAAGTGACGGACTTGTAACTTTAAATATTTGACCAAGAATTCGGAAAATTACCTTAAATTGAAATGGGAAGAAAGAATTGTTTGTACAGATATCTGCTGGGGAATTTTTTTCTATTACTTTGTTTTGAGCGAAATGCCTTCCTTCACCAACAGTATTTCATCGATTATGGATTTCATATATTTTTGTTGCAAAAATTGCACATTCCTTGTATACGCGCTATGGACCTAGTGTTGTCAGTTGTCACGTTTTTCAAAGTTTTGTTCCGCATCCCTGGTGTGACCCTTTTTATCCCGTAATTTAGCTATTAAGTACATGAAAATGCCGAACGTTTGACGTCTGTACTTTTAATCGATAAAACCTAATTATTAGTTTGTTATCTACAGGAATATTATTTATTTTATGGGAATACATTTTATTAGCTTTAAAATTGTACATACTGTATTAAGTATTACTTTTAATTACCTATACTTGATAACCCAGTAATAATTACTTATATAAATTATATTTTTATTTGTCACAAAAACCAGGTTCATGAAAAAATTTGAATAAACTTAAAATCAAATAAATTTAAGACCAATGACTAAGACGGTCACAGTGGACCAATAATCACGGAACAAATTTTTATTGAAAATTCGGGTATGCTTTTTACATAACAAAATCTAGTCGCCTAGGTGTTTTTGCCAGTTCATCGATAATTTAATTTTCGGAAATAGGTAACTCTCTATGAATAGACATCATTGCTAGTCCATTAAGCCTGTTTTGAGAAGTAGAATTTCGAAAATAGGTTTTATACGTTTTATCCGCTACTTTGGCTATTTTATTTTTTTATTATCGATTTGATGTTGGTAAGGAAGGGATCTCCTGGGGGAATATATCCCCCTAATCCCCCCCCTCCCGTGGGTATGCGACTGCAGTGGACTGGATGAGGTGACATAATATCACTCCTGAATTTGAATCTCATTTTTTCAAATGAAAGTTACACAATAATTGGTTATATGTATCGGACTGAGCGGTAAAGTAGACCACATCTTTATAGTGCACATAAAAACCGTCGGGTGTTTTAAGTTCTTATCGGCATCAAAGACTCCGACGTTTTTTATGTGCACTATCAAGATGTGGTCTACTTTAACATGCTAATTTAAACTTCACCACGACATATAGTCGACAAAATGTTCTACTACATTTTCGGTACTACGAACTTTTACGGTAAAATATAGGTAAATTAGGAACCGAGTTAGACTACAGTATCAAAAAAATTGTGTGTAAAATGTATTTACATATATATTTTTTAGGCATTAAAATTTGCATCCCCTGCATTAAAATTTGCATTTGCAAATATTTCAAATATATTAAACGAAAACGAAAATAGCAAACACTCTCTACCCTTTTTTTTCATTATAAGCTTGCGCTATCTTGGTTTTTAAAAACCCCTATGAATATGTACTTTTTGATCCTGAAATATGGCGCCCTTAAGTCCCATAACAATCAGCCTAGTTTCAGAGAAATGATTTTAAAATTATAAGCTATAAAGCTATTTCCTAGAAGTACAAACTTTAGTGCCCGTTCCTTTTCCCTAGCAAGTATAGGTTTCCTAACTTACATCAGGAGTCATTTCGTGACCTGTAGATTGTTCGAAAATCCAACACATTTATTTAAATCAGCCTGACTTTTTATTTTATCAACTGGATTAAAACACTCAGAACATCGTATAACTGTATTAGTTGACCTAAGTGTGAGATATGATGCGCTGGGTACATACAGAATCCGAGATCAGTGATCGGTTAATCCGTAAAACTCAGTTAAATCGCCCGTGGTTTTCAATATTATTAATCTTTAAACTGGAAGCTGTCCTTCCATCATTTAAAAAAGGTTTGCAACATGAAAAATAAATGCTTTAATTGAATTGTTACGCCTTTGATTTGGCAGAATTTTTCCCGGTAAGTTGATTTTATTGATATTATTCATTCATGTATATGATGCCTGTTTGTAACGACTTATTTGAGCATTACATTTGAGTGTCTTCATTATTCAACCTAGGCAATTCCTAAATTTAAATATATATTTTTTAAATCACACATTTTTGCGTAATCATTTTAAATGTCAAATAATTTCATTTGATCAAAAACGTATAGGTTTCCGGGAAAAAAACAGCATAAGAGAATTTTATCAAATGTGGCCATAAAGAGGACTATGAGCTGAACAAAATCCATCTATAAAAATTAAATGACTTCAATCAGATATAGATGACGTCGTAGATTTGCAGTGGGCAGATAATATTTAGCTGTACTGTAATGATTTTTTGTACATTTTTTTGTTGTTTTCGGATGCGACAATAAACCTCAGTCTGGTATAAATTGTCTTGCACAAACGAACATTTATCACACTTACCCGTCGTCAGTTCTCACTTATGTTAATTTTAAAATATCTTGGAGTTTTATAAAATGAATTTTAATTAAACTGAACTTGTAGATATGACTTTTGTTTTGGGAGAGTCGGACAGAAATTGTTTGCTTGCCAATAGAATTTATAATAACGGTATCCTGAAAGAAGGATTCTTGAAGTTAGCAGCTTCCAAAACCTCGATAGATTTATGGACACTGGAAATAAAGGATACAAAAAAAAGTAAAACAATAAAACGTGTTGTGCACGAAAAAAATAAGAGTTTTCTGTCGTGCTCGAAACGGTTGAGAATCACCATTCACCATATTAGTCGGAGAGAAGTGAGCTCATTAATAGATCGAATCTTAAATAAAAATAAGTTTCATGCATATCACATTCATCATGTACGATTTTCAAAGTCTACAGTCTACTTGTCTACAGTTTTGTAATTGGGCCGGAGGTAAAATACAAGATGTCACCTTCTTCAAAAATGTTTTATTCACTGATGAGCAACTTTTCATATAAATCGATTTGTTAACAGGTAAAATTTTCATTATGCTTCGGAAAATCCTCACTTTTCTAGGCAAGTTGATACTAGCATACATAGTCTATAAACGTTTAGGGAGGAATTATTAGAGAACATCTAGTATATTACATTTCTTTGATGGTACATTGACTGAAGCTATTTATGTTAATTTTCTGGAGAACTATTTGCCACAATTATTGGTGAATTTTCCCGAAAGGATTCGAAATAGGATGTGGTTTCAGCAAGATGGTGGTCCGCCACATTATTTAAATGCAATAAAGGACCACTTAAATAATATCTATACACTTCAATGGATAGTCCCACTAAATGGCCTGCTAGATCCCCAGAGCTTCCAAAATGTATTTCTTTTTATGGGGATACGAGAAGGAAATTGTTTATAAAGACACACAATAACAGTCCAAAATATGAAGGAAAGGATATTAACTACTTTTATATCTACCACACCGACAATTTTAGAAATAGAATATTTCAAAAGGATATAGAGATGTGTGTCCATCAAAATGATCAACATGTGGAGCACTTATTGCATTTTTTTATGTTGAATTAGTTGAAGGAACCTCTATTTCTTAAGTTTATTCTTGAATTCTGTATTTATTGCTTAATAAATTAAAAATGGTTACAAATTTAATAGCCATAGGGATGTACAACAAAAATGTTCATTTTTCAGTTTTACATCACATCGTCGAAAAATATACAGGTTGTTCCATTTGAAAAAAATGAGAAAATTCAATTTAAAAAGTTCTAAATTGAAAAATCATTTTTGGGCACCCTCTGTAGTGATTTTTTCAATATGCTATCTACAGATGGCATTATTTCAACAAAAAAATGTATTACATCCATGTGGTTGGGAGATAGTCAATAATAATATAGGAGTGATAGGAGTCTAGGAAGAGGCTTAAATAAATAAATTGAAGTACCTACAGAACATTCCATTAAAAAAAAGGCACTTGATCCTGTAATATTGTCTTGACTCACCTGATATATTCGAAAAAAATTAATGGTTATAGACTTTTTATCAAGTTTACTTGTATTTTTTTTTTTAATATCTAGTTCTCATAGAACTCGAGCTATCGAAGTCCGATGCACTATTGTCCCATATATACATACATACATATATATATTTTGTAAATAATATATTTTCAGCAGTAACCGAAAATATAATGATTTCTGTTTTTTACTGAGCCTTTAATGTGGCACTGAACCCTCGACTGAACCTGACGTAATTGCCCCGTGATGTTAAAATACACACTTAACGCGTTTTGAGCTAATTAAATTGGCCTAATCATGTATATTTTTTTTCTGTTTAAGAAATATAAATTCTGATGATTGGTGGTATGTTTCTAGTGAATGTGTTGCCTATAATGTTCATTTGTGTACTTCAAAGAGTTTAAATATTAACAAAATGTTTAACGTTTTAATTATTCATTGAATTTGTCTGCAAAATATACCAAACATGACTGAAATAGGGGCCGTTTTGTCACCATAAATATTTTCACTGGAAATAAAACGTAAAATTAAACCCTGAAAACGTTTATTCTATATTACGACTAACTAGTTTGTTTTTTAAGTCAGAATCACTGATGTGGAATATCCGCTGTTTTGTTCTACCTACACTCTTATTATTTATTGTACAGTGGTCATTTATTACGCAGTTTATGACAAGGTTAAATAATTCATAAAGTAAATGATGTAAAAAATAGTGATCAGTATAATTTAAAAGATAAATACGTTCAGCAGGGGAGCTAACAAAATAACAACAATATTTCTTTACAATATATTATGTAATAATATATCATGATATAATTTAGTTTATGTCAGCAATTTTTCAAGTAGAAACGATCTATACCTGTGTTGTGGGAATTGATGCGATACTATCACATTTGTTTTCTGATTTAACAATTGTATTTAGTAAATTTTTAAATAATTAACAGGATCAAATACAAATGTCCTCCCTTTGATGTACTTTTACTCCTTATTAGTCCTTATATGTATATTAAAGTTATAGTGTGGCCCATAATGTAATGACACATTTTGAAGTTTAATAACTTTGCCTCTGAAAAACCTATAGGTAAGTTTTTGGTGTTGTTCGATAGAAAAACACAAAAAGTGTTTTTGTGTTGCAAAAAATACAGGGTGTACCAAAGTATAAAAATGTAAGTAAAAAAATAACTAATGTTACATTCTGTACTCTACTATTTTTTTTGAAGCGTAACCATAGAGATTTATATAATGTTATAATTGTCCAATAGACAGTACAGTTAGACAAAACATACTGCCGGTTTCGAAAAATGAATCATCGCGCTATGCGAAATATGGTGTCTAGAGTAGAAGAATGAAGAGAAGGTCATCATCTTTTAAACACAATTTAAAAAAATAGGCTAGTTATTATTATTATTATGTTAGTTTCCCTTGGTATTAAATTTCTTGAATTCTATATTTTGATTAAAATCGTTTTATACTTTGGTACACCCTGTATTTTTTTAACAAAAAAAAACTTTTTGAGTTTTTCAATCGAACAACGCCAAAAACTTAACTATAGTGTTTTCAGAGACAAAGTTATTAGACTTCAAAATGTGTCACTACATTATGGGCCACCTTTTATATATAAATCAATATCAACAATATTAACATTCCAACGGAATGATATTTTTTCGATTTTATTATGAAAAAGATGTCTGTCGGTCTAAGTGCCATATGAGGTATTTTATAGCCGCGTGTGAAATTTACAAAACGAACCGAAGGTGAGTTTTCTAAACAGACGAGTGCTATAAAATACAGATATGGCACGTATAATATACAAGATTTTATCTACGCTTGACTTATTAAATTTTTTATACATAAAAAACTACTAATCAATTAATATTATTATTATTATTGTCTACACCACACAGTATCTATAAGTTAATAATAATAGCTGTTTGTTGATATCTCCTTAGCAACCGATGGTTTGCGTGCTTTTTTTTATAAAATGCGTGCGATAAATATATATCGCACTAGTGCTATAAACAACGTCATTATGACATTGAAGTGAGTGTCATATTACTGTCATTATGTAACGAGCGTAGATAAATTTATTTTATGTGCAAAATAAGCGGCAAGGTTGGAACATTGGGCAAGATTAGAGAAATTTACATACAAACTAGGTGATTAAACCAGTAGGTAGTGTACATTATGGTAGATGTCTTTAATTTTATGAAACGACTATCATTAATACTACTTGATTATTTGAACTATTTTAATAACTTGATACTCGTACAGGCATTAATCTAAACGAAATTAACTTTTAATATGCCAGCCGGTTGGTGAGCTCTCCCATTTAACCAGCTCCGTACCCTTGATCTTGAAGAGGGTTGGAACACTTGATATGGTGGTAACATTGACAAAGATTCCACAATCGACAAGAACCGAAACATTTCCCCCCACGGCTGGTGCGGTCAATATGACCGAGAAATTTTTTTCTTTTTGGTCAATATTTTCACGGTTTTGTTCGTAGTGTTCAAGAATATTTGAAAATTTCTTTTGCGGGACTTCATTACTCGTGGATATCTATTTCTGTGCATCATGACTCAAAGAATGAAAATTTTGACCCCATATGGAATATGCTCCCGGCCCGAACGGAAAATACAATAAAAGACGGCAGTGAACATATTAAATGCATGTCGAGTATAATATTAATGTTTTGCAATTTAATATGATTATTGTTGGCTTATTATGTTCCTACCCTACTGCCATATTCTGTAGACCTGAGCTACGGCTAAGTTTATAATCGGGACGAATCGTTTGTTTTGCCACCGGGTAGATTCTAACTACACAAATAACACTAGATATATATTTTTATCGGTTTCAGGATATTAATCCTTTGTTTACATATGCAAAAGTAGGCTGGTAAATAAGTCATAACTAAAGTTGTACAGTTATATTTATTGCTTGTACGGTAATATTACAGATACAGATCTGTCAATAACTGTCAACAGATGAAATAATAAATAATGAAACTATAGGGCTATTTATTAATACATACAGACAGAAAACTCCAAACAATAATAATTAAATACTGAAATCCAACTGAAATGTATTTTCAGGCAATCCAAGGTCCATTTTTATGTAGCCGTTGTGACATTAAAAATGTAAACATTTATGTAATATGAAAAAAGGTAACAAATAAAAACAAACAAAATATAACTGTAACCATGGCGACAAATCAACCCATACAGATTTGACCAACTAATAAAATGAAAACGTTATTAATAAGAGAATATCAAAAGGTAATATCTATTAATAATGTCTTTATTTTCTGAAACCGATAAACTATTGAACAAATCACGGATGTTATGAATCATAACAGCCTTGCTCTACGAGCTCGGATTTCAAACCGACATCTGCGGCAGTTATGATAGTCATAACATTCCTTGATATGTTAATAGCTATAAACGTTGCGTTAAATCATTTTTCATAAATATTATGAGAGTTAAATTCATACCTAATTAATAAACGTTTAATATGAGAAAAACATTGAAATTAGCTACGTGATTGATCTTGTTAATTTTACAGCGGACTGGGTTAAATGTGTTGTTAACATCTGGTTATTCTGGTTAGCCTGTTAATTATTAAGGTAAATCAATCTGGCCATATTAACATTGTTTAAGGAAAATCACTTTTCTGAGGTATGAAATTTGCTTTCCAGCACTTCCTCGAAATAAAAATATATTTATATATTATGTAATTAAAAAAGTCCAATAGATTTCATAATTGTATGTTTAGAGATGAAACATCAATATAAGTGTGTCAAATTGGATATGTTTGTTATTATTATGCTTGTATAAAACCTATAAATGCGTATTGCAAAGAAAGAGAATTGTAAAATAATATAGGTCCATGCACCTACTCCTTGAAAAATTTGGTTCTCCAACAAGCTAAAGCGATGCTCAAGGAACGCAATTTACACTTTCCTGATGAAGAAGAGTCAATGCTTTCCTGATAGATGAATTGATAAAAACGATGATTTCCAAATATAAGGCTTATTATAATAACAACTTATATTTGGTTTGAATCGAGAAATATCCAGGGCATCGTTATTAAATTACAGCACTAAGAGATTTTCTTATTAACAGTCCTGCTGACTAGTTGGTTTAATAGGCATGTCCACAAAATTTTAATTTCAATTGGAAATGATAGATTTATTGGTATTATGAACTTATGTAACAATAAAAAAATTTGTATATTTTCATTTTGCCAGTTATTCGCAATTGAAATCACCTAAAAGCACTGCTAAGAAACGTGCCCAAGATAGAGGCTAGTAACATGACGTCACATCCTCGCAGGCACGTTGCCGCGCGTCGGCCGGCTTGTACGGGTTCGTCATGCAGTGAGCGTTCTCTGTGTTAATGAGCAGTATTATAAAAGAAATATGGTGGCACGAAAATGATGTTTTGTTCCTTGCTGCAATAATATAACTACTAAGACGCCAACGAAAATATTTGTAAGCATCCCAAAGCCACCAATAAAAAAGAAAAAATGGTTTGAGGCAGTAAGACGTGATATTAAAAACGTTTCATCGACATCTACTTTGTACTGCTGCGAGGATCATTTTAATGCAAGTTAATTTACTACTAGTTCTCCTCAGTTTAAACCCGAATTTAAATGACCTACATTAAAACACAGCTTTTTTTCGTGATTTCCTTTGGGGCTGGTTAAAATCACTGTTTGTTATCAGAAAATCGGATACCATAATTACGCTTACATTTGGCAAATTATGTGAATTTCCTTTCTGGAAACCTTCTTCCATATTTACTAATAAGACGATGCAATAAACCAACACCACAACGTCGTAAATTATAGAGCTACTGCAAATGTAGACTGCATTCTGACACTTCTGACAGCGCAGCGCGCGCCGCCGTGTGAAAATTAATCACGCGCGTCAGCCAGGCTAGCGAGCTTGTGACGTCAAAATAATCAGCAGGCGTTTATTTAATTCAAACGGAGCAAAAGATTTCTTCGGTCGCTGTTATGGTTAGGATGAATTTTTTTCAAAAAAAATTTCAGATATAGGTACCAGGGGCTCCGATGTACGATTTTAACTAATATTAATGTATATTAATTTTTTTGTGGACATGCCTAATAAACTGATGTCGACATAGGCATCTCAACCTCATAACAATGGGCTCTTACACCATTGAATTAAAGGTTTTTAATAGATTTATGTCAAAGTTGAATACGTATTAAATATAATAATGCAATAAATTCCAATAATATATCATATACTTACAGTTGCTTTAAATATTAATAAGTTGTATCAGTTTTAAAAGTCCCGCCAGTTTTCCATTAATGACGTCAAAAACGGACGGTCTTGCTATAAGTTACTCCAAACAAATTTGTTTGTGCACGTGACGACATAATATTAACCTCATAAATATGCATTTTTTACGATTTTCGAATATTATGTCGCTTTTATCAAAATTTCCGCTTGGTTTCTGTACATCAACTAAAATCTTGTTCAATGTATTATTAATGAAGTTTCAATTGCCTTGATTTAATAAAATCAGATTATTTTGTTGGTTGGATATCCAACCTATAATTAGCCGCCTATTTTTAATAATCTATAATATTTAAAACTTTATACCGGGTGACCACGAAATGACGCTCGCCCTTATATCTTCCTTGTTTTACAAGATATAAATTTCAAATTTGGGCACGTCAAATACCGGTTAAATATGCATTATTTCAACCATATTATCACTTTCTGTCGCTTCCGGTTTCACCGGAAATGATACTATCTTTCGTTTTTTAAATGTATATTTTTACATTTTTGGATTCAGGAGGTCATTCTGGATACAGTTATGGCATATCGAGATAAAAATATTATTGACAGACATTTTTATGAGCAAATTCAATTTTTCATATAGGCGGCCGTGATCTCAAAAAAATGTTTTGTTTTGCTTCAATAATTAATCAAAAAATACAATAAAATTATGATATTATGTCGTATGGCATTTGTGTTATAAGATCTTAAACATTTCGGAAATCGTTTTTCCAGAATAACAATTTTATTTTAAATGGCACCATGGTGGCTCACTACGTTATTTTAATAATGCATTTCATTACCGATAACTTAGTACCAAACACTTCATTATTTGTTCATATTATCATACATAAAAATTACATTCAACAAGATATAAATGAAAATAAACTCATAATATTTAACACTGAATCTCCATCAAATATTATGTGCCTTTGAAATGTAACGAAAGGCACAAATTAAGTAGTTTGACAGCTCAAATGATATTTAAACCTATTAGAATCAGGTATTATTTTGCTGCGTATTAAAAAATGATGGTTTGTTTAAGGCCGATTCCCATCTAAGCAGCACCGAGCAACGCGGCGCGGCGCGGCGCAGCGCAGGGCATGAGCAGCATTTTCTTAGCTATTCCCATCTAAGCAGCATTTGGAAGCGACAGCGCCGGCAGCGGCAAGCAAAGCAGCAGATCGCAGTGTTTGAGCGACAATGGAGCATTCTACATCGTCGTGTTCCGTAATATTTATTCTTTTTATTTTAAAAATATTTCTTTGATTTTTTAAATGGCAACCTCCAATTTTCTTTGCACTTTCGAATTCCTTGTAAAATTCTAAACATTTTTTGTTTGGCCTTTACCTGAAATCGTTTCTGAGTTGTTCATATTTAAAATAAATTTTTTTTGAAATCGAAAATATTTTTAATGGTAAATGTTTTATTTTTAGGTTATCAACAAATTAAAATTATTACAACATGTGTTCAAAATGCTTAAACGATTGATAAATTCTTGATTTTTTCATTTCTTCATCATTTCTGGTGTGATTGTTCAATGCGAATAAATGTTATAACTCAGAAACTATTGATGTTATATACAGAGTGTAATACATAACAAATGTTTAGAATTTTACAAGGAATTCGAAATTGCAAAAAAATTGGCGGTTGCCATTTGAAAAATCAAAGTTGATCACGGTCCAACTTTTTTGGGGCATCTTGTAGAATAAAAATCTTTCCAAAATAGGCCTAAAATAGAATAAAAATCGACCTGGACACGCCCCCTTTTCGTGCAGTAATTCCTTGTAATTATTTTTAAGGTACTAAACGTACGATTAAAATTCAATTTTATCCGCATACCTAATCGTTTTATAAATGCAAACTGTTCACACAATATGCAAGTCGCTGCTTGCTTTTGCCGCCACTAGATCCCCACTTGTCCGGCAGCACGCAGGGCGGCGTGTCGCAAAGCAGCAGTGTCTCGAGCCAATGCTCCCCGAAGAATTTAAAACTTGCTGCTACGAGTCGCGTCGCTCTGCGCTGCGCCGCTCTGCTTAGATGGGAACGGTATCATTTAAATGTAGGCAAACAATTGTAAGCAGCATTTCGCCGCGCCGTGCCGCGCCACGCCGCTCTGCTCGGTGCTGCTTAGATGGGAATCTGCCTTTTAAACAAACCATCATTTTTTAATACGCAGCAAAATAATACCTGATTCTAATAGGTTTAAATATCATTTGAGCTGTCAAACTATTTAATTTGTTCCTTTCGTTACATTTCAAAGGCACATAATATTTGATGGAGATTCAGTGTTAAATGTTAGTTTATTTTCATTTATATCTTGTTGAATGTAATTTTTATGTATGATAATATGAACAAATAATGAAGTGTTTGGTATAGTCGAGTAAACTTTAACTTGGCGTGTGGATGAGTTGTTATTGTGCATACTATTTCATTTTCTCTTGCACACAAAGTTAAAGCAATAACCCAAAAACATTGTTCACGTATGTTTATACGTAAACAATGGTTTTGGGTCATTGTTTCAATTTTGTGTGCAAGAGAAACTACATTAATATGCACAATATCAACTCATCCACACGCCAAGTTAAAGTTTACTCGAGTATACTAAGTTATCGGTAATGAAATGCGTTATTAAAATAACGTAGTGAGCCACCATGGTGCCATTTAAAAAAAAATTGTTATTCTGGAAAAACGATTTCCGAAATGTTTAAGATCTAATAACACAAATCTCATACGACATAATATCATAATTGTATTTTTTTATTAATTATTGAATTTAAAAAGCGAAAGTTAGTATCATTTCCGGTGAAACTGGAAGCGACAGAAAGTGATAATATGGTTGAAATAATGCATATTTAACCGTTATTTGACGTGCCCAAATTTGAAATTTATACCTTATAAAACAAGGAAGATATTAAGGGCGAGCGTCATTTCGTGGTCACCCGGTATATCTTCTGTCGGCGAAAGTTTCTAAATGTTATAATGGATCCATCCATGTTAAAACTACAAAAATTAAAATTAAAATTGAAAATAAATTTAGAAAAAGAAAAAATTTAAGGTTATGTGAGTCTTATGATGTACACGATCTATACCAATGATTTTTCGTTTTTGACGTCACAAAAATTTAATAGATTAATTACTGTTTTAAATTTTTTTTTTTGCCTTAAATGAAAAATGCTAGCAAAAAGAAAAAATCAGTTATTTTAAAAAACTTTATAGCCTGGTATAATTTGCAAAATTTCAAGGAAGAGCCCATTGTTTTATGTTTACTGTTCCAATATCTTTAAAAAATAATATACTTCTGTCTATTGTTTTATTAGATTCGATTATATTCAAGTGGTATTAATTCTAATAATATTGGGTTACTTGAAATGGCTATTCAAAATTTTTAAGGAAATAAATCTTTCATTAAAACCGACTAGGTAGAAAGAAGAACGTGCCACCGTTTACCACACTGCACCGACTTAAAAGTCATTAAATCTTTTCAAAAAGTCTGTTATTGCCTCAGAGAAAGTGACTGCAGATGTATTAATGAGGAATTATTCATCCAAACTGTTTACAGAACCGAAACTTGTTAAGTGTTAATTGTGCTCTCAAATACCCCGCCAAATCATTGAGTCTTGTCACATTTGTCATTATTTATTTTGTAGAAAAAATTAGATAACAATTACATCCTACTACATGCTTTATTATTAAATAAGATTTGTTGAAGATTTGCATAAGCATAATATTATGTACAGGGTCATCACGTGAAAATGTTAGATACTTTTTTGCTGTTGAATTTACCGGAAAAGTAAAAACTGCTTTGCTGACTATTTTTTTGCCCGAAATTAAAATTTTTATAGAAAAAAACAATCGAGCATCGCATTACAGAGATATAGCTATCATCTTTGTTTTTTCTTATGTAACATTTTATTATTATATCTTTTGATCCTTCGTTTTTCCCGATTTTATCGATATAAACATGTAAGCTATTATCTTTTATGTTTTACGAGATATAGATAATTTGGAAAAAAGATATAGATTCTGTGTAGAAAAGCAAGGAAGGCAGTTTGTTGAACAATATCTATAAAAAATATTATACATATATTAATTGTTGTAATTAATTGAAATTATGTAATTATCTATATCTCATAAGAAATGAAAGATAATAGCTTACATGTTTATATCGATGAGATTAGGAAAAAAGGAAGACTTAAAAGATGTAATAATATACAGGGTGCTACATAAGAAAAAACAATATCAACAGCTATTAACTCTGTAATGCCATGTTCGATTGTTTTTTTTTCTATAAAAAATTGAATTCCTGGAAAAAATTAGTCGGTAAGCAATTTTTACTTTTCCGATAAATAAAAAGGCAACAAAGTTGTAGTAGAATCTAACATTTTCACGTGATGACCCTGTATATACACAACAATACGAATTCTAGTTTATCTAAATTATCAAACACGAACATCAAAACATAAAATTAATAAGTAGCTCTGACGGGAAAATTAGAACAAATCCATTAATTAAATCCGTTTGTTTTAAAATTATTACTTGTTTTTACTCTATTAGTTTTTATTTAGTTTTCTTTTTGAGGTGTAACATAAAATTAAAATAAATCAACACTTTTTTAACGAAATCCTTACCTCGTTCATTCTGAACTTTAAAAATCCCAAATACTGGCGATTAAACTAGTTCGATACAAATATACCAATTGTTTGTAAAATTGTACACCTTGATTTCGATGAAAATTTTGAATTTCAAATTAATTTTTAGTGAATCTTAAAATATCTTAATTCAGCCTTTAAATCTCAGTTCGCTTATTCAACGTGGTTTTTAGTTTCTTTATTCAAACTAAATAATAAATCTGTTGTGATTTACTTACATGTATACAGTGTAGATAAATCATACACATATACAGGGTGTAGCAATAGTGCGTCAGATTTCAACAGCTCGAGTTCTATGATAGCTAGAAACTAAAAAAATATGTACAAGTAAACTAGTAAAGTAAATTATTTTAGAATGCTACACGTATTGTCACAGATGGCCAATCACTTTAAATATTATATGCTGCAACACCCTGTCTATTAATTTCATAATCTGCACTAGTGTAACAAAGTAGGTTCATATATTTATGTTACGATAAAAGTTTGATAGCAATTTAATGCAATGAATTTCACAATATTTGAGTATGAAATGTTTTGCTGACGAGAGAAAACTCGCGACTCTAGCTGGGTGAATGAGGTGTGAGAGTGAGTTGTGTTTTGGGGTTGTCGAGGCAAGACGCCTCAAGGGTGACCCCTTCAGGGCCCCTCAGGTTAAAGTGCATATTTCCTCCCCAGGTTACTCTGACCCCTGTTGTAAGTAATAAGCGAGTCATTTCTCTTACTAAAGTAAACAATCAAGCGTAATCATGACAGTATATCAGCACATTTTTTGAAGCCTCTTTCTAGACTCCTTTCACTCTCACATTATTATTGACTAACTTCCAATCACTTGGATGTAATGAATTTTTTGAAATAATGTTTCACTAAACTTCTTCAATGAAGAAATTCGCAAAGGAATCACCCAGGCCAACGGAATATATTTCTCACTCTCATCAACATTTCGATCATGGGACATCCACCGAGAAACAAAACTACGAATATACAAGATCATCATCCGACCAATCTTATGCTATGTTGTGAAACGTTGACACCCACTCAGAAATCGGCGAACGCAATTAAGCCATTTGCACAGAAGATATTAAGGCGAATATTTGGGTCATGAATGGTGGCGGCACACGGAGGATGCGATACAACCACAAATTATATCAATTCAAGAGCAATCTGTGGAAACTTATGCGAGATTAAAACGGCTGCAGTGGGCAGGACATTTAAGGATGGAAGACGGTAGAACTTCAAAAAAGGTTCTCAATGGAAAAATAGATGGTAGAAAACCTGTAGGAAGACCAAGAAGGAGTTGGGAAGACGAAACCAGAGAGGACGCGCACAGCGCACAACATACAGAATGCGCAAATACAGTATACAGCGATGAAGAACCGCAGTTCTGGATGTTGTAGTATGGAAGAGGAAGCTAGAGGAGGCCAGAGCCCCTGTAGGGCCATAGGAGGAGGATACTCATATGAGGTTGAATCTAAATCTGAAGAATATCGTTTTCAGGACAGGAATTTTATAACGGGGAATTTTATAATTATGTGGTAGCTGACAGGAAGTGAAAGATGTTCAGTTTGAATATTTATCTTAATTAAAACAAATCTATCTGTAAATAATACATTTCGTATTGTCCTAACTTACTTCATACTCGACCTCTATTTCAATTTTTTGTTTGATGGGCGCGCAACAGTGGGGCTTCAACAGAGAAACACTATTTTCTACGTGATTCTTCCTGTTTTTAACCGATTCCGAAAAAGGAGTACGGTTCGACGTTAGACCTGTATGTATGTTTATTTTAGGTTTGTTTACACATTACTTGGCTTCGATTGAATTCGATGACATTTGTGCATTCTACTATAGTCTCATGTAGTTCCATCATTTACAAATAGTGTTAAGGAGCGTACAAATCTAAAAGTTTTCAGGGATTAAAGAAATCGATAAATTATGGGTCGACTGTAATAAAACTCTGTATCTACGACCAATAAATCTAGACAGATTGTATTTGGTTGATTCACATACAATATCTCTAAGGTGAACGAATAGAATCAAAATGAAGCTAGTTAAAGATATGAGAGGCTACTATGCATTGTTTTTAAATGACTATGCAGATTGAAATAAATAATTTTAAAAAAATTTTTGGGCTACTTCAAAAGATTAAAAAGTACGAATTAAAATCTTACTTAGTTTTATATAGTGCTTTTCTTTTCATGACCGTTGATATCAAATTAATTTGATGTGTAGATTCCTAGGTTTTCGGTCATGTGATAAAATAAAAACTATTTTCTTACGTTTCGGTTTTATTAAACCATCAAATTATTTTAAAGTAAGTTCTCTATCTAGTTCTCTGAAGATGGTTTAATAAAACCGAAATGTAAGAAAATAGTTTTTTATTTTATCACATGACCGAAAACCTAGGAATCTACACATCAAATTAATTACTTAGTTTTACAAAAACCTATCCAGTGAATGTATGTGTGTGTGTGTGTGTGTTTGGGGGGGAAATGGCTTTGATGTTACCAATTAGCCAGCCAATGTTATGTAACTGAAAGAATGTTTGGTTAGTTTAAATTATTTTTCTAATTTCTATTTACAGGTTTAAGGCAATGGTTTTGATATAATTATATATTGCGTAATATATATTTATGTTACCTGAGCTTAAAAGAGTATCTAGATTTGTTGGAAATTTAACCTTTAATTTTTCAAGATTTTTATAGAGGCCATTTATGTAGTGTAAATATATGGGGCATTCAAGTACTATATGTTGGAGGTCTGCGATTTCTTCGCATATGCAATCTGGTGTGTCTGCTAATCCTATTCTATATTTATGTGCTTGGTATAGTGCATGTTTTGTTCTCATTCTGAACATGGTTTTTATAAACTGCCGATTGGAGTTCTGTGAGAACCAAGTATTTTTTTGTATTTTCGGTTGTATTAATTTATATCTATAACCCCGTTGATCATGCTCGTAATACCTTTGCCAGTTGTCGTATAATGTTTGCTTGTGTATGTATGTGAAATCTGAAGGCGGAATTACATTATTTTGGATCAGCTCCCCTGTATGAACGGCTGATTTTGCCATGGCATCAACAACCTCATTATAATGTATACCTGCGTGTCCTTTGATCCATGTAATGATAACATGTTTCTCTTGTAATTTTAGTGTTTTGTGGGCCTTGAGTATGTCTATGATTGGTTTTGTTAATTTAGCTGATATCTGAATGTTATTTAGTTTGTCCACCGAGCTTTTGCTGTCGGTGAAGATGATAAATTTGGACATATGTGATTTACATGCGTATTCCATGGCTTTTCCGATAGCTAGCAGCTCAGCTGTGTATATTGAGGATTCACTGGGAAGCTTGTATTTTTTGCTATGATCTAAGATGCATATCCTACATCATTATTTATTTTGGAGCCGTCAGTATATATGTACTGATAGCCATCCCATTTCGTTTTTAATTCATGCTGAAAGTGGTTATTTATTTGATTTTCCGGTATGTTCGCAATCTGAAAATAGTGTGTGTTTATATTGTGATCGTATGTTTGGTAATCTGCTATAAAACAAGGCATTATATGGTCTTTGTATATGAGTTCATTGTATTTCGAGATGTTAAGATAGCTTTCTGCTATAACTGGTGTTAATTTGTTTTCCCAGTATGGTGAAATTAGTGTTAAAATTGATAATTTATGTAGGTTATTTATTAACGGGCTATCTTTGGAGTACATTTTAGTAATAAATAGATCACTCAAATAACGTCATCGAATGTTCAGTGGAGGTTCAGATGATTCTACCTCAAGGACATTTATCGGAGTACTTTTTAGTAGACCTAGGCATATTCGTAAACATTTATTTTTTATTATCTCCACTTTTTGAAGTGTAGTGACAGACGCATTTCCGTATAGCAAACATCCATAGTCTAGGATCGATCTTATCAAGGATCTGTAAAAGATTAATGCTACATTTGGGTCGGCTCCCCACTTGCTCTTACAGAATACTCGTAAAATGTTTATTGCATTTTCGCATTTCTTCGTGAGATGTTTGATGTGTTCTTTCCATGATAATGTATTATCGAAAATTAAGCCCAAATATTTAACTGACTTCTTATATGGAAAATTGAAGGGTCCTAGATGAATTTCGTTTGAAGGTTGAAATCTTCTTCGACTGAAAGTGCATACTACAGATTTCTCTTGGGAGATGGTAAATCCTACGTCTTGTGTCCAGGATCCAATATTTCTTGCAGCCGATGATAGTTCCTTAGTGGTTCGGTCAATTGTGTTGTCTTCATAATATATGCATATGTCGTCCGCAAATTGTATAGTTTTTATTTTTGGATTTAAATAGGATGTTAAATTTGAAGTATATATAATGAATAGTAGGGGGCTCAAAATGCTACCTTGTGGTAGGCCAATTGAAGCTTGTCTGGGGCCGGTGATTGTTTCATTCACTTTTATATATATTTGACGGTTCTCATAAAGGGTGATAATATTCTGTACCAAGGGGTTAGGTAATCCTATTTCTGTAAGTTTTCCTGCTAGAATGTTTAGCTGGACGTTGTCGTAGGCCCCTTTGATGTCCAAGAATAATGCAGAAATTGAGTTATTTCTCGTGAATGCAAGTTGAATGTCAGTATGTAGTAAGGAGGATATTTCTTGTGTGGATTTACCTTGTCTGAATGCGTATTGGATATCTGGTAGTTTGTCATGATGTTCCAACCAGTGTTCAAGACGGTTTTTTATGAGTCTTTCATATGTTTTCATAATGCAGGAGGCAAGCGCTATGGGCCTATATGAGTTTGCTTGATCTTTAGGTTTGCCAGGTTTTAAAATGGGAATGATTAAATAATCGGACCATTCAGGTGGAACTGGAATTTCCTGTAGCCATATTGCATTATAGATGTTTAATAGACATTTTTTTCCTTGAAGTGGCATCTCTGCCAGCATGGAGTAATGTATATTGTCAATGCCAGGTGATGTATTATTATTTCTTTTTAGGGCTCGGTTTAGCTCGTTCATTGTAAAGGGTTTGATTAGGTAGGAATTAACGTTAACTATATTACTATCCTCCATTGGTTCAGGCATAAAATTAGTTTGTATATTCGTCCATTGTGGTGCTAGTTTGGCATGAAATGCGTCTATCCAGTTGTTATCTTTTACTGGAATTCTATTTTCGGTTTTCCTATTTTTAAATTTGTTTAATTTACACCAAACTTCTGTTAAAGGTACGTTTTTATTTAAACTGGAACAATAATTTTTCCAGTTTTCCTTCTTTGTTTCATTTATGGTTTTTTTTGCAATTGCATCGTATTTTTTATAATTACATAGATTGATGAGATTCGGATTTTCTTTGTATCTCGTGAAATACAGCTTTCTTTCCTGTACTACCTTTTCACACTTATCATTCCACCATGGTTTACAATTTGTTTGGTTTGTTGATGTTATGTTTTATTATTGGAATTGATACCTTAGCTGCTTCATTTATTCTGTTGACAAGTTCTGGGTAATTTGTGTTGTGAATTTCTATGTTATTTTCTAAATGGGTTTGGTAAATATTCCAATTGGCTTTATGTATCTTCCATATCTTGTGGCTTCTTACGATTGGTTCTTCAGTGGGAATATATGATCTTATTATTATGGGTAGGTGATCCGATCCATTGGGATCATTATGCACCTGCCAGTCGAGAAGGTGTGCAATCTGAGGTGAGCACAGCGTGATATCCACTGCACTTTTTCTCCTGTTAATCCTTGTGACCAATGTTGCTTCTCCATTGTTCAAGTAAGCCAGATTTGCATTGTCTATAGCGTCTAATAATGTCTTTCCATACGCATCTTCGTAGTCGCAGCCCCATGAAGGGTGATGTGCATTGAAGTCCCCAGATATAATACACGGTTTAGGTATACTAGCAAAAAAATTGTCCCATTGCCTTAAAGAAATTTTAGTTTGAGGTTTTACGTATAAGGATGTAAGTGATACTTTCGTGCCGTTACCCAACAAAACACTCACACATTTGGCTGAAATATTTGTAACTGGTGGTAAAGGGATGTCCGTGTATGCTACATTATTTTTGATTAGAATTGCTACCCCCCCTTTCCCGTCATCGCGGTCAGATCTAGCACAATTATACCCTATAAAGTTGTAGTAAATGTGTGGTTTGAACCAAGTTTCCGATAGTAAAGCGATAGTTATATTATTTTGTTGAAGCAAGAACTCTAAGTTATTTTTGTTGGATACTGCAGATCGGCAGTTCCATTGACATAAATTAAAAGTCTTATTTATGTCTGTGAATTTGAGTGATTACTAGTTTGTAGCCGATTCTGAATTAAATTTATTATTTCTGATTGTTGAACATCAAAAGAGTTATTTTCTTTCATCATATTTATAATATAAATAACCATTTCTAAAATTAGTCCCGTGACATCTTTGCTATTCATGTTTCTATGACATGACGTAACATTTGACTGATAATTTTCATTGCTTAAAATTCCCCCAGTTTGGTCAGGGATATGAACTGGAGTTAAGATCTGAGAGCGGGCCATGGATATAGGATCAGGAGAAGTAGGTCTCTGACGTTTTTTGGGTATGTCTGTTTTGGTGTTGTTACTTCTATTATACCGTGTATTTGTATAAACATTTGTATGTGTGGGTGTTTGTGATTGTGGTCTTGTGTTCAGTTGAACAACGGTGTTATTGTTATTTATCCTCGAAGGTGAACTTTCAGGTTGTTGACTTGTTGATTGATATACAACGTCGGCATATGATTTTCTAGGTATTTGTTTGGATGCATCATTATAGCTTATATTCAACTCTGACATAGCGTTTTTGATTTGTTTTTGTCTTTTGAATTCGGAACATTCGTTAAGTTGAGTAGTAAAATGATTACCACCGCAGTGAAGACATGTTTTGACTGATTGATTTTGACATGCTGATGAGATATGATTTTCTCCACATTTAAAACACCTAGGTTTACTCTTACATTGTTTGCCCATGTGACCATATCGAAAGCAGTTGTAGCACAAAAGCACCTTTTGTACATACGTCTCAATATGGGTAATAACTTTGTTTATTATAACATATTTTGGTAACGATTGGGCTTTGAACGTAACTATGATGGTTTGGGTTGGGACATATTCTATTTTATCTTCTGTACTTACTTTCCTATTGATACGTTTGACATTTACTACGTCGAATTTACAATGGTGGTCTAAAGGCTTAATTTTATTTTTAATATACTCTTCAGTAAACTCCGTTGATATACCTCTTATGACACCTTGTCTGTGTAACAGAAATTTTGGCAGATATACTTCCAGGTCATTCTTTTTTAAAATTGTAGAATTGTTACATTCTATAAAATAATTTGCACTTTTGACATCCTTGAAATGTATCCTAACTCTATGTCTACCCACCACGTCAATACTTTTAATTTTGTTGTCTAACTCTACCCAATTTGTGAGGATTATATCACCAATTTTAAATGAATTTATTCTAGAGTTTGTATTAACATTTTCAACATAAACGTAGTACGGACCTGTATCAAAATTGTCGTATTTATATGTTTGATGTGTTTTATTTATATGGTTGTTTTTGTCAACCGTTTTTATCGTGTCATTTCCAATTTGGTTTTTAGGGTCGTTATCTACATTAACTTTATTTATACTACTGCCAAAATTTAATGTTTGATTTCCTAATGCCGTAATAAATGAATTTGATGTACTTACTTGTTCGTTGAACTTTATTATATTTTGTGATTGTACGTTACCAACTGGTGTATCCAGAGACAATATTATCATCGTCGTCATCTTGTTGTTTATTTTTTGGGGTCTCCAAACCTCGAGGTCCTTGATCAGGGGGTTTCCCCCCGCTATGAACACTCATCTTCTGTAGTTATATAAATGTAATCTCTTTTCTTTTAGAACTATGCACTATATATTAGCACTCGCTTTTGTCACCTAAGAACCGAACCTATCCGCACGCGATCAGGATCGAACTGCCAGTGAATGTAAGGAAGTAAGAAAATATAATTTAATATCTAATATGAATTGAGAGTCGGCGTTAATATTAAGATATAAACCCTCCAACCCAAACCCAATAAAACGTATTTTTAAAATAAATAAATAAAATAAAATTATATTTAATATTTGTTATTACGTCTGCTAGAGTTTCCAAAGATAAATAGAATGTTTTAAAGTGCAATAGGCTTGTTCTGTGAAATTCGTTTTATATGGTTTTTATACGTTTTTGTATAGTACTCGATATTCTTATTATGCCCTTAAAATTTCATGTTATTAACTGTTTCCGTTTTCGAAATATAAGAGATTGAAATTTGTAATAGTCACAAAACAGTGCGTCTGCTCGTGACGTCACTATACGCAACTTGCCGCTGCTAGACCCGGAGATCTACAGCCGTTCCGATAAAACGTGTTTTGTTGTTTCATTGTTTGTTGTGTTTTTAATATTTTGGTAAAATGTATTCAATTGAAGTTGGATTTAGTAAAGCTGATTCTGGTAATCTACCCTGAAGTTGACATGTTTATGATTATGGACTATTTTAATAAAAATATTTCAGACGGAAGCCATATCGCGTGGTTTGAAGTTAGAAAACGATATTTTAAAAATATTGTCGGAAGATATGTCAACAAAATTTTTAAAGGTTGGAATATTTCTGTCTAAAGATTTTCCACTTATAGGGGCATCACCGGATGCTATAAATGCTCCGGAAAAATTATTTATTTGTTTGCCAAGCGACCAAAAGCTAAGAAGAGCATGGCAACGTGCAATGCGGAGATCTGATTCATTTTAGAGCATGCATTTGAATATTAAAATGAATTTATCTCGAAAACGATGCCTCCGATCCAAGTTGCACAAGAGGGCATTTCCTTTGTGAAAAACTCTTACCATTCATAATTTGAAGTAAAAAAAAAACAAAATTTACAAATAAAAAAGTTGCGGTAATTTTTACCTACCACCCCTACAGCTTGACCCACCCTTGGTAAAAATTTTGAGATGACATTTACCTCATTTTGTTAGGCTTAGAAAGTTTAGTGGATATGCAAAATTTCATTACTTTAACTTGAACAGTTTCGGAGATAATAAATAAAAACCGTCTTCAGGGGCCCACATTTAGGGGCCTGTAGCTCCCTTAGGAAGCATTTTGGTATAGAGGTAAGTTGGGTCCAATCGATTTATTTTGACCTCGGGAATATGTGGTTTCTTTTTGTCCACTTATTTCTGGGACACCCTATAACTGAACACTACAATTTAAAAGTAAATGAATTTTGATAATGAAATCAAAATTCATTTACCTTTAACTTGTAGTGTCCATTTTAATTTTAGTACATATAAAAGCCCTTTTATTTAAAAATATTTTTGATATAGATACAAAAAAGTTTTTTAGAAGTTACATTTACTTGTTGACTATATTGAAAAACATTTTAAAAACTGACTAGGTACCCTAGTTTTTATTTATAAAAATGAAAGTACAAAAAAAAACCTCTATAATTATTACAAAATATAGTCTTATTCTCTAATTTACATAATTTTATGTCATAATTTAAACTAATGTAATCTTTGTTGTCTAAATATTTTTAACTTCTTGTGTCAATATTATATTTTTTATTAAGATTCCTTATACATATGTTTTTTGTTATTTTGTACTTGTATTTGTGCATTCTGGAGCTATACAATACTTAATGTTCTTTTTTTTTGTACTCATATTGAAACAAGCAGTACGCAACACAAACAACGAAACAACACTCCGAAAACACCTGTAAAAACTAAAAAGCATGGAATCGGGCGCGCTCGCCGGCCGGGTATGAGTATAGTGACGTAGCGCCTGGCCACGCCCCCACTCTCGCGCGGTGGAGATTTGTAATAATTTTTAAGGCATTAAACGTGCGAATAAAATTCTGATTTTTTGTAGATCCATTATTTTTCACTTGTACTTTCGATTTATGAAATAAAAAAAAAATGCTGAACAAGCCTATTGTCGCCAGTGATATTTTGAAAACGAACCATCCTTAACTCGAGCACCGTTCAAGATTTTGTATGTAGTAAACGGTGATGGTTTAACAACGTTGGCCATAAAAGTCTACGTAATGTGATGTTATTGTTTGACTGATGGTCGAGAGGTAGCGTACCCGCCTCTCACCCAAAGGTTCGATTCCCGGTGGTGGCAATGAAGAATACTGTGAGAGGGACTTTTCCGTTACACACAAATATTGGATGTGTGTCCCTTGTCTTAAAATGTGTAGCCCCCTCCTACACAAGGCTCTTCTCGAGGCTCTTCTAGACCCTTCCGTGATAAAGAGGGTCGTAATTACATGTGGTATTATTATATGTGGTGTTATATATTACATGTGTTTACATTTAAAAGGTGGGTAATTGCCGGAATGTTAAAAACAATCCCCATCACCCTAAGCTACCCCCATTTCAAAATTATTTAATGTGATATCAACTTATTAGACTGCATAGGATTATCACAACCATTATCTATCTATCTATTTAGAAATATGGCTGTGACGGCGGGCTTATTGCAACCATTAAAGGCGTCAATAGATGCTACATTAAATAATAAAAAAATTTTGGAAAATTTTGAAACAACGTCAACAATGTCAGTAAGTTGTTAGCACAACATTGATGTAGTTAATATATAATAACGCAAGTAAAGTTTATAAAAATTTTTAGCATAATGTTAGCAATGCTAGCAAAGATGATAGGTGGTTAAAACTAGATTATTAAAGCAAATAAAGTTGTTTAAAAAAGGTTAAAGCTTAGCTAGCGATATAACCAAAATTTGTGAAAAAAGTTTTAATTGCTATTTAGATAAGTACACTTGTTGGTATTTATGATCAGCATTACAAATTGCTCATAATATTAACAATAATGAATAATCGAGATTAAATTGAAACAAACAAAATATTTAATCTAAAGGTAGGATAATAATTGGAGGATGGATAAATGTAAGCTAATAGTAGTAGCGGCTGACAGTATCTACTGGGAGACGCAAAATTATAAATAATATTTAGTTTTAAATATAACCATTTGGTTAATGGTGAATTCATCCAATTGGTTATTGGATGAATTCACATTCATATAATTTAGTTCCCATCTAAGTAATCTCATAAGGTATCCAATTGCAATTATATCAAATTAACATATTTTATGTACTTAACGTTGGTAATCTTTCATTAGGTAGTTCCTTATTTTATCCTAACATATCTCAATATTAAAAAAATCTATGACACAAAGTCATCAAAGCACTAAAAACAATTATTTATTTTGCCGATCATAGTATTGACTTTTTGGAACTTATCAACAATTTGATGAATTCCTGACGTAAATTAATTGAATTAACTCACAAAAGAATGTTTATATCAAATAATCGGAACGATCCAATTCTATTCATTCATGTATAAAGACGATGTTTGTGTAGAGTACACTAAATGTCGGAAGGTAGCTTTTCCTTTTTACCTTTCCGTGTCCGTAAACTTTAGAGAGGAGGATTTTCGTGCAACTATTTCTACGGCCATAAATTACAACTAAGTATATGTGTGTACGGTGTTTTTGGATTATAATTAATTCATTACCATAATTGTTAACATATCATATATTACTTAACTATGCAAATACTAAATAATACTAATTACTTTAGACATTATTCTTCTTCTGTGGTATAGTCGTGTTCTAATTTTGCGCTGTCGAGTGTTTCTTAACCACTCCAGTTTCATGTTCAAAATTCGTGAAGTATAGTTATTATTCATTAAATAGCATATTATAAAAACAAATAAAATTACAATTTATTATTGTGGTGCAGAAAATAGAAGGCTCAAACAATAAAAGTAAGTAATAACTCTTATGAATTTAAAGAACTGAAAATTAATGTATCTCTGTATGGTGCCAATTATATTGATAGGTATGGAATATATTCATACTGAAGACAATAGAAAAAACCGTGATAATGGTATGTCTTCTATTTCTGATTAATGCTTTATGTGTTATGTTTATATACATCTAGAATGGCAGGGATTATTTCTTTCTTCTACGCATATTTCCTAAATCTAACATATTTGATATCATAAAAATAAGTTAGCAAATATTCCACGTTATGATGATTTCTTCTGGCAGTATATTTTTAATAAACAAGTTGTTTCTTTAAGAGTAATAAAATTTACAATGCAGACGAGACTGCAATAAAAAATTATATTTAACAGTAGAAGATGCAGATTGTACATACATGCGTGTTTGCTTTGCTTTTACTAAATAACGTATGTTAGGAAGTATTGGTGGATTTCCTGTTGTGTGAGTAGGTCTATGGCACCGAAAGAGGTATGTAATTATTATTTTTATTTCATTATAACTTTATTATATGATTGCGGAAAATCATATCGAATAAATCAACCTCTGTCTTCTCTTTTTTACGTAATTTCTGGAATAACTCATCATCATTTTTTTTGACGTGATAATATTTAGAATTAGTACTTTTGGCTGTCATTTGTCTTTAGGTTGAAAAAGGTGGGAGAAGAGATGGTCCGACAAAAAAGTATGCCAGTGTTTACGCCTCCCTTTTTATGTTTCGAATGTATGAAGTTTAAATTTGATTCATTGATAATTTATATGTGTTTTTGTAGATTTTTTTATAGCCGTTACAAAATGTAATAATTTAAAATTTCTTGCCTTTAATAATCAGTATTTAGTAGTCTTGGTGCCCCCAGAAATAATTACTCCAGGTTAGGGCCTCCAAGATGAACTTAGACTCGAAGTCCACTTAGGGCAGGAGTGACAAAAAAACGAAAATCATAATCTATACTTTGCTCATCAAAAAAATCTGATTATAAAAGAGAAGAAAATGTCTAGAGTTTGGTGGAACATTGAGATGTCTGACCATAATAAAATATTGATAACACAGGCACACACACACACACACACACACACACACACAAAACAGTTTTGCACTACCCAACCGACTACTACACCTATACGTATTTTGAGGCGCTATAACCGAATCCGAGGTCAGAATTGACCCATCACGTCAGGATTTTGACATAACCTCCAAAAACTGGCAAAAACCAGCCAAAATTGAGATTAATATTAATAAATTAAAAGCCTAAATGAGCTACTTTACGTATATGTATTTTGGGGTGCTGAAACCAAATCCGATGTCAGCATTAACCCATCACGAATTTTTACATAACCTCAAAGAAATCTTCATAAATTGCGTTACGATCTTCTATTGTAGCGTACCCTCTTACTTTCGAAAGTTCTATGCAATAGTCATCAGATATAAAAATGTTTGAGGTTATGTAAAAATTCTAACGTGATGGGTCATTGCTGACCTCGGATTCGATTTCATCGTCCCAAAGTCGTTTAGACTTTTAATTTATTTTCAATCTCAGTTTTGGCTGGTTTTTACCAGTTTTTGGAAAATCTTGACGTAGTGGGTCAATTCTGACCTCGGTTTAGGTTTCAGTACCCCAAAATACGTATAGGTATGTTGGGTAGTAAAAAACTTTTTTTTGTGTGTGCCTGTGTAATCTATTGCTATTGCAAATACTATATATTTACTAAATTAAAATAAAAAATAACACTTATTTGCGATGCGTTAATAGAAAACAATAAAAAATGTGGCCTTCTAAATTAAAGCTGAAAAGTTATTTAAAATATTAAGAGTTGTCTGTTTTATTTAGTACCTACTTATGAAATAAAACTTGTCATGGAAATCAGGCTTCCTTTTAAGGATACAATATTATGTAAGTCATTTATTATCAAAAATTTCATAACATTTAATAACACATATTTATACTGATACTCTTACAAAGTAAACCGTTCACTATTAATGCTTAAAGAAACCTATCATAATCAAACTCAATATGAAGTCGTATAATTTAACTTGAGCAGTTATAAGATTAGTTAAGTATTAATGTCTTCTTATATCTTTTAAGCATCAAATGTTTTTATTCGTACATATTGTAGTTTCATATGCTTTCGCTATCAATAATATTGTTCTAATAAATACATATTATTGTAATTTAATTTCAATTTAAGTTGAAGTCAAATCTGTTAGTAAGGCTTAAAAGATTTTGAATTTATTATTGCATTACTGTTGAAAGAACGTATAATACTCATCCTCTACAAGTGGTGCGTCAAATAAGTGTGATGGTTGATTATTATTTATAAAGGGTGGCTCATAATGTAGTGACACAATTTGAAGTCTAATAACTTTGCCTCTGAAAAACCTATAGGTAAGTTTTTGGTGTTTTTTGATAGAAAAACTCAAAAAGTTTTTTTGTGTTGCAAAAAAAATACAGGGTGTACGAAAGTATAATACGATTTTAATCAAAATATGGAATTCAAGAAATTTAATAACAAGGGAAACTAACATAATAATAATAACTAGCCTAATTTTTAAAAATTGTGTCTAAAAGATGATGACCTTCTCTTCTTGAACATTCTTCTACTCTAGACACCATATTTCGCATAGCATTATGCAACATTAATGGAGAAATGTTCCGGATTTCTGTTCGAATATTTTCTTTTATTTAATTCGTCGATATTTTGCGGATTATTGATGTAAACCTTGGATTTTCAACAATAAAAGCGCGTTGATTCATTTTTCGAAACAGGGAGTACGTTCTGTCTATTTGTACTGTTTATTTGACAATTATAACTCTTATAAATCTCTATGGTTACGCTTCAAAAAATAGTATTATATAGAATGTAACTTTACATAGTTATTTTTTTACTTGAATTTTTATACTTTGGTACACCCTGTGTTTTCTTGCAACAGAAAGAAACTTTTTGAATTTTTCTGTCGAACAACACCAAAAACTTACCTATAGGTTTTTCAGAGGCAAAGTTATTAGACTTCAAAATGTGTCACTACATTATGGGCCACACTTTATATACCCGAGGAATATTTATTATAAATAAGTTTCCTTATGTCTTAAAAATTATTAATATGTGATACATATTATTTATAGATATATCTATCTATTTCAGTGTGTATATTAGGATCATTGCATTGAGACTCGCTTAGCTTATTGTGTCCCCTTGTGTTTCCTATTTCATCTGGCGAGCATCGTTAGCGAAATTTAAGATACTACCGATGGTTCGTTTGCAATTTTCCTCAGGTTTCGGAAATGGTTCCCTAAGGTATCAGTGTCTTTTTACACATAACGCTGCGCACTTGCATAGAATATGGTAAGAACTTTTATCCTCCTCTACACATGTCCTACAGCTAGCGTAATAATAGTTATATGTTTATTGAAGTTGTATACACATATACGTATGACCAATAAACATAACAAAACTCTTGTAAGCATTTCCATACTTGGTCGTGAGATATACTTACAAAAACATATTGCACACATAAATATGTAAATAATTAACACTCATACATTTAAGTTTGTGGTGTATTTAGAGTTTCGTCAGTACCTCGCAGCTACAAGATCGATATTGGTTATCTGGTATCTCAGGGTCATCTTTCTTCAATTTGAATGAAGCTACGTTAAAATTGTCTTTGAAGAAGTTGCGTATGATAACCTGAAAGCTCAATCCTGTAACCTCAAGAACTCAAGACAATACCTAATTCTGGAAGAATTTTAAAGGTCTCGACTTGAACCACTTCAGCCTGATTTACTCCAGTGGGACCCCGCTGCTTCCAATTTACTAGGGCTTATGAATTGAATGACACTTCGACGACGAGTGCATTGTGACTGTTGTATTTATAAGTCATGTGCTGATCTCGGCATACGATTGGCAATTTCGTCGATCGGTTCCAGCTTCTCATTTGGGGGTAGCTTTGGCCCTTGAGATTTGTCAACATTTTTGTCCGAGTCATCCTCGCGACGTGCTTTATTTCACACTTGACTTAACAATACGTTGGTTCAGAATAGAATATCCCCAGTAAATATTATAGTTGATTGGAAGACTTCTTTTACTAAATGTTCTCAAAATACTTTGATCGACTTCAGTTTTGCCATCTCTTCGAATTCGTGAAAAGACTTCTCGTACGAAATTATCTTCAACTACTTCCCTTTTTGCTTTTTTTTTTCAGTTTTGAACAGAGAAATTTTGAATTATTTCAACAGCATCAAAATTAATCTTCTAAATGCAATAGTATATGCCAAACAGTTTTCCGAGTTAAAGTGACAGAATCTCTGTCTTTATATTTATTTTTATTGGCAATTAATTAGGTTTTATCTCTGGTTTTATGTTTTCATGATCAAGAAAAAGATTGGTCTGAATTTAGTGATTAATTTTTATATTTTTGAGTACCCACGTTACTATGTAAGCTGAATGAATTTATTTGAAGAAGAACATGGTTAATTAGTTGGATTCGATAGAGTAATAGGAGTAGACAAATTAGTTTTGATTCATTTACATACAATACCCTAACGCGAAGGAATAAATTTAAAATTTTATCTTAGGAAGTAGGAAATAGGTATCTAAATTTTGTATTATCTACTTGGAACCAGATAATTGAGATTTGTATTACTAATAGATATTTTATTACCTTCATAACAAAAGGAGCATCCGACAAATTTGGTCCCTAGTATTTGAAATAGGGGTAGGAACTCTTTACTCATTACGAATAGTTGTACAGTTGAGATTTGACACATTTGTATTCCCAAGACAAATTCATTTCATAACGGATACAAATACGTGTACACTTTTTATCACATTATTTCTCTTCACCGAATCAAATCTATGTAAAATGAGAGACCATTAGACAGATAGTGATATATATTTTTTTAAATTTTAAAAAAAAATACAAAATAAAATCTTATTAGTTTTACAAACAATTTTTTACTTGTTAGCCCAAGGCGGCAAGTAATTATAATATACAATTCATTACCAATTGGAAGTAGGCGTAAAAATTTAGAAATAATAAATATTAACCTAAAAACACTTATTTTTGAAACAACAAATTATTGCATCGAATTCCAATTAATAGTAGAATTTTAATGGACAGATTTTTGTATGATTGAATGAAATTTTATTACCTTTATTTTTGAATAGTATTTTAAATAACAAGTTTTGAAAACGAATCTTTTCACACGAGTGAGACAGTTTGGTGGGACGAGCCAAAGGCGAGGCCCACAAGTCAAATGAGTGAGTTCACTTTAAATACAATAAATTTAAGGATCGATAGAACACATGAAAATAATTGGGATCCCGTTAAAAAAAAATCTCTAAAATGTCCCATTAATAAGATACAGGGTGTTGAAGTTTCAATTTTGTTAAAGTTTTTCTTATTTAACTCCCGAACGAAAAATAATATCAACTTCAAATTTACTACGAAAGTTTAGTATATCAACAGTCATATTTCAAGTATGAAATCATCGGGCTACAAATACTGGGTGGTTGAATTTTCGGTACCATTATACCTTCTTTCCGCCCCATCTTTTTGTCAGTACGCCACTGATTATTATTGATGTATTAATACCGCTGCCGTCTTATGAAACTTTTTTTTCTCTTGCAAAATTTCGATGTTTTGCTTAGTTTAGAAGTTATGGAACAAAACGTAATTGTTTGCACATAATTTGTCGATTTTAGATAAATAAATTTATTTAACTGCCACACGTTACTAACATATTAAATTTCTAGATAATTTGGTATATTAGAAGAATATAATTTTCATTAAAATTAGCATCATGAGGATAATACAGTTTGTCCCATTTTCACATCAATCCAGCTTGGCTGAAGTTTTAGACAGAAAGCAAGCAGTAAGTAATACAAGATCCTTTAAACTAACTACACGTAATAGGTGACTCTGAGTTTTCATTATTAACTATTTGTTTTCCGTTATGTCAAACTGATCCAAGTGCAAGCTTGTAAATTTAAATCACGCATATCGGGCCTTATTCAATTTCTAATAAGTAGTATCATTTTATAAACGTCATGCCACAATACTTTACATTATGTGCAAACAATTACGTTTTGTTCCATAACTTCTAAACGAAGCAAAATATCGAAATTTTGCAAGAGAAAAAAAAGTTTTATAAGACGGCAGCGGTATTAATACACCTATCAATTATAATCAGTAGCGTACTGACAAAAAGATGGGGCGGAAAGAAGGTTCAATGGTACCGAAAACTCAACCACCCAGTATATGTAGCCCGATGATTTCATACTTGAAATATGGCTGTTGATATACTAAACTTTCGTAGTAAATTTGAAGTTGATATTATTTTTCGTTCGGGAGTTAAATAAGAAAAACTTTAAAAAAATTGAAACTTCAACACCCTGTATCTTATTAATGGGACATTTTAGAGATTTTTTTTTAACGGGATCCCAATTATTTTCATGTGTTCTATCGATCCTTAAATTTATTGTATTTAAAGTGAACTCACCCTGTATATCTTTATTTAACAAAACCAATTACATTAAAAATTAAAATTACAAGTCGGTTACTATGAAACTGAATAAGCCTAGCCCGAGGCCTAGCCTAGCTAAAAAAATACAAAAAACAGATGTCCGTTCTGTTTTTGACAGGACTGTGTGAAAAACATGAGAGTAGTGTTGTCGGATTTTTGCACACATCATGTGAAAAATGATAGTTTCGGGTCGTGGTTGCTGTGGGTTTTTTTGTAATTTTCGAGGGCAGTCTTTGAAAAAAATTTTTTCAAGTTGTTTCCAATTTTCGTTTAAATATTTATATGAGTGATTGATAATGGTCAGTGTTTTCTTTAAATATGCATTAAATTGCTTACTGTAGTTAGTCAAATAGAGATTTTTGATCGAAGATATTTAGTGCCTAAATTAAGATTCTTCTTTGAAATGGAACGCAAATGCTCAATGACTCAATATTTTAGTACCTACCATTTTTCTTATTCATCGCAAAAATTAATGTGGATTGGATAGGTATGAGTTCATAAGAAATACCGTCATGGAGCTGGCTATTAGTAAAGCCCCAGTTAATGAATTAACGCCTCGGCTCTTAAGACAGTTCTAAAGAGTACCCTTGGCGACCGCGACGTGTTGTAAATATAAATAAAACAGTAAAAGGAGAAGTCTCTTTGTACAATGTACATTTAGAAACAGTTTTACAAATGAATAATAGCAAGAAATTCAACGTTATATTTTAGAAATACAGTTACGGTTTTTAGTAATTAATTACACAAAATGACAAAAGTTAGTACGATGGCTACAGCTAAAATTAAAAAAACTAGAAATTTTTAATTTAAACTAGAAATTTCTACTTTAATTGCCTCAAAATTTCTATATCAAAATTTCGATTAATTTAACGGATAGAAACGTACAAAAGTAGAATTCTCTACTTTAAAACTAGAAATTTCTAGTTTTAGAGTAGAAATTTCTAGTTTTAGAGTAGAAATTTCTGGTTTTACAGTAGAAATTTCTACAGTAAAAGTAGACTTTTTCCAAACAAAGTATTAATATTTTTTGATTTTGATTAAATTTTGGACTTAAGGTTTTTGAACAATTCTGAACAACTTTCATCAATAAAATTTTTACCACGTTTATTTTGATATCGTAGGTGGCTTTGCATTAGTAAGGGGCAAATGGCTTTTGGGCCATAAGTTAATCCTAATGTACTCTATCTTTGAGTGAAATTTGGTTTAAATCAGATAAAAATGAAAAAAGTTATTAGAGTGTTTCACTCTTAAGTGCGACACACTGTATATATAAAATAATCAATTAAATGTTGGTGTGAATCGATTTATAATTCATTCTATATTTAAAAAATATATATCTATATTGTTATTTTACTCTTAATAACCAGAAAATATAAAACAATATAAGTGATAGCTATGATCTATAAATGATAGCTACAATATAAACCTAATAATAGGTAGGTGGATACGCTACACACAGCCTAAATAAAAAATTAATGGTTTTTTAGATAGGTATTTTAGGAGAGTTATCAAGGTTTCAGTGGTGTGTGCAGTTTGATATTGTATTATTTTCCAAAAAATTCATTTGATTCTGACTAATTTTAACTGCCTAAAACTCATTTTTTTTTTAAAACGGAACACCCAGTATTTTATTACTCTATGCGATGGAGAATAATAATTGATCTTTCAATCTGTATTAGGATTCCATATACCTATCTGCTATCATTTTATTGCTATCGATGTATTTACTGGAGCATCATCCATTTGGTACCAACATGGATTTAGAAGATTTAGGGGCAAATTTTCCAACAAATTTGAAACCAGTCCCCTAAGAACTTCTAAATATTTGCGGGAATTAGAATTTTCGTTATACACTTCAAAACAAACACGATTAATGATTATCCATAATCAAACAGAAAACATTAAAACTAAATGCGGCTTAAAAGTTATCTTCGCGCACCATCCGTGGATTTTGTTTGCCCAAAAATGTTAATTTCACCTGTTTATTATTCCTTTTCTGCTAAATTTGGACTCGGTCCAAATAATTTTCTTAAAAAAATTTGGGTCTTGTATTTTTAATAATTCGCAGAGTTCTACATGCATTTCACCCGGGTGGAAAGCTTAAAGTTTTAAAATAGAGAACGCCTGCATATTATGTTTTGCTAAAATTATCTGTATTGACGTCCAAATAAAATCGACGTCCAACATTGAAAAAAATTGTAACGGCCTGAATTTTTGCATGCATCTTAGTATTACCCTTGTATATGTATTCTTAACATATACAAGGGTACAAGGGTATTACGATTCTTAATAATGTGTGAGAGTTCCGTATCGCGGGGTCAATTACGCGGTGCTAAAGTCAGTCGTTCCAAATAATTTTCTTCAATAAATTTGGATCTTGCATTTTTTTTTAATAAAATACTTTCGCAGAATTCTACATGTGGGGGGGGGGGGATCATATTATTGAACCTAAATATATTCTTCTTTAAAAAACATAGGGTATCAAAATAAATTTCTGTCCAAATAGAAAAAATTGTCTCTTTTTGACAACACTACTTAATCTGATTGTGCCCCTACCATAGGGGTAGAACCGGACAAACAAATATTAAAAAAATGCATTTGTTGCATTAAAATGCATATAAATCTTTTTCCCTTAGGCCAGTACAGCCTCTAACGTAGATTTTGGTACACCATAATTTTCTGCTGCTTTTCTTAACCTCATTTCTCATCTATGTACTGCCTCTTTTGCCTTTTGCATTTGATCTGCATCTCACTCCTGTCTTGCTGTTTTTCTCTTATGATTTATCATTTTAGTAAATGTTTTCAAAGAAACCTGTAACAATAACAATATATTTTAAATATAAATCACCACACTTCAAACAAAAACATTTTTTAGTTTTTCTTTTTTATTATATGAATATGTATATGATGGTATTATCAGTAGTCTTGATCTGCGATGTCCTAATGTCTAATTATATTGTCCTAACTTTATAATGTATTTACTTATTCAATAAACATAATTGATAGTTTCATTAATAATTTTCTTCGTTTTCTGAGTTTGATTTTTCATTCTCCAAACATTGGATGAACAAAGATGATGGATCTATGTCATCGTTGGTCTCATTATTAATATCAAGTGTAACTGTGTTCAACGTGATTGACCACGACATTGGCTACAAACTATAGAGCAATTTAATTCTACTTTTAAATATTTCAAAAACTTTTTGTGATAACATAACACATGTTGATATTTTCGAAATCAGAAAAATGATAAAAATCAAATTATTTAAAAATATACAGGGTGTTATATTTAAAATAACAAAATATGATGTCATAAAAAGAAATAGATTTAAGGTATTTGCACCTTTTCCATAACTTCAAAAATCATCATTAAATATTAAAGTATTTATGGTATAATGAAAAATACTGAACGACACACGGCTGATACACAAATAACAGACGCGATTGATAGTAAAATCTCGGCTTCGCTTCGATTTTACAAACTTCAGTCTTGTCTGATATTTGCTACATATCGGCCTTATGACGTTAATAACTATTTCGAGTGATGTACATTGTACAAAGTCTTGCATTTTAAAATTTAGAATAGTTTATTAATATTATTCATTCCTAAGACAATTTGTTACTAACAGGTTATATATACACATTGCCTTATTACTTTCTCTTATAACACATAATTAATATCTATGTCTAATTGAATATCATTTACGATATCACTCCGCTTCATTCATTATTTTATTAAATAATCATTTAAATTTTTAATTACATAGGGGATGGGTGGATTAACACGCATACCAAATGTTTAAGCATTCCACAAGATGTGACAACATTTCATTACATATTTATAACGGTATAATTATTTAACAGGAGAAATTAAACTAGTATATGTTGTCATACATGTTAAACAGTGTTTTAAGTAGATTCAACCCACGGACATAAAAACTGCATCAAATTCAACAGTATCAGCCAATTTTGCAGCGGTGGTGTTCCTTTTTGTTGGCCTTGAATGTATTGAACACTTGACGATATTTAGGTAATGTTAAGAACACTAATCATTTTCGATTATAGGTTACATCCAACATTATTATTTTCAATGGATTTTATAATTTCACGAATGTAAATAGAGATCTCCAATTCAAATACACACAAATAAACCACCGTCTTTTCTGCTTATTCTTCTTCTACTTCTTCTTTGAAAGATCTCTCACTAATGAAGCATTTTGACATTTTTGTGGAATGGATTGCGTCCGGTCCTAATGAAGATGATTTCGGGATTAGCAAGACGGACTTTTATTTTGTATGATCAATGCGTGTGATCTGAATAAAAAATTTACCTCTTTAATTCTTTCTTGTGCGATAGGGTATGCCAATAAAGCAAACATATGATTGATCGATGTTGATATAATTGAGCCTGACATGAACTAACAACCGTCCACTATTATTATTATTTTAACCATTAATTCCGACATCAATGAGACTACTATTTGTACACCTGTAGGAACTTTTGCTCACCAACTCTTAGTAGCTGCCTGCTTATGGAATAGAATCCACTGGGTGTGGATCTGTATATACTCATCAAGTCAAACACAAAAAGAAGATAAGTAGAAAGTCATTGGTTTAGGGGCAGATATCCTAAGTATGTCTCTGAAGAATTCAAAACTTCTTATTAGTGGAAGAAAAATCAATTGAATGAGATCTACCAAATGTTTAACGAAAGAAAAACGAATTAATAAATTGATGAAATCAGAAGTAGGCCAAAATTGTACAACTACTGCTCTCCATTTTCTTACCAAAGGAGATGGTTCAGTATCTTAATCAATTTCATCTAATTCGACTTCAGAATTTTGTAGCAATACAGCCTAGAAATAACCTTTTGATTTCTTGACACTACATAAATAGTATACCTACTCAAAGAGTTGTATACTAATAAATCAACAGGTTCCGATGACATCTCTGCCATCGTACTTAAATGTGTGCTTTATCATAATTTTAATTTTCTTTTATACTGTATTCTATAACCTAATCAACTTCAGCAATAATTAAAAAAATTGCCTATTTAGATACAGTCAACCATCCTATAACACAGTTAATTCGTTCCGTGCTGTGTCGAACACGTTTTAAACAAAAGTTAGAAGCAATACAAATCAGGAGAATGCCTTCCGTGTTATATCGAAACCACGGAAGCCCAGTGGGGCCATTCAAAGTTCCGAATTGTGACAAACATTTTTTACGTCATATTAGAAATGCAGCGTTTATACGACACATCTCGGAATTTTTGGTTTTCTACTTTATATCTTAGAAATGCCAACTTTCTCGTCACATCTAGGAATTTTTGATTTACCACGTCAAATAAATAGTAATTTATTATTGTAGTAACAATATTTAAATACGTGTGAGGTTCTTGCACCTTTCCCAACTTTTGGTACCTATAGCTAATTTAAAAAAGTAGAGGCCAACGAAAATATATTAATCAATCAATAATAACAAAGTACAAAGTATTTATTGTATAATATTCTTCAATAACGTTAAATAACTTTGAAAGTTTACGTTACAGTATCATTGGTCCTGAGAACCTTTAATGCAACTTCTATTAACTGTCAGATATTTACCCGGGAAAAATTGATTATCGTTATTTAAACAGGGTTTTTCCTATTATTGATTTATTTCTGTTCTTGTGTCATAACATAATATTAAGTTTAAGGTATATTAAAAAAAATATGGCAAATTTAGCATTCAAACATAAACATGGGAATCAACCTCCAATGTCAAAATTATGCGTGTAATACTTAATGAAATAGGAACAAGTGGTAGACATTTTGGAAATAAATATTTTTTTGGAAGCGGCTTCAAAGTACCTATAATGTAAAAGTAAAATGGCAAACGTTACTAGACTATATTGTGTCTAGTTTCAATCACAAAAAATAATCCACAAGACAGTGTCGAATCGTTTTAATGGCAATGTCTGTGCCAAGGCAGGTAGGTACCAGTTACTACTTTTTCCTGTGCACACCTCAATGTAATATGTGAAAATAATATATCTGCTTTAGGAACAATAGGTATTTTTTACAGACTGCTAGTTAACATATATTTTTGATCCAATAAATCTACAGAAATAGGTGTTGAAGTTATTTTACCTTTCGTGCAATTAATTACACATTCATAATATATTAACCTCCAGAAATATTAATTATATAGCTTCGAAAAACATTAATAAAGTATCATTCCACTTTCCTTATACATACGTGCCAAATTCCAAAAACCATTAAAAAAATCTTAAAGCGTATTATGTTTCATAACATCCCTGTGTAAAAACACAATAAATCGATTTTTTTAACTGATGGTGACTTGTAACCATGTTGATATGCTCAAAAAGTCGAAACCGTTCCATATTCATATAGCTACCCGGTATTTTTTGATTTTTTGAAAAAATTAAACATAAGATTATCACGAATAAGTTTATCATATTCAATTTTTATCTATCTCTAAATATAATTTCTTTAATGACAAATAAAAAAGTGTTTTATAATAAATTAAACATACCTAATAATATAAAAACACATTTTGTCTTGACCTGATAAAAAATATCTATATTTGTGTGCTGGAAACATTCGTGCGATATAAATATTAACTCGTGTAATATAAAAACCAAGATATTGGAATATCGTGTTATTAGAGGGTTGGGTGTAATTAAAAAAAATGAGAATGCAGTCAATCCTAAAGAATAAAAATTTAGCAATTGCTTTTTCTTATAAAATCAAAGTAAATGCTTGAAAGCCAATGAATAAAAACTGAACTAATTGCTTTTGCTGCCAGCAATTGCTTAAAAGTGCAGAAATTGCTTCTGGTCAAAACTTTTTCTTAAAAAATAGAAGCAATTGCTTACATATGCTTAAAATGTGATGAATAAATTAAGGAATTGTTTTTTTTTAGTGTGGCAATTGCTTTCAAATTTGTAAGGTAGGTCGTGTGCATCATTTATTTGCTTGCACAGGGTTATGCACATACCATTTTACCTCTGCTAACTTTTTTTGTTTTTTTACCTAGAAAAAAATGATAAACATCAAAGTTGTAGGAAACTTTCTTGCAATTTCGACGAATTATTCAAAAAGACAATTGGACTTCACATTTCGGAGATACAAATCAAACTTGTGTTTTTTTTAACTAGAATACCCTGTATATTACTAATTTTTTGAAATTCTCTCCTTTTTGTCCTTTTTCTAATTCCAACGTGTTGCATCACGAGAGGGACATAGCTTAATGGTAGATAGCGGGCATCAATAATTATAAGAACGACCCATAGAAATACCTCAATGGCCATTCATTACTAAGTTACAGGGTGATTTATGATTCTTGGCCAAAACTTCTTTTTATGATAACTTTGAAAGGGAATGGAATAATTGATTCATATTTGGTACAACTAATACACTAATGATCCTTCACAAGTACATGTATAAGAGGAAAAAAAAATCCAGGTCCGGATTGAATACAATTTAGCTTTCTTTTTTACCTATAGAAAACATCACCCTGTATACTTTTTTTACATTTCGATACTATATTCAAAAAGAACACAAAAAAAGCAAAATAGCCTGGTTAATTTTTTTGTTACACTTTTGTGGTTTTTTTAAATATGGATTATGTACAAGAAAATGGCTTTCAACCAACAACACCTCGTTCAGTGGGTGTTGTTTCAACCCGATGTTATATGCATGATGCAAATCATTAACTCAAATTAGCGAAAGTGTGATTGAAGCTAGATGTTCTGAGTTTATCCAAAAGCTCATACATGTTTTAAATATCCGTGGTAAAAAGATGGCCCTAATACTCGTGATCAAATCAATCATAGTAGGCTTACTTAAAATGACAATAAAAAGGAAACAGTTGAATAATTCATTGTATGTCATTTAATGTATTTAGTTGTATTGTGCTTTAAATTGTGAAAATTAGTGTAGCTATGCCACGAAAATTTTCGAACGAGGAATATGCTGATATGATATTCATCTATGGGTTTTGTAATGGAAATGGTAGGTCAGCGGAGAGGGAGTATCAACTGCGTTTTCCTGGTCGTCGGCACCCTAATCATAAAACTTTTGGTGCGGTGTTTCAGTATTCAAGACAACACGGAAAGTTTCCTACTTCTGCATTTGTAGAGCGTATTTTACAACAAGATGAGCAGGAACTAAACAATATTTTAAATATGGTTCAACAAAACCCAAGAATTAGCACCAGAAGAATTAGTTCGACTACTGGTGTTCCGCATTGGAGAGTATGGAGAACACTGAAAAGAGAACAATATTATCCATATCACATTCAGCAGGTACAGCGTCTTCAACCAGGCGACAATATCCACCGCCTGGCTTTTTGTCGGTGGTTGTCCAACCACCGCCCTGTCATGTACAGAACCTTATTTACCGATGAGGCGCAATTTACGAGGGATGGAATAAATAACTCAAGAAACAATCATGAATGGGCACATGAAAATCCACATGCGAAACGCCACTGCCATTCGCAACACAGGTTTTCTGTAAATGTATAGATCGGGCTTGTGAATGGATATTTGATAGGACCACATTTTTTTGAGGAACGGTTGAATGGCGATGTTTATTGCAATTTTCTTCAAAACATCTTACCGAATATGTTAGAAAATGTCCATATTAGAAGCATGTTTTTTCAACATGATGGGGCTCCACCTCATTTTAGTATTCAAGTTAGAGAATACTTAAATAATGAGTATCCAAACAGATGGATTGGTCGCGGGGGTCCGCATGAATGGCCATCGAGGTCTCCAGATTGTAATCCTTGTGATTATTTTTTATGGGGCCACTTAAAAACTAAAGTTTATAGTGTTGAAATTAATAGTAGAGAACAATTAATCCGTCGTATTGTTACAATCTGTGACGAAATACGAAATAATCCGGCAATGATACGTAAAGCAATTGGTAACCTAACTAAACGAACAAGAAAATGTATAGAAGTTGGGGGAGGACACTTCGAGAATTTACTTTAATGTGAATACATTTTAGTCTCAAATTATACATACATAACTACGTAGTTACTAGTTTGTTATACATTGTCTATAATTATTGTAAATTATGTATTTATTTCGGTTTTAATTTGTTCTGCTTTCCGCTTTCTATTAATTGTTGATTTTTTTATTAAATTAACTTGCTCCTAAGACCTAAATTGTTTTTTTCTGATTTTATGTCTACTATGTAGTAGAAAAATGAATGTTTCAGTTTGTCAACCTTATTTCAATGATACGTAACCTAACTCGTTTATAAAGTTTATAAAAAACCACAAAAGTGTAACAAAAAAATTAACCAGGCTATTTTGCTTATTTTTTTGGGTTCTTTTTGAATATTGTATCGAAATTTAAAAAAAGTATACAGGGTGATGTTTTCTAGAGGTAAAAAAGAAAGCTAAATTTTATTCAATCCGGACCTGGATTTTTTTTCCTCTTATACATGTACAGGGTCATCCAACGAAAAGGCCCACCCTTATATTTCCTTTATTTTTCGAGTTAGGAAAAAATGTTTCAAATAAAAGTTGTAGTGAATCAAATGAACTCATTTAAAACCCCTGCAAAGAATATACAGGGTGTTCCATAAAAGCGGGACAAACCTAACTTACATTTTTTTAAATGGAACACCCTATATTTTTTTACATTTTTCAAATCTGTGTTTTTTTGTGATTTCAAATATATATATATGTTGTATCTTATCTTTTACTGTTTTTTATTTATTGCAAATTTCGTGAACAATATTATTTATACCACCAGCATCTGCATGCGTATCAATCAGGTTAGCCATGGATGAAAATTTGCTTTTTGAATTAATTCAATTATTCTGTAAGGCATAAGTGTCAAATTAATTGTTTTTCATCCATGGCTAACCTGATTGATACGCATGCAGATGCTGGTGGTATAAATATATTGTTCACGAAATTTGCAATAAATAAAAAACAGTAAAAGATATGATACAACATATATATATATTTGAAATCACAAAAAAACACAGATTTGAAAAATGTAAAAAAATATAGGGTGTTCCATTTAAAAAAATGTAAGTTAGGCTTGTCCCGCTTTTATGGAACACCCTGTATATTCTTTGCAGGGGTTTTAAATGAGTTCATTTGATTCACTACAACTTTTATTTGAAACATTTTTCCCTAACTCGAAAAATAAAGAAAATATAAGGGTGGGCCTTTTCGTTGGATAACCCTGTACTTGTTAAGGATCATTAGTGTATTAGTTGTACCAAATATGAATCCATTATTCCATTCCCTTTCAAAGTTATCATAAAAAGAAGTTTTGGCCAAGAATCATAAATCACCCTGTAACTTAGTAATGAATGGCCATTGAGGTATTTCTATGGGTCGTTCTTATAATTATTGATGCCCGCTATCTACCATTAAGTTATGTCCCTCTCGTGATGCAACACCCTGTATATATATATATATATATATATATATATATATATATATATGCAAAGTGTCTTATACACCTCCAAAATGATATACGTATTTAACGAATACGCCTCCAAAATCGGAGGCGACTTCGAAAAATCGGTGACCAATACGAACCTATGTGTAAAACATGTTCATTGTCATTATTACGTCATTAGTAGGCGTTTCCCAAATTTTATGTCGGAGGCCAATTGGTATGGTGTACATATACAGTTATACAATGTAGTTCACTGTAATTCCACCAGAAGGCGCCACCAGTTAATACGCATATACGCTACAAATGATGGTTAAGCAGAATTTGCCTCCACATGTTCTCTACACCAATACACCTCAGAAAATTGGCAACAGTGTACGGAGGTAAGTTAGTACGTTAGTTTTATATGTGTGTACTGTGTATATTATTCATTGGTGTTATTTTACCTTCTGTGGAAAAGCGCTCGCGTGCGATTTGACTTCAATAATGTTTTATTAACATGTATACGTAGTAGCTTTGTTTATGAAGTAATATAGTTGTTCAACTAGTAACTAGTGTTAGTAGTAGATTGACATATTGATTAATGAATAATTAAAATAGACGAGTATTACAATTATTACTCAGGCTCAGAAAATACAATTAGTTCAAAAATAATTTGGAAGTAGCTTATTTAAAACAAAATAAGAATAAACATAATTTAACGTTTTTATTTATTCAGAACAAAAATTTGTGTGAATGATTTTGGTGTGTGTAAAATTATTTATTTATTCCTTTGGTTGAAAAATTAATGTTGGTAGTGTACGTAGTATTTCAATATGTTTTTCATAAAAAAGTAAAAGTAAAATTGCAGTTATTAAACCAGTATAAAATATGTAAATTAGCAATAATAAAATCCTCTGTAAATGAGCAGTATCAAAAATATTTGTAAACTGTACTGAATAGATTAAATAGATACACATACACATTTTATACAAAGGTGTTCAAAGATCAGCTTTAACCTGAAGATGATGAACTCGACAATCTATTAATACAGATATGGGTAAGTAGTATTATTCTTTTTAAATTTTTATAACCAATTATGACTTTATTTGCAGGTTTGACATTATTCAAAAGTAAGTGGATATACAATATTGCATAAAAAACAAGCTTAAGATTTTATTAGCAACATGTCATATCAAATAGTTAAGTAATGTTCTTGTGTTAATACATACAGTGTGGAACAGCCAAATGAAATAAATTCATTATCTCAATTATTGTGAATATTTTTTAAAAATCCCTAGGTACCTACGTCGATTTTGGATTCTGAAATGACATCCTGCAACGTACAAATTTCATCTTTTAATTCAACCCCGTTCGAGTGGTAGTTGCAAACCCTAAATTTTTTAATGGACTTAAAGTAAGGACTTGTGATACCTTATTTGGAACATATTTTTACATTTTTAGATTCAGGATGTCATTTTGGATACAGTTATAGCATATTGAGATAAAAATATTAATGGCTGACATTTTTATGAGCAAAATTAATTTTTTATCTAGGCGGCCGTAATCCCAAAAAATGTTTTGCTTTGCTTGGGTAATTAATCAAAAAATATATTTTTGACATTATGCCACATGGCATTTGTGTTATAAGATTTTAAACATTTCGGAAATCATTTTTCCAAATTATTTAATTTTTTTTAAATGGCACCATTGTGGCTCACTACGTTATTTCAATAAAGCATTTAATTACCGATTACGTGGTACCAAATAATTCACAATATCTTCATATTATTATACATAAGAATAACATTCAACTAGAAATGAAATAAAGTTATAATATTTAACAATGGATCTCTATCAAGTAGGTGCTTTTGATCTTCTGAATCAAAAAACGTAAAAATATATACAGGGTGTTCGATTTAAAATTCCAAAGTTAGCATCATTTTCGGCGAAACCTGAAGCATTGAGTAAATACATAATATAAAGAGGCACAACCGTCAAGGGGCCGAGATTTTAGTATTGTATTTTTTGCCAATAGCTTCAGGATTGTTTTCAATTTTTAGTGCTATGAGAAGGTATTTGTTATTCCTAAATATTGTAGATAATTCTATAGTTATTGACAAAAAAATACAACACTAAAATCTCGGCCCCTTGACGGTTGCGCCTCTTTATATTATTTACTCAATGCCTGAAGCGACAAAAAATGATAAATCGGCCGAATTAATACATATTTAGCCGTTATTTGACGTGCCCAAATTTGAAATTCATATCTTGTAAAACCAAGAAGATATAGATAGAGGCAAGTGGCATCTCGTGTTCACCTGGTATATTCTCTGGGTTTTACAAGATGTGAATTTCAAATTTGGACACGTCAAATAACGACTGAATATGCATTAATTCGACCAATTTAACATTTTCGGTGGCTTCCGGTTTCACAGGAAATGATGCTAACACTGTATTATTAAATGGAACGCCCCGTATATTTTCACATTTTTTTATTCAGGGGGTCAAAGGCATCTGCTTCATAGAGATCCACTGTTAAATATTATGAGTTTTTTTTTTCATTTATATCTTGTTGAATGTTATAATATTCTTATGTATTTCTATGTATTATAAATATGAACAACATTAAATGCTTTATTGAAATAACGTATGCTCAGAACCACCATGGACTCATTTTAAAAAAATAGTTATTTTGAAAAAATGATTTCCGAAATGTTCGAGATCTTATAACACAAATTTCATATGACATAATACCATAATTGTATTTTTTGATTAATTATTGAAGCAATATAAAACATATTTTTGGGGTCACGGCCGCCTAGAAGAAATATTAAGTTTGCTCATAAAAATATCAGCCATTAATATTTTTATCTCAATATGCCATAACTTTATCCAAACTGACCTGAATCAAAAAATGTAAAAATATATAGGGTGTTCCATTTAAAAAATCAAAGTTAGTTTAATTTCCGGTGAAACCGTAAGTGACGGGAAATGTAAAATTGGTCGAGATAATGCACATTTAACCGTAATTTGACGTGCCCAAATTTTCAAAATTCATATCTTGTCAAACCAAGAAGATATAGCAAGCGTCATTTCCTGGTCACCAGGTATACCGCGCCTTCAATTTTCGTAGCTACATGGAGATAAAGTGATCGTGTTCATTCGAAGTAGAGGGGAGTATCGTGTGCATGGTAAATTCACGTTCACGAATGCAAGCAAACGCGTATGAATGCGTTTGCGTATGGACGATGATACATGGCAGCTATCCCCACTATTACGGTCGGACTCACGAGCTTTACCGAATATTTTCTTGTGTAGTGTTTTGAAATGAAGGCACGGTATGTTTTGTGTCCCAAAAGTAACGAATTTAATTTATATTTTTTTTGTTTGCCTTTTAAAAAAGCAAAATATAGGTCAACTAGTAGGTATATTATAAAAAGTGCTACTTTTCTATAATATTGACAATTTGTCTTCGTCATATTTCACAAAACTATAACAGTAATATTTTTTTACATAGGACACCATATGATATAAACTCTGTTTAAAAAATAATTAACTCTATAGATTTTACCCTTTTACCAACTTGTTTAAAGTAGTTTTCGAGAAATGTCAAAAATGGTCTGTATGAGGAGAAAATAAATTATAAGAGTGATTAAAGAAAAACCTTATTACTTGATTGACAAAAACAAATTAAATAAAAATGATAAAAAAACAATAAATCTTCAGATAGGTATGCTAATTTAGAAAAATATTATTGTTTCATAGAATAGCATTCCAAGATTTTTCAATGTTTTCAAAACTATTAAAGGTAAACTAACAGGTAAAACCTAAAAAATAACTCGGTAAATTCTTTGAAGAAGTCATTAGTTTGTAAAGGGTCATTGTCTTAATTGTGACTACTCCTCTAATTTTATTATTTTTATTAAATAACTATATATTTCTTTACGAAATTTTAAGGCTTTACCTGCAGTTTATTACCAACTATACAGTTGTCATACAAGGTGTTTTAAAGAACGTGTGCGAACAAAGTTGTATTTTTTAAATGGAACACCCGCTATATATTTGCATGTTCGAATTCTGCTAAAAATTATAAGCATTCTTTGTCATATCACCATACATCAAAATTAACTGTTTCCGAGTATACATGGTACTTTCAGATGCTGTATATTCTAACCGGTGAGACTCAAAGTAAAATAACTTCTACATTCCTTTCTTAGTTTTTTATTCCCTACCCGAATATGGCAACTTCCTGTTCAGCTTATATCAAATGGAAATCGAAAATTTGGTTATTAGCTGGATTTGGACTCCTCTTCTACTCTCGTCATTTTTAACAAAAAAAATCCAATAATCTAGAGTACCTAGTTTTTTATTCTATTTAAATTAATAAAAGCTATTATTTTACTAAACTACACGGAAGCAAGTAAAATATTATTACTCAATACAAAAATGTTACAGAGTGACAAAAATGCGATAAATTATAAAGCGCACAAGAACTGGGAATGACATATTGCAAAATATTATGTCTCCTTTTAAAGTGTCTAAAAAAATATTGGCCCTATTACTCTATTATCTAAAATTCCACACCATATTTACCGATGAACGGCCCAGAGCTTTTAATCTGACAAACTGCACGAGGATTTTGTAGAGCCCAGATAATTTGCTTTATTAAATTTAAAGGTGTTCATATGCTGAGCATAATTTAAACTGTTAACTTATAATAGGGCCAAAAAGAGTAGTCAGTAGATCAAGAAATTCACCGGAAATTCTTCAAAGTATTTAGCTTTTATGGAATATAGAAGCGGCAGCTCTTTTTACCATATAATCCCATATAATTGAGAGAAATATATAAAGTTTTATCCGCCTACCAGAGATGAAAACCACAACTAGTTCCCCCTGGATTTACTGACTACTCTTTTTGGCCCTACTATATTTTAGACCAGGTGGTATGGGCGCAGTCGTTTTGAAGTAAATTCGGACTGATTTTTTTTGCTGGAATCGGTTCAGGAGACAGTGTCGATTATGAAAATCTATGTTACCAAAAGGTAACCTGGTCTGATATTGTTTAAAACAGTTTAAGGTAAAAATAACATTTTTTTACTCAAACTAATTAAGCATTTTTATATTTTTCGACAGATTTCCAACAATAACTTTTTTCGTAAACTTGATATTTTCAATGTTATTAATTTTTAAAAATTAATAACTGAAAATATCTCTTTCTTTTCTTAGGATTTATTATATCTCTTGAAGTTACTATCGAAAAAACTTGTTTTATCTAACAAATATTCAAATTAACCAGTTTAAAACTGGGAAATAACCTCTACACCTTTGACGTGATGTCAGAGGAACAATTAGAGGGTGTTTTTTGACGACTAATAGGAATTAAAATAATACAAAAACACTGGGCTGACGTTTTGGAATCTATCTGTTTCCTTTTTCAAAGTGTAGGCTTTAGATTTTTATGTTACGTGTAGATGTAGATCCACTATTACAAATCTTTTTTGTGTAGCAGAATCTATTGATCCAGGACTACAAACTGATGTTGTTTACACTGACTTTTCTAAGGCATTCGACAGACTTGATCATAACATACTTATTACTAAACTTAAAGCTCATGGTTTCTCTTCGAGTCTCCAAGAATTTTTTAAATCCTATCTTACGAATCGTAAGCAATATGTTGAATGTTCTGGTCATCAGTCTGTCGAGATTTCAGTAACATCTGGTGTTCCCCAAGGATCCAACCTAGGGCCACTCCTCTTTAACATATTCATTGATGATATCACTTGTAGTCTAAAGGTAAATTGCTTACTGTATGCCGATGATATGAAACTGTACTGTAACATCAAAAGCATTGAGGATTGTATGGAGCTGCAAAATGACTTGTGTTTTGCAAATAAGTTGCCCTTAAATGTAGCAAAGTGTAATGTCATGACATATAGCAACAAAGCAAATCTAATTACCTTTAATTATTCTATAAACGACACAAATTTAAATCGACCTGTTACCTACCGAGATTTGGGAGTGACATTTGATCAGAAACTTTCATTTGTTAATCACATCAGGAATCTTACTTCAGACTGTTTTAGAGCTCTAGGGTACATTATAAGAAACTCCAACGACTTCAACAATATTAGCATATTAAAATTGCTTTTTTATTCCTTTGTAAGATCGCGTTTAGAGTATGCCTACAGTATTTGGAGTCCCTTCTACAATGTCCATATTCAGAGTTTAGAAAAAGTGCAGAGAAATTATAAGTAGAAATGCAAGTAACAGCTACTCAACGGGCAAAAACCCCGACTTGCATTGATTTACACTTGGAAATCCAAAATTGATAGCCAATATTATTCGAATAATATTGGCTATCAATTTTGGATTTCCAAGTATAATTCAATGCAAATCGGGGCTTTTGCCCGTTGAGTAGTTGTTACTTGGATTTCTACTTATTATTTAGCATGTAGTTTAGTCCACAAGGGATAGAGGTCGCCTGCTTTTGGTATTTGCTTTGCAAATCGCTATCTGTCACAGAGACATCATCGATGTCTTGACAGGTAGTAGCAACTGACCACCAGAGGGATGTTTCTATCTCTCACCACTACCAAATAACACGGTGTAAAAGAAAATTGTTATTATTATTATTCTACACATTACATTAAAATATAAAGCCTAAACTTTGAAAAAGGAAACAGATGTAGTTTAAGAAACGCCAGCGCAGTGTTTTTGTATTCTTTTAATTCATATTAGTTGTCAAAAAACACGCTCTAACTGTCCCTCTGACATCACGTCAAAGGAGTAGAGGTTACTTCCCAGTTTTAAACTGGTTAATTATTTAGATACATCAAGATTTTTCGATAGGAATTTCAAAAGATATGGTAATAAATCCCCAAAAGAAAAGGAAGAGAAAAAATTTATGAAATGCCACAATTAGCACTTAAACAATATGAACAGTTCTTGTTGGAAATCGGTCAAAATATATAAAAAAAATTAGTTTAAGTAAAAAATCGTAATTTTTCTATTTGTTATAACAAAAATTGTTTTAAACAATATCAGACCAGGTTACCATACCGATTCCAGCAAAAAAATTAAGTCCGAATTTACTTCGAAACGCCTGCACCCATACCACCTGGTCTGCTACACAAACGAATAATATTCTAGCGCATCATCTTAATACGAACTCGCCCCCCACTCCCGCTCAATATATGTGGCAACACTGCTGGAGGCGTAACCGAAATCTAGTGTACAAAAACTTATACAAAAGAGGCGTTTCCGCTACTCAGTATTTGGAGGTGTGTTACATTTACAAATATGGCAAAAATTTGTATATATTCAGAATGCTTATTTCTTACCCCTCTCTTGGTGCTTGTGTAGAGGTGTGTTATTATTTACCATTTGCACAAAATACACACAAAAAACGTACTTCCTTAACGTGGAGGCTTGGGTGCCTGTGTGATGTATGGAGGCGATTAAGATAGCCGTGCACGTATATATATATATATATATATATATATATATATATATATACATGTCATACGTTTGCTCAAACAGTTTGCGCAGTATTGTGCTTTGAAACTGTGAATGTTGCATAATGGATAAAATCTAAATTGCCATGGAAACTATCTATTAAAAAGAAAAGTGCAACCACGAGACTGGCATTTCGAACAGAATAATATATAAAATACACAGGCAAAATAAAGATTTGAGTCAAAAAAACCTTTCTCAAATTTTCTTGTTGTTATTTAAACTCTACAAATTTTTAAGCCATTTATTTTCTAAGCATTTCCAAGAATAATTTTTTGTAAAAAAAAGATACAATTAATGTAAAGAAAAGGATACAACTAATCTAAGTCACTTTGTCAGCTGCCACAGTTAGTTGAGATTTGAACTCTGGAAATATGTAAAGTGGCTAGTCTTGTTCTCCCACTACGCTGTCGTCTCGGTATATTTAATTAAGGAAGAGATTGCCCTCTTATATCCGCACCCGATAAAAAAGTATATACCAATAGAATAGAACATTTGCCAGCATGAGTCAAACTATCATTGTATTATGTATTTAATAATAATATATCACCTGTGTCAGACATATTGTTCACTAGAATATTTACCTCGTTGACAACAATAGTGGTAATTTAGTGCTTTTCTGTTGTCGTCTCTTACAAGACAAATATATCAGAATGTTTGTTCACTTCAAGGCAAACTAAATAAATTACTTTTTTTTACTTGTTGTCGGTAGTTTGCATGGGAAATTTAAAAATTGAATGCAACTTTTGCTAGATTTTGTTAAAGATAAACAATCAATAACACTTTTAGATCATTTTTAAAACCTTATAATTCTTTAACTAATCAACCGATTTTTGCGGTTTTCGGTTGCTACAGGTTTATAATAGAGTAGTGACTAAAAATAATTAAAAATCCACAGATGGGTAATAAAAAATGTGTGAATGATTTCTGGGTCGTTGCAAAAGATACATACTTTGTCGCGGAGTCTGGGAGGGGTAAAAATTCAACGGGAAACCTCTGGTGAACAGTCACTTTAAAAATTCAATATATGTCTACTGTCAGAAACGTTCAAAATATTAGAGTGATTTTTTGCGTAAAAATCATGGTAGTTAACAGGAACTATTTGTATCCAAAATGAAGAGTTACAGACCATCAGAGTTGTAAAATGATAACAACGTATTCAGAAAGAAATCAGGACGTCTTACATTAAATTAAGGAATCGTTTGTACTGTCAAAAAGTAGGATTCAAAATGAACTTTCTATCTTTAATTATTTTTAGAATTACATTTAAAATATGCATTCTAAATTCTTTTAATTTGCAATACTGTGTGCGTTTTGCCATCTGAATTGTTTGTTTTCTCGGTTTTACTGTTTTGTTATTCTGGAAAGGTTATAAAAAATTAATGACACAAAGAACTATTTTTTTTTAAGTTAAAAATTAGTACACCAATACCTTCACAAAAGAAACCTCGTGTTGTTCAGGTTTTCTTTAACTTTTCAATAATGATCCATTATCAAAACTAAAAAAAGAACGAATTCAGATGGCAAAATGCGTTTGGTAGTTAATGTTACATTTGAAGGAATTTTAAATTCATATTTTATATGTTATTGTTTTTTACTGCGTTCCTTAGAAACACCTGGTATGAAAGTAATGGAAAAGATCGAAACGAACAAAGTTAAGGTAGTCCCGATTACATATTCAAATTGAAAAAAAACATTTAGAGTAAGAGTAAACACATTCAAGTTGAGATTAAACCACTTCAAATTGGAAAGTAGGTAATTCATTTTATTCTACCAGCTATGATACCAAACGCAACAATAGACTAGATTTAAAGTTTCTTAATCCACATTATTTCGTATTCTTTTTAGCAATTTTGGATTAATTTTTGGTCAATCATCATAATTTTTAGCAGGAATCCACACTTTTAATATTTTGAGGCATTGAAGAGGCACTCTGTATATTTTAAATGTGTATATATCATATATCTCACTTGTTGAGAATTTTAATTAGGGTGACTCTTAGGTAAATAGTTTAAAGTGACAAGATTTATCTAATGTTCCTATTGAATAATAACCATTTGTGAATAAGTTAGAAAAAGGGATATTTTTCCATTCTAGACATGAACGAAAACAATTGAGTTTCCTAAGGAATTGCACGCATAATTTTTTCGGTATCAAAAAATGTTACCTACTTTATAACTTAAATTTTTTTGATATAAAGAACAATACTAAAATCTCAAAACTTCCTCTATTGCGCCTCTTTCCTTTATTCTGTATTCAAAAGTCACTGTTACAATCTGTATGTATGTACGGCATATCTACATTAATAATACATATATAATATTTACTACAGGTACAAACTGGAGTTAAAAGCTTGATTGTGACAGGCTAGAGTTGGAAAATATACATTTTTTGTTGGGCTTGAAATAATTCGAAGTAAGTACTTTTTAAGAAGGTTCAAAATTATTTATTTATTATCAACCTTATTTTGTTACAATACATTGACATTGACCTACCTATATTTTTTTATATAAAAAATATTAAACAACTAGATTAAATTATTAAATAATCTCAATAGGGAGTGTTGAGATTACTTAATAATTTAATCTAGTTGTTTAATATTTTTTATATAAAAAAATATAGGTAGGTTAATGTCAATGTATTGTAACAAAATAAGGTTGTTAATAAATAAATAATTTTGAACCTTCTTAAAAAGTACTTACTTCGAATTATTTCAAGCCCAAAAAATTTGCTTTCATTATCGAATTATTTGCTCCCAGAATATCAGTTGATATACAAGATCTTTTATTTACTAGCCAATTTTCATTAACTGTAATGTGTGATGAAGCACAGGAGTCGATAAACCAATCTGAGCTATTATTAACCTCATTTGACGTGTAAAGAGCATAAAATGCTTTTTGTTTATTATCTTCCTTAAATTCTTTCCTTGAATCTTCATTTCTATCATATTTCACATTTTTCGTATTTTTCTTATTTCGACACTCACTTGCGAAATGACCAGTTTTGTTACATATATAGCAGCGCACCTTATCTTTGTTAAATTTCTTATTTTTAACACTTTTGAAATATAAAGCAGATTCTGAACTTCCATCTTTTGCTTCTTTATTTAATCTGATATCTTGCAACAGTTTTGTTTTTATCGAATCACCTGTTATGGGAGTTCCTGAACTTTCCAATCCCATGATCATTGGTGAATACTGTTCTGGTAAACCAGTCAATAAAAGTGTTCCAATCCATTCTTCATTTACATTAAAACCAAGTCCATTTAATTTATGAGCGGTTGTCATGATTGTATTGACATATTCTTCAACTGAATTACAATTATTTAACTGAGTAGTTACTAATTTTCTTAATAATCCAACTTTCCTCGTTAAACCGGAATCTTCAAAAGCTGCTTGTAACTTGTCCCACGCTTCTTTTGCCGATTACACACCCCCAGAGATCTTCAAGTTCTAACAATGCTTGCATGGCAAATTTCCAACTATTATAGTTTTCACGTCCCGCCAATTTTTCAATATTACTGGAACTTGAACTTGACTGCGCCATTAAATAATCTCTTCTTTCCCTTTCTTTTTTTTTTAATTAAATTTATTTACAACGTCTCTGGGCCCATAACCTGTTGGGCTTGAAATAATTCGAAGTAAGTACTTTTTAAGAAGGTTCAAAATTATTTATTTATTAACAACCTTATTTTGTTACAATACATTGACATTAACCTACCTATATTTTTTTATATAAAAAATATTAAACAACTAGATTAAATTATTAAGTAATCTCAACATTTTTGAACAAATATGGTAATTATTAAGAGAAAATATTTGTATTAATTTTTTCAATGCTTAAACAACGTGGTTTTATATCCGCATCAACACCGCATAATCTCAAATTACTGGCATTCCTAAAAAACTTTACCAAGCCACCGCGTTGGTGCAGACTAAGGATTTTTAACGTAAAAAAATTAAATTTGATATTTCGAGACGAATTTAAAAGTAAAAAGAACTTCCCCTAGTAGGTTTTACAATAAACGCCAACATCAGTAAAAATGCCTGTTCAAACATCCTATGCATTATAAAATATTATTTTTAAAAAACTTTCTAAGTGCTGGCTCGAACCATAACACAACGATCGATGTCATCCCTTGCTGTGTTGGCAATTCTGGTTGCTCATGTAAATTTCACATTCCAAGACGATTTTATCAAACTAGAGATTTTTTTATTAAACGCCATGGCTAATTTTTACTATCATGGTCTAAAATGTATACGTAGTAAAAACCTAAAATATTGTTGACTATACTTTTGTCAGGAGATCGATAGAATATAATATTTAATTAAATACATATTTAATATTCCAAAGGAGGCCTCAATGCCAACAGATATAAAAATAAAAAAGTATTAATAGGGTGTTCCTAAATAATAAAGGAAGGCGCTGCACCTTAAAGTACGCACGGATTTGTTAGGTTAGGTTCCTGTGCCAACATAGCTATGTCAAATAAAATTTTTTGTCTTAATTACCCTTGCCTAAAATGATTTAATATTAGGGCAAGGGTAATTAAGATATATGAGATATAAAATGTAAATTTTTCAAATAGGTTTTCATTATTTTAATGTATTTAACACAGCTATGTTGCTCTTGGAATCAGCACCCATTTGGAAATGAATATTACATATCGTTTCTGTGTTTATTTTAAGACCGCGCTGCCTTGAAATGAACACGGAAACGTAAATACGTACCCTGCACAGGGGTGTGATATCTTACAGAAAAGTTCCTCTTAAAAATATACTAACTAACTTTCCCGAGGGGCATCAGGCCTATACTTACCCTGTTACAATACAACCACAACTCTGAAATTATGGACGGTAAGAAAACATTTGGTTTATTTGCAAATTTCTTAATTTTGTCACAGCCGACTCTAACTGTCGGCTGTGACTTTGTAGTAATTATTACTTAGTTATCGACCTGTATTTTGTGATTAATCAATTGTCGAGAGGTAAGTGCAAGTGGTTTTTACCAAAATTTCTGAGTTCGATTCTCTATCGTGGTATTTGTGGTAGTGAAATTAACTATGAAAGAGATTACTTCCACTACATTGGGATATTGGGTGTGAATTATTTCACGCACAATGTTAGTTCGAGGATAAAGGGTTTGTACATATGTGGTGTTATTATGATTTTTATTATTATTCGGTTGCCATATGAACAGTGGCCTCCGACACCTCAAGAACTAAAAACCCTGTTGAGTATAATATGGCCAGGAAAATTTACATGCCTGTGATGTGATTGCTGCGACCGGAATGCAAGCGTAGTAGCATTTATTAGAGATATCGTGGCCGCTTTGGTGTAAGTAGACACACCTTATATAAATATTTTCAAAAATGATACCTACGTATAGCGCATCGCGTGTTGCTTGCTATCGCTTTGGTGTGAATTCGTTGTTTATTTTATATACGTAATGGCAACCCATGCGTAATGCGTAATATAAAATTAGTTGTTGCAAATGGCTTGTTTACAGGTGCTGGGATTGATGCTGAGCTCAATATTTTCTTTGTCAGTTATTCAATTGAAGTAATCGAAAAGTCACTTAATGGCGAACTGAAAACGAGAACTGTTTGTTTTATTTATTTTTAAGTAACGGCTTCTCAGCAAATGCCTGAAATATCTGGTTAGAGCCTAGAAAAATGACTGGGGCCATTATTTGGCGGCACGCATAACAGAATTACTGCATTAAATTATTATGTACAGTACAGCTGGAACGTCAATTAACACTGAATACATTTGTGATAAAATTGTGTAAGGGGTCAGCCGAGAGAGTAACACAGAATCAGATAGCAACTTTTGTCACGGCCATGATTATATAATAGTAATTATTAATATTAAAGTTCAACATATTAGTATTTGCTTTTATTCTCATAATGGTCCGATTTCTGTTTTTATGGGATTGTACATGTACACCTATATATAATGATAATAGATGATTCCACTGTTGAAAAATAGTCAAAAAATGGAAAATAAAGGTTAAGAACTACAAAATCGACTATGGACTCGTCTTTAAAATTCTCTAATTATTTATATTTCGTCGTATTATTCAGTTCATAAAACAAATTATTAATATTGACTCATATCCAATTATTATTAGCGTTCAGTAATATCCAAAATGGCATTAATTAATGTAATAACTCAATTATATTCTACAAAGGCTATTTTTTAAATAGAATGTTTGTATCGTAGAGTAGCAGTTGATACGTCAAAATCTTAAACAGCGAAACCTCATCTTGGTAACAGTGTAGGGTAGTTCACTGAAAACAATATCAAGCATCGAGTGTCGGCTCGTCTTCTAAACTCATGCTATATATTTAGGACCGTCTACACGTATTTCGTAATACTTGATGACAATGCTTTCCTGATATTATAGCTATTGAACTATTCACGTGTTCATCAATCATTTAATTAATCACTTCATTAAGAGTTTCTGTGGGCAGGGTTACATGTATCTTCCAATTCATCATATGAATAAAATAATGTTCCATTGATAAAATGATGTTCCATTGATTTACCAAAGATTTGGTCGTGGTTGCGTGTTGGAGGACAAAATGATTTTTGTGGCGTCCGTGTCAGTTAACAGTTTCCATAATATGTTCTGTCATTGACTTACGCAATAATTTTATCTGATATGAACACTTTTATTATAACGATCTAATTTAACTATTATAGTTGTTCAATGTGCACATTCATCATTTAAATTGATTGTATTTAATTGCAATATAAAATTCTTCAGTAAGTGACCATCAACACATTCATTAAGGTTTCCATCATATTGGTGACTTCACACGAGAATATGTTGAAATTACGAACACGCGATATGTATTGCTGTTACTATCGTCACGTCTCATGATGTCTTGTGATATCACGTAAACTCATGTGAGGCAAGACAAATATGATGCACGCTTTTCACATTGTTTTACTTTCATTAATCACGTTACTCCCGTAATTTCTTCATGCAAATCTACATATTTAATACTGTATCTCCTAAAATGCGAACCCTAGAATTTGTATCTAGTTGTTGAACAAGACGATGATACTAGTCTAGTTTCTCTATAGTTTTCTTTAATATTAGGCACTTTATCTTCCCGATTGTATTTGATTTAACAATTAAATTACTAGTTTATAGTTTATCATTCGAAAGAACTACTGCTGTTTGTACACGCCATTTTAATATCAAAAAGAACGACATTGGTGGAAACTCGCATAATGATAACGTGGAGTAATGTAGTACGAGTATAATTAATTAGGACATGCTTCCTAACGACACATGACCAGACCACCTTTCTGATTGCTTATTTTAATTTCTCGAAGAAACGTGTACGCAGTTCATAATGCAAAGGGAGCCGAAATGAAAAATTTTTGATCAAGGTTTGGCAAAATAGTTACATGATATTAGTATGAAATCATATTTATTTATTTATTTATTTGAACAATAGGTCATTCAACAGAATATAAAGATTCCAATAACAGAATGACACAAACTAAAATAAAGCGTACAGTAGACTATTTTCTACCAAAAAAAAAGCCAAAAAATTCACAAAACTTACTATAAAAATAAAGTAGATAAGCTACTAACAGAACAAAAAATAATAAAAACTAAAAGCTACTATTCTAACCTAATCTAATATACAGGGTGATTCACGTTGACCGCCTATTAGAAATATCTCGAGAAAGAAAAAAGATGTCGATTTGAAATTTTGGTTACGGTCCTAAGTGGGTAGGATCTATTTAATGAAAATATTTTTAAAATGGTGGCATTTCCGGTTATACCGGAAGTTGACCCTAACTTTGTTATTTTAAATGAGACGCCCCCATTTTCAATTTTTTTTTAGATTCCACGGAAAATTTAATGGTCACTTCATTAAAGGTTCCCTATGTCTAAAATGAATATTTTCTGAGATATTAATTTTTTTCCAAAAATATTGACGGAATAGTTGTATAATGTAAAAATCAATATCTCAGTAACAATTAATGATAAGACGTAGAATTTTTTATTGAGGTAAGACAAGGTATTGGAGCTATCCATCATGTAATAAAATTGTCAAAATCTCAACTGCAAAGTTTCTAAAATTAACGATATCTATCGACCTCATAGAAACAGCAATTAGTCATTAGCCATCTAGATTGACGACTAAAATTCGAATTATTTTTCGCGCAACCCTGTATAAATTGTTCAAAATAGCATAAATGTATCCAAAATGTGATCTTTATTTCAAAAATGTAAAAATATACAGGGTGGTCCATTTCCGGTGAAACCTGAAGTGACAAATATGGCGGATAGGTCTCAAAAAGTTGGAAATCTTACCTAATTTCACCATACAAAGTTTTATCCTGATATCTTTAAAAACGAGGAAGTTACAGGGGTGGCCCACTATTCGTTTACACTCGGTATAGACTTAAATAAACGTTGAGAATATGAAAGATTTCATGTGTTTGTGCTTAAAATCAAATTTGATAAAAAGTAATAAATGTTTATAAAGAATAATTATAAATAAAGCAAATTTATTAATTTAGTATGCTGACTATTTAATAGTAAGAAGCAATTTTGAAGAACAGTTAAAGCTAGGAAAGATTTAAAATGGAGTTCAGGAAAATTTACAGATTTTTTTAGACACAAAAGTAGAAGGAATGTTAAAGAAAAGTTTATGCAATAAACTAGTTATGGCAAAAAAATTTATTTAAAAAACTTACCACCCAAATATACTTTAATTTTTTACATAACAATTTAAATGAATTAGTTTGATAGATTCAGATTTAGCGAACCTTGTAAAATGTTGCAAAATGCACTCACTGAAAATAAATTCATCAAAATAATCTTTTAAGTTGTTCGGGAGTAAGTTCATAAGAGATACCGTTGGTCAAGGATTTATAGTGAATGTGACAGATGAGGTTTTATCTCGATGTAATGTTTGTAAAAATGTAGACAAAGATTTACGTTTTGAACAACATATTACATGATGTATGTATACAAAAAGTCTCCTGCAATTTAAACAATTTATATGCTAATAGATATTGTCTTAGATTTAAAAATATTGCTTTGTGATTCTTTGGTGTTATATCATGTTTTCATCAAAGGAGGAGGAGAAGGATGGGAGGAGGAGGAATAATTAACCTACAGCGCGAAAAACGGAGAAACAATATTTTTCCGGAAAATTATATATTTATTTTCAAAATAAAGTTATAGATTTTGTTAGAGACGCAGCTTACAGAAAGCAGTTATGGGTATTTTTTATTCAACATTACGTCTCGTTACCTTAGTTAGATATTCTAAAGTGATATTACGATCGATAATACAGTTTTCAAAATTCAGCACCGACATCATGGGGGATGGGATGAATATATGCTGCCTCAGACTTTTGATGGATGCAGAAAAGAAAAAGACTAGAAAGAGAAAAACGAAAAAGAAGACTACTGCATAAATCTCGAAAGTAAGAGAGTGCCTTATCGCAGACAAAAATTATGTCAGATTTAAGTTAATTTATACATAATATAAATGTTAAAAATACGATATAAGAAAAAACTGTGAAAAAAGCTTAAGGCTTAGACGATAAGCCTGATTGATGGAACGAAAAATTTGCAATTTTCGAAAATTAATTTTTTCTCTGTTGTGACTTTATTACGGCGTTACAATAATTTTCATCGTATAGGAGTTGTAGAGTTATCAGAATGATTATTAATATTCTTGTATTGTTAACAACGGAGAAGTAGAACTTTCCAGAAAATATAATTTCAAATTTTCATAAGTATTATCAGTTTTTTGCCCTTTTGGCCAGTTCACTTTTTGGCTGTAACGAGTTTAGTGCGGCATTACAATGGTTTTCATAATATAAGAGTTTTATAGTGATGTCAGGATGATAAGATTTTCATGTGAGTAGAAACAGGTTTTCGGAAAATAATTTTAAAAATTTTCATAAAATAATCAGTTTTTTGACTGTGGTGATTTAATTGAAGCATTACAATGATTTTTAACTAAGTATGGGGTGGTAAAGATGAGCTTACGCTATAATAAGCTCGATTAGTTAGATACAGATAATTTGTAATTTTCAAAATAATTATCTCTAAATTCATTTTTTGGCTGTAGCGTTACAACGATTTTCTCCTATGGTGGTTGTAGCATAATATCAAGACGATAATTTGCTCATGTGATCATAAATAACTTCAGAATGCTGGAAGTACTTGTATTATCGGAAAGACTTGACAAGTAATTTTGCAAAAATTCTAAATAACCTTCTCAAAATAATATCCTGTGGCAAAATGAATGAGTTTTCAAAACCAAAAAAATTAAGCAACGAATACCTCCGGAACGGTTGAACAGACATCCAAATATGGCGGGTTCCTCCCAAAACGCCTTAATCTCAAATATCAGATTTGTTAATTGATTTAAATAGAGGAAAAGCATGGAATCCAAACTTAATTGAAATTATTAATATCAACGTAACCAACTGCATATTATATAATTTCAAGAAGTAAGGAGGAATACCATCAGGTCCAGCATTAAATCTTTCTCTCAAATTAACAAGTTTTTTAAAAACTTTATTCGAGTTTATTTCAACTGTGGATAAGTATATGCAATAATTATTAACCGCTGCTATAATAAGCATTTGATTCGTTATCGTACGCGATCAACATCAAGATTTGTTTATAAAATATTTGCAAGTGGGATCTTAGGGAGCAAGAAAACAAAGCTGTGCAATGTGCATTGCATGTCTCATTTCGTTTATTCTATAATATATTTCTGATCACATTCATTAAATGGTATTTTGTATATATCAGACTGTAAATTATTTGATATTCGCGTATCTTTTGAAGAAAGGTAGGCACCCAAAGCCTACATTTATAATATCAGAACATATTGGTGATAAATAATTCTTCATTTTCAAACAATAAATCTGTTTGTAGAATTAGCTATTGAAACTAAAATAACAGCTTTCTACTACATACGAATTTCTATGAAAATATTTTGACGAATTTATTGCATGTGATCATGAGTTATCAGCGTTCTGTAATTAAGTCTATAACTAAGTCTACTGGTATCCTCAATTCTAGTCAATGTTAAAATCTGGATTTAAGTTAACAATTTTAAGTTTAAGTTTAAAGTATAGTATTGTATAGGCACAAAGAAAATTTAAATGAAATAATTCTGAGGATGTCTTAAAATAAAGAAAATATGTCGATATTTTGAAAACTGGTTTTCTGCTTTTTTGACCACATCTCAACCAACTTACCATTGAGATAATTACTATTCTTATTATTATTCTGACTGTTCTGCTTTATTGACCACAACCCAATTTTTGTAAAATTATCTAAATTTGCTAACTAAATGACAAACTACGAAATTAACCTCGAAATTAACCCATATTTAGTCAACAATTTACATAGGTTTTTAAAATATCAAATCAGTCACAATCGTCGAGCTCAACGTAAACCTTTTGTCGAAGTTAATTAATATCACCCCTTATATTCAAAACTGCGAAATTCCATCGAATTTGTTTCACCCAGTATCTGGTATATATTTTAAGCAGTAAAATTTTAAGGACCTATATAAACTCTTGATTTATTATTCGCGCTGTACGGAAAATACCTCATTTCGCGTAACTAAATATCATTTATTTCATAAGAATATTGAAGTCTCGTGTACGGTAGAGATAAAATATATAATATTTCCATGATGATATTTAATAAATATAATAAATTTAAAATTGTAGAGTAAGGCTCTTCTAAATATTATAAATTTTCATCCAATATTAATTTCACTCACATAAATTTAGTTTGATATGCGAAAAGATCTTACGTTCATGAATGGCAAGCATTATTCAATACTTCAATAGTACCTCCGGCAATTTCTCCTTATAGAAATGTTTATTGTTGTGGTATTGGAGTAACGATTTTGCTGTATAAAGGTGGGATCCGCTGTTGTAATTAAACAGCGGTAGGTGAGGTGAGTCCATTAAACGTTGGGGAGAGTTTATTGTGTGATGCTGCGACCCTTCATTAATCTCTCGTCTCAGCGAAATTTAAGCGATGCAGACGATGAGTGTGTGTACTGTGTACAAACAATTTTATTTTATTTAGGCTCTTATTTATCTAACAGTCTTATCTATATATTCTTAAATTTTAAAATTTCTCTCTTATTTAGGTTTGAAACCTTGATACCAACTGGATAACCGAAACATCGTTCAATTCTGCTAAATAATAATTTGATAAATAATAATTATTATTCTTTGTCGAAAATGTGTACTTAATACTTACAACCAACGCGTACCATTTATACATACTTCTCGAGGTACTTCTCTTTTTCAGTAATCTACAAGGCTAAAGTTTCACGCAGATGCAAGGTACTACTATCTCCTGTTAGTTTTTTTCTTTTCTGACTTTTAATTATTTTCTAATCCTTTGCCAATTGAGTTGTGGAGGCCTTTACTTGGATTATTGATCAAGTATTTAAATTGATACAGTCTATAAAAATGTCTACATAAACATGTTCACATATTCTGAAAACTGACAGGGCATCAATTTTCTTCAATTAAGCAGTTGCCAATACAAGAATTAGTGCCAAATATTGAAAAATTATTATTTTCGACTTTTTCTATATACATATATTAAAATTATTGAATAGTTTTTTAAAACATAATAAACACTAAGAAGCGTGTGTGTAGAGTATATTCTCTTAGAGGACAGATTCAAAACAGTTACAAGATACATGTTTTTATGTCAATAATACGTGAAATAAAACATGTAACGTGTTTGAAACTAACCTATAATAATATGCATACAGGGTGTTAAGAAAAAGTATGTCATGCCTTTAACCACAGATTCTTTGGGCGAAAATAATGTGACTTTTATAATGTGATTTTTTATTTTGGAGCGTAGTTTTTTTTATACAGGGTGTTAAAGTTTACATTTTGAAAATTATTTTTATTAGTAATTCTGTTACTGTTTAAGATTTTTACCCGAATTTTTGCACAGACTTTCATCTTATACAGATACACTTTTTGTGTAATTTTGGTCAAAAAAGTCAAAGCGCAAACGGGAAAAAGGGGGGTTGTGTTACCCATTAACCCCATTAACTTTTTCATGCGTACGCCTATGGTCTCTAGATATTTATTTTTAGATTAAACACTTATTTCCCCAATTTTTTTTACTCCTACAAAATTTTGATTTAGAACTTGATTAGCGAGATATTTTAATAACTTCAAGTGTGTGTTGTAATCCACTTACAAGTTTTGTTTTTTTTAAGATTTTTATTTTATTGAACTTTTCTGACTATGCACAACAAAAAAAGTCTCTAGCATTTTTTGTCTAAAAGTAGTCGATTTAAAGAAACCCAGGATTACTACGAACAACAATAGTAAAAACAATAAATTCCGAAACTGAAATATTGAAAATGATTCTGAATTTACTGGAATATCTCGTTAATCAAGTCCTAAATCAAAATTTTGTAGGAGTAAAAAAAATTGAGGAAATAAGTGTTTAATCTAAAAATAAATATCTAGAGACCATAGACGTACGCATGAAAAAGTTGGGGGGGGGTTAATGGGTAACACAACCCCCCTTTTTCCCGTTTGCGCTTTGCCTTTTTTGACCAAAATTACACAAAAAGTGTATCTGTATAAGATGAAAGTCTGTACAAAAATTCGGGTAAAAATCTTAAACAGTAACAGAATTATTAATAAAAATAATTTTCAAAATGTAAACTTTAACACCCTGTATAAAAAAACTACGCTCCAAAATAAAAAATCGCATTATAAAAGTCACATTATTTTCGTCCAAAGAATCTGTGGTTAAAGGCATGACCTACTTTTTCTTAACACCCTGTATATTAACTATTTGAAAAATTGTTTTTCTGTCTCGTTAATACACGACTGTTTTACTCTCCGAGCATAATATTTACCTTAAAATTAATGTTTTTTATTCTATCAAGTCCACAAGATTAATATCTATACACCCCACAAAAAAAAGGTCTGATCCCTGAACGCGCCCATAATACTTCCATGTATTTTTCGACGCTGAATCTAAATTTGATAATACAAAAAACCATACACCCCAAATGTTTGCACTACAGAAATAAATAACCCCCAAAAAGGGGGATAGAGTGAATGGATACAAATACATTGTAGAAAACGTTAATAAAGTACAGTTTCTGTATTCAGCGGGTAACTTCTCAAATACTAAACGAAAACAACCCCATAATGGGGTAGAAACTACTCCTATACTGGGTGTCAACGAAATTATTAGGCAAGTCATAGCACCCAAAACATTCTGGATATAAAATTGAGGTTTAGAGGACATAATATACAGGGGAAAATACAAATTTTTGGGTATTTGTTACATTTCTGTCATTTCCGGTATCGCCGGAAATGACCTCAACTATGAAATTTCAAATGTAACACCCTGGATATATTTACATTTTTGGATTTTAGAGACGATAAGGTACGACTGCACTTTGAGAAATAAGCCCACTTCATTTTTTATACCTATTTTTATTTTTGCATCTAAGTTGCCGTAAATGTGCTAACATCAATGTCCTGCGTCTAGATGATCCAAGAAAAAATTGTATCGTCAGATTTCTTCTATTAATTTAGGATTTACAACTCTTCAAATGTGCTTAAATCATTAATTTGTATTTACATCCAAACTAGAAGCAGAAATAAAAATACGTCTAATAAAATCAAGTGGGTTAAAAACATTTCTCAAACAAGTGCAGTCGCATCTCAAATCGTCTCTAGAATCCAAAAAATATATAGGGTGTTGCATTTAAAATTTTATAGTTGAGGTCATTTCCAGCGAAACCGGAAATGACAGAAATGTGAAAATACCGAAAAATGTGCATTTTCTCCTATACGTATATTATGCCCTCCAAACTTCATTATGCCCTCCAAACTTCAATTTTATATCTAGAAAGTTCTGGGTGCTATGACTTGTTTAATCTATTTCGTTGACACCCGTTATAAAAATAAAGTACATAAATTCTAATAAATCGTGGGGAATGTTGAGGTTTTTCTAGTTTGGAGTAAAGTCTAGGAATCCGGAATGACTCCAACCTGTTCGTCCCACTCGTTACCCACTCAAAAATTGTAAAAATGAAAATTACTATATTTTATTACTTGAATAAAGGGTTAAAAAAAAAGACTAATAATATCCTAGGATGAAGTGAAAAATACCGATACGTACGTAAATGTAGCACAGAGTACAGAAATGGCAATAAATTGAAAAAGATTGTTTTTTTTTTGTATTTCTTGGCACAGAATATATTTCTCAATCTCTACTCTTGAAATACCTTTTTTTTAGAATGACCTTCTCACTGGCTGTCTGTGATATTCTTCGGTTTTGTCCCTTTTTATAGACCAACAGTAGCCTGCCATCTCGTCTCATCGTCCTTGTTAGCGCTTTTCCATCTCCGATATATCCTGATCGTTTCCCTTGCCCACTGTAGTCACCTAAATTCTCTGCGAAAAAATCAAGATGGGATTGTAGAAAATGTAATTTTATACTCATATTCTTGTAATCTTCCAGCATCGCTCCGATTTATTCATAGTTTCCAGTTTTATTTTTCCTCAAAAAATTTTTGCCCACACTTTTGAAACTCAACCAGGCCTTCCTCTCGAGGTCGATGATACACAAACATATAATATGTAATATGTTTTAAATTACATTTTCTACACTCACATCTTAAGTTAGCATTATTAGTCCAATCATTAGAGACATAAAAAACGTGTTCTAGTGCGAAAGATTGAGGAGTTTTGAAACTTGGCAGGAGTGTAGCCTTGGGGGCCCTAAGTACGACTCTAATAGCGTTTTCGGTTTACATGCTCTGCGAATGCTCCTAATAAGATCTATGATGTCATAAATCTGACCAAGATCGCATCTAATCCGATCTCGAGTGCTGTCGTTGCCCTAAATGCGTTCATAACTAAAAATTCTAGGTTATCTTTGTGATTGCTCGTTGCAGTTGCTCTGGAATGCTCTGCCAAATTTTACAAAGCAGTCGAGAGCACTCGCTTTAAGATTTTAGAGCAGTAAAATTTCTAAATCGAACTCAGAACTCTGAGCGTGAGCAAATTGTATTTGATAATCGAACACAAAATCTAATTGGGAGCAATCTTAGATCACCTAAGAGCAGTAAACCGAAAACGCTATAAGTTTGCGACCTCGAGCGACCGCCGTTCGCGCCGCCTTCTTGGAAAAAATGGCGCTCAAAACTAGTTCTAGGCATGCAACTCCGTTCCTGTAGGTTTTAATAATAATAATAATAATAAACGTCTTTATTTCTCTAAAAAACAAAAGAGACATACAAGGCGAAGTTTAGCCAAGTGGCTATTCTTACACTTAACCTTAAACATAATATAATTTAGCTATAATGTGTGTAAGGTGCTTAAATGCTTTAAAGTTTTAACATTATGAATGAAAAACAGAGATAGTAAAGATAGTTTTAGAGAAAAAGTTTTTAATTGAAAGTTGGAGAGGACAAAATTTGCTACAAAATTGCTTCTAAGTATACATTTTATCCCTCAGACTAATACTTTCCGAGTTACAGGGCCGAACAGTAAGGCCAATTTTTGAAATAGCAGAAACACGGCATTAACGCTCTACTTTTTACCAATTATCTGCCAATTAGTATATCAAAAGTAGTTTAATGTAGTAAAGTAATAAAAATCAATGCTTCTATCAACTCGTTTCCACACCACCTATGAGGTAGAGTTGAGGGGCGCGTTTTTTAACGTGGTATTCCTGGTAGGCCTAATCCACACTCCATTATATGCGCGTTTTCTGTCGTTTTGCACTACGCGATGTTCGTGGTTCACTATGTTTACTATCTTTAGAATCGTGTTTAGAATCGTAGGACGTCATCAGCCTTATATGGCTCGTCTGCTACCAAATTTTCACATTCTGTCCCATTACAATAGAGACACAGCATGCACATGCAATTAGTGGTTGTGACACTACCTCTGCTCTCTTTAACCCAGGAAAATTGATGTTCCTCAGTCTGTTGGATAAAAAAGACTCGTTGCTTGACAGTATAGCGATCTTCCAGGAGCTCGAAGCAGACGTGGATGCTTCACTGCAGCTGGTGAAGCATTCTTATTGGCAGTGTACGGCGGCTCGTCTGCAAAGGACACATTAAATTCACTTCGCTACCAAAATTTTGTGAAGTCTGTGTCTAAGAACAAATTCAATCTCACGTCCCTGCCACCCACAAGAGATGCTGCAAGTTAGCATTGCCTGCGAGCGTACCACCAAGTCGCGATGTGGTGTGACACTGTGGCAGTGAAGAAGATCCTTAGCAATATGGCAGAAAACGAGGCATGGGTTCGATGATGTCCGCGCTACGCCAGAAGTAGTCCCGGACACCATTTTAAAATCGATATCCTTTAAATGTAAAAAAGGCTGTGCAGGAGCATGTGGATGTCGGAAAACTGGCTTAAAATGTTCGGTGCTGTGTCTCTATTGTAATGGGACAGCATGTGAAAACATTCCAGATTTGGTAGCGGATTCAGACCCCGAGGACCCATATGAGGCTGATGACGTCCTTGATTCGTTGGAGTTGGTATTGGAGGAGACGGGAGGTGAACAGAATTCTAAAGATAGTGAACATAGTGAACCAGGGACATCGCGTAGTAGCCCAGGGTCGATCCAGTCAAACCATGAACAAATTAGAGACAAGCTGAAATTTGGTATATAAGTTCGTATTGGTGTCCTTAAAATACCACCAAACCCCACCGGTAATCCGCCGTGCCTGTCACCCTAAACAACCCCCGAAAGGGGTGAAAATCGGACTTTTTCTAGTTATTTGGCAATATCTTAAAAACAAAGCTATATACGAAAAAATATGTAAATAGAAAAATTAAAGGGCATAAAATTTCCTATAAAATTGCGTTTAGCAGATATATTTTGCTTTACCAGTGGCGGAGTTATGATATTTTTAATAATTGGGTATTTTGTAAAAATATTCTCTAGCCTTTACTTATTGGATTTTGACATTAAATATACATAACAATGTATATGGATATTTTGGTAAACACATTTAATACATTCTTACATCAATAAATTAGAAATAAAAAACATACCAGTGGAGTACTATATTCTAATTTCATACATTATTTTGTATTAGCTAATAGAACTTTAACATTTTACGTGCCTATTAAATGTAACAAAATAATTATTTTAAATATCCGTGAATTTCTGTTAGGAATTGAGAGGAATTATTTTTATATTAATAATATTAAGGACATATACCGCATGTCAAGGCAACTGAGTAGTTTTCCGCGTCGCCATTCGCCGCTGTATGTATGCTCTCTTCGTATATTCTCGATAAGACTCCATTACGCTAAACAAAATTTGTATATGCTACGCCCAGGAAGAAGTTCGAAACCAAATAAAATTACTAATACTTCAAAGTTGCAGCATAAGTTGGGACCTTTAATAAATGTTAAATAAATAAATAAATAAAGTGTAAGAATAGTATTTTGTACTAAACTTCGCCCATCAATTAAGACTTTTATTATTATTATTATTATTATTGCCATGCACGCCATTTCCGGATGTGATACTACATCTGGCCTGTTTACCAGGGGAAAAATTAATTTGGTCAATACTGTAAAAAAGAAGTTGGTTGACCTTCTTGAAGAATTTTACAATCCAAGTATATCCAAAGACAGATTAAGGACCTTTATTTCGACATTTTTTATTTGCGTATACGTCAAAAATAGAACAAGTACTTACCGATTTGAATAACGTCAGATACATTCTCTACCAGCAGTATGTAGCAAAGCAAAGTTTAAATAAAGATTTTAATCTGGCTTCACTTCCACCGATCATAAATGCAGCTCAGTACCATGCATATAGGACATTTCATCCAGCAACTCTACATACATATTTTATTTACATGTATGATTAACTTTTAGATTCAAGTATGGTTGAATAATAGCTTACCACTCCGACTGGGGGTGGATTTCTAGTGATTCCGGAATCTCTCCAGTCCAGATGGATCAAGATATAGACCCCAAAGGGTTCCTTAAACAAATTTTTTGCAACTGTTCATCAGGTGGTTGCAAAAGTGCATGCTCATGTCGTAACCTGTTTTAATAGGGCAGTTGAGGATTTACAGGCGGAAGACGACATCTCAACATGCAGATAAAATACATATATTGGATAATAAGTAATTAAAAACATACATTACGTTGATTTACTTAAACATAACCTGTAAGTATTTTAGTTTATTTAAGAAAAAGCAACTGTGCTATACTTACTACATAAAAAACTCATATTTTATGTACTATTATAGTTTTAATCTGTTTTGGTGTAAAAGACGTAAAATATATTAATGTAACGTAATTATTTTGTGGAAAATGTGTATTTTGTTAAAATATACTGGAATTTACAATACGATAACTCCACCACTGGTAAAGCAAAATATATCTGCTAAACGTAACTTTATAGGAAATTGTATGCTCTTTAATTTTTCTGTCTTCATATTTTTTCGTATATAGCTTTGTTTTTAAGATATTGCCAAAAAACTATAAAAAGTCAGATTTTCACCCCTTTCGGGGTTTGTTTAGGGGTTCCAGGCACGGCGGATTACCGGTGGGGTTTGGTGGTATTTTAAGGACCCCAATACAAACTTATATAACCAAATTTCAGCTTGTCTCTAATTTGTTCATGGTTTCCTATATAAAGCTTCAGATCGACCCTGGGCTATGCGGTATTATGTTCTAAATATTATTAATATAAAAATAATTCCTCTCAATTTCTAACAGAAATTCCACGGATATTTAAAATAATTATTTTGTTACATTTAATAGGAACGTAAAATGAAGTTCTATTAGCTAATACAAAATAATGTATGAAATTAGAAATATAGTACCTACTCCACTGGTATGCTTTTTATTTCTAATTTATTGACATAAGGATGTATTAAATGTATTTACCAAAATACCCATATATATATATTGTTATGTATATTTAATGTCAAAATCCAAAAAGTAATGGCTAGGGAGTATTTTTACAAAATACCCAGTTATTAAAAATATCATAACTCCGCCACTGGTAAAGCAAAATATATCTGCTAAACGCAATTTTATAGGAAATTTTATACTCTTTAATTTTTCTGTCTTCATATTTTTTCGTATATAGCTTTGTTTTTAAGATATTGCAAAAAAACTAAAAAAAGTCCGATTTTCACCCCTTTCGGGGGTTGTTTAGGGGTGACAGGCACGGCGGATTACCGGTGGGGTTTGGTGGTATTTTAAGGACCCCAATACAAACTTATATACCAAATTTCAGCTTGTCTCTAATTTGTTCAAGGTTTCCTATATAAATCTTCAGATCGACCCTGGGCTATAGTGCAAAACGACAGAAAGCGCGCATGTGATGGAGTGTGGATTAGGCCTACCAGGGATACCACGTTAAAGAAAACGCGCCCCTCAACTCTACCTCATAGGTGGTGTGGAAACGAGTTGATATAAGCATTGATTTTTATTTTTTTACTAAGTACATTAAACTACTGTTGGCACGATAATTGGCAGATAATTGGTAAAAAGTAGCGCATTAAGCCGCTGCTCTGCGATTTAAAAAAATTGGCCTTACTGTTCGACCCTGTAACTCGGAAAGTATTAGTCTGAGGAAAAAAATGTATAGAAGCAATTTTATAGAAAGTTTTGTCCTCTCCAACATTCAATTAGAAACTTTTTCTCTAAAACCTACAGGAACGGAGTTACATGCCAAAAATTAGTTATGGGCGCCATTCTTCCAAGATGGCGGCGCAAGCGGTGATCGCAAGAGGTCGCAAACTTAGAAGCACACTTAGGGCCCCCAACTCTACAATCCTGCCAAGTTTCAAAACTCCTCAACCTTTTGCACCACAAAAGTACCTACTTAATGATTGGACTATATTGAGAAACATTTCAAACTGAATTTCTCAGCTTTATCATTTTCCGATGATCTCACGTGCATCGAATCTTAAATATTTGATGTTAAGGCATTGTGGAAACTACATTAGTGTCAATAAATAGCAAAATTATTATAAAATAAAGTATACAGCAGAGGATCTGTTTTATACATATTTTGTATCATTTAACTGCTCTTTAAATTACCACAAACACACACACAAATTATCTCTGTGATATAATAAATTAGAATTAAAATTGAACTAAAACGATTATATATGTTTTTCTTATTATTACTTGTTTTTATCTTGTGTTTTTGTTTATTTCATTTAACACGTTATATTGTATTGTATTGTATTATAATATTTTGTATCTAGAGTGCGTGAAGTATATCATATTTTATTGTATTCTTTTTTTTAGGTAAGGAGCCCAATATACACAACCCTGGTCTGGAGTGTGTTCCTTTTGGTGGTAAATATTATTTTTGTGCATTTTTATGATTAAATTCTAAACGTTGAATTGGGGTAAAATTCAAATTTAGGAAATATGAAATATAAAAACATTGTTTAGGTTTCACGTAAACATTATTTAGGTTTCACGTATCGTGAGTTTTATTTTTTCTCTGGAATATACAGTCAAACAAATATGTGTGTGATTTACTCTGATATTTCAATTTAAACATATATGTGAACTCTGCATGTATTAATCCGAGAGCCCATGGCATTTTTTCACCCCCATCGAACATCCTCAAAATAAGTAGCAAATTGGCAAGTAAACATGGTAGAGAACAACAATCCGGCGGTCGGTCGCCCTAATCAAATCCGGTGCATAATTAAGCTAATTATCGGAAAATTTCGATGCGTTTTCCCGTCATAAAACATCCTAATGAAATTTATAGGGAATATAGAAAAGTATATATAGTTTTAAAATATATCGGTCGCCCTAACTCTCTCTTGTGCAAACTACCCCGGCGACCGATTTGAAAGGGTGGTTGGTCAGTGCATCACCCCCGTCATCGAACATCCTTTTAGTTTTTTTTTAATTAAAGTTTAGGCTCTCTAGATTATGAAAATAATGGTCGCCCAGTAAAAAACTTGTGTGACCGAATTTTAGGTTACCGTTTTCACCCACTTGTATTATTGCTCCACGATACTTCAGTCACCGAACATTCTTCTTTTTTTAAAAAAATTAAGGTTTAATCTATCTAGAACATAAAAATAATTTGAGGTATCAAAGAAATCATAATTTTTAATACAGTGTGTCTCATATAAAATGAAGACACCCGGTTATTTTCGTTATTTTTTGAAATCCAGATTTGAGATTTGGCACAATTGTAGTCCTGTATAAAATATACATTTCAACGCAACCTTAAATTTAAGTAACAAACTGAGACAATGGCATGCTCCCAATACAAATGGCCTATTCTCGATATTTTGCTTCGCATTGAAGATGAAAAAATGCCATGAAAACATAAACTATGATTAAATTAAATGCTAATCTGACAAAATGTTGAGTAATGTTGTGTAACGTTCCACTTTACAATCGCAAAATACGCCTGCATTTAAATGAAAAAAATCGAAATAATAAGGTCATTTGGTGATCGGGCTCGTAGTAGCAGAAAAAAAAGAACTTTGCGCTAAAATAAGACGAGCCTGTCGCGAACTCAGCATTCCGGAACCAAGAAGAGTAGCCAATCATAATCGTAAAAGAATTGAGAAATGTATTACTTAATAATGAGCAGAGCCGTAGATAAGGGTGGGGTAGGAGGGGGTGGCACCCCCACCAATAATTCTGCCAGTTGGCATTTTTACGAGGACCAGAGGTCGAGTTGGGAATTTTCAGTTAAACTTCTTAAAATCACCATTGTCATTATCCAATGATCCCATATTTATTTATAAAATAAAATCTTTGTTCTTTGTTTGACATTGACGTTTTTCTCTGGCAGTATTAAAAGATTTCTACCTTTAAAAGAAAAATTAAATATAGTCGAAAATTCGCTACAACTTAGAAATTTGTCAAAAACGCGGTGGACTGCCCGTGAGGAAAGCATCACAGCTAGCTGTTAACAGATCTTTGGAAGTTATCGTGGAATTACTCGATGAAATTGCTCATAGTCCTATTAAAGAATTTGATAACACCAAAACCAAAGCATTTGGTTTGTTCAAAAGTATTTTAACTTTTGATTTTATCGTTAGTCTAAACTTTATGCAACGAATAATGTACAAAATGCAGATTGCAAGTAAATTGTTGGAGTCGATCGAACTAAACGTAATTGGCGTGATTAGCATTATGAAAAGTGTAGTAATTTCTTTGGAAAATATTCGCAATAACGATGATTAAATGAATAATAAAAGTGATAAGGTCTACAATAGACGTTTCGAGGATGGATTCACTGATGTTATCATATTCTGAGAAAGACTTAACAGACAATATAAATTTATTAAGACTAGTTAAATTGTGCATCAAACGCAGGGCAATACGTGTGTCACCATCTAATTAGTCAAGTTTACAAACTTTTAGTTAGAGTTGGGAATGTTTTATCAGCCACCTTTCCCAATCCAAAAGGGGGCGTTTACGGCCCTGATAACGAATAATTATCTCAAAAACTGACTGTTACTTTAAAGTGCTATTTTTTACTTATTTCAATTATCAAAATTCAACTATTTGTTTTCTTTTCTCATAAAAAGTATTTTTTGTCAAATTGACCGTTCAATAATATTTTCCCAATTGTAACCGTGTGCATGTGCAAAAATATGGAGAATCGGGGGGCTGCCGTTGACTCAGCTTGTTACTTAAATTTAAGTTGGTTGCTGCGAAATGTACATCTATATCTTATAGGTACTACAATAATTGTGCCAAAGTTCAAATCTGGATTTTCGAAAATGACGGGAACTATCTGGGTGTCTTCATTTTAAATGAGACACATTATATAAAAAAATTATTTTTTAAATACTATTATATATTATTATTATTAGTATTATTATTTTAACGTTAGTTTTGTTTTTATTTATTCAAAGTTTTATTTTATTATAAAAATAGTCACTTTCATATTACCATTCTTTTGGAATTTCTAATAGAATTATGTGAATAATTGTATATTTTTTTATTGAAATAAATAGAATTATGTACATTATAAGGAAGGATTAAAATATATTTTATTTCATCCCGTCCGGAAAGTACAACAGTACAGTATTCATATGCGGCCGGAAAATGAGACATTACGGTATCAGAGCCGGTAAAGTACCGGAAACCACCGGAAACTTATTACGAACCAATCACAAACTGTTATTATACCTTTTGACAGTTGTTTGACATATAAAAATCAACCGTAAATTAAAAAATAGTGTCAAATGTCAAATGATATAAGAAAATAACCAAGTGTCAAATTATACAAATATACTAATATACAAGAAATGACGGGATGAAATAAAATATCATTCGACACACGTCCGTAAGGTGTTGTTCCAGTCTCGTTTAGATATTCTAGACTAGGCTCCTGACGTCGCCTCGTCCATAATATCTACTTGAATGTAACAAGTCACCTTCCGGACTTGTGACGAAAATTACTATTAAACAATACAAACAGTTAAACGATTTGCGGAAAAATAGTGTAATAGTGTATACCTCATACAAAAAGCCCTTGATACAAAATCGCTTGTTGTATCATGGAAAAAGCCACATCCCAGACTAAGTGTACTTCTTACGGCTTGTGCCACGACAATCAGTCTTTAAGGTTCGGGAATAAGGCTTTTACTACTACTAGGTATACAATATACTATTATTCAATTATTTAATCATTAAAATAATTTGATTAGAAATTCCAAAAGGATGGCAACATTAAAGTGATTATTTTTATAATAAAATAAAATTTTGAATACTATTATTCAATTATTTAATCATTAAAATAATTTGATTAGAAATTCCAAAAGGATGGCAACATTAAAGTGATTATTTTTATAATAAAATAAAATTTTGAATAAATTTAAATTAAATTTAAATACTGACAGTAAAATAACAAATAATATTAATTGTATCAATAATTTTTATATATTAAAAATTATATCTTTGATATTTTTAATTATTTTTATGTTCTAGATAGATTAAACTTTAATTTTTTTAAAAAAAGAAGGATGTTCGGTGACGGAAGTATAGTGAAGCAATAATACAAGTGGGTGAAAACGGTAACATAAAATTCGGTCGCCCATATGTTTTGCACAAGTTTTTTACGGGGCGACCATTATTTTCATTTTCTAGAGAGTCTAATCTTTAATTAAAAAAAAAAACGAAAAGGATTTTCGATGACGGGGCGCATCGACTATCGGTCGCCGGGGTAGTCTGCACAAGAAAGAGTTAGGGCGACCGATATATTTTAAAACTATATGTATTTTTCTATATTCTCTATAAATTTCAATCGAATGTTTTATGACGTGAAAACGCATCTAAATTTTCCGATAATTAGCTTAATTACCATAATTATGCGCAGGATTTGATTAGGGCGACCGCCTGATTGTTGTTCTCTACCGTGTTTACTTGCCAATTTGCTACTTATTATGAATTATGAGGATGTTCGATGTTCCATATGGGGGGTGAAAAAATGCCATGGGCTCTCGCACTATATCGTTGGTAACTGTAGTAATACATTAATAATTGAAAGTACTAGATATGCGTAAACAACAAAAATAACTTCGAAACACAGAGATGGAAAAACAAAAGAAAATAAAGGAAATCGAGATGTGTATCGAATACTGATAATGAAAAATACTTCAACTGCACTCTATTAGGTAATCGACAGTTAGTTAAATTATGATTATGTCTCCTCTGTCTTCTACTTTCCTTATTCAAAATTAGTAACATTTAAGAAACAGTTTTTAATATGCTACTGGGCCTACTGGCTATTATAGACGATCCCCATTTAACGATTACTAAATTATCTGGGGAACCGCAGCGTCCGTAGCCGTAGCCACCAATAAATTTGCACTATTTCGTTCTCGAAGTTAGGCAGCACTCATCGCAGTCCACACTTGGATAAGTGGTTGGATGAAACCGTATTCGATGACACCCGCGATGAGTTTAATTCTTATTTTGCAAAGCAATGGGAACCTCGTGAGTATTTTCTCGGGAAAGTTTTGCTTGTGATTCAAAATTTACGATAAACTGTATTCCCTAAGTAAGTAGAGGTGAATAATATTCTTTCATAGGCGAGAAGTCGCCAACATTCTGCGAGATTACGACACTGCAAGAAAAAGAATTGTCTCTAGCTAGAGTATAACGTATTATTGCCATTGCTGCCTTATATCATTTTGTACGACTGCTGTTATCCAACTAATTGAGACTCAATGGCAGTTTTCTCACAATATTTTAGTAGCGAGTACGGATGCGCCACGCCGCTCTATATTCCTGAATTTATATTCAGAATACCTAGCCAAATCCGTGGAAATACTAACAAAAATTTAATTAAAAGGTTGCGTGAGAAGTTCAAGTGTTAAACGACGAAAAGTAGGAGATTTTCCAATGTTTGAGAATTCAAACAATTTAAGTCTACAAATAGTCGATTAGAAGTAATATATTTATTGTTTAGTTAGATTTAAGATGTTTCACTCCTATATTATTATTGACTGTCTCCCAACCATTTGGATGTAATTATTTTCTGTTGAATTAATGCCGTCTGCAGAAGCAGCTGAATTTAATATAGACGAGTAAGCTGGAAAGAAACTTGTATGCCTGTATAAAATTACTTATCACCGCTGGAATTTACTACTGTTATATAAGTGGTATATTCGTTCCGATTTGAAATTTTGTCCTCGTATGTTCTGCATCTAAACATTTACTCTTGGATTAAATCCAAAATTGAATCATATTGCACTAGAAGCGTAGCAATCTATTATTTTGCCTTGAAGCTCTTTACTTATCCGACGACACTTTACGGACATTCTTTTTATTATGAATACAGAGAGCTATAAGGAACTAATTGCTCAATAATTTTTCCCAGATTCCTACTTTTCTCAAGCTTCTACAGTCAAGTGAATAAGTACCTTATCTTTGCGCACTTCAGGTGAATAAAAAAAAATTGTCTGAACGATATGATACCATTGAAATCACGCGTAAATTGACCGTGATTGATTTTCTAATTTATCATCAGTCGTTTCATGTTATACAATATATCAATTATTCAGGCATGCCGTTTATTTGGTAACTGAAGCATATAGAACTCTTCACTACAGTAGTGTCTTTGTTATTTTCTTAATATTGAAGAAACAAGAGGCATAAACATTATATGAAATAACACATTTGGAGGTTTACGATCTCGTGAAATGTAAGATTTTTACGACACTCGTTCAACTCCGAGTATAGGATCGTAAAATATACATGAATGCAAATGAAGCAGAGCCGCTATTCTATTTATTATATTAGTTTTGTATGAAAATTGTATAAAATTCTTAAGGGTTATTTCCATATTAAATTAACCAGTTTTCAAGTATAAAAATTATCAGCATTCAGAACGGAAGCAATCAGATGTTTTAAGGTTTAATTTGACTTTTTATTAGTTCGTGGGTCGCTCGGTCATAAAATGTTATAGACATTCTACTTTTATTGCAGAACGTATGTGTGGACAGAAAACTTTTTTGTGTTTATAGACAATTTATTTTGTCGCATCATTGTGAATACACCTTATATGGGATAAAACCTCAGAGCATAATCGTTTATATTTTATTTTTTATTACAATTTTTATAAAAAATAAATTCAATGCTATATAATTTCTGCATTTCTGTTTCTTTTCCGTAAAACAGTAAATTAAGAGAACACTACAAATTTAAAGTCATATAATTTCATAAAATACAACAGAAACATAAAATTTTTATTAAAATATGTATCTAAAATATTTGGCTCTTTTGCAACATTTATTACACAATGATTGTTAAAAATGGTGGCAAGTGGCAAAAAATTTACAGTAAATATAAATAATATATCGTGTCTGAGGAAAAAAAAATTAATCCACTGGCTAGAACAGAAGAAAAGGTCCTGTGAGTAAGAAACACTATTTTTAATAGTAACAATCGATCTGTACGATGCACAGTGGGACAAATACTTATTCTTCGTTCAAATCAACATTCTGGACGCAATTTTTAAGATAATTTCTCGTCATTTTATTTCCTATCGATCCCTCTGTGCAGTATTTTGATATAGTTTTCTATTTTTTGTTAAATACTTATGGAAAGCCTGTAATATCGTACTTTTTCCCTACAAGACGTATCCTTAGATGTTTTTAGATACTCAATTATTTATCTAAAAGAGGTCAAAAGCTTTATGGGGATATTCGGGGTCGCTGATTACAAATTAGACGTGAAAACTGGAAAATTCTGCGAGGAAAATCCAATATGGCGGCATTTCCATTTTCTTTTTTTTAAGAATTTTGTAATATGTACAAGGGGTTTTAAACGTTGCTGATTCTGAATTTTTTGTGAAAATTGAAAATTTTGTTCGAAAAATCCGCTTCGTTGAAAGTCTCATAGTGGGAAAACTTCTTATTCGGGGGATTTTTTGGGTCGCTGATTATGAATTTGTTATGAAAATTGGAAAATTTCGCGTAGAAAATTCAACATGACGGATTCTCCAGTATATTTAAAATAAGAGAATTGTGTAATACATAAAGGCTTCCAAATTGCTCATTCTCATTTTTTAGTCAAAATTGGAAAATGCCCTTTGATGAAAATTGTATGAAAGAAATTTTTTTTTCTTTAACATAACTACTGTGCAATTTGGTGCAATGTAATGAAATCCAGCATTAAAAATGCTCCAACACGTACTTATGAAGCAAACCAAAGGAAATGCTGACGAGAACGTAAGATGAAACTTTTGTCAGTAGAATTTAAATGACAGAATATCTACTAATTTGAAATTCGTCTGGTACGTTATTAACTATTTTCATGCAGAGTTAGCGTCTAATCTGTCGTCAGCCTACGTCTACGAATTTTAGATAAAAACAATAGTAACTATTTGTTAAGATTGAAAAACTGACAATACCACTGTTGTTCTAATTAAGGCCCTTCAGTCGAGTCGACTAATTCGACTAATTAATTTCATATAAACTAACCGAATCTTTTGATTTTTTATAATCGAATGAATGCAAATCAAATAAAATAAGTGAAATTGAGATATTTTCATTTTCAACCGCCCAGTGGACGTGAGCAAATTTAATTGGACTGGACTTGATCTGTTACTACTGATTACTGAAACAAATAAAATGAAACAAGTATTCCTTAAACACAATAGATGAATCATCAAAAAATTATTAATTATTGATATTTTTAGGTACTTACCTTTGTAATAAATAATAGGAAACCTAGAATTAACGGTTTGCTGAAATAAGTAGTTACTATTAATTTGTGTACGAAAATGTAAAATTATAAATTACTTCTTTACAAGAGCCGACGACGTTTTACCTTCAGTCTGTTTAATAAATTTAAAAGCAGGAAAGTTGAGTGAGACAATGTTTGCATAAAAACTGTAAAGTTGTAGAATCGGCCAACAAAGTATAACCAAATATCTCAACCTAATTAAAGATGGCAATAATGTAGTACCACTATATAAATTATAAATATTATAATAATATAGGTACTCCTGTCAAATCTTAGTTGATAATTGAATCGAAAAATTTAGGCGTTAGGTTATTTTTTTCCTTGATATAAACTATGTTAGTGTCAAGAAAGTATAAATAAAATAAAAGTCCAATAAATAAAATTTCGACTAAGTCGACTAACCCAATTAATTCGAAGAATTCAACTATACTCTGTCTCACCAATAGATGCAAATAGACTCCGCCTCAAAAATGTCCGCTAAATTTGAATGGAATTTCTCAATTGGTCGTATTTATAAAACCCGAATTACAAAGCAACCGCTAGATTTGACTGACAAAAGGCCAGCTCGATTTTACACATTAGACCAGCTAGAACGCATAAACGCTAAACTTTCTTATACGAGTTATAAATGTTATAATAGAACTTTGTGAAAATAAAGAAAAAATAGGTAGGTATGTGTTGTTTTATTTATTAAGTCTCGCCTTCTAGCAAATGATAGGGTTCTTAAATATTTTTATCATAATTAATAAAACAAGATGTAGGCATATAGTTGGTATAGTTTTTATTGCACGATGATTCGTAAAAAAGAACCGAAAGTAATCTTACGATAGATATTAATAAATAATAATAATAATAATAATAATAATAATAATAATAAGGGGTGCGAAATGCGGACCGGCAACCTCCTCGCGGTGCACCCTGGACAGGGAGGGGCAACCCTCTCTGACAAATGTCGGACGTGGGATTTCAGGGCTAACCACCCTGGAATTCCAATACTCTGGTTCCACCAATCACCAGAAGAAGGGCTCCTCACAATCGACCCCAACCGGATGGGGGTCAGAGACAGGTGGGAGGGGCCTTACCGGACGGTCTCAACGTTGATGACGCACGCTATGTTAATGGACGCTTTAGGTGGACGGAGGAGTTAAGGGATGACCTGCTCATCTGCCATGAGAGCAGCGAACCTGGGCGCAGGGGGTACATGGCGCGATTACACCGGTTGTGGTGCGATATGCACCCGGAGTATCGCGCCTTCTCTCAGCAACATCTGAGAGACCAAGTATCCTTCCTGCGCCGAACAGGTTACGTAAGGGCACCTCGTCAGCGTGAGGAAATGCCTGCCGCACTTCCACCGCGGCAAATACCAGCTGACGAGGAACATCCTCCTGAACACACCGACGCCGATTTAAGGACGAGGGTTAACTTTAACACCAGGGTTAACCCAAAGCCACAAGACCTGGCACGAATGGATTCGTTGATTAGTGAGGAGCTTCCAGAAGATGCCAACATCTGGCAGATCAACAGCGCGGTGTACGCTGCCGCCAAGCAACTCGTCCCACAACAGCGCCTGGCAAGCGCAGTTGATAGGGTCGAGAAAGCTAAGCGACGCGTACAGAAGATCGAAGCTAAAATTCGATCAGCCAGGCAACACGCTTCTCGAATCCAGAGTGTGGTGGATTATATAGTCGCAGGTAGACCATTTACACCGAAGGTCCGGCGAGTGGCAGCCGGACTGAGACGCCAACACCACACTCTAAATCGCACAGTGCTGCAGACCATCAAGCAGCACTGTCTAGATAGGATTCGAGCGCTTATGGCTATTAAGAAAACTTTGGTCAGGCGAATGCGGAGTTTGGAACAAAACAAATTGTTTCAAACAAACCCGTCTCGCCTGTTCCAAGAGCCACAGCGTGTTGTCGAGAATCCGCCAACTGTTGATAATGTCGAAGCCTTCTGGAAAGGAATCTACGAAGTCACGAGTCCATTCGATAACGACACTCCAGCTATAGCACACTTCGAGGCTCTCTGTCGTAGAGTCTTAGAAGAGCCAGACGAAGTGTGCCCGGCAATCAGTACGGAAGAGGTTCAACAAGCACTTGTTGGAACCAAGAACTTCGCTGCCCCGGGTCCAGATGGTATAAACAACTGGTGGTGGAAGAAGTTTCCTTCCACCCACCGCCATCTGGCCCGAGTTTTCAACTCATGGTTGAACGAGGGGCAGCAAATTCCGGACTGGTTTGTCGAGGGGCGAACTGTGCTAATCCCCAAAAAGGGGGATCTGTCTGACCCAAAAAATTATAGGCCGATTACCTGCCTCAACTCCTGCTACAAGTTATTTACTCGTATCTTGTATACCAGGATGTTGAGGTCTGTTGATCCGGTCTACCAACAGATAAACGAACAGCGTGGTGCCAAGAAGGGCCTGGCAGGTTGCAAGGAAAACCTGCTGATAGACCGCTGTATTACACAGGATTCTGTGCAGTACAAGCGGAATCTGTCAATGGCCTGGATTGATTATCGCAAGGCATTTGATACAACATCCCACGAGCTTTTGTTACACTTGCTCGGATGTCTTGCGGTACCAGCACCACTAGTGAGATGCATCGAACAACTGTTGCCGCTTTGGAGAACTCGCTTCACCATAACATCCGGTGCCGAGCGAGTTTCGACAGAGTTGGTGACATTTAAGAGAGGAGTGTTTCAGGGTGACTCTTTGAGTCCGCTCCTCTTCTGCATCTCACTGCTGCCGCTATCTGTTGGACTCCGCCAAACCCGCGGGTATCAGTGTGGGCCACCCAGCAACCGGAGGCATAAGGTCACCCATCTATTTTATATGGATGACCTTAAACTCTATACCTCCGGAGAGCGAGAACTTCAAAATGCTCTCAGGGTGGTCGAGGAATACACGCGGGCAATTGGAATGGAGTTTGGGTTGGACAAATGCGCAGTCGTCCACCTCAAGAGAGGACGATGCGGGGAATTCCACGAAGATGCGCAGCTCGCAGACGGAAGCATCCTACGCCATTTGGATGCCGGAGAGACCTACACATACCTGGGTGTGGAACAACGCCACATCCAGGATGTGAACCAAATAAAGGATTCTTTCCGTGGCAAGTACAGACACCGACTCCGAAAGATCTGGTCATCAGAACTTTCGGGGAAGAACAAGGTGTCTGCCACTAATATGCTTGCCGTTCCGATTCTGCTCTACTCCTTTGGCGTAGTCAAATGGGGAGTAGATGAGCTGCGTCAATTGGACAGGAATACCCGCAAGATGATGAATATTCATAGGAGTATTCATCCTAGATCGTCCGTTCCTCGTGTGTACCTCCCACGTCAACGGGGGGGCCGAGGACTCTTGAGTCTGGAGTGCATGCATGGCAGAGTGGCACTGAGTATGGCATGTAATGTCATCAGGAGCTCGGACCCACTCCTACAGTTAGTGAGAGATCATGAAGCTGTGGGAGTTGGCGCTTTATTGTTTAGGGCAGCACAGAGGGCCGCAGATGAACTCGGTCTCGTGTTCGACTACAGGCGAGAAGGCCGGCGAGGTGACTCAGTCACTGAGCTTCCGCCTAATCGTCTGACAGCCCACATCAAAGCTGCCGAACAGAGAAATCTGTTCAGGCAGCACGTCGATAAACCCCTGCACGGTGTTTTCTATAACAACATAGAAGCACTGGGTTTATCGACAGAGCTGACCTTCGCATTTTTAAGGTCAGCGGGGCTGAAGTCGGAGACCGAGGGATACATTGTGGCCTGCCAAGATGGTGTTATTAACACATTGGTCTATCGCAGTCGCGTGATGGGTGTAGAGGTGCCTGATATCAACTGCAGGACCTGCCGTCAGGCGCCGGAGTCGCTCATGCATTTATTATCTGCATGCCCGATTTATGCGACTTCGGTCTACATCCAACGACATAACGCGGCTTTACGAGTGCTATACTACCATCTACGGCACTCGTACCAGATAGACCAAACACCAATGCTGCCTTACGTCCCCGGAGATATCGAGTCCGTTGTCGAGAACGAGAAATGCCGGATTTACTGGAACTACTCGTTCCCGACCGTCAGGCGAATTCACGCCAATAAGCCTGACATAGTCCTCCTCGACCATCAGACCAAGGTGATGTATGTCATCGAGTTCTCAGCACCTGCTGAGACAAACATCGCCTTGAAGGAGGAGGAGAAACGGACTAAATACAGAGATCTCCGGTACGAGCTCCAAGTGCTATACCCAGGCTACTCTGTCAAAATGGTCGTCCTGATAATCGGTGTACTCGGAGGTATAAAGCCCACGCTGCTCTCCGCATTGAAGACCATGCCTGCCTGCCAAACATCGGCAGAATGGTTGGCTGGTCAAATGCAGAAAGCGGTCATCCTGGGATCCCTTCGTCTACTTAGGGCACACGAGTCTGGAATCTACAGTAACTAACCCTGCGGGATGTGGGGAGTTGCTGTAGATTATTCGCTGGCGCTCTCTCTGTGTGGTGTCGGAGGCCACAGGGAGGCCGAGGACTCTTGAGTCTGGAGTGCATGCATGGCAGAGTGGCACTGAGTATGGCATGTAATGTCATCAGGAGCTCGGACCCACTCCTACAGTTAGTGAGAGATCATGAAGCTGTGGGAGTTGGCGCTTTATTGTTTAGGGCAGCACAGAGGGCCGCAGATGAACTCGGTCTCGTGTTCGACTACAGGCGAGAAGGCCGGCGAGGTGACTCAGTCACTGAGCTTCCGCCTAATCGTCTGACAGCCCACATCAAAGCTGCCGAACAGAGAAATCTGTTCAGGCAGCACGTCGATAAACCCCTGCACGGTGTTTTCTATAACAACATAGAAGCACTGGGTTTATCGACAGAGCTGACCTTCGCATTTTTAAGGTCAGCGGGGCTGAAGTCGGAGACCGAGGGATACATTGTGGCCTGCCAAGACGGTGTTATTAACACATTGGTCTATCGCAGTCGCGTGATGGGTGTAGAGGTACCTGATATCAACTGCAGGACCTGCCGTCAGGCGCCGGAGTCGCTCATGCATTTATTATCTGCATGCCCGATTTATGCGACTTCGGTCTACATCCAACGACATAACGCGGCTTTACGAGTGCTATACTACCATCTACGGCACTCGTACCAGATAGACCAAACACCAGTGCTGCCTTACGTTCCCGGAGATATCGAGTCCGTTGTCGAAAACGAGAAATGCCGGATTTACTGGAACTACTCGTTCCCGACCGTCAGGCGAATTCACGCCAATAAGCCTGACATAGTCCTCCTCGACCATCAGACCAAGGTGATGTATGTCATCGAGTTCTCAGCACCTGCTGAGACAAACATCGCCTTGAAGGAGGAGGAGAAACGGACTAAATACAGAGATCTCCGGTACGAGCTCCAAGTGCTATACCCAGGCTACTCTGTCAAAATGGTCGTCCTGATAATCGGTGTACTCGGAGGTATGAAGCCCACGCTGCTCTCCGCATTGGAGACCATGCCTGCCTGCCAAACATCGGCAGAATGGTTATAATAATAATATGGAACAACGACACATCCAGGATGTGAACCAAATAAAGGAATCTCTCCGTGGCAAGTACAGACACCGACTCCGAAAGATTTGGTCTTCTGAACATTCGGGGAAGAACAAGGTGTCTGCCACTAATATGCTTGCCGTTCCGATTCTGCTCTACTCCTTTGGAGTAGTTAAATGGCGAGTAGATGAGCTGCGCCAATTGGACAGGGATACCCGCAAGATGATGAATATCCATAGGAGTATTCATCCTAGATCGTCCGTTCCTCGTGTGTACCTCCCACGTCAACGGGGAGGCCGAGGACTCTTGAGTCTGGAGTGTATGCATGGCAGAGTAGCACTAAGTATGGCATGTAACATCCTAAGGAGCTCGGATCCGCTCCTACGGTTAGTGAGAGATCATGAAACCGTGGGAGTTGGCGCTTTATTGTTTAAGGCAGCACAGAGGGCCGCAGATGAACTCGGTCTCGTGTTCGACTACAGGCGAGGAGGCAGGCGAGGTGACTCAGTCACTGAGCTTCCGCCTAATCGTCTGACAGCCCACATCAAAGCTGCCGAACAGAGAAATCTGTTCAGGCAGCACGTCGATAAACCCCTGCACGGTGTTTTCTATAACAACATAGAAGCACTGGGTTTATCGACAGAGCTGACCTTCGCATTTTTAAGGTCAGCGGGGCTGAAGTCGGAGACCGAGGGATACATTGTGGCCTGCCAAGATGGTGTTATTAACACATTGGTCTATCGCAGTCGCGTGGTGGGTGTAGAGGTACCTGATATCAACTGCAGGACCTGCCGTCAGGCGCCGGAGTCGCTCATGCATTTATTATCTGCATGCCCGATTTATGCGACTTCGGTCTACATCCAACGACATAACGCGGCTTTACGAGTGCTATACTACCATCTACGGCACTCGTATCAGTTAGACCAAACACCAGTGCTGCCTTACGTCCCCGGAGATATCGAGTCCGTTGTCGAGAACGAGAAATGCCGGATTTACTGGAACTACTCGTTCCCGACCGTCAGGCGAATTCACGCCAATAAGCCTGACATAGTCCTCCTCGACCATCAGACCAAGGTGATGTATGTCATCGAGTTCTCAGCACCTGCTGAGACAAACATCGCCTTGAAGGAGGAAGAGAAACGGACTAAATACAGAGATCTCCGGTACGAGCTCCAAGTGCTATACCCAGGCTACTCTGTCAAAATGGTCGTCCTGATAATCGGTGTACTCGGAGGTATGAAGCCCACGCTGCTCTCCGCATTGAAGACCATGCCTGCCTGCCAAACATCGGCAGAATGGTTGGCTGGTCAAATGCAGAAAGCGGTCATCCTGGGATCCCTTCGTCTACTTAGGGCACATGAGTCTGGAATCTACAGTGACTAACCCTGCGGGATGTGGGGAGTTGCTGTAGATTATTCGCTGGCGCTCTCTCTGTGTGGTGTCGGAGGCCACAGGGAGACTGTCCAGCAATTTCTTCCGGAAACGGGAAAAAAAAAAAAAAAAAAAAAAAAAAAAATAATAATAATAATGTTTTATTTATTTACATAATAATAATAATAAGTACAAATAAGTACAAAAATAAAAATACAATTTTTGAATTACATAAACAAACAAAACCGACAATTCCTGCAGAAGGAACCATAAAGGTGCCTTGATCGCAGGTATCGCTTGAGCCCGAGTTTATTTACTAATTCTAAGGGTCAGTTGTATAAAAGCGGTTCAGCGAAAGTTCAGCTGATTTGGTTCAAAATCCAAGGATACCGATTGTTGCAAGAATAGTATCCTTGGATTTTGAACCAAGATCAGCTGAACCACTTTTATACAACTGGCCCAAAATGCTACCAATAGTGCCTATCTAACAAAGAGTATAAATGAATTAATTAAGTAATACGTATGAAGTAAACATTACAAGGTAATTAATTTGATGTGTATTTTCCTAGGTTTTCGGTCATGTGGTAAAATAAAAAACTATTTTCTGACGTTTCGGTTTTATTAAACCATCTTCAGAGAACTAGATAGAGAACTTACTTTAAAAAATTATTTATAATGAATTCACAGAATATACTTACAATTTAGGTGGTAAAAATTATATAATAATTAATATTAGATACATTTTTATGTCTGTTATGGTTGAGATCTTAAAAGGAACTAAATGCTAAACTATTTTGTGCCTGGTGTTTTGAGATGTTTATGCTATCCTTGATAAGGTGTAATTTATGAGATTATTGGTACTTAACTAGAGTGAGTGACATGAATTTAATGTTTGGGCTATTTACAATTAATTTGTTTTGTTGATGGAAAGATGTAAAAATTTTTTTTTATATTTATTATTAATTTTTATTTGTCAATTATTATTATTACCCCTTTTTAGTTTATTTTAATAAATTAAAATAAGTTTCGCTTAAATTTTCTATGTCAGTGCGGTTGTTTATTGCGTTGTTATGTCTTTTAATTTGTAACATTTCATGTATAGTTCGTCGGTGGTAGTTTGGTTCTTTATTTAAAATTTGTATATTGTTAAAGTTATGGTTTTGTTCTAGAGCGTGTTTTGTTAGTGCTGTCGAATTTTGGTTGAGTGTTTTTATATTATATTTGTGGGTGTATATTCTTTTGTGGAGGTATTGTTTTGATTGGCCGATATAAGTGCTGTTGCAGCCGTTGCAGTCTATTTTGTATATTGTATTAGTTTCGTCTTTTGGTTGTAGTTCAGGTTTAAGTCTTGTGAAAAATTTTTTTGTAGTATTATATGGTTTATGTGCTACTGTTATATTGTGTTTCTTTAATACGTTTGAAATATTTTCAGATACTTTAGGTATGTAAGGCATGGATATATATTTGCTGTTGTTTTGATTTGATTGATTTGCTGTTTTATTGTATAATGTGTGTATTCTTTTCTTTTTTATAGGTTCATAAAAGTGTTTTGGATAAGAGTTTGCTTCAAGAACTGTTTTAATTTTTTTCAAATTATTTGGTCTATATTTTGGGTGTGAAAGTTGAATGGCTCGATCTGTAAGACTATTAACAACACTTTTTTTGTAATTGATTGGTGTATGTGAATTATAATTTAGGTATCTCTGAGACCATATTTCTTTCGTGTACCAATTTGTATCAATGATTCCGGATTCATTGTATTTAATAGTTATATCTAAGAAATTTATGCTATTTTCTTGTTCTATTTCACTTGTAAATTGCAAACGTGGGTGGAAATTATTAAAACTTTCAATAGTGTATTCTATTTTACTTTTTGGTAAACAAATCTATCTACATATCTTTTATACAATTTTGGGGTATAATTTAGAGATTTTAATACATTGTATTCTAATTCTTCCATTACAAGATTTGCGATGGTGGCTGATATAGGTGAACCCATGGCAGTTCCAAAAATTTGAGAAAAAAATTTTTTGTTATATGTAAAATAAGTGGAATTTAAACATAAGGTAACTGCATTGACGAATTCGTTTTCGGTAAGAGATGAATATTTATTAATTTCCGACCATTTATTTTTTATACATTTTATTGCTAAGTCTATTGGTATATTAGTGTATAATGAAGTAACATCAAGTGATATAATAATATGGTCTTTGGGAACTGTTTGGTTTTTTATAAAGTCACGAAATTGCCATGAATCTTTTACGTGGTGTTCGGTTTTTCCTAATATATTACTTAATGTATTTGACAGTAGTAAGCTATACCGGGTGACCACGAAATGACGCTCGCCCTTATATCTTCTTTGTTTTACAAGTTATAAATTTCAAATTTGGGCATGTCAAATAACGGTTAAATATGCATTATTTCAACTGTTTTATCACTTTCCGTCGCTTCCGGTTTCACCGGAAATGATACTAACTTTCGTTTTTTAAATGGAACACCCTGTATATTTTTACATTTTTGGATTTAGGAGGTCATTTTGGATACAGTTATGGCATATCGAGATAAAAATATTATTGACAGATATTTTTATGAGCAAATTTAATTGTTCATCTAGGCGGCCGTGATCCCAAAAAAATGTTTTGTTTTGCTTCAATAATTAATAAAAAAATACGATTTTGATATCAAGCTGTCAAACTATTCATTTGTTTCTTTCGTTACATTTCAAAGGCACCTATTTGATAGAAATTCAGTGTTAAATATTAAGAGAGTTAATTTGCATTTACAACTTGTTAAATGTAATTTTTATGTATTATAATATGAACAAATAATGAAGTGTTTGGTACCAAATTATCGGTAATGAAATTCTTTATTTAAATAACGTAGTGAGCCACCATGGTGCCATTTAAAAAAAATTAGTTATTTTGAAAAAACGATTTCCGAAATGTTTAAGATCTTATAACACAAATGTCATACGACATAATATCATAATTGTATTTTTTGATTAATTATTGAAGCAAAACAAAAAATTTTTTTGGGGTCACGGCCGCCTAGATCAAAAATTAAATTTGCTCATAAAAATGTCTGTCAATAATATTTTTATCTCAATATGCCTTACCTATATTCAAAATGACCTCCTGAATCCAAAAATGTAAAAATATACAGGGTGTTCCATTTAAAAATCGAAAGTTAGTGTCATTTCCGGTGACAGAAAGTAATAAAATTGTTGAAATAATGCATATTTCACCGTTATTTGACGTGCCCAAATTTGAAATTTATATCCTGTAAAACAAAGAAGATATAAGGGCGAGCGTCATTTCGTGGTCACCCGGTATAGTATAGTTCCAAATACAGTGGTTTTGTGGGGCAAACTGTTGAGGTTTGCCTTTGATACTACACTTTTATCTTGATATATTTTGACCATTTTCTTATTTCTATTTATTTTTTTAGAATTTGGCGTGATTCCCAGAAATAAGTTTAATGACTATTAATTATGGCATTTTCACATAAATCATATGTATAGCTACTTACCTATAATACTCCATTTTTAGTTATATCATATGTGCATATGTAGACCAGACAATGCGCTTCATTTAAAAAAAATCATATCTCCTAAATTATTCAGCGAATTAAAAAATTATTTTAATAAAAAATGTTCGTTGGTCTATTCTACGTATTTCGTCTCACATAACTACATATCTATCTGCAATAATAACAAAAGTACCTCAATGCCGAAAATTACACTACACTTTCCGAGCACATATTGTTTAAACAATTTATAGTGTTGTTTATAATGAAAATAATGTCTCTCTATTCAACTTGTATGAAACTACAAACATTAGGCTTTCGATTGATATAAAAATTATTAAAAAATCTTTATAAATAAGCTCGTAAATGCAATGTAAACGACAGATAATGCAATATTTAAGTTCCAAATTTTTTTTGGAATTATTACTTTTTTTTGCAATTTTGCAATCTTGGCCGACATCGCGCCCTCTGAAATCGGATTCGGCATAAAATTCTGGATAGTATCCATATTTTTTAAATCATATACCCGCGAGTGCATACCCCATGATCGAATTCGGAGCTTTAGATTCTTGACTATTGTTTGGATGATTTGAATCCAAATATTCTTTTAATTTTTGTTGGACATTTAATACACCTATTAAGGTGTTCATTTAAACGTGTGACATTTTTACTGAGTGTGTGCAAAAAATTGAAAAAGGAATTTCAATTTAAATTTTCGTAAAGTTTGGAATGTTCCCAAAACAAAGCCGAATATTTCCGAAATAATTGCGATTTACGGAAATATTCGAACTGAAATAATTGCGTCTCACATCACTACTTCGAACCGTGAAGCAAATAAAAAAATTATGTGTGATTTTCTTTGGACCTAAATGAAGAAAACTGTCCTCTAGATGTGGTTTATAATCTAAAATAAACTTTAGTGCCTTGTCTATCTTACTTAATCAAACATAAGACTTTCCTAGAGTTGCTTCGGTGACTTAAGAGACAATTAGAAAACATTTTAATAGTTGGATAGTATACATTAACCAAATTTACATTTTAGCTGTAATGTGCACTTGAGCGTTCGATATTGAGATTTAACTTGCTATAGTATTCATAATTTAGTTTTTATCACTGAAAAAGGAGCGGAAGAGTTTGCAAATTATATCTACGTACATGGCATGCAAATATGTAATTAAAATTAGAGTTATGCCAAAGCAATAAAAGTCTCCAACAATTCTAATTTTATAAAATAAACTTTAGAGCATCTGTGCGCGATAGCTTGCTGAATATTAAATTATGTCTGACATGGGTAAGCTTTATTCTAGGTTTATAGTTCTACCTCAGTTCCGCAGTGTGATTATTATAAAATAACGTCGGAAACAAGTACATCTAACACAATTTTAAAATTTTCTGAAACAATTAAGTAATAAATTATGGTTTTTAATCTCGACTTAAAAGTTAATTGATGATAATATGTTGACAAGAACCAAGCTACAACTGACAAAGAACCATTTAAAATCTAGTAGTGACTAAATGTTTTTCCAAAATGGCTTTTAGAAAGGGTAATTTTGAATGTGAAATTAATATAAAATTACGAAAACTTTCGCAAAAGCGTTGGTAATTTGAACCTTCGGTCACACCTTATTAAGTACAAAAAATGTTTCTGCGTATAGAATCTTATTTTTAGTTGATATTTTACTAAGGTTCTTAAAATATTGGAGAAAAACTATTTTCATATTTATTTCAACTTTTTATTTTTTATCGGGTTAATAATTATTTGTACAATATTGTTTGTAGTTTATTTGTGGCGGATAGTTAATATTCATTAAACTTATTTCTGGGAATCACGCCAAATTCTAAAAAATAAATAGAAATAAGAAAATGGCCAAAATATGTCAAAATAAAAGTGTAGTATCAAAGGCAAACCTCAACAGTTTGCCCCAGAAAACCACTGTATATAGTTCCGAGTATAGTTCTGTCTAGGATTTTAATAAACAACGACAATTAGTTTGTATGATTGGAGTCATGGTTACGAAAGTCATAAAGTTAGGTGTGTAACAATGCAAAAAACTTTATAATTTATAAAATATATATCGACATATTGTCAATCGCACTAAGAAGGCGACCTGTGCCCTCTGGGCATGCAGGAGGGCCTTCGGGTGCACGTGGGGCCTACAGCCGGGGATCCTTCACTGGATGTACACGGCTATAGTCCGCCCCATCATTACCTATGGTGCCATTGTTTGGTGGCCAAGGTCAACGAAGGCCAGTACTAGGACCCAGTTAGATAGGGTTCAAAGACTGGCCTGTCTAGGAATAACCGGTGCTATGAGGACGGCCCCCACCAGGGCCATTGAGGTCCTGACGGGGCTGCCCCCTTTGCACCTGGTTATTGAACATGAGGCCATGAGGTCCGCCTACAGGCTGACCGGACTCGGTCACTGGAAAGGCGAGGACCAACCTCATGGACACGTAGAAATATGGAAAAAGGCTACCCAAAACTGTCCTGTACTCTTGATGTTACAGGACAGTATGATGCCGACAACAAGTCCCAGTCAAACCCTAAGGATTCAGATTCCTGAAAGGTCAGACTGGGAGGTGGAGAAATCCACTATATGCCAACATGGAATCATCTGGTTTACAGATGGCTCCAAAATTGGAGACAAGGCGGGAGCAGGGGTATATGGGAAAACCACAAGGACAAGACTATCTTTTGCCCTCGGGTCATATGCCACTGTCTTCCAGGCCGAAGTGTTTGCTATTCTAGCATGCGGGTTAGAAAACCTAAAGAGGGTTCCAAAAGGAAAAACCATACAAATTTGCTGGCCATCCAGTCCAGCAAGGTTAGATCACGGCTCGTCCTTGAGTGCAAAAAAACCCTGAATGATCTGGCCATCCACAATAGAGTGATACTCACTTGGGTCCCGGGGCACTCAGGTGTCCTGGGAAACGAGGAGGCCGATAGGCTGGCTAGGGAAGGGTCAGGAAGGTACCCCACTGGGCCAGAACCCATACTAGGAGTACCATGTTCAATGGGCGTCTCTGCCATGAAAGAATTCCTAAACAAGGAATTCGAAAATTCATGGCAGGAAGCCCCAGGAATGCGTCAAGCGAAGGCCCACATAAGAGGACCCTCGCTTAAACTAACCAAGGATCTCATAGGTTTTAACCGAAGAGACCTTAGAATGGTGACAGGACTATTAACAGGTCACTGCCACCTAAACAGGCACCTTCAGATAATCGGCATCAAGGATGATTCCGAATGCAGATGGTGTCTGGAGGATGAAGAGACCTCGTCTCACATCCTCACAGAATGCCCAGCTATCGTATGGGCCAGAGAACGGCACTTTGGGAGCTGTGTTCTGAACCCGAATGATGTTAAAGATATTCAGCCCAGGAAGCTCTGCACCTTTGCTAAAGAAGCGGGGATACCTGGCTGAATAGGATATGTGGGTGCACAATGGGCCCGTATAGGTGGCCTAAGTGCAAGGGTTTCCCGCCCACAAATTCATTCATACATACATACATACAATATATATCGTACAAATTTGATGGTATCTATCCCTTAATTTTATTAATAATACTGATGTGTTACAATATACACTATTGGATAAAAGTAGAGCAACTTTATGAAAAATTTGCGCAGTCACATAATATTTGTCAACACAAACACATGCATTTTAAATAGACACATTTTATTTCAACAGTCCAAAGAAGGCTACTATCACCAATTACAATAAAAAGTCTCAACTCGCAGACAAATGAATGTATAACTGTTAAATAACCTGACAAGTCTCAGCAAGTACGACAAGAATGGACCAACATTTTTTATGTAAGATCATCATTCAGTTGAAAAGTTGAAATATTTTTGTGATTTTCCTTATTAATCAATTCAATAGAAGGTTCATTATGCTATGAGGTATTCCAATATGTAAGGAATTGAAGCAGATGGTTATTAATTGTCATTTGGTGGGTAAAAAGAAAGCGGACATTTCGAGAGAGTTTGTTTTGCCCAAATAGGATAACTAGCTGCAGTAGTTATTTAGTAGATACCCTGCTAAAAAACTGCTGATTTCAAGAGGACATATACAGTGCTCGACTTGCATTCGCACGAGAACATTTGAATTGAACTGGTCAGGATTGGAAAAAGTATTATTTAGCTACACTTGTTACAAAATATTTAATTCTGATAGAATGAGGCGTGTTAGACGACCAGTCAACACAAGATTCAATCCCAAGTACGTTACCCCTATAATAGAACACGGCTAAGGGAGCGTTTTTCTATGGGATTGTTTCTCATGGATTTAGGATGAACCCTTTGCATTTTAATGATGGCATCATGGACCGAATATTGTCTTATGCATAGTATATGCCATTGCGGTTCGTATTTCAACAAGACAATGACTCCAAACACTCTGCGTGACAAGTTCAGGAATGACTTCGGGAATACAACATTCGGGTTTTGCAGTGGCCAGTGCAATCTTCAGATCTGACCTCTTGGAAAACTTATGGGAGAAAGTTGAACGGCGTATCCGTACACAAATGCTTCCTAATAAACAAGCCTTGATAGACAAAATCAACGAAGTGAGATCAAATCTTCCTCGAAATGTTATCGAAAATTTAATTTCATCAATGCCTCGATGTTGCAGGGCAATCATCAATAACAATGGTTATTCCATTAATTACTAAAGTCCAATTTAATTTAATTAGTGCTTTTCAATGTTTTTCGCCATCTGTTTTCTGTTTTAGTTAATAAAATATGTTTTGATTAAAATGTTGCTTTACTTTAGTCGTGCAAAGTTTTGTGTATCCCCAATAAAACCATAGGTTTCTTAACGAAAATAAAAACAAACCTCACTTAAAGGTTATAATAATTAAAACTGAGAGAATTGCGCCACTCTGTTACTAAATAAATTCAAATTACTCAAAATATTAAATTTTTATAATAGTCTAAAGAAAAAAATTTTTTTGCTCTACCTTTGGCCAATTAAGTGATTTAAATAGTCGTCGCAATTATTATTCATTTTATAAAGTTTTCGATCGAATAAGTTAGGTCTATTTGCCTACACTAAGAACAAATAATTTTCTTCTCTCCATATTGTGAGTTCAACCTACAAAACAGTTCATAACAACATATTCAATTGCAATATTAAAATCATAAAAAATCATGTTCTTTATATTAATTACAACAGTGCATATTTTGTACTTTCCTGTCATTAACTGTAATCGTATGGGCAGTTGTAGCTAAAATTAAATAAATAAGTAGGCTTCAAATCAAACGAAAATTTTCATGTTTCATATTTTAGGTGGAAAGGTACTTTGTTTCAGATGTAATGTCCTTTCTTAAGGGTCCCGTTTACTAGCAAGCATTGAAATGTCCGAGCAATGTTTTGTTTGATAGTTTATCCAGAGAATCAATTATTGCAGTGTAAGACTTTACCTTTACAGGTTAGGTTAGCCTTTAGGCAATTAGGGTCTTTCCAAGCTGTAATTACCCAAATCACGGTACTACGGAAAACCCTTTAATTATTCTAATCCTAGCGTAAATCGTATCCACCACGAGATGACCAGCTGACCTTGATATTAACATCTGATATGCCTTGATCCACGCAGTTGTATGTCTTTCGTAACAAACGAAAAACAAAACAGGAAACAAAATAAAAAGAAAGAGGCAGAGTTCCGCGACTCAGAAATAATTTCAGATATATGCGTGAGAGATACATAATTAACTTTTGCACTTCCATGACTGAGAGAAATGATGTTTTAAGAAAACGCTGGTAAAATGTTAGGGAAAATTCTAATGTTCTTTTTCATAATTACCTACTTAATTAACTTTTCTTTTATACGACTTTATAAGATAGCAAAACTGACATATTCTTAATTTGTATAATGATGCAATTGTTACGATATGAAGTAGAATTATTTTATGAAATATCATAAAATTGGTTTTAGTATTGGAAACATTAATTTAATCAGATCGGTAACTTAATAAAGTATTATTTACTTCATTGACAATAATTTGTAGTTTTACTTGTTTTTCACTATTAATGACGTGAAAAATTTGTTGACATTTATACAATGTAGTCAATCCATTTTCTAAATGTATAATCATGAATTTTAAACGGAAACTCGTTATTAATATAAACAAACGTATCATAAAAATCATTACTCAGTCTCGACATTACTTGCGGAATAAGTGTCTAACCATTTTTCATTTTTAAGGGCGGTTATAACAAGATAATATTCATCATCTTTTTAAAATTGTCCAACGGGTGAACACAAAAAAAGACGTATAGATCAGATATTATATTTTCAAATACTATACACTTACGCCCGGGGCCTGCATTCATTTTACCTGTTAAAGCACGAACATGGACTGTTCTGGGATGATGTCTCAAGTTATTCAGGGAAAACTATATTATATCATCACTATTCTTTTTTTGTATATAAATCACTAATGTATCAACACCTACATATACAAATAGTCGAACATGTATACTAGTATACTTACGGTGTCACTATTTTGTAGTTTTAATCAAAATATTAGTTGTTACTTTGTTAGTGATGGGTAAGTCCAGGAAATTAAAATAAAAACCCGTGTGAGTCTGGAATGAAATAGATAATTCGTAATTTTTTTTTATCGGTTACGAGCACAATGTTCCAGTAGATGGCCCTGGTGAGATTTGATGCAAGGAACGCTGGCTTATACCTGAGTGGGCATCTATCGATATGTTGAGGTAGCATCGGAATGTAAGCAGACAAATTTGGAGTTCTGGTATATTACGGCAACATGGTTGCATTGGTCGAGTTGTGAAGACTGAAGACTGAAGAAATATATAATAAGACACTTTATAAATTTTAATTATATTTTTCAAATATTTAACTGTTTCATTTGCTTTCCAAAAAAATCTACATGTAATTATTACAATATCCATTATAATATTAAGCGATAAGGGTTACCAATGATTAAGATAAGATAAGATAAGATAAGATAATTTTTTATTCCAAGAGACCATATTACAATAGTATAGGAAAAGTCACTAGGTTTACTACAATTTAGGTATAAGTAAGTACTTAAAATAATACACTTAACTAAAAAATTGTTATAAAATATTGAAATCTACACATCACTAAATAAATTATTATCAAACTTACAAAATTTAGACGGGGAACAGTACAAAATACATAAAATAGTTGCACGAATAAACATACACAGACATAAGTAGTAGAAACTATATTATAATTTATATTAAAATTGCAATGAACAGACAAGGAGATGCTACAAAGATGAATTTAAATATTCAGAGACACTATAAAAACCATGATCCAATAACATATTGTAGGTTACATTTTTAAATTGTTTTAGATTTTTTATCTGCTTAATTTCCGGTTTTAATTTATTATACAATTTTATTCCTGCAAACATGGGACTCTTTTCATACAATGACAAACTATGTAACGGAATTGACAATAAGGAATTGTGCCTCGTACCATAATCATGTAGGTCGCTATTAGTTACAAAAGAGTTTAGATTCGTTTTAACATATATTAAAATTTCGAATATATATAAACATGGAAGTGTTAATAGACGCATTTCTTTAAATAATGATCTGCATGAAGTTCTGTTTGATATACCTTGTATATTTCTTATAGCCCTTTTTTGTTATTTAAATACTCTATTTAAGTGACTTGAGGATCCCCAGAATATAATACCATAACGTAACCGTGAGGCAAATTGAGCATGATAGAACGAATTAAGAATATTTTTGCTGGCAATAGATTTCAGTCTATATAATGCGAAACATAAAGAAGAAAGTTTATTGCAAAGATTTTCTGTGTGCACATCCCAATTTAGAGCATTATCTATATATATTCCAAGAAATTTCGTGTTCTTTACTTGTGTAATTGATACATTCTCTATTTTCAATAATTGACTTTCATTAATAATAGAATTTCGTGGGGTAAAATTTATGAAGACCGTCTTTGATGTATTGAGACACAGTTTGTTTGTTTTGAACCAATCTATAAACCTATTTATCATTGCCTGCATCTGACATATAGCCGCTGATAGCGTTATATCATCACATAAATATGTATTGTCATCTGCAAACATAATAAAACTATTTATAGAGTTTGTCAGTAAAGGTAGGTCATTAACAAATATTAAGAACAAAAGAGGTCCCAAAATTGAACCTTGTGGGACACCGACATTAATATATAACTCCTTGGAATATGTGCCTTTAATATCTACGACTTGTTTTCTATTATATAAGTAAGATGTTAACCATTCATTTATTTTTCCTCTGAGTCCATAAGCATTAAGTTTTTCTTTAAGCAAGGTATGATTGACGAGATCAAATGCTTTGCTTAGATCCATAAAGAGGCCTACAGTTTTTTTATTTTCATCCAGTGACTTGTATAGTTTGCTGATGAATTTTGTTATAGCAGTTATCGTATTTCTATTTTTCCTGAATCCATGCTGGGCATTACTTAAGATATCAAAAGCAGTTAAAAATTGATTAATTTGATCAAAAACAATTCTTTCCAGAACTTTTGAAACAGAACTCAGTAAAGAAATAGGTCTATAATTCTCCATATTTTCTCTGTCACCTTTTTTATGTAGAGGAACAACACGAGCAATTTTAAAGATATTAGGGAATATTCCAGTTTCTAAGGACATATTTATGAGGTACGTTAGCGGGAAAGTGATAAAGTTGACAATATGTTTTAGCAAATTTGATGAGATTAAGTCTATTCCTGTTGTATAGGATTTTTTAAGATTCATTATTGTATTAAAAACGATAAATTCCGTTACAGGTTTAACGAACATTGTGTCAGAAATATTTGAGGATATAGGGTTATGATTATTATTTCTAACATTATTTTGATCTACTACTAGATTGTGAGGTATACCAACAAAATAATCGTTAAATGAATTAGCTATGATATCATGATCTTTTACAAACGTGTTCTCTACTTTAATTTCAAATATATCTTTATTACTCTTGTTGTTATTAATAGTTCTATTTATTATAGCCCAAGTAGTTTTCCCCTTATTGTCAGATGCTTGATATAGTGCGTCATTGTGAAGTCTTTTTGCGGCAGTAATAACTTTTTTATAGATATTTTTATATTTCTTATAATGATTTTCATCTTCTTTATTTTTTGTTTCAACCATAATTCTATGCAGATTTTTTAGGTTATTGGCAGATATTCTTATACCCCGCGTTAACCATGGTTTTACTGCGTTCTTGGTATACATTTTTTTAACAGGAAAGGCAAGATCTATATAATAATTTAAAAGATTCATAAATATTTGAAATGCTTCATCTACATCATGTGCACTGTATACATCATGCCAAGACTCCTTACTTAAGTAATAAAACATATTTTTATAATTTTCACTAGTGAACATTCTACTATACATAGGATCACATATATTAGGTTCTACGTCACAATTTATTTTTAAGATTTGGGCTGAATGATCTGATATACCATTGAAGCATATGTTGGCGGAAATGTTAAAAAAATTTGTTTCTAAATTAGTACATATATAGTCAATGGCACTAGAAGAAGTAGGAGTACATCTTGTTGGTTCTTCCAAGCAAACATTAAGGCCATATGAGTGCAGAATGTCGACAAATTCACTTTTCTCCGTTGTATTTAATAAATAGTTTATATTTATATCCCCACATAATATAATATTACTCTGTTTTAATTTTGAAAAGTTTTCTAAAAATAAGTTTAGTTCTCTAAGAAATAAATTAACATCAGTTAATGGAGATCTATATATACAAAAAACATATATAGATCTATTATTCTTTAATAGTATTTTAGCACCACAAATTTCAAATAGATTTAGATTTAGATTTAGATTTATTTCCCACATATACATAGTTTACATAAAATTGTAATATAATTGTATACATACATACATTCATATACATATACACCATTTTGAGTAGCACCTATATAGGCGTAGGGAAAACTAAGTAACTAATATTATATTGTATTATATTATAGTATTACAATTTGATAAGTGCTTTGGTAAGGAGATTAAGTTAACTAAATAAAATTACATTCATAATATTCCTGCAAGTTGTAGAATGTGTAATTATTTAACAGTGATTTCAGTTGTTTTTTAAAACATTTTTCCGTGGTGATTTCTGTTATATATCCAGGCAAGTGATTGAAAATTTTGATTCCTGTATATAAGGGTCCTTTTCGATTACTTTCGAAATTGTAATGGGGCATTAATAATTTATTATTATGACGGGTCGGATAGTCATGCACATCAGAATATGTTGCCAAATTAGGTCTTTTCTTAAATATTGTTAAGGCCAATTTATATATTACAGTATTCGACACGGTAAATATTTTTAACTGCCTAAAGTACTCTCGGCATGATTCATAGATATTAAGACCACATAAGGCTCGTATTGCTCGTTTCTGAATGATGAACGTAGATTCGGCATTTGAACTATTTCCCCAAAATTCTATACCATATTGCATAACACTGTGAAAATATGCAAAATATATCGATTTCGCAGCTTCAAAACCGACCAGAACTTTAATATTTCTTATTGCGTAAATAGCTTTGCCCAGTTTCTTGTTTAGATCATGTATATGTTCCAGCCAATTTAGGTTTTTATCGATTTTAACTCCTAGAAATTTCGTTGATTGGACTGATTTGATGTCTCCAGATGTGGTCATTATGCTAGCATCTTCCACTTTTATGCGCGGTCGTTGAAAAGTAATATTGTTTGTCTTTTCACAATTTAGTAGCAATTTGTTGGCATTAAACCAGTCCAATATATTATTAAAAGATGTCTCGGTACATTGAATGAGATCAAGAAAATTTGTATTATGGTTGATAATACTAGTGTCATCCGCGAAGAGGGAAAATTTTAATGGTGGAAAATTTATTACTAAATCATTTATATAAATTAAAAAGAGGACAGGGCCCAAAATTGAGCCCTGTGGTACACCACATTTAATTCTCCTCTTCTCAGATGAAACCTTTTTGAAGGTACCCTGTTTTCCCTCCAATAGCTCCACCTGTGCCGATCGATTTTCCAAATAAGAGATAAACCATTTTAATGGTTCCCCCCTTATTCCATAATATTCCAATTTTTCAGTTAAGATGGTATGGTCGACACAGTCAAAAGCCTTGGAAAGGTCACAGAATATACCAATACAATAATCATTACTTTCCATAATCTCATTTAGATAATTTATTAGTGAAAATGTAGCATCTGATGTGCTACAATTTTCCCTGAACCCAAATTGTGATGGTGTCAAAATTGAATTTTTGTTTAAATAATGGACAAGTTGTTCCTTTACTATTACTTCCAAAATCTTAGAAACAGTGGGTAGTAAAGAAATTGGTCTGTAATTTTCTTTTAGATGCTTATCCCCTTTTTTGTACAGAGGTTTTACCACTGTCTCTTTAAAGTAGGTTGGAAAAAATCCTTGTGTAAGAGATAAATTAAAAATGTATTCTAATGGTTTTTTAAGATACATTATGTTTTCTTTAATAATGGTTATCGGAATTTCATCTATACCTGAGGATTTTTTCGGTTTTAAATTTAGGACAATTCTTTCAATATCATGTTCTGTAACTGGTGTAAAAAAGAAAGAGTTTTTTATATTAAATTTCATATTTTTTATATAGTAATTAGCCGATTTATTAGATTTTAAACTGGAAGTTAAATTTGGTGCTATGTTAATAAAAAAATCATTAAAATTCTCCGCTACTTCACTCGGTTTAGTAATGAGAATATTATTATCTAAGAGTGTGATTGTATCATCTTTGAATGTAGTTTCATTATTACATTTTTTTATGACATCCCATGTAGTTTTAATTTGATTATTAGAAGTGACGATTTTCGTATGATAATAATTTTCTTTCAAAATCTTAATAAGTTTTTTTAATAAACAGCAATATTTTTTAACGTAACTTATAAAGTTAATGTCATTTGATTGTTTTTTCCTAACGATTAACTCTCTCTTTTTCTTACAGGATGTACGGATTCCTTTTGTAATCCATTTATTATCTTTTCGTACAATAGAAACTCTTTTTATATTAAATGAATTTAAAAAACTACTATTAAATAAAGAGTAAAACATGTCCAAAGCAGAATCTACAGTATTTATTAGATACAATTGTGTCCAATCAGTATTCTTAATTAAGTTTGCAAATTTTGTTCTATTTTTTTGGCTGAATATTCTCCGTTCGACAAAGTTAATACTTTCGTTTAAGTTATTGCCCAATTTCTTTGTTTGTAGTAATTGGCCATTATGGTCAGACAGACCTAATTCGACAACGTCAGATGTAAAATTGTTATTATTCAGGTTTGTAATAATATTATCTATTGTATTAGCACAACTATTTGTAATTCTAGTTGGTTGAAAAATTGTTAATTTTAGATTAAACATATTTAATATTGCTAGAAATTCATTGGTTGTTTTATTTTTCAAAGAAAAGTTTAAATTAAAATCCCCACAAATAATTAGTTGGTTGCATGAGTGTACGGATAATTCATAAATTAACTCGAAAAATGTTTCTAGAAAAATGTAATTACCAGTAGGTGCCCTATATAAGCATATTATGATGTACTTGCAAAATTTATTCCCAATAACACAAAACTCAATCTCTCTTTCAATGCACTTTGTTTGAACATTTATTTCGTAAAAATCGAGATTTTCTTTTGTATATATTAAAACGCCACCATGCAAATTTTCTTTTCTTGAGAAGCTGGCAATAATATTATAATTGTCCATGTTATACAATGGGATTTGTTCAGATTTCAACCAATGTTCGGAAATGCACAACACATCCACAATACACTGTTCTTTTGGTAAAAAGTCATTTAGCCACATACTGAGTTCGTCAATTTTATTGCTAAGAGATTGAATATTGTAGTGAAGAACTGTTAGTTGAGATACGTTTGGGGTAGTGTTCGTCGCCGCACTTATTTGCTATTTTTCTTTTACTACTTGACGTTTTGGTCTTCCAGAAGATGTTAACACTTGAATGCTATCACTTGTTGATGGTTTATTTGCAAAATTATTTATATTTGGTATAATAACTTTGTCTGGCACATCCATTTGTATTAAATTTCCAGTTTTCTTCGATGTTTTTACCTCTTCTAGCTGATTAATGTTGCTATTATATTTATATAAAGTATTATTAATGTTTAGGAGATTATATTTTAAAAATGCCTTTTTTCCTTCCCTTTTAGCTTCAGCCAAGAATGGTTTTAGTTTATTTCTCTCGTTCAGTACTTTAGTTGTGTAATTTTCAGCTAATGCAAACCCTGAATTTGCCAACATTTTTGCATTTTTAACAATTTGAGATTTTAGAGTGTAATTTCTAAGTTGGATTAAAACTGTTTGGTACTCAGAATTCTTTTTAGCAATGTTCTGAATGTGTCCGATATCAAAGGAGTTGACAGGTATATTCATTTTTGTTTGAATTAAATTTATAATTGCTTCCTCGATATTTGCAACTGTATTGGGTAATCCATAGAATATCAAATTATTTTTCTTTGTTTCATATTCTAAGTTGTTTATTTTGTCTTCAAGTTCATCCACCTTATTTGAGAGAATCCCGTTTTTTGTTTCCAGCTCAGTTATTCTGGTTTTCATTTCCGATAATTCCTTATCAGTTTTTATCACAGTTTTTAAGATTAAATCAATTTTCTGATCATTTGTTAAATTACCTGTTATTTGCAAATCCATAATTAGTACTTATTTAAGTAGTATAATTAAATTAGCTGATTTTTGCGCTATTTGTTGATATTAAATTAGTATTTCTCACTGTTTATTAAGGTTATCTTAGCCTGTTCTGTGCGCGTAATGTTCTGTGCGCATAATGTTTCTATGGATTTTTTCTTAATGGGTATTACATCAATTACAGAGTTAATTAATTTATTGCTACAGAATATAGCAACACCACCATTTTTGTTTTCTTTCCTACAAAAGTAACTGACTAAGTCATAACCTTCAATATTTATTTGTTTACATTGTGCCTCATTTAACCAGTGCTCTGATAAGCATATTATATCTATATTGTTCATACTTAAGGTGACTTCCAAAATATCTACTTTATTTCTCAAGCATTGTATGTTCTGATGACATATAATTAGAGAGTTGCTAATAATACAATCATCTTTGCCTTGTGTTGATTGCTATTGTGATTCATAATTTATTTTTTGCTTTTCTACATTAATTTTTTTTTGAAGAACTTTGCAGTTATTAATATCGAACATGGAGTGGTTGATATTCAAATCTAGATTTAAATTTTTGTTGACATCGATACAATTAGCACATTTTAACGTGTCTTTGTTGCAATCTTTTTTTAGATGACCCTTTTCACCACACTTAGCACATGTGTTCTCACTCTCGCAATTTTCAAACTTATGATTAAATCCTCCACATTTATAACATCTCAGTAGTCTTACATAATCGAAAACTCTACACGAAGGTGTCCATCCAATGCTAAGTGATCCTTCTTCCATTATTTTTGCATATGTAGTTGCGTCGCATTCTAGAATGGCCATATAACGTTTTAACATTTTTTTGATTACAATAACTTTTATTTCCAAAGTGTCATGACGTAAAAAGGTGTTTTGTTTTTTTATACAGTCCAGAAGTTCATTTTCATCCATTTTATCCTCGAAGTCAACAACTTTTAGACAAGGGTTTTTCTGATTTGGGATGTTTACTTGGTACTGTCTTCCCAAACTTTTTTCTGCTTCCATTTTTACTTTTTCGACTTCTTCTTTACTTTTACATTTAATTAAGATGCCTCCATCCTTAATATTTTTAACTTGTGTTATGCCGACTTCCATTGTGGACGGTTTTAATTTCTTAGTAATTGCTTCTCTAGTCTTGCTACTTTCTTGCTTAGCCCTTGGTTTAATTACTACAGCTTCACCTGATACTACACTTGAATATGTCTTTACGGGTAACGGGTTTTCAATTTTATTGCAATTCTCTAACTTCTCTTTTAACTCATTCAGTTCAGACATTATAGATTGTTTAAAATCATTAAAGTCTTTATTCATTTGCATACTGAACTTTAGATAGGGCATACATGAATTACAGAACCATTTAAATCCATTTAGGTTTTTTATTGTATTAAAATCTTTTGTGCTAACCTCAACGCATTTGAGATGATATACATTTTCACATATCCCTGAGCATTTGATGTTATTATCATTCTTAATTTTCTCTTTACATTTGTTGCAATTATTGTTAGGAGACCTGGGGGTCTATTCTCGAATCTCGATTGGCGCAAGTCGCATACTACTTTCGGAAATGTCTACCGAAATTTATCTAATTCTGAAAGAAGTCGCGCAAATTTTGGTAGACATTTCCGAAAGTAGTATGCGACTCGCGCCAATCGAGATTCGAGAATAGACCCCCTGGTTACGTATGTGACTCATAACCATCATCAAGAGATTTGTAGAATGTTAAGCTCTAAAGTTAAAAGCATTTGATTTATTTATAGTGGCGGCACAATCTGTTAAAAAGAGGCCTAACCTAGACATTTTGATTACCGAGCTGAATTTTTCAGAATATGTATTTTTGATATGTATAATAACATACTAAAAGTCCCGAAGAATCCGAATTGAGCGTTAGCCGCCATGTTAAAAAAATGGCTTGCGCGCGCAGTCGTAGAAAATATTTTTTCCTTGCCTTAAGTATTTATTAACCGATTTTAATTTTCTAAAAAAGCAATTGTAATCAAAGAATGAGGCTATAATATATATTTTATGCATTTAACTAAACTCAGTCTAAGTGATAAGAAATTTACTTCAAATGAAAATGTTTGTTTTGAAAATTTTTATGTATGTAATTAAAACGAAAACTGTGGGTTTTATGAAAATATTTGTTAAATAAAAGTTGTAGGCCATAAAAAATCAAACAGAATTGTTTTTTGAATTATTTTGTAGCTCTAAAAATAACGGAGATAGAGCAATTTTATTATATAAAATCATGTTAGGATCGTTAGAATCAGAATTAAAAAGGTAGGATGTGCATTTCAATCACGACGCAATTAACCACAAACAAAATGTTATTTCCCAGATCAGTTTCAGAGGGTGCGTGAGTTAATAATCACAACAATAAAAAATAAACGAAAATGATAACAAAAGATTATAAAATAATAATCCTGAGCTTACGATCCTCTCGGCATAAAACACCAATCCGGCCTGCCGAAAGTTGACGAAGTCTCCGTTTACTTAGGGCACATGATTCTGACATCTACAGTCATTAAATCTGCGGTATATGGGAAATGACTGTATACATTCGGTGGCTGGAACTATCCAGCATCGTAAAACGGAAAATATGAACCTTTCAAATTCACTCTAAAAATGAAAACAATTGAAATTAACAAATATTTTGTACCTAAATAAATATCACTGGGATTAAGATTGATAAATAGCAATGGCGTTATAAATAATAATAATAATAATAATATTAATGCCTTTATTGCCCAACAGGACAAATTATTAATATTACGTAAAAAGATTTATAATAATAATAATAATAATATATACAATAAACAATAAATACAAATAGAAAATACAAAAATAAATGCAAATATGCAACTATACAATACAAGCAATGAGCGATGTTTCGTTAAAGCATTGATATTCATTCCTTAATCAATGGTTAAAGATTATTCACAGCCGTATGTAAAATTTCATTTTTGTACAATTATTTAAATCATACCTACCTATGATATATTTGATTGAAATTACTACACATTGTATATATGGGCTATTTTAAAATAATATTACTTCTAGCATAAGGACAGTAAAACATGTAATTATATCTAGAATGATAATTTGGGTACATTAAAACATAACTGCGACAATAGTTCTGGACAGCAAATATTATCATGCAATAAATTATATAAAAAAGAAATAGAATTGCGCTTTCGTCTTAATTCTAAGCTGTTCATTTCAAACCTGGTCAAAAGAGTGTTTTGTTCAATACCTATTTCAGGATAAATCGCATCAACTTTAAATGACAGAAATTTTAGAAATCTTCTCTGCACATTTTCTAAGGCAAGTTTGTGATTCGCGTAATAGGGATACCAAATAAGATATGCATACTCAAGTTTAGACCATACGTAAGAAAAGTAAAGAACTCTAGCTCTAATGTCGGTAAATGATTTGCAGTTTCTGATTATGAAGTCAAGCATCTTCATAGCTTCTTTCACTTTTGAATTAATGTGATCAATAAATGACGGTTGACAATCAAATATGATTCCAAGATCTTTGGTGGAATTACATCTAAGTATCTAATAGCATTCCATCAATTAAGTATACATTTACAATACTAACCCGCTTTTTTAGTAAACGTTACATTTGGATGCATTAAGGTAATCTATTATTTATGCATCAACTTTGAACCGCATCAATATCATCTTGCAGCAATACGCCATCAGCAGAACAAGTTATCTTCCTATATATCTTAAGATCATCCGCAAATAACAATATATGACTGTTGCTACGGGTTTTTAAAGCTAAATTGAATATAATTAACAAAGGTATGCTTAGAACATTGCTGCAGTCCTTGACTAAGAAAGAAGGTATATTAGATCGAGACCAGAGGTCATTTTGTTTTTTAGTTCAGCAGTTGCTTTTTGAATTTCAGTATTAGTCACACTATCAAAATGAATAGAAATACTATTTAGAGCAGTCACAGATAAGTTAGGAAAATCTCTCATACACTTTGAAAAAAAAAAGACCAAAGGCATTTACAATATTCTGAGGGCAATCAAAGTAGTTTCCTTCATATTCCGTTCTACCTGGAATTCTAGATGTGAACCTTTTCGAGTGAATGTATAAAATATATAAAAAAAGTATAAAACTGACATCGGTTGATTTCTTGTCTTTTAAAGCTGTTGACATGTAACCACTCCAATTAATTTGTTCTTCCACGACTATACAATAATGCATATCGTACGCGTTTGATAATTTGCCAATAATAGTAATCATTATCCTTTACAGGGATTTATGAATTCTACTGACCAATCAGGAACTCCCAACTTTCATAACTATTGGCCTCTAGTCAATCAGAAACTCACAATTTTTATAATCACCGGGTTTAAATTTTCATGTCACACAAAGTAGGCTAAGTCACGAGGACATTTTAAAATTAAATAATGTTCTTCTGACAGTTCTGACAATTTTTCGCGTGTTTGTTTATAATTTGACGTGTTATAATTATTTATTCAAAATATTTTCCCGAAACATAGTAGTCTGGAAAAACCATAGTATTCTAATCGCGAGTTTATGGCCATTACTCATTCGGTTTACGCAAACTATCCCAATAAATAATGGCTTCATAACTCGCTCGTTGAATAATATACTATTAAACTCTTTCAATAATGGCCCAATTACCCACAATACATTTTGACAAAATTTTTTATCGCACTTACCAAGTGATAAAATGTCTTCCATAACAAATTCTTGTAATTTATTTATAATATAGGTTTTTTGTAATACATACTTTATAGTATAGATAGGAACGTTGCCATAGTGGCCCATAACAGCGCAATTCTTTACTCGTGGAATTTTTCAATTGTTTTTATTTTTGGAGAGAATTTGAAAGGTTATTATTATTTTAGAATTCTCGATAATGGATAGTTCCTCCCATAGCCTCCGAATGTTGACGAGTACAACCACTCCCCATATATTGTAGGTATAGTGACTGTAGATTCCAGAGTCGTGTGACCTAGGTAGACGGATACTCTGCCGACTTTCGGCAGGCTGAAGTGGTCTTTTATGTCGAGAGCAGCGCCAGCGTAGGCTATTATTTTTATAATTTTTTTGTTATCATTTTTCTTCCATTATTATTATAATTATTAACTCACGCACCTTCCGAAAATTTATCTGGGATATAACATTTGTTGTGGTTAATTGCGTCGTAATTGAAATGCACATCCTACCTTTTTAATTCTGATTCTAACGATCCTAACATATGATTTTATATAATAAAATTGCTCTATCTCCGTTATTTTTAGAGCTACAAAATAATTCAAAAAACAGTTCTGTTTGATTTTTTATGGCCTACAACTTTTATTTAACAAATATTTTCATAAAACCCACAGTTTTCTTTTTAATTGCATAAATAAAAATTTTCAAAACAAACTTTTTCATTTGAAGTAAATTTTTTATCACTTAGACTGAGTTTAGTTAAATGCATTAAATATATATTATAGCCTCATTCTTTGGTTACAATTGCTTTTTTAGAAAATTAAAATCGGTTAGTAAATAAGGCAAGGAAAAAATATTTTCTACGACTGCGCGCGCAAGCCATTTTTTTAACATGGCGGCTAACGCTCAATTCGGATTCTTCGGGACTTTTAGTATGTTATTATACATATCAAAAACTACATATTCTGAAAAATTCAGCTCGGTAGTCAAAATGTCTAGGTCAAAACAGATTGTGCCGCGACTATTAGAGCATCAAGATTTTTAACTGCTACTATGAAATTTTCAAGTTCACTTACCTCTTTAGTCTAATGTATTGTAGGCGATCTCAACATCGATATCATTATGATTATTATTACGAGTACTGGAAAAATGGAAAATATCCTGTGTTAAGCTGATACCCAGAAAGAAAAATCACGATCAGTATAAAGTTAACTCAACTCGTATTCTTCAGTACTGGTATCACAATATAGATCAGTTGGCTCTGGTGTCCCCCAGGGCTCTATATTGGGACACTGTTGTTCAGTATTTTTACATCAGATTTAACAAGAGTACTGCTAAATTCTAAATTGAATTTGTATGCTAATGACATACAGATCCTATACAGTTTTGTCCTTTCTGACTCATACAGTGAGCATGTTGGAATAAATTCCGTAAAATCGTTACAAAGCAAGTGACAAAAATTCGCTCAGACACGTCGATTTTTAAATTCATTTCTCAATTTGTTCATTAAAAAAAATGTTTACAAACTTTTTTTAAAAAGTTATGACGTCATCGGCGATTTATTTAAATGGCAACCCCCATTTTTAAAATGTCATTTGAAATTGTCATTGTCATTTTTCTGCATACGTTAAATTCGAGAAATAAACATAATTACACTTTTTTCATGTTTATGCTTTTTTTCATCTACTTAGAACGTTTTTTCATCTACTTAGAAACGCGTACTTGGCTGTCACTTTAGTTCACATTCATTCACATTCAGGTGTCTTGTCGCATTACATTAAGATTTTTTTCTCGATAATTTTGTCATGCAACATGCCATAGAATTTAACCGTACATTATGCAGAAAAATGTGCTCTTTCAAATGACATTTTTAAAAATGGGGGTTGCCATTTAAAAAAATTGCCGATGACGTCATAACTTTTAAAAAAAGTTTGTAAACATTTTTTTTAAATGAACAAATTCAGAAATGAATTTAAAAATCGACGTGTGTGAGCGAATTTTTGTCACTCGCTTTGTAACGATTCTAAGGAATTTATTCCAACCTTTACGTGCTCACTGTATATTATCTGAAAATAATGATTCTTTACGTATTTTACCATTTTCAATTTATTAAATAAAAATATTGTATTATTATTAAAATAAACAAACATTAGATTCATTCTCAAAAAATAATAAAACAAAAATTTTATGAAGGGAAACAAGAACTAAATAAAAAAAAAAAGCAAATTGAAAAAGCCAATATCCCAATATACCGTAATGGAAAAGTAGATTCGTCAGTGAAAACTGTTTTAAGGAAAGTTTCCATCTTCATGAATTTTCTCTATTACTGTTTCGCAATATTTCGAAAATTTCATGAGTCATTTTCATTTTGTAAGAATGATAACCGTTCTTCTTTAGAATACATTTGAGTGTAGTAAAACTTGAATTTACCGTCTCAACAAATTTTACTGCCGAAAATGTCGGGTTTTCATTGTAGCATAAACTAACAAACCATGATTTTTCATTGCCTTCATTTCATTGCTATTGTTAATAACAGGTGACTTATTATGTTCAGACAAAAAAAATACATCCGTATCGTTCAAAATTTTGTATCGCTCTGTATACTGTAGACATAGAAAGTACGGATCTATTTTGGAATGTCTCTGTAAATAGTTCCCCTATTTGTCTCACCGTATTTTTTTGATGATGCAATTTCATTACTTAATGTGTTCTCTTTGTAAATTATAAACTTCCATTTTTCCTGAAAACAACTTTTACTAAAGTACGAACCTCAGCTAGCTGGACTGAAAGCATTTCTAATCCTATTGAGAGATACATCTGTATGTCTGTACTAAACTTTATGTATCAATTAATACTGTTAATGTAAACGAAGACCGCGCATTATTTTTTTGAATTTACTGGTGGCGGTCTTTAATGTTTAAACGCTAAAATCGATTAGTTACTTGAACTATAATAATAATTTATTTTTGCTTCGCAGTTTATTTTTTTTGATGTTGAATAATATCACACATTTATTAGGTACTATATTAAAAAATCTACTCTATTCAAATAGCTGGCATTGTTTATTATAGATTTACAAACTTAATAAGCAAACGGAAGTGTGAATAATAATTTTACCAATTAATATTTTTAATATTTATAATCTTTAGGGAAAACGATCCCACCATTGGATGCCTACTAAATTACCATTATATCTCTACTTAATTAATAAAAATATTAACGTCTATTTCAAAGTCTAGACGACCCTGAATGTACCTTCAATTTGAAACGTTCAATTCCGTTCTGTCCCAGATTAATGCACGATAAATCTAAACAGTTTCCTTATTTTTTGGGAATGTATTTTGCAATTATAAATAAATTCTAAAGGTTTTTCTTATTTATTACTAAGGCCAACTAACGCTGAAACAATAAATAAGATACCCACGTTATGCTTGTAATTTAATTTTAAAAGTCTGCGTTCGAGAATATTTTTAACAGGTAATTTTCTTAATACCAATTCTGATACAGTAACTGATGAATATAATCGATTTTGTCTGTAGACGTTCGACCTGGTATTAAGGCGTGTTACATGTCAATTTAAAATATAAAAGTAAATTAAAGTGTCAGTCGAAAATCCTGAAACTCTACTATATAGGTACTGTACAATTGAAAATATATTCGTCTTAGAATTGAATATGCATGTATAATGAAGAGCCCTTTCAGCTATGTGCATGTTTCTGACGTGCTTTTATCTTATCCATATTGGCATTTTACAGCGCATTTAATATTTGAGTGGCAGTTAATTATAATAGAAATTATATTTTTAATCTTATTTTATTTTCTTATATGAATTTTTAAAGAATATTTGCTAATATAATTGAATCACGAAACGTTCTATGGGGTGGCCACATTCGAGTGTAAATTTTAATTAAATCTCACGAGGGATTAAAAGGCACTTTAGTTCAGTGGTATATATACGCAATTTTTTGCATCGCAGGAACTAAAACCTCGTCATATCGTATATTGTAATTCAATTATTATTAAAAAAATAATTAGGTATATCAGTAGGATTTTGACATAACTAAAAAATATATACAAATCGGCATGGCATTTAAATTTGTGTGTCACAACGTTAAATTTAAAAATAAGCGTTATTAATATCGACGAAGCTTCAGAACAGGCAAAAAATTATTTTTAGTGAGTAGAAATAATGTTAATATTGTGACTTATGCAAAACAAAGCATTTCTCAAAAGAAAAAATGATAGTTAGAAACCTAAAAAATCTTGTTTAAATGTTATTTGTGGCATTTCATAAATTATTTCTTTCCTTTTCTTTTTTGGGATTTATTACCACATTCCTCGAGATTCCTATCCAAAAAAATTCGATTTATCTAAAAAGTATTCAAATTAACCAGTTTAAAACTGGGAAATAACCTCTACGCCTTTGACGTAATGTCAGAGGATCAGTTAGAGGGTGTTTTTTGACAACTAATAGGAATTAAATTAATACAAAAATACTGCGCTGACGTTTCGGAAACTATATCCGTTTCCTTTTTCAAAGTTTAGGCTTTAGATTTTTATGTAACGTGTAGAATAACACGGCATAAAATAAAAATTGTTTATATCATTTCCATAGATACTTACCATAGAAATGTTGAAAAATATACTAAATAATATTAATTTTATTGAGTTCTTCTCTCAACATTGGTAACCAAGTTGAACAAAATTCTACCGAACAATTTGATACGCATTTATCTTCATTAAGTAAAATTATTGCAGATTCTTTGATTTTTCTTTTTTTGTTGTCTGTTTCTTTGGTCAAAATTTTTGCTGAATCCCATTTTATCCTGTGATCGTTTTCCCAAGCATGTTCACAAATTTTAGATTTTTCAAAATCACCTCTTCTAATATAACTTTTGTGCTCGCCTAATCGTATATTAAGTGGTCTAGATGATTCACCCACATAATGTTTATTACACATTTTTTAATTGGAAATTAATAAACGACAATAATTTGGCAAACAGGACTAAACTTAGCGTAAATAGTATAATGGAACTGTTAACGGTATCAATAAAAACAACCTATTTCCAATTAAAAAATGATTTTTATCAACAAGATTTCGGGATGGCAATGGGTTCAACTTTGTCACCAATACTAAATAATATATTTATGGAGGATTTTGAAAACAGATATGTTGAAAATAATATTCATAAACCGGTAACTTGGTGGAGATATGTTGACGATATTTTTGCAATTTGGCCTCATGGAATAGATTTATTAAACAATTTCTTGGAAAATATTAATAATAAAGAACCATCTATCAAATTCACTCTAGAAATATAAAATAATAATGAATTACCATTTTTAGATGTTTTAATTAAAAAAGTCAATAATAATAATTTTCAAACTAGCGTTTACCGAAAAAAGACTCACACTAACAGATATTTAAATTTTAACTCAAACCAGTCTTTGGACGTTAAAAGAGGTGTTATAAAATGTTTGTATGATAGGGCAAAAATAATTTCTTCTAATGATGAAATATTCAAACATGCAAGGCAATTTGTCAGGGAAACCGGTGCAACCAAAACCAGAATATCATTATTCGACATTAATTCCATATATAAAAGGTTTATCTGAGAAATAACGTCGTGTCGGTAAAAAATTTGGCGTTAGAACAATTTTTCAAACAAATAATACTTTAAGATCCATATTGACAAAAACGAAACCATTAAATCCTGAACAAAATTCAAAAAATTGTATATACAGTATCCCGTGCGAGTGTAATAAACATTATGTGGGTGAATCATCTAGACCACTTAATGTACGATTAGGCGAGCACAAAAGTTATATTAGAAAACGTGATTTTGAAAAATCTAAAATTTGTGAACATGCTTGGGAAAACGATCACAGGATAAAATGGGATTCAGCAAAAATTTTGACCAAAGAAGCAGACAACAAAAAAAGAAAAATCAAAGAATCTTCAATAATTTTATTTAATGAAGATAAATGCGTATCAAATTGTTCGGTAGAATTTTGTTCAACTTGGTTACCAATGTTGAGAGAAGAACTGAATAAAATTAATATTATTTAGTATATTTTTCAACATTTCTATGGTAAGTATCTATGGAAATGATATAAACAATTTTTATTTTATGCCGTGTTATTCTACACGTTACATAAAAATCTAAAGCTTAAACTTTGAAAAAGGAAACGGATATAGTTTCCGAAACGTCAGCGCAGTATTTTTGTATTAATTTAATTCCTATTAGTTGTCAAAAAACACCCTCTAACTGATCCTCTGACATTACGTCAAAGGCGTAGAGGTTATTTCAAGCGTCATTATTCTGGGTTGGTGGTTTGTTTCATTTTAAACAAATACAGTTTACGAATACAGTTTCTATGAATTTCTGTTTCAGATCTATACCTACCGTTTGGTGGCGTATATTTTTTTAGATTGCTTCTCGCAGATAATATGATCTGCTCTATATCTGTTCAAAACATAGAGCTCGACTCCGCCCCATTAATTTTATGGCAGCGCAGAACGGTCCACGCAATAGTCAGTTTTACACGATGGAATTAATGAAAGCTGTGATAGCTTCAACAAAATTTGTTTATTATACGTGTTACATTGTATACTGCAGCGATGTTATATTTTTATAATGTTTATTCCCATTAAAGTTTCTATTATACATTTGCAATTTTGGACTTTTAAAAACGAAAATTTAAACGACGTTTCTTTATTAAGTCCGCACTGCGCAAACTCACGATACTTTGTTTATTTCCTGCCGTCTAGACGTAACGACCCAGCTGCCGATTGCTGGTTTGTGTACGTTTGTATTCGTTTTTAGGTTAGTTGCTTTTGCGAGTAATTTCCACATACTTAAGAGAACGTATGTGGTTATTTCAGGCAAAAAGTTTAGTTTGTGATTTACGGTAACAGTTTCACATAGGTTACTCTACTGGGTTAACTCCAATGACCACAATGTACACTACTCAAAAATAGCCAAATCTGAGTCGTTTACTTTTCGGTTTCCACCACTGTTACATATTTATTTATTAATATCTATCGTATGATTCTTTCGGTGGTACACTTTTGGTGATTGGAGTTGGTGTGTTTCTTTGTATTCATGAAGAATATTGTAAACACTTTGCAACACTCACACCTGCTGCCGTTGCAGTGAACTTCACGCATTCCATTTTTGGCTTCTGTGTATTTCTATCTTTTGGACAGACAGAGTATAGGAGCATAACGTTTTTCAGTTCCTCATCGGCATTATATCTGATGCCCTGGCATCAAATTAGTGAGTTAAAATTGCGTGTTCCAACTCCAATTATTGTTTTTTGAACCTATATAACACTAAACGAGACTACTTAAGACGAGGCAACAAATAGCACAAGAACGAGACGAATCTTCGATCTTGTTTCGTAACGACGAGACGGAACGAGATTGACTTCAAGGCTTGTCTTATAAGCATCTTTATTCTTTCAGCTATAGTAAAAAAAATTAATTTGAATTTAATACTAATAGTGAACACCAATAAAGAATGTGACATTAACTATATCTATTTTAGTTCCGTCCATATCAGTAGTAAAGAAACACATTTTGAACATAAAAAATAACTAATAACAAAATCAGTGGGAAATACATCAGAATATATAATCACAAATGAAAACCTTAAAAATTTAAAAATATAGTTTTTTTAAACCCACTCTATAGTGTATTCGTATTTCTTTTAGATGCTTTTTTATATAATAGTGATTACAGCAGCATTGTTTTCGTAAAATAATTAATAAAAATATAAAAGATTGATGAAGAGGCTTTCATCTCGTTCAAGTGTCCTTTCTTTTCTTTTGCTTTACTTTATATTTAATAATAGAGAGTAAACGACCAAACGATATACAATTCAATTAATATATTAATGAAGTTATCTAAGTTGGAATGGGTCATTGTCTGTTTGCGACGTCAATAAATTATTACGGTTTCAGTGAGTCTGAAGTTGTAGACGCTCGTGAAAGGATGCATTTAAGAGAACTTCAAATGGTTGTGAATTATAACTTTCGTCCATGTCATCCTTTTGTTGTATATAGTATGTTTTCCTGTTTTAGACTTATGAAGGGGTAAACTATTAGGAAATTAAAGCTGAAATTCCAACTTTGCTTAATTGCTAATTAACTATTTGTCAGGGCATATATTTGTGTACTCCCCTTTGTCTGATAGAAACGAGGTATATAAAAAGTAGCATTTTTATATTCTAACAGTAATTTTGAACCTGAGTGGCCCAGGCCCCGGTATGATACTCCAGAAGAGGATTTTGTGTTGAATAAGATCACTAAACGTACCTATATATAGTATTTTGTCGAGAGAATTGTTGATATTGGTTACTATGAAGACGAAGCGACGTCCCATGCGCAAATATGAATTGTAATAAACGAGAGTTTTTAACAATGAAATTGTTTTTAGTTTCCTAGTATGGGGCCGGAATTCGTGAAAAGTATCATATTGCATTTGCAGCATCAAGTAGGCAGAATGACGTAGGCGTAGACAGACTCGAGCGGTTTCAGAACGATAGACGTCAAAAATGCACTCTTCCGTTCACTCCTCCTGAGCCGAAAACCAAAGCAGAACCGTCAATTCACGATGTAATTCTAAGTAGTTGGAATCTTTACCTACAAGTTCGTACCACAACGGCTCCCCGGCGGCGATTTTTTGTTTGGAAAAAGTGTTCGAAATTTTGTCAATTATCTCTTGCAATTTGGAAATCATAAGAGTGGTCTTAGAACCGTGGTTGCGCTGCCAGGTTGTCGATATCTAGTTTGTATGTATATACAGGGCGTTAGAAGTTTGAATGCCATTACTTTAACACGAGGTTGATTAAACATAAGTAAAGGCTTCCATATGTAAATTCAATTTATGTCGTTTTTCGCAATTTACAAAGACAGGAGTGATTTAAAATGAAGCAAAATAAGTATGTTCGATCCTCACTCAATGCCTGATTCATCAATATGTCACACGGTTAGCTGCGTTTAATAGTTTGCGATTAATCGCGATTCGTTATTGTTAGGAATTTCATTTCATCTTCACGAAATTATATAAAATTATTTTAGTTTTATAAGTAATAGTATTATTGTAGTATAGTATTATTTGACGAGTGGTAATGTAGTATTTACCATTACCGCGAGTTGAATACTATACTTTATCTACGATTATAATAATAAATACTAACCTTTGCAAGTCCAAATTCATCATTTTTGGCACAATTATTACTTAACTTAATAAATAAATAACACATCTAATTACAACCCCCTATATCCCAGAAGGCTCTAGAAGGACCTTGTGCGGGAGGAGGCTACACATTTAGAGACAAGGGACACACATCCAATATCCGTGTATAATGGAAAAATCCCTCTCACAGTATTTTCCATTGCCACGGCCGGGAGTCGAACTCGGGACTTTTGGGTGAAAGGCAGGTACGCTACCATCTCGACCATCAATCAATTAAACGTCCTCCTCTCCTCCTCTCAATAATAATTTACCATTCTATTTCACCGTATCGGAAAAGAATTTCTATTGGACAGGCTAGACATGAAGTTGAAGGAGATTGGTGTAAACAATAAGTCACCGCTATAAGCATTTTAATCTAAATTAAATTAAGCTTAGTACGTTCAGAGCATAAAATTTTGTGAAATAATGCGATGATGATTTGTGTATCTAAGAAGGTTTGTTTCTTGATAGACCCGCTTCCACCACTGCCAACTGGAATCTAACAGTTCTCATGAAAAATGTAAGAAGAATGTGGGCCAGAAAAAAACAAGTTTATGAAAGGTCAGTTCAGCCTTAAATATTAAAAGGATTGATTAAGGTGCTCAACGTATAGAAAGAGAAATGGCGTAATAAAATTTTCAAGTGCTTTAAAATGAATTGTTGCGTTTATACCGTTTGGGAAGAGTGTGTTCGATGTCAAATTACTTGAAAACAATAGAAATATGTAAGAAATAGGGGAGAAGCCCCATGACACCACCTTTAACAGGAATGTTTAAAAATGGATTTTAAAATTTAAATCAGACCGTTTTTTTACATTTTATAAAAACTTGCCACTGCACACAAAACTTTACTTTTTTGAATTTTACGAAAATATTTAACAAAAACATAGTTTTCAGTAGTTTTCTTGGTTGGCCATACTCTTCAGGTATCATTTTAGGACTTATAAGTAGAGTAAAAAAAGGTTTAAGTTTTGTCGTATATTTCATTAAATTTTCTTTCACATAGTAATTTTTGCTTTTAATACATTGTTTAGTAAGGATGAACAATGAACGAAAATGGTTGTGAAATGGAGCTTCTCGTTGCAAAGCAATGGAGAATCTAAGCAAAAAAGGAAAGAATCTTATAAATAAAACTTATATAAATGAGGATTTATGATCAGCAAGGATCTCAGTTGGATCTATATTTTATCAATGTAGGTAATTTTTTATTTTTATCAGTAAATTTTTAACTTAACTTTTCAAATAATTATTAGAAAAGGCATTTGACGTCATTATTTGACCCAATAGTACCTACTTACCTACCTAGTTTGTAGGACGCAGAGCGCACTAATGCACTTTTTATTATTTCGCTTTGTTTAAATGCAGTTGTGGGTATCTATTGTACGGATATACTAGCTCATAGTAGATTACACTACCATTGAACTGCGGACATATCCTCTACGATTTTATGACTACATATGAGCTGTAGCTGTAGCTCATTTAGTCAGTCTAATTCTAAACAAGTGTTTAACTTGGTAGTTGTAACTTTACTATCATAATTTACATAACTACAAATGATTTCAGGAGCGTCCTTAATTTCCTTAAAATTTTTCTATTGGTTAAAGATGAAACAGAAGTAAGACTCTTTCTTCCGCAAATGAATAATTGCTGTTATATTTAACTTTAAATTTTTATTAATCATATCAAAGCATATCGATATATAAATTTGTATGTTAAAATAATATTCTTATATGATGGTGATTATTAAACGACCGTCCACAGATGTGAGGGTTGGAATCTATGAATTTATTCTTGTTTTAACTCATGATCCTTCGTGGGTACGCTACCATCTCGACCATCAGTCATATTCGGGATCATATGTCACTGCATTAAAATGCATTTTGAATTTTTCAGATATCTTATTTCTTCTGCCTCTCACCCAAAAGTCCCGAGTTCGATTCCCGGTCGTGGCAATGGAAAATACTGTGAGAGGGATTTTTCCATTATACGCGGATATTGGATGTGTGTCCCTTGTCTTTAAATGTGTAGCCCCTTCCCGCAAAAGGCTCTTCTAGAGCCTTCTGGGATAAAGGGGGTCGTAATTACATGTGGTGTTATTTATTATTCTCGAAGAAATCATCTTTCTAGTAGCAACATGCTTATTTGCTATCACACATGGTGTCCCATTTTAATGTACCAGGCTTCTTAATTTTTTTATGTCAACGTTTAGTAAAAAATGTTCCAAATTTGAAGGGTTGAAGGGGCAATGAAATGATATAATTTTGATGACCTTGGAAGATCAGTCCTTTCAAGGTCAAATTTGACTTTTGAAATGGGAACCCATATCTTTATGACTGCATAATGTTTCTCTAGCAAAAATATACAACTTGTGTTCGAAAAACTTTCCTCGTTCAAAATTTAACACAACAGAAATGCAAACATGAAGCTATTCATAGAGAAAAAAAAGAAAAGAAAAGAAAAATGGATTAAATTCCACCATGTCCTCGTTTCGTTATTCTGGGTTCGGCTGAGAGCGATAATATGTGATCGTTCATACAAAGAAACTTGTCAAGGTCACTTTACTTGAGGGAAACAACAACAGATATCGAGTTTTATAGTAATTTGAGACTCAGAATTCAGAATTCCCACCCGCCATATCGGATCCGCCATTTTGAATTTCTTAAGGTTATGGCCAAACCATGATGGGGTTAAACCGACAACGAATTCGGATTCAGTGTCCCAAAAATTATATAATTACACTATTCTCCATCAACTTTTTTATTGGTAACGGAAACGCCATGCTAATTAATTTAATAACGGACGATTTCTCCGAGAGGAAATAAAATAAAATGCATTTTGAAGGGGAAGACTATAGTACTTTCAGATGCCGGAACGAGTTTTGTGGAGAAAAAATAATTCACGGTGTAATATAATTTCGAATATAGCGTAAAACCGTGTTTTTTGTACTCTGTTAATTGCTTTAAATACAATAATTCTGTTGTTCTGTAACTTCTACCATTTTCAAAAATTTTTGGGCTTTTCCTAAAAAGGTTTAAGTTTGCAGCACTTTCTATACATGCAATTTATCGAATTCTGATTAAATTTTATGAACAAGTCATCACACATAAGTATATGACAGGAATGTACAGGGTGAGTCAAATTCGACTACTAGGATCTCGGAAACGGTAAGAGATAGAGAGTTAGTTAAATGGGGGCGAAGTGGCGCAATTTTATATCCAATAATATGCCGTGATGAAATCAAGAATATCTTGTTTGGTTTTTGAGATATTTGAAAAAGAAAACAAAATTTTAAGTTTTCATTTTTGTTATTTACTAGATATCACAACAAAGAATTTTTTCATTGCAATTTTTCCAGCTCTACAACATAAAGTTAAAATATTTTTAAAGACGTTTCGCCAGACCGGGGTCACTTTCAAATTTCTTTTTTCAAATACGGACCTGACATTGCTTTTCCTAATTTCATTAGTATTTTTCATTCTGATTCCAACGATATATGACAGTCGCTGATTTGAAGTCACTACCTAGTGTTATACTGCAGATTATCTGCAGTAATTATGTAGACTATTTAATAACCTCGAAATTGTATTACTTATAAACAAATTTTGGTGTCTGCATTTGTTGACAATTGTATCGTATATACCTACGGGATTCTAGTCATTTTAAATTTATTAAATTCAAATAGTTTTGTGATGCAGATGAATATATAATACTAATAATAATAACACCACATGTAATCAGATTGTTGATTCACTTGTAATAACTAGAAATGTATAAATGTCCAAATCATGTTTAAATTATTTATCTATATCGCTGGCTCGGTGGTACGACGAACAGCGGTGAGTCCTTCTGGATTCATATCCGGTCGGGATCAAATCGAAGAGGTATTGCCAGAGAGCCAACCTGCTCATGTTATCATCTTTCGAATGGGATGTAAAACTGTGAGTTCCCTGAATCTGCATTGTAAGCACGACAAACATCCCTACTCACATGATAAGATGAGGGTTCTGCAAAATTTCTAGGTTAGGGGTCCCAATTGTTAACACAAACAGTAATGATCTTATCTCCTGTCGTCCGTGATTGCCCTTATTAGTAAAAATAGGCTAACATTAAATATATGGTTACTGTTCAACGGTATTAGACGTAAATTGCTTATTTCCGATAATCACAATCTGCAATAGATTGTACCTAATACTAGTGTAAAAAGGATTTCATTAAAATACAAGTGTAGGCCAGTAGAATTAGACGGGAATAATACACCACCTGTAATTACGACCCCCTGAATCTGTAACTAATTCGTTTCAGATAGCCGTAGGTAAAAACAGGTGTATTTAGTTATAAGGAATATACCTCTGCGATTCCTCCCAAATCAAATATACAGAACATTGTTTATAAGTCATTTGTATGTGAAAAAATCATGAAATTTGGAGTTTTTTTAAAATTGCAGTAAGACTGCAGTAGATTAATTTTTTTGAATGCTTCTGTTTACTAGGTAATTCCAAACCGGTTAATTTAAGCCCCGGTTGATTTCATTTAATTGATTATTTATTTAAATAATTGCCGAAAACCATCGAAATTTTCGAAAATTTCAAGCATTTTTTACTCTGAAAGGAAAAACGCTAGACTCTTGAAACTTTGGTGGAATATGTGTCTCATTACCCTCAACTTACAAAAAAAATTTCGTTTCAAAATGTTTATTAGTTTTCGAGAAAATCTATTTGTTTATTAAAAACGTCCCAAATGTTTAATGAAAAATTGACCTATTAACGTTATCAAAAATAATTCAACCACAGCTCATTTTTATCGTCAAGACGTCAATTTTACGAATCTGTTATGGGCGTATCGATTTTCAATAATTTTGACCGTCAAAATGGCGTTAACAACATTGCTACTTTTCGGAGCAGCGTTTTTTACAAATAACTTTACAACAAATTAACGTATCTGCACAAATTTGTTTGGCTCAAGGGACAGGGGAATATATTATCAAACGATTTTCAAATTGGGGTAGCGAGAAAAATTCGTCATATCTCCGGTATTTTCCGGCCAATTTCGACGTTTTTTTTTTTAATTTGGGGTAGCTCACGAAAATAATAACAATGGGCACATTTGCAATATCCAAATAATAAACAAATAATTGTTATAAACAATTTATTATTATTTTTTTAAATTTTTTCGTTTTTGGGCTTATGCAACTTATAATGTGCTAATGTATTAAATATAAATTTATAAAGATTATATAATGGTAACAATGTATGCACAAACTATTTCTCCATCAAACAATATACGATGTTACAGCATTGTTACCATTATATAATCTTTATAAATTTATATTTAATACATTAGCACATTATAAATTGCATAAGCCCAAAAACGAAAAAATTTAAAAAAAAATAATAAATTGTTTATAACAATTATTTGTTTATTATTTGGATATTGCAAATGTGCCCATTGTTATTATTTTCGTGAGCTACCCCAAATTAAAAAAAAAAAACGTCGAAATTGGCCGGAAAATAACGGAGATATGACGAAGTTTTCTCGCTACCCCAATTTGAAAATCGTTTGATAATAAATTCCCCTGTCCCTTGAGCCAAACAAATTGAAGACGCTCTAAAATCACTAATTATTAAAAATTATATTTTGACCTCAAAAAGGGCCCGTTTTCAATAGGACTTGATGAATTCACAAAATTCAAGATCTTATTAACAACCAGTTTCAATTTTGGCCATAAATATTAATAAATAAACGTTTGGCGCATTAAACAATTTAAAAAATTATCTCGGCTCCTACATGTCCCAGAGCAACAATTTTTTTTTATAAATTTGTAGAAAAATACCAGCAACTCAAATATGAAAGATTTGTGCAGATACGTTTATTTGTTGTAAAGTTATTTGCAAAAAACGCTGCTCCGAAAAGTAGCAATGTTGTTAACGCCATTTTGACGGTCAAAATTATTGAAAATCGATACGCCCATAACAGATTCGTAAAATTGACGTCTTGACGAAAAAAATGAGCTGTGGTTGAATTATTTTTGATAACGTTAATAGGTCAATTTTTCATTAAACATTTGGGACGTTTTTAATAAACAAATAGAATTTCTCGAAAACTAATAAACATATTAAAACAAAATTTTTTTTGTAAGTTGAGGGTAGTGAGACACATATTCCACCAAAGTTTCAAGAGTCTAGCATTTTTCCTTTCAGAGTAAAAAATGCTTGAAATTTTCGAAAATTTCGATGGTTTTCGGCAATTATTTAAATAAATAATCAATTAAATGAAATCAACCGGGGCTTAAATTAACCGGTTTGGAATTACCTAGTAAACAGAAGCATTCAAAAAAATTAATCTACTGCAGTCTTACTGCAATTTTAAAAAAACTCCAAATTTCATGATTTTTTCACATACAAGTGACTTATAAACAATGTTCTGTATATTTGATTTGGGAGGAATCGCAGAGGTATATTCCTTATAACTAAATACACCTGTTTTTACCTACGGCTATCTGAAACGAATTAGTTACAGATTCCCGTTCACATCATCTAATTCTACTGGCCTAGTGTGATGTTGCAGCGCAAGCGAAAGTAAGTGATCACACGAGTATTGTAATGAAACATTTCGGCACGCCGCGCACTTTATATATTACTTTCTTCTATGGCCATTAATTCTTGTACTGACAACAGCTTATTTCTATCATTAAGTTTCATTTACATTGGGTGTGCTACTATCGTTTATTATATTTAATTCTGTCACGTTTCATTTTGCCGTTTGATCTTATGGTTTATTAGCGTGTGAAATATCATATTTTTGCAATTTAGTTACGAAAAATCATCATTTTGACATTGATTGTCATTGTCAAAAGTGGTTCATTTTAGCTAAAATGAAATTTCATTTTAACACTTCTGCTAAAATGAGTTTTCATTTTAACACTTGTGCTAAAATGATTTAGTCACATAAGCACATATTGCGACAGATCCATTTATTTCTACTAAGAATACAACATTTTTATTGAGAAATTTTATTTTTTTCATAACAACTAAATTGCAAAAAATATTGTATAAAACACGATGCAAAACTGCGTGTTTTTTGCACACGATGTGTTGGACCACTCGCTACGCTCGTGGTTCAATCTTCGCATCTAGTGCAAAAAACACGCTCATTTTGCAACTTACATAGTTTTATAAATAGCTATTTTCTAATTTGGTATCAAAATCTCTTGTGCATTCATTTCGGTACTATTGATACGTATTGGTTTTAACACAAATGGCTGCCACGTGTGTTAAAACCAATACGTATCAATAGTCTCCAAAAAATTTTTAAGATTTTTAGCAATAATATAATGTTGTTTTTTCCCAAAAAACGTATAAAAATGAACAAAATAAATGCAGGGATGTTTTAGTAATGTCAACTTAGAATAGTACTTAGGTTTTAAGGTTTAGTGTAATTTTATACATAGATTAAATTATATATAAAAAAAAAAATGTAATACCCACCTATATTGTTTAATAAAAACTTGTTCTGATGATGGAGAGGATCCTCTCCGAAACGTTAAATTAATTCTACGTAATTTTATTTTTGTGGAAAAAAACCAAAATAACTCAAGAACCCCTAAATTTAATAGAAAAATAACTTATGGTTAAGAAGAAATATATGAATATAATATAATAATATAAAAATCATATACTATAGGGTGGTGTATTTTGATACATATATCCCACTAGTAGGGAGGCTTGGGTCATTGTAAAATAACATGGTAAGTTTAAAGACATTATATACAGTACCCCACAAAATTGTATGTTAAACTTGAAAACAAGAACAGAGAATATCAGTAATGAGTATAAAATTTTTAATAAAGACAGATACCAGAGCACTAGAGACACGCCTCTCTCTCCATTCTATTTCAAATTGAAACACCTAAAAACTTGGGAAAAAAACGCCGCCAAAAGAATTTAATAGGGTATCACTTACCGTATGTATGCAAGTCGACCACATGAGTAACCGGCATACATAAATAGCTATTTATAAAACTAGTTGCAAAATGAGCGTGTTTTTTGCACTAGATGTGAAGATTGGACCATGAGCGTAGCGAGTGGTCCAACTCATCGTGTGCAAAAAACACGCAGTTTTGCATCGTGTTTTATACAATATTTTTTGCAATTTAGTTGTTACGAAAAAAATAAAATGTTTGTTACGTTTTCTTTACGTTTAACATAATATAATAAATAAGATAAGTGTTTTCTCAATAAAAATGTTGTACGTTTAATATTTATGTTGTATTCTTAGTAAAAATAAATGAATCTGTCGCAATATCTGTTTATGTGACTAAACTCATTTTAGCACAAGTGTTAAAATGAAAACTCATTTTAGCACAAGTGATAAAATGAAAACTCATTTTAGCACAAGTGTTAAAATGAAATCTCATATTGGCACTTGTGCTAAAATGAACCACTTTTGACAATGACAATCAGTGTCAAAAAGATGACTTTTCGTAACTAAATTGCAAAAACGATATTTACTGATGCTTTCATTGACACAGCATATGACCCAGCATTGTTTATTAAATTCGTTTGGCGGTGTTTTTTGCCCAAGTTTTTAGGTGTTTTAATTTGCGGTCTTTACCGCTGTCACTCTCCGTGTGGGCGTTACACATTCACCGTTTGTTTTCTCTTTTTAATTCACGCTTTTCGTACTATAAACCCATCTTTGTTTCCAAGTTGAACATAAAATTTTGTGGGGTACTGTATAAAGTAAAATGTTAATTCAAAGTTTACTGAAGTTACAATAAAAAAAAATAAACTGAGAAAAATATATTAATAAATATTTTAAATTTTTCCTATGTTTAAAGCAAATGTAATATAAGATAATGATCTGGTACTGCTTCCTATGTAGGTAGGTGGTGATAATCTTAAAATTTTATCCCTAATTTTAACATTATTTTCATCTTTATCATCAGTGAAAAATAAATAAAATGTAACTTCTTCTTCTAAGAAAGTCTACAGAATATTCACCAGATTCTACTATTTTTCCAATTTGTTTCACAAAATGGAACTCCGTTGTTTTATTTTTACTATTTTTATCATCTGATGTAAATCTGGCAACCACAGAATCACTTACTGATACAGAGCTGACTTAATGATCTTGTTCTGGAGGAGTTACTTTCATTAGCAATAGTTTCTTCTATGTCTGTGCTGTCACTTTCTGAAGATTCTCCTTTCTTCTTTTCATTAATATATATTTTTTAGAATTTAACATTTTTAATTTCTTGTACAACCTTTTGTTTAACATACATATCTGTTAAAATCCTGGTGATCTCTGAACGACGTAAGACGTTTTTCGTGGGATTCCGTTTCTTTATGGTCTTAAAAATTCTGGAATAATTTTAAATTACTTAAAATTTTTATCTTTTTTCCGGGAGCGTCTTTGTTTTCCAGATGCGACAAAACTATGAGAAGGTTTGTCTTCTAGTTGGAGTTGTAATAAATTTGGAGTTTCTCGTAATTTTTTAGCATTTGCCTTGCTGCATGTTAGTATAGGTGGATTTGCTCAAACCTGGAACACGTAAAATTAGAAAGCCGTGCTCTTTAGAATTGAAGGGACGAATTCTACTTTTTCAAGAGAATATAAATACTGTTTCTGGTCGTTGGCTTAGAATAATTTAGATTTAACTAGCTCTGGAATTTTGTACATAGATATTATTGTTTTGCCTGGGTTTAATGTGATCCATGCTGAGGCATCCATTGGCTGCAGTGGGGTGGGACGGTGAGTAAATGGATCCAGTTTCCCTTAGCTAAGTTGATGACATTTAAGCTAATATGACATTAATAGTTGTCCAGTAATAACAAGCATGAATTTTCCTTTGTCGTTCCAGAGTGTTTAAAAACTTTCTTTGGCCATCCACCCTGTAGAGTACCAGTAGAGTAGCCAGTGCCAAACTATTTTCTGCGTCCTCGATCATCATATGTTCTAAATATTTTTTCAGTGGGATCACGAATGTTGGAAGGATTGTATTTCCTGCTACGTTTATAAAATAATTAACCGTTACCAATTTTTTGCATTTGGTAGAGATTCTACCTACTCCTGTCCTTTTCTTGACAAAAACCTTAGATAATCGTTTCCTGGAGATCACGATCCCATATACAGGAGGTCGCAGTTGGACAAAAAATTTAACACATACAAAAAAAAACTTTTATTGATTAATTAATTTCAATCAAATATTGCATACATAGTAAAGGGGTTGTGAGGTGATGTATTTTTGGCCTTCTCTGGGTGTTGCGACACTAAAAAGGTCGAGAAACGATGCTTTAGATGGTTTGTGGACTATAAATTGGCCTCTTCTGGTTGTCTTATAGACAGGTCAGAATTTCTTTCATAAATCCTGCTAGTCAGTCTTTTCCTGCAGCTTATAACTTGTTCCACTCTTTGGGATATTTAATGAGTGCTTTTGCATATCATAACACAAATTTCTTGCTTTCTTTAGTTGTTAGCCTATAATTCATACAACTATAGATTTTTAAATATTTATTTAAATATCTTTCTTGATCATCATTAAAAATCATTTTTGTGAATTGAGGTTTGCCACAACATGGTATTTGATTAGTTCTTCCTCAGGAAGAGCTTTTTGCCTTCTCTCGCTGGCACGCGAAGCCAAACTCCAATTTATACAGTGTGTCTCACTTTTCACCACTACACCCAAATATCTAGGCCATTTGTTGATCGATTTAGATCAAATTTTGTATACTTCTTTTCTTTCAGATTGTGTTTAAAAAGTTATTGATAAAAAATTTTTTCAAACTTAAATACGCCTACTATGATCAAAAGAAATTGGCAAAAATTAGGAATTTATATTAGCGATTGAGATAGGGTTTTTGTTTTTACAGATTCTTGTTCAGCATGACCTAAAACGCCTGTATACCAAATTTCGTTAAAAAATATTCATTCCTTCAAAAAAAAAAAAGTAATAAAAATCTAAGATTTCAATAATAATCACCCTACTATTCCAGTTATTTATTGTCGGATATTTACATAACTTGTTAGTCGGGTGATATAATGACGCTAATTAAGCATTAGGACACTTTTTTTTAGAAATATCAAATAACTCAACTTTTATTATTTTTTATTATTGATATTAATGATCTAAATAGATCAACAAATAGCCTAGATATTGGGGTGTAGTGGTGAAAAGTGAAACACACTGTATATACAGGGTGAATACCAATAACTCATTTTAATTTGAAGAGGGGTTTCTGTTAATATTTATAACACAAATTACCAATAAAAAAATATAAAAAAGAAAGTTGAAAAACTGACCTACCCTACGTAAAATTCTGGGAAACTTTTGAGTACCGCTTCGTCGCTCTACTGACCTATTTATGGGGTGAACAACATGCCTTTTATCCAAGTCACAGACTCCAAGTTCTAACGTAAAAAACGTGATAAGAAGCGTCTAATAAAGTTAAGCCGCCGTTTATAAATTTGCGGTCGGAGACAAGTTAATTGACAGTGACAGCAAAAACTAGTGAATTTATGATGGCGAAAAACAAGGTGAATGCCAGAGGCAAAGACCTATCCTGATTTATTTTCTATTGAGATAGGTAAGTTACGAAGTTCTGAAAATGTTGACGTATTTTAATTTATTTTCTTTCTCGAAAACTACAGGGTATATATTTTTTATTTTTGGTATATGGCCTTACCATTAAGAGACCTACCATCCCTTAAAATTAAAAGGAGTTATTGGTATTCACCCTATATGTAACTTCTCTTATCGTTAAATCATCTTATAAGACTTTAATTACAGCAGCATTGATTTCGTCAGGACTTTTTCTTCTTCTATCTGTTTTCTATTTATACTCTCTCGGCATTTTTTCAGCATAATTTATGTTTATTTTATATTTACGAATCAGTGAATCAATCCTCTCGTATTTTTGTGACCCAATCCGCCCAACTGTCAATTTTAAGAGAGTATGTGACCACGACAAAATCTGAAGTGTAAGGTTATAAGTATGTGAAAGTTGATTTTATACTAGTAAAACCCATAGAAAAACCTTAGTGAAAAGAAAAACTAAATAAATTTACAACAAAACAATATTATCAAAACCGTTTCTTACCTTTATAAGAAAACTATTAAAGCTTGTGTTGTATACACAAGCTATCTTGCAATGGCCATGGTAACTAAGTTTTGGGTAACTAAACACTCCACTGTGAAGTTTACGCCTACAGGGAATGTAGAATTGATATTAACCCAATTCTCCCTCTCGGCTCTCCCCTACTTTTCCTAATTGCTGCGCTGAAAAATGTAACAAATTGATGAAAACTATGAATTATGAATACTTACTACAAAATTATTCCATTTTTTAAGCAAACATTCTGGGGACATTTTATTGGATTGATTTCTACTGATTATTTGTAAAACTTTTAAATCTATATCAAATTTTAAATAATTATATTATGTGCAATTCGTTCAAAGATCAAATTATAGATGGCAGGGTACAAATACAAATACCAAGGTTTCAGGCCTTTATCGGCCATTATTTTGAATTCCTTAGCCGTTTTCTAAAAGATAAGTTAAAGACCTGTAAGGTAAGATTAAAAATAGTTAATTAAGACTAGATAACTAACGTATTAGGTACTAAATATTTCATATATTTATCTCTGAATGGATTTTTGTATTTCGATAGTATATTACAATATCTGGGTGTATTTTTTAAATTAGTTTGATTCGTGTGAAAGTTAATTTTTCAAACAATTGTAGGGAAGTTATATTTATACAACGCGTTTAAGAAAGATCACTAAATTTCCATACTGTCTTGACTAAACCATATCATTCAAACCGTTTTAATTAGAAAAACTTATCTCATTTTCTCAAGAATTTCTTATACACCAAGTAAGTATAAGGCAAAACTTTGTGGTGAAAACATAACAAACAATCTGGTTTCGCTTAAGGCAAATAGTCTACTGCTTTAGTAATTACTTTTTATCAAAAACATTTTTTTGTAATCATGGATAGAAGATACCAATTAGAGTTTTCAATTTTAGCTTAAATATAGCGTTGACGGAGTAATTAATTCGTTGGTTGATGATTTCCCATGGGATAGCAAAGAAAGTAATATACGTGTTTTGATATCAACACATGCAACCCTCGATTGGAATTAGGTATTTCATGACGAATAAAATTTGAAAAATATATTATTGTGAAGTGAGGTGACGTTAGTAACTATTTACTAAAAATGCAATAGGTACCTAGTAATATAAAGTCTGCCTGGAATTGAGTTAATAACAAAGAGTTAATAAAACGGATTTATAAAGCTTGGTGTTAAACACAATTTACACAACCGTTTTAGTAATGTTTGAGTGTGATTTGTTCATGTAAACATACTCATTGTTGGATGGCGTGAAAAAATATCATATGTCACACAAATACATTAGACTAGTAAAATTTTACGATCATTGAAGCTATATTTTTTATATGGAGTAACTCTAATAATTTTTTATAAGCGTTTAGAAATGAAATATACAGGGTGTTTTGGACGACTTTTAAGTAGGTAACGTAAAGCGGTCCTATGCCATTTTACACTAAAACATAAGTGGACCATTTTCTATGACCACGACTGTGCGTAGTGTAAAAGCGTGAATAATTGGGTCACTCAAGAAAGTTGACAGGAGAAAAGCATTCCACTTGCGACCAGTCCAGCATCTTCATCCAGAAGATCCGCCAAGAAGAGAAACCTGTCAGTTCTATGTCAATGGTTTTTGCGAGAACATGAAAATATCCAAGATTTTTACAAAAAATCTTGTGGGCAAAGTTACATTTACTAGAGCTGGAGCTGTCAGTTATCACAATTTACATATTTGCTGACGTTTCGGAAACTATATCCGAAACGTCAGCGCAGTATTTTTGTATTAATTTAATTTCTATTAGTTGTCAAAAAACACCCTCTAACTGATCCTCTGACATTACGTCAAAGGCGTAGAGGTTATTTCCCAGTTTAAACTGGTTAATTTGAATATTTTTTAGATAAATCGAATTTTTTGGATAGGAATTTCGAGGAATGTGGTAATAAATCCCAAAAAAGAAAAGGAAAGAAATAATTTATGAAATGCCACAAATAACATTTAAACAATATATAATGCTATGTTTGAGTTTGACGGAAACTCTATTGCTAATCTCGTAAGGCTTGAAGCCTAAGGTAATACTAGTTAAAGATGTTAAACTGCAGCTATACCGAGGCGAGGACTAACTCAATACAAAATATTTATGAAATATCAATATTAAATTTTTTGCAAGACCGAATTATTTATGAATATAAAAAATAATAAAACTGGAGTTGTTGCAGGTAATTGATTTAGACAATTATCAATTATCCTAATATCTTAACGTAACACAATGAAATATTGTATAGGTATATAATATTAGTAATAAGTGAGCATGTTGCGAACTGAAAAGAAAGAAAGAAAAAGAGTTACGTTTCAGTTTTGATTTATTTAATGGTAATAATTATTACAGTCATACATAATATAATGACTACGTTTTTAATTTAACAACCACGCAACCAGTGCGTTAATTGAGTGTAGCATAGATGTAAAAAGTGTTTAATAGGTCAATAGGCGTGAAATATGCTTCACGCACTTGTTACATATAGGTACGTATTTTTTTAGTATAAAGTTTATGTTCCATTGTCAAGGTATAAACATAAACCATTATAATGTAACTATTTATGTAACTATTAGAGGCGCAACTGAGCAGCTTTCGACATTTTAGTATTGTATTTTTTGCCCATAGCTTCAGGATTGTCTTAAATATTTTTGACTCTGCAGCCAAATTACAAATTAATACCTTCCCGTAGCACTCAAAATTGATGACAATCCTGAACCTGTTGACAAAAAAATATATAATAATCTCGAAACCTGCTCGGTTGCAGACTCAATGTTATTAGGTAATTCATTTTAAACGAAAACGACAATTGCTAATAACTATTATAGGAAATCACTTTTATTAAATTAATGTTAAATTCTAAAAAAATACGTACGTGCTAATTTCTACCCATCGGCAAACATATCTCGTTACGGTATATGTATATAATAACACACTAAAAAATGGTGAATAATAAAAGGTATAGGTTGATTTTGGTATGTGTTAGTCTTCTTTTATATTCTTAATTGCCATACAGTGTAATGAGGTTCTGCACCTAATTCTTCCCTGAAAATCTTGGATTTAATCCAAATCGAGCATACGACTGGTTGGGGACGCTGGCCTTTACGAGTTCACTTGTTTCTTTGGGATACTGGTCAGTCTTTTCTAACTCTATTTTACGGACACAACTCCACAGAAGTTGCGTTGCTGATACCACCCGTGCTACTACATAGATCGTTACAAATTATCTATTCTCTTCCTTTCACATAACTGCGTTTGATGTCATTTTACCAAATAGTAAATTTAATTCAGTGCCCAGTCATGCTTCTTCTAGTTCCGAATCTCCGTAGGTCTTTGATCAGAGTGAATAGGTATGTAATCTCTTATGGCGCCTATGTGTCCATAGTACTTTGTAGGTAAATTGAATAAAAATAACCCGCAGACAAGGAGCAGTCGTACTCAATACTCATAGAGACGCAAAGAAATACTTTTTTTTAAATATTCATGCATTATGTGAGAGGGAGTTCTGTGCCAAATTTCATTTCCATAAAAAAATTATTAAATTAAATGGGTACAATAAGTGTATTGCTTTAATTGCATTTAATTATTGATCTTAGGTGTGTTTTCTGAAAATTTATTCATGTTTATAAAATTTTAATTATTGCTGTAATCATATTTAAAGTGTATAGCCAATAATAATGGTAATAATAGTGGACAGCGATGTTTTTTTAATGACTCATGCGTTTTGTTTTTTAAATCTGAAAAGATAAAGACGCCGACGATGGAACAAATAAGCATTAATGTGTTGTTTAGACCATCAGATAGAATGTGTGAATTATTTTCAGCGTTACATTATTTGGGGGAGTGGGAGAGGGGGATGGATTCAAATCTTAAACTACCGGACTATTATTTGTATATCGGGTCTTACACGAATGTGGTAACCCCCTTTCTTCTTTGTGTTTGAGGATAAATTTCTTGACAAATTGTTACCATTTAATAAAAGTTACTTTTTAACAAATAAATTCATATCAACATCTGATGGATGGATATTTCGATTTTTAATCCCTCTTATGAAAATCTCAAATATTTGTGTCGTCCTTCTCTTCAGCGAGTCGGCGTCGCTTAGCTACACGATTGCGGCAACATTATTACAACTAGGTTTTTTTTTTGTTTAAAACATATGCTTTTTTATACAACAGTTAACACAAGTTTAAAACGAAACAGTTTAAATAAATAAAATTTGTTTGTTTGCTCAAAATAAAAAAACACTATATTTACCAACCCCGTCTCTGGTATAGAGAACTTGGTTTAAATATTCTTTTTATGTAAATCTACTTATTTATTGTATTGAATCAAGCTTCTGGTTCAAATAAAAGAAAATACGAAAATGAAATCCTTGCTACTACTTCTTTTCCAAACACACTTTTTAAAAGTTTTTTCTATTTTACACTGATGTAATGTGGATGTAATGGTCACTTTAATTTTGCATAATTGCTTTCAATCATGAAGTTTAAGTACCTTTTTAAAAGTTTTAATACTTCATTCTTTACTACATTGTAATTTTTACTGCTTTTTCACAATGACAGGAAATGAGCATTTTAATGAAGTTTACTTTTCAAGTCAGTCTTTATCTTGATTATGCATCTACTTATTTTACGACTAGCATACAAATATTGCATTATATTTAAGTTAGCATAAGGGTAATTATGTCTAACGAAATAGTGTACTATTTATCAAAAATTCAATTCATTTACTGACATTAAAATGGACTAGGTAAGAAAATAGTTATTTGTGCATTCAGTTAGGAAAAGCGAGCTGTTTTTTCTGGACTTGTTCTTACCGATGCAACCGAGTTCAAGAACATGTGAACGAAAAAATCTGATTTTCCTACAGAATTGCAAACATATTTTTTTCCAATTCGATTTTAAAAAATTTACTAAATCGAGTAGGTTTTACGAGTACTTAATATAGATCAAAACGATAAAATATTCGCGGAGTGCTGTTTAGGAACAATTTTGTTGATGATGTTCTTTAATTTTTTTTCACTTTTCAGCACTAATAATTAGGGATAGTATTTATTTTCCTAACTAAAAATAAGAATAATAATAACTAACACATTTCAAAAATTTCGATACCGAATTAGGAAAACGATTTTGGTCAATTGACGGTATTCATGCTAGGTATATACGTGTATGTAAACATATTTGATCATTAATTTATTTAATTATTATAATAAATTAATACATTATGTATAATGTTTTTTGCAACAAAATCCAAGAAATGTGTTTTAAGTTTATTATGGTCGAATATTCAATTAGCTTCGTAATCTACAATGTTAATAAAAATTAATTGATATAAACTAGGGTTAACTGTTTGAATAATATAGTTATTGTTCTCATTACCTCATTTCATTATGTTGTTTTTCATTTGTATTTATATATTTTCCAGTGGAAAAGCAATAAAGATAAATATTTATTTATAGAGAGAATTAATAGGTATACAGAGTGTCCTCCTAGTGTGCGGAAGTCCAAAATCTTGGTTAATAAAATAGATAAATAGATTTTTTTGACATTTTCATTTATTTATGTATTATTGGTACAAGTCTACAGGGTCTCAACCCAATTACAGACTCTATATAACAAATTTAAATTAATCTAAACCAAACTTAAAACTAATAACAAAATACGGCTCTTGTGCGTGATGACGTGCAACAGATTTTGTTTTGTATTAAGAAGTATAGTTATAGACAATATCTTTGATACATTTGATAATATTCCAATGGGACGATAGTTCAAAACATCTCCACGGTCTCCACTATTAAAAATGGGAGTAATTTGTACTATTTTAAATTTATTTGAAAATTCTTTGTTTTTAATAGGTGATTTAAACTATTATTATTACTAACGGTTCAACCAATGTTTGCTTGCAACCGTTAATAACATAGCTAGGTATAATTAGCCTGTCCCAAAGAGGGCGACTCCTCGGTTTCTACAAAATCAAAATAGTGTGGATTATACAGATTGTCCCATTTCTTCTGGCCAAGTAGTAATTTTGTTTTTCTTAACGGATAACCTATATTTTTTATACTTAATTTTTTCAATACCTATATACGAAAAATAAGGTACTGTATGTATAATATTCAAATGAAAATATTGACAGTTTTCGAAATATTTCACTCGATATGTTTTTTTCTCAAATTATTTTTACTGATAGTTGAGCGAGCTTTGAAATGTTGTATAAGAAATACATATGTGATAAACAGGGTGAGAATAAAGTCATGCCAAACATGATAAAAGGAAATTTGAAATAGTTCCGTAAATCCAAATGGAATATTGTTTAACCATTGATTACTCTGCAACTTTGCTGTATCTTTCCCTATACCAAAGTTAAATACTTCGTGTAAAAAACGTAGTTTAATGCTATTTGCTCTGGAGTTCTACATCGGAAAATTGTAAGGAGCCTGTCAAAAGACTAATACGTCAGATTTTCATGAACACGGTGTAAAGTTAAGATAATTCTATCGATAAAGCGAATTTAGATAAAGTACGTAAATTGTTTAGAATAAAATATTCCAAGGTAAACCATCACCACAAATAGTCATAGAGCTAATTTCTCCGTTTATCTCAAAAATAAACGTAAAACAAAAAATTATAAGATCGTAAAGGTGCGTTTATAGCTACCGAACGAAGACGAATGAACCATTGGCGAATGGCCGAATTTGCATGCTGTAAACAGTTTACAGCATGCGAATTCGGTGCGAATTCGGCCCATTCGCCAATGTTCATTCGTCTTCGTTCGGTAGCTATAAACGCACCTTTAAATATAAGTAACGTTTCATAATAATTTTCATAATTTAATAAAAAACTAGATACCCAATTATCACAAATTAGTTCATAATAATATGGCGTTTCAAAGTAAGCAAGCAAGCAAGTACAATTAGGTAAATACAAATTTTATGAGAATAGTCTATGGCGATTAGTTCGTATTTACAAGCCAAGCCAAGGCATCCACGATGTACTGGACTGGTTTAAATGCATTAAGGGGAGATAAGGTCAAATAATTGGAAATTATGAGAGAACTACTAGGATAGATTAAACCTAGCAATGAGGACTGGAAATATTGAATGTTGATAAATTCTGTCAAAACATCCAACAATTGAAGCACCGAGAAAAGTAACATATCTACTTGCCCAATCCAATGCAATAGATGTATATAAATATATTTCTCTCTAACCTATTATAGACTATTGGTGTAATCTATAAGTAATTCGAAATTGCAAAAAAATGAGGGTTGCCATTTAAAAAATCAAAGTTGTTCACAGCCCAGCTTTTTTTGGGACACCTTGTAGAATAAAAAATATTTTTAAAATAGGCCTAATACCTAATAATACAAAACTTAGACGTTTTGAAGATAATGAATTTGTTCCTTACTGCTCGACTTCACTGTATGTATATACGAACAAAATGAGAGTCTTTAAATACATTAACTCCAATTTGTCTTCTTATATTCATGTTAAAATAGTATTTATAAACTCCTACATCAAGAGGTGCAAATTTCCATTCTTTTCTATTCAATATATTATTCAAAATACATGTCAAGTTCAGGATGATGCTGAACGTTCCACCCCTAAAAACGTTTTAAGTCATACAAAAAGGTTGGTGTATTTTCAGTCTGAGATTGTCTTTCTTTTCTTGGAACGTCGCCAGCAGAATAACTTGATTTTACCAGCAAAAACATTTTTAAATTACCTAACATCCTTGCGTTTCTTGCAGCGATTTTCAAGCATCCGCTTTGTGAAAAAAACTTTTTATGAAACCATTCTCTGAAACGCTTATGGTAATCAGCAATCATTTGAATAACCCTATTTTGATTTACCCTAGCTGGCTAGGATTATTTTACAACTTGAGTGTAAAATTGCATCCGATTGCCGTAAAAGTAAATTTGCTTTGATTTTAGCTGCATAGATTAAAATAAATATAATGTAAATATAAGGAACGGTAATATTTCCCAGCCAAAATAAATTGATCGATATTTAGAAGTAAGCGAAGACTTAAATGTTTAAACTTAATTTCTAATTTTAATATTTTCGTTAATATTTAATTTCAAAATATTTTACTAATAATAAAAATAAAATAAAAATAAAATAAACTAATTAATATTTTCACTTATTGTAAGAAGTCTCCGATTATTCATATCATTTATTATATTTCCCAAAATTGGCGATGACGACGTGGATGCAGATGGTGACGAAAATTCTAAAATTAAATATGTATAAAGTGTGAAAAAATATCTCACAGGACAAGAATTAAAAATGTTAAGTACTGCAATGTATTTACAACGCTTTACAGGACTCTGTAGTTAGTATGTATTCCCAAAGCAGAGTTCTAATTGGGTGGTAGTTCGGCAGTCGTTCAATAGATGGCGTTAGTTGTACGAAAACAAATTAGAAACAAGTGAATTCTTGTGGAATCTTCTAGAGCAACCCTGGATTATTCTAAGAGGCATATTGTTAGGTATATAAAGCCCAAAATGGTTCAATGCAGTCAGTTGAATATTGGGAAGTGAAACAGTGACTAGTGACAAGTAGTGAATAATTGTGGTTAAAGGCAGTAATTTGGTAATTAGTGTTATAAAGTTTAAGTAATTAATTATTGTAACTAATTAGTGAGTTAATTAAATTAATGTTAGTAATTGTGAAAATGAAATTACAAATGAAAACCTAAGTTGCATTAAAACATTAATGAAAGAAAATAATTATGCTGCAAAAGAAGAAATGCAACTATTAAGAATGTAGTACAAGAATTGCAAGAAGAAGGAACGTACCTATTACTCTAAAAAATACAACATTGAAAAAAATGCACCTAAAAAACGTAACGCAAATATTGTAAATACCAAAGTTGAGCAATCTACGACTGTGATAAGAAACGCGCTTGGTTTGATAAAATAATGATATTGAACTAAGAAAAATGAGACGACCAACAATAAAAATAAAAAACTATAACGAGGATTTAAGCAACGAATTAGAAAAACATATCAAAAATGAAAATGTTTGTGTAAGAAAAAATTATGAAATTAAAGATATTTATATTAAAAAAAAGAGGAATAAAGAGTCTACAATATTTTGTGGATGTTCACCAGATCATTTTAGGAAACTGATGTATGAAAAAAAAGTGTTTATTGAATAGCAATTTTATCACAAATCCCAGGAAATGCCAGAATTGTGTAATCACCAACCAAAAATACAGAAAAATATTTAACGTTAACCACAGAACATCGAATCCATTATGTTCCGCATACAGATTGCGAAAGTACTCATCTTGACATAGGAAACCTCAAAATGTACACGATGTGAAGTGCCGCTGCCTAGAAACAAGTGCTTCATTACTCGTACGTTTTCGTCTTTGGTCGCCGTATGCTTGTCTGCATAAATCGTTCATCAATTATCGACTGCGCACGCAATGTAACTAAACAAAACCAAGCGGCAAATTTAGGTCTTATGTCAAGATGAGTACTTTCACAATCTGTATATACATGTATCATATGGAAGTATTAAGTATTAAAACTACTATGGAAAACGTGATTAAACAAGGAGGTTAAAATTTTGGAGAAATTGAATGTTTTAGAAGTAATCGAAGATATATGTGTAAGCGGAGATAAAATTAAAGACCCAGTTAATATAAATTCTTAACTATTGAACATATTTCGCTTAAATATAAACAGTATTAACGCAAACTTTGACAGCTTTATAACCTTCTTGGAAGCATATAATTTAACTTATTGTAATGTTATAATCTTAACTGAGTGTTAAGGCCGGTCCACACGCGACGATTTATCGTTCAATTTGCATGTGCAAGTAAATCCTTGCAGATGAATCGTTGCAAACTCAGTGTCCACATTATAACGACTTCTCGTATTAAAAACATCAATTGGCAATTTTCCCCGCTGTGTGATAGCCCATTTTTCTGTTTAATCGTGGAGGAACTGTTATTGTGGCGTAATTTGGCGGTTTGTTTAAATGTTAAAGAAATCAGGAAAAGTCTAAATATAACTCCGTTCAAGATGGTATAGAATATGGTTATTAAAACGACTTTTATATTATCATGTACGTTTACTTAAAGAGTTGCGAGGTGAGCTTGAAGACTAGCGGAATTATTTAATTAAGAATGGATACCGAAACATAATTATTATTATTATTAGAATTAGTGAGTCCACATATTAAAAAACAAAATATCTGTTTGAGAAAAGCACTTAAAATTTTTATAAAATTTGAGAAATTCAAAAACAAAATCATGCGAAATACTCAACATATCTTTAATAGCAAAAAATCGTTAATTTTATTAATTTGAGGGGACTATTCGAACCAGTGTTTGTAAGGTCATTTCTAAAAATGTTTTTCTTCCATACGGCTTAGCCAAATTAAACCAAATTTGAAACATCGGTAGTTGAAGGTGTACTAGAGGAGGAGTGCTGTATTAATTTAATTAATTTTTATCACAAGTGTGAAAATTTACACTGTATATATAGGTGAAGTTGCCGCGACTATAGCTCCTTAATTATGACATAAATTGGTAAAATTGAAAACACTCCTTCTAGAATGAACCTTTGTGATTATGCTCAACAAGTTTCAAATTTTTATTCCGTACCGTCTGATCAAAATGATTTATTTAAATATTTACCTTTGGCAATAGAAATTGGACCAGCACGTGCTGCCCTCGTGATAACTACATCAACTAAGTCGGCGATAAACCAAGTACACTCAAGAGCAAAATTATTCAGCAGTACATAGACGGCCGACTCCTATTCACAATCTCGGAGAATGTATGACCAGAAAAACTGTTCATATAAATTGGTTTACATTTATATTTTATAATAATTATAATAAAATTAGGAAATTATAAATAATTATTTCTATGTTTTTATGTAACAAATACAAAACAATAATTTTACATTGATAATTTCATATAGCGTAGGTATACTGTTTGTTACACGTATAATGGCTATACGTTACCTGAATACATATACAGGGTGAGTCATTTAAATTTGCATAACCAAATATTTCGAAAACAATGCATTTTTTAAAGTATGTTTCACACATTAATTGGTTGGTTTCATGAAAAAACATAAGAGCAAAATGGTAATATTAATTTTTGAATTTTCAGTGCCAACTTTTCTAAAAAATTAATATTTTCTCAAAAGAAAATCGTTATTGCGGATTGTATCATATAATGCTGAAATTACCTATATAAAATTTCAAAGCTATCCAGGGGACGTCGAGGGTTTCCTGTTTTTTTTTTCGTAAATCAGCCAAATTTTTGTTTTGTAAATATTGTCATTTTCATCCCAGACATGAAATAAATTGGCATGAGTTCTGTGTATTAAAAATTATTAACTAAAAAGATGAAACCATGGATAACCAACGGTATAATTACCTCTATCAGGCACAGAGATAAAATGAAAAAAAATCTCTTGAAACATCATCATGCAAATTTAGATTATTGAAAACCTATTGCAATTATTTAAATAAAATCGTATAATATGAAACAAATAATTATTACAAAATTGAGATTTCAAATGTGAAAACAATAATAAAAAAAATTAAAAATCATAAATGATACCACTAATGAAAAATTAAACAAAAACTATTTAAATTTACTCATTTTAAATGATGACAATAAAGCATTTAAAAATGATATAGAATCACCGAATATGAATTACAATTTTAATTACAGTTCAAATGTTTTTAGTACCAGTAAGTAACAATGAATTTACACACATAACACTCTCTGAAAACAAATAGTTCCCCTGGTATTGACGGTACCTAATCATCAAAAATTGTTAAGGTCTTTCACATAATTACATGTATATAACAGATTCCCTTAAGCATCATTAATATCATAATATTTAAAACTGGAATAATACCGAAGCATTTTAAAATTACTGTTGTAACTCCTGTATATAAGATACGAAACAAACCAAGAATTAATAACTATCGTCCCATCAGTTTAATAAATACCTTTGCAAAAATCTTTGAGACTTGTCTAAAAGATAGACTACTGGTGACTGATATTTAAATAATAAAAATAAATGTATTCTCGATTTGGCAAAGACATTTGACACGGAGCCTCATGATACATTTCTTGGTGTTTTTACCAATTCGGGGTGAGAGGTATCGTGCTAGATAACTTTAAAAATTATTTATTTGATAGCAAACAGATGGTTAGGATCAGGGAAAATAAAAGTGAATTTATTATAATAAGGATGAGTTTCCCACAAGGGACCGTTTTAGGCTCAATTTTGTGTATCACTTATATAAATTCTTTAACTGAACTTGACATAAATGCATCAATCGTATTTTATGCTGATGATACAGTAGTAATATTTAAAGGGAAAATGTGGATAGAAACGAAAAATAAAGTAAGTAATTTACAGTTATAATATGATTAATTACTGGTTGGACACACATAAATTATCTCTGAATATAAAAAAACTGACTATATCTTCTTCTTTCCAATAACTATGGCAAATAGACCAGACTTTGAGATTTAATCATAGTGTTACTTGAAATGGAAAGCCCACATAAATAACTATTATTAACATTAGAAAATTAATACATATATTCTATTTATTACCTAAGAGAATTTCTAAACCTTAACGATTTACTAATTTCAATGTAGAAAACCTTGGTAAAATCTTTAATCTTCCCTTGACGTGAAGTGAGTGTCCCAGTTACTTTTCTCCTAATGATCAAAGTAGTAAGTGCTTGTTTAGGGAAGCTTCAACAGAGATATATTTGCGGCAAGAAGGCATATGTTGTGGATGCTGGATTGGCGCTGGTTTAAGTTTGTACCTGTTTATTTAAATATTATGTTGTAGTCCATTTTTTTTTTCAGATATAAACCAAGAGAAAATGGCTGACGGGTCACCCAAAGCCAAAAGGGGGAAAAAATCTTTAATTAATTTTAGTATATGATATTTGAGGACATACACTTAAACAATAATTGCAGAAAGCAAAAAGTTGTCTGATGTTAGCTTGATATGCCAGATGAAACAATAGTTTTGTGTTATTGCAGGACAAATTATATTGTTTCTAATTAACTTAAAATAGAAGAGGAAAAGAAGACATAAAACACACCGCGTAAATTAGACGATTGCTTGCTTCTTCTACGGTTATCTAAAAGACTACTGAAAGACAAGTTAAAAGTACGTCTTAAGGGATATCCAGTCGGTTTATATACCTCATCAATCTTCTATGAGAAAGTTTTTAAAATGTAATTAGATGCTTTCAAATAAATTGGTATACATAATATGTAATTATCCCCAAGTTGCCAGATTAAAGATATTCCTGTTTTTACTTGAATGAAGATATTAAAATAGTATACAGTCGTTAGTAAACACATCAAATTTTTAATAATGAATTCTATCCTTGTTTATTAAATGTTAATTGGTTGTGATATTTTTACTAAGGTTTAAGCAAATTCCCTTTAAGTTCCATTTAATATGAAATCAAACGTCACCTGTTTATACTGTTGTATTGGATTAGGACAAATATATAATTTAAAGTGGCGAAAATAAGAGTTAGATTTGATTTAAACAAGGACTTCGGATTTTGACGATTTCTTTTACATCTCTGAACCGACTTGAAAAATTTATAGGGATGCAGATGGGGACCGCCGTCGTTAAAGAAAACTTATTTTTACAAAATCTTTAAAACGTATATTAATGGAGGAGTAAAACAAAACAACTACTATTTATATTGATTTGCTGTAATATATGGATTTGTAAACTTGGCACCATAACCAATATTGCTCTAGTTGCGAAACCTTTCTTGTTTTAGCACCTATCAGTGAATATAGGATATATTCACTGCACCTATTGAATATTTAAAAAACAGGAGGTGTGTTTTAACAAAGATATTTTAGTTTTATAATTTTGGTGCTTCACACCAAGATCATAACCACTGCCTTTACTAGCACGTAGCACCCATTTAGCAACTTCCAAATATGTGATAAAACCAGAAGCGTTAATTATTATTTTTTAGCAAAGTTACTAACTTCACAACAATACTATAACCATCGGTGCTAATTGCGAAATGGCTAGTGATGTATTTTAGTAGGCGTGGCTTTTGTTTCACCAACTTCGCGAGGCCAGTTATGTGCACCATTAAGTTCCGCATCATTGGTGGGAACAGTTTTCCCTCTGGTAATGACACATGGCTATATAATATTGATATAATTTTCCGCAGTTATACTCCTACGGTTCACATTATCAGGAGTCTTGTATATTACTATGGCTTCTGTGTATTTCTTGGTGAATCATTTCTTGTGGGTGCTACTCTTTCGGTTTTTTCGTATTTTATACAAACTTCAGTTTCCTCTGAGCGCTGGACAATTGTAGATTTAGTAATATTTTTGTGTGACTAATATATTCCTTAGGCCTGATGTATATGTGCCTTTTAGTTTCATCGATGTAATTTTGTCTACATGAACAGGGACTACTATAGACTCTTGGTGAATCATTTCTTCTGGCTGCTTGGTATTTGGAAAATTTTCTGTTCTGATGTGCATTGTAGATAACTTTTATGTTTCTTTTTCCGTTTGTACGAAATATATTCTGTCTTCTAACAACGTTGTTTATGTCCTTGGGTCTACATTTTTCTGTAGCGACGTCTTTAGAATCAAATATTCCTCTTGAAGATGTTTCACCTCACATCTCTGTTGGTCAGCTTCTGTGTTGGGTGGTAGTGACATGCATCAAGTTATTGTCGGTATGACTTAATTTTCTATACACTTTTTGTTTTAACATTTCGTTGTTCATCTTGTATACGAGGATGTCTACAAATGCAAACTCTATTAAATTTTTTCTATTTCCATTGTCAGTTTGAAGTTTCACTGTAGGCTGTTTAAAACCCCTTGTGTACCACAATTTTTGATTGCCTTACAAAACCGCTTATGTAAATAAACACATTATTTGACTTGACGGTACTTCAGAGTATCACATTGGGAAGACCATGAAATTTGAGGTTGGTAATGAAATTTGTTAGTTTAACCTAATTCATAAGTTTGATAGTTACAGACGTTATTGTACCGTGCCACTATACAATTTGTGATTTTGGTGAACATTTGTGATTTTTAAATAGTTTCTTAAGGTTAATAATTGTGAGTAATTATAAGGCTTTCTTTATTCAGAACTAAATTTATTTTGAAAATTAATGTAACTATCAACAAATTATATGTACAAGTATAATTAGTACTTAGAAATACCATGAGGATTTGAGTAGATAATTTTTACTCACAAATATTTTAAAAATTAAAGTTACTATTAAGAAATTATATGTCAAAATATAATTGGTACTTAGAAGTACCATCAGGATTTGAGTAGTTATTTTTTTTTATAAATTTTTTTTATTGCCTCTGGGGTTTTGGACAAAACCACTTTTTGACGAGAGATTAATTGCAGAAGCAGACAGAGTTTGTCTCTAAATAGAAGATTTACTTTTAAATAATTCTAAAAATACAGATATTGACACACGACGGTGAAGATGATAATCTCTTTTTTAGTAGAGACTTTTGACATAAATATAATTGAATATAGATAACTTTTTTAGCTCTAATCAGAATAATATAGAGATTGTAGAAGTTGGAATGTCAGTGAAATAAGAGTTAAAGAAATCGTAGAGGAAGAAGGTGAGGGACAGAATAAAAAACAAAAACAAGTTATAAAAAAAGAAAGAATGAACCTGATAGATAATGAAAAGAAGAAAAAGTATTGCTAAAATACCAGATTACGATTTCCCAGAAGGCGTAATAGGTGATCCGTTTATTTATAGGTATATGTACAACACTACACCCAACCTAAACCACAATGAATTATTATGTTTTATTGGTATAAACTTTGATTTTACAATTCTCTTTCTTTGCTTGATATGCATTGTTTATAAATGACTTTATTTAGGCTTTATACAAGCATAATAATAACAAACATATCCAATTTGATATACTTATATTGATGTCTCATCTCTAAACATACAATTTAATTTATTGGACTTTCTTATACATGATAAAAATGGGATTAAAAATTACAAAATTCAGAACGTCTAAAAATAAATTATTGAAAAAACTTTTTTTAATTCACCACAAAATTCATTCATTATGGACACCGATTAAAATACTATATACCCAAGAAGATGTACATGTTCTTTCGCCTTTATTTTAGCTCATCAGAGAGACGATACGATAAATACAATTTTATGTATAAGTTTCAAGATACATATAGGGAGATTCTTTGAATTTAACGCGGTATCGTTTCTCAAAAACCTTACAATCGAAATATCGAGTCATGTATTATATCCGAGAATACTTTCTTAGGATAGACTAAACTAGAATTAGAAGAATATTAACACCGTTTAAAAAGCTTAGGTTTATTACATGATGAATTGTTTTCATTTTCATTTTATTCAATTATGAAATTGCATCTTCTACATACAACTACTAATACGAAAATTATTATAATGTAATACAAACGTTACTATTTATAAATTATATATTATTATATTATTTCAACAACGAACGAATCATTTTAGAATATCGTTAAACCGTGTATTTTATATAACCTTTTAAATAAATCATGTAATGAATAAGTACAATTTTAATCAACCAACCATGTAATTAACTGGTTTATTTTAAGTTTTTGGAACATAGTTTTAGTAAATTTAGAGCAAATTTAATTAACGTTTTATCCCAGTAATGCAAGAATTAATCTCTTACTACTTAATGGTAGACTTAACGTTACCCTACCATATAACTAAAATATTTATTTTGTACATCTTTATTTGCAAGTACTATTAGTGCTTTTAGTTGAGGCTTGGATTAACATAAAATGCTTTAATCAAATTACTTGAACGAGTCTTGTGACGCTGTTGGAGATAAAGTTGGCAGTTGAAAGTTTCCGTTCGTGAGAGCCTCATTTGAATACAAGATGTTTAATTTTCTATAGCTGGAATCGAATTTTGATTCTAACACGTTTGAAAGCCATTACGTTCAAAACCAGATATTCCCGATATTCTCTTGTTATTTTTTCACAGGTTTGAATATAGCAATCGTATAATGTAGATATATAATTTTTCAATAATTTAATTAAAAATTAGTGTAGGACTGTACAATATATACCTAAATTAGTTTCAAAATTTACAAAAATTGGCTACAAAGTAATGAATTCTTTTTTACAAATTACTCTATTTTTTTGGCTGGTACGTATTGTTTATACATAAACTTATTTAGGTTTTATACAAGCATAATAATAACAATAATATCCAAATTAATATATTTGTATTGATGCTCTACTTCTGAACATACAAATATAAAATCTGTTGGACGTAAAAATTGTTGAAACCATTTTAGAACGCAGTTATTGTTGATTCCTTTAAAAGCAACTACTTTTTATAACTATATGTTATAAAATATTGAATTATATAAGACAAAAAATAGTGAAATTAAAAAATATATAATTTACCACAAAATCATTCATTGCGGCTACCAATCAAAAAACGATATCCCCAAGAAGAAGGACATGCTCTCTCATTCTTATTGGAAATCATTAGGAGGAAAGTACGACTTAACGTCTTAATTGTGTAAAGATTGCATCAACTGAGAACGTGAACAAACAATTTTATTTATTTCGACTTTTACTTTGAAATTAAAAAATGTTTTCATAGTAACCGTAACAAATATAAATCATTCACTCTTGTAATTTATCTTAACATAAGTGAATCATTAATTCATACTATTCCAATGAGAATGAAACATCTTGGGGATATTCTTGTTTGGTTGTAGCCGCAATGAATGAATTTTGTGGTAAGTTAAATATTTTTTAATTTCACTATTTTTTGCCTTGGACGCTATGAATTATAAATAAATAAATAAATACATCCCATGTAATGACGACCCCCTTCATCCCAGAAGGCTCTAGAAGAGCCTTGTGCGGGAGGGGGCTACACATTTAAAGACAAGGGGCACACATCCAATATCCGCGTATAATGGAAAAATCCCTCTCACAGTATGTTCCATTGCCACGACAGGGAATCGAACCCGGACTTTTGGGTGAGAGGCAGGTACGCTACCATCTCGACCATCATTTAATTCTGTAACATAATTCAATATTTTATAACACATAGTTATAAAAAGTAGTTGCTTTTAAAGGATTCGACAATAATTGCGTTCTAAAACGATTTCAATAATTTTTACGTCCAACATCCAACAGATTTATTTGTATGTTCAGAAGTAGAGCATTAATATAAATATATTAAATTAGATATTTTTCTTATTATTATTTTATATGGAACTTATTTATTGTCAAAAATTAAAATTAGTGTCAGACCTCTGATAAAGAAACATGATGCAGCTACGAACATGTGTTACGGAGTTATTTTTTCTGAGCAGAGTAGCGTGACCTAAATAATGAATCTGTGTGAAACAGATCAGAAACAACAACTGCTAAAGTATAAAAAGTTGGGTACACAGTACTTAATTTGTACTTGCATGCAACTATGTCCGGTAGACCAAGGTGTTAAAAACACCATCCAATCCAATTAGAGTAAGGCGGGTTTACATTGGTATAGTTACTAAGCCCAGTTACATGCACTTGTAGCTAGCCTGGCTAGCCTACTGTCGCATACACAAGACAGTGGATGTCTACACTTGAAAGTGTATTTTATGTGCACTAGTACCAGTAGTGCGGTCACATTGCCAGGATGAATCCTTTTCGTCGTCATGTCTCTCGTCGTTCTAGAATATTGCACAAGGAAAAATTAAGAAAAATATTTGTGCGAGTAATGCAAATTGCTATTGGAGAACTTGTCAGTGAGATTGAAGAGGAAAATGGCCGTCCAAAAAGAATATGGGTCAGGGATTGGATCAGCAGAAAGGATTCAAAAGGAAGATCAGCACTTCTTCTTCTTCTTCTTTGTTGTATCCCACAAACACTCATAATCGCGATAAAGTTCTACAAACTTTATAGTATCCCCTTCGGACTAGCTTTTCATTGTTAAATTTCTTTATAATCGAAATCACACTGTTTACTGTCAACGCAGATACTAGCTAGCAAGTGTTTACATTGGTGTAGTAGACACGGCAGCCGGTAAACAGGTGCTGGAGACGTTGGTAGGGGAAGGACAGTGGCTTTGCAAGTGGTAAGTAAATAGCCTAGATAGCTATTCACTTTCCTGTCCTGATTACTTGTACCAGTACTAGTACAAGTACTTTCCTATGTGGTTTACATTAAGGCGGGTTTACATTGGTATAGTTACTAAGCCCAGTTACTTGCACTTGTAGCTAACCTGGCTAGCCTACTGTCACATACACAAGACAGTGGATGTCTACACTTGAAAGTGTATTTTATGTGCACTAGTACCAGTAGTGCGGTCACATTGCCAGGATGAATCCTTTTCGTCGTCATGTCCCTCGTCGTTCTAGAATATTGCACAAAGAAAAATTAAGAAAAATATTTGTGCGAGTAATGCAAATTGCTATTGGAGAACTTATCAGTGAGATTGAAGAGGAAAATGGCCGTCCAAAAAGAATATGGGTCAGGGATTGGATGAGCAGAAGGGACACAAAAGGAACATCAGCACTTCTTCTTCTTCGTCTTCTTCTTCGTCTCCGTCTTCTTCTTCTTCTTCTTCTTCTTCTTCCTCTTCTTTGTTATATCCCACAAACACTCATAATCGCGATAAACTTCTACAAACTTTATAGTATCTCCTTCGGACCACCTTTTCATTGTTAAATTTCTTTATAATCGAAATCACACTGTTTACTGTCAACGCAGATACTAGCGAGCAAGTGTTTACATTGGTGTAGTAGACACGGCAGCCGGTAAACAGGTGCTGGAGACGTTGGTAGGGGAAGGACAGTGACTTTGCAAGTGGTAAGTAAATAGCCTAGATAGCTATTCACTTTCCTGTCCTGATTACTTGTACCAGTACTGGTACAAGTACTTTCCTATGTGGTTTACATTAGGTTAGCTACTGTCTTGCAAGTTACTGGTGCAAGTAACTAACCCATTTACTATACCAACGTAAACCCGCCTTAGAAGATTTCAGGGTGGTTAGTGGTTAGCCCTGGAACCCCACGACTGAATTTGTCAGAGAGGGTTACTTCTCCCTGTCCAGGGTGCACCGAGGACAGGTTGCTGATCTGATTTGACACTTCTTATTTCACAAAATATCAGTGTATATTTTCTTCGCAAAATAGTAAATTGCATTTTTCCTTTATGTTTGTTTTATTAACATATTGGTTGTGTTTTATAACCCCGAGGCCATATGGAGGTTGTTCCGACTAAGTGTAAGAAAAAATTGCTCTTCTTTCAATTTATGCGAAAACCCGGCGTACTCTTAGTAGGTATACAAGATCTTCACTTTGCGCTACTTGTGAGGAGCAATAACCTTCTCTCAAGTCTAAATATGTTATTTTATGGACTCTCAGAATTTCTGTTTTAGGATTGATGGCAATAATTGGCAATCAATAAAAATATATACACTGGGCTGTGTAATTGTGTATCGCACATAAATACTGTTATTATAGTAATACATCAAGTGTTCTATAATGTAATCAGAGATGTGTTACAAAAGTTTGACTTCACCATAAATGTATTAAATTTTTACAAACCTCCTTCTACTTGACATAACCATAAGGAATTTAATCAATGACATAACACAATTAGCTAGATTGGAGTAAACCAAGTAACACTCAGACCCACTAAGCATCAAGGAGACGTATAGCTAATTACATGCTTAAATAAGGTAAATTAAGTTTATTTCTTGACGAAAATCCATTATAGTACAGAAAATTTAAGAGAAAAAAGGGAAACACATCAATTTAATTACAATCCTTTTTATTACTGTACAAAATTTTTTGAATAAACCAAACCGGTTTCAGCTACACAGGGGAATAATAATAATAAAAATATTTCTAATGAAAAAGTCGAAAGTGTCACATACTGTTGAAACATTAAATAATTAAATTAAATAACGTTAAAACACATTACTAGGTGATAGACTAATAGGCTGTGTAGCCGAAACTAATTGGATTTATTCAAAAAATTTTGTGCAGAAATAAAAAGGATTATAATTAAAAAGCTTTATTTCCATTTTTTCTCTTAAATTAAATTAAGTTCAGTTTCAATCACCACCAGATGATACCAACAACATATATAATATTTAGACACTTTTCAATTAATAAATCAATAGAAAGTTGAATTGGTTCTTTTTAGCTTAATGTTTGGAAAAAATTAGACGTATTTTCTACTTTTTAACTATAAAAGAAGCTTCTAAAGGCTGGTGATTGCTTGTTTGTCAGTTTGTCCTTGTGTAATCGAGAAATAATTAGTTGAAACTTTTTGTTTATTATTCAATATGTCTTCAGCTAGACTACTGGTAGAAATTGTTTTTTAATTAAACTCATTTATTAAATTATTAAATAAATAATAATGTCATTAAAATTTTCTAATGAAAATGAGCTTTTAAATTATTTTGTGATGAAATCCGACTTGTGTTTAAATTTTCAAATACTTATAACTTTTCCAATGATTTAGAACATGACCAATAATTTTGTTTATGTTTCTGTTATTATTTTTTTTTTTTGTACGTAGAAAATGTAAAGTTTGATTAAACGAACATCGGTTGCAATTTGCAATAGAAACAAATTGCATATGAGGAGATAGAAAATTATAGTTTTCAGTCAAGTGTTATTGGCATTTGTGGCGTCATATAAAGCAAGCAAGTGCATTTATTGATCGGCGCACACCGTTTGTTCACATTTCAGCAGAGCAATTTATCCCAAAAACTTACGGTATACTATCAATTGATTGTGAAAATTATCACGCCTTCATTGTGCTGTTTTGGCTCAAATGCCTAAAAGCAAATAATTAATTTATACGAAAGTTGTTGAAACATTAACTGTTTCTGACAGATTCCTTTACATCAACATTTGTTAATTTTATATAACTCTGAAAATAAGATTATCCAGAAATTTGCTCTTCTAATCCTTTTCAGAGGTTTCTATCGAAAAATGTGTTCCTGTACTTTTGTTTGTACGATTACTAGGTATTGCAGCGGCATAGTTAAAAGATAGATTTTATTTCTTTAAATGTTATTTGTGGCATCATAAATTATTTCTCTTCTTTTTCTTTTTTGGGATTTATTACCACATTCTTTGAGATTCCTATCCAAAAAAATTCGATTTATCTAAAAAATATTCAAATTAACCAGTTTAAAACTGGGAAATAACCTCTACACCTTTGACGTAATGTCAGGGGATCAGTTAGAGGGTGTTTTTTGACAACTAATAGGAATTAAATTAATACAAAAATACTGCGCTGACGTTTCGGAAACTATATCCGTTTCCTTTTTCAAAGCTTAGGCTTTAGATTTTTATGTAACGTGAAGAATAACACGGCATAAAATAAAAATTGTTTATATCATTTCCATTGATACTTACCATAGAAATGTTGAAAAATATACTAAATAATATTAATTTTTTTTTAAATCGGCATTAAAGTACCTCAAAATCGTCATTAAAGTGATAGAAATAGTCATTAAAGTAATCCATTATTGTGCGATTTTTGTAGTTGGCCGAGGCTGGCCGAGGTGACAGATAAACGTAAACATTAATTTTTTATTGCTTGTAATAAAATTGTGTTATAACAAAAGGTAAATAAATACAGTTTTTTACATCAGAATTGTATTATCATTATTATAATTGCTAAAAATAATGGTTTTTTTATAAAAAATTATTCCGACTTGACATTTAAAAATAATTATGGCATTTCCTAATGTCACTTGAAATTTTAAATAATTATGACATTTCTTAATGTCACTGAAAATTATTTAAAAAATAGAGTTAATTAATCTTAATCTCATAGTTTTTGGATTTAAAAAAATATATAATATGCACCTCGGCATTAAAGTGCCTTTTTATCACTCATGTGGTTTATTTGCCTCGGCCCTACGGGCCTCGTCAACTAAACTCCACATTCATGATAAAAGATTAACTTTAATGCCTTGATACATAAATAACTATTATTGAGTTCTTCTCTCAACATTGGTAACCAAGTTGAACAAAATTTTACCGAACAATTTGATACGCATTTATCTTCATTAAGTAAAATTATTGCAGATTCTTTGATTTTTCTTTTTTTGTTGTCTGATTCTTTGGTCAAAATTTTTGCTGAATCCCATTTTATCCTGTGATCGTTTTCCCAAGCATGTTCACAAATTTTAGATATTTCAATATCACCTTTTCTAATATAACTTTTGTGCTCGCCCAATCGTACATTAAGTGGTCTAGATGATTCACCCCCATAATGTTTATTACACTCGCACGGGATACTGTATATACAATTTTTTGAATTTTGTTCAGGAATGTCGAATAACAATCCGGTGCAACCAAAACCAGAATATCATTATTCGACATTAATTCCATATATAAAAGGTTTATCTGAGAAATTACGTCGTGTCGGTAAAAAATTTGGCGTTAGGACAATTTTTCAAACAAATAATACTTTAAGATCCATATTGACAAAAACGAAACCATTAAATCCTGAACATAATTCAAAAAATTGTATATACAGTATCCCGTGCGAGTGTAATAAACATTATGTGGGTGAATCATCTAGACCACTTAATGTACGATTGGGCGAGCACAAAAGTTATATTAGAAAAGGTGATATTGAAAAATCTAAAATTTGTGAACATGCTTGGGAAAACGATCACAGGATAAAATGGGATTCAGCAAAAATTTTGACCAAAGAAGCAGACAACAAAAAAAGAAAAATCAAAGAATCTGCAATAATTTTACTTATTGAAGATAAATGCGTATCAAATTGTTCGGTAGAATTTTGTTCAACATGGTTACCAATGTTGAGAAAAGAACTCAATAAAATTAATATTATTTAGTATATTTTTCAACATTTCTATGGTAAGTATCTATGGAAATGATATAAACAATTTTTATTTTATGCCGTGTTATTCTACACGTTACATAAAAATCTAAAGCCTAAACTTTGAAAAAGGAAACGGATATAATTTCCGAAACGTCAGCGCAGTATTTTTGTATTAATTTAATTCTTATTAGTTGTCAAAAAACACCCTCTAACTGATCCTCTGACATTACGTCAATGGCGTAGAGGTTATTTCCCAGTTTTAAACTGGTTAATTTGCATATTTTTTAGATAAATCGAATTTTTTGGATAGGAATCTCAAGGAATGTGGTAATAAATCCCAAAAAAAGAAAAAGAAGAGAAATAATTGACAATTATGATTTTGTCTTTTAACTCATTGTTATATTTAAAAGTACAGAATCGAGGAAATTTATTTGTAATGACGATGGGAGTTATTAAGTTAAAAAATTAAAAAGTCAGGATTTCCTCTTAATAACGATACTTGATTCAGAAACAAGTAGTTTAACAAGAAAGTGATTTGCCTTAATGATAGTTTGAGATATTCGATATATTTGCTGGGGTACTGGGTATGGGGGATTGATTTTTTGGTGCCAGTTACCAAAATTATTACGAAATATTTTTATTTTACAATTTGATCTTTAATGGTATTATAAATATATTTAGTTTCTTTGAGATTTGAGGTTCTACAACAGCTTCATTGTAGTTTCTATTCAAATTAATGGTTGTGATTGCTATTACTTAAAATTTTAAGGAGATATTTGATTGTAACTCTTACATGTACTGTTTATTTTTACAAATAGATAAAGTTATGCTAAATATGCGTTATATGTTTGTTATCGGTAGCTGTGGGAGTATTTCAAAGGGTTTTATTATACAGTGCGCGCCAGCCGACTAGGAACATGGGACCTCGAAATGAATGGGCAAACGCACCTCGATCGACCCTCGTCCTTTGTACCGTTGTGCGTTCAATCCCATTCTCACCCGTAACGAGGACACTTGATCGAGTGCGGCTGCCCGTTCATTTCCCGTCCCGTGTTCCTAGTCGGGTGGCGTGCACTGTATAGATTTATATGTAAATACAGACACAGAGTAGGCGCACTAGGTGGAACTCAAAAGATGATGATTTAATGTCATTTAGCTATGTACCAAGTTGCATCCTTGAGGAGATATAAGTTACTAAAATGTGGGTTCAAATTTCGGAATAAAATTGATATCTTTTCATTTTAACGTAGAAGATCCAAATCTGATGCAGAATTTACGCTCATGCGGGTCTTAATTAAGTTAATGTTAATGGGAGCACTGCAAAGGGTTGATTGGAGGTGACTTACCATTAAAATTATACGAACAGTTTTGTCTGCGGCTGATTCTAAAATAATTAATTTCATTTTAGGCGAAATTTAATTTTTTACTATTCTTCTTACTCTAATTAATTTTTAATAAACTGTCGTTCAAGAAAAACGAAATTAACTGAAACAAGGTGTGGACAGTTTTAATAAGAAAATTATCAAAAATCAATAATAACCCATGAATGCCTTTTCTTCATGAATTTAAAAAAATGCAAAATCTGTGGAGAAAACACGCGTCTTTAATTAAGAAGAACTTTGCGCACATGAAGTGACAAAAACACGTCCATGCCTACTTTCTGTAATAATCAAACAAAATCCCACAGAGGTCCACTAGTACTTTTCAGTTTTTTCACAATTTCGTCGCCATTTTTCAAACAAATGCTAACTTGTATATTTCTAAAATCGAATTTCATGACTATCTTTCATAATAATCAAGTTATTCCATAGACAATGTATTTGTGGTCACCCGGTATACGAATATTGGTTTATCAGTAATTTGTATGCGTAATTGTAATGTATAAATATGAATTTAAAGGTATTTTGTTTTTGAAAATTACATCATTATTTTACAAACTGATAAAACAAAAAATAATGTGATAGGTATTTAACTTTTCGTATTACCTATATTAGTTTTTTTTATAAAATAATATTATCAGCAAAAAATATCAAAATATGAAAGACCAAAATATATACAAAATACAGTGTGTCGCACTTAAGAGTGAAACACCCTTATAACTTTTTTCATTTTTATCCGATTTAAACCAAATTTCACTCAAAGATAGAATCCATTAGGATCAACTTATGGCCCAAAAGTCATTTGCCCCTTACTAATGCAAAGCCACCTACGATATCAAAATAAAAGGAGAAAATCAAATAAACATATTAGGCATTTTTTATCAAAAATTTTATTAATGTAAGTAAGTCCAAAATTTAATCAAAATCAAAAATATTAATATGTATTTTGTTTGAAAAAATTTTTAAGTCTGAAAATATAATTTTAATGGATTATTGTATTGTAATATTTTATTTTTTATAAAAAAAAACTAATTAAACACTGCCACTACGAATGATAATTGATATTGTAAAATTATATTTTCGGACTTTAAATTTTTTAAATCAAAATATCAATATTTTTTTCATTTTTATGAGATTTTGGATTTAAGGTTTTTAGACAATTCTGAACATCTTTCATTAGTAAAATTTTCCGATAAAAAAATGCCTAATATGTTTTCTTGATTTTTTGCGTTTATTTTGGTATCGCAGGTGGCTTTGCATTAGTAGTGGGCGAATGTTTTTTTGGCCATGAGTTGACCCTAATGGGATCTATCATTGCGTAAAATTTGGTTCAAATCGGATGAAAATTAAAAAAGTTATAAGGGTGTTTCACTCTTAAGTGCGACACACTGTATGTAATATGTATTGATTGGAACCGATTGGAACAGAAAGAAACTCCTCAAAACGTAATATTTTAAAAATATTTGTCTTATCATAGAGGACCGAATATAACCAACGAATCTGTAGAATACTGTACTGCGTTGTAATATCAAGAGAAGTTAAATAATTCAAGATTTATGTGAGATCTTCCAGGTATGAATACTTTGGCGTCAATTGTCGCACTCATCTTCCGTGGAGCAAGTACGCGTTGAACTACGATGATGTGGTAAGGGTCGGTTGGTAGAAAGGAAGTATTCTGATTTAAATGTTTTATTTAATTCAACTACTTTATATTCAAATAAATGAATTAGAGATACTAAGCTCTAAATAAGGTCCATTGTGTGAGATTTTTATCTTTCATGGCTAAAAAATAAGTATTATTAATCCTATCGTGTTATAGGCTCTATTTGTAGTTGGTGTGGTATAATCCAAAACGTCATTGTTGCCTTTCCTTTTTTTTTTTTGTCGCACTAGTAATTTTAGTAGTGAAACAATAACGTAATTTTATTAAAATGTTAAGTTGTCCTTAACATTTTAATAAAATTGTCCATTTTGTCAATGGACAATTTATATTTAAACACGAAATGTATAAAATGGCTTAACCAAACCTAACCAGACCTTGTAACTTATTGCAGCTATGCATTATGCTTTTACGATGCAAGAGTCTTTATTATTATTATTATTTTATCACTTCTGAAATTTCCAAATTCTACTAATTAATACTTCTTCGTATTAGCTGAAAAAGTAGCTGTTTTGATTGATTTATAATAATGCATTGTGCAATGTGCATTGTGAAGTTGCCTTAATTCTCCCTTTATCTAACAATACAAGTATTAGTAGGTATATCTAGATTCGGCATAAAAAGCTTCGTTTTTATTTGATATTAGATGTAGAAAAAATATGGATGTTATTATTGGCTACCTAATACCTAAAATTATATGTTAAATACCTTCTCCATTACAAATATTGTACATTTGCAGAATCGAAAGTTCATTTTGATAGATTTGTTGCATATACTCGTTACTCTTATATTTAACAGTTAACGGAATCCCGTCATAGTTCCTTGGACATAGCTTTCATGTTATGTGAGAAGTCGGGTAAGTGTAGAATTAACAGAATACCTTAATTTCCGTTTTGGAAAAACTGTTTACATTAACTTCATTCTCTAATATCGTTGACCATTTAGTCACTATGTCTATTGCATTTTCAAAATTAAATAAGTATCTAATTAAAAGTTAATTTAGAGTTTTATGTTTATTTCCTAATGAGTTGATCTGATTACAGTTTCAAATTAACTAATTTTGTTAATTAATTGATTTAATTAACATAGCACGTTGGCCGTGATAGAGCAAAGTATTGTAATCGTTTCCATTTCGACATATAGCTAAATTTTCTCTGATTGGTTTGTGAACTATGTATGTATGTACATTGTACAGTACATGCATAAAGTTTACACCAATACCGTGTTTTCATTTCATAGAGAAGCGTTCGTGAGTCACGATCGCAATAGTGCAGGGCAAATGGGCGGTCATGGATTGAATCGATATACCTACGTTTTGCATTTGATAGTGTGATTCCAATAAACCGTTTTAATTTAAATTGATTTAGAACAATTTTTAGCTAAATGCAATTATCATAAGTTTACTGTTAAATATGACGAGGTTATTTTTTCCTTAAATAACTTGATTATCTTTTACCACGGGCACGGTAACCGAATAAGTAAATGCGTTGACATTACTTAATTAGTTGTGAAGATAGTTCAAAGTCATCTTCAAACAAATCAAAAATTTATTTGAGATTTGCTTTGGACTTAGATGAAAGAGGGTTCATGCACACTCTTATGGGATTGTTTCGTGAAGCAAAATTTAGTTGGTTCCCATTTTGTAGGGGACACAAGACATATTGCTAATTTCACCATGTATAAAAGTAGGTAACTTTAATGCGGCTGTGTCGCAGCCGTCATTGTTGTCTTTTGTCGGCCCGTAATATTATTGTACTTATTTTTTTGTGAGGGAAGAGATATTTTGTAAATTTTTTCGTGAAAGGCCACAGTTTTTAGTTATACCTATATTTTAATATATTATAAAAAAGTGAGAAATTGGTTGAATTGTGTGAAGTTTTATTTATACAAATATGTATAAAAAATTACTACCAACTACTACTACTACCAATATTATCCAATATTCTGAAACAATCTATTAAAATTGCTAAAGCATTATTTTCATATTTTTGAATAAGTGCCGAACATTGGTGAAAATAAAAAATTTTAATTAATTTTTGTCAATTAATTTTGTTAGGGATTTGCTAGAACGATACACTTTAACATAAATGTAAGAGCCTGAATAATCACCCTGTAGATAACAGAAACACTCACAATTTAAAAATCTATTGACGATGGACTAAGGTCAATCAATTTTGCTAACAATCACAAAAAGTCGTATCAAGATTAATGATCTAATTCCAAAAATTTATATACCTATATTTATATATTTATATTGAAGTTCAAATATTGTCCATATTTTTCCAATATCAGCTTCAATTGTGCACCAGTCTATTAAAATAGAATATTATAGATATTTAGCTCATTTCCTTGGTTAGAATTAGAGTTAGAGTACGAATCCTTAAATTTACGTTTGACTAGTTTCTCTGGCAGCAATGTAAACAGAAAGGAACTAGAGATTTGTTCTTGTTGTTTGTGTTCTCTATTTAGTTGGTAAAGCGACTCAAATTCTCTGAATTTAATATTTGATTCAAGAGTTTCGGTAATGACAATAAACATGGTGTATTTGTTCTATTAGATATTTCAGTAATTTGCTATTTATCTGAATTAGAGAGAAATTGAGGATATTGAATATTTTAGTGAAATATTTACAAAGGATGATTTTAGAAAATTTCAAAAGATTCTCTCTTCATAACTGGATTTTAAAGCCTGAGAAAATCAAATTTGATGAAGCTTTTCATTACAATATTTTTTTACAAAAAAGCCAAGTTCCAAGTGATCATAAGTATAATTATTGGAAACCAAATATGAATTTTTAATGCAGTTGTCCTCGTATTTTACGATTTCCGTTTATTAACAATTCTATAAATGTTATTTTTTTCCTCAATATCTGTTCATTGTTAATAAGTGTTGATATGTACGCCGTACGTTTCTGTCTGTTTTCCATTCAAGACGCCCTTTGGCCGTAATAAAATTTTATTATCTAATTGTTGAATTGACAACTTTACATTTTTATTAAGTATGATAAATGAACAGAAAATTCAAGAATTTAAATTGATGTTTAGATGTATAAGAATCGTCTCAGTAAACATTAAAAATAGTTAAAAAATTTATCAATGTTTATTAAGGTTATCATCCAATTTTTTTTTTTGGAGTGATGATGCCATACCAATAAATCCAATATCCATGTAAAACAACATTGTAGAAATTTGAAAATTTATGAAGAAATGACTTGTATTTCGTGGGTCAATTGTACCATAGTTTATTAGAATATTTGAAAATGTATACGAAAAATGAATGTGATGTAATATTTTTTTTTCTTTCAGGTGAGGAATTCTAAACGACGCGCGACGTGCAGTTTAGGCACTTATCGAGCAGGTATTGTAAAACCAAATTAAGCAATTATCAAATGCACGTAGATGAAATATGTGGTATATATTTAAAATATACATTGTATAAACAATGTTTTTCATCAATTTCATAATATTCACAGAACTACAGTATAATAATAATTTCACTATATGCAGTTTATCCTTCAGGTAGAAATTGGTTAATTATATAGGTCGGTCCTCTAAATACGGACATAAATGTAATATGGACCATTCAATGCTGAATTAATTGGTAGGAGTCGACGATTTCCAAAGTGCGATGGTTAACCAGCTTTCGATCGTATTCTTGCATTGTACTGCACTATTATTAATTTTGTATTACGCATACATGTTCTACCGAATCTTCTACTATAAACTGGACTTTTCAAGAACATATTTTTCAGTATTTGTTCCATATGTTTTTAATTTAAATTTATTTTTTTTCCTTTCTTAAAATTCTGTTATTTTGATTTTTGACAATTAACTTATGTTTGTATAATTATTTATTTATTTGAAAAAAAAAACAATGCAAATTTAAAAAAAATGCTTGTTATATAGTTTTTAGTATACAGTACGAATTTATGATCAATTTTTAAATACTCTCAAATGTTAGGGTAAAAATATTTGTTTTATGAACTGTGTTTTTGAATTTTTAGATTCTTCTAATCATTTTGAAAATAATGATACATCATATTTACGGTCTTGCTTACTATTAACATGTTAAAATATGAAAAAACAAGAAATAACAACTAAATTAAGGTAATTAACATTACTCCAGGAAACGTAGGCTCAAGGTGGAAAACTATATAGGATTTGATTTTTATTTTTTTTTATACTGATCTTGGGTTGCTCATTTTGGGTCTGAGTTTGTGGGACACAGCTGTCCCCGGAACATCCCCATCCACCCCCCCCCAAAGGGTCTTTTTTGCCGAGCTTCCGGCGCATGCTATAGCAAAAGTGCCTATATTGAAAATTAAAGAGGAATAAACAGTGCACAATATGAGCCATGTTCTATGTCAAACAGTTTCTTTGAACGGGCACCTCAAAGTTGGCCCTCTATTTGAAATACACACTTCGTAATTTTTTTATTGGGGCATACAGACAATACTAATTAAAAATAAAACATATGGTAGTTTATCACCGATAAATACCTGAATTTTTGGTATACATATATCTGTTCTTTCTGATATTGCTCTTTTTCGAGTTACAGGGACGTCTATCCGAAAATTCACTCCTTCGTATCACCCGGGGTTGTTCATATAGGATTGTTCAAAATTTATGGTATTATAGACTTCAACGTGCTGTTTGAAAATTCGTATCAGACGACCAAATTTTATCGCCGGAACTACCCCTTAACCTAAAAAAAGTGTTTTAGGTTAGGGTTTTCTTTAATATTCGATCTTTAGGGCACTCTATGACAAATCGTCGCGTATTGTTGTATGCTCGCTTATATGATTTATGTATAGGTTTCATAATAATTTTTTTTTACAACACCCTGTATTCGAATTTTTTTTTTTGAGGATTCAAAAAAAATATTTTTTTAACGTTTTCTAATACGCATATGTTTTTACTATATGCCATGTACTTTGTATATCTCTATATGGTTTGTTAATTAGACTATACCCCTTCACCCCAAAATCGATACCGCGTAACAGTTTATCAGAAAATTACATTATTCATGTTATGCACATATTCAATACGCATGTATGTATTGTAAACGTTTTCCTCAAATAAGTATTTTTTCTGAGGATTATTAAAAACAAATAATCTTTTACTGCCTTTTAATACGCATATATAGCTACTATTTACAGTATTCTTCTGTTCTAAGTGTATTTTTGCTTATGTTGACTGTACTCCTTTCCGCACCACCTGAGAGGTAGAGTATTTGGCGCGTTTTTTTTTTTATTGTGGTATCCCATTAGGCCTACTCCACAGCGATAAATCGTCCCCGTTAATAAACCTTGTGTCGCTTAATTCCGGAAGGACCCAGTTGCGCTACGTCCTCTTCGAAATCATCGTCGTCGTCCTCTTCCATATTAATTACGACTTCTGGCATGTTCGTACAGCTTTTGTTGCAATTTGTGCAGATACTTGAGTAGTTTAAGCCTGCTTTACGACACCAGCAAGCGCGGCGACAGTCCTTTTTACATTTGCAGGAAATAAGTCTCAGCAATTGTTCGTGAGCTTGTGACTGTAGTGTAGACACTGGCAGTAGACCGTTTCCTCTTTTCCAACCGAAATGCTGTGGGTCCTTTTTTAATCAACACCATTGTTGGACTTGTAGGTACGCCTGAGGGTACTTCGACCGTACTTTTCGGAGTACGTTGAAAATTTTTGCTTTGCCGTGATTGAAAAAGGCAGAGGTAGTATCACAACCACTGAAGGCATGCAGGAAAAGGATGTTATCTGCTATAGTGCGGTCGTTTAAACTGTCGATGGAATACATCTGTTGCGTGGCGCTGTTTCTGCCAGGCTACAGCAAATAGATGTTCGCGGAGGGGGCATGCGCTGTCAGCAACACCAGAAGATCTACATCTTCGCCGACAATTACTACCTATTCGAACTTCTCAAGTATCTGCACAAATTGCAACGAAGGCTGTACGAACATGCCAGAAGTCGAAATTAATGTGGAAGAGGATGACGACGATGAATTGATCGGCGATGCGGACGTTACAGAAGATGTGGACGAACTTGACGTTGATTTCGAAGAGGAAGTAGCGCAACCGGGTCCTCTACCTCTCAGGTGGTGCGGAAAGGAGTACAGTCAGCATAAGCAAAAATGCAACTGTTTATTCCTCTTTAATTTTCAATATAGGTACTTTTGCGATAGCATGCACCGGCAGCTCGATATAAAGCAAAAAGCAAAAAAAAGACCCTTTGGGGGGGTGGATGGGTCTGTTCCGGGGACAGCTGTGTCCCACAAACTCAGACCCAAAATGAGCATCCCAAGATCAGTGTAAAAAAAATAAAAATCAAATCCTATATAGTTTTCCACCTTGAGCCTAAGTTTCCTGGAGTACATAAACATAAACATAAACACACCACAGAAATTGATCCTGTAAGAATGAAAATAAATGTTTTTATAAAATGTAATAATAATGAAAATAATTTTTTATTTCTTTACGGAATTAATATGTTTGTGAGTACGATTTCGTAACAGGTTTAAATTATGGAAAGTAGAGAAGTGGGTTCATATCTAGACTTTGGTCATCCTGAAACTATGTGGCGGTGCGCCATTCTGTTGTCATATAATTAGTTTTTGATTTATCGGCAATCCGTCTCATCTATCAGATTGTTAAGTAAGTTTATATAATTATTTGCTGTAAATGATCTGTTAATAAAAATTGGTCTAATAATTTTAGTATGCCTTACCAAGCGTTCGTAACTTTTTATTCCAAGCAACTTTTTTTAATTTCGACATTTTGCGTTTCGTTAGCAAAAGAGGAATTAAAAAAATAAATGTTAGTAATTAAATATCAAGATAAATAATGATTTGACAGTGCTAAGTTTGGACTTGTCTACTTGCAAAAACTTCTACCTACAATTTCTAAGTGCGACATTTTAGAATTACAGATCAACATTATGTAGCTCATTCTTCATTTTTTAACTTTAACTTTATAAGTACCGTCAACTCCTCTAAATAGGGACGTGATAGCAAAATGGGACGTTCCGTAATATTTTCAAATAAATCCTTTTTTGACATCTAGTAATTGATAACGAAACTACTAAAAATTTACTGGATGTGGTTAAATGAACATATATTCGAGGCAACTTTAATACATTGAACTGATTCCGCGGTTGGCATCATGTGAAACATTGTTAAATATTATAATTAAAGAAAAAATTATTCACTTTTTAAATGTTTCAAACAGTATTTATTAATCTCTACACGTGTTTCGGCTTTCTAGGCCTTTCTCAAGAGTACATACAATACTAGTTGTTAAATATGGTTTACATTCTTATATACTACATCTGGAGGCTCCAGAACTAATAGAGCATCTGATTTTTATTTATGGGGGTTAAAAAAACTATTTTTTTTTTCTAAGAAAAAAACATTTAAAAAGTGAATAATTTTTTCTTTAATTATAATATATTCGAGTACCATCAGTTGAATAACCGTCATAAAATTCCGTACACGGAAAAAAAATTAAGAAGTTTTATTCAAAAATTGTAAGTAAAATAATGGCTATAGAATTTGCACTCCGTCTAAGATTTGTTTGGAAATTTTAACTTGATTGTCTGACTAATTTGTCGCATAATATGTTTAGTAAAGGTAATTTCATATTAGAACCTAAAAATTATAACTGTAAAGGTTAAGCATTTTTTTATTATTAAAAAGCAACTTTTGTAGGTAACTTGGGACACACTATCCTAAATGATCAAATCGATAATCTACATTTTTTAAATTTAAAGAAAAATCATGTTTGTAGTTTTCTATGAAGGAACCAAAAAAGAAACAGAAAAAACTTTTATAGCCCAGGTTTTAGAATGTCAGGATCTGACAAAAATACAAATCAATTGCATGCGCTTTCAAAGGACCTTTCCACTGTTCTGTCTTCCCACAAAGTCAAGTCGTGATGTTATTCAGGCCACCTACCATTCAAAAGGACAAACAAATTTTAGTTTGACTTTGGATTTAGAGAAAAGACTGACGAAGTAATGAGCCTGAGCCGTACCTGATTAATACTTATATAATCACTTAGTTTTAAAGCACCTAGATTTTTTTTATGTACCTACTTATAAAGTATCGTTTATTTTTAACAAATTTGCTTTTTTTGGCATTCTACATTTGTATATACTGTGTTTTATTTATATTTTATAAAAGAGTGTTTTTATTTATGTTTATTAAATATAATGCCTTTGTTATATCGTTTCTTTTAATTTAATTTTCACTTTAAATTGTTTTTAAAATAGTTATTGTGTCCCAATTTAAACTATGTAAAAGCTAACTGTCCTAAATAATAAATTACTATGTATTTACAGGCAATTTTACGAATGTCTTAATTTACTTTCACCATAATCTAAATTGGGATACCACCAAAGAATTTAAAAAAAATACCAACTGATATTAAAAAAAACAAAACTCGTATTCCATCTATTGGGCATCCGTACACTCGCACGTTTCGAGTGATTTGATTAAATTTAAGTCGTATCGTTTATTTATTATTATAAAATATATGATAAAAGTGTTCCACTTTAGAGGAGTTGACGGTATGGCAAATCATTGTATTTAAAATATTGAGTAGAATCTAAATATGTAATAATGCAGCTACAGAATGTTCCTTTTACACAAATTACTTTTTGTTACCTCACCTCGTTTATACATTTGAAGATCATTTATTTTATAAGATGTTCATAATCTATGAGAAAAATTAAGAAAACTTTTTTCTAAATTTTTAAAATATGTTAAATTAGTTAATTATAGTGTTTGGTGTGAGCGTTTACCATGGATTAAATTATTTCTCCACAAAATTTATATAATTCGTCTTCTTTTAAATATAATGTATTTAATATCAAGTGATTAATTGTAAATTAAATAGGTACACAAACATGTATAAATTATATCTATTATATCTTTAAAATTAACGTAACTATTGAGAGATAAGACGGGAGTTCATAAATAATGTCCTTTTATTTATGTGTTAATAATGTATATGTACAGGGTGATTCATTGGTAAGTGTACATACTTTACCTGCTAGGTTACTTGTGCGATTCCATATCACCTATGGTTAGTGGGTCAATAATCCTTAATTACCAAGATACACGGTGTTTTATTGATTTTGTGTATTTTTGTCTTGGACCATAACTTTAGAACCACTAGGTATAATAAAGTAAAATTTTTTATGTATGTTTTACGCAATCAGCCATATCGATTTCTCAATTTAGCAGAATCAAAATACGGGACCGGACAGAAAAAAATAGCCGAATTGTAAAATCTCAAAAACAACACCCTGTATCGAAAGTTTTAAAAATATGTTTTAAGATTCGGAAAGAGCATAGAAAAATAAAGCAAATAAAGTACATTTTCAAATTGCGCGTCTTTTTTATTTATTTATTTTCTTTGATAAAAGGAAATTTTACAAAAAACCGACTATCTCATACAAAATAGCCTTTTTTCTCTATAATATAGCAAGAAGTTGTCTGTGTTACAGTTCGTATTAAGTAATAATTGTATTGAGTTTGATTTAATTAAAACAACTGATAATTGGTGATAATTCTGTTTGAAAGTAATGAATAGTTTAAATATTCAACATGACTGTCTGTGGTTTTTGTGATAATACCATCAATGCAAGAAAACCGAATATTTCTTGCTGTGTGTGTAAAAAGCCTCACCATGTTTCTTGTATCACTACTTCTTCCGAATTTGTTAATCTACTGAAAGAAATAAAAGGCCTGTCTTGGAAATGCAACGATTGTATTGAAACCTGCATAATGTTAAACAATGGCGAGATACAAAATTTCATAGATGGAAAAATGGAAAATGCACTGTCAGCATTAGATGAAAAACTCAACTCTATTAAATCTGATGTCTCGAAACTTGTCTTTGAAAATTCATCACGTGCAGAAAATATAAAGCCATTATGCCAGCCTAGCTATTCTGATATATTAAAAAACAAAACTCAACCAGCCATCATAGTTCTACCAAAAAATCCGGAGCAACCTGTTGAAAAAACTAAATGCGATATGATGAAGCAAATAGATCCTATAAATTCCGAGTTGCAGTTCACAAAGATAAAACATGTCAAAAATGGAGGAATGGTAATTGGTTGTCATAGTAGGGAGGAAAATGAAAAACTTCGGAAATTGGTCCAGGGGAAAATGTCTGATTCATACGTGGTAAGAGAATTAAATGGTATCAGCCCCCGTATTCGTATCGTCGGAATGACCGAAAAATACCCGGAAAATGCTTTAATTAATTATATTTTAAAATGTAATTCAGATCTTCTATTAGATGCAACTGATTGTAAATTAATCAAATTTTATCCTACTAAGAAAAACAAAGATATCTATCAGGCAATTATACAATTAGATAAAAACTCATATGATAAAGTAATCAAAACGGGAAACATATTTGTGGGGTATGACAGCTGCAGTGTCTTTGACGCAATAAACATATATCGTTGTTTCAAATGCAACGATTTTCACCATAGCTCAAATAGTTGCAAAAACCCTGTTTCATGTCCCAGGTGTAGCTTAAATCATGATGTAAAAAATTGTCAATCAGAATCTCTGTGCTGCTCGAATTGCTTAAAATTAAAAAACAAACAAAATATTGATATCTCCACAGAGCATGCTGTGTGGGATCTAGACAAGTGTACAGCATATACTAGAGCACGGGATAAACTTCGGAACGACATTTTGGCCGGTCAGTAGCAATTAATCGCACCGTCCCCACCTGTTTGTCTTTCCCAGTCTACCGCAAATAAAATGCGCCATGGGCAACACAATAATAATCTTACAATTTATTATCAAAACACACGTGGATTGCGTACTTCTGATATTTACAATTATTCGGTGTCAGCTCAAGCTAGTTATTCGATAATTGCTTTCACAGAAACGGGTTTAAATGATTCTTTTTCAGATAATGAACTGTTTTACAGTGATTACTCGGTATATCGTTCGGACAGAAATTATTTTGCGACGAACTGCACTAGGGGCGGCGGAGTTTTGCTTGCTGTGAAAAATGTTTTTAAAGTCACGCAAATTGATTTCAGTTCCATAGACCTATTAGACCTAAATGAAATATTACCTTTTATTGATATTATCGGAGTAAAAGTCGTTTCACACCATTATTCCACATATATATTAGTCATTTATATTCCTCCTAATACGGCTGCTTTGCTATATGAAAGTTTATTTGATTTACTAATTTCTCTTCCCTTCATGCTTAATAATAACGTTTTAATAATAGGTGATTTTAATATAACAAACTATGCTTATTTCTTAGAAAGTGGACAAGCTAATAATAAGATCTTGGCTCTAAACAATTTTATGAATATTTTGAATCTCTCGCAGCATAACCACATTCCTAACACATATGGCAGAATTCTCGACCTAGTGATTTATAACAAAACATGCTTAGTCGAAAAAGCCGAAGATCCCTGGGTACCTGAGGATGAACACCATCCGGCTTTAAATATAATATTTTCGACAAATTTAAGTACGAATCCTAAAAATCGATATCCAACCGATTTTAATAATTGTTTCAATTTTCGCAAAGCAAATTTTCCCTTGCTCTATGATACGCTTCTTAACGTCGATTGGTCTACACTAAAAAATCACTGTAATGTAGAAGATGCCTGCCAAACTTTTTATGACGTGCTAAACACAATATTTGATTCTTGTATACCGAAATTCAAAGCTAATAAAAATATAAAATATCCCCCATGGTTTACTTCTCAGATAATTAAAGACATTCAACAGAAGGCTCGAAAACTGAAAGAGTATAAAAATAATGGCGATATAGCGTCTCACAACGAGTTTAAGCATCTGAGAAGGAAAATCAAGGGCGATATAGACGTTGCCTACAAAATTTATATTCATAAAATCGAAAATAGTATCAAGGAGGATCCCATGAAATTTTGGGCGTTTTTAAAAAATAAAAAGAGATCAACCAACATATCTAATGTGATGCAATATAACGGTAATGAAATAAGTGAGCCTATTGATATCATAAATGCTTTTGCTGATTTCTTTAGCAAGTCTTTCACATCTAGTAACAGTGACCTGAGAAATAGTGAACCAAATTTTAATAATAACTCCGCAATAAATTTAACTGAATTTAATGAAGATGAAGTTATTAAAGCCGTGCAAAAATTAAAAAATAAAATGACTATGGGCCCAGATGGCATACCTGCATTTTTGTTAAAAGATTGTGCCCGTATTTTTGCTCCACCTTTAACAATAATTTTTAATTTAATTATAAAAAATGGCGATTTCCCGATTATGTGGAGACGCTGAAAAGTTTGCCCAATTTTTAAAAAGGGCGACAAGTCAGATATCTCAAATTTTCGTGCCATCTCAATCATATGCAATTTTGCTAAAGTCCTTGAGTTTTTGTTACATGATGTTATCTATGGTAGAGTCAGTAACAATATCTCAATTCATCAACATGGGTTTATGAAGGGGCGCTCTACAACACTAATTTACTTTGTGTTACGCAATATATTTCGGAATCTATTGATGACCAATCCCAAACCGACATAATTTATACCGATTTTTCTAAGGCATTCGACAGGCTTGACCATGCCATGTTGCTCAAGAAACTTAGTGACGTTGGACTTTCTGAAACTTTTATAGCTCTATTCAGATCTTATTTTACCAACAGAACTCAACATGTTGCTATTAATGGTTTCAAATCTGTCGAATATATCGCCACGTCAGGAGTGCCACAAGGATCGGTTCTTGGACCTCTATTTTTCATATTGTTTATCAACGACATTGCTGATGACTTAAGTGAGGTTAATTATTTACTGTATGCCGATGATCTAAAGCTTTTTTCTAGAGTAAATACAGTTGATGACTGTATTCACTTGCAAGATAACTTAAATAAAATTAGTCAGTGGTGCACGAAATACAATCTTCCATTAAATTCCCAAAAATGCAGTGTTATGTCTTATTCACGCAAATCTACTTTAATAACTTACAACTATACAATAGATGAAAACATACTTAATAGACCAGAAACGCTGCGTGACTTAGGCGTTATAATTGATAAAGCTCTTACGTTCAATACACACATCAACACCATTGTCTCTGAAGCTAGCAAAACATATGGTTTCATAGTTAGAAACTCTAGTGATTTTTTAAACATGGATACACTTAAAATGCTGTACAGTTGCTATGTTAGATCAAAGCTTGAATATGCCTCACTTGCTTGGACCCCACACTATAATGTACATATCAATAATTTGGAATCAGTACAACGCAAGTTTCTAAAATTAATGTATTTTAGATCTGAAGGTGTTTATCCAGCAGTTGGTTTTCCACAAGAAGACTTGCTCGATAGGTACTCTTTAGTTAGTCTTAGCCGCAGGCGAGAATATCATTCTCAAATATTTCTTTATAAAGTAATCAACAATATTATTGATTCCCCACAATTGTTATCCAAACTGCCCTTTAATATTCCGAGAACAACTTCTCGTCATGGTAATGTATTTTACCTAGCAACACCTCGTACAAACACATTAAAATTTTCACCAATTTACGTTATTTGCGAAAAGCACAATGAAATCTGTGATTTTATTGATATCTTTAATAGCAGCATTACTGCCTTAAAAGCGTATTATCAAAGAAACTGAACTCTGTTTATCTCTGTTTTTCTTTTTCATACATACATAAAATTATAACGTACCTCATTAATGTTTATTAACTGTATGTTCTTGTCCTGTAGATGGGTGTAACACCTGTTAGTGAAGCGATTAAGTAAAAAATATTATATTTAAATAGCCGATGATAATTTTTTGTCCATAAAACTCTCTGTTTAATTTTTTTAATTTGCTATAGTAAATGTGTCAAGTAAATTATTTCCACAATTTAATTATCTGTGTAGTTAGTTCATATTTTTAGTGTTATTGCTGTGTTTTATTTTATTTTTTTTCTTTTTTGTGTTGTATCTTGTATTTATCGCTAAGTAATATTTTAATTTACCTTTATTCCTGTTCTTTAATTGGGTATCTACCTGTTGAACAGTGTATGTAAATAAATAAATAAATAATAGACTACGAATTAATAAAAACTTTCATATTCAATAAGAAACCATTCATACAACGTAAGTTCTGAAAAGTAATTATCCAATCAATTAAAACCAACAGATTTACACATTATTTTAAAAATTTTAAATTCTGATAGGTAGGCTTCGAATACAACAATAAAAATTTCAAACAATCAAGTGCGTTTCTGACAGATAGTTTCTAAAAGGTTTGTTTAAATATTCCTCACCTAAATAATAATAAACTTTACTTAATACAATTTTGAGGCATTTTACTTTAAATCGCCCAAGTAACCTACATATGCAGGTAAAGTATGTACACTTACCAATGAATCAACCTGTATATTCTATAATTTCTGTAAACTAAAAAATTAAAAGCATGACACCAGATATAGCACCAAAGTACAGATTATAATAAAAAGCAGAATTTATCTTAGGTGGAATACATAAACTCCATACTTACATATAAGTAAATAATATGAGCCACAATATTAAATATATTGTATAACAAGTTTATAATTTCTTATGGCAGTCATGGCGAATGTTTGGTAATTATTACAAGACATTTGGTTTTTGTAACCCTTCATAATCCCAGGGGTCAAACCTTTTTGTTGAAAACGTTCTTTCAGAAACTCTTTCAATAATCCCAATGGTAAAAGTCTTAGTTTTATCTCTGTAAGTTCACGGAAGAACTGAGAAATGTCAGGATTAGAACGGATTTCGGGAAAACCTTTCATTCGCCTTCCACCTATATATTAGGCTGTTACGTTATGTTTTGTCTAGTTTATTTTTAGATATTTCGTTATTATCCTTGTACCATTACTCTTCTTTCGGGTACCATTTCTCGAATGAAAATTATGAATGTGAATTCTATCTCTGAAGTTTATGCATTTATGTGTTTTGTGCTGCATCTATTTTATACCATTCAATAATAAGTACACATTTATAGAGACATTATTTTACTTGTTTGATTTAGATTATGCTTAATGCAATTTAATTAATTATGAGATATGGTCAAGATTTAGCAAATAAAAATATTGCTTGAAATAACTTCAATTGTAGGTGCGATAATGTTACCACTGAAATAAAATCGTTTATATTAATAATATGGAAAAATAGAAAATTTACTGTAATGTATTCAATATTATGAAACAATATAAATCTGTAGCTGGCGGCAGCATGGTCTATGACCGAAAGTAAAAAAAACATTCAATATTGTTATTTTTGTGACAGGAAATAGTTATATATAAAAAGAATATTCTGTGCGTGTGCAGTAAAAGGCTTCTCATATTTAAAATATAAGTGATTAAACAATTAAACATAAACAGTATTTAATAGTAAATGAATATTGTTCTTTTTGAAGCAATACAGAGGTTACAATAACCGAATACATAGTTTATTTTTTTAACAACATGATTCAATTTTGTTATAATAATAATAATAATAATAAATAAATAATAAATAATAAATACACCACAGGTAATTACGACCCCCTTTATCCCAGAAGGCTGAGCCTTGTGCGGGAGGGGGCTACACATTTATAGACAAGGGACACACATCCAATATCCGTGTATAATGGAAAAATCCCTCTCACAGTATTTTCCATTGCCACGACCGGGAATCGAACCCGGGACTTTTGGGTGAGAGGCAGGTACTCTACCATCTCGACCATCAGTCATCAGTCAGTAATAATAATAATAATAATAAGTTTATTGTCCAACTGAACTTTTACAAAAAAAAATTATGGGACTCGTCTTTCTGAAACAGGGTCAAACCCTGATTTGTATAACAAATAGTAAGTATAAACACATAAAAGATCAAAAGATCAACAGTTTACAATTTAAACATTTAAACACTACTGTCACCAAAATAACAACACATTCAGAGTAATTTTAGTGTTTTTAAGTAACGTCTTTGATTCCTCACCAGAAGAGGCACTCGCTTAATTGCATTCCTGATACGCAGAACGATCTCCAGAGCAAAATTTTCCTTCTAGATGATTAATATCGCCGCGGGAAGTCAAGATTTCTTCAAAATTAAAACACATTTAAATGTGTGGACACAAATTATTCCTCACCCAATAAATCTAAAAGGTTGATAATAAATCTGTTTAAACGATAGAAATGCGTAATTAGTATCGCGTGTACGATAACGCCAAGGTTCTATCTTGGTGCATTGCTAGTTTTACTCATTTTCAATGACTTGACCAATTGCGTTAAAATTTTATTTGCAGCATACGCAGTTTTTATTCAAAATCAACTCAAAAATAAGAGAATTAATGTGATCTAAATGATATTGAATTGAATATTGAAACGTTTAAATTTTACATAAAAAGTAACAGTTAAATTCTACAAATTTAAGCCGTTGTACGAAAGATCTTGGGTATGGGTATAGTTTGTGACAAAGAATTTATACAATAAAACATATTCGTCAATCGATATAATCTCTATTTAAAATATTCTATCTCCGAAAACTAATTTCACGACCCTATACCATTAAGGAAAATATTTGTGTTCTTTCGTATGCGAAATTAAAATTTTAATATGGATTTTTCATTTTGGTGTCAATTTTATAATATCCTATAACATTCAATCAAGATCGAACTTCACTTAAGGTAAGTTCGTTTGATCTTTTGATTATATTTGCACCTTGCCTTCAGATCATTATGTAGATGTTTAGAGGTTGCGACAATTTATTCTGGTAGGTAATATAACAGATATATTTATAACTGTTTAATCTAAAAAACACAATTTGTAATTTGTATATACCTTATATGTATATATATAGATAACAGTATTCTATACCACACAACCACATCTTAACTAGGTTCCATAAAAGTAACAGTGCTAGAAATACAATACAAAAACAATTTTGGCAATCTCAGTGTTTTGACACAGAGGTATTATAAAAGGTAGCAAATCAACTTGATTATCTTGGCCAATCAGCCGTGCTTCTGATAACATCCCAACTAACTCCTTTGCAAGCTGCGGCTAAAGTTGAGGCATACTGTGCATTTTGAACAACTCTTAGTAGTCACAAAAAGTTGTAGATTCTGATCTCTGCTGTTAATTGTTCTGCTTAAATAACAATCGAGAGCAGTTGCTACACAAATCTAGGCAAAATCGGCACAGGCTATAATTTATTATTACCCGATGTCTTTATGCGATTCGATATTCTGTTTTCAACACTATTGGTTGTCTTATTAATATTTCAATGTTAATTAAGACTAAGAGTTTATACCCCATGATTGGTAGGTTCTTAGTTAACTGTTCCTTTAAAATCCTTTCATTTGAAAACATGGAACCCAAATAAATAATAGCAACTGATGAATCTCACGTGGACGAATACATCGGACTAGGCGCTTTCAGGTTTTATAGGCCCTGGAAAAATCGTATGGGTCGAAGATTTCCTAAACCTGGTGAAACTAGCGACAATGATGATCGTGCATTCTTCAGTCTCATAAGACACTAGATGAACCGAAATCTTTAACGCACGTTCAAAATCGCCTTCCCAAAAGAACTTTTAAGACTACATTTATATTGTTTCCAAATTAAATTTCAAATAAAAACTAAGAGCACGGTAATTGCAGCACCAGGCCCAGTCAGGTATTTCATAGCCTTACTGACAGTTTTCCTGCCACCAGGAAAAGACTGCACCACAATAAATGCGGGTTTCTATCCCAGAGAAAATAACATCTCATTGGGATAATATATTATTAAGGATTCGCCTAATGATTTATAAATCAAAAACTAAGGCTGAAAGATCCAATTGAAGACAACCAATACATTCTCAGCTTGTTCGTTCATGATTTTCCGTAAAACCTTCAAAATAATAATAAAAAAAACAATGTCAAAGCATAAAAATTAGGTTGATGCCAATTCGCTGTAAACGCATAAACTGCAAAAGCTTCAGGATCTTGAATCCAAAATATGAACCTTTCGCATCTTTTATTATTTTGCGAAGCAAAAAGATCAATATCACATCCTCCGAAATGTTTTCAACGTCTATAATGACAAAATCATATAACTGTTATTCAGTATCCTGAGATGGATGCCACAATTCTAAATCGGCCTATTTATTATCAGAATACTTAATATACGAAACAAAAAAAACCAAATTTTCCTGATCTCCCACCGTTGCTATATTTCCTTGGCAAGTTCATTCAACTTGATTTTCAATAATATTTCACAGCTTGCTAAATCAGTTGCAACGCACTTTAAAGCAAAAAATGCTGGCAATAGTTACAAATAATTTTTGTGATTACTTTTATCCACGCTCCAAAAGCCATGAAACTTCTTTTCTCCCTAAACTACCTCCAAGCTGCTCGAAAAAGCATCCAAAAAAATTCCCAGAGTGGAATAATATTATAATAATTTTATGGAGCAACTGGCTCCAATAATGTTTTCCTTGAACCAACCAACTAACAGGTCAACAAATTGTGCCTATTCTCGGATTTTACAATGTTTCTCAATTGGCAGCTGCAAGGACATTGAAGACGTATTAAAAATATAACCAAGAAATTTGCAGGTATGAGAAAGAATTAATTGCCTCTTTCATCAGTATTGTATGACTGATGGTCGAGATGGTAGCGTACCTGACTCTCACCCAGTAGTGCCGGGTTCGAATCCCGGTTGTGGCAATGGCAAATACTGTGAGAGGGAGTTTTCCATTATACAAGGATATTGGATGTGTGTTCCTTGTATTTAAATGTCTAGCCCCCTCCCGCACAAGGCTCTTCTAGAGCCTTCTGGGATAAAGGTGGTCGTAATTACATGTGGTGTATTTATTTATTTATTTATTTATTTCATTGATTATGAAACCTAAATGGTTTAGTAATGAGCAAGTCTCCGAAACATTCCTATTACAATTCGAACCTTACAAGGAAAAAAAAATCCTCTAGATATATCACGGATAAAAATCCCTTTATCTCTCAGTTGGGAAACTCCGGCTTCATCAAATTGGTGAACACTAAAGGTAAACAGCAAGATTCAAACAAACCATTTTGAAATTGGAACCTTAAAAATCTTGTATCATTCGGGTGGACCGATATTAGGCGATAATCATTTTTCAAATCATTACTTGGGAAATACAATTTTTTGACATTGACTTTGAAGCCATGGATTGGTCTTCTATCTTGAAATGATTTGTTAAGATGAATCTATTTAAAAATTCTAAATTTAATATCAAGCGTTTTGAACTATCAGATTTCTGAACTGAGAAGATGCAATTTGGCCTTTACAAAGAGTATAACTTACAATAGCACCCATGTTCTTCTTAAAATGTTTTCTCAACCGCCTCTTAAGTCACCCAAGTAACCCTCGGAAAGTCCTATAGGATTTTGTATTAGGTAAAGAGAGACGAGGCTCTACAATGTAGAGTCTCAACCACATCTAATAGATCCTTCATTGGTAATCGAAGGGACTCTCTATAACGGACTCAATAAATTGCGGTGGTAAAACGGTTTAAGGAACTTTGTGTCCCCCCTAACATAATTTAGAATGTTATTTTTCTCCATGCTGAAAGAAAAAAACTTAAATCTGCTCGCATATTTTCTTACATTTATTTCTTGGTTAGATTGGTTATACTTATTTCTGCAACGGTTGGCCTGGTATTGCTTGCATTGATGCTGGTAGGCATAATTTTGATAATGTCTGGCCGGTCTGTTGCTGGTCCCTGTAATATCGACGGCCTAGACCCCCAAAATTAAAAAAATTCGAGGTATTGCGTGATCCCTTCACTTTCAAAGTTGCAGTACTCTGCAAAACCTAACCTGACTTTTTTTAGTGCTTTAGCCTCCTTCAACCTCTGAAAAATATTTTTTAAACTCTTATTAAAGTCAGTTGACACTACAGCACATCGTGACTTTGACCTCTCAAAATATAAATGAGCCAAAAGCTTTCTGCTGTCACTGAGGGCCTATAAATTTGATTAATTATTGTTTATTATTATTATTATTATTATTATTATTATTATTATTATTATTTTTGGCCTTACAAGCTAATTGTTTTGGCCACGATTATCTACTTATTGGTAGATATTTCTTGTGATTGCTTTGCATGCATCCACATCAAGACCATATTTAAGAATCACCTCCCACCTTTTTGAAATTTCACAGTGGATTTCCTCTGACTCCTTGTCAACGGTTGAATAATTTATCCCAAAATATCCAAAATTTCTGGGTTTAGATCTGTCGGAGAAGCTTTGGCCTCCACATGACGAGAGACTTCCTCAGGTTGATATGGAATATAATTTCAATATATAGACAACTGGTCCAATAATAGTCTCTAAATCCAAGTGGATTTTAGGAAGTGGAACTTCCACATTCCTATTTAAACGAACGACAAGTCCACCGGACTGTCTATGAAATGGACTTCATTTCATACGTTTTGACTATTTCACTTATCAACAGAATGGAACCTCCATTCTTATACATTTGTGAGATTGGCTCACCTACGAGTCTGCATCAACCATTATTACTCATCAGGAAGATCTTCATTTTCTAAATAAATATTTAGGTTATATATTCTAACTTACCTTCTGGATCATATATTCTCTTGATCCTTGACCGGGGCCTGAATCGAGAATATTCAGGTGTCGAATATCTCGTATAGTAGTTGGAGTGCGAGACCTTCGAAGTAAGACAGTAGTACGGCTCGAGCCAGAGCTGTCAATACCTCGCGCAACAACTCCATAAGATGAAGAACTCCCTCCCCCGTATGTTTATGGCGGTGGCTCTCCATCTTTTCGCCAAATTTTCTAAATTTTTGTGTAGAACTTGTGTCGCGTTTGACACACAACGAAAGAATGACGTTAGGACCTAGGGTAGTCATAGTAATGGTGACCGGTAAGAGATTTCATTGTTATAGCTTTAAATTGTGTGGCGCGTTCTAACACCGAACGAGGGGTACTACATAATGATCTGAAGGCAAGGTGCAAATATAATTACAATTTTTTTAAATTTGAGTGTCTGAGATTTCTCCTGAAAAAGGATGTGCGACTTTAATTTACATTACATTCAATTTGCACTTCAATTTTAGGGCTTTCACGGAACCGATAGCTTATAAAATAATTTTCAGGTTCTTCTTCGCGTTGATTATTTTATATTCTTGATGATTAGAGTATCTTGTCGTGATATTCTTATGTTATCAAAACCTCAAGAATCTAAAATAGTCAACGCGGAAGAGAACTGGGAAGTTCTTTCATTATTTCTTAATTCTACATACAGGGCATCTTGAGCATCGAAAGTTCTCTCTTCTTTTAAATCCGAAGCAAATCACAAACTAATTTTTAATTTGCCTCAAGGATTTGAACCTATTCAGCTACCGTGCCCGTCGCATTATTTGCATTATGTTTTACTGAAATACTGTTTCGATGTTGATGTCGACAAATATCTATTTCTCTCAATATTCCTATGAATAAAAATAAATAGAAATGTTGAGAGAAATATACATTTGTTTCATTTCTAAATAAATAAAGCTTTAATAGGCTAAATATTGTTTGAAATTCAGTACCTATTTCTTGTTTTATGTGCGGAAAGCTGTTTCAGTGGAGATAGATATTTATGGTAAATGTATTTAAATCTTCCAGTATGTCTATTTATTTCTTACTAATATTCTACGAACCAGTCATTTTTGGTTGTACTAGTTAATATTACTTCTGAAGTAAACATAACGTAAATATAACTAATGCCTAAAAGGGATTGGGTATATGTAATTAATTTAACTTGCTTTCCAATGGTATACTTACCTTGTGAAGCAAATTGTCACATTTGGAGGTAGTTAACGTCTTGATAGAAATGAGAAGTATCGATCGACATCTGCTTATATTCAAGTTAACAATTACCACTACGGGAAAATCTCTACGGTAATACAATCGATTGTTGAATTTATATTAAGATTAACAATAGTATGTGCTAGTTGTATACTTAGATTTTGAATTTGACATATAAAATCCCCAGAACTGGCCATATAAATAGAACAATACCTAAATTCAAAGCAAGAGTTGTCCGGAAGAGGATTACATTCTTTCGAAAACATGAACCATTTTTGTGGTTGGTCAAGTTGCTGTTGAGCTGTTTTTAACATTACGACGATGTTTTAAAGAAGTTAGCGAACTCGTAAGAGCTTCGTTGTTTCAATTTTTAGTTTGAGTGTAGAATTCCATAATTTGCGTTTATTATGTCTTTCACCACTCGTACATTTTAAGGTATTTTTGCTTTCTACATTCGTAGTACTTGATTTTTATCAGTTAAATGTAGAATTTGCGAATAAGCTCTGTATAGTTGTTGGAAAGGGAAGGACATTTTTGACATAAATAAAATTTATTTTACTATTTTATGTTTATATTAATAAAAATTATTTAGGGACAATACATGTATAACAGTTAGTTCGATTTGCATTAGCTGTAGTCCAATATATTGCAAAGCTTTCATTAATATAACGTTTTACTTCAAGACATTATTTTTCAACGGCATCTGTTAACTGATTTAATGTCATAAATAAATTAGAGTCGAGAAATTTGTAATTCATGAACTTAAAAATTAATAACGTTCTTCTTTGTTTTATAAGATAAAAAATTTCCATTATGGTCATAAATTAATACAAAGTAAGAACCTCGAAATTTTTTACATGATTAATTACTGAAGTTCTTTATAATGTGAACTTAGCGGGTCTACCCTTTCTTATATAATCATCATCATTTATTTTTAATTGCTTCATCCTTTCTCCTTCCTTCTTATAAGAGGGTTATAATACGTGATGCGAAAGGAAAGACTTCTGAAAAATATCAATGCTTGTTTAACCAACTTTGAATTTACAGCAGTCCTGAATCAAATAAGAGTTTCCCTTTGTAATAAAACCCTATTGTAGGCGATTTTGAACTTAAAAAGGGTTTAATAAGATCAATGAAATGAATGGAGCAGTCGCTTTTCAACAAATTACATTGGAAACGGTCTATACCCAGTATACAAATTTCAACTTCTAATATCAACACGTGTGGTATTATGATGGTTTCCAAACCAAGTGTCATTTCTTCCCAATTATGGTTAAATAACTATAGAAAATTGTAAATCGTAAATTGTATTGTAAATTTCATCAATATACCTTGAGGCGTTTTCAAGATCAACGGCCAAAAGATATTTTTATATAAAGCGTAATTTATTTTTAATTTTCAGTAATAAAATTATAGACCCAAGAAATTCAAATTAACAGAACGATAATATCTTTCCATTTCAAATTAAAACATAGCTGGAAAATTACATATTTCCAAATAATAAAAAATAATCTCTCCAACTTCAAGTAATTCGACTGATTGAATTTGCGTTTGAAATATGTACCAACTTCTTAGTCTATTTAAATAATTAAACACTATGTGCAACCCTCGAAAAATAATAAGTTTGTAAATTTAAAACTGGATTTTCAGCAATTAAGAATTTGTACTATTTTAGTTATATTTAAAAATTAAAATATAGTGCATAATTAAAAATATCTTTATAAACATTTTATATTCATACATTTAATCCAAGAAAAATCGACATGGGAAAAAATTGTAACAGGCTGAATGTTTGCATGGACCTTAGTATTAGGGTTCTTAATAATGTGTGAGAGTTCCTTATCGATCTGATGGCCGTGGGGATAATACGTGGGGCCAAACATCGCGAAAACAGTATTTTGCAAATATGATGAAAACGGAAAAGTTTTCGAAAAAAAAAACATAATTTGCTAATATGTAGCTGAGATAATTGCCACAAAAACGAACGCAACAGTTTTTTGTAGGAGAAACCGTTTACGATAGCACTTTGTAGGAGAAACCGTTCACGAGAGCACTTCAAAGAATCGAGGTAGCAGGATTAAATTTCTCTATAGTTTGTGGCGTCATTGTCAATCATGTTTGAATACAAAATACAGTTAAACTCAATATTATAATGATAATATTGAGTGTAAGTGTATTCGGTATTAATCCATCCAATGTTTGGAGACTGAAAAACCAGACTCAGAAAATGAAGCTAATTAATGAAACTATAATTGTATAATTCATTAAATAAATAAATAAATAAATAAATAAATAAATAAATAAATTGTAAAGTTAATGCAAATATAATTCGACATCAGGACATTTCAGACCAGGACTACTGAAAATACCTCTCTCTCTCTCAACCTCTACTACGCTCTTGATTCTTTGGAGAACTATATCTCGTGATCGGTTTCTCTTACACAGAGCTGGGCATTACTCGAATACAAGTACTCGAGTACTTAATGTACTCGATTACCTGTACTCAGGAGTACATATTATAAAATGTAATCGAATAAATCTACTCGTTGCAATTTGCATATGTACTCGGAGTACTCGAAAATGTACTTAAAATTCTATTCACATGGCACATGGCAAAATAAAAAATGCAGCAATAGACCTGTCTGTGTTTATAAGTTCGCATGATGTCACTGTGTGTATTGTGAATTAGTTAAGGTAGTTAGACTAGAACTAGAAAGTGAGTACATGTATAAGTTTATTCAGCTGCAAGTGTCTCAAACGTTATAGTAAATTAATTCACACCAGTTTAGTACTCTGTACGAGACAATACTGCTGTACTATCTTCAGCATCAGTCGAGAGATTCTTTTCCTTTGCGACAATTATCAATGCTGCCAAACGTCATGCATTGACTGTCGACAATTTTGAAAAACTTATTTTGTTAAAAAATGGTGTATAAAAAGCGAATTTTAATAAAATAAAAATTATTTAATAAAAAATAATGGTAACGTAAGCAAACTTGCCAGACTTGCAATTTGTATTTATTATTTGATATCTTTAATATATTATTATTTTACAATGGTGTACTCTAGTATTCATATTGCCAGAGTACAAAAGTACTCGACAAATTCATGTACCTACTCTTACTGAATGTACTCGAAATACTTTTCAAATGTACGAGTACATTTGAAAAGTATTAATTAAATAAACGTTATTATTATTATTATTATTTTTATTTAATTTTTTTTTTTTCCGGTTTCCCGAACCTAATGCTGGACAGTCTCCCTGTGACCTCCGACACCACACAAAGAGAGAGCCAGCGAATAATCTACAGCAACTCCCCACATCCCGCAGGGTTAGTCACTGTAGATTCCAGACTCGTGTGCCCTAAGTAGACGAAGGGATCCCAGGATGACCGCTTTCCGCATTTGACCAGCCAACCATTCTGCCAATGTTTGGCAGGCAGGCATGGTCTTCAATGCGGAGAGCAGCGTGGGCTTCATACCTCCGAGTACACCGATTGATGGACGACCATCTTGACAGAGTAGCCTGGGTATAGCACTTGGAGCTCGTACCGGAGATCTCTGTATTTAGTCCGTTTCTCCTCCTCCTTCAAGGAAATGTTTGTCTCAGCAGGTGCAGAGAACTCGATGACATACATCACCTTTGTCTGATGGTCGAGGAGGAGTATGTTAGACTTATTGGCTTGAATTCACCTGACGGTCGAGAACGAGTAGTTCCAGTAAATCCGACATTTCTCGTTCTCGACAACGGACTCGATATCTCCGGGGATATAAGGCAGCACTGGTGTTTGGTCTATCTTGTACGAGTGCCGAAGATGGTAGTATAGCACTCGTAAAGCCGCGTTATGTTGGTGGATGTAGGCCGAAGTCGCATAAATCGGACATGCAGATAATAGATGCATGAGCGACTCCGGCGCCTGACGGCAGGTCCTGCATTTGATATCAGGAACTTCTACACCCATCACGCGACTCCGATAGACTAATGTGTTAATAACACCATCTTGGCAGGCCACAATGAATCCCTCGGTCTCCGACTTCAGCCCCGTTGACCTTAAGAATGCGAAGGTCAGCTCTGTCTCTTCTATGTTGTTAAAGAAAACACCGTGCAGGGGTTTATCGACGTGCTGCCTGAACAGATTCCTCTGTTCGGCAGCTTTAATTTGGGCTGTCAGACGATTCGGCGGAAGCTCAGTGACTGATTCTGCATCAGCACCTCGCCTGCCTCCTCGCCTGTAGTCGAACACGAGACCGAGTTCATCTGCGGCCCTCTGTGCTGCCTTAAACAATAAAGCGCCAACTCCCACGGTTTCATGACCTCTTACCAACCGTAGGAGCAGATCCGAGCCCCTTAGGATGTTACATGCCATACTCAGTGCTACTCTGCCATGCATACACTCCAGACTTAAGAGTCCTCGGCCCCCCCGTTGACGTGGGAGGTACACACGAGGAAAAGACGATCTAGGATGAATACTCCTATGGATATTCATCATCTTGCGGGTATCCCTGTCCAATTGGCGCAGCTCATCTACTTACCCGAGTCAAGATAGTTCAAATTTTGGGTAAACCTAGACAAAAATAATATAAAGCTAATTTTTGGTACAGATCATAATTGAGGGCTAAATAGTAATATACTAAAAGTCCTGGAGAATCCTCCTTCCGCATCCCCCTTTTTTCGCCCCCCAAACCCCCCCTTTTTAATATTTTGATGATTTTCTCGAAAACTATCCACTTTAAGGAAAAATGTCAAGTGAGCATTTATGAAGCTGACAAAATTTCCCTTCCAAAGACGTATTGCGCGCCAATATAGTACCACGTGGTACACAGCAGTGGCGTATCAAAAGAAAGTCTGCCCCGAGATTAATTGAAATTTCTTGAAGGACACGTCGAATTTACTGATTTTAACCAAAAACTATAAGCTTGGCCAAAAATATCGTTAGCAATTTTTTTGTAGGTGATAAAATTGCAAATCCATTGATGTATAGAACGACCCCCCAGAACCAAAAATATTGAAACTGCTGTTTAATTTATACGTACATAACGTAAACATAAAATAAACAATTGAATTTTAACATAACGTAAACATAAATGTAAACTATAAAATACTATTTACACAGTCAAGCACAAACACCTCAGTAGTTTAAAACTTCGCCCTTGGAAGGTCCGGGTCTCGCATCCAGTTTGGATTAGTGGGAGAGGGAGGGGGAGGAGAAACGAGGGTTTCTGGAGGTGGAGGCGAGTCGTCATATGTTGTTATGGGTCATCCACATCCTCGTCCTCCCCGTCCAGGACGATAGGGGTGGCGTTGCTGCAGCTTCGCCCTTGACAAAAGGAACATAGGATAGAGCACTTGAGCCCTGCCTTTCTGCAAGTGCACGGCCCTAAGCACCCTTTCTTGCATTTGCAAGCCACCATTTTAAGCAGGGTTTGAGGAGCGGGCTCTGCGCACATTGTGACTGGCATGAGACCTTGTTCGCTGCTAGCCCATCCCCAGTCACACGGGTTTTTGTCGACCCCCAACCATATTTGCACCTGGTGATAGGTCTTCCAAGAATTATATTTTGCAGCCTCTGTGGTGGAGGGGAGGCGGCCAATTTTACAAATGCTGAGTATCGCAGGGTGTTCAGCGTTCCCTCGTCTTATCCGTAGAGGTTCATCAAGATTTTCTCGCCAGCATTTTCTACTTCTTCCTGGTTGGAGTTTGGATCAAGGAAAATGCTGGCGAGGTCTATCCAGTGGGTTTTCTTTTGAAGACGTTGCACCACTTCATCTTGCCTTGCCAGAAAAGGGTAGAGGTGGTGTCACACCCACTGATGGCATGCAGGAACAAAACCGTCTGTGGTACTTGCATTTCTCCACATGTGAAGGAATTTGCTGGATATTGGGCGCACTCTGACCCTTCTCTGCCGCCTTTCTGAAAGTACACGTTCGTATGTAGAGAGCTTAAGCCGTTGAGAAGGACCAGTAGATCGACGTCCTCTCCAACGATGAAAAATTGGTCGAACGATGAGTTCTTGGAGAGGGTAGTCCTCACTATATCAGCATCGCCGTCTTCTTGAGTTTGATGTACCTCGATACCATGCCTCTCAAATTCAGTACGCATCATGGTGATCAGTCGGCGTTTGTTAGATTCATTTGAGAGCAGTTTTGCTTGGGACACTTGATGGGTGTTGATTCATCAAGCAAAATGTCACTGCAGGAGAGAGAAGCAGAGCGTCGCAGGCGTTCAGCTGATTTAGTGCTCCTCATAGCTGCATCTTGTGGGTATTCATCAAAAACCACAGCTACGTTTTTAACAAAGCGGGTAGCTGACGTATCCCGCCACAATGGCTCTGACTGAATCATATATATGTATATTCAACATATTTCATTGTACAAGAAAAACGGTACCTATGTAATTTTGTTTGTTTAATGAATTTTCGGTATTTGTTTAATATTTGTTTAGTGTATGTTTATTTGAAGCCATATGTTACATCTAAAATGTTAAATTCAAATTTCTGCACGTTTTTTTAAAGAAATATATACCAACATTATTCAGTACAATGTTTACCCAAAATCCGATGTTATACTATTGTTTCGTTATTGAGGAAACTATGAGGCCTAGAGGCACTATTTTGGGATCAAATTGAAGCTAATTCAATTTTCTACAAATATTTTCATGACTTTTCTCTAGGAGCATTAGTTTAGTCGGTACGTGTCTTAGAAAATGACCCTACCGATAAATTTTCACTTTTTAGAAAAAATTGCCCATCTTTCACTGGCTGTATCTCCGCAATCAATGGACCTAGAGAGCTGTGGTTGGGCTAAAATTGTAGCAAATTTAGTTTTCTTTACAAAAGTATAGAATGAAGATACCCGAAAAACGCTTCCTTAAGTTATTATTTAAAAAAGAAATGCAACAAGTGTCAGAATTTCGCAGTTTTTCGAGCACCACGGGAGTCGCACAGGGTTTTCAGGGTTACAAACTTGGGTATAAACTACTCTCAGGGGTCCTAATAATTTATAAAACAATCGTAGATACATGCGCGTTTGCGATGTTTGCCTTTTCTTGTGTCCGATATTGACTGGCCTAATATTGGTAGTAAAAATTAATTTGCTCCAGATTTACGTTAAGCTGAGAAGTCTCGGATAAACTTTTAATTTTTTTTTGGCTGAAGTAATTGCGATGAACTTCTAAAAGATTCGCAAGTAGACCACCTTTTAATGGTCGTTTTAGAGAAAAATATGTTCCTTCTAAAAAAATGATGCTTAGATAAAAAAAACTAATAAATAGCAAAAAGTATATTTTTTAAAAGTAACCCTTCATTTGATACGCCACTGGTGGGTGCCATGTGCTACTGAATATGGATTGCAATACGTCATTGGAAGGGGATTTTTATCAGCTTCAAAAATGCTCACTTGACATTTTTACGTAAAGTTGATAGTTTTCGAGAAAATCACCAAAATATTAAAAGGGGTGGGTTTGGGGGGCGAAAAAAGGGGGTTGCGGAAGGAGGATTCTCCAGGACTTTTAGTATGTTGCAATTTAGCCCTCAGGCATGATCTCTACCAAAAATCAGCTTTATATTATTTTTGTCTAGGTCAAATGCTATCTTGACTCGGGTATACTCGCCATTTAACTACTCCAAAGGAGTAGAGCAGAATCGGAACGGCAAGTATATTAGTGGCAGACACCTTGTTCTTCCCCGATTGTTCAGAAGACCAAATCTTTTGGAGTCGGTGTTTGTACTTGCCACGGAGAGAATCCTTTATTTGGTTCACATCCTGGATGTGGCGTTGTTCCACACCCAGGTATGTGTAGGTCTCTCCGGCATCCAAATGTCGTAGGATGCTTCCATCTGCGAGCTGCGCATCTTCGTGGAGTTCCCCGCATCGTCCTCTCTTGAGGTGGACGAATGCGCATTTGTCCAACCCAAATTCCATTCCAATTGCCCGCGTGTATTCCTCGACCACCCTGAGAGCATTTTGAAGTTCTTGCTCTCCGGAGGTATAGAGTTTAAGGTCATCCATATAAAATAGATGGGTGACCTTATGCCTCCGGTTGCTGGGTGACCCACTCTGATATCCGCGGGTTTGGCTGAGTCCAACAGATAGCGGCAGCAGTGAGATGCAGAAGAGGAGCGGACTCAAAGAGTCACCCTGAAACACTCCTCTCTTAAATGTCACCAACTCTGTCGAAACTCGCTCGGCACCGGATGTTATGGTGAAGCGAGTTCTCCAAAGCGGCAACAGTTGTTCGATGCATCTCACTAGTGCTGGTACCGCAAGACATCCGAGCAAGTGTAACAAAAGCTCGTGGGATGTTGTATCAAATGCCTTGCGATAATCAATCCAGGCCATTGACAGATTCCGCTTGTACTGCACAGAATCCTGTGTAATACAGTGGTCTATCAGCAGGTTTTCCTTGCAACCTGCCAGGCCCTTCTTGGCACCACGCTGTTCGTTTATCTGTTGGTAGACCGGATCAACAGACCTCAATATCCTGGTATACAAGATACGAGTAAATAACTTGTAACAGGAGTTGAGGCAGGTAATCGGCCTATAATTTTTTGGGTCAGACAGATCCCCCTTTTTGGGGATTAGCACAGTTCGCCCCTCGACAAACCAGTCCGGAATTTGCTGCCCCTCGTTCAACCATGAGTTGAAAATTCGGGCCAGATGGCGGTGGGTGGAAGGGAAATTATTATTATTATTAAGTATTATTATTATTATTATTATTATTATTATTATTATTTGTATAGTACTCGGCCCAGCTCTGCTCCTGCAGAAAAACTGTTGATTTCGTTTTTGTAGTCAATTATCTCAGCTACAAATTAGTAAATTACGTTTTTTTTTTCGAAAAGTTTACCGTTTTCAAGATATTTTCAAAATACTGTTTTCGCGACCTTTGGTCCCACGTAATTGACCTCGCTGAGCGGCCGGCGGTCAAATCAATAAGGCGCCCTCACACATTATTAGGAACCCTAATACTTCATGCATGCAAAAATTCAGCCCGTTACAATTTTTTTTCAACTTGCAATATTTTTATGTTGATTTTTCTTGGATTAATTTGCAAATGCCAAATTTTTAATTGAGTGTTTTTACTGCAACTGTGGTAACAGGTTTTAAATTTGAAATTTCACTTCTAATGAATGTTTTCTTGATCACATAAAACTACCTACAAATAAGGAAAATCAAAGCAACAATATACCTCACCGCTCATTTTTAATAATAGCGCTTACAGGTGAAGCAAGCAGTGTCAAATGTATATGTATTTTCGTCCATTAAGTTAACGTAGAAATATCGTTCAAAGTACAATAAAAAATTAAAATGTGAGAATTATTTCACTATCTGAAAATGGTCTTTAATAATTGAGGGGCAAAGACTCATCCAACGCGAGTTCAGGGATTTACTTGCGAAGAATTTTAAATTTAAATTTTGACTACTTTACATTTTAATGTAAAGAAGTTATACGGAATACAATAATAAATTATTGTTTATATTATTACATTATACATTGCATTTTATACCAAGGCATTGAGTAAAAATCACTATATTCAATGATCAAGCTCTATACTATATGTACAGGGTGCTTCACGCTGAGTGGCCTATTAGACGTTTCTGGAAAACCGCAATTAATTTGGACCTGAAACTTTATACATAGGGGTTTTCAGAGGTGCTCTATTCAAAGAAAATAATGGCACGTATGTAGCACTTCCGTTTATACCGGAAGTCGACGTCAACTTCCTTATTTTAAATGGAATGCTATATTTTTTATGCCAAATTCGAAATCTGCTCATTATTTAGAGATAATTTTCATTAGCATTCCCTATCTCGAAAATTAATGGTTTTAGAGATATTTCGATTTTATTGAAATCATCTACAAAAATATCCATTTAAAATAAGGAAGTTGACGTCGACTTCCGGTATAAGCGGAAGTGCTACATACGTGGCATTATTTTCATTGAATAGAGCACCTCTGAAAACCCCTATGTATAAATTTTCAGGTCCAAATTATTTGCGGTTTTCCAGAAACGTCTAATAGACCACTCAGCGTGAAGCACCCTGTATGTATATGGGAAAATAGAATTTTTCTTATACAATATAATTTCTTACGGAGTAAAAAACAATATTCAATAAACTTTTCTCCACACGATTTTAAGCTACGGAGGAAAACTTAACCACTTTAACGTGAATGGAAAGATTAAAAAGGTTTCCCAGATAACACTGGTTCGTTTAATAAACGACTATACAAGGTGTTTCACGTAAAACTACACAGGCCAATAACTTTAAAACCCAAAACAATTTTTAAATTCTGCGAAAATTGTTATGGAGTGGCATTAACAGGCTATTATTTAATGCAGAAAAGACGGCGTCGTCTGTTGCAGTGTGGGCGTCGCGACGCTATGAAATAATTTTTCGATGGCAGGAACTTTGAAATGGCGATAACTGTAAGGTATCCTTAATTCTGAACATTTTTTATAGAGTACATTTTTTCATTTGATTTGGTACTTTTTGAGTTATTTCACTTTATTGATAGTAGGTTTTATTAACTATCATAAGGTATTTTTTATCTCCTGAATGGCACATTTAACCTAAAAAAATGTCAATATTTCTTAATGCCATGTGTTCTGTCCTTTTAATGTAATCCAATTCTTATAAGGCGCTTGAAAGGGTTTGTGAATGTTGCACATAAAATAGAATAGAATAGAATAATATGATGTATTCTAATAGCCACGAAAAAATAACAAATTATTTTTAGTTTCAATTCGACGATAAATACATGTTATATCTCAAATCCTGCATATTATAATTAATTATAACCCTGATACTAATTGCGCAGTTAGACAGGATATTGTGCAATTCTTATCTTCCCTTAGCTTTTAAGTTATGAATGTAATCAATGCATCGTCAGGCTTTCTTATCTATTTTTCGATGACAAGAAGACCTTGACCATGAATAGGCTTTTGTATTAGAAACTTATATAGGACTAAATCATATTGTAGTAGAGATTATTATACAGACATTCGTTAATCAAGCTTTAAGCATATAGTTACTATTCTTCGTGTCAAGCAGATAGTCGACGATACTTACCGGCATATTTCTGTTTGTCATTTGAAGTGTTAATTATTAATATTATTATAAGTTGCTAACTGTAATAAATCATCAGTGTAAAATAAAGTTGTTTTTTAAAAAGTGTTTCTGCAACTTCGAAATATAAAAATTGGCGCAGTTCGGAACGGATAACTAAACAAAGCAGACGAAAATAAGTGTTACTTATTTCCCTCTTTGGTCGATTTCATCCTTTAAGTCAGAAAGAACCCAGAAAGTGCAGAAAAATCCAAGAAAAAGCAACTCCAACTCCAAGAAACTCTAAGAATACAAACTCCAAGAAACTCTTAGAATACAAACTCCAAGAAACTCTAAGAATACAAACTCCAAGAAACTCTAAGAATACAAACTCCAAGAAACTCTAAGAATCAAACTCCAAGTAAGCAACAATCAAATTAAGAAATCAAGAAATCGAGAAATCGAGAAATCGAGAAATCGAGAAATCGAGAAATCGAGAAATCGAGAAATCAAGAAATCAAGAAACCAAGAAACCAAGAAATCAAGAAATCAAGTAAATCAAGTGCATCCTGAAAACAAGTTACATGCAGAAACAATTTTACCTCAAGACAGCTCTACTCTTGTAAGTACTAAGTATTATCTCTAAAAGCTGCTGTGTATTTTATTCGCATATTTTTTTGAAAATAATTGTCTTTTATAAAATAACAATCTAATTAATATTATCTAATAAAAATGTCTCAAGATGGTATCGAAGATTTACCTTCATTTAAATTAACAGAATTGTTTTCTTTAATACCAGAATACGATGGCGACCAAATTCTCCTTGAATCATTTTTAAGTTCATGTCAAGCCGCATTACATATTTCAAATGATGAACAAAAAGTACTAGTTATTATTCATATAAAAAATAAATTACGTGGTAAAGCATCACAACTCGTAAATTCAAATTTTACTAATGATTGGACTGAAATAAAAAACTTATTAATACAAAATTTTGGTGAAACAAGAAGTTTACCTAGTTTAATTCATGATTTACAATATATGAAACAAGGCAAAGACTCTGCTCTCATGTTTGTTCACAAAATTCAAACACATAATGCAAAACTACACTCTGCTATTAATCGTCAATCAGATTTAGATGAAAATAAAAAATTATCACAAGCTTCATTAATCGATAATATGTGTCTCGATTAGAGGTGGGCGATATTGAAAATTTGTTATCGAATATCGATAACTGAAAACATATCGATAAATTCGATATATCGATATATCGATAACTATCGATAACTATCGATAACTATCGATAACTATCGGTATATCGATAACTATCAATATTTATCGATAACTATCGATATATCGATAAGAATTTCCAGTCCTATAATCGCTACACATATTTTAAAATTTATATTGCACTTTTAAACATCACAGAATTCACACAAGCGTCATGGGCAAAGTATTTACCAAGAAAACTGCTGAATTTTATGTAGAACATTTGTCTTTCAGTATTATATGTCACCTAATTTTACAATTAAAGTAATGTCCGTGCGCGCACAATAAAATAAAATCATATTCCATCACTGAACTCGCAGAATAAGGTGATGAGTATTTAGCACGTGTTATTATTTCCAACCGCAAACATCGCTAAATATCGATATATCGACATTTATCGATATATCGATATTTATCGATATATCGATAACTATCGATATATCGATAACTATCGATATTTATCGATATTTATCGATAACTATCGATATATCGATATTTATCGATATATCGATAATATTGATATATTGATATTTATCGATATATCGATATGTCGATATTTATCGATATATCGATAAAAATTCCCAGCCCTAGTCTCGATACTATATTAACTGGCTTAGAACCAAAATTAGGAGCTTCAAATCCTGAAACTATATTAGATGCATCACAGCGTATACGACAAGAAAATCAGTTAGGATATCTAGAAAATCAACGACAAAACTTAAAACCTAATTTTAATAAACCTCAGTATCAACAACCATCTTATTCCCAAAATCGAATGCAAAAAATATGTAATTATTGTAAGAAACCAGGTCATTTGATAAGCGAATGTAGAAAACGAAACTTTAACTATCAATCTCAAAATAATTCTCAATCGCAAAATAATAATAATTATAATTCTTATCCAAGGTTTAATAATCAACAGAATTCTTATCAAAGGTATTCAAATCATAATCAAAATACAAGACCCTCAGTTATTCAAAGAAACCCAAATTTTAGAAATAATAATAATAACTCAAATTAAAATCAGAATTTCCAAAGACAAGTGCATCATTTAAACGAGCAAGTGAGCGAAGAAACGACTGGAACTTTCGCTCTTCCTCTAAATTAGACCAGTCAACATCTTCAAATTTCCCACCAACAACAAATGAAACCAATTTTAACTTAGAAACTAAATTTATAAGTTCAACACGTTCTGAAAATTTATTTTACATTATGTCACCAGATAAAATTTGTAAATTTTTAATTGACACAGGCGCAGGTATATCTATTATGAAAGAAAATATTATTCCTCCAAATTTAATGGAGCCAACTGAGAAAATAAATGTACAAGGTATAACAAATGAAATTATTCCAATATCAATATGTGTTAATAATTATGTATTTTTTTCTGATCATTCTTATGACACATTAAAATGTTACGTATCAAATATTAACATAGACTTCGACGGACTATTAGGAGCGGATTTCCTCGATCATTGTTTAATTTTGTTTAATAAATATGGTTGTTATGTAAAAAAAAATAATAAATAAATAAGCTCCTGTCTTCTCAAAAATAAAATTAAAGATTTATACAGTCCATTACAATAAATATTATTATACAAAACATTGGTCCATCGTACCTGGATTAGGCGATCTTGAGAAGGCGAAAGGTGTAGAATAATATCATCCTTTGAAAAATTTGTGTTCTGTCAAATAATTGGTGACAGCAGCAATTAAAGTGCTGTAAGAACTTGACGTGGATAGAAAAGGAAAAGGAGACCGGAAGACAGATTAAATAAATATATCAGTTCGTTCCACTGGGGTATCCTTATAAATTATCCAAGTCCTCAAAAGCCGTAAGTCCATTCCAGTTTAAGTCTGACGGGCATAAAGAATAAAGTGCTTTTCGATTTGTTTGCTTATCGGTTTTGAATTCTTCAAAATGACAGAGGAAACTCAAAAAGAGCTTTCTGCCTTAAAAATTAAGAGAGGAGTAATTAAAGGGGCACTAACGCGTTTTGAACATTATCTTGGTACTTATGATAAAGAAAATGTAGATGCTAGTAAAATTTTGCAATTAAAAGCGCGGTTAGAAAGGTTAGTGCCTGCTCTCGATGAATTTAACGAAGTGCAACTTCAAATTCACTTATATGAGAATTCAGAAACTGATTCTGAAGTAGAGATATTTGAATGTAAATATTTTCAATTAATAAGTCAAGCTCAAAAAATTTGTAATGATTTTGATAATCAGAGTGATAGAAGAAGTTCCGTAGGATCTCATGTAGGTTCTGGTGAAACTCTTAATATGTCTGCCAATAGTGCAAATAATGTCAATAGTATTGCTTCTAATAATGTGCAAAATAATGTTAAGCAGGCAAATGTATCTAATGTCACCCATGCAAGTTCCCCAGATGTTACACAGGGAAGTCCACCTGTCGTTCATTCAAACTGTTTGGTAAATCTTCCACCAATAAAACTGCCTACATTCGATGGTAATTATAGTAATTGGCTAGAATTTAAGGAGGCTTTTACAGTGCTTGTTGATAATAATGTTAATATGAATAGTTATCAGAAATTTTACTATCTAAGGTCTTCTTTAGATAAAAATGTATTGGAGATTATTAAATCAATAGAAGTGTCATCGGAAAATTATAATTTAGCTTGGAAATTTTTGACGGATAGGTTTGAGAACAAAAAACTCATAAATTATAATCACATTAGAGCTATATTTGAGTACCCGAGTCTGTCAAAGGAGTCATATATTGATCTAAGGAATCTTTACGATACTATCACAAAACATTTGCGTTCTCTTAATAGCCTAGGTGAAAAGACCAACGAATGGGACACATTCATAATTTATTTAATGAGGAAAAAGTTTGATTCTGTAACAAGACGTGATTGGGAAACTTACCAGTGTGAATGTCAGTTACCTACGATGACAGATTTAAATAATTTTTTGAAGTTGAGATGTGACGTACTCGAAAAACTTGAAATTTCCAGAACTGAAAAATATAAATCGCCACAAGGTAATTCTAATAAAAAGCATAATTCTAGTAACAGTTATGCTTCCGTTAATTCGTCTAATAAATATTCATGTTACTATTGTAATAAAGATCATAGTGTTTTCAAATGTCAAACATTTTTGAATTTGTCAATTAATGACCGCATTTCTGCAATAAAGAAATTAAATCTTTGTTTAAACTGTCTAAGGTCATCTCATCCATCTTGGAAATGCAAATTCCAAAAATGTTATAAGTGCCATAAGGCTCACAATGTGATTTTACACTCTGATTCATATGAAAATAAATATAATCACAATAATTCAGGTAACACACCGTCCTCTGAAAAAAATGATAATGTCATTGTGACCACTGCAAGCGATAACGGCGACAATCAGTCTGTGAATCATCATGCATCGGCTTATGATGTGATGTCGTCATTGTCTGAACCACAAACATCACAAGTTTTGTTAAGTACAGCGTTTATTAAAATAAATCGCGGTTCAAATTTTATAACCTGCAAGGCGCTCCTAGATAGCGGTTCCTAAAGTAATTTTGTATCGGAAAGGATTTGTTCTAAGCTGGACGTACAAAAACATAAAATTAATCACGTAATAAAGGGTGTAGGTAGTACACTGAGTAATATAAGTAGTCAGGTGAATATCACTATAGGTTCTTGTTGTAGTGATTTTATCATGGATATTAACTGTTTGATACTGCCAAAAATTACAGATAAATTACCTGTATTGCCATTTAATAAAGAAATTTTGAATATCCCTCCCCATATAGTTTTAGCTGATCCTAGTTTCAATGTTTCACAAGAAATTGATGTTCTTCTTGGCTCACATGTTTTTTGGTCTATAATAAAAGACGGACAAGAGCAACTAGGTCCTAATTTGCCAGTGCTTCAAAATTCAGAGTTGGGATATATCATTGCTGGTAATTTACATTTAAATTTACAGACTTATTCATCAATAAACTGCTTAAATATTGTTTCTTCTGACACTTCTATCTCTGATAAGATTGTTAAATTTTGGGAGTTAGAAGAGGTAAATAATAAAAGAATAATTATGTCAGAATCAGAGCAGTATTGTGAAAAATTCTTTGAGCAAACTACTCGCAGAGACAAGTCAGGTAAATTTGTTGTTAAAATTCCCTTTAAAGATTCTATAATAAAGCTAGGGAACTCTCGAGAAATTGCTCTTAATAGATTTAATGCACTAGAAAGAAAACTTAATAATAACATATATTTAAGGACGGAATATAATAATTTTATGTTAGATTATGAGCAGCTTAATCATATGTCAGAAATTCAGAATAATTCAAATGACGGATATTATCTACCGCATCATGCAATCATCAAAGCTACTAGTTTGACTACCAAATGCAGGGTTGTGTTTGATGGGTCTGCAAAAACGACATCAGGTGTTTCATTGAATGATTCTCAGTTTAGTGGATCGACTCGTCTGCAACAGGACATTTTTTCTATACTGACTAGATTTCGAAGATTTAAATACGTGATGACAGGTGACGTACAACGAATGTACAGATGCATAGTTGTTGATAAAAATGACCGTAAATATCAAAAGATCTTTTGGCTTTCTCATTTAGATCAGGAGCTAAAATGCTTCGAATTAAATACAGTTACCTATGGTATGGCCTCTGCACCCTATCTGGCTGTTAGGTGTTTGCTTCAATTGGCTTACGACAATGAAGTTGAATTTCCTATCACCAGTAAGGTTATTAAAACAGATTTCTACATGGACGATTTATTAACTGGGGCCGATACAGAGTCTGATTTATTGCAAATACAACTAGAAATTTCAAAAATATTGAGTTCTGCGGGTTTTGAACTACGGAAATGGCTATGCAATGATAAAGATGTCTTAAAAAGGTTTGAAATTAATGACAATTTAGAAGTAGGTTGGTTGAATATCGGAGAAAATGAGCAAAATAAAACACTAGGGATATTTTGGGATTCGAATAATGATTTTATTAAATATAAAATAAATAATAATAATTCTGAAATAAAAAATAAATTTACAAAAAGGGGTGTGCTTTCTGTCATATGTCAAATCTATGATCCGTTGTCTTTATTAGGCCCCATCATTATCGTTGCAAAATTAATGATGCAACAGTTATGGCTGGAGAAAATTGATTGGGATGTTGAAATACCCACTCATTTGAAAAAATTATGGTTTAATTTTCTAGACGATTTAATCAATATTAGTCAATTTAATATACCTAGACAGGCTATTTTTTCTCAATATGTTGAGGTTGAATTCCACGAATTTAGTGATAGTTCAATAAAAGCCTACGGAGCTTGTATTTATATTCGGTGCTTGTTGCCCCAAGGAAAATACATTTCGAATTTACTATGTGCTAAAAGTCGAGTGGCACCCATACGTCAGGTAACGTTACCGCGTTTGGAACTTTTAGGCGCGCAATTGCTCGCTAATCTAGCTCAAAAAGCAATAAAAGCCTTGGAAATAAATTTTGATAGATACTTTTATTGGACAGATTCGTCAATTACACTATGCTGGATAAAAACAATGAATCCAAATAAATTTAAAACATTCGTGGCAAACAGAATTAGCGATATTCAATCGTTAACCAATTCAAATGATTGGTATCACACAAAAAGTGAAGACAATCCAGCTGATTTACTGTCACGTGGGACAACAGCGAAAATTTTGAATGAAAGTAATTTGTGGTGGCACGGTGCCGAATGGTTTTTTACAGATAATTCAAAATGGAATTTACCAGACACTATTATTGATAAAGACATACCAGAATTACGTACTGTTTCTTGTGCAATAATACAATGCAGTGACGTTATACTTGATTTAATAAATAGGTTTTCGTCTCTTAATAAAATTTTGCGCATTGTATGTTACATTTTAAGATTTATTGCTAATTGTAAATCGAAATCTGATGTTCGAATGTTAAACGTTTTAACACCCAATGAAATAGACTCAGCATTAGCTTTGTTCATTAAAAATGCACAGATTCAATCATTTCCATGCGAATATAGCAATCTTTCAAATAATAAATTTGTAAAGAAAGGTAGTAAAATTTTGTCACTTAATCCCTTCATGAAAGATAATTTAATAAGAGTCGGAGGTCGACTAAGAAACGCTAACCAAACATTTGAAAAACGTTATCCTATTATCTTACCGAATGGACACATTTTAACTAAATTAATTTTGAAAAATGAGCACGAGAGACTACTTCATTGCGGTGCTCAGATGCTATTGTTTTCCATTAGAGAAAAATACTGGCCGATCTCGGGACGCAATGCATGCAAGCACATAATTAAAAATTGTTTGGTTTGTTTTAGAGCCAATCCTACTAATTCTAGTTATTTAATGGGTAATCTTCCTGATGTGAGGGTAAATGTGTATTCCCCATTCGTAAATGTTGGCACTGATTTTGGTGGACCTTTTCTTGTGAAAGATCGCAAAACGCGAGGTGCAAAGGTGACAAAGGCATATATTTGCCTATTTGTTTGTCTAAGTACAAAGGCAGTTCATATTGAACTTGTTTCAGAGCTAACAACAGACGCCTTTTTAGCTACATTGAAACGTTTTATTGGTAGACGTGGTTGTCCGAATAATATATATTCAGACAATGCAACTAATTATGTTGGTTCGCATAATGAATTATCAAGGGTTTATGAATTTTTAGAGTCACAGTCTGATGAAATCTCTAATAAGTTACTTGAAAAAAGAATTTCCTGGCATTTTATTCCAGCTAGATCGCCCAGCTTCGGCGGAATTTGGGAAGCTGGTATTAAAAGTACAAAGAGTCATTTAAAACGTGTTGTGGGTAATAAACTTTTGACTTTTGAAGAATTCAGTACCACAATCATTCAAATTGAGGGTATCTTAAATTCGCGTCCATTATGTCCCCTAACTGATGACCCTAACGATATTACGGCGCTCACTGCAGCCCATTTTCTGATTGGAAAAACTATGACAGTTCTTCCAGAGATTAGCCTTATCGACGTCTCTGAAAATAGGTTGAAACGATGGCAGCAGCTTCAAGTTATGGTCCAGCACTACTGGTCACGCTGGCAGAAGGAGTACCTTTCAGAGCTTCAGACCAGAACCAAATGGAGGCAGAACTTTAAGAATTTGATCGAGGTCGGCACACTTGTCCTTGTGAAGGAAGACAAGGTTCCAGCTTTAAATTGGCAGTTAGGTCGAGTTACTGCTCTGCATCCTGGCAGCGATGGAATTACAAGAGTTGTGGACATTCATGGCCGCAGTGGTGTGATAACACGAGCAATTAATCGCGTGTGCGCATTACCTATTGATCCTTAATTGAATATTATTTTTAAAGACATTAATGTTGAGTTAAAAAATTGTTTAGATTTTAATGAAAGTATCATAGGTACTTTCATGGCGGGGTGTATGTTTAATTTTGTTTAATAAATATGGTTATGTAAAAAAAAAAAAATAAATAAAAAAGCTCCTGTCTTCTCAAAAATAAAATTAAAGATTTATACAGTCCATTACAATAAATATTATTATACAAAACAATCATTATGAATGCGTTATCGATATAAAAAAAGTTAATTACAAAATATAAAACCTTCGATCTATATAAAAAAGAAGAAGAAAACGAAGAAGAATTTTATCAAAACACGCAAGTACCAACAGAAAATATTATCAAGATTGAACCAAGAACAGAAAAAGTATGTAAATTGAATCAGAACTCATCTTATTGTCAGAAGAAAAACAAGGATTAAGTATTCCAAATGCAATCATTAAAACCACCGAAAATGGAGAATTTTTCACAACAATTTTAAACAAGTCAGAAGAACAAAAAGAAGTAAATTTAAATAATCTACAATTTGAAGAAATGCCTTCATTATCCTCAAATCAACAAGTAAATAACCAACAAGTTCATTGCACTCAAGTAATCAACAGAGAAACGGAAATTTTAAATCAACTTCGACTGGAACATTTAAACAACGAAGAAAAAGAAAAAATCATCGACACATGTTTTGACTTTTCAGATATATTTTACCTAGAAGGAGATCAACTTACATTCACAAATGAAATTAAGCACTCAATCAATACTAACGAAGCAAAACCAACATTCACAAAATCTTACAGGTATCCACAAGTACATAAACAAGAAGTGAAAAATCAGGTAACGAAAATGTTAGACCAAGGAATCATCAAACCTTCAATATCACCATGGTCATCACCAGTATGGGTAGTACCGAAGAAAATGGACGCAAGTGGAAAGCAAAAATGGCGTGTAGTTATCGACTACAGAAAGTTAAATGAAGTCACCGTAGATGATAAATACCCACTTCCAAATATCACAGATTTACTTGATCAATTAGGAAAATGTCAATATTTTACAACTCTCGACTTAGCATCAGGATTTCATCAGATAGAACTAGATCCAAAAGATGTAGAAAAAACAGCATTTACAGTAGAAAATATGAATATAGAAGAATGCCATTCGGACTAAAAAATGCACCATCGACATTTCAACGCGTTATGGATAATATTTTAGTAGGAATACAAAACGAAAGATGTTTAGTATATATGGACGACATAATAATCTACTCGACAACACTCGAAGACCATATCCACAGATTAAGAGAAATATTTTCCAGACTTTCCAATGCAAATATGAAAATTCAACCTGATAAATGTGAATTTTTAAGAAAAGAAGTAGCATATCTAGGTCACATTATAACAAAGGACGGAGTAAAACCGAATCCAGAAAAAATATCTGCAGTACAAAACTTTCCAATTCCAAAAAATCCAAAAGACATTAAATCATTTTTAGGACTAGCCGGATATTATAGAAGATTTATACCAAACTTTGCAAAAATCGTAAAACCTTTAACTTCCTTATTACATAAAGACACAGAATTTAATTTTAACGGACAATGTCACGAATCTTTTAATAAATTAAAAAATGCATTAACAAATTATCCAATACTTCAATACCCTGATTTTGAAAAAGAATTTATTTTAATCACCGATGCTTCTAACTTTGCAATCGGAGCCGTTTTATCACAAATAACAAATGGAAAAGACTTACCAATCGCTTATACATCTAGAACTTTAAATCAAACGGAATCAAAGTACTCAACAATAGAAAAAGAATTACTAAGTATAGTCGTAGCAACAAAGACTTTTAGACCTTATTTATATGGAAGAAAATTTAAGGTATTAACAGATCATCGACCCCTTACATGGCTTTTTTCAATTAAGGATCCAGGCTCAAAACTAGCAAGATGGAGACTAAAATTAGAAGAGTATGATTATGAAATATTATACAAACCCGGAAAGCAAAACACCAATGCAGATGCTCTCTCAAGAATAAACGTGAATTATACCTTAATCAACTACAAACAGTAAAAATATTCCATAATAGTTTACAAGAAGAAAGTGAAAATGAAAGTGAAACTACAGAAACTTTACGTGAAACAATTGAAGAAGAATATGCAAGATACAGAAGACTTAAAGAACAAAAATCGCTGATAGACTACTCAAAATGTAAAAACTCAAACGAAAATTTTCTTGACAAATCTCACAAAAATATATTAACACCAATTATGCAAGGTAATATAACCGAAAATCAATTTAAAATAATAGAAGACTTTCTAGAAGAAAATATACTATATCGCGATGACAAAATAAACACTCAGTATAGTAAAACTGTAAAAAATCGAAAGTATTATATTATTCCAGCACCATATGAAAATACGGAACAACTCTTATTTCACGTAATTTACGAAAATAAAAATATCTTATTAGAAAATCCTATTTACTATTTAGAAGAATCAAATGAAATACCAATACTTGAAATTTTATCATTTGTATTTTCAGACGACGAAATTCAATTTATTACATGTAACAAAGAAATAATAACACCAGTAGAAGACGAAAGACAAATTATTATTGATCAATTTCATTCAGGAAAAGCAAATTTACATAGAGGTATAAACGAAACAATAAATCGTATTAAACAAAAGTATAATTGGCCAAATCTCAATAAAGAAGTCGAACATTTTATAAAAAATTGTGAAACATGCAATAAAACAAAAGTGTGTAGAAAAAATTTAAGTAATCCCCTTGTTATAACAGAAACTCCAAAAACCCCATTTGAAAGAATTAACTTAGATATTTTAGAAATTCCAGAAAATAATCTTGTATTAACAATTCGCGACGAATTAACAAAATTCACTCAAGCTTATCCTTTACAAAATAAATCAGCGAAACAAGTAGTCAATACTTTACTCTTATATTTCCAACATTACGGAACTCCTTTACGAATACACTGTGACAGAGGAAAAAAATTTGATAATCAACTATTAAAAGACCTTTGCACGCTTTACGGAACAAAATTAACTTTTTCATCAATAAATCACCCTCAATCAAATGGATCACTCGAAAGATTTTATGCAACACTCTTAGAAATGATAAGAGCAACTATCACAGAAAACCCCAATGATCACCCTTTAACATATTTACCTTATGCTATATCTTATAATAATTCAAAAAATCAAACACATAGATTTACCCCGTATGAATTATTATTTGGGCATACAAACTCTAGACTCCCTGAAAAGACATATAATCAAGAAGAATTAATTTCTAAGTATATACGAGATTTAAATAATAAAATATCTTATTTTTATGAAGTAGCAAGAGAAAGAACTATTCAAAATAAACAAAAATCTAAAACGAGATACGATCAAATTAAAAATCCAAAAGAAAAACAGTTTAATATTCAAGAGAAAGTTTTTATCAAAGAATCTCAAAGAAAATCAAAATTAGCTAATAAATCGAATGGACCTTTTGAAATAATTGAAATATTTGAAAACAATGCATTTAAACTTAAGCTGTAACTAACAGAGAATTTACTATTAATTCAGATATGATAAGTTCACAAGTAGAATAAAACTTTCTTTATTTTCAGGTTATCACTCACGATAACAAGAGTAAGTACGCATAGCATAAATTATGAATTAAAACAATTAAACAGCACAATCGGAATTTATTATCATCCAGAAGCTGAAATGAAAATTTCAAACGATAAATGGACAATCTTATCTTATAAAAATATAACATTATTAAAACAAGCATACGAACAAAACGTTAATCTATAATAAATGGCTTGAATACAAAACTACTCCAAGAAAATGGACCGAGATTAAATTATTTTTATAAAGAAGTACAACCGCACGTAAATTTAATTAATAAACAATTAAAATCTATCGAAAGAAAGTTCGAAGAAATTAAATACGATATACAAGGTAATCGATATAAACGAGGATTAATAAACGGTATAGGTACTATATGGAAATCTTTAACAGGAAATTTAGACTCCTCAGATGGCGAATATTACTCAGATTGTATTAATAATTAATTAAAAAATGATGAACATCAAATTAAAAATCTTTAAAAAAATCAAATATCAGTAACTACTTCGACAATCAAAAATTTTAATTATACAATAAGAAAATTACAAATAGACGAGGAAACGTTTAATAAAGATATTGTAAAAGTTGAAACATCATTATTAGATATTACAGATAATCAAAACTATTTTGAAGCTAGATTTGCATTTATTGAAGTGTGTGAACAAATCACTGAATCAAACATAATTATTGAAAGTGAATTAGATGACATAAAATTATAACTTTTGCCAAATTAAAAACTTTACATCCATCAATTATTCAACCAAGTGAATTAGTAAATCAATTACGCAAAATATCTCAAAAATTACAAAGAAGTAATTTACCGCTTTTACCAGATTATTCAAACATTGCATCTTATTTTGATATTATAGAACTCAAAGCATTTCAAACGTACGGAGAAATCGTATTTGTATTAAACATTCCAATTGTAGAACCTTATAATTTTAAAATATATCATTTATACTCAATTCCAATAAAAGACAATCGAACAAGAATTTTTCATTTAATATTACCAACTTCAAAGTACATAGCTCTTTCAGATGATAACACTCTGTATGTTCAATTAGATAATTTTGAAAATTGTAAACAAATTGAATTCGAATTATGCCAACATTTATTACCAAGCCCTGTAGATTTAAATGCTAATTGCGAAGCACAATTATTATTTCATCCTTTACAATTACCTGAAAATTGTGTAAATACATTACTATATTCAGAAGATTTAAAAGTACAATTAATTTTTGAAAAACAATAAAAAATCGAAGAAACTGTACAAATTCCAGAAATCAAATATGACCGTTGTTCTCATTTACCTAACGAATTACCAAAGTTAGAACCTTTAAAAATATCAAATTTAAACCTTGATGAATTAAATGTAGCTGAACACAAATTAAATCAATATGATAAAGATTTGGATAAATTAATTAATGAACCTTTTGTTCAAAAACATATCTCATGGTTTACTTATTTTATTATAACTTTAGTTATAGCTCTCGTTATTCTTTATACAGGGTGTTCATTAAGTATGTACAATAAATTTAACAGACGATTATTTGAGTAATTTTAAGACAGAAAGTTCATATAAACATGGGTCCGAAAATGCTTCGTTTTCAAGATACAGGGTGTTAAACTTTTTTCAAAAATTTGGTTTTTCGTGAATAACTTAAATATCCGTTACCCAAATTTGATATAATTTGGCAATGTTATTTGTAGTGTTAAGGGGCTAATTATGCACTAACTTGATAAAATGTATTAAGTCCAGTGGCGTCCCGAGAGGCATCTTAACGAATATTACTTAATTACTTATTAATTACTTTAGTAAAATTCGTTAGTTTAGATGTTAAGAAATGTATTTAAATTAGTATTTATTTGTTGTTGTTGTTTCATATTATTAATAAAAAATTATAAAAAATGGTAATGTCCAAGAGATACGTTTCCCCATGTTTCTTGTGTGGTCCAGGGATATGCAATTAATTTAATTTAATTTTTTGTCTCGAAAACTAAGCGAGATCCGAAAAAAATGCAAGAGACATAAACGTTGTATTTTTATAAATTTCAATATTTCTTGGGTTTATAGGTTCGAAATAAAATATTCTGTTTTAATACATAATTTATATTAAAACACAGGAACAATAAAATTGTTAACGTTTCGCTGACGATTATCAGCTTTTTCAAAACTAAAATAGAAACAATACATGGTCATGTTATTATAATTAATTTTTTATTTATTTTATTTTATTGTTCCTGTGTTTTAATATAAATTATGTATTAAAACAGAATATTTTATTTCGAACCTATAAACCCAAGAAATATTGAAATTTATAAACAAAAAGGTTCAAGAAAATTAAAATTTATAAAAAAACAAAAAAGTTGTATTTTTAGTTGCTTAACCCAAAAAAAAAAATAAAAATTACAAAATAGTCAGTGGCGTACATTTTTTTGTCAAAAATATTTGTTAAGGTGCTGCTAGGGACGCCACTCGACTTAATAAATTTTATCAAGTTAGTGCGTAATTAGCCCCTTAACACTGCAAATAACATTGCCAAATTATATCAAATTTGGGTAACGGATATTTAAGTTATTTACGAAAAACCAAATTTTTCAAAAAAGTTTAACTTGAAAACGAAGCATTTTCGGACCCATGTTTATATGAACTTTCTGTCTTAAAATCACTCAAATAATCGTCTGTTAAATTTATTGTACATACTTAATGAACACCCTGTATATGTTGTAAATGTAAAAGAAGATATCCAAAAATCGGAATAGCCCTTGGCAACGCCCCAGGTCCAGATTACCCTGATGATAGCCAACGAACTTTATTAACTAGAATCAGAAGAGGCATAACCCCATTAAGAAGACAGCCTATCAGAAGAAATTTCGGAGATCCTACAGTAGAAGAAATCGAACTCAATCCATATTCCCAAAAATTAACTTCAAGATCACTCGAACCCTAATTTTTAATCTTCGCAGGAAGGAGTTGTTATATCTCAAATCCTGCATATTATAATTAATTATAACCCTGATACTAATTGCGCAGTTAGACAGGATATTGTGCAATTCTTATCTTCCCTTAGCTTTTAAGTTATGAATGTAATCAATGCATCGTCAGGCTTTCTTATCTATTTTTCGATGACAAGAAGACCTTGACCACAAAATATCATTGATATATTTGTGCCTTGAGCCTTGACCATGAATAGGCTTTTGTATTAGAATCTTATATATAGGACTAAATCATATTGTAGTAGAGATTATTATACAGACATTCGTTAATCAAGCTTTAAGCATATAGTTACTATTCTTCGTGTCAAGCAGATAGTCGACGATACTTACCGGCATATTTCTGTTTGTCATTTGAAGTGTTAATTATTAATATTATTATAAGTTGCTAACTGTAATAAATCATCAGTGTAAAATAAAGTTGTTTTTTAAAAAGTGTTTCTGCAACTTCGAAATATAAAATACATATCTACAAATCAACAATAAAAAGAAAACAACAACTAAACAAACAAAAATTACCTACTATGAAATTATAACTTTTCTATTTAGTAGCTAATATTTTATGAAAAAAAACTTATGTTGTAATAGTTACTGTAGTAGAAATAACTGTGCGAAATTTTGTCCATTTAAATAAAAATATAAATAATGCTTTTGACATGTGCATTCTTGGTTTTCAAGGTGTTTGGCCTGGCAACTAGATTAATTTAACTAATAAGTGGAATTATACTTTGTAAGTATAAAGTGAAATAACTCAAAAAGTACCAAATCAAATGAAAAAATGTACTCTATAAAAAATGTTCAGAATTAAGGATACCTTACAGTTATCGTAATTTCAATGTTCCTGCCATCGAAAAATTATTTCATAGCGTCGCGACCCCACACTGCAATAAACGACGCCGTCTTTTCTGCATTAAATAAAGGCCTGTAAATGCCACTTTATAACACCTCGCAGAAGTTAAATATTGTTTTTGGTTTTAAAGTTATTGGCCTGTGTAGTTTTACGTGAAACACCCTGTATATAGTATATTTGGTATATTTTTCGTTTTAGTTTATATTTCCACCAATGATATACGTTTATATTTAAACCTTTATTAGCCCACCTCTAAATAAGTCGTTTAATAAACATATATTGTTAGACGAATGTATTTTTTAGTCATTTTAGATCTATTCCTTAAATTTAAAAATTTTTATTTGAATTTAAACATTATTAAACTGTACTTTCTTATGTAAAAACACAATAATGCACAATTTAAAAAAATTAAGAAAATGTTCCTTGAAATGTACCAAATTGATGCTTGTGTAAAAAAACACCCTATATAATAATAAATCAATATTAGGTGATTGTATAGTTTAAGCACACCGCAATAAAAAAAACAAACGTCGGCGCCGCATCAAAAAACAATAAGTCGTCGTTGGAAAGAGAATTTGACGCTGATTTCAAAAATGTACAAGATGTCCCATTAAAAAAAGTAAGTCTGGTATGTGGCAAACTTATGCACAACCCTGTAAGGTGGAGTCATACTTGTTCAGCTTTGGCCTAATCGCAAGTTCTTAATGAGCTAGTATGGTCTGCTCTATGAAGACAATGTCAACCCTCATTCAGGAGTGTGGAGACGCCCTGGAAGTGCCGTTAGGCATAAAGAGGCAAATCTTATATTTGATATACTGGATTACAGGGAACGAGGCAGTTGAACTAACTAGACGGAAATCCTGTTTGCTAGAAATCCTGTTTAAATTGATTTTTCGTTTTTAAACTCCTAAATCTATGAAATTAGAAAGTGGAACACCCTTTGTACAGTTAGAAATTACTATTTGATATAGTCATTACAACATGAGAAGAGTAGCATCAATTGATTTTTTTTGTATAATCAACTTATTTGTAAAAAATAAAAATAACTGTTTCAGAGGAATATAGAAATGTTTCAAGAATAACAACTTAATAACAGAAATCTGCTTTTTAAAAGAATTACAAACCTTTTGTTTGAGTTCATTGGAAATAAAAAAGAAAGTATTTAGCGTAAAAGTTCATACGTTGATCTTTATTCTATTTCACAGAACGGTTTTTTAAAAGGCAGCCAAATAATTTCTGAAACAGCAGTTTCTACCTCAGATTATTGAATCATTGCAAGTACAGTAACTACAACATTTAAGTGCTCGAACACGTTCAACTGGAGATGAATATTGCATGATTGTGTTGAAGGTAGGGGAGTGAGCTCGCTAGAATTTATCGCATTAATTATCTGAAATTCAGACACTACTATATCTCTTACTCTTCGGCTAACTATAAGTTTCATATCTTAGAAATTCTCGGTTCAATAATTTATCTGCATAATTGTAGACTACCAAAACATTATTTCAAAGAAATTACTTTGCGATGATGTATTTAGGAAAATTCTAGAGCGAGATCTATAGGAATGAATATACGTAAGTCTAATTAATTACTTCACGTTTTAGAATCATATTCGGAGCTATTTTAACATGAAATATTGACCTTTTATGATAATTTCACGACCCGAGTCCAAACTGCATAACCATGCCACAAGGGTTTTACGAGACATCTTTGTTAATTAATTAACGGGATAAATAATTATTTAAAATGGCTATAACTCGGAGGTTGTTATTGTTATGAAAATGCATGTGAACAAGTACTCAGGATTGAACTGAAATAAAACATGCTGATCTTTCACGCTATATTATAAAAATATTTAATAATTTTAGCAAGTAACACTGATATAATACAAAAGAATCAAAAGCTATCTATAAGTACCTAATAGTGACAAAAAAATAAAGGACATTATGTCAAGTACCTACCTCAAAAAACAAGCATGTTTCGTAATTTCTGTTATCATTTTAATGTAGTGCCTAGTCAGTAAGACTTTATGATCTAGAAATATAACGTCAATGGCAATTAGATTAAATAAAATATCGTCATACTTATTAAGTTCTAAACTGCAGTATTTTGACCTCTAATTAATAATCGAGAGGGTGCTAAATAAAGTTCGAATCAGTTGTTTATATTAACTTGAAGTTTCTAAGTAGCTGTGTCACCTCTGAATTAAAAATAAAGCTGTTCAGATTAAGCTTTCTTCTCGATTTAGAGACGCCAGTATAAATAATAATTATTGTATTTATGAATTAAAATTGTGTAGCTTAAAATGAAAATTTTCACACATTTCACCTACACAACCAATGCAAAATCCTTCGACTGCTATGGTTCTCATTCACCATTCACCAAAGATCTAAATTCCATTTGAATTACTACACTTTTAAAAAGTCTATATATTTGCAACGATATTTTTTAACAGAAACGAAACTTTAAATTTAAACCCGAATAGCATATTTATCAAGTACTTTAGATCTCATTCATGTAGGCGTTCAATTAATGCAGAGTATACATTAAATTCAAGTACTTGTTTAATCCCTCGTCCTTTATTCATTCAAATAATAAAATACGTGTTTAATCAACAATCATGTCAATAAAATGTTCGAGCACTTGGTTTATACGAGGTAGTGGTTTGTAGAGAGGCTGTAACAATAGAGAAACATGACAACGTCGACCGACACGATCATTTCAATGTCCTCTCCAACGCAAAACTCATTCAAATTAATCAATAACCTGAGTATAATTAAATACCTACTTTAATGTTATTTTCCAGTTTCATTAGAAATTATCTAGTGCAGTTTTATAAAACGTTTAGTTTGCAGTGCGTATTTCAGGTTTTCAGTTTTTTTTTAAATTTCGGTTAATAGATAATAGATAAGATAACTTTCTTTTTTCCACTACTAACAAAATGTAACTTACTTAGGTTGCATTATGGTCATGCAGGTCATACCACACTACCTCATCTTTAATTTTAATTGCGGTCAAGAAACAGTAATTATTCGAGTTAAAAGTTCATACACTGTATTTATTTGAAAATTCCCCACCTCGAGTATTTTTACCCTAATAAAAATTTAAAAAATCGCCAGGAAACGTCGGGGGACTTTTTTTTGGCGTTAACAGAATCATGATAGATTAATTTCCCTAATCCCCAGCAACCTCAACTTTAAAATCTTAAATACTACTACCCACCTTGTAATACATCATTTTAAAGCGTATTTAATTTGAAATACAAAGATACTGTGTTTTCTTTATATCGGTTGGATTTTAGGGAAGTTCTGGACAAAATAACAACTTTTTATTTATTCTTTATTAATTGCTAATAAGTTATTAAGTGTATTTGATTTAAAATTAAAATACTGTTAATTTACTTGATTAAATTCACAAAGTGTGCACCATAACAGTGATACAATCTTTGCTCAAATTCTGATCGTACTTTGTCTGTCTGATAGGTGGCGTCTTATACACAACTGATTTTAAATGGCCCCATAGAAAAAAATCCAGGGGAGATAAGTTGAGGGAACGAGCTGGCCATTCTATGAAACCCATAGGCGCTAGCAACTAATTTTTGGGGAGGTTCAAAATTGTACTACAATAAAAGAATGAAAATATCTAAACAGTAGTTTCTGCATGACGGTCTTCTAGTTTATTTGTTAATTGACAGAATGAAAATGATATTAATTTGGAGGTGCTATTTTTGATTTTGGGGTGCTTAGCACTCTAGTTGCGCCTATGAATTGAAACCTTTTCTGGCTATTCGTTTATTTTGAAACCTCTCATCTACCCACTTCTTACTGGCATAATGTAATGCGGCGGGGCACCATCTTACTGGACATTAGTTCTGCCTCTGCTGATTTTCGATGCTGTGAGTAATGGTTCATTTGTATTTTCTAACCCATAAGATTCTCGTTAATGAACAGACGACCAATTATTATAGCATTTCCAAAAATTCCTGCCCAAACATTTATTTTCTCAGGCCACTGTGTGTGGATTTTTCGATATAAATGTGGATTTTCAGTGTCCCAATATCTGCAGTTCTATCGAATGATATATCCATGAAGGGAGGCTTAAGCAAATATTCGTTGTAGATATTTCGTTGTTATTAATTTTTTCAGTCATGATTTCGCAGCACTGTACTTTTCAGTCAAATATATCTTCAAATAATTCTTGAGCGGGAAGCATTTTATATGGATGAAATTTACGCAGTTTTAAGACTGTTCACTGAACCAACAGAAACATTTGCAACTTTTCTCACAGAAGCATTGGGGTCCATACCAAAATTACCAAGAACTTTAATTTGCCTGACTTTTGTTTTTTTTTTTTACTAAAACTAAAAACATTTGGTACACGGCGGTGCTGGGGATTAGGGGGAAGAATCTATCATGATTCTGTTTACGTCAAAAAAGTCCCCTTAGAACAAAAATCGACGTGTCGCGGCGACTTTTAAAATTTTTCTTAGGGAAAAAATACTAGGGGTGGGGAATTATCAAATGACTACAATGTATAATCATATAGTCCAGTACTGCCTTCTAATAACTGTAGTCCAATAAAGAAAACGCCCCGAATTAAGTTTTTATTTATCTCAGCAACTTACTTTGGAAGTTGTAAAATTTGATATACCATTTACTATTGATATCCTATTTATAATTATTACAAAATAATAATTAGCGCATAAGTGTAGCTAACAGGTTAGATTCGAGGTTAGATTATCCATTTTCAACTCTTAAGGTCTATTCTCGTATATACAGTAACCGGCAGCCAAGTACGTATATGTACGAACTTACGAGTAACTAGATATTTCATATTCACGGGTGCAACAGATCGAGTGTACAACAATTTATAGCGTGGGGACGCGAGCGCTGGCGTCAATTTGCGTGCGCTGCAAGCCTGTTGCTCATTTATTTTACATGTAAATCCGAGCCTATGTAAGTATTTGGCTGCCGCTTACTGTATATTAATCTTAGTCGTGGGGAAGTTACGGCGTGGATTGTTATATGCCATGGTTGTGCCTTTAGCGTTTATCTCATCCACTAACATTAAATGTCAAAACCTGATTATAACTGGTTATCGCATATTTTATAACACAGTATAACATTATTATAAGATGAGAGGTGAATCTATTTATGAATTACGAAGATTAACTGTTTAAAGCAATTGATCGTGTAATTTAGAAAATGTACATTTAAATAATAATTAATGGAGGCTTATGCTCATATAATTTTAAATTATGCTAATAGATCTTGCGGTATAACCACATATTACCAATAAAAAACAGGAGTAGAGATAACGAAAGAATTCTGGAAACACATTGAATATATTTTAAAATATTTTAGGTACCTAAATCAAAATAATTTGTTTTTCTGTAAAGATATTAGAAAGTGAATCGAATAAAGCATTCAATGTTAAGATAGATTTAACTGAAAACTGGAAAGTGCTGCATATACTTAATTGTACGCATTCGCTAATTATCTGTTTTTTCTCTAGGAAACAGACCTTTTGCATTACAGGTATTATGAAAATACTGGTAGATTGACTTTAACGTTAGAGGCCTAATGAAATTCGATGTCCCTTCATGCAAAACATCATTGGCCAGTAGATTCTATAATTAATGAATATTAGTTAAAGCAACTGTTCGTTGCTGTTCTAGAGATTTAAGTAGTTGGTTGTTTTATCAGTCAAATTTATATTCTCGAACAGTATGAAGTGGACATCTATTGATACCTCAATAAGCAGCTTGTAATGGCGCCTATTTATTACGGTGCTTTCGGTCAATATACCTACGTAATCTTTTTATACGGAAATCTCGGGCGCCAGTCCTTTAATTTTTAAGTGCAAAGAACTACACTTTTTGGCTGTCCTAATTGGGAGAACAACCCTGAATAGCGAAACAGCGGAGATACGGAATAGCCAGAGGTCGGAGCTGGAGATCTATCTAATGGATTTCGACCATGCTGCTCAAACGGGTTAATCAGAAATAAATGACAGAAATAATAACTCGTGAATTTTACCTCTTTAAAATAACGTATTTATTCAGCAGTAATAATGAACAAATTAGTTTACTCTAAAACCTCCACGACTGTACAGTCGAGTATGTATAAAACTATTTTAAAATGATTAAAAATCAAGCAAGCTGGCAATCAAGGGTCTTTACGCGATTTTACGGCGGAATTTTCGGATACGTTGGATTATTACATTACTGTGTACGACAAGCAAACGGACCTTTCCAATAGGATGTATTATAAACGGCGGACAATCGGTTAGCTATAGATAATAACGTCTTTGACTGATAATTGAAAATACGGCGAACTACTGCCACAAACGTAGAGTTATTTTTGAACGGGTATTTTATTTACAGCAAGTTTTCTAGTCACCCTGGCACATTGACACCTCACAGATCACCCGAGCGAGAAAATCTAATCAGTGGATGCACATTTAGGAATGACTTTTCTAATTACAGTGGGTTTTCCGGAAACCCTTGTACATGGAAACCTCTCAGATCACCCGAGCGAGAAAATCTGATCAGTTGGTGTACAATTTATGCAATAATAAAAAGAATAAAAATATTATGAATTAGCTCTAGTTTACTTTGGTAGCAATATACGGCGATACTCACGGAAAATACGACCTCTCAATATCTATACTTAACTGAAGGCAGTACCTGCAGAACGTAGCAGGTTGCGTTGAATTCTTACCAATATTATATTCAAAGAAATTTACTATTAAAAACTCGGAGCGGCGGTACGGAAGTATTGACGGCTTCGGATTGATCTTCAATTGCTGGTGGTAGATCGGATCTGCTGTCGACTGTAGTGCCATTTGACTTTTTATCACCTTTCTGACGTAGCTATAATATGTCGTGTTAAAAGAGGGGCGGTCACCGACTTTAAACGACGGACTCGGATGCACAACCCGGCGTAACTTGCAGAGGTCCAGCGGATTATGCAATTAGGCGCATCAACTCAGAACGTATATAACCGGGAATGAGTTACTTGTAATTTCTAAACTATGTTGCAAAAAGAAACGGATTAAAACGGATACGGATTAACATTTTTAGTAACGAATGATTTTTATTTCAAACTCGGCCATTATTTATAATAATTCTCGGATTTTAATTATACGGGGGATTGTCGAAAATTAATCAATTAATTACTTGATTTTTTTTTACCAGCGGACTTTTTAACAACTCATTAATAACTTAACTAGAACAGAACTTAGTTACTAAAAACAGCGGCAGGGTGTACACAAGTGACGGTAATATTTAAAGCAAAAATGAGCATTCCTTGATTGGAAAAATCACTTCGTTACAAGCTGATTCGAGAAAGCACTGAAAGTGCACAATGTTGATAAATATACAGGGTGTAACAAAAATGTGGGCCGCTACTTCGGGAGCGTATTCTACTCATCAAAATAAAGAAAAAAGTTTAAATAAACAAATGTCTAAAAATGTCTTGTTTTCATGTTACAGTCATATTTGTGTAGCAACTAAGGCAATTCATGATTGATTATTATTTTATTTTCTGACATATTAAATTGTTTTTAGAACAATTAGATAGACATGAAACAAGACAAATTTTATATCAACTGTTCAAAGTGACCTCCCCCCGTCAAAATACAACTCTCTGTGCGTCATCGTAACGATGTTATCACCCTTTCACAAATACTAGGGATGTTGCGTATTTCATTGGAACCATCTTCAATGCACTGACAAAGATGTTCTCAGTAGGCCAGGAGTATACAATTTGCTTTAGGTGCCCCCATAGATAGATGAAATCCAAAGGATTTTAATCTGGGCTCCCTGACAGGCATAGGTCTCCCACGTCCTATCCAGCGTGCAGGATAAGTATTGTCTAGAAATTCTCTGTCCACCCTACGTTGTGGTTGGTCTGCCATAACTCTAGTCTTAAAAGACCCTCAAATGCAAGTCTGCCATTGCTGAATTTGAGTAATATTTATTCCATTTTTGACAATAAAATGAAATCTGAACAAACTAAACAAACACCAAATTAATAACAAGTAACGTCAACACTATGATAATCAGATGGTTTTAGTACTTGATTTTTTATTGAAATAATAAATCAATCATGAATTGCCTGAGCGTACCTTACACGGTCAATATTATTGAAGCAATATCGATATTGATCAATATATGCAACGTGTAAGGAGTATATTGAAACAATAAAATTGATGGCAATAATATTGAAGAAAATAAAATCAGTTCGATTTTTATTGAAGGCCCGTAAATATATTGAGGCGGCGTCAATATTATTGACATATGTGAGGAGTATATTGCCATATTGTGCAAAAAACGTCAGTCATGCTCAAGACGCGGTAGGGGTTGTTTCAATTTCTTGTACTATTAGGAGTGTTTTATTTATTTAAGAGTTGTTTGTGTGTTTTTTTTCCTTTTGAGATGGAAACTGATAAAAGTGCCCCATATCCCCATATCCATTACTCGTACGTCTATTTAACCAGCGTTTTGTCCACACTGTTCTTTGCCTTCTTATTTTCCTCTTCTTGAGGAAGAAGCAGACGCGATTAGAACCGGTAGATCCATCCTCCCTGACTGCACAATTGAAGCTGACACTTTATTGATCAATATTATTGGATCGTGTGAGGGCTACCGTTTTTTTACCAATATTGCGTCAATAATATTGCTTCAATAATATTGACCGTGTAAGGTACGCTTTAGTTGTTATACAAATATGACTGTAAAATGAAAACAAGAAGTATTTGGACATTTGTTTATATAAACTTCTTTCTTTATTTTGACGAGTAGAATACATTTTTGTTACACCCTGTATATTTTTACATTTTTATACGAACAAATCTAAACAGTTGGAAAGGTCGTAACATTGACAATTTCTAATAAGCAGATAAAAAAATGAATATGAACTGTGGAGGAAACATGTAGAATATGTGATTTTTCGATGCCATATCAGTATAGATTTATACAGCTCGTCTTTATATCTGAAAGCAAAATTACACATTAATTTAAATTTGTTCCAGAATAGAATCGAACCATAAATCTTTGCAACCAAGTAAGTATTAACGAATTAACTCGCTCGGCTACAGTGCTAGTTAATTGCTCATATATTATTATTCTTATTAATAATTTGAATACAACTTGTAAAATATGTTATTTTGTTAACCAAAAGATAGAAGAAAAGAAAAATAAGAAAATCAATGGCACCATTAATAGAATCTAATTTAAATAAAGACAAAATCAAGAAATCCGAAGAGATACAAATTACACAATCGGCAGAAAGAAACGTTTATGATCCATTAAGTATGAAGAATCCACGTATGGTTTAGAGAAAGAAAAATGAAAAATGGCCATTTCAGACTATATCTATAAATACAGTGGTAGCAAATTGCCTTTACGTTGTAGAATGAAATACTCGTGAATTTAATAATATCAATATTATCAAATTTTTGCACTCATATCAACAATATAGAGAAAATTCAGAGACGTTTCCTAAATTATCTTATTTGGATGAAAAATCATTTTCCATGGTTGTATTTCCACATAAGGAATTACTTTCAAGACACTCAGTTAACACACTTGAAAATTGGCTTATTATCATAAGTAGTTTTCTAAAGCAAACTAATATCGAATAATATTCGCTGCAGTGGTATTCGCGTCCACTTGAATTATTTATTATTTCCTCGTATATTTTCGTATATTATGACAATCTATTCAATTATTTAACTGCTACCTTAAATAAAATATTTAAATTATAAAATAAATTTTTGCTTGGTCTATTATTATGTCCATTCTATATATGTAGAATATTTCAATAATATGTTTGTGTTTGTTCAATATCAATATGTTTTTCATGTATTGTATTATTTTTATGGATTTGTATTGCTCCAATTCAGTAATAAAATTGATATGAATAATCTATAGAAATGGCCCTTTAGCTATATTTTGCCGAGATTATTTCGACTAGCTTTTAACGAAGTTGAATCTTTAACTCAGGCACATGGAGTCGACCGAAAGTCCCAAAACTCACACTTGAATTAAAAATTAAAATTGATGAGAAGCTTAGTCATGACGTTACATGATACATTGTGGTTTATTTTGTCGAGTTCACAGGGAGTGAGATATGTACGAGCTAAATTTACTTATTTATCCACGATTGGAGGATGAAAAAAATAGAAAAAGGAAGTGAAAATGGATAATATATAGCAACCACTAAAATCACGTTTATATTAATCTGGTGGGGAAACAAATTTACTATGTGCCTATGTTTTAATATTAATTACGTTATCGTTATTGTACTAAATTACTTTATTTGTTAAAAGTGATCCGTCTGTAATTTATAGCATAATTTTGCAGCAGTAACGATTTTGTACATTAAATTAATCGCGTTGAATTAATAGCTGTTTTGTTCTCTCGGGTAAACTAAAAATAATTCTAATTGCGGTGCGATTATGTGTAATATTTCTTGCTTTATCCCCTAAAGTACGCCGTTCTATTACAAATGAGGTACACTAATTAAATTATTCTCGGTCCCTAAAATAGATTTAAAATTCTTTTTATTAAAATTATACCGTTATGAAAAACTGAGTTGACTTTAATTCGACTAAAAATATAAATTCGTTGTAGTATGAGGATTTAGTGTGAATATAAAAAATATTCTATAAATTCTTGACTAAAATTTGTAAAAAAGTAAAAATGATATTATATTCGTACTATTTATTTCTCACTAAATATTTGATAATATGTACTTAAATTCATTAACTTACCGTGCGTCGCGTCGTTTCGAGATATTTTTTATTTTTTCTACCAATTTTTTACAACTTGGCCCCAACTTTTGATTTTTAAGTGGGATACCTTGTACTTATTGTTTAAATGTTAATTGTGGCATTTCATAAAAAGAAAAAGAAGAGAAGTACCTTGTGTATTTTTGCATTTTTGAAATCTATTGTTTACGACATTTTTACACCTGTATGAAAACAGCCTCAATATAGCAGCTCAAGTTTACGGAAACACTCAAGTGTTCATAGACGTTCGCGAATTAAGGAGTCGTGAATAAAAAATAACAAATCAAAAAATACATTAACTCTACACAGACTATATTATACCAAAATAATTATAATTATGTGGAGTGATATGAGAAGAGCCATTAACGCTAAAAATGATTCAAAAAAGCATTTTGAAAATTGTTTAGTCTTTTTTAAGGTTAGGTAGGTCAAAACAGTACTTACAGAGGTTGTCAGTTTTCTATATTCATCTTAAATGCATAAGAAAAACGTTAAGAGTTAACTTCAAACACTTCTATCTCCTAAGCTATTATCGTTACCTATTAAAACAATAAAAAGCATAATTTTTAGTTAGTTTATTAGTTTATTAATTATTTATTAGTTTATTGCCATAATTTTTTTGTCTCTAGTAATATGCAGCGAAAATTCTTCCTTGCTAAGTTATTTAACTTTAAAGCCTAAAAAATTAATTAAAAAAATAATTTACGTGCAAAATCTTTTAGATAATGCATCATCACGGTCAAAAAAATTTGATCGTATTTATAATAGTTAGGTCTAACGAAACATGATTTGGATTTACTTAAACCAAAAAACGGACACTTTTTTCTGTAAAAAATCAAAATTTTGCATTTATTTTCCTTGTATTATTTTTGATTTAGCAGATATCAAAATTTAATGCTAAAAGATAGTTTTAAGTTAATGTAATAAGCTTTAATTTTGTTCAAGGCACATGGGGAAAGGTTTTTTAAACCAGACTTGTCTAATTGAAGCGCGACCTTTTCACGGCTACTATACGTTTAAATGCACCAAACATGAAATCACGGCAACGGTGAGCCTAAACAAATTTTTATTTCATGGATTATTTTTGTTATTTCATAAGCTAACTTTTTTGTTATGACAAACTTTTTCGAAAATGTGATCCTCTATGAGTAATTTGCTGAAAGCCTTTGCAAAATCAGTGTTTTTTTTTGTTTAAAAATGAAAGTTTTCAACCTCCTGTAACTTGGTGGATATTAAAGCAAAAGTAACGTTGTAGGGGGGTTTTTGGGATAGATTTCGACGATCTACACGTTCCAATAGCCACTTGTTTCTTCTCTTCAAAACCCCTGAGTTGGGTGAAACTCACCCCCAACGAAAAACACCCTTATTTCTTTTTAATATTTCATATTTGACCCATTTTGAATTTAACTATCTAAAAATATTTGAATTATTTAAAACTGCTATATAATTAGTCCGAAGTGAGATCACCAAGTTACTTAGCTACTATTAAGAACGTGTAAAGACATTTTGATAAAATTTGGTAGGTATATAAATTGTTCAAGTTATTTCTAGTAATACATTTATTGTCACAAAATAAGTCATCTCGGAAATTTTAAAATAATTTTTATAAGCAATATTTTCCAATAAATTATTTAACTAATTTAAAATAATTTCTCTATACGCAAGGAAGTTCAACATCGAATTTTTAGTTTTAAAATAATTTATTTTAGTAATTTGTGGTATCAACTGTATTAAAAAAAAATTGCTGATATAAACCAGTGCCAAGTGCTAAATAAAAAAAAAACTTATGTCGGCGTCGGGTAAAATTGCGTAGAATAATCAGGTTGTGAGAATAAAATGAGGTAACAACGTAACCAGGTTTTATTTTAAGGAACACCTATAAATTTTCCAACAATGCATTTACCGTTAGCAGCAATATTGCTATAGGTGAGGTATAAATTAAACTGTTCTCATATTAGATCAGAGGACTGTAAATTATGACTTCAGTAATAATGCTGAAGCTATAAAACATTCATATTACTATGGTGTAATTCTAGACTATTTTCAACATAATTTTATTCAATAGCATATGAAAAGTAGAAAACTATCCTTTCTAATTTATCTGCTTGGCTGGTTACAGTCTAGAAGCATTATATTCCTGCAACACAACGTACTTCCTTAGTGCTGATGAATATAAGATGAATAAAACCAATATGCTTTAGGAGCTACGTTAGTTTTAGTTTCTCAATAAAGGAAAATGTATGAAATTTTATTACTTTATTTTACTTTGATCGAGATGAATTTGATAGCTAGCTCCAATATAGTTCCGTAAGGCTTAGTTTTAATATAAACTGAAGAAATTAATAGAATATAACCGAAATGATTTCAAGATACATCTATGAATACCTACTAAATGTTTTAAGACCTGAAATTGTTAAACTAAATGTTTATTATTGCTGTCCCAAAGTATTAGTTAATATATCGAGTGGTCCAAAAAAACCGGAATTTTCAATTTATCTTATAACTTCATTATTTTTTCATCGATTTGTGTAATGTATTGTTGTTGTATATCCTAAATAATCTATCTATCTATCTATCTATCTATAACAGTTTCAAATGATAACAGTGAGCACATAGATTCATAATTTTTTAATTTCTACCTACCATATTTGTGTATATGTGTTTGACGAGGTAAATTAAAATCCACATCAATGTTTTAAATATTTGAAACCACATTTAAATTAAATTGTATATAAATTTTAAACCTTACGTTTACATTATTTTGTAGATATTATTGGTGGTATTAATTGCAGTTAAAATTTTATTCCAAAAACCGTTAGGTTAGATACATTATTACCTCACTACAAAGCTATTATAAATCGGCGCTTACATTTTCGGGTAGCAGAGAATTTAAACAAAGTTCCATCATTATCAACACTTATTGCGTACGAACGTGCGTTGCAACTTCTTTAATAACTGATTTACGGGTGTATTCTGTAACTTTTCTGTTAACTTTTAACTGCAAGGTCACCGCTAAAATATTTTAACAGGCCAAAGTTAACCAAAGATGTATTCTCTATACTTTCTTGATTGTTAAATTTAACCAAAATCTGGACTAGCCGCTAAAAATTAACAGTAGTGTTAAAAATTAATAAAAATGGCGTTACAAATCAATGTGTTAATTGAAGAGGCAGAACGATTAGAGCAAATGTATAAATATATATAATAAACATATATTATTATATGTCTATATTAAGCGTAATAATTTTATATTACAACAGAAATTTGAAAATAACCCGATAACCCAATGTTAACAAAAGGCCGTTAAAATGATGCATACAGAATAGCAAAATTGGCTATTATTTTTAGCGGACCGTTAAAATTAATATTTTAACAGGCAGGTTATTTTTAACGGAAAATTTACAGAATACACCTGAATAGACCTTTAATTTTATCAAGGAACTTTAGCAGCAGCATAATAAAATTGAATGTTACTTGTAGATGGTGTATTACGTAATACACTTATAAATAATTACATAAATAGTCAGCATTTGCATAGATTAATTTCTTCCTCTGGCATTTGCAAATATTGATGAGAACGAATAGATCAATACGATATCTAGCGCACTTATCTGATTTGATTTCATTAACTTTTCCCTTGTGAATTGATGATAGAACTGGGAAGCCTTATAAAAATATTTTTTAGAAACCTACACTTTATCTGGAAATTGGTGGATGTAATTGTTTTTTGTGTTGTCGCCGTTTGTGTTATGATCTGTTAGGAGGCGGTGATAGGATATCACTGAGGTGGGCAGTCAGTGTTTCAATAATACAGTTACAAATTGGCCTAATAAAGCTTCATATTATACATTTCATCTAAAAACGACTAAAAATACATTAATCAAACTGTTCCTGCCGGACCTGTTAGAACTTGGTACATTAGGCTTAAAATCTCTACGGTAAAACTCAATGTAAATGGTTACAATTTTCCTTTCAATGTAAATGGTTACAGATTTCCTGTTGACCTCTTCTGATCGCTGAATGAACCCGCGATTCAAGATATTTCAATAGCTGCACTTTTCATAACGGAATTTGTTTGAATTAGTTTTATTTCATTTTTGAAGCGGATTGCATTCGAGCAATCTTCCAGTTGGAAGAGAAGATACTTTGATTAAATAAAAGATCGAGGAATTGGCAGAGCACTGGAGTTAGCTCCAAGGGCATTTTAAATGGCTGGGATGTCATCAGGTTCCGTTGATTTATTAGTCTTCAAGTTTTCTATAATACGCCTAATTGCACGAAATACTATTTCTTTGTAATACTACTAATATTAAACTCGTCAACATTAAATTTTGGTGCTAATATATTATTAGGCTAGGAAGTACCTATTAATAAAATTTTGAAAAAATATATTCACACTATTAATTTTTCATCAAATGAATAGTGCCCCAGACCCCAAAAATGAAACATGTTGCAGCCACGGACACGTATTTTGCAGTTATTGCTTCTCATCAGTGTAGCGTAGCTTAAACAGTGGATCTGTATAATAAGATCAGATACAATAACTAAAGGTTAGATAGCACAGTACACAGTACTCAATTTGTGCTTTCGTGCATCATGGACCACTATAATAGTATATTCTTTTTCTGGGTCTGCGGCACTATTCATTTTTTTGTATTGTTTAACCCTGTCAAACATCACTCTTATATTAATTGATGTCCCTATGTGTGTTTCTGCTCTTCTGTTATTTATTTCGTTTTCTATATATTTATGTCCTCCTGTCGTCGCATACATCTATAAAATAGCTAATGATGGATTTTATTTTTCGTGATAGCTAAAAACAAACTAATATTATAGAGCTATTAATTATTGTATCCTTACCTTAAAATTTTATTTTCCTAATATAGATATTTGCCCTAAAATGTAGAATTTCGTAAACTTCCCTCATTTTACGATAAATCAGGATGAAAATTGAATATAAAAATAAAATTGTCATTATAACTCTAAATAGTTTAAGTTTTTAAAAAATTGCGTACTTATCATAACTATAGGTTTAAATACAAAAAGTGTTTGATACTCTCATGTTATCACGTTTACGATTCCATTAAGAACAACATTACAGCAAAGACAAATAAGAAATCGACTACTTGAGATAGACCTTATATATTATGTTATATATGTATACCTACTGACGACTTCTAATATCAAGACATAAACAAATGTGTTAGAAACACCAGTTCTAAGGGAGCGTATTGCTTGACAGAGCCTTAAGATGTTAGGAATATGAAAGAGGCGAAATCCACCCTTTTTAGGAAGACTTAGTATGGATCGGTATTGGGATTTACAGCTGAGCCGACCGACGCCAACGCCTGGTGTTAATAAAGGAAATTCTGAGCCCTGCAATGTAAAATATCGAAGTGTTTTTAAAATTTTGAATTTGTAGCTTCTGATATTTATTCCAATAATATTTAACGAATAATTATTTGGCGTTAAAAACAACTTTCCCTTATTCTTTGATTCATCAAAATGATATTGTAAGAAAGTAAAATTCCGCATAATGTCATTATTAAAAGTACAACCCAGTTGCCTTCTTGAAGACCCATTATTACCTTGTGATTTTAAGTAATTAATCTTTTCATGTTTTGTGGTTTTAAATTTCAATCTAGTGTTTTTCTTTTATCAATGAGGTCGTGAAATTTCTCTCTGGTATTACGAGAAATGTCAGTGCAGAATTTTTGGATTGTACATGGATTTAAAATATATAACCAACGCTAGAGAGGACTGGTAGTTTTCACTTGATACCAAAAACTGAATCAACTTGGTTGACGAAGTTGATGACAATTTTGTCTCTTCGTTTTATTTTTTGGGATTTATTGCAGCATTTCTGCAAACTCCTATCCAAAAAAATTGTATAATTAAAAATATTCAAATTAACCAGTTTAAAAGTGGGAAATAACCTCTACGCCTTTGATGTGATGTCAAAGGAACAGTTAGAGGGTGTTTTTTGACAACTAATAAGAATTAAAATAATATACTTTCAATATGTACGATAATTTTAGATAGCAGTAGTATAGGTCTCTTAATAACATACTTTTAAATTGTTTTACCTTATGTTATGTAACTATTTGACTTGCCATATACAGGGTGATTCAAATTCGAGGGCAACCATGGGTATCTCGCTTATTATAAGTAATAGAAGGTAGGTTTAAATTTGGCAAAGTTGTGCATATTTAAGCCCAACAATATGCCGTTGAGAAATCAAAAGAATCTTTTTTCGTTTTTGAGATATTTGAAAAAAACTGAAATTTTACGTTTTTGTTTTTATTTTTTATTAGACTTATTTGAAAAGTAATAAAAAAACTAAAAGCACTTTCTTACAGCAACTTTTTCTGTTCTACATGATGATGGTTACAGATTTTTAATACGACGTTTCGTCTTCTTTAAATCATCATCAATTTTCTTATTTCTTATGGACGCCATATTGGATTTCTGCATCATTAAATAGAATATTTTTTTGTGATATCAAAAATGTATAATATGACTACATTACGGTTATAAGTAAAGCTGAAATTTAAAATAAAATGATTTTCTTACAGTAATAATAAGAAATAAAAAAATTGATGATGATTTAAAGAAGACGAAACGTCGTATTAAAAATCTGTAACAATCATCATGTAGAGCTGAAAAAGTTGCTCTAAGAAAGCGCGTTTAGTTTTTTTATTACTTTTCAAATAAAAAATAAAAACGAAAACAGCAGATTTCAGTTTTTTTTTTAAATCTCAAAAACGAAAAAAGATTCTTTTGTTTTCTCAACGGCATATTGTTGGGCTTAAACATGCACAACTTTGCCAAATTTAAACCTACCTTCTATCACTTATAATAAGGGAGATACCCATGGTTGCCCTCGAATTTGAATCACCCTGTATACCTACATTGTATCTTGAATGGTTAATAAATATTCTATTCTATTCTGTTCTGTTCTGTTCTGTTCTGTTCTCTATTCTATTCTATTCTATTCTATTCTATTCTAGTCTAGTCTAGTCTATTCGATTCTATATTCTATATTCTATATATATTCTATATTCTATATTCTATATTCTATATTCTATATTCTATATTCTATATTCTATATTGTATATTCTATATTCTATATTCTATATTCTATATTCTATATTCTATATTCTATATTCTATATTCTATATTCTATATTCTATATTCTATATTCTATATTCTATATTCTATATTCTATATTCTATATTCTATATTCTATATTCTATATTCTATATTCTATATTCTATATTCTATATTCTATATTCTATATTCTATTCTATTCTATTCTATAAGAACTGTTCCTTTGACATCACTTTAAAGATGTAGAAATTATTTCCCAGTTTTAAACTAATTAATTTGAATATTGTTTAGATAAATCAATTTTTATGGATAGGAATTTGTAGAAATGGGGCAATAAATCCAAAAAAATAAAAGGAAGAGAAAAAGTTACTGAATTGCCACAAGTAACATTTAAACAATGTTGAAGATAAACGATCATTTTCTGATGATTTCAATTTTCTGAAGTGAAACGTGGATCTAGTGTTAAATATGTGGTATTTTGATGTCCAATGGAAATGAAAGATGGTGTGCTACTCAAAATGTAAGTTATTTTATATTGTATTAAAACATGGCTATTTAAAATTAAAAATATTTTACCGTCAGCCACGTACCTACTAGATTAACATAATTTTAATATTACGAAATTGAGTAAGACCATTATGCGGTAGGAAATTTAAAAGCTGTAGTTCTCGAAAACCTTTTGAAACCTTTCAAAAATATACATTCCTTTTTAAAAAAGTTTATTCGCAAATAATTAATAACGAAAATAAAATTATGTGCACTCTGGTATTCGCTTTACTTAATAACACGGCTTTTCTAAACAGTTCCCATAAACTAAATTTGGTTCAAACCACTTGATTAATAAATAAATAAATAAATACACCACATGTAATTACGACCCCCTTTATCCCAGAAGGCTGAGCCTTGTGCGGGAGGGGGCTACACATTTAAAGACGAGGTGTATAATGGAAAAATCCCTCTCACAGTATTTTCTATTGCCACGACCGGGATTCGAACCCGGGACTTTTGGGTGAGAGGCAGGTACTCTACCATCTCGACCATCAATGATAGAACTAAAACAAGTATCCTTAATTTTTTCAGAAAGAAAAACGGCAGGTACTATTTTACTCAAGGAATCTACTGCTGCGGTTTGGCCCACTGTTTAATCGTTAATGAATATATTTCATTTTTGTATAAATACTCCTTTGTAAGTAAAAATGTGTTTAAAATTTGATTTAGAAGCCCTTATTTAAAATATAGCATTTTAAATATTTTTTTTTAGGGATGACAATGAACACAAAGATTTGGAAGAAAATATGTTAAATTTTTACACATTGCTTTAACGATAGTCGCTGAAAGACCATTTTCATTTTATGATGTTTAAAGACGTTTCATTTTCAGTTCACAACTTTGAGTTACAACAAAATTAATAACTAGAAATTTCTATTCGTTATACCTACTTATTTATAAGCGGTGCTTTCAACCATTTTAATATAATAAATTGTTCCTCCTTAATTTTTTTTAAGTTGTGATTTCATAGCACAAATGAAAAAGTAAGAATTTATTTCCAGTTTATAAAAAATAAAAAAAATAAACACAAAATGTTTGAATTTTCAACTGGGAAGCTCATGTAAGAAGTCTTAATGTGTGATGCGTGGTAATGACAGTTATTTATAGCCAATCTAATTCATCTTCAGTTATTACTAAAAAAGAGGTCAACATATTAATACACGTCAATTATTATAAGGGCAAAAAGCAATTAAGAGCATGAATCTAATCTGAATTATATTATATATTAAGATTATTATAGCTATTAAGATTATTATTAGGTAACCCAATTATTTTTAATAGCCATAATAACCTTTCAACTTCTTAGTTTAGACCAGATCAATACCCCCTACTCGTAAATTACACTAAGTGGTGTGGAGTAGACACACTCTTATCTATTCCTTGTCTCTTAATAGTTGATGTTTATTATTTCTATTTTGATTTCTTTTTAGTAATACTCGAAGATACAGTTGGTTGACTTCGAAACCTGTTGCGATTTTTGAATAATTGAGAAAAAAATGTTTCCTCTCACTGTGCCTGGTCTTTAACAACTTGTTTGGTAATTAATATAAATTCTTGCACTCCTTATATCTTGTTATGTTTTGGTCTTTATGTTTATCTACTATGATCCGTTATTTTCTATTTTAGATCATCATTGACCATATATTACGTAGTTATTAAAATAAATTCTTATACTCCTCATATCATGTATGTTTTGCGCTTGATGTTTATGATCTGTTATTTTCTATTTTAGATCGTGCCACTTATTCACATTATCCATATTACTTTATTTTATAACTACCAACTTGTATATTACGACTGAAAGTGTACTCCTATGTAATACCTACCCTACCTACACACAGGGTGTCCCGAATTGTACGAACCAAACTGTACGATATGATAGAACTTCACAAAATACAGGGTGAATACCAATAATTCATTTTAATTTTAAGAGGGGCTTTCTGTTGATATTTATAACACAAATTACCAAAAAAAAAATATAAAAAAGAAAGTTGAAAAACTGACCTACCCTACGTAAAATTCTGGTAAACTTTTGAGTACCGCTTCGTCGCTCTACTGACCCACTTATGGGGTGAACAACCTGCCTTGCATCCAAGTCACAAACTCCAAGTTCTAACGTAAAAAACGTGACAAAAAACGTCTAATAAAGTTAAGCCGCCGTTCGACGGTCTTTCATAAATTTGCGGTCGGAGACAAGTTAGTTGACAGTGACAGCAAAAACTAGTGAATTTATGATTGCAAAAAACAAGGTGAATGCCAGAGGCAAAGACATATCCTGATTTATTTTCTGTTGAAATAGGTCAGTTACGAAATTCTGAAAATGTTGACGTATTTTAATTTATTTTCTTTCTAACTACAGGGTATATATTTTTTATTTTTGGTATATGGCCTTACCATTAAGGGACCTACCATCCCTTAAAATTAAAATGAGTTATTGGTATTCACCCTGTTTAAAAAATTTTTCCTGTAAACATGGGTCGGGAAACTGTTAGTTTTGGAGAAACATAAGGTATTAAAGTTGCAAGGGTGAAAATGTTTCTTTTGCATAATTTTGAAACGACTAAAGATAAACAAATGAAATTTTGTACAATAATTCAGATATTTATGCTTCATAAACTGAAGAAACTCCTTCTACCCAAATAGTTCAAGGGCGGATAAAACTAGAGGGCAAGGTTAAAACATTACTCCTACTTTTTTGCACATCACTTTTGATCAATTTATGACAAAAATTTAAAAACCCGAGCCATTTTACACAAAAAAGTCTCTTGTGTTTTGTGTTTTTCTTAAAAACTATTCATTTTTGAGATAATCCTAATTAAACTTTATTAATCATTACACACATGGATTATTTTTGTTAAGATTTCAAGCTAACTTTTTGGTTATGTCAAATTTTTTCGAAAATGTGATCCTTTTTGAGTAATTTTCTTATAACCTTTGAAAAATCAGTGTTTTTTGCTTAAAAATCAAAGTCCTCAACTCGACGGGTATTAAGCAAAAATTAAGCAAACGTTATATGGGAGTTTCTTGGGGTAGAATTCGACGATTTACACATTCCAATAGTCATTTGTTCTTCAAAACCCTTGAGTTGGGTGAAACTCAGCTCCAACGTAAAAGCACCCTTATTCCTTTTTAATATTTCATATTTGACCCACTTTGAATCAAACTACACAAAAATATTTGAATTTAAAACTGCTATAATAGAGTTAGTCCAAAGTGAGATCACTAAGTGACTGGACTATTAGCTATTGTAGATAGATAAAAATAATTAAAACAAAATTTGTTCAGCAATCAACATGTATATTTTAAAAATATTTCTAGTCATATAGGGTGTTTCGTTTAAACTGGGCAGTAACCAACTTTGTTAAGTTAAATGGAACACCCTATATATTATTCCAAATTTGATTAGAAAATGTCAAGTGCTTTTCAATAATCTATCATAACTTCTTCTGAGCGGTTTTGAAATATTCAAAATTTTGTCGAAATTTTGACAGATGTAGAACTTAAGAAATATGCTATATATTTTAAACTTTTTATTGTGGCAGCTGAATAAGTTATATACGAACTTTCAAATGATTTGGTATTAGAATTTAATCTTTCATCTACAGAGTGTTCATAATTTGATGTCGCTAGCCGGAAATAGTTATTTTTGTATCTAGGGTGCGGAATATTACTTTGGTGATCAAGAACGAAAGTTTTTTTACTAGGCGCAGTTCGAGATGACCAAAGAATTTCGCACACGAGTTGCAAACAATATTTTTCCTACAACGACTTTAATTTGATTAAACTAAAACTATGAAACGATATCTTCTATTATAATATTTAATGCAAATTCATTTAAAAAGAAATAGTAGCAGATGCTTCAGGTAACTATGGAAACCAATATGTTTGACAACAAAAATTTTTCACTGACGTTTTCGATATTGTGAGTGTTAAATATTGTGAGTTTTTTAAAGTAAAATAATACATAAGATAATAATAGAGAGTCTCGAAAGTGAAGATGACTTATCCTATACTCCACCAGAAATATCAGATGCAGCCAATCTTGTTACACTGAATCTTCTACGGGAAAAATCCAGACGGTAGTATGAACAATAGGTATTGATGTAAAATATTTTGCGCATTAGGGTGCAAAATATTTTGCACAGGGGGTCATGGTAACGCAAAAAAAAGTCAATGAAAAAATGTTCCATTTTAGACACTGACGTTAAAGCGCAAATATAGCCTTTTTTCACATTTGTAGAAAAAGTAGCTTTATTGGCTAGTTAAACGTCACTCTCCCGGCAAGCTAAACGTCACTTTGCGGCAGCAAATTTTCTGGTTGTCTTCTCTGCAGCACCTTTGAAATATGATGGAGTACACTCTCTAAATCTCAACGGTCAGAATCAAACTTTTTTTAGAATTTTGAGCGAATTTTACAGAAATTATTGATAATAAATACTTGTGGAAATAACCTAATTAATTTGACAGAAGAACCTTAAAGTCTCGTTACCTAGCAACGCTCAACTTTTATCACTGCAGCCCAGTGTCTGACTGGGACCAAAAAGGCCTACCAAACCGGGATCAGCCGGGATAAATTAAATATTAAATTTCGGGTGTCCAGGGTGGCATGTTTCGACAAGGTTGTCGGATTGTCAAGAAAATCACTGCTATCAAATCTATTTTAGTAATGTTGTCACGTCTTTTGAGTTTTCTGGCAATAACATGATTTTTCCGAATCTTTGAAATTGTGATTTGGATATGTCACATCAGGCAGAGGGGGCCACATTTTGAGTTTTTAAGGGGACCAACCGGGCTTTTGCCCGGTAGCCCGGCGCCTCAATCCGACACTGCTGCAGCCTACCTACTTATTTTAAATAATTTCCTAATTCTCATTCACTATATATTCAATTAAATAAAAAAATTGTATGCTAAGATTGTGTTACTATACACTAATCGTGAATAAAATAGTATACATACCTCGCTGGTCGTCTTCATTATAGCCTCGTTTATATCCGACCTCGGCGCTACGCGTCTCTGTCATATAACAACCCTCGGCTGTAATGAATTACGTCCCAGCTCGGTATATAATGTACTAGTACACCTCATGATACCTCGCTGGTCGTCTTCATGACAGCCTCGCGTTTATTCTGACCTCGGCGCTACGCCGGCTACGCGCCTCTGACAAATATCAACCCTCAGCTGGAATGAAATACTTTCCTGCTCGGTATGTAATGTACTATTATTCTAAAAATCAACGTATAATACTAAAGAAAAATATATATGTAAGGCTGGTATTTATTTTTTAATACGGCGTTATTATATAAGGAAAATTTAATTATGCTTCTTTTTATATAAATAATATTTTTTTTACAAAAAAAATTCAACCACGAATTCTAAAATGCATATCGCAACCAAAATAAAAAAAAAAAAATAAGATAACAATCAGGAGGAGTACACTTTACGTCGAAATAATATTTTAATTTAATTAATTATTCTTATTGTAGTGTAAGTAATGTATATGCAATATTAAATAAAATAATAAAAATATAATTGCTAGGTCCTAGGTACCCTATCTTTATATACATATATATAATGCATATTTCCACAAAAATTATTGATCATAAGTTATGACGATCTAATAAATAATAATAACAATAAACCCTTAATTATGGCCGACTGACTGTGTAAACCGACGAAACAATAACAGTTTAGGGCGAGTGTTGTATGTAAATAAGGCGTATATCATTATTTAAAATTTCTCATATCGGTGTGGATTCATAGCTACAATACACCGAGGGTATTTCTTACAGGTCAATAAACTCCAGACTAATTATAAATTTGTGAATGAGTAATAAATATACAGGGTGGTCCGAAGTTTACCTGACAAACATCGGCAGATGATAAAGGTACTTAAAGTACGTAGGAAAGTTCCTATCAACTTACATCCTTAGGTGATTGCTAACAAAGATACAGGATGTTTTGTGAAAAACAAACCATTCATTAATAACTCTAAAATTATGAAAGCTACTGACTTGAAGTTTTAGGGGCGGTGATGCTTTTTAAGCTTCTATTGTTTTGCGGAATCTTGCCTTTGTACCATAGACAATTAGGATTATTAATTTTAATATTAATGTAATTAAGGTTTTAGTGTTTTAGTAGAGATATAAAGCAGAAAAAGCCGTTTTATTCGAAGAGTAAGCGTTGTATGAATAAATTTAAATATACCTTATTCCTTCTAAATTAAACGTAGATTCGAACAATCTCAAAATCAACTGCACAAAGCAGAGGCGTTACATAGTTTCAGCGAAAAGTTTAACTCCCTCACCCTGGGACGGCGTCACTGGAGGTAGTACAAAGGCAAGATTCCGCAAAACAATAGAGGCTTGAAACGCACCACCGCCCCTAAAACTTCAAGTCAATACCTTTCATAATTTTAGAGATAAAAAAATGGTTTGTTTTTCACAAAACATTATGTCTGTCTTTGTTAGCAATGACTTAAGGAGTTGATAAGTAAGTTGATAGGAGTTTTTCTACTCTAAATTCTTAAATATTTCTAAAATAAGTTGTTAATCGATTTTTCTAAATGGTATGTGTGTATGTGATCAACACATTAAAGGTCCCTACGGCATAACGAATTGAATGTTTGGAAATTTTAAAAAAAATTTAAGTTACTAAATTCGAATTATTGAAATAGGTAGGTACGCAAATGCCTCACTTACACGTGGTATGACATTATTTCCATTTTTCAGTTACATAACCACTGAGTAATAGTTTAAATTTGTTCCTCTTTGATTATAAGAGAGAGACGCTTATTGCCGCTTTCTTGGTTCTACAGACTTTTAATTAATTACCTTCTTTCTATGTTCATTATTTTGTGTCAAAGGTGTGAGGTACATAACGTGGAATCAGTTTCACTCCCTTAAATTTCAGTTTCATTTTGATGGTTCTCGAAGAAATTGACATCGGTAATATGGATAATAGAGGAAAAGACCCGAATATGGGCACCCCTTTTGTTTTTTTTAAATTATTTAAAGGTTTTTTAAAATTTTCATCTTAAATTTTACACATGGTTAAGCAAAAGCTTTACCAATGTAATTATAAAACTAATTGTTTTAAAAGGTAAAAGGAAAAAATAATTTTAACCCAAATATGAATTTTGGCAAATTTTGTATTCAGGGGCAGAAGGCTTGGAATATGGGCCCTCATCAAAAAAAGATAAAAAACATTTATTAACTTAAAATAAACCTTATTTGGTAACAAAAATCAACTGAAATAAAAAATTTGTTATAATTGTTTTCTAATTAACGACAAAAGTCACACACGTACTCGTCGTTTTCGGCTCCTGAACATTGTTCGTAACATGTTGCATATTAAACAACGAATCCAAAGTTCTCCTTCCTGGTCTGCTGAAAAACGACCGTCACAATACAAACAGGACGCGTCATTGTCATCAGGACCAAATTGACCTATTTCACCACGATCTAGGTCTTCATCAGCCGCTGGGCCCCTGGTCCATATTAGGAATCTCTAAGGGCCCATATTAGTACATTATACGTCATACAAAACAAATGTTCCTACTTTTTTTGTAGGTTAGATAAGTTAACATCAACAAGAAAATAATAAACCCTAATCTAAGTATTACCTATGTTGCTAATTTCGCAATTACTTTTTGAAAAGAAAGCACTAATATCGTAATACTAACTTATCTTAATAAAAGACCCGGAATTCCACAAAACAATGTGTGCACACCTACTTATAACATTAGAAGAACTGAACTGAATACGACCTAGAAAACCATTAGGTGCCAGTTGGACGTATTTTAAACGATGAATCAGAGATGTCGCCCAATGTATTGCTTCAATTTAAAGGGGGCCCATATTAAAAGCCGGACCCACATTCGGGTCTTTTCCTCTATGAATGGAACCACCCACAAGAGGTTACTTTTTAAATAATTCTCATCCAGGTCTCTAAAAAGACAAATCAAGTAATCAAGTCTTCTTCATACAATATTATTAAAAGATGATACAAAATTTTCTATAATTTAAATAATGCTGCTATAATTTACTCGATTGTGAAAATTAAATTAGATTTCGTGTAGTGAGAAAGCACCCAGTGGGGTTGACGGAGATTTAAATAAATATAATATAATGGAAATGAATAAAGCTTAATCAATAGGATTAATTTAGAGATTTAATCCAACATCTGCAGTTTGTTCAACATCCCTTCCACGGGATATTTAAACTTGTAAACTTAATCATAGTAATGGCTTTATTGGATGGACGAATTAAGTGCTACATAGGCATCGTAATCCAATCAAGAGATAAATAACAAACATTTCGGACCATCTGGGAGGAACCATTTGTAGAGTGTATTGGATCTCAATACTCTCAATATTTGAGCCACAAATCCCAGTTTCGTATGGCATACAATAAATTACCTAAGTTCGTTCACCATTATGTTAAAAGATGACTTAACGAACAGTTCTAATTTTATATTAATGATTCGATTTTGGATTAAATAACATAACATATTAATCAACTAAGATTAATTTGGGCATAATGTAAATTCCGTCATGCTGTTTATACTTATTGTAAAGTTTAAAAAGTTTGTGTACATATACAGTTGCCATATTTATTAATATGTACCAATGAATAAAAAAAATGTATGGTGAATAGTTATCATTTGTTTAATAACCTTTATTTATTTTAATTAAATAATATTATCTTCCAAACTATAATATGCCTCTCATAGCTTATACTTTACTACTATTTAGCTGAAAGAGGTTGAAATGCTTTACTAATTTATCTAGAAATCGGGAGTAATTACGTTAGCTATAAATATTTTCAGCATAGGAAACTTTAACGGTAATGATTCTTTTACACGCAGATGGGAAAATTATCAAAGGTTGCAGCTAACATATACTCAGTGGTTGGTTTGATTTTCACCCGAACCCTCTCAAAGTATGCGAATTGTTACGGTTTAAGCGGTCTGTAAATATCACCACAGAAGGTAGCCACATTGTTGCGGTTGGTAAAATATAGCCATTATATTAAATCATTGGAGAAATTAGTAGAACCTTCTCATTTTTAGCAGTATTAAGAACAATGTTTTCTTGAAACCTAACAATGAACAATACATATTATGAGTCGGTTTAATTAATTTGTATATTGCTGATATATCCTCATTACTAACTAAATTACATAATGCAACTCTTGGTGGGTTATTTTCTTAAATTAACTTAACTTAAATTTGTTAAAATTATGAATAAAAATTAAATGAGTGACTCATAGAAATAATTTTACAAGTTCAAACCTTTTACGGAGTCTCGATTTTAGCGGAGTGTCATAACTTTAAAGTAAAATTTTTTTTATTATTAATATGAAAAAAAATGGCTTCAATGACAAATAAGTTATGACAAAATATTAATACCTATAAAAAACAAGCTTTTAAAGTTACGTAACTTTACTAATATTAAAATTTCATCTAAATGTGATGAATTTATTATAACATCATTTTGATGGTTCTAAAAGAGTTTCCACTGATACCAAAACACCAAATACTTCATACTGCGCGTTTCGCTAACATTTGATATTTGAAGCACTATACCAAATTTTAAATAAATATCTTCTAAAATACTTGAGTTTAAAAAAAAAATCATTTTTAAATTTCAAAATTCGACACCCTGTATATCGAACATGGGGGTCTAAAATGAAAAATGGAATTACGAAAGTCCTATTATTTTTGCTCAAGGAATCCATGGTTACTGTATTGGCCTTCTTTTTCCGGACACCATGTATGTGTAATATAATAAGATCTATTGAAATATTTCGACCGTTACTTTGGATATTTGTCGGTTTAACTTATTGCAGCAGTCCTACGTTACTGACTTGCTGAAAGGTACTGAAGTGATAATATTTTTTATTCTTTAAAGAAAAAATCAAAGAAAGGTCTTTGATTTGAGTTGCAATCCTCCATTAGAACGAATGGATATATTATTTGTAAAACAGATCCAGGTCCGTGTTTTAAAACTTTATTGTTTCAAACACTATTAGTCGCAATCAAATATCGTATTATTTTTCTATTTTATTTTTGATTAAGGAAGAAATTTAATAATGAGTTAAATGTATTCTGTGGTTTTGGTAAGAATTTATTTAAAAATAAATGTATTAAACGGTAATTTGTATTATTACTTTCTTAAATATCGTATTGTGTTAATATCAAATCAAATTTACAACAAAATTAGCATACTAATTACTAGATATTCATATTTTGATCTATAACAAAAATCTTGCGTGACACTTTGAGAAATGCGTGACAAATTTTAATGGATACCAATGTGTGAATTACCCATAAATTCCTGCGATGAACTCGACATTAACGCAAATTATTTCACTTGTGTAATTAATAAATTTCTGATTTAGAATTTCGTGAAAATAAAGTCCAATATTAACAAAAGGGTTTTTTTTCTGAAAAACCATATTTTTACAGTTAAGAGAGCAGCATTGTTATTTTCTTAAATTTTTGCTATTTCGTATAATTTTTGAAATATCCAATCCAATGAATAATAAATAAAAAAACATCTCTCTATTTAATATGAGGCCAAATATGAAGATTCATACAAACGAATTTAAAGTACCTACCTAATTCTATTTTATCAGTGTTTTTTTTTTCACTAAATTGTTCAAATATTTCAGGTTAATATCAAACGTAATTGAAAGTTATTAAAAATATAAATAATATTTTTTAATCAAAAGAGTGACGTTTAATAGGGTTAAATAATACATTGTTTAAGCTACGCTAGCTGCATCATGTTTCTTTTTTGGGGTCTGCGTCATTATTCTTATCTCTTGTGTTATTTAACCCTATTAAACGTCACTTTTTTGTTTATATTTGCCTAGGTAGAAATAGAGCAGTACGCATAGAGCTCAATGTGCCGACTGCTATCATTTGAAGCTGCAATCGTGGTCCATGATGCACGAAAGCACGAATTTGAGTACCTACCGTGTTTTGTGCTTTCTAACCTTTAGTTATTGTTCTGATCTTATTACACAGATCCATTGTTAAAGCTACGCTACTCTGATGAGGAGCAATAACTCCGAAATACGTGTCCGTAGCTGCATCATATTTCTTTTTTGAGGTCTGCGGCATTATTCTTATCTCTAATATTTTTTAATATCCAAAAGTAAAAATATTACAACAAGCAACAGCCAGAGATTGACCTCAGAATTAGATTCTACTTTAACCGCGTAGTCCCCAATAGAGTTCGTTCTATATACATCAAAGTCTCGACTCAATTTGATTACGGCTTTTTCCCGATCTCACTTCAAGACATTACCTAGATAAATTCAAATAATTTTCATTTGTTTCAAAATTCAAAATAAGAACCGAAGACAATATCCATAAGCTTACCAATTTTTCTGTGCGTTATCAAATAAATGTTTAATGTTGAAACATATTCGACTGGAAGGGTGTGGAAAATAGGTTTTTCACAATTCAATTTTTCTTTTAAAAAACAATATGTCATTTTGCAACAATGGTACGCATTAGTAACACCATGTTCAATGCTAATCCTTGAGTCATCTGCATACATTATGCACAATATGAGATCATTATCTAAGACTTTACAAATTCTTTTACACAAAATGTTGTTTCTAAGGATAATTACATTTGGTATATTTAAATATAAAGTACCTACTTCTTACAATTTTTCGATATATCGCATTAAAAATTTATTTAAAATACCCATTTTTAAAAATTTTTTCACATTTTGGTTAAAATTTCGGAAAAATACGAAATTCAAAATTTAGTAAACTTTACTTGGTACTTTACTTTAATATCTTTATTGTTTTCGTAACTGTTTTGCAGATACTGCGTTTTAGGTCCTATGTAAAACTCACTATTCTGCAAGTCTGCAGATCATATGAAATTCATTGACAGATAACATGGTAGTTATTGTTTATCATTAATTAAAAGACTAATGAGAACATAATTAGATTATAATACCAAAATCCAAATGATTAATCATTAGAAGTATTGATTGAAATGAAAATTTAAATTTATGAAAGGTAATTTTGGGGGTGTTCTGAACTGGTAGAAAACTCAATTTATAGGTCCGAAGATAAATAGGCAATTTATCTGTCGCATCTGAAAACAAACGATTGGATTAAATATGAATCAGCAGTGTAGATCTGGTGGATTTGAGTGTTGAGGCGCAAATGTCAATGATGCGAGCCAGTTTGCGCGATATTGAAATGATTACTGCGGATTTCCAATCGGCAGGACGCGTCGGTCCGTTAAATCGCCCCTATTAAATTTTAGAGCTGGACATACGTCATACTAACGCAAAAACCTGTCGCTGGCCCATATAATCGTTTATATTGAGTTTTGCAACTAGGATTTTATCTAATTGTCTAATGTCTATTTATGTTTCAATAATTATTTACACAAATCTAATACATATGTATTACTTTATTTGGGGATTGTTTGAATTTCTAAATCTTTCGGTATTTTATTGTGTATATTTGAAATTATTTTTGTGTTTAGTTTTTTACATTCTAAAATGTATGTATTTCATTCGTAAACAGAAATTTAAAATCTTATAATTTTTGAAGCTATCTTCAGTCGTTGAGTAAAATATTTATAAAGAGACGCAACGCCATAATAATGCTGGTTCTGAAGTATAGGTGGCGTCTACGGTACATTAGTTTAGAAATTTGGTTGGTGTGGTTAAAATAATCGTACTCGTACGGAGCGCACAGTATGGTTTACACCATTGTGAAAATAACATTATTGTCTGTACGAGTATGACAACTTTAATGAATCTGACAGTTTCTGAACAAACACTGCGGAAGCACCACCTATTCAACGGCAGTGTGTCTATTTATAATTCTTTCACTCAATGCTTGAATGCATTGATGTTTATTCATAAACATGAACTCAAGTTTAGTTTCGCGAATAATGGATTGGCTTTCATTAAAATTGAAACTTGATGTGAAATTGACTGTTGCAATTTACATTCAGTGTCAACTTAAATTTATGTATCGTGAGTGTCAACTATGAATTTTTTATTTGACAATAATAGGCCTTTTATATCTTCTTAGCTAAACGTTACTTTAAAGTAATTCACTTCACGTGCGACAATTTCACTTTCCCGCCCTACGGTTTTTAATCTAAATTAAGTAATTTATTTATAATAATATTGACTACGATTTCAGAAAAAAATAGCATAAGTACCTCCTAGTAAAAACAGATTCCCGGACTCCTGTTTCTCAATTAAAAGTAGACTTGGAATGAAAAGAGTTAAATCCCCATCGCAGCTATTGTTTACATGTGCCATAATCTCATATTTTGGACTATTCCTTTTTATAAAAATATGCGTTTTCAAGTACATATGCAATATTCTAGTATTACAAAGACATTTATACTTACCTAATTCAAAACAAAATCCGTTGCACATTATCGCTTCAGCGTCTTACAGCTGCTGCAAGACATTTCGTTTTCTTCATCAACTGATGACGTCGGTAGGTTTTATCTTAAATTAACTCGTTTTTTAAATACATTAATATTTGCAATTGACTTTTCGTATAAGCCCAAACATACAAATATAGTTTATTTGACATTGACTGTCGTTAATTTAAATTTAAACCATTTGTTAGGAGTTCTTTCTCAGCTTTGAGTTCTGAACTCTGGATTCATCCCAGGTTTTTGTCTCATACCTATTACAGTATCATCGGTGAAACTAATAATATATTCTTTACTCTATATTTAAAATAAATTATTCAGATACCTATATTAAGAACAGAATTGGGTCCAGAACGGTGCCTCGTGGTATTTCATTGCTAACCCATCTGAGTCCACCTATGCATGTGTTCTATATTAGTACGCTTTTCTCGTTCACATAACTAGCTTTCAAAAATGTTTAATTCAATTTTGTTCACACCTATATTTTTTAAACATTTAAGAAGGTGATTATGGCTAACGGTGTTAAAACTCTTTGTTAATCTAAAAAGAAATACCGAAAGGAGTTTTTTTCCCCGTAGTTTTTGAGTAAGGTTCATATCCCATTGGTATTGGTTAACCTTGTACCTCATTGTTGTTATACTTATATTTTCGTTGCATCAGCAGATAAAAAATATATATATTAAAAACAACTAAGGGCCAGTTGTATAAAAGTGGTTCAGCTGAACTTGGTTCAAAATCCAAGGATACCAATCTTGCAACAATCGGTATCCTTGGATTTTGAACCAAATCAGCTGAACTTTCGCTGAACCACTTTTATACAACCGACCCTAATTGTTTCTAAAGATTTTAACATTGGAAATGTTTTTGTTTTCGTATATGTATGTATGGGGTCGAAAATTTCATTTCATGTTGCATATTATGAAGCATGACTTATAAAAACAGTGGCGACAACAGAGTAACAAATTTTTGATTGGTTGTCTAAATCCCGTGGTACAGTCATGTTATTATTTTTTTATAGGCGTCTTCGTGTTGGGAAAATCCCAAAAGGCTATGTTTCGTAGCGATACTTTAAGTATTTAAAAAGTTATTAGCGTTTCAATACCCCCATGTTGAAGAGTTTTGTAAAATTTTCGAAATTAAAACAGCGGATGCGCGCGCAGAACCTCCAAATTTCATGCGTGCGCAGGTCTTGTCAAAAATTTAAAATTTTTCGTTAACGTCACAAATGTCACTTTTTAATTCGGATCTGCTGACCTCAAAATCGCAGTTGGGCCGCACAATTCACGATGTACTTTCAAGTTGGACTTGACTTTGGATTTCTTGCCAAAACGGTGGCCCGGCGGTCTGTTTTCGTTTGGAAATAAGGTTTAAAATTTTCGTGTTTTCGCAAAATTAGTCAAAAAATTCATAGTGCGTCCGATAGATTGCACCTTATCCAGCGAAATTTAATGATTTCTTAATATCGGTCCTAGGAGGGAACCGATTACAGTTTGGGACTCGGGACGACTTCACGACCCTGAAACTATTTTCAGTTTCTCGATAGCGCCCTTCCTTCACTTTGACATTTAATTTGTATTAAGTGTACAAAGTAAATTTTGTGCTCAAAACTTTATAAGAACTATACGCTCATTTGGTGAATACGTCATTTGACAGGTAATTGGATGCATACAATGTTTGAAATTTAGAAAAGCGACAATTTAATAGGGTATTTTCGAGGGTATTTTACACTACAAAAAATTAATTGTGGAATAATGAAAATACAATGATCTGTGCATGGAGGAATCTAAACATATAGGTTTTTATTGATAAAAATACAAGATTAATTTAATACTCAAGTTTTAAAAAGTGAGATTTTTAGTCTATACTGAAACGTTAACCGCCATGATGGTTTCGTATGTGACGTCACTATTATAATAAACTTTAGTAAACGAAACGCACATATTATAAAAGGTTAACTTAAACGTTTAATATCAGTTTGACAATCAATTGAATTTGGATGGTTTGCAATTTGGTTTTATGGTTTTATTCGGATTCTTTTAACCGAACCTACTATTTTATATTCAGTATAATCCTCCATATTGTTGTTCAACTTTGACATACAAAAAATTTACTTCTTTTTCATTGATTTACAGCTATTTTGGAACATTATTTACAAACTGTAACATATAACCTCTAATTTACGTTCACCAACATTTTATAACAATAATTAGGTACTTTTCGTTTTTTTTTATTTCTATTAGTTGATACAAGATATAAGTGCACTCATGGTAGAGATATAACATGGTATGTCACGGCGCACATTTTGACTACCGCTAGGACTACGTCATCAAGTAGAAATCTTGGCGCGAATTTTAAATATAAAGTAGAATAATTGGATAGATTTTGCTATTTCTAAATAACATCTAATCTTGAAATTAAGTACCTACAAATTGAAAATCAACGATTTATATATAGCTCGTGCTTATTATCGTAATGTTTACCTGCACTTTTAATTAGAATGTATTTGACATAATATGAAATAAACTTTGAAATTATAATCATGATTTTTAATAAATAAAAGTTGTAACATTTCACATTTGTAGACTTTAATTGAAAATAATTTATTCTTTCATTGAATATAGAATGTTAGATAATGTTTACATAATTGTTCATAATATTCGATGAAAGAATATATAGTTTAAAGTAATGAAGTGATATTCAACAAAGTTGAAATCTACTTACTATTAAAAAGGACATGGAAAAACATAATAATAACTACATAATAAAGCATAACATAACTATTTTTTGAATCCTGTAAATTTTGTGATCTTGTTTGTTTTTCTAGAGTTATCTTGTATTTTTCTGTTGATTTCTCGTAGACGAATTTAAGTAAGTTCTTGTCCAAACGAGACAAATTGAATAGCATAGCTGGCAAGCATCTTTTGCTATATTGTCAAAGATTTGATCCTTTTCAATTTCTCGCCGTGGTTAAAGGAGTCCCCCATGACCTTTGAGCATTTTTCAATTAAAACTGATACCACCAGACTAAATTAATAAATTCAAATAACCAAAACTTAACATTCTTAAATGTTGTGTAGCAGATTTGACAATTTGTTATTTGACAGTTGACAGTTCCCACTTTGCAGAAAACAGATAGCTATTTAGTGGCACTCAACAAGTTTTTCTACTTGCGCAGTACAGTACGAAAATCGAGCCGAGATAAAACTAACCATATTTTATCTCAACCATGAAGTGCACTGTACTTGCATTGAAATGATCTTTGCAAAAATACAGTACTTACACTTCTTTTCGATAATAATTTTGGTTTTCTTCTTACAAGTTTAAACCAAATTATTGTTTCTCATCGTAATATTTTTCGCCACTTATAAGGACTATATTAAATTAAAATAAACAATTTTTCTAATGTATTTATACTTGTACTTTTGCAATTCAGCATTACAGTAGGTACACCAATGATAGAGATATTAACTCATTATTAGACAATTAAGAAAAAACTAATTATAATACCATATAAAGCGTATCTGTATGCGTGTGTTGACCATCGTAGTGACGTCACGCCCAAACAAATCATGGCGGTTAGCGTTTTCGCGCGAAATTCAAAAATTGAAAAAAATGCCGTTCATTTTACCAGGTCGAAAAATATACCATTCGATGCAGAAAAATATGTAGAACACGATTGTTGAAAAATTATGTGTCTAAATTGTCGGCTACTGTGCAAAAAAAAAAAATAAAAACCATAAATGAAATTGGACGCCGGCACGTTTAACTCGAAACGCTGCTAAAACCGTTCGAGTTATGAAATAAATTAACATAAACAATTTTATAGAGAACTAAATTTCCTATAAAAAAGTCAGTGGTGGCATTAGTCTATCTTTAATAGTTTTGGTGTGAGGGCGCCTCAAATTCGCGCGCTGATCTTTTGTTAAATTAAACTTATCGTTTTCCAGCGCACAACTTTCAGCCACCCTCGCCCATGGTGTAAGAATTGTCTTACACCGTGCTCACGCCTAAAATATTTAAGATAGACATATGCCGTCACTGACTTTTTTATAGGAAATTTAGTTCTCTATAAAATTGTTTATGTTAATTTTTTTCATAACTCGAACGGTTTTAGCAGCGTTTCGAGTTAAACGTGCCGGCGTCCAATTTCATTTATGGTTTTTATTTTTTTTGCACAGTAGCCGACAATTTAGACACATAATTTTTCAACAATCGTGTTCTACATATTTTTCTGCATCGAATGGTATATTTTTCGACCTGGTAAAATGAAGTGGAAATTAACTAGGGACGATGCGGGGCTTAGCCCCCGCGGCCCTCGCGGCCACCCACTCTCTCTCTTTGTCTTACGATTTCGCGTCTCTTGCGTTAACAGTTTGGAGACATTCTAATTAAGGCGTTTCATCACCTAATTTTCTTACACCATCATGGTTTCGAGTATTGTATCCAAGTAAGAAACTGTATGTTTCAAGAGCAGGATTAAACAAATGTTTTTGGTTTCCTAATAGGAGGTCGAAAATCAGTTTCATGTTGCATATTATGAAGCATGACTTAGGCAAAATGACGTAACACGTGAGATTTTACTTTAACATGAGATAGATTAAACAAAAGTAAACAAAAAATGTTTCATGGGAGATTATTGCTTCGTTAAAAAAGTCATGCCCAACAATCTCCAACACAACTTAACATTGAGAAGCACGTCGAACAGCTTATTTCATTTTTTCTCGTCGACATATGCATAGCCTAAAACTAACTAACTTAAAATTTTGTAGTTTTTCGAAATTTACAAAGATAGGGGTGATTTGAAATGAAGCAAAATAATATATAAGTTCGAGTCATCTATCAATCTCTCATATCAAACGATATGTCACAGGATTACAGTATAATAGTCAAAATGCACCGAAATTCATAAAATAAGCAAAAAAAGTCTTTGTAACTCTATACTTATTATTTATGTAATTTGAAGGTGGATTTTAAATGCATCCAGTTATAAGGCAGACAAATAAAACAAATAAAAGACATTTGTGCGCCGTATGTTAACGTGAAAACCAAATTTAGGCAAAATTCAGTAATCGTAACCCTCCCTCAATAAAAGTTTTTGTCAAAAGATGCTCACAAATTAACGGAAATTGTCAGGGAGTAGGTACAATGTCTAAATTCATATCATTCATATTCAGATAAAATTATCGAGGATCTAAACGACGCAGAAGATTTAGATGCTATCGACTCCGATCTTCTTTAGTTACAAAGTGTGTTTCATTCAATATAATATAAAATTTTAGACTACTCGAAAATCTGCACTTATTCAATAATTATGTACTTTTTCTTTTTGCAGAATACACTCACAGATAAACAAGCAGAAAGTAGAGGAAACAAACGTGAAATTGGTAAAAATAATTTAATAAAAAAGTAAAAAATTAATATTTCTCTATAAATGAATATATAATAAATAAGTCATTCTTATTTTTTGCAAATTTCTCATGGATCAATTGATAATTTTTATTATGCATGTGAGAACCTAGTTCATCCCACGGTTTTTCAAGTAGGCGGCTCCGACACACCCATTACAGTTCGGGACTCTTCAGTTTCTTGAAATATATGTATTTTTAAACGTATATGTCAAGTTTTAATTCGCTATGTTCTTGTTTAGTTTGCACACTTTGTCTGTACTAGCTGCGTTTAATAGTTTGCGATTAAATGATATCGGTATTTGTAATTGTTAGGAATCACGTTTCATCATCACGAAATTATTTTAAATTATTCTAGTTTTAACATTAAAAAAGTGAAAAAAATTTGAATAATACCATTTTAGTTTTAATTGTGAAAATGTTTTTGTGGGTGTTTTTATTAATAAAATAACTTTTTACTTTAATTTCCAAATAAAAATACTGATAATACGAATTTACTTTTTGAAAATGTTTTGTGTTAATGATTGATATAACCATCTACTACTTTGCAACAAATTTTCATTTTTATCACATCCGAAATTTCACAAGATTTGCGTTCTACTTCGTCATTTCCAATGTCTCATCCGGTTGCATCTTTGCGAAGGACTGTGAATTTTTATAATGAACACTTCCATTGAATTGATTCTTTGAAATCATGTGTTAGATTTTAATTAAGCACATTAGTCTAAGACGTTTATTACCCAGAATGACTGTTAAAAAAGGAAACCAACGGTTATTTTCTACCAGCTTCTGCACTTTCTCCATAATAATAGGTCCTATTAAGGGCGTGATCTTATCTCATCTATGGTGCGCCATTGAGGTTGCTGCAACATGCGACCTAATACTCGTAATGTGTTTCATATAAATTGAGATCCTGACGGCCTGGCGGAAATTGATGTCGTGTTCTGTATTTCTCAGGGCCGGGATAGGCAGATGCGTTTTTTATATTATTTCTATTATTTCACAAAAGTTAGGAAGGGTTACCACATCAAGGATGATCAATCATTAGGATCATTGGGATCATTGTGAAACAAATACGATTCTGGATGGATTATTATTATGTCCTGCAATGTACCACTCAGTCCGTGGCCTCAACATATCTAATATATGAATTAAATAATAAATCGTCTAGCCGTCTTTAGGTACATTTCGAGGGGTGCTAAAATGCTTTTACCAGGTGGCAGTGATGCGTATAACTTTGCGTGTATGTGGGATTTGGCTTTGTAAAGTAAACACCTCTAGTATACCGACATCATTAGGGTAACACAATCCCGCAATAAAATGGCATCCTGATACTGAATGTTCTATCAGATTCTACGATATCAGAAATATATTATATTGTGGTGCAATGAATATGACAAGATATGAATATTAAAAAAACAGTAACACTTTGACATGATTTCATAATTATTGCGTGGCTGCTTTCTAAGAACTTTTAATTTAGATGTATATTTAGTTCAAAGTTAATTATTTTCCACTGAAATATTAATGAGTTCATATACTCATTAACGAGTATATGAATGAGTTCTCCACCATTTATTGTTTTTTCTTACATTTTAAAGAATCACTAGAAGGTCATAATCTTATCATATACTTACATCATTATATGTATATGGCGGAGATACTCATGCGAGTAGAAACTGTCGACGATGCCTGTATACGAGTCTGACGGGTCATAAAATCTGTTTTGAAATTAGCAGGTTAAATATTTTACTTTATTTTTAGTAAATTCGAACATTAGTCTAAAGCACTAACTGGTTCCAACATGACAGAATATGTGTTTTGCTTGAAACATGTAACTACAGTTAGATAAAACTGATCAGACCAGTACTATGCACTATGCATGCAGTGTATAATTAATTATTAGATGTCATTCCGTTATTAGTAAAATGCTTCTAATTATACACTGCATAGGGCATAAAACTGGTCTGATCAGTTCTTTCTAATTGTAATTAAACTCTTATTCATCTCACAGACGAAGCTACTTTCGTTGTACTATAATTTTTTCAATACTTATGTTTGGTTGTAAAATATTTATTTTTAATTGGTAGCTCAATTACTTTAATACACCTATTTATTCATTTAATTAATTTTTATATCTTTCATTTAGAAAAGCCTCTAAAACAAATCTTACCAATCAATACCTTTTGTCCACGTACATTTATTTGTCAATAAGTTCAATAGGATATCCAATACAAAGAGAACGATGATTCTATATCTTTACAAAGCTAACTTATTTTTATAAAGCTTAGAGATAAAGTATAATATACTATCTGTTTAAGACACTAATGCTCCAAAGCAGTGACATAAAAGTTCGCTCTGCAACTTAATAATGTTGTTTGCGGTGGATAGATTTGTTTTCATTTGAAATCGTAACAGTTGAAGCTTGGTAACACGTAAAATATTTCTAAACAATACTTTTGCTTCTGTATCACAAACTTTTGCAGAATTTTGTAGTTTATTTCTTAACGAGTAAATTATAGCAATACAAGTAGAGCTATTCTATTTATGTTTCTGTTTAGATAAGATAAGATAATTTATTTACAATCGAAGCCAATATAAACATAAAAATATTTTATGTGAAAATGTGACAATGTATATAAATAAAAATGTTACCACGCTTAAATTTCGGATGAAGACTTGATTGCTTTTTTCAGTTTATACAAGCAGAGAATTATGCCTGGTTTCAACTCATTTTGAAAGGAACGTAAGGAGGTGGTTGGATAATCATTTTCCAGGCAGGTGAATTGGTCGTGGGGGGCGTTGTCATATGGCCTCTACGATCTCCAGATTTAGATAGATAAATAAATAAATAAATAAATAAATAAATAAATATATAAATAAATAAATAAAAACGTCTTTATTAATAAGGCGAAGTTTAGCCATAGGCTACTCTTACACCATTAGATTTTTTCGTGTGGGGATTTTTAAAAGAAAGATTGTATGCCACTCCTGTCGAAACAAGGAATGAATGAACTTATTAATCGAATTAGAAATGTTTGTTGAAATAAGAGTCCATCATTTAGTTAGCGTGAGACGTTCTATCGTACGTGGGTATCAGTTGTTCATTGAACAAAATGGTACATATTTTGAACACACTTTACACACACACAATTTAATTATTGTAATAGAGTTTACGTTATTATCGTATCATTTCTGTTATTTGTTTTAATGTATTTTACATTTAGTATAATTATGTTTATGCAACAAGAATGTAATGACGATGCGGGCATGTTGGAGTTGCTACTTAATCTTAGACTTGAAAATATTGCAAGTGTGTCAATTGGAATTAGTCATTGAGCCATGTGGAGCAAGAGAACAAGAGAACAACCTTAGATTACTATTAAATTTGTCTTCCAAGCGTGAATATGCATTGCATTGTCCATAACAGTGGTATAATCTTTAGCATTGTTCATTATTCACACATGCTCATACATAGCGCCGCATCCATTCTTAAACATCGTTTATTTTAAATGGATCTTATTTATGTGTCCCCCAATACCACAATCCCGCTGAAGACAGACATCCAATTATATGTAAATTTGGTCTCTTACTATTTTGTCCTACATATTGCATGCTCTCCACTACGTCTACAGTACATATTGAAGTTCGGTTTGTCAATGAAAATATATATTTCTGGGAAATTTTAAATTTTCCAAATGTATTCGACGCGCGACGCATATATTTATTTCCTTCGAAATTAGATGAATTTTCTTACAAAACATCAACTGACTTGTAACTTTCTACTGCAAAATAGTACGTTTGTACATGGTCTTAAATGTTAAAGACAATTAAGCCAATGAAACTTGGGCATTTTGATAATAATCGATTCTCGAAGATTCTTTCGATCAAGACTTTCTTCAACTAGCTGCTTTGTAACTGACTCCATCAGTATCAGAAGTGATCTTTTAGTTCGTTCACCTAAGCTTTTCATATTGATTATTGTCCTCTTCGACAGGATGTCAACAAACTCAAGCAAAACTAAGTAGCAGGTAGCTGCAACTGTTGTTTTTTTCATTGCTCGTCAACTGTTGCTTTTTATGAACGCAGCCAATGTGATTTCAAGTTGCGAATTTTTATTCCTAAGAAAGTTTCCACAAAAAATTGAGGATGAAAAATTATCTGTAACCTATTTAACAATAACATTTTTAACAGAAATCTTTAAATAAGTTTTATTTCATTGAAGTCAACAATAAATGTAAAATAGATAATTGACCATATTATAAATATTGCTAATTATTTAAAAAAATGCAAATGATCCAATAAATTGACTGCCTGCGAAGAGCAGTTTGTTTATAATTAATAGTCCCCTTATTATACTATTGTATTATCAAACAGACAGATTGAAGATTTTGTTAAATTCCTTTCCAGAACTTTGGATTAAAGAGGATAAATTCTCTTCCTGCACTCACGATGTTGACGTCGGTCTTGGTATAATGAGCACATTTTTTAATCAAACATTTTGCTATTAGGTGATCAATAAGCCTTTATGTTTAGTTTGTTATTATCTATTACTTTTTTAATTCCTCGTGTCCCAATTATTGTTTTGTATCAATTAACTGAATTTTTTCTATTATAATTCTATTAATATCTTCAGCTTTCACTTTGTGTTAATTTTAATATCCGAAAACAATGGCTTTTATTTTACGTATAATCATGCTAATTTATTGCGTGACTAAAATTTATTATTGTCTGGTTTAGCAGCAGTATATTTTTCTAAGTATAAATATATTAAGAAAAATGTACTGCTTTATTGCCTGTTAAACTTTAAAATTGATAATACATAGCACCCTCCTTCATATAGTCATATATCAGTTTTTTCATCTACTTTATATTTTCTGCTTCGGAGTTTTTAAGAAAATGGATGAATTACAAACTGTATGTGTTCATCCATGTGACACAATGACAACGCTAACATATATCAAATAACGTGCCTTACGTTTTGCTTTTTGTACAGTATCCCGTTTTAGTTATATTGTGTTCACATGACCCTACGTGATGTTCCCTAATATCCCTCTATCGTTTCTGCAGTCTGCAGTAGCAGTTTATTCTGTGGGGCGTGACTAGGCTAGCGGGAGATACCGTAATACCACCGACCGGACTTCACGATATGATTTTCTAATTTATCGACAGGGCTGTGAACTAAAGCGAGAATATCCCATCATATACAGCCGCTTCTGCCGCAGCACTTTTCAACTTATAGCCGCCAAAACCACAGTAAATCCCAACTTATTGCAGCCTCGAATTTCCTCCATGGAAAATCTTATTGATGATATTGCAAATGTAAATACTAAATATTATTGGAAGTGATGGGTAAATTCCTGGCACTTTGACTATTGGTAATGCTGTTATTATTATACTGAGAATAATGCTTGGTTATTGTTTAGGCGAGAATAACATCGGTTAAATCATTTTTGTTCTAATTTTTTAATTGAATTAATTTATTATCTGTAGCTGATTGATCATCGAATTCTTATTTTTGATCACGACCTGTCTAATTTTGTATAACTTTATTAATAAAATTCGCCTTTTATAAGATCTCTAAAATATATAAAAAAATAATCGTGTTGAACATCATTCGATACTTCAAAAGATAGCAAATACCCATTATGAAAAACATAAACATAAAAAGAAAAATTGCAATAATAAGTGAAATATAACTCCAAAATAATTATTAAACAAAAATAAAAGGAGGAAAAATTGTTTAACAACTAAATTTTATATAAATGACTTTATTTAGGCTTTATACAAGCATAATAACAACAAACATATCCAATTTGGGTAAACCTAGACAAAAATAATATAAAGCTAATAACAAAAAGGAACTCACAATGAAACTCAACAACAATAAACAAAGTAACAACACAATAAGAGTTCCTTTTTGTTATTTTTTTGGGTTCACTAGTTTATTTAAGAGTAGGTATTAATAATTTTAAATAAGAATATGGCGTTAAGGTTTTCTAATGAGGAGAAAACAGATATTATGAACAATTGCCAATTTTGTTCATAGCCTACCATTAAAAAACCTGCTTTTCTATTACGTTGCTACCTCAGTATAGAATTTTTTCAGATTGTGATACATCGTTGAAAAGCGCATAAAAAATGCTATTTAATGAAATAAAAATCCAATGTGGCGCCCATAAGAAAAACAAAAGTTAATGTGTCAGTCTCGAAAACAAGTGACGGTAGAAAAATTTTGCTATCACTATTAGATGTATTATTAAAAAGTGTTCTAATAATGTACAAGTTTCCAACCTGCATAAATAATGCTTAAAAAGTTATGGAGGAAATAAAAAAAGCAATCTTTCAGTTTTTTTAAAATTACTCAAAAACTATGGGTGCTACATAAAATTTGAAAACGGATTCGAAATGGCCATTAAAATCTGCAAAACTTTCCCCATTTAACCATCGTTCCATCTCCGTTAATAAGCGAGATAGCAATGCATCGGGCCCCAATCTGGGACACACTGTATAAAACAATCGTAGATACATGCGCGTTTGCGATGTTTGCCTTTTCTTGTGTCGATATTGACTGGTCTAATATTGGTAGTAAAAATTAATTTGCTCCAGATTTACGTAAAGCTGAGAAGTCTCGGATAAACTTTTAATTTTTTTTTGGCTGAAGTAATTGCGATGAACTTCTAAAAGATTCGCAAGTAGACCACCTTTTAATGGTAGTTTTAGAGAAAAATATGTCATACCTCAAATTCCCAATCCTTGTGTGTTAAATCCAAGATGGCGGCTCGTTATAATTTTAAAATAACTAAAAACAAGCGCGTACATATCAAATGTTATAGAAGATGTTTGTTTTAAAGCTAAATACGTGTGTGGTTGTTAACAATCAATTCAAATCCAAGATGGCCGACTAATTAAAAAATTAGCGTATACCCTATCGATTTTGACTAGATTGGTATGGTTTTATATGTTTTTGGGTAAGTAAATCAATTATATGGGAACTAGAACTTTAAATTCCTAAGCCCTCTGTACACATCCAAAATGGCTGCCAGGTCTCTACATGTAAACGTCTTAAGTAGAACTCAGTAATAAAGTAAAAAGATCTATTTATCATGTACGAATAAAGATGATTTAAGTAATTAAGTTATAAAAATTCCCGATATGACGTGAATATAAATGAAAATAGTACTCCCGAATAAACTTTTTCTCGCTTTATTACTCCTCTCTTCCTTTTTTTTTGCGGTATTGCGCATTACAAAGTTTTCTTTGCGCGCGCTTTGTATCTTCTTCTTTCCTTATTCTTAAGTTGCTTAAATATAGAGGTTGTGTTGAGTTGTAAACTTTAAGTACCTATTATGTTTTCAGAAACTCAGTTTTGGTAATTATGTCGTGTTTTATATCGGTATTAATGTCGGTATTAGTTGTGATAAACTTGTAGTAAAAATAATCTTTACGGTAATATACTGACCAAAAAAATTCAACTATTTTGTAAAATCTGATAATTTGTAGCATTTAGGGTGTATAACAATAGCCTGCCGTCAGTCAGCCAGGTTCGCTGACATTTGGCGTGGGGGCGGCCTCAAAGTTTTTTTTATGAGTTTGACGCGCTGCTGACGCGTCCCGCTACAATATTTTGAAGACTGATCATATTTACATGGATTTATAGTTATTTTACTATTCACAAACCCATTTTTAGATTTTATAAAGCATTTGCAACCCCACAATTTTGAAACCGCCCCCACGCCAAATGTTAGCGAACCTGGCTGACTGACGGCAGGCTATTGTTATACACCCTAAATACTACATAATATCAAAAATATCAGATTTTACAAAACAGTTCAGCTCAGTCTATTACAGTAAAGATTTTTTTATTGAAAATCATGCTTATTTTCAATAAATTTTCTCCATTTTTTATTTGCACACCAATCTTAGTAAGCACGACAAAGTATATTGTATTATTATTATTTATTATTTGACTAAATACAGAATTAAACTATTCCCTTTTAAGCATGCTTGTCACACCTCAGATTTAAGCATGACCAAATGATTTAATATTTACCAAATCCAAAACCCTAATTACCACAAACTTTGAACAACCACAACTACAATATTTATAAGTTTATCACAACTAATACCGACATTAACACCAACATAAAACACGACATAATTACCAAAACTGAGTTTCTGAAAACATAATAGGTACCTACTTAAAGTTTACAACTCAACACAAGCTCTATATTTAGGCAACTTAAGAATAAGGAAGGAAGAAAATACAGAGCGCGCGCAAAGAAAACTTTGTAATGCGCAATACCGCCAAAAAGAAAGGAAGGGAGAAGTAATAAAGAGAGAAAAAGTTTATTCGCGAGTACTATATTCATTTACATTCACGTCATGTCGGGAATTTTTATTACTTAATTTTTATAACTACAACTTAATTACTTATATCATCTTTATTCGTACATGATAAATAGATCTTTTTATTTTATTACCGAGTTCTACTTGAGACGTTTGCATATAGAGACCTGGCAGCCATTTTGGATGTGGACAGAGGGCTTAGGAATTTAAAGTTCTAGTTTCCATATGATTGATTTACTTACCCAAACATATATAAAACCATACCAATCTAGTCAAAATCGACAGGGTATACTAATTTTTAAATTAGTCCGCCATCTTGGATTTGAATATTAAAACCCAAAAATTTTGATTGTTCACAACCACACACGTATTTAGCTTACTCGGAAACATATTAAAACAAACATTTTTTAAAGCATTTGATATGTATGCGCTTGTTTTTAGTTATTTTAAAATTATAATCACAGAGTTGTACAACCAGCCGCGTATAATTAGTGAAATTAATGATACTACCCTTTACCATAATGTACAGGATGAATGATCACGAATCGACCCCCCTTTATCTCGGTTAATATTTGAGATAAGAAAAAGAAAAAAATGAGAGTAATTTGTTTTTCCATATTTTTAAATATGTCATTTATATAGAGGGTGTTTAGAAGTGGATGGTTAGCCACCATGGACTTTTTTTAATGAGCACCCTTTATATTTTTCTAAAAATCAAATTTTCTACTTTTCTCAATCCAATGATTCATTGGGGATATGTTTAACAGGTTTTGAGATATTACCCAAAGTCTCAGTACATGAATGTATTAGATTTTCATAAAACTTATAGTAGGCCTTAGAAATTACCACTTTAATGAAAACAAAATAATAATCATCACATAGATGCCATTTAGTTACTCTGACAATTAAGTACCTATATTGTTTACGTTCATTAACATTTCGTGAATAATTTCGCTTTTGTGTATTATACAAAGGAAGAAAGATTCGAAACTTTGAAAATATATATTGAAAATAATAAAAATTCTCGCGCCGCTGTAAGAGATTATAGAAATAAATACGAAAATAGAGCCGCTCCAAGTAAAAACACATTTAAACTGTATTGAGACATTAGTTGGAAAATAAAAAAAAACACATGGGAAAGGAGCACGAGAAATTAGAAATATAGTTATATTTTGTGGAAAATCCATCAAAATCCTTAAGAGACGCCTCTAGGTATTTGAATATAACATATTATAAGTCTGAAACTTCTATGAAAAAACACAAATTTTATGATTAGTATAAGCCCCATCCGTAGGGTGCAAAATCTTTAACCAAGTAATAAAATTCGAAGGTAATACTTCTACCAATTATTAGTAGAAAGATTTGATTATATATTTTGGACAGATCAATCATGCTTTTCCACTTCAGACATTTTTAATAAATGGAATACTAATTTCTTGGCACAAGAAAATCCCTACTTAATTAAAGAGATAAAAGAGTGGAAATTTTAATAGAATAATATACTTCTTTTATGACGGCTCGATGACAGGAGTCAGGTATTTAGAATACCTGCGAGTACATTTATTAATGAAATTTTTGAAAATTCCCCTTCATTAATTGGGACAAATGATTTAGCAGCAGGATGGTGCACCCTGCCACAATGCGCGGCAAGTAATGGAATACCTTAATGACAACTTTGTGGAATGGATTGGTAAAAATTGCAGTATTAGGTGGCCTTCACGCAGCCTAAATCTTACACCGCTGGACCTTTTTCTTTAAAACGAAGCTTATAAAAATCAAATGGATAAAGTGACCGAATTGCAGCAAAACATTTCCAGAATTATAGACGACTTTAACAATTGTAACATTTTAGAAAAAATATTAAGTAGCATTTTAAAAATATTAAAATTGTGCCTAGAAAAAAATGGATCTTACATTGAACCTTTTCTTAATTGATTAAATATAAAATAATTTATATCTAGTCACTAAACCATTTCTAAAAGAATCAAATATTGATTGAATTAATACTTCATAGCACGTTATACATATCTGTTGTACCTCATACTTCTCAAATTGTTGAAATAAATGTTATGTTTTTATTTAATATGGTACATATACGACATAATATAGTGAATTTTGTTTATGTGATTCATTACGGTATGTTCGTAGGTAATTATAAAAGAACCAACATGGTGAATATTGATACTTTGGGTGCGAATATAGCTTGCAGCAAATAACATTTTAAATAAATAAGTAAATTGGCCATTTGTGACAATATCTCGAAAACTGTTAAAGATATAATAAACATACAACAGAAATTAGACAATCCCCAAATCCAAAGCCAAGGCTGTCAGGAAGGGTTACACATTAGAAAAACGCAAATAAACATCCATACTCACCGACATTGTCAGTACCGGTGCTGGGTTTCGAACCCAGTCACGATAGGCAGTGTGACTAGAGCCATGCCTAGCCCGCTGTGCTACCTAATCGGTATCCCAAAGTCAAAGAGATTTATATCATTGGATTGAGAAAAAGCAGGAGATTTTATTTTTAGACAAATATGCAGGGTGTTCTATTGAAAAAAAATAAGTACATTTCTAAACCTTCTGTATAATAATTAATGACACACATTAAGAAAATTAAAGACAAACAAATTACTCTAATTTTTTCCACAGATTCTTATCTCAAGTATTAACGCGATTAAAGAGGGAGTCTACTATTGATCAGTCACCCTGTGCATTACCTATAAATAACTCTTGCTCTTACTTCAAAACACATATTGCATTCTTATATTCCATACAAGAACCTAATCGCATTGGTATTCAACTGTACAGTGCAATAGATTTGCAATTAAAAGAGATATCTATTATTTTGGAATATCTTCGAAAACTACCTTCTGAAAAAAAAGGAACTTGTGTATTAAGTATTTTTTTATTATAAAGAAAGTCGTTAAATCCTATAATGAAAAGAGGAAAATTAACGTCGTATTACTTGTACGTGATTTTATTTTGAAAGAACTATTAAAATTATTGTAATAATTATTGTAATTATATAACTATATACGATTACAATTAATGTAGACTTATTTTTGTAAAGTCCTAATATTCTTCCCGTCATCACATAAATGCAATCACGAACTTCTATCTACTGGTGTAATATTTTAATATCTCAATCTAGGTAGAAATTTATTAATGGATACTTGAGTGTTCAAGAGTAACGTTAATAAGTATCTTCTGCAGTAAGTGTAGGAATGAATTTAGGGCACTCGCTGCTCATAAAATTTACCTATCGGTTCGCTGGATTTGATTAAATTTAATGTGTGACACGAGAATATTATGTATGACAAAATTAAATTATACTACTTACTGGGTATCCCACTGATTTTCTTTAAATTTATTATTGTTGGCTTTGCCTTCGTTTTGTCATAGTTTTCGTTATTAAAGATATCAAAGAAACACGGATGTCATCATTGGTTGAGAGATATACGTGTTTAATAAATTATTTATTTATTTACTCATCAGAAACGAAATCGGAAAGATATTACAATTTTCAAATTAGTAATAATTATAATAATAATAATAATACCAGAGTGACTGACAGGTCAAATGCAAAAGGCAGTCATCCTGGGTTGTCTTAGTGCACATGAGACTGGAATCTACAGCCACTAACTCTGCGGAATGTGCATAGGAAGTGGCTGCGGATTATTTGCTGGCGTTTCCCCGTGAGGTCTCAAAGGCCACGGGGAAACTGTTCAGCAAAGAATAATAATAACAGTAATAATAACATCGGCTTGAAGAAGGAGGAGGAAAAATCGACCAAATACGGAGATCTCCGGTACGTGCTTCAAGTGTTATACCCACGTTACTCTGTCAAGATGATCATCTTGAAAGAGAAGGGCACTGAAGATCATGGCGGCCTGCCAAAAATCGGCGAGTGGTTGACAGGTCAATTGCAGGTAATTATCCTGTGATCCATCCGCTTACTTCGGGCGTGGCACACGATTCCAGATTCTACAGTCACTAACACTGTGGGGGGTTGCTGTAGATATTTCACTGACGCGACGCTCTCTTGTAAAATGTCAGAGAGACTAGACTGTCCAGGAATCGGGCAACCGGAAAGAAAATAGTTTATCGACCTCTGTTGCCATTTTATAAAGCATGGAACATAAAACGGACATAACTGATTATTTTAATTATGTCTACCTCTTTTTTCATATAACATATAACTTCTTAGTTCTTACTGACATTAACATATCTTATTATTAACAATTTGTTTACAATACCGATATTAATAGTAAAGCTAAGGAGGGCCATTTTATTTTAAACTTACATATCCCGTTAGAGCTTATGTCAGCAGTGTGAAAAGAACCTTACATTGTCCTTATCTAGAAAGCAGGAATAGAAATTTGGTGAATAACTACCTTAAGGGGTATCAATAAATCATTTACTTCTTTATTTTACGATCGTAAGTATCCCATTCCTTCCCCGCCAGCAGTACGTAATGGATTTAGCTTCCTGCTCCTATGATGGCAGGAGGTAAAGTGAAGATTACCTCCCGCTGCTATTGATCACGGCATGTAATATTGCAAACACTTTTATTATATCTTAGTTGATGTTTTCATAATTTTTTTTGTTATATACTTGAATGGAAATTATCGTAAAAAAATCATACGTATAAGTGAAATCTGATTTCTTATGTTGGAAAATTACCCGGACAGATATTGCCCTAAAAATGGTTATCTTAGAGAAGAGATGACCATTGCTAAATTTAATACAATACGTTGTGAATATCACATGTTCATTTTCTCACAATGTTCCAACTGTAAATATCCGCATCAATAATTTTTGTTTTAATGATTTCTATAGAACAAATTATGAGAAGAACGCTCGCTATAGTCTAGTCACCAAGTTCAAATCGGTGAAAAATAGTGATAAAGCTCCTAAAAATATGAGCGATAGCTCATTGGATTCGGAATGACGTCTAGAAAAATGTATTCGAAGGAATAATTAGCACGCAAAAAATTACAAAAGTTATTAACAAATTAAGTTGCAAAAAAAAGGCATTTCGTTTTTTGTTAATAACTCCGAAACTATTCATATTTATGAAATTTAAAAAAAAGCTCCTTAAAGAGGAGGAAATTTCCAATGAAAAAGTCCCAACTCCCGGAGTTCTATCTCCATTATTTATAATTTTAATTTAACGCTGAAAATAGGGCTCCGCGCGGCCGCTACGGCATGCGCGCACCGCCTCAAAAGTGAGTACGCCACAGAAAATAATTTTTTTATAGTATTAAATATTAATTAAAAAATTTGAATTAATTATGGTGTATTTTGAACGCTTAAAAGAAAAAATTCCCGTTGGAAAAAAGGTTTAAAATTCATTTTTCAACAAGTTAGGCTATTGTTAATTAACAAAATTTTTTCGGATTTTCGTCTTCATTGTAAGTAATAAAAAATGTTTAAAAAATTTTTCGTTTCTTGGAGCCCTTATTATATATATACTCAATAGGATCAAGTTATTAAAGTTTTTAAAAATTGTTTATTTTGTTAATTATAATTTGTTTAAGTGAACAAAAAATGAAATTTGTAAAAATTGTTGTTAAAAGAATTTTTTTAAGCATATGTTTTATTATGGTTGTTTTTGCATCTGCTAATGGCATGAAACAATGTTGTGAAAACATTTTTTACATCTTTTATTTATAAATTTTTTATAAACAAATGGATTAGTTTAATATTTTAGAAAAACATTTTTTTACCATATTGTTGTCTTGAGAAAATTATGATTTAAAAAAAAAAATTTTCCTTAAATCCATTTTTTTATTGTTTATAATCGTTTTTTTTATATTTCCATTATTTAAATAATTAGTTAAGAAATTATTTTATCTTTAAAAATCATTATTAGCATTTCTCAACAGGTAAACAAAAAAAAATTTTTTTCATCAACAAATTCATTGTTTATTAAGTTAACAATTTGTTATAAACAAATGTTGACTATCATTATATTTTTTTTCTGAAACTTCAAAAAATTACAAAAACAGCCATATACAGGGTGGTTCAGAATTATGGTGCAAAAAAGTAATCACAGATAGAGGTTTTAAAATAAAAAGACACGTGTATTTTCGTTTTGGTCAATTTCGAGTTTGAAGGCCCGTACGGGCCCATAAATGGGACGTTGGGAAAACAGTTTTTTTGAGATATCTCGATAAGTACTTGATCGATTTCAATGAAATTTGGAGAGTAGTCTCAAAATAACCTTTCCAATAAAACCCTTAAAATATTTTTAGACCTGCCGCAAGGAGGCGCTACATAGAGTCACTACATCGCAGTTTTTCGCTTCTATTTTTTTTATACAATTATCTTTTATGTTTTTCTTTTTTTATTCTGATGCAGAATTCATTTTTACACAAAAAATGTCCTCTTGTCTATTTTTCATATCATGCACCCATTTCGAGAAAAATGCGAAAAACTGTTTCAATGATCTAACTTACAATACTGCAACTACAAATTATCACAATTGCCATGGAAATAATTGAACAAATTAAAACATCAACAATGATATTTTGACGTTTACTATTTTTATTTGTCAGTTTCATTGTTGTGCTGTGAGTTACTTAATTAAAAATTTTCCTACCCTTATTTACCATTATAACGGCTGATCGTTTTACGTTTCCTGAAACATTGAAACAGTTTTTCGCATTTTTCTCGAAATGGGTGCATGATATGAAAAATAGACAAGAGGACATTTTTTGTGTAAAAATGAATTCTGCATCAGAATAAAAAAAGAAAAACATAAAAGATAATTGTATAAAAAAAATAGAAGCGAAAAACTGCAATGTAGTGACTCTATGTAGCGCCCTCTTGCGGCAGGTCTAAAAATATTTTAAGGGTTCTATTGGAAAGGTTACTTTGAGACTACCCTCCAAATTTCGTTGAAATCGATCAAGTACTTATCGAGATATCTCAAAAAAACTGTTTTCCCAACGTCCCATTTATGGGCCCGTATGGGCCTTAAAAATCGAAATTGACCAAAACAAAAATACACGTGTCTCTTTATTTTAAGACCTCTATCTGTGATTACTTTTTTGCACCATAATTCCGAATCACCCTGTTTAACAAATTGTCGAAAAAAATTTTTTTAAATTTTTTACAGCCTAAAGGCCCTTTGATGATTTTTAAAGATAAAATAATTTCTTAACTAATTATTTAAATAATGGAAATATAAAAAAACGATTATAAACAATAAAAAAATGGATTAAAGGAAAAATTTTTTTTTTTAAATCATAATTTTCTCAAGACAATATGGTAAAAAAAATTTTTTTTTAAATATTAAACTAATCCATTTGTTTATAAAAAATTTATAAATAAAAGATGTAAAAAATTTTTTCACAACATTGTTTCATGCCATTAGCAGATGCAAAAACAACCATAATAAAACATATGCTTAAAAAAATTCTTTTAACAACAATTTTTACAAATTTCATTTTTTGTTCACTTAAACAAATTATAATTAACAAAATAAACAATTTTTAAAAACTTTAATAACTTGATCCTATTGAGTATATATGCCGGGTGACACAAGAAGTAGTTACCCCCCCATTTTTGTTGGAATTTTCATAGATGAAAATTTCAAAATTTTATGGTGAAATAAATACACAGATTCTCATATTTTGACATAAAAATCATGTGTTAAAACCACTTCCGGTTTACCCGGAAGTGGCATCAACTTTCTTATTTTAAATGAGAACACCCAATTTTTTTTCAGTATTTGAAATCTACATATAATTCCCTTTCAAATGTTGTATAACACATTGACATTTGCTTTCAAGATGGCGGCGAAACATTACTTTTATACTAAATTTAAGTTGGCCATTGATTCGCCGCCAGAAAACAAAACGTGGTTGGAAGGCTGTGGAAACAAAAAAATTATTTATTGTTGCTTTGCTGATAGCATTATTTGCAAACATTTGACATGCATAATGTCTACTAGGATCATTTTCTTTTTTTCGTGTATTTGAAAACAAAAGCTGAATGTTTCACATTTTTTTTAAATAGAAACCTATGTTTTTTATCTGATGTGTGAATTCTACATCAAATTATCTTCATGATGATATACGACATGTTCCCTTTTATTTATTCATTAGCAGACAAATTCATCTTTGTCTTATTAGAATTGTGAATTTTAGTTTCATTTTAGTTTCTATTAAGACAAAGATGAATTTGGCTGCTAATAAATAAATAAAAGGGAACATGTCGTATATCAACATGAAGATAATTTGATGTAGAATTCACACATCACATAAAAAACATAGATTCCTATTTAAAAAAAATGTGAAACATTCAGCTTTTGTTTTCAAATACACGAAAAAAAGAAAATGATCCTAGTAGACATTATGCATGTCAAATGTTTGCAAATAATGCTATCAGCAAAGCAACAATAAATCATTTTTTTGTTTCCACAGCCTTCCAACCACGTTTTGTTTTCTGGCGGCGAATCAATGGCCAACTTAAATTTAGTATAAAAATACTATTTCGCCGCCATCTTGAAAGCAAATGTCAATGTGTTATACATCATTAGAAAGGGAATTTTATGTAGATTTCAAATATTGAAAAAAAATGGGGTGTTCTCATTTAAAATAAGAAAGTTGATACCGCTTCCGGTTAAACCGGAAGTGGTTTTAACACATGATTTATGTCAAAATATGAGAATCTGTGTATTTATTTCACCATAAAATTTTGAAATTTTCATCTATGAAAATGCCAACAAAAATGGGGGGGTAACTACTTCTTGTGTCACCCGGTAATCGGTATATAATAAGGGCTCCAAGAAACGAAAAATTTATAGAGCAATTATTTAAACATTTTCTATTACTTACAATGAAGACGAAGATCCTTAAAAATTTTGTTAATTAACAATAGCCTAATTTGTTGAAAAATGAATTTTAAAACTTTTTTCCAACGGGAATTTTTTCTTTTAAGTGTTCAAAATACACCATAATTAATTCGAATTTTTTAATTAATATTTAATACTATAAAAAAATTATTTTCTGTGGCGTACTCACTTTTGAGGCGGTGCGCGCATGCCGTAGCGGCCGCGCGGAGCCCTATTTTCAGCGTTAAATTAAAATTATAAATAATGGAGATAGAACTCCGGGAGTTGGGACTTTTTCATTGGAAATTTCCTCCTCTTTAAGGAGCTTTTTTTTAAATTTCTTAAATATGAATAGTTTCGGAGTTATTAACAAAAAACGAAATGCCTTTTTTTTGCAACTTAATTTGTTAATAACTTTTGTAATTTTTTGCGTGCTAATTATTCCTTCGAATACATTTTTCTAGGCGTCATTCCGAATCCAATGAGCTATCGCTCATATGTTTAGGAGCTTTATCACTATTTTTCACCGATTTGAACTTGGTGACTAGACTACTACAACAGAATGACAACATAATTCAATTTCATTTAGTAACAGATTGATATATTTAATATCGTTAGACTCTTAAGATTAAATCCTCATTTGAACAATTCAGTAAAGTTCAACTGCTAATATCTTCTGAAATACAATCTCGATCTTTATGAATTCGGTATCGTATGAAAATTCGGGTTTTAAACTATATATGCCTTAAGGCAGATTGTTCGTTTTGTATATTTTACATTCATTAGTGGACTGCTTACAAAATTAACAAAATATTTATGTTTTAGTAGAAGTCATAACAGAATTTTTTGATTATGGGGAATTAGGTAACTGATCTAAGAGCTCTTACCTCAGGACATTTTAGGAAATTTTTGAAAGCGACTTTTTGGCACAAAAACATTATTCTGCAGATTTGCTTTGAAAACCAACCACATTTATGGATGTCGAGTTTAATCACAAAATTTTTGCATTTCTCTCTCTACAGTCTACACTTTGCGAATAAAATTATCGCTTTGATGCAAAGGTGAAACAATTTAATATTATTTTATTTTATGTCATTATTTTATGTCCATAAATTAGTTGATATTGCTAAAAAAGCGTTGAAGAAGATCATTTTCAATCCACCAGATTTATATTATGTGACCAACTTCAGTTCCAAGGTAACTTGATACACTGCCGGTATCGGTGCGCATCTATCTGATTCATATTAAGAGGTTAGGTTAGGTTAGGTTAGTCAGCAATCAGTCCACAGATAGTGTCATAACTGTCATACTCTTGTAACAAAAGAGTTCTATATGGTTTTTTGCTTTAAAAACTCAAAATCTCTCCGAGATATTCACCATGACTAAAAAAGTTCTCTATTGAATTTATTTGATTTGGAGGATTTGAAATTTCTGCAATTTTGAAAAGGGTCATTGATCAACTTGTAAAATGGGAGAATGAACAATTCGACTTAACTCTCTCTCTCTCTCTCTCTCTCTTTCTCAGGTATGTTATAATAAAAAACCCAGCTTTCATGCGATGATAAATATAGTTAAAACCGTTAGAATTAAACTCATACTTCGAAGTGAACAGTTCAATTTTAGAATGGAGCGTTTATTTTGAATATTTTAACAGTTTATTTAAATTATGAGGTTAAGCTAGGACAGTAACTTGGTGATCTCACTTCGAACTAATATAGCTGTTTTAAATTCAAATATTTTTGGATAGTTTGATTCAAAATGAGTCAAATATCAAATATCCAAAAAGGAATAAGACTCAGGGGTTTCGAAAAAAAAATTACTATGGAATTCTACCCCAAAAACCCCCTATAACGTTATTTTTGCTTTAATACCCGCCGAGTAACTGGAGTTGAAAACGTTGATTTTTAATCAAAGCCACTGATTTTTCAAAGGTTTTAAGCAAATCACTCAAAGAGGATCACATTTTCGAAAAAGTTTGTCAAAACAAAACAGTTAGCTAACGAAATAACAAAAATAATTGTCCATAAAATAAAAATTTGTTTTGACTCACCTTTGCCGAGCTACAGTTCATGTTAGGTGCATTTGAACGTAGCCCTGAAAATGTTACTCGCTTCAAACAGTCATAACTATGGTTCAAAAAACCTTTTGACATGTACCTTGAATCAAATTGAAGCTTATTACAGTATCTTAAAATTGCGTTTTCACAAATTTTGATATCTGCTAAATCAAAAATGATACAAGGAAAATAAATGCAAAATTTTAATTTTTTACAAAAAGTGTCCGTTTTTTATTTCAGTAAATTCCAAATTGAAAAAAAAAATTCCAAATTGTGTTTTTTCTTAATCTATAAGTACGTCCAAATTTTTTTGACCGTGATGGATACATTATCTAAAAAATTTTGCACTTATTGTATTTTGTATTTTTAAAATAATGAATTTTTTTTTAAATAACTTAGCATTTAGTCTCAGAACTTCGTTAATTATTGATTTATTAAGTTTAAGGGTGGTTTTCATCCTCTTAGGGGTAAGAGTAATTATTTTTCTTATTAGAGGATGAGTTTTATGTCTCAAAATGTAACAATCTGCTAAGAAAGTCCTAATTTCTCAAAATTAACAAAAAATTATTAATTCATCCATTTTACCCCTTTTATATCGGCCATATTGAAGGTGCAAACTAAAATTTTTAATTTCTGACCTCATATTCGTGATCAGCGACTCCGAAAACATAAATAATATAGTTATTGATTTTTTGATTTTAGGGGAGGTTTTCACTCTCTTAGGGGTTTTCTTATTAAGATATAAACTTTATGTCCCAAAATATAAGAAAAAGTTCTACTTGCTCAAAACAAACAAAATAATATGTTTTTCCATTGTACCGTTATTATGTCGGCCTCTAATTAAGAAAATTGCAGGAATGATAGTTTATTATTTGGAAAGGGTTATCTTATATTTATTTGTATTGTGAATTGTCTGCTTGTATGGTTTAATTTCTAATAAAAAAGTAAATGAATAATTTATTAAAATAATTTACAATAAATATTTCAGTTTGACACAATGTACAGGGTTATTCCATATATTTAGAGAGCGTCTACCTCGCTTATTATAAAAGATAGAAAAAAACTTTAAATAAAAATGTTGTAGTGTTTGTCCTAAATCGCCAGAAAATGTTGCGCAATATCACGAATAGATATTGGAAAGTTAAAAAAAAACACCAAGTTGGTAAATTTCTAATGGAACACCCTATATATTTTGAAAAAATCAAATAGATCTTTTTCATCTGAATTCAAAAATATATGATATATTGATATTTGGTTTAGACATTTTCGAGATATTTGCATTTAAAGAACGTGATTATATTGTTTTGCCTATCGCGGTTGCCATAAAAAAACAATTATTTCTAACATTTTTCCTTATGTATAACCCATTCTACGGATAGAACGAAGAAAATGTGATACCCAAATAAACAATAATTATTATTGACGGTTGGAGCATTTGTTTTTTCATGGCAACCGCGATATGGCCAAACAATATAAGGTACCCGCACCAAATAAGGCCATGTTAAGGGTTTAGACCCTCACAACTTTATTCGTATGAGCTGAATCTCTATCAAACTTCCTGAGCATGTCCTTATGACATTAGACTGTAGCTTTGAATGTACGTTAGATCAAATAAACGTTTTTTAAATTTTTTTATCAATATCAGATTGATGGGATGTAGACTGGCCTTATTTGGAACACTGTGAACCAAATAAGGCCATATGCTAGAAAACCCGTAAAAATGAGTTGTTTCCAAGAAATAAAATTTATATTCATTAGTAATAATCGATAAATCATTGTATAAAGTACAAATAATAAAAAAAGTAAAAAAAATAAAGATAATAAAAAATTTAAGTAGGTATTTTAATACTTAATTAAATCTCGCACTCCGAGCAGATGAATTTAATTTCATCACCTTTGCAAAGGCCAGCACATTCCTCGTGGACATAATGTTGGCAAAGGGCACATATTCTCATGTCAACAATTCGGTCTTCTCTGCACAAGAAGCAGAACAGGAGTCGCGGTTGGCCTTATTGGGTACAGGTTATCTAAAACAATTAACTATCGGTTTTTGATAAACGATAAGAATAACTTGAAATCACCTACTTTTCCTATGGTCCATACAGGTACAAGGTCCTGATTACCCAAAAAGGAATTGTTGGAATGGGTTCTTGTAGCCTTAAATCGGTAAAGTCCCGGGACCGGAAAATTAGATGGACGGTTGTCAATTTTCGAGATGTGTAATAGTGACATCTTGCAGTTGATTGAATAGGCTCAAATTATTTGACGGATATTATTGCAAGGAACCTATAAAGTACATATGATGGCGACAGTGGCGCACTTATCATTTCGGAGTAATATAGTCCTGGCCTTACTAGGGACATGGCCTTATTTGGTGCGGGTACCTTAGTCACGTTCTTTAAATGCAAATATCTCGAAAACGGCTAAACCAAATATCAACATTTCATATATTTTTGAATTCAGATGAATAAGATCTATTTGATTTTTTGAAAATATATAGGGTGTTCCTTTAGAAATTGTGTTCCATTAGAAAGACATCTTTTGAATACTTAGATTGATATATCACAACGACCTGCGATGCACGAGGTGTACTATCGCGGCCGAAAAAAAGTAATCGATTTTTTATCAAGTAGTATGTTTTTTCGAAAAATTTTCCTTTGTAAATGGGAGTGTTTACATCAGTTATGTCAATTAAATTATTTTGACAAGAAATCATTGGTGGGGTCGTATTTATTTAAAAAAACTAATAAGAAATAAGTTGTTAATATTTTTCAATTATAAGAAAACAATTAATTAGTATGGTTTTGAGAGAAGCAGAAAAAAGCTACAGCATCACCACACTTGGAGAAGCGTGGTCTTAACAATGCATGGCAAGTCAAATTAATTGCAGCCAAGGCACAGTTCAAAAACTAAACAAAAAGACAGACCTTCCGCTATTATCTGTTTTGTACAGATATTCTTCATCAAACTTATGACCCCTGGGACGGTAAACTCGCAGTTGACCAATGTAGCAGGACTGAAATACCTATCTTTTCGTCGGAAAAGACCACTCTCTCCCAGTAACGATCTTATTCATTAATAAAAGTATTTCCAAACTGCATTCTTGCCTCTTTATTATCATCTGTTAGTCGGTGCTTTTTAGCACTGGCACAGTTAAATAGACCTTGCTCTCGCAACCGTTTTCTTGCTGTCCTAACAGACGCTGGGAAGTTGGTTTGCTCTTTGGCTTCAATAGAATTAGAAAATGGGTTTAAATTCACATAGTTAACCAGGGTATTGTCGTTTTCTGGAGAACTCTTTCTTGGCCGCCCAGAACCCACTGCCCTGCTCAGATCATGAGTTTCTTTCCACTTTTTGTTTAGTTTTTGAATCGTGCTTTTGCTGCAATTAATTTCACTTGCTATGCGTTTTGTATATTTTACATTCATTAGTGGACTGCTTACAAAATTAACAAAATATTTATGTTTTAGTAGAAGTCATAACAGAATTTTTTGATTATGGGGAATTAGGTAACTGATCTAAGAGCTCTTACCTCAGGACATTTTAGGAAATTTTTGAAAGCGACTTTTTGGCACAAAAACATTATTCTGCAGATTTGCTTTGAAAACCAACCACATTTATGGATGTCGAGTTTAATCACAAAATTTTTGCATTTCTCTCTCTACAGTCTACACTTTGCGAATAAAATTATCGCTTTGATGCAAAGGTGAAACAATTTAATATTATTTTATTTTATGTCATTATTTTATGTCCATAAATTAGTTGATATTGCTAAAAAAGCGTTGAAGAAGATCATTTTCAATCCACCAGATTTATATTATGTGACCAACTTCAGTTCCAAGGTAACTTGATACACTGCCGGTATCGGTGCGCATCTATCTGATTCATATTAAGAGGTTAGGTTAGGTTAGGTTAGTCAGCAATCAGTCCACAGATAGTGTCATAACTGTCATACTCTTGTAACAAAAGAGTTCTATATGGTTTTTTGCTTTAAAAACTCAAAATCTCTCCGAGATATTCACCATGACTAAAAAAGTTCTCTATTGAATTTATTTGATTTGGAGGATTTGAAATTTCTGCAATTTTGAAAAGGGTCATTGATCAACTTGTAAAATGGGAGAATGAACAATTCGACTTAACTCTCTCTCTCTCTCTCTCTCTCTTTCTCAGGTATGTTATAATAAAAAACCCAGCTTTCATGCGATGATAAATATAGTTAAAACCGTTAGAATTAAACTCATACTTCGAAGTGAACAGTTCAATTTTAGAATGGAGCGTTTATTTTGAATATTTTAACAGTTTATTTAAATTATGAGGTTAAGCTAGGACAGTAACTTGGTGATCTCACTTCGAACTAATATAGCTGTTTTAAATTCAAATATTTTTGGATAGTTTGATTCAAAATGAGTCAAATATCAAATATCCAAAAAGGAATAAGACTCAGGGGTTTCGAAAAAAAAATTACTATGGAATTCTACCCCAAAAACCCCCTATAACGTTATTTTTGCTTTAATACCCGCCGAGTAACTGGAGTTGAAAACGTTGATTTTTAATCAAAGCCACTGATTTTTCAAAGGTTTTAAGCAAATCACTCAAAGAGGATCACATTTTCGAAAAAGTTTGTCAAAACAAAACAGTTAGCTAACGAAATAACAAAAATAATTGTCCATAAAATAAAAATTTGTTTTGACTCACCTTTGCCGAGCTACAGTTCATGTTAGGTGCATTTGAACGTAGCCCTGAAAATGTTACTCGCTTCAAACAGTCATAACTATGGTTCAAAAAACCTTTTGACATGTACCTTGAATCAAATTGAAGCTTATTACAGTATCTTAAAATTGCGTTTTCACAAATTTTGATATCTGCTAAATCAAAAATGATACAAGGAAAATAAATGCAAAATTTTAATTTTTTACAAAAAGTGTCCGTTTTTTATTTCAGTAAATTCCAAATTGAAAAAAAAAATTCCAAATTGTGTTTTTTCTTAATCTATAAGTACGTCCAAATTTTTTTGACCGTGATGGATACATTATCTAAAAAATTTTGCACTTATTGTATTTTGTATTTTTAAAATAATGAATTTTTTTTTAAATAACTTAGCATTTAGTCTCAGAACTTCGTTAATTATTGATTTATTAAGTTTAAGGGTGGTTTTCATCCTCTTAGGGGTAAGAGTAATTATTTTTCTTATTAGAGGATGAGTTTTATGTCTCAAAATGTAACAATCTGCTAAGAAAGTCCTAATTTCTCAAAATTAACAAAAAATTATTAATTCATCCATTTTACCCCTTTTATATCGGCCATATTGAAGGTGCAAACTAAAATTTTTAATTTCTGACCTCATATTCGTGATCAGCGACTCCGAAAACATAAATAATATAGTTATTGATTTTTTGAATTTAGGGGAGGTTTTCACTCTCTTAGGGGTTTTCTTATTAAGATATAAACTTTATGTCCCAAAATATAAGAAAAAGTTCTACTTGCTCAAAACAAACAAAATAATATGTTTTTCCATTGTACCGTTATTATGTCGGCCTCTAATTAAGAAAATTGCAGGAATGATAGTTTATTATTTGGAAAGGGTTATCTTATATTTATTTGTATTGTGAATTGTCTGCTTGTATGGTTTAATTTCTAATAAAAAAGTAAATGAATAATTTATTAAAATAATTTACAATAAATATTTCAGTTTGACACAATGTACAGGGTTATTCCATATATTTAGAGAGCGTCTACCTCGCTTATTATAAAAGATAGAAAAAAACTTTAAATAAAAATGTTGTAGTGTTTGTCCTAAATCGCCAGAAAATGTTGCGCAATATCACGAATAGATATTGGAAAGTTAAAAAAAAACACCAAGTTGGTAAATTTCTAATGGAACACCCTATATATTTTGAAAAAATCAAATAGATCTTTTTCATCTGAATTCAAAAATATATGATATATTGATATTTGGTTTAGACATTTTCGAGATATTTGCATTTAAAGAACGTGATTATATTGTTTTGCCTATCGCGGTTGCCATAAAAAAACAATTATTTCTAACATTTTTCCTTATGTATAACCCATTCTACGGATAGAACGAAGAAAATGTGATACCCAAATAAACAATAATTATTATTGACGGTTGGAGCATTTGTTTTTTCATGGCAACCGCGATATGGCCAAACAATATAAGGTACCCGCACCAAATAAGGCCATGTTAAGGGTTTAGACCCTCACAACTTTATTCGTATGAGCTGAATCTCTATCAAACTTCCTGAGCATGTCCTTATGACATTAGACTGTAGCTTTGAATGTACGTTAGATCAAATAAACGTTTTTTAAATTTTTTTATCAATATCAGATTGATGGGATGTAGACTGGCCTTATTTGGAACACTGTGAACCAAATAAGGCCATATGCTAGAAAACCCGTAAAAATGAGTTGTTTCCAAGAAATAAAATTTATATTCATTAGTAATAATCGATAAATCATTGTATAAAGTACAAATAATAAAAAAAGTAAAAAAAATAAAGATAATAAAAAATTTAAGTAGGTATTTTAATACTTAATTAAATCTCGCACTCCGAGCAGATGAATTTAATTTCATCACCTTTGCAAAGGCCAGCACATTCCTCGTGGACATAATGTTGGCAAAGGGCACATATTCTCATGTCAACAATTCGGTCTTCTCTGCACAAGAAGCAGAACAGGAGTCGCGGTTGGCCTTATTGGGTACAGGTTATCTAAAACAATTAACTATCGGTTTTTGATAAACGATAAGAATAACTTGAAATCACCTACTTTTCCTATGGTCCATACAGGTACAAGGTCCTGATTACCCAAAAAGGAATTGTTGGAATGGGTTCTTGTAGCCTTAAATCGGTAAAGTCCCGGGACCGGAAAATTAGATGGACGGTTGTCAATTTTCGAGATGTGTAATAGTGACATCTTGCAGTTGATTGAATAGGCTCAAATTATTTGACGGATATTATTGCAAGGAACCTATAAAGTACATATGATGGCGACAGTGGCGCACTTATCATTTCGGAGTAATATAGTCCTGGCCTTACTAGGGACATGGCCTTATTTGGTGCGGGTACCTTAGTCACGTTCTTTAAATGCAAATATCTCGAAAACGGCTAAACCAAATATCAACATTTCATATATTTTTGAATTCAGATGAATAAGATCTATTTGATTTTTTGAAAATATATAGGGTGTTCCTTTAGAAATTGTGTTCCATTAGAAAGACATCTTTTGAATACTTAGATTGATATATCACAACGACCTGCGATGCACGAGGTGTACTATCGCGGCCGAAAAAAAGTAATCGATTTTTTATCAAGTAGTATGTTTTTTCGAAAAATTTTCCTTTGTAAATGGGAGTGTTTACATCAGTTATGTCAATTAAATTATTTTGACAAGAAATCATTGGTGGGGTCGTATTTATTTAAAAAAACTAATAAGAAATAAGTTGTTAATATTTTTCAATTATAAGAAAACAATTAATTAGTATGGTTTTGAGAGAAGCAGAAAAAAGCTACAGCATCACCACACTTGGAGAAGCGTGGTCTTAACAATGCATGGCAAGTCAAATTAATTGCAGCCAAGGCACAGTTCAAAAACTAAACAAAAAGACAGACCTTCCGCTATTATCTGTTTTGTACAGATATTCTTCATCAAACTTATGACCCCTGGGACGGTAAACTCGCAGTTGACCAATGTAGCAGGACTGAAATACCTATCTTTTCGTCGGAAAAGACCACTCTCTCCCAGTAACGATCTTATTCATTAATAAAAGTATTTCCAAACTGCATTCTTGCCTCTTTATTATCATCTGTTAGTCGGTGCTTTTTAGCACTGGCACAGTTAAATAGACCTTGCTCTCGCAACCGTTTTCTTGCTGTCCTAACAGACGCTGGGAAGTTGGTTTGCTCTTTGGCTTCAATAGAATTAGAAAATGGGTTTAAATTCACATAGTTAACCAGGGTATTGTCGTTTTCTGGAGAACTCTTTCTTGGCCGCCCAGAACCCACTGCCCTGCTCAGATCATGAGTTTCTTTCCACTTTTTGTTTAGTTTTTGAATCGTGCTTTTGCTGCAATTAATTTCACTTGCTATGCGTTGTTGAGACCACCCTTCTCCAAGTTTGGCGATGATGTAGCCTTTTTCTTCTTCACTCAAAACATGATAAGGCATGATTAAGTAATACAAAATTTATTTTTGCTTAATATGACAATGACGTTGACACTAATAAAAAAATATTGGGATTGATGCGATACTGAATAGAACCATAGTTACAACGGGAAAATCAGTCGATTACTTTTTTTCGGCCGCGATAGTACATTCCTACACCAACGTAAAATTCAAAGTTAGTGTCACAACGTGAAACAAAGTAAAGTAAAATGTTAATCTATTATGAATGAGTACAATAACAGGAGTAATTATATAACAAACATGTTGTAATAACTGTGAATTACAAGGTTAAATGGCTACTTTGCATGTAAGGCTTTCAACTTTAGCATGAAACTAACACGATATTTGATAAATGTGTGTGTTTAGTCGGTTAATTTGACAAAAGTATGAAATTAGCAACCCCACATATATCTTTGTTGAGTCGTTCCCTTTAATGCTGAAAGATGATTGCAGAGCACTGAAAGGTAAATTGGAAGGGTAAGGAAGAAATTAATTTGCATCACCAAGTCATACCATAAATATTTATAACGTTTGATTTTACTTTTTTATTTAAAATATTTTTTTATGTAGTATAATTAACACACAATCTGTACCTGCTCTATTTTTATCGCTGGGAATTCCCAGACATATAAGTTAAAACTTGACAAAATGAAACTACTGGCTGTATGGCTAGAAGCCCAAAGCCAAAAGAAAACAAAAAAAAACATGAAACTGCATTTGTTTAAAACGGTTACTACATAAACGCTCTAGTTAATTTAATACTATTGTATCATTACATAATATTAAGTAAAATGTATTTTGTGTTGCCTGGCACTATAGGCATTTATTTCATTCATAGTCTACAATTTTTATATTTTCTCGCTTTCGTTTTAGTGATCAATGTTGGGTAAGTACTTCTGATATGTGAAAATGCCACTTTATCAAAGTTTCAAAAAAATCGCCGTTCCAGATCTTAAAAATGATTGGAAGTGAGTATGTCAGCGCGTATAGGTATCGATGGTGTTTCAATGTTAGAAAGGACAGCGTATAATAGCTGTACGTAAAAAGTTGCTTTAAAACATTTCTTTTTTAATATTAGGACATTTGAAAAATATTGGATCTTAGACTTTTAGTAGTCGACGAAGACAACCATTTTAAATATGATTTCTTGGAATAACACAGTAATGTAAGAATCACCTATTAATTTATTTTTTCCAGAAATAAGTCTCATTTTAAGTTGAGGTTTAGAATCATTTTCATATTTAAAATTTTAATACTTCTTTAATATTAATTACCGCAAAATTTAATGAATTTGTCTGTATATAAACCGAGTTATCTACGATTCAATTTGTATTTTAAACTTGCACTCAACGATTTTTCTTTATATACTGTGCCTTAAATAATAATTCCAGTAGTACAAGTTACTTATTTGTTGCTCTACAATTTCCCGAAAAGAAATGAGAATAAATTAATCGTAACCCTGGGATTCTAACATTCTGTTTAATGTCATTTAATTACTGTCGGTAACTAAAACAAATAAATATCAGGCACTACAAAATGTAAGTGATACACATTGTTCCATTTTCAACGAAAATTTCAATTTAAATTGAATATAATCATTGGATCACTGATCACTGATATTGAACCACTGGAAAAATACTACGTAGAAAATATACTTTATGAATATTAATTTGACCATACATGTACCTGAAGAAACCTAAAATATATGCTACTACTCTATCGAAATGGTTTAGTATAATCGAATCCATTGTCAAACTGTATTAATCTTATCCGATTTATTAAGTAGTAGAATGCAGATTATTCTTGAATTCCATTGTCTCCAAAATAGTTTCCGCAATCAAACTCTCCTCGACCTGAATACTTCCATGAATCTCCTATTGACTAAGCAGCTAAGAACTGTATACAAGTTATTGCATGTTCCGCATTTCATGATAATTCAAGGGTTGGTGAACAAACAACTGTGGCAGGCAGCTTTTAATGAGTTTGCTACTAAAATTAACTCCGTTTCTTTGATCCAAATGTTTCATTAAAACTGCCATTGTCGACCTTATCGCTTTCAATATTCATCTTATATAGGATGCAGTACTTCTATGCATTCTTAATACTAAGGTAATATTATATGCATATACAGAGATAATGGTGTTAATTCAATTACACTACATAATTAAAAATTATTTTATCAATTAAATTGTTTTTCAAGAAGTATATAAACTGTTCAGTTTCTCGAAGTATTTATCATCAGATAAAAAAATTGTTTGCAAATGTGTTAATTTTCATATAAATTGTGATTCTATTAACTGATTGAATAGTACATGTAAAAATATATTTACCAAAAAAAAGAAAACTAGAATGATTTCATTTGGGGATTCCAACAGATTCTGCTGCAACTAAATAGGAGCTATCGAGTTGTAAACAAATATGGTATTATTTACATTTGGTAATGTAGGTAACGTAATAAAATTATGTACTGTAAAATTATTGCGTTGCGCCGGAAAGTAGAACGGTTTTTTTGTGCTATGTGTTTTGCATTTCATTATTCATATCATGCGAAAAAATTGTTTTTTATTTATGAACTCTTATTTTAAAATTAAGTGTGCATTTGCAGAAAATGATTGTTGATATACAGGGTGATTCATAAGGAATGGGTAAAATTTTACCTGCAGATTCTATAGCGGAAAATAATAATTTTTTTGCTTATTAACTGGGGGTCAAATATTAGTGCTTACTGAGATACAGGGTGTTAAAGTTATAAAAGTAATTTAGTAATGTTGTTATTTATAAAAGAGTGATGTTTGGCGGGGCTAAATAAATACAAGTGAATAGTGCCATATACCCCAAAAAAGAAACATGATGCAGCTACGGACACGTGTTTCGGAGTTATTGCTCCTCATCAGCGTAGCGTAGCTTAATGGATCCGTGTGGATAGGATCAGAAACAATAACTATGAACGGTTAGAAAGTACTCAAATTTGTGCTATCGTGTCAATTTATGGCCTCCAATGATAACAGTCAGCACAAATATAAATAAAAGAGTGATGTTTGGCGGGGCTAAATAAATACAAGAAAAATGAATAGTGCCATATACCCCAAAAAAGAAACATGATGCAGCTACGGACACGTGTTTCTGATCCTATCCACACGGATCCATTAAGCTACGCTACGCTGATGAGGAGCAATAACTCCGAAACACGTGTCCGTAGCTGCATCATGTTTCTTTTTTGGGGTATATGGCACTATTTATTTTTCTTGTTGTTATTTATTTTTTACATCTAATATGTCAGTTTGTTTCACTTATTTCTATAGCACGCTTTAAACATTTTTAGCACAATGAGATTATTAATGAACGAAATGCAAAACAGTTATGACCCTTTATGCGATACACCAAAAATTATAACATATTCGATTTTCTCACGTCAAAAAACCTACTTGTACCGATATTTATGTTTATGTGTCAAAAATCAACTTCTCCATAGAATCTACAGGTAAAATATTACCCATTCCTTATGAATCACCCTGTATTTTAGAAACTTATAATTTTCCTCTTAATTTGCTCGAATAGTTTATATTTACTTATTTTAGCTAATTTAACTATTAATTTAGATATTTTTTATTAAAGATCTTCTGCTATATTCTATACTTCAAATACATAAAAATGTGCTGATTAAAGGCAAGCCAACATCTTCCTACTTCCGCAATTCGATCGTTAAGATCATAGTTACAAAGATGTGTGCTAACTTTTGGTAAAATTTATCAACCAGATGCTGCAGATTATATCTAACAGCTGATACAAGCCGAATCGTGCTTAATGTATCAATAGAAGACATTAATATCTTCGAAATCTACGGGCTTGAAAACCACCTATTATATCTCTGGGAAGGAGGGAGAAGGTTCTATAATAATTGAATTGTATATACAGTGTGTCTGTAAATGTCATTGAAAAGTAAGTGATGATGGTACTGGTGGTAGTCAAGTTAATATTTATGCTATATTCAGATTTTTACAAAGCTGTAAATACTTTAGTCGGGTCAGCAGTTTTGGTTTTCAGAAGTTACATATTTTTGAATTTTCATATCACCTTATCAATTATTCCTGGATCTTGACAACAGGAAGCGATATGTTTTATACTACGGTACGGATATAGGTTTGTCGAAGACTTACCGATTTCAGGTTCCCACAAGGATCTGAATTCAGATCGACTTTTATGTAATACCTTTATTAGCGACAGTGTTACTATTATTATTATTAATTGTCTTCGACGACCTGCTGAATATACAGTGTGTCTCACTTTTCACCACTACACCCCAATATCTAGGCCATTTGTTGATCGATTTAGATCAAATTTGGTATACTCAAAAGAAATTGGCAAAAATTAGGAATTTATATTAGCGATTGAGATAGGGTTTTTGTTTTAACAGATTCTTGTTCAGCATGACCTAAAACGCATGTATACCAAATTTCGTTAAAAAATATTCATTCCTTCACAAAAAAAAAAAAGTAATAAAAATCTAAGATTTCAATAATAATCACCCTACTATTCCAGTTATTTATTGTCGGATATTTACATAACTTGGTAGTCGGGTGATATATGAGGCTAATTAAGCATTAGGACACTTTTTTTTAGAAAATATCAAATAACTCAACTTTTATTATTTTTTATTATTGAAATTTGATTTTTATTACTTTTTTTTTTTTAAAGAATGAATATTTTTTAACGAAATTTGGTATACAGTACAGGCGTTTTGGGTCATGCTGAACAAGAATCTGTTAAAACAAAAAGCCTATCTCAATCGCTAATATAAATTCCTAATTTTTGCCAATTTCTTTTAATCATAGTAGGCGTATTTAAGTTTGAAAACATTTTTTATTAATAACTTTTTAATCACAATCTGAAAGAAAAGAAGTATACCAAATTTGATCTAAATCGATCAACAAATGGCCTAGATATTGGGGTGTAGTGGCGAAAAGTGAGACACACTGTATATTTCCCAGAATTTCACTCGTCGATGATTTTGTGGCACTGCAACATAACTCAGGTCTAATTAAAAACTAGTGTATAAAAAGCGAAATGCTTCAAAATTCACTAAAATATGTGTGTGTGTGTGTACCGATATCTTTATATACTATATATTTAAAATTAATTTACCTAAATTAGAGATTTTTGCGGTATGGTCCATAAAGGTACAATAGGTAATCGATAAATGGAATTTGCTACACACTTAAGGCGTGTCAAAAATTTCAAGATTGAGTGTAGCAAGTAAACACTTCGCTGGATGCAGACTAGAATTACACTGCAAGATGCGGCGTCCTTCACTTCACTTCATTATCTACTAAACAATGTGATTATATTGCGAAAACCCATTTGTTTTTTTGATAAACTTTTTATGAAAAATGCTATGCATAATCGGAATTTAAGAAATAAGAATTTAAGAAATAACACTTGCATCCAATACGGCCAAATATATGAAACATTTCGAACATCTTTAGTTTTAATATGTTTATCCACTTACGTTTACATTAATCAGCCCTTGCAGCTTACACAATCCAATGAATATGAATAAAAAGATCAAATGATCTGATTTAGAGCAGTGCAATTAGTGATCTGCGATGGTAATTATTCTGGTAGTTTCAATTTTTTAATATGTTTTATAAGCTGGTCTCCTATAATGTTAAATCCAAGTTTTCGGCTTTGGCGCACCTAAGCTCGCATCTTGCAGAAACCAGCTGAAATCACGGCAAAATCCAGTTTTTTCCATATATTTCCTCTCCAATTCGGTTAAAGTAGCTGAAACAAATTTTGTAGATCAGAAAATTTCCTACAACTTTTGTATTTACAATTTTCTTCTATTTCCAATAGGTATCAAGGTTCTATTCCACCAATATGAGAATAAAATTGAAACAGCAGCATAGTGTTTTAAATTTGGCATTCCTGGAGTTTTCTTTTTTTAGCTAATTTTATGTGTAATTATTAGTGGTATTAAAACATACCTCAAAAACATCAATCATTAACGTAATTGCAATATAGAATTAAAATTATTAACTAAGATACATACATAGATATGGTAAGAAATTTAAAAATTGGTATTTTCATAAAATTAACATTTATTGACAATCTTATTTAGTTAATTCATGAGTATAACAACAAAAATTAATTTTAATAATTTTTGGGGCTATTCAAGTTTATATTTGATTCACGCTTTCGAAAACAATCATCAATTTAGATAGGTAATTAGTTATTCGATATAATTTGGCAGCAAGATCCTTACCACAACACACTACAGGTAACAAATTACCTTAACCAACATTTTGACGAGTAGATAGGTGGAAATGGGCCAATAAGATGGCCACCAAGGAATCATCAATTTAGATAGGAATTTCGTCATTCCCTTGACTTAAGTTTCTGTCTCTTAGTCGGGCCCTGAACAGCTTCAATATAATCTTCCCAGCTCAGTCTGTGGGCTACTGGGTCACCAAATTCCTCTTCATCATCAACGGCTTCTACAGCATTCTCGCACGAGTTACCGTTGCAGTGAATGCAGAGTTGGGAGCATTTTAAACCCGACTTCCTGTAGGTGCACTAGTGCAACCTTTTCTGCATTGGCATGATATAAAGTTAAGCAATGCCTGAGGTGCAGCTTCCTTTAACATTGATACTGGAGCTAGTAACTCAACAGCATCCTTCTTCCACCCCCATTCAGTTGGATCTTCATCGTGCTCAAGCCAAGTCTGCACTTGCAAGTATGTTCTTGCAGCGTGATTCTGATTGCATCTTTGGTGTGCGGTAGCCTGGATATATTGATTTTTTTCTTTTTCACTCCCTTGACAAAAAGATTGTACCTACTTTAAATTTTCCAAATTGGATTTCTCATTGTCGCCATACAAAAGTGCAATGTTTCGCACTTAATGAATTTTTACGATTTTATATGTCGGCACCTATATGAGAGATAGATTAAACATATTAAAAAATTATAACTAACCAGAATAATTTTATTACGATTGCACCCTCTTCTATGCGCTAATTACACTGGCCTAATTTTAAGCAATGATAACATAACCTTTAATTTGTTTTGATGATGTTATGCTACATTTATATAGTTTATTCAATTATACAATGTATTTACAATGTATAAGTCCAATAGTGACAGATAAAGATATATGTATGTAATTATATAAATATAACTACATTACATTTAAAATTGATAGGTTATATCCTACACCTATTGGTTATCCCTAGTTTCTTACTTATATTGTCATTGAGATATTAATAATACGAAATTGAGAACCACTAAATTTAAGAGTTTGCAGAGGACGTTAAAATAACATAAAACCTTTATACAGTTCAGTTGGAAAATCTTTTGTTTCCAGAATACAGTGTGTTATAATGTCGACTGGCATGTTTTGCTGTATTTTTAAACAGAGTAGGTTGAGAAATCTAAATTTCTGTGAACGACCAAATTCCGATAACCGAAATGTACAGAAACGGCCGCAATTTTAAATTTTTAGATTTTCCACTTTCTTTGCGGATTTACAATTTTAGTCCTTACAAGAGAAAATTATATTCGTTATTTTGAAAAATACCGGATTTCTAAAAAATTAAGTTTCTTCGTTAAAAAAATTAATTACAAAAATTGTTTGTGAACCGATTTTGACATTTTTCTTAGGTTGCAAGGAACATGATATATCCAAAGTTTCAAGCTTTCGCAAGCGAAAATAATGGCTGATTTTTTTTGTATCGCTGCCACTATTAGTAGAATATTCTATAGTAAGAGAAGGCATAATTACATATTTTTGTTTCATATTTTGTAGGAAATCATGTTTAACTTTATAATCCAACAAAATAACAATTATATGAATCAAAGTTGCAGTAGGAGCAGTCACCTCTCTTCTAGATGTGTGCCATATACCCTATAAATAACCTATAAAAGGAGTTTTAGTTTTTAATTTTGGGGGGGTTAAAAAAAAGTTGCTTTGAGTAACATTTTTCTGGTAAGTATGATATACTCTATTTTCTTCCTTAGGAGGACACTCCAATACAGAAAATAAGAGGAAACGATTTTCTTTACAAATATCTTGAAAATTGCCATACGTATTGTGCATGATTTGCGATCTGCCAAATATATTTCAATTATTATCTTGCATTTTTGTTGTAGTAAGATACAGAGAGCATCTCTTTAGTGGATCGCGATCGTTGTCAATTTATTATTAAATGTGAAGAATGGGATTGTCATGAAATATAATTTTTTGTTTATTTACCAAATAAATACTTCCTAATCATTATTCCATAAGCGCACGTTATTCACATTATTTATTTTACTAGAAAACGATTAAGGGTATATACTCTATATGTTTACTAGAAAAATCATATGCAAAATAACGATTTTTCAACTTTTTAAAGTAAAAGGAATAAGAACTAAAAGACCCTGTATATATTTTTTAAGCATTAATAATAATTATGTAAACGAATATTAAATTTATATATTCAGTACAAATAATCAAGATATATTTATATTTTTATATATACAGGGTGATTCTAAAATGTATGGCCAAATTGATACAGCGTCAACAGGAGACCAAAATAGGTTGTTCAACCCAATTTACCTATATACAAAAATGCACCCCTAAGAAGTTACAGCCCTTTAAATTTCAAATAAAAAAAACTTTAATTATTGATTATTCCCAAATGGCTGTAGATATCTTTTTCTAATTCAGTGTAGATTCATTACCAATAAACGCCAATGTTTTGAGATTAACAGCAATAAAATACATTAAAGGGTTAACCAGCCTACTTGTACATTAAATAATAATCAAACAAAGAAAAAGCTACGCTACGCTGATGAGGAGCAATAACTCCGAAACACGTGTCCGTAGCTGCATCATGTTTCTTTCTTGGGGTAAATGGCAAAAACTTTATCTATTAAATAATAATATTACATATTTGCTACTGAGATTAAAAATAGTTCGATGCATCTTCTTCATTCTTCTTGTTTAATTTGCAAACTATTGATATTTCAAAAAAACAAAAGATAGAAAAAAGTTTCCAAATTAAATTATCTATCAAATGATACTGGAAAATCGACTATACGTTAACGCACAGAAAAATAAGGGTGTGAAATAAAGGGTGTCTGCCAATAAATTACCCCATCCCTTTAATGTATTTTATTGCTGTTAATCTCAAAACATTGGCGTTTATTGGTAATGAATGTACACTGAATTAGAAAAAGATATCTACAGCCATTTGGGAATAATCAATAATTAAAGTTTTTTTTTTGAAATTTAAAGGGCTGTAACTTCTTAGGGGTGCATTTTTGTATATAGGTAAATTGGGTTGAATCAACCTATTTTGGTCTCCTGTTGACGCTGTATCAATTTGGCCATACATTTTAGAATCACCCTGTATATTATAATTTATTACTCCAAAATGTTTAATAATTAATATTTAGTAATATTAATGTGACGGATTGAATACAAAAGCGAGCTGAATGTGGTAGGGCTCGCAGTAGGGATAAACATTCGACCACGATAGGAATGATACAGAGCGATTCAATTTAGGTGCGGTACACTTTCAGCTCACACCCCGCGAGTAATTTGTTTATATGGCGGCGTGACGTTTCACACTTCACGTCATTATGCCACGAATAATTCGAGAGTGATTTTTTTTTCAATATTAATTTTCTTAAGAACGCCATTATACATATTCTACGTATGTATATCTTATACAGGGTGAATTTAGTATAATTAATGAATTCGCAGTGTTTTAATTTCAAAATTCCACAGTTAATATTTCAACAAAGACAACCCTATACTCTTCCCACTAGGGATAAACTAACCGGTGAACTTGACATTGACTTTGTTACGAACTAATACCTCTACGCAGTATTCGCAGTTTTGCCTCAAAAACAATAGAAATACCAAGTTTTACCAAGTAAAACCAAAACTGAAATCTAAAACACTAGGAAAAATTAAAATTCACACTTGACACCGGATGCACAGGCTGAACTACTCCGGCAACGCGGTAGCTACGAAGAGTGGGGGTGCAGGCTAGGAAAAATTAAAATTCACACTTGACACCGGATGCACAGGCTGAACTACGCCGGCAACGCGGTAGCTACGAAGAGTGGGGGTGCAGGCATTGATGTCGCTATACTGTACACTAGTGTACACACACATTAGCTGTTCTGCTCAAGAGCGTTGTGAACATTTAAATAAATATTCAAACATTTTTTTCTTCACCGTATTTCATTTATTTTACAAATGACTATTTTTAAGAATTTTTACGAACCATAGAGCTTAACTGATCAAAATAATTCAGTGTATTTCAAATTCACCCTGTATATCATTACATTACCGAGGATAGTGCAGCGGGCTAGATCGCCCTTGAGTGGCACAAGGCGACTAGCTACTGCCTATCTCTTCTGGGTTCGAGTCCCAGCTCCGGCAGATGGCAATATCGGAGGGAATGGGTGTATGTGCTGTGTCCTGGTTAAGTGTTAGAATAGCTCTAAGCTAAATTTCGCCAGGACGTTAATATAAATAAGACCATAAAATAAAAATAAATATGACTGAATAAGTTTATGAAGTTTTATCGTGTTTTTCTAAATTTTTCCTCGTTTTTAGGAAATTCTTAAAAGACTAAACATATTTGAGCAGAATATATGAAACTGTGTATTACTATGTAAGGACAATCCGAAGTTCTTAAAATTATCATATAATTCATCTTTCTATCCTTATAATTACATTAGGAACGAGGAAGAGGGTCTGAAGTAAAACTTGTCCATGTATGCATACATGGATGCATGATTACTCTGTGTGGAAAGTCCCTGTAAAATTTTAAACTGTTCACCCATTTTTAAATAAGTTATGCCCAAAACGCATTGACCAAACGTCAATCTTTTAGTAAATTTACATTGATATATTTACAGTATAGTTCAGGCGGCCGTTTTTTTTTGACAAATTGAGGTTGTAGTGGTTTTTTTACGAATAGCTTGTTGCGAGGTCAGGAAAAACATAAAAAATGTGAAAATTGCAGAGATATGAAACTATCTTTAATTATGCAAATTAGGTATCAAAATCAATAACTCGTTTTCTATCAATTTTATTTTCCAAATTACCACCATTTGGAGAATAAAATTGACAGAAAAGTTAAAAATAATCAAATTCTTTATAAAAAAAGGTTATATGTATCTATACATTTTTTTTCATCAGAGCAATAGTTTCCAAGCAGTAGCCGCGCAAAGTTGAGGAATTCTCTGTGAGCGCAGGGTGCATAAGTTTTGCACTTGATCAAAATGATTTATGTGCTCTTATATTATTCAGTCAGCGGCATTCTATAATTTTCGGCAACTATTTATAATTTAATGCACTGACAACGTTGACAACTTTGCACGGCTTCTGCTCGGGAACGATTGGTCACAGGAAAAAAATGTATATAATCCTTATTTATAGAATTTGATTATCTTTAACTTTGTATACCGCCATTTGGAGCGTAAAAGTGTTAGAAAACAAATTATTGCACAAACATCAGATATTGGGACACAAAAAAATCACTGCCTCATCAATTTGTCAACAAAAAAAAATACTTACCGTCTGGACTAATTAGTATATTGAGTCTTTTTTACTGTATTTTTAAATCATTTTGTCACAGGAGGTGCCTTAGATTTTGCCTATAGCACCTCTCATTTTGATTTAAATTTAGTTGTTGAACCTCTGAGTATGGTCAGTAACAATTAATAAACCGGGTTGAATTATTCTCCTGCAAGGAACTGCCATTCAAACACCCACTTTTTGAGGATGTAGTGGATATTCAACATAAATATATGGATTATCAGTGCTACACATCTGCATAATTTGAGAATTGATGTACCCCGAAGTATTACACTACGCCTCAGTCCTTCTTTGCAGTCGTTCGGCTTGTTCTATAGTCAAATTTTCTGAGAGAGAGGTTCTACAGGCTCTTGTTCCATATGTTGACGATTATCAACAACTTCTTCATATTAGCATGTTTTCATGACTCACAGAGTCGGTTTGCCATTTTCGTGAAAAAAAATTTTATTCATATTTTTATTTACAATTTCATATAAAAGGTTGTAAATAATAGATGCATTATCGCCGCCTTCAGATATTATGCAGTAATCTACCATGTTCTCATTCTTCTTCATGTTTCCATAATTGTCTTCGTGATATGAAAATGTTGGATAAGTAATTAATGTGGAAGTATAAATTTAAATTTCAAATGCTAAAACAATCCTTAAAGAGATAATGCGGTCTTCAAATGATATTTAAAAAATTAATAGTAAAAAAACATTTTTAAAAACAAGCTTTTATTTAAATGCTCTAAAAAGAAAAAAATAAATTTTAAATTAAATCAAACCCATCAATTTATTACATTATACAATTAATATAATAAAAAAGCTTGTCGCGAGAGTTTAATATTGTATTCTTGTTTATTTACACAGGCAAATCTCGCGACAAGCTTTTATATCATACAAATTGTATAATGTAATAAATTGATGGGTTTGATTTAATTTAAAGTTTATTTTCTTCTTTTTAGAGCATTTAAATAAAAGCTTGTTTTTAAAAATGTTTTTTTACTATTAATTTATTTTTTATTTTTTAGTTTTCGCTGGACATATTTCTAAGTCTGTTCATTTTCTTTTCTTATTCTTATCAGCAAACCCTTTCACTTGATACCCATATTATGATGGTAGATAAGAAAATTTTGTCCGCCATCTTGGGGCGTCCGCCATATTGAATTTAGTGTGATGTCATTTTATTTTTCGTATTCTTCTCAGCAAACCCTTTTAATTGATACCCATATCATGGGGTACATAAAAAATAACTAGTCCGCCATCTTGCGGCGTCCGCCATATTGAATTTAGTGTGACGTCATTTTATACTTCATATGCTTCTCAGCAAACCCTTTTAATTGATACCCATATCATGGGGGTGCATAAAAAATAACTAGTCCGCCATCTTTGGGAGTCCGCCATATTGGATTTAGAATGACGTCACTTAGCTAAACATGCATTGTCATCCAAACTAAACGTGTATGCAAAATTTCAGCTCAATCGGTTGGGGATAACTATTTTAAAATTCAGTTGCAAGATTTGACCTAAACAAACTAACATACTTACATACATACATACATACATACATACATACATACAAACATTGCAAGTTAAATAAAAGCTTGTAAAAAAGTGAAATGCGGTTACTTTATCTCTATTGATAGAAATAAAGTCATAATTTGAGTTGTATTGGTTATTTGGCAAATCGTAAAATATTGAATGAAATACATTAAAGATAATTCATCAAGAAAATCAACATTTGTTTGTTGATACTTTGCATAACGAATGAACATTTAATAAACGTTGTATCTATCCTATTAGAAAATTGTACGTGGACACGTTAATGAGCGTGTGCAAAAGTGGGGAACAGGTGTGCGTTCTACATCTCACTTATTTGCAGATTTTCCATTGTTTCCTAGTATTTCTACGAGAATATCTGAATTTTAACGGTGCACCACAATGTTAAAAACACCTGCTTCCATTTGATTACTGGTTTACGTCACTGCGTTTCGCGAGGCCCCTAAAGTGAGTAAATATGTGGAAGATATATTCTTAATTTAATAGAAAAGTTAAAAGAATGGAATCATTTGGTTTCTTTAATTTTACAAAATTGCGATTTGTATAAATTTAGTTAATGACGTTTTACATGTAAACTTTTTATTGATTGAACGAGTAACGTGATATCGTGACAACAGTTCATATTGAATATTGCCAAACACTTTAACATAACACAGGTCTTGCCAAATCCTTTTTACCTATTGACATTACAACCATCTTCAACCGTACATGCACATATATCCACGGTATAGTACACGCAAATTAGGAAAAATAGAAGAAAAAATGTATAACCAAATTATATTTTCAGGATCTATTGTTTATAGGACTAACATTAAATATCTAAAGAGTTCCCAACACCCAGGGGTGTGCTTCACCCCATTTTCATGCCTAATAATGACACGGCGCTCCTTTTTTGCCAATATCTCTTAAAAGTATTATTCCACTACAAATTTGTAAGTATAAGAATGTTCCATATAAAATTTTCTATAAAAAATGTCATAAGAGTTGTAAACGAATTTCTATTAGTTTCCGTAGTAAAAGGTTAGTTAAAAACACGCATAGAAATGGCTCAAAACTGAGTAGTAGAAAGCAGACTCCCGATGTATTATTTTAATATAGTAATCTTATTTACTTTAGTTGTTTTTTTCTATAAAAAATTACGATCTTTAAATCTACCACCGCCTAAGAGGTAGAGTTCCCGGAGCGTTTTTTGAAGTGGTTTCCGCTGTTATAGGCCTATTTCAATAAAAGTTTCAGTATTAATCATTGAGTAAAAATAATAAAGAGGCGCAACTGTCAAGGTTTCGAGATTTTGGTGTTGTATTTTATTACCAATAGCTTCATGATTGTCTTCAATTTTAAGGGTTATACAGCCACATTACAAATACCTTCCCGTATCACTAAAAATTGAAGACAATCATGGAATTATTGGCAAAGAAATACAATACTAAAATCTCGAAACCTTGACAGTTGCACCTCTTTATTATTTTTTACTCAATGGTATTAATAGTATTATTGAATATCGATTTCGTCATTATTTGAATTAAAACGGCCTTTCGCGTGACGGTTTGTACACATAACTGAGCATCTTAAATCAACTTTGACACACCCGCATCGTTTCCCACAACCCATTTTACAACTACATGATATTCATTTTAAAATAGAGGTAGGAGTTAGTGATTATCTTGATACCAACATGTTGCTAATTTTCTTCCATTCCCATTCCTCAGGCTGCAAACTGTTTCTTTGCTACGATTGAATTTGGCAGAAAATTTTAAAAGAATGTTGCTGCAAAGCCGCAAACGTTGGAGAAAATCTTGATAAAATGACTACTTGATTTTAATGACTTATCCACTAAATTATTAAATGAAATAAATCATTGTTAGCTTATAGACTTTTCATTTTTTGGCGCTTTATATAATGCAAGGGTAAATTTTTCGACATCATTTATAATCTCCACTTTTGCGGACTCTGGTTTATTAAATATTTTAATAACTTCTTCTAAATTCTTTCTCGCGTTTATTAAACATATTATGTTAAGTTTACCTATGCCAAAAAATGCTGATGTAGTATCACTACTGCTAGAAGCATGTGCAAAGAGCACTGTTTCTTTAATGTGTTTCAAAACATTTCAAAATTGTTTTTTTTTGCGTTGGCTTGTCTTGGCCCTATGTCTTTTTGCACCGGAGTTAGGGTTATAATCAAGAAAAGGTGACCGACATCTTGTCCCACAATTTGCAATTTTCAAATGTTAAATGTTAATGTTCAAATAACCTTAAAGAAACAGTCCTCTTTGCACATGCTTTTACCGGTATCTAGTGACACTACATTTAACACAATAAGTTTAATAAACAAGAGAAAGGATTTAGACACAGTTATTAAATTATTTAACAATCCAGAATCTACAAAAGAGGAGATTACAAATGCTGGTGAAAAATTTACCCTTGTATTATAAATCAAAGATTTGCTTCATTTAATAGTAATTGGATGTCCGTTTTCGAAAGCGTGTTCACAAATAAATTGAAATGGAGCAAAAATTTTAACAAAAGAACCGGACAGTAAAAAGAAAAAAACTAAAAAATCTGCAATAATTTTACTAAATGAAGACAAATGCGTATCAAATTCTTCTGTAAATTGTTGTACAATATGGTTACCTATGCTAAAAGAAGAACTTAGCAACTTAAATATCTAATCTGATCAACTTTTCTGTGAGCGTAGTAAGTATCTATGGTTATGATATAAACATTAAAATTGTGTAATTTCACGAATTACACAAGAGAAAGATTATTAGCATTGAAAAAGGAAACAGATTAAGTTTCCGAAACGTCTACAAAACATCATTGTTTTTATTTCAGTTCATTTATATTTTATGTCAAAAAACCAACCTTTAACTGTTCCTTTGGCGTAAAGTCACAGGCGTAAAGGTTATTTTTTTAAGATCCAGATATTTTTTTGATTGCCTGGATAATGTTCAGAAGTGTGGCAGTAAATCCCAAATACGAACAGAAAGAAAAAACTGAAAGATGCCACAAATAACTTTTAGACAATATTCTTTTCGAGTTTTCTATCTAATTCAAATGTGGTAAGAAGATAATTTGCAGCCTGAGGATAGGGATGGATGAAAACAAGCAACATGTTGGTGTTGGTACCAATTTGGACAAGTGAAGCACCAGTTCCTACCTCTATTTTAGAATTATTATCATTGTCATATAGTTGTAAAATGGGTTGTAGGAAACGATGAGGATGTGTGAAAGTTGGTTTAAGATGCTCAGTTATGCATACAAACTGTCACGGGCAAGGCCACGCCGGAAACTCTTAGGTGGTAAAAATAAAGATCGTAATTCTTTATAGAAAAAACAACTAACATTATATTAAAATAATAAGTCGAAAGTCTGCATTCGACTACTCAGTTTTTAGCCATTTCTATGTGTTTTTAACTACTCTTTTACTTTGCGCGTTAATAACCCGAAAACTACTAGAAATTCATTTACAACTCATCTAATAACTTTAATAAAAAAATTTATGAGGAATTTATTGTCGTAGAATAACGCGTTTAAGAGATATGGCAAAGAACCAGCGCCGTGTCACTATTAGGGGTGAAAATGGTCCTGGGTGGTTGGAACTCTTTAGATATTTAATGTTACGCCTATAAACAATCGATCCTGAAAATATAGTTTGGTTATAAATTTTTTCTTCCATATGGCCTTTTTTTGTCGAATTTCCGTGTACTAGTACCTACGCATTAGAAAAATTATGATTTTTATGATGGCTCCAAGAATGGAGTCCCCTATGATAAGATTAATATTCCTTGACATCAGCGTGTGCCACTCTACTATCTTGTCTCTCTGCCTAAAATTTATTGACAGTCTATCAAATTCGACTTTCCATAAACTGACTTGATATAAAATACAAATTTGTTGATAATTTGCTGAGCAAAACTACTTACTAGTAGTTCTGCTAAATGTAAGAAATCTAGTGATTTCTTACATTTTTTCAGAAACGGTTCATTTAAGCAAAATTTTACAGAAGAAGGAAAAGTCAGATATTGAACCATTATATTTAAAAATTGAGAATTTCTACTCTTTATGCGATACAGTGGCCTTTCTGATAAAACATGTTATTTGTGGGGGCTAAAAAATGTATTTGAAGTACAAATTTTAGTATTTCAGGCGAATCCATTATTTAATTGCATATTCCAAATATGAAAAAAATTGGTTACGTCATTTCCGAAATAATTTAAAAAACCTACTTTTTAGGTGTCATCATAGGGTGCCTCCAGGTCCCTTAGGAGGCGATTCTGGATATATATGTTTATAGAAAGTTTTTGTTTTATTTTTAAGTAAGGAATATATAGTTCAGAGATTTACATGTGATTTAGAAACACCCTGTACATTGCCATACACCATACATTAAAAATATCTCTGAAATAAATAAAATTTTTATTATACAAAAACGGATTTTTAGTGCAAATTCCTTTTAGGAATTCCTGTAAAGGAAAATTTTACAGTGGGTGGCTTATACATATACGAGAGCTTTGTTTTTAATTTTTTTAAGTAATATAGAGATTCTCTCAATTTGTGCCAGACCATAGACATATAATACGACGTTCTTCATAAATTATAATTTTTCCACCCAGAGCAGAGCTCTTAATACATTACATTTTTCAACAAACTTCCTAAGAGAATAAAAAATATAAAAAAAATTCAAATTGGAAATATTTATGTTATTAATTCAAACTGAACCATAGTTAACGCATTTTTATCACATAATATGTACCTAAAAGTTTGATGTTTGGATATTTTATAATATATTAATATTTTTTCTAATTGGAAGATTTTTTTATAGCTTTGTTATGTTTAGAGATATCACTTATTATAGAAAAAATGGCGAATTTCTTACATTTTAGGTTACAGAATTTTAATACAATTGTCAATAACAATGTTTTCTTCGATGTTCAACACTCCTAGCTCACCCTCTTCAAATTGAACAATTTATATAACGTAATAAAAAATAAATTGACAAAAATTAAGTAAAAGTTTTTATATTAGATCTGAAAATCTGAAAATAATTTCAGAATCTTGGATAATATTGCCAAAACGGTTTCAGAATTTATTAGTTATCTTTGTTATTAATCGAGATACAATTTTTTGTAAAAAACCGTAAAATTTGTAATTATTGAGAGTAACACGATTCATGTTTGTTTTTGGAACTATAGCAGTCTGAGGAGATATATCGGGTATAAATAAGACGGGTCAATCTTCTTTGGCCATTAGTGTACTGAAAATGTTTAGATAATACAAAATTCTGAAACCGTTTCGGCAATATAATTATAACAGCACAATAAACTATAGGGCGTCTCTCTTTACCTAACTTAAAACCCTAGGATTTTCCGGGGGTTACTTCGGTGATTTGAGAGGCGGTTAAGAAAGCATTATTTCTTTTTAAGAATTATTATTATTATTCAAGATTCTGAAATATTCTATTAAAATTAATAGATTATTATTTTTAGATTTTTGGCGATGTTCCAAAGAAGGTGAAAATATAAAAACTTTTATTTAACTTTTGTCAATTAATTTCCTATATAATTTGTTCAATTTACATGCAAAGAGGGTGCACTGGGAGCGTTGAATATCGAAGAAAGAATTATTATTGGTAATCGTATTAAAATGCGTAACCTAAAGAAATTCGCCAATTTTGTCTGTAACAAATGGTATCTAAAATACCTAACGAAGTTATTAAAAAATTTGAAATCGGTTCTTTAGAATTACTTATAAATCATAGTGGACATAATTTTAAAAAATTCAAAATTTTTTTTAATGATTTAATAAAACGATGAACTTTAACATAAATGTAAAGGTGTGGATAATCACCCTGTAGATAAAAGAAACACACAATTTAACAATCTGTTTATGATGGACAAAGATCAATGAATAACGATCAGAAAAAGCTGTATCAAAATTAATCATCTAACTCTAAAAATATTGAGGTTCAAATATTGCCCATATTTTTCCAATATCCACATCATACCAGTTTATTTATCTATTTTGCCATTCACACAGCTAAGGCATTGGCGACAATCGACATATATATTTGAAGGTGGGAAGTGCATTCTTAAGTCAGAATTAAGATTTCCTTTCTTGAAATATATAAAGACAATTTTTATTTTCAGCATTGATTTCATAAGAAATTATATTATGGGGGAAGTATAATGTTTGACACTTATAGAGTAGACATAAACCTACACAGAAACATCTATACGAATATTTAGCGTCATTATGTGCTTAATGTAATTTATTCCTGGTAGGTATAAGTAATAACCATTAAGCTGCAGGAGACACTTCAAAATTGTTATACATATATCTCCTCCCTTCTGCGTTTAAGTTGTATTCCATGATACAGACCATCAACAATATAAATAGCAGAAGCAAAACACGGTTTAATTACTATCTAGCGTGAAATTACACCAACCCACCGTCTATATATTCTGGAAAATTGATACTGTTTGCCGAACAAAGTAGCAGTGTCAAATAAGATTAAAGGTTTACTTTCATCTGGGTGAATTTATGACGGATATAAAGTGTACATTACGTACTCTATTGGGCAGTAATGAAAGAACACTCTGGTAAGTAACCTGGTGGGTTTATCCTTTCAGTGATGCTTTGTAAACTTAATATTATGTGGTCCATTGTAAGGGTACTGACTAATATATTTTACAAAGGCTAAATACTAATGTATACTTTAACACCTGTGTAGTTTATTTTATACATATAGCCAAACACTCTAGCCGTTTCATGTAGTAGAATGTGAATTTCATTCTTTGGTAATTTTACACATTTATTAGAACTTAAATGTTGTTTGTCTTTTCACATAACCTTAAAGAGAAATCGTATTACTGAATTAAGCTGAATTGTAAATCGTAAAAATGCTCTTTTATTTTTTATCAATTATCGCAGCAATAAGTTTTACTGTAACTACCCTAGCTCTTGAATTTCTCAAATTGTACTATTTTTGGCAGATCACGTAATAAAGTGATATTTTACTGTCAAAATCGATCACCACACATTGAAATGTATATTAACTGCGTTTTAGAAATTTCAACCTTGTCTGTGTGTAGTACCTAAATACATTTTTCTAAAATACATAATGGTTTGGAAAACTTAAGTGGAATATATATGAAATATAAAACTCTATAGACTAATTTATAAAAGTCAATAAATATTATCTACGTTCCATGTTTAGCTTGAATGACACGGATGATACAGATCTGTTTTATTTGTTAAATTTGTTTCTTAGATGTGATTAAGAAAGTTAATGACTTTATTTATTCCTGCAAAATGGACAATATTCACATGGATTCTGATTACTATTATTTATATGCTTTTCGGGTCGCCTATCTGTGATTGTCTTAATTGGGAGACTTGAATTAATCTAGAACGTCCAGGAATAATCTATCGAGTAGTCGCTTGGTCGATTTGAATTTCTGTGCTAACTTAGCTATCCGTGTATTCAGATGGCAGGTACGCACGTTTTTCCTTTACAAAAAAATATTAAGCCGATTTTTTTTTACTTTTAATAATTATTATGGACTACGTTGTGTTGTCTTCAATTCACAACGGTTTATGCAAGTACAGTAACAACCTTTTTTTATAGTTCGGATTAGTCTCAACCATCCAGGAGTAAACAATAAACACCCCAAATGCCTGATTGGTATTAACTTCCGGACCAAATATTATGCTACTATCTAAAGCCTGTTAGCTCAAATCGTCTACGAGTTAGATAGATGCTCTAGACGTCTCGTCGATATTGGCGTCTGCACCAAACTTTATTCTACTAAATCCGGAGTAGCTTAAATCATTCAGATGTACGCAAACGTCCTAGAGACGCCGCCTCGTTGGTTCTGGTTTTTTTTGAGCACGATTTCTATTGAAAAAAAACCTCAAAAGTGCGGAAATAAAGCGCACCCTTGTACATGACGTCACACACTCTCCTCAGTAACGTCAAATGCCCGACGCCCGACGGCTTTGAACATGACACATCGGTGTTTTGCAAAGTTGGTTCCCTGCCACAGAAGAAATTCTGTGACTCTGTGTCCCTGCTTTTCGACAGTTGACGTTGAAATTCATTTTGATGGTCGTATCGTGGTTTCTGTTTGGTTTGGATTTTTCTGCTTGGAAAATGTTTAAAGAGTGCTTTGTACCAACATGCATAAATAACAACATATAATATAATAAATCTTGGTTCCATTTTCTTCCAATAATGTACAGAAACAAAGCAAAACACAAGTCGTAGATGAAGATACTGAACTTAACCACAAAACTAAACTGTAAACATTTATCAGCTGTGGTGTGATGTTTACATTCTGGGCATACTGGCAAATGCTACCAACATATAACCTGCTGCGTGACGTCACTCAGCCCAAGGTCAAATAAGCTTTTAAATTGCCATAATAAATGATTATTTTTTTACTAAACAGGGTGCGATTTATATTTAAAACAGAGTTGCACGAGGTGAATATCTATCAGTTAGCTTTCAAATAAACATATTTGTTTTGAGATTTATGAATGTAGTGAAAAGGCTCATTGAAAGTAAAATCGCAAAATAATATTTCGTATATTATTCATATTTCTACAAAGTTATCTTTTTCATTCAATTGCTACGTAGAAATACTGCAGGATCCTTTACATCCAAAATTGCAGGAAAATAAACTGATATAAATATTTATGGTTATGTGATCTCTGCAGACTGGACTACGGAATGATGGAAAAGCATTTTAATTCATATTCTTTGATAATGTTTGGGTTTCGTGCTGTCTAACTGTCGAGTATCAAACACGCAGCAATAGCCTGCAATTGGAATAATGCAATAGCCGCGAGGCTTTCGCAATCGTATTAGGTGTCAATCACAGAGCTGCGTCGTTTATGGGTTTAAATTTCAGTTTTTCTTCAAACATATTGGAAGGAGCGTTAGTTTTGTTAAATAAACTGGAATAAGAGGGAAAGGATGATTATCTTCTACTTACGTTGTTATTAAAATACCGGAAAAATACTCAATTCAATATTGGATTGTCCTTACTGGGTACTCATGTGGATTTGTCTCCAAATCTATGATCTCAGCAGAATAATTAGGAATAGCACTACGGCGAGTAAATGAAGATTTTTATTTAATAACATTACAAATACAAAAATATACCCTAAGATAAAATGTCGTCAGTCAGATGCTGTTCTCTTTACAGATATCAACTGAAAAGTTGGTGTAGGAATATATACTGAAGAATATGAGGAGCTAAATGATGAGTACTTCAGACTACTCTTTTATGATAAGTATTTGTTGGGCTGTAATACCTTGACATCTAATTGAAGTGCATTCTGAATTTGATTTAAATATAACTATTTATACGTTCTTTAAATTTTTTTAATGAACTTTATCACCACTCCTCTGTCATATGTACTGTTCATTTTTTATAACTTAATATTTTAAAGTTAATATCAAAAACATACTTGCGAACACATAATTTTTTAAATAAGTATTTGTACTCTCAATATTTATTGGTTGATTTTTTTTCAGTCCCGGTACTCCTTGTCAATAAATATTCCGAATTAAACCTTCGATAGGTTATGAACAGATTACCTACCAGTTATTTAATACAAACAGATCGACAATGGATATGTCGCAAACATGACTGTAGTTTTGTTAAAATTTAAACTTTTTTCATTACCATGTCATTAATTATTCATCTAATATTTTCTTATTATTAGATACGGATGTACAGTTTTTCCTTAACGAATGCAATTGTGAAAATATTTTAAAATACAGTTGAGATACTTTTTAAAAGTTTCTAAAATATTTCATAAAACTTCACAATTTTCCATTGTATCAATTTGCTTACGTCTTTTTATATCAACTGAATATTTCATAAATTTGAAATGGTATTCACCGAGCAGTCATCAATTATTCAAGTTCACATTTCTCCTCCATAAACTCAAAGTGGCGCTTTTTAATACCTCGTCAGTGTAAAATGTACGTTTACTTCGACTAGAAGCTTTGATTAAAAACGACATAATCACGAAAGTATGTTTCGCTACAAATATAATACAATTCTCATAATATTTCTACCACTGAATAGAGTAGAAATTAATTACGTAGTACATATTTCTGCTGTATAAGAACCTTAATTAATTACTGAAATGTCACCAATACTTTTACTGTATATTCACTGAACAATCTGAACATACTTTATTACAAGAAAAAAATAATTCAGTTCTGAAGCCAACAATGAATTAAAGAAATTATTAAATTGAAATACTCTTTTACAATTTTGTTGAGTTAAATAAATTACTTTACAAGGTTAGGACAATATAAAATAAATATGTTACAAAATATAATACAAAATAAAATTGATGCCTAGATATAAATGGGATATGCAATTTATTTTGAAAGGTCTGTAAATGCAGCACTGTAGTTCAATATTACAGTTATTTTAAATATAAAATATTTTTGTTTCATAACATAACAGATTTGTTATTATTAATTTAAATACATGTTTGAGTTTTAAGAAACCCTCACCGTCATTGCTATTGAAATTTTATCAAAATATCTGGAAACGTTCTCAAGTTATCGTAACACAGAAACAAACAGATTGATGGACAGGCGTTTCTTAAATACATGTTTTTTGGAGAAACATCGTAGATAATTGAAGCGATAAGCATAAAAGTTTATTTTATTCTCTTGGTATTATACTTCTAAAAAATTTAATTAAATTTTTCTTTATTTGTCAAAATAAAGAAAATACAATATACAGGGTGTTGCAGATTTAGCTAAATTATGGTACAGGGTGTCCAACCGAGAATTCTCTTAGTTATAGATATACATATATGAAAATTTTTAAAATTGGATTAAGGTAAATCCCTTTTTTATCCTCAGACGGTAGCCGAGGTGTTTTTACTTTCATGATAAAAACAATATGGCGAAGACTGATTTTTTTTTAAGTAACACCCTATATGAAAAACTTAGGTGTACGAATTAAAAAGATCACTGCTGATACTGACGGAGTCAAGAACGAAAGAATCTTGGAGAAAAGAAACGATAATTATTTTGATCAAAATACTCAACAAGATTATCCATTGGCTTAATTGTTATTTAATATTAAAGACACATACTGTTTCGCAGTAGAACACCTTAAAAGTCAGTAGATTGTTTTGTAAGAAAATTAATTTAATTTCGAAGGAAATAAATATATGCGTGGAATCTATTTGGAAAATTTCCTAGAAATATATATATTTTTTTGAGAAAACGAACTCCAATATATACTGTTGACGTAATAGAGAACATACAATATTAAAAAAACATAAAATACACCACAGATATTAGACAACCTCCAAATCCAAAGCCAAAGGCTGTCCGGAAGGGGGTTACACATTACAAAAAATGCAGACAAACATTCATACCCACCGACACTGCCATCTTCTGATGCCGGGCCTCGAACCCGGACACGATAGGCAGTGTGGCCAGAGCAATAAGTATCACTCATGCTCTAGCCCACTACGCCACCGAACCGAGTAGGTAGAACAAAATAGTAAGAGAGCAAATTTACATATAATTGGATGCCTGTCTTCAGCGGGATTGTAGTATTGGGCACACATAAATAAGGTTCATTTAAAGTAAAGTAAATTGAAATGAAAGAAAGAAAATTTTCGATTTCGTCTTCGTTACCGTAAATTAGACATTTAGGACACATTTATATAAGTAAACTTTTTTCTTAAAATAACTCAATCTCTGCAACAATACTTAGTAATCAACTTGTAATAAAGCAGCAATAAATGTGGTAGGGGCATACAACCTATTATATATTTTCATTGTGTAATGTATATCTTTATATCAATAAATATTTTTCTTTGCAGTAAAATACCTACGAGAAGTTACACCGTACTTCAGAAAAGCAAGTATAATTTCAGAAGTTGGCTGGGAATTGCAAAGAGGATTTCTTTCTGGAGCACCTCCTGCCGTAAGATCTCCACAACGAGCCGACACCCGTTACCTTCCATTACAGCTTTGTCATCTGGCAAGAAATTTCAGATATCCTGATCCAGGTAAGTTATATGGTTAATTATAGTATTTATTGGCGTTGAAACACATAGCAAGCAAAATTATTTAACAATATTAATATTGAAATTATATTTTATACTTGTATATGTTCCACCACAGTCCTTTATAATATTTCATGTATTCACTAATGCGGAAATTGTTTGAATATTATAACCAGATGAAATTATCAACATTGGTGGTTTTTGCGTAATATTTGATTTAGAGTAAAATTCGAAATAAAACGTAAAAACCATGGTTTCAGGCAGTATTTTAATTAAATAACATTTCAGCAAATTCTATCGATATCAAGGAACAGCTCTATCTGCGCCTGTTCCTTTGTAAGTGAAAATAAAATTTAATATTAATTATTTTTCTAATGGACATGAAGGTCCAAGGTGACCTGGAAAGTTAGTGTTGGGAAATTTAATTTAATTCTGTCTAACTCAGTCTGTCTTAGAAAAATAGAACACGAAGTTTTGGCCAATATCCGTAAAATATACTGTATTTCTTCTTTAACCAATGACTTTAGACGAAATGTTTAAAGGTGATTCTAACGCGCCTTGATATCCTATGTCTATGGATAAGCTATGTACACTCGATCACGAAACACCCTATATATATATTTATTCCTACTTTAAATTATAGCTTTGTTCGCGGTAGCAATCCTGAACGTATTCAGACATCAGATTCATGCGCAGTTTGAAACTGGGCGTTCGCGGTGCACAGAATGCAAGTTAGGGATTAAAAATTTTGCGTTTGCGGAGCACAGATTTATAATTTTGAACTTGTTCGGAATGTGTCCAATGCATCCCCGGACACGGGCCAGAATTTCGAATCCGACGCATGCGTATCGCAGTATTATGTTATTTATGTTGTTGGCCTGTCAGTGTTTGTGGGGTTATGTTATACTATTTTATTTGTTTAATTTCCTTAATCCTTCCTTTTATCTTTAACGCGTTATTTATCAAAGTAAGCACATTATAATGCATGTTTTAGGATATTTTTAAGTGTATGTTATATTTTTAGATACCAAGAACAGAGCTGAACACAGAATACGTTCATAAAACGTTCGCGGATTAGTTAAAATTCGAGAAGATTCAGAACTTCGCATGCGCATTTGAAATGTTCGAGATGAGTTCAAGTATTAATTCAGGATATGTTCAGGATTGCTACCGCGAACAAAGCTATTAAAATCTTATCTTAGTGTTGATTTCTATTGTGTAACAGACTCTACATAAATATTGTTTTGGGTTGCTATCGAAATGTATCTACTATCGCGGCCGAAAAAAAGTAATCGACTGATTTTCCCGTTGTAACTATGGTTCTATTCAGTGTCGCATCAATCTCAATATTTTTTTTATTAGTGTCAACGTCATTGTCATATTAAGCAAAAATAATTTTTTTATTACTTAATCATGCCTTATCATGTTTTGAGTGAAGAAGAAAAAGGCTATATCATCGCTAAACTTGGAGAAGGGTGGTCTTAACAATGCATAGCAAGTGAAATTAATTGCAGCAAAAGCACGATCAAAAACTAAACAAAAAGTAGATAGAAACTCATGATCTGAGCAGGGCAGTGGGTTCTGGAAAGAGTACTCTAGAAAACGACAATACCCTGGTTAACTATGTGAATTTAAACCCATTTTCTAATTCTATTGAAGCCAAAGAGCAAACCAACTTCCCAGCGTCTGTTAGGACAGCAAGAAAACGGTTGCGAGAGCAAGGTCTATTTAACTGTGCCAGTGCTAAAAAGCTCCTACTAACAGATGTGAATAAAGAGGCAAGAATGCAGTTTGAAAATACTTTAATTAATGAAAACGATCGTTACTGGGAGCGAGTGGTCTTTTCCGACAAGAAGATATTTCAGTCCTGCTACAATGGTCAACTGCGAGTTTACCGTCCCAGGGGTCATAAGTTTGATGAAGAATATTTGCACAAAACAGATAATAGCGGGAGGTATTCTGTCTTTTTATTTAGTTTTTGAATCGTGCCTTTGCTGCAATTAATTTCACTTGCTATGCGTTGTTAAGACCACCGCAAGTTTGGCGATGATGTAGCCTTTTTCTGCTTCTCTCAAAACCATACTAATTAATTGTTTTCTTATAATTAAAAAATATTAACAACTTATTTCTTATTAGTTTTTTTTTTAATAAATACGACCCCACCAATGATTTCTTGTCAAAATAATTTAATTGACATAACTGATGTAAAAACTCCCCTTTACAAAGGAAAATTTTTCGAAAAAACATACTACTTGATAAAAAATCGATTACTTTTTTTCGGCCGCGATAGTACGACACACTCAACTGGAATTTCGTAAAAAATGAGAGTTTCACATAGAAACTATGTTACGTAGACTTTTAGTCACAGAATAAAATAACAATTTTACTTTAATTGTTTTCCTCATGAAGTTGATGATATGGTGGATTATTTTTAATAAAGAGTGTTTTATTTTTGTTTGATATTCATGCTCCTTATAAAACTGCTAGAATCAAAATTACGGGATAGATGTTTTAAGTTTATAATAGTTTCTTTCCTTTTCTTTATTGGGATTTATTACCACATTCCTCGATATTCCTATCCAAAAAATTCGATTAATCTAAAAAATATTCAAATTAACCAGTTTAAAACTGGGAAATAACCTCTGCGCCTTTGACGTAATGTCAGAGGATCAGTTAGAGGGTGCTTTTTGACAACTAATAGGAATTAAATTAATACAAAAATACTGCGCTGACGTTTCGGAAACTATATCCGTTTCCTTTTTCAAAGTTTAGGCTTTAGATTTTTATGTAACGTGTAGAATAATACGGCATAAAATAAAAATTGTTTATATCATTTCCATACACCCTCTAACTGATCCTCTGACATTACGTCAAAGGCGTAGAGGTTATTTCCCAGTTTTAAACTGGTTAATTTGAATATTTTTTAGATTAATCGAATTTTTTGGATAGGAATATCGAGGAATGTGGTAATAAATCCCAACAAAGAAAAGGAAAGAAATAATTTATGAAATGCCACAAATAACATTTAAACAATATTTTATAATAGTATTTAGTTTAGTTAGTATGTTATTAATTTACGGTGAGTCGAGAAAGAATGCAAAAAGTAGCTCTTCGCATATATCGTGAAAGGTATCCTGAGCGTCAAGTGCCAGATTACAATATTTTTGCAAGATTAGAATATAACTTAAGGCAAAACACTAATGCCTTCTCTATAAGAAAAGTAAAATCCGTTAGAAAAAGAGTTTGTGATGAAAATACATTAGTGTTTTGCCTTAAATTATATTGTAATCTTGCAAAAATTTTGTAATCTGACACTTGACGTTCAGGATACCTCTCATATTGCATTCTTTCTCGACTCACTGTTAATTAATAACATATCTACCTTTTCTTCGTGTGCAAACCTGATTATTCAATTATGTTATATTGTAAGAAACTTGAATATTCACAACATGCTTTTTCACAATTCTAATCTGAGACTTCTAATAAGGTGACATCTATAGAAACAACATGATTCGTTGTTATTTCCATGGATAACTTGTGTAAGTCATTTTATTTAAAATGATTTTTGCTGATAACTTTTTAACGAAAAGAGATAGAGGAAAATATTTTTACGGTGGTATACAGAAAAATAAGGGCATTTTGATTATGGAAAAAAATAGGTATGTTGTGACTCTGCTTACTTACGTAACCTTTATTGTTTGTACCTAGCTAGGTGGTATACAGAAAAATAAGGGCATTTTGATTATGGAAAAAAATAGGTATGTTGTGACTCTGCTTACTTACGTAACCTTTACTGTTTGTACCTAGCTACTTACAAACAGAACTCTCTGGTTTTTAGACGGAAAACTCGGGCGCCAGTTCCTTATTTTTAAGTGCAGGAACAGCACTTGTTTGGCTCTTCAATAGGTAGAACGTTTAGGGGTAGCTAAACAGATGGAGATACGGTAATTCCAGAGGTCTGTCAACTGGACTTGGACAATTTCTCAAACGGGTTAATTAGAAATAAATGACTGAAATAGTAACTCGCGAATTTTACCTATGTAGACCAATGTATTTATTTATTAAGACATTAATGAACAAATCAATAAATAGGATATTCCAGCGACTTTGCAGTCGAGTGTGTACAAATTTGAAAACGATAATAAACAGGCGAGTTGCCAATCAATAGTCTTTACGCGTGAATACGATTTTATTTCGGACACCGGTTTGGATAACCTGTGTCTGTTTTCGCGGTTTGAAATTATTTCGGACGGCAAGCAAATTAAATTTCCAACAATATATAATATGAACGGCGGGCAGTCGGTTAGCTATAGATATTCTTGTCTATACAGAATGTTTTATAATACGGCGAACTACTGTCACAAACGTAGAGCTATTTATCAATGACTATTTTTCGTAAATTGACACTGTGCGAATGTCCACGTTGCCTTAGCCATTGAATCGAGTATAGATAGATAGAAGTTTTCCGGTAAAACTTTGTGCATTGGAGCTTTATAGATGGCTCGATCGAGCAGATCTAACCAGCTGATGCATATTTTATGAAACAAAAGACCAACGGAGGATTACTAATTAGCTCTAGTTTGATTTAGTAGTATACTACAGCGATATTCACGAACAATAAGATCTCTGAATATCTATACTTAACTGAAGTCAATATTATTTTCAAGAAAATTTACTAATATAACTCGGAGCGGCGGTTACGGACGGAAACGGTGACTGCTTCGGAGTGATCTGGAACTGATGACTGAAGATCGGATCGGACTGGACTGTTCTCCGGCGTTTTATTACTTTTATGACTTATCTAGATGTCGTTTTAAAGGGGCGCACTGACTTGAAACGAAGGACTCGTACTCACCACACGACGTTACTTACGGAAGTCAGACGTATTATGCAACTAGCAACATTGACTCGTAATATCAATAACCGGACATGGGTTACTTGCAATTTCTAGACTATATTGCAAAAAGAAACGAATTAAAACGGACATTGATTAATATTTTAACCGGTTTTAGTAACTAATGATTTTTATTTCCGACTCGATTATTATTTATAATAATTCACGGATTTTAATTTTACGGGGGATTATCGAAAATAAATCAATTAATTATTTGACGGGCTTTTTACAACTCACTACTAACTTAACTAAAACAGGACTAACTTACTAAAAAGCGGCGGCAGGGTGTACCTAAGTGACGGTAATATTTAAAGCAAAAACGGACATTCCTTGACTGGAAAAATCACTTCGTTACAATGTTACAAATATAATTTTGATGCGTCACAGTTCGTATTTACGTGATTCTTAAAAATAAAATTTTTTCTGCTAAATATAGATTACATTATCCCATTTCCCATCGCTGTAAACTTTTTCGGTTCTTATTTAAGCAATCGGCATCAGATTGTAACTTTTGACGATACAAATTCAAGCCAATGTCCTATTACATCTGGGGTACCACAAGGATCAGTCTTGGGACCTATATTGTTTTTAATATACACGGCTGATATTGTAAATAATGTACATTTTACAAAAATTCAGTGTTACGCTGATGACACCCAACTATCATTAACGTTTAGTCCCGAAGACATAGCTTCGGCGAGCGTTAAAATAAATGATGATTTAAAATCCATTTTAGAATACTCTTCAGCAAATAATCTCAAATTAAATCTTACTAAATGTCATGTAATATGTTTCTGTTCGCGTACTGTAAGAAATATTATAGAGTCTTCTTTACATGTGAATCTCGATGGTCAACCTTTAAATATGGTTCACAAAGTAAAAAATCTGGGCTTAATTTTTGAGACGGATTTACGTTTTAAAGAGTATGTAAAATCCTTAATAAGAAGATGTTACGTATCGTTAAAGTTACTCTATACGAATATTAGCATAATTAATTTTAAATTAAGAAAAAAAACTAGTTGAAACTTTAGTTCTTCCCATTTTAAATTATTGCAACATTGTCTACTTCCCTTGTTTAGATTCGTTAACAAAAAATCGTCTCCAAATCATCCAGAACAGTTGCTGCAGATTTATTTTTAGAATAAAAAAATATGATCACGTATCTGCAAAAATAAACGAGCTCAAATGGCTCAAAATTGAAAATGTTTATAAATATAATTTGTTAGTTTTTGTTCATAAATTAATAATATCTTCAACGCCCTCATATCTTCGTGAAAAACTTATATTCAGGCATGATCTTCATGACGTAAATACAAGATTTTCAAATAAATTGTCACTGCCTCGTTATCATTCGACCATGTTTCAAAGATCATTCTCATATAACGCTGTTGTATTGTATAATAGTTTAAATTCCGATCTTAAACAGTTACCAGTAAATAGTTTCAGGAAACAGGTCAAATCATACTTTTTTTCACTTCAAATGTAATAATTACCTATTAAAATATTTTTCGACGTGTTTTATAATTATAATTTTTAAATGTTACCTTCCTTCCTTCCAAATGTAGGTATAGTTTTGTGCATTTAAATTAATATATTTATTTTTATATTCAGGATATAAATTGCCTCAAAATGTTTTTTTTTTTCATTTTTCATTTTTATTTATGTAAAGGTTTAGTTAAGTTAGTTGGTAAATTTAATTTTTATATTTTAAAGGTTAAGTAGAGTAGCCGTTGGCTAGACTTCGCCTTAGGTAGGAAAGTTATATTTTTGTAATTTTCTTACAATAAAAGCCAGTTTATTATTATTATTATTTGAGATACCTTTTTCAAAATTGTCTTTTCTCTTCACGTTATCAGGTTTCAGGCGTCGAGTTTGAAACACCCTGTACATATTGTTTTAATAAAATTTTTATTTGTTGTGTGAAATGAAAAACCCATGATTTTTGGTTAATATATTTGTTATTTATACTTTTTTAATATAGCCCTTTTTATTTGTTGGTATACTCATTGTTCCATTCTATTCTGATTTGCTTCGATAACTTGGCCAATATGTCTTCGTATGGTATAAGATAATGTTCGGTGAGTTCTAAGTTGTTTATAGAATTTTTTGCCAATTGGTCTACAATTTCATTATTTTCTAATTAATAGCTTCCATATCAATTTATTGAAACTATATTACATTACATTTTTAAGCTCAGTCACTTGAGTGGCGACAACAGAAATAGATCATTAACTAGATAAAACATCATTTATGTAACTCCACAACTACTTAGTAATACCATAGCTCGTAGTTTGGCGCTGCGTTGTTATAATGGATTAATTAATTATTAAAAACAAATTGAATTCTACAGGGTTCTTTGTTTGAGGAATCCGATGCTGATAAGTAACAAACAATTCGCACCATCAAAAAAAAGTTAACTGGTGTCCCAGTTAACGGGATACGTACTGTACTTCATCTCCGAAAAATTACATCTAGCATCTCTGTTTAGTGAATTTTTTAATACTCATATGAAGAGAATTAAAAAGAGCAAGGGCTGTTTAACGACTATTTTCATTTATAAATTCAGCCTAACCTTGAAATATTGCATGCTTAATACCAACAATAAATAAATTATAAGCAAAATTCCATTAGATAATAATGTTGAAATTAAGGGAAACACTAATTATTATATTAGATGTTTTAATTGTTACAACCGTTGTGTAGTGTTTTATAATACAGTGAACTCGTAAAGGTTGGAATAAATGTATCCTTATTGAAGGATTTTCACAGGAAATCATCGCACACGTCAACTTTATTTTATAAAACGTCACTTTTTTCGCCATTGACATTTTTTTGTTTTTTGTTTTTGAGCTATGACGTCATCGGTAATTTTTTTAAATGGCAACCCATATTTTTTCAACAGATTTCGATAGAATACATTTCTCTGAGTACGAATATGTCAAAAACGTATGACCTTGAATATGGAAGTTTTCGAGATTATATCATTTCTTTTGTAATTAGCCTGTTCAACGCGATTAAATGTTAATAACGATTGGGGTGTAATACATAGAAAAAGTATAGAATTTTACAGAGAGTTCGAAATTGGAAAAAAATGGGGTTGCCATTTAAAAAATCAAAGTTGATCACCTCCCAGCTTCTTTGGGACACCTTGTAGAATATAAAATGTTTCTAAAATATAAAATGTTTCTAAAATAAAATCAAAATTGACCTGTCCCAGCGATTTTTCCGCAACTTAGGCGTTTTGAAGATATATAGAATTTGCCCTTACTATTTGACCTCACTGTATAAAAATATGCTTTTGACTGACCTAGTACTTACTATATATATAATATAAAAAAATTAGAAACTATGATATCATCTAAAAATCGTTTAAATTATTTATAGGAAAACAAAAAGAAATGTGTTTTAAAACTGGAAAATAAGAAAGCAGTACATTTTATTATTTAGTAAAATAGCCGATCACTTTTGTTTATATAAATGTGAAATGAATTTCAGTGTTTATTAGAATATCAAAAATATATATTACGGTTGTCATTAAAAAGAATAAACCTTCCTCTTTGAGAGTTGTAAACTAAACTTTATAAACAATTGTTCCAACGTCTGTCTAAATGAGTATTTATGCGAGCGGATATTAATATAATGTATTTAGTTTGTAACTTTACAATTCACAGCGCTGTAGAATATTATGTAATTTAAAGCTTTAAGTCACAGCAGTATATTGAAATTTCACCCATTTTACCTTTCATGAAATCATTAAATATATAAAATATAACTTAATTAAAACTTTGGTGGAAGGAATTTCCTTTGCTACTTAATATTCTTGCATAAGATTGTTTAACTTTATATTGCGTCTTGAAATGTTAAGGATGATTGTGAAGCAACATTTGAGGATATTTAGTGTTGTATCTCAAGAGCTTTTTATTACTTTTAACACAATATCTTTACAAAATGTAAGTTATAAGTTTAAATTGTTGTTACTGGTACAAAAGTTATATATAATGTGGAAACTACAATTGGAATACATTATGTAACTTGAATATGAATTATACAACATTATTGTGGAAAATCCTAAAACATGTCAATTTTGCTTTTCAACTGAGTACGTTTCAGTGGTAATGCTTTTAGTTTAGTTTACCTGAAAAGTAGTTTATGTAACAAAACCGGAAAACATTAAGAACCTGCAGCAGCATATCAGGCATAAAATCTGGAAAATCTTGTTGTTTCAAAATGTAAGAGATGGGTTATATCTTTTAGTCAAGAAAGAAATGGTGAACATTTCGAACATTTGTTACTTTAAACAGCATTTAACTTAAAATGTAGATTTTCTTAATCACTTAACTCCTTGAAATATGTATTTTGAACATAAAAAAAGCATTGTATTCCTTCGGGATAAGCTTCTTCAAACGATGTGTAACTTGACATATTTGAAAAAAATTAAGAGTGAATACAAACTAGAAATTTTAACGCTGTAATTTGGTAATGACGTAGTTTCCGCAAATACAAAAACACTGTTAGTGATTTTGTCTTTGTAGAAACTACGTCAGTGCTACAGTCAGTAATGTAATTATTGAAGAACGAAAATGTATGTCATCTAGGATTTTTTACAAAATTAATGTACGGGTGTCCCAAATTGCTTGATTTTGGCTGGTTTTCCTATTTCCAGACCAGGTAGAGAAAAACTGACGTATGAGTCTAGAGCTCGATTTTTGTTAAACGCCTATTGGTGAAAACCACATTTCGATATCTCTAACCGTTTCCAAGATATCGGCAAAAATTGACATTTTACAGATTCCGAACTTTTTTATTTTTGGATATTTTTTCAAATGGTAAAAACTTTCTACAGGCACTTTTTGACGTAGAATAAGATGTATTTGTCAAAAGAAATATATCGCTTTTCGATTGTTTGATATCAAAGCTAACTTTGTTATTTCAAATGGAAACCATAGTTGGCTTTGACTTTAGAAAATAGCAAAAAAAAATAAGCTTTCCAAAAATATATATGCCCAGATATGTCTAGTCATCCTTGCTGCCAATATAACACATTTCTCTTTAAAAATTACATTTTTTAACGTTAAAAAAAAGTTTTTCGGAATCTATAAAATGTCAACTTTTGCCGATATCTCGGAAACGGTTAGAGATTTCGAAATGTGGTTTTCACCAATCGGCGTTTCACAAAAATCGAGCTCTAGACTCATATGTCAGTTTTTCTCTACCTGGTCTGGAAATAGGAAAACCTGCCAAAATCAAGCAATTTGGGACACCCTGTACATATATCCAAATTACACAATTTATTCCTGTTAAAACTTCACACTGAATTTAACTAATCATGTAGTTACGACATTGTTTTATTTTATTTCTCTAAGAAGTGAAAGCTAACAATTAGAAAATATTAAAACACTCATGAGTCATATAGTTAAAAAGGATTACTTGAGAAAAGTTAACCCGTTGATGGATATGTTAGCTATATTCATAGAGTAGCGTGCATTGAATATTCTTTAATGTTAACAATACAATGAGAGCTTTATTGTTCTTGGTCTCCAAATATAATCGCATAATCGCATTCTCGACATTCCTCTATTGAGTGAAGGACGGTACCTTCGCTGAACGGTTCGCCGTATCCCTAAGATTTTTAATTAGTTTGCTAGCAAAAGATTATGTAGAGTACAATTTTGAATAAAAGCGAATAAATCTAAGCACGTCAAAATTTGTATTTTTTATTTTAACTTGTTTTGCCACATTTAAATGAACACAAATAATCAAGATGAGAAACATACCGGGTGACCACGAAATGACGCTCGCCCTTATATCTTCGTTGTTTTACAAGATATAAATTTCAAATTTGGGCATGTCAAATAACGGTTAAATATGCATTATTTCAACTGTTTTATCACTTTCCGTCTCTTCCGGTTTCACCGGAAATGATACTAACTTTCGTTTTTTAAATGGAACACCCTGTATATTTTTACATTTTTGGATTTAGGAGGTCATTTTGGATACAGTTATGGCATATCGAGATAAAAATATTATTGACAGATATTTTTATGAGCAAATTTAATTGTTCATCTAGGCGGCCCTGATCCCAAAAAAATGTTTTGTTTTGCTTCAATAATTAATAAAAAAATACGATTTTGATATCAAGCTGTCAAAATATTCATTTGTTTCTTTCGTTACATTTCAAAGGCACCTATTTGATAGAAATTCAGTGTTAAATATTATGAGTTTATTTTCATCTATATCTTGTTGAATGTAATTTTTATGTATTATAATATGAACAAATAATGAAGTGTTTGGTACCAAATTATCGGTAATGAAATGCTTTATTTAAATAACGTAGTGAGCCACCATGGTGCCATTTAAAAAAAATTAGTTATTTTGAAAAAACGATTTCCGAAATGTTTAAGATCTTATAACACAAATGTCATACGACATAATATCATAATTGTATTTTTTGATTAATTATTGAAGCAAAACAAAAAATTTTTTTGGGGCCACGGTCGCCTAGATCAAAAATTAAATTTGCTCATAAAAACGTCTGTCAATAATATTTTATTTCCGGTGAAACCGGAAGCGACAGAAAGTAATAAAATTGTTGAAATAATGCATATTTCACCGTTATTTGACGTGCCCAAATTTGAAATTTATATCCTGTAAAACAAAGAAGATATAAGGGCGAGCGTCATTTCGTGGTCACCCGGGATATTTTCTTTATTAACTTCAATCAACTCCAAAAAACTGACAAAATTATTTCATGATTAATTTACATAAATTTTAAGTTAAAAATAAGAAAAAGCAATTCAAAATTGCTCCGAAAATCTTTCTAATGTTGGTGCATTTCGTTTTTGAAGTCGAGGCTCTTTCATACGATAATAACTGGTATTTTGATATTAATATTCATTCAAGTTGTACATCGCAAACATACAATATATGCAGCAATGTGTTAATTCCTAGCTGCAATAATTATAATTCGGGAGAGAACTTAATATATACAATATAATACAGTACTGACTGCAAGCAAATCCACCACCCTTCCGTCACGTCAAGATGGCTTATATTTGGTTTATCAGAATTCACGAGTTGTCACGTATTACCTTAACCATGAGTTTCTTGAGTAGTTTTCACAAATGCTTAGAGGAAAAGCTGCAGTCGCACCTTGCCAACTGCGAATAATTCTTTGGACTTTGAGAAATAAACTGCTGGCCACTCGAACTTACACATAGAGACTTTTAGGCAAAATTTAAAGTTCAATATTTTCAACAGGAATGCAAATTTTTGAACGCGGCTTGCAAATTTTAAGAGCTAGTTTTTTTCGGATTAAGCTGCATGACGTATATTTATCGTAGGACCATAGGTTTATTATATACGGGGTGATCAATGAAGTCATGCAAAAAATCAAAAAGTTTGTATGAGTGAAATTTCCGCAAAAATTTTTTTTTGGTCGTTGCAATATGGTTCGTTACTAAGGTAACATCAATATCTCTAGACGTTTTTGTCAGTTTTTGGATTAAGGCCCTTAGGCCTTGTACACACTACTCAACATAAAATTTGGGTAGCAAAATTTTTAAAATGCTATAACTTGACATTGGATTGACGGTTCTTGATGATTTTTGCGGATTTGGAATCCTTATTTCACGTAGATTTTCTATGGTCTAAGCATTTTATTTGAGGGTTGAAATTTACACATTATACCGGGTCGATAATAAACAAAAACGTAGCGACAAGAACAAGTTTATTACATTATATTCTACAATATACAAGATTGGTTAACAACGGCCAAAAGTCAATTCTTAAAAAATTTATAATTCTAATTCTGGTAATTTTTAATAACTAAAAAAAAATGAACTAAAAAATTAAAAATTAATTTAATTTTGTTGATCCTCCTGCTCGACGTATTACTTCCCGACATCGATTTGGTAGAGTATCCACAAGATTATTTATAAAATCTTGTGGAATATTCTCCCATTCTTCACGAATGGCCTCACTAAGTGTTTCTAAGGTTTCAGTGGGTACATCACGAGATCTTACTTTAAGTTTTAAATAAGACCAAACGTGTTCGATGACATTAAGATCCGGAGACTTTGCAGGCCAGTCCATCCTATTGATGTTTGTGTGCCTGCAAAAACTCTGTGATCCTTCGCGCTCTGTGAGGTCGAGCATTGTCATCCACCAATAGAAATTCTGGGCCGTATGTCGAGCAGAAGGAACAACAATAGGTTCCAAAATTTCCTCCTGATAAAGAGTAGCATTAACGGTTTGGTTGGTAATGAATAGCTCGGTTTTACCATTTCTTATGATACCTCCCCACACTGTAACGCCTCCGCCACCAAATGCTTCTTGAGGGGCCATATTTTCCTCCAAATATCGCTGATTTGGCCTTCTCCAAACTAACATTCGGTCATCGGAGTGAAACAAATTAAATCTTGTTTCGTCAGTAAATAAACAATGGCTCCACTCTGCATTACCCCAATTCGCATGCCGATTTGCCCATGCCCGCCTATTCGCTTTATGGTGTTGTAATAACCGCACACATTTTGCTCTGCGACGGGCTCTATAATTTAAAATGTTTGGCATTATGTTATGTTTTTAAAAAAAAATTCTCACCTCAAGTTGTTTTGGTAAATGTTGAGATAACGGAATCTCCGATTTTCGGAATTTTTTTGCTTTTAACATACGGAGTTTTGTCTCCTGAACAATAAATTCTAAAAAAAAATCGCCGCTCGCCAACAGTTTTCGAGATATTTGGCCCCAAAGTCTCTGAAAGTCGTATTTCTCCACTGCCATAATCACTTATTTTCACCAAATTTTTCATTTTATGCTTATGACACCTCTAATACAGACTTATTTCAACACTTTTAAATAATTTCAACACATTTATTCCAATGAATAACTATTTTTTGAACCTTCTTATAAAAGCCATGAAAACATAACCTAAAAACATTACGATAGTGTTATGTCTATGTTATGCATAAACTAATGTTCCTTATTTAACATAAAAATATAATGCACCCGCCCGCCCGGGCGGGCGGGTGCATTATATTTTTATCGTTTTATCTCAAAGAAGGAACATATAGTTTTATGTGTATTCTAGATTTCAAACATTACAAGTTCCGCGAATAAAACGAATATGTTCCTTCTTTGATATAAAAATATACTGCACCCGCCCGCCCCCGGGCGGGCGGGTGCAGTATATTTTTATATCAAAGAAGGAACATATTCGTTTTATACCGTACCCTAGATCTTACGGCACTATCATAACCTCGAATGATCTTAGTGTTGTTTGAAATTTTAGGTTATGTTTTCATGGCTTTTATAAGAAGGTTCAAAAAATAGTTATTGATTGGAATAAATGTGTTGAAATGATTTAAAAGTGTTTAAATAAGTCTGTATTAGAGGTGTTCATAAGCATAAAATGAAAAATTTGGTGAAAATAAGTGATTATGGCAGTGGAGAAATACGACTTTCAGAGACTTTGGGGCCAAATATCTCGAAAACTGTTGACGAGCGGCGATTTTTTTTTTGAATTTATTGTTCAGGAGACAAAACTACGTATGTTAAAAGCAAAAAAATTCCGAAAATCGGGGATTCCGTTATCTCAACATTTACCGTTGTTTTTATTTAATGTTCTTCTCACTGTTCTGTCCGAAACTCTCACCCCAGTTTGTTGTCTTAAAGAGTCATTTAGTTTTCTAGAGTTCCTTGTTCTATTCCGCATAGTTTCTCTCATTAAAATTCTTTCGGTTCTTTGGTTTATTTTTTTTGTATGTCCACCCCCATGCCCATAATTATGATCACCAGTAGTTTCGACGCGGCGGTTCAAATTATAAATTGTCTTTCGGCTGACATTGTAAATGTGCGCAATTTGCTGTTTTGACATTCCTTCGTTGAGAAGTCGAATGCAATTTCCCCTTTCTGCCGTGGTTAAACGCCTCATATTAATTAAACTTTACAAAATTATAACATTGAAATGTGTCAGATTACTAAAATAATGTTAACAGTTTTTAATTCCATAGCAACAAATTTGTTTTTCCAATGCCTACTTTGAAATTGACGCGTCGCGTAGAAATTACACCCTATCATAATTATGGGCATGGGGGTGGACAAAGAACTCTGTAAAACTGAATGATTCTTTGAGACAACAAATTGGGATGTGAGTTTCGGACAGAACAGTGAGAAGAACATTAAATAAAAACAACTTGAGGTGAGAATTTATTTTTACAAAAACTTAAATAATGCCAAACCTTAGAGCGCGCCGTACCCTACGTTTTTGTTTATTATCGACCCGGTATAATGTGTAAATTTCAACCCTCAAATAAAATGCTTAGACCATAGAAAATCTACGTGAAATAAGGATTCCAAATCCGCAAAAATCATCAAGAACCGTCAATCCAATGTCAAGTTATAGCATTTTAAAAATTTCGCTACCCAAATTTTATGTTGAGTAGTGTGTACAAGGCCTAAGGGCCTTAATCCAAAAACTGACAAAAACGTCTAGAGATATTGATGTTACCTTAGTAACGAACCATATTGCAACGACCAAAAAAAATTTTTTGCGGAATTTTTACTCATACAAACTTTTTGATTTTTTGCATGACTTCATTGATCACATTGATATATAATAAACCTACGGTCCTACGATAAATCTACGTCATGCAGCTTAATCCGAAAAAAACTAACTCTTAAAATTTGCAAGCCGCGTTCAAAAATTTGCATTCCTGTTGAAAATATTGAACTTTAAATTTTGCCTAAAAGTCTCTATGTGTAAGTTCGAGTGGCCAGTAGTTTATTACTCTTTGTAAAGGAGGTACTTTTCTTGGAGCAGAAAATACTAAACGTAACCCACATCACAATCACACAAAGTTTTTATCATTTCTAACATTGCCCATACTTCTGTCAAAACCTGACAAAAAGTTTCACTATTCAACTTTATCAAATAGTTTTAACATTGGAAAAGTTTTTGGTTCCCTAGTATAGGGTCGAAAATCAGTTTCATGCTGCATATTATGAAGCATGCCTTATAGAAACAGTGGCGACAACAGAGTAACAAATTTTTGATTGGTTGTCTAAATCACGTGGTAGAATCCGGCCGCTATAAGAACAAGCCAGGGGCGTTGCAACGGCTGCGCTAGCTTTGGCGATACCATGCTTCTACAAAGTAAATAATAACTTCCATTTATCAAACTCAACGCTGCGAATAACAGATTTTAAAAATATTATGATGATACGCTTATGCTAGAAGGCGGGACTTCGATGGACGACCGCGCAGATATTCTTTGAAGACGTTGGTGGCTTGTTTTTATAGCGGCCGGAGTCTACCAGCAGTCATGTTTATAATGCGACGTTGAAATAAGAAATTATGTTGTGCAAGAGATTTGTCGTGAATGGATCGGTGTTGGATTGTTGGTATTTTGGGGAACTGAATGGCGCCTGCCGAAATGACATCAGCTTAAGCACGACAAGGAATCATTCAGCACGGCATAACATTATCATTATATTACTTAGTCGTGGTGCTTTTCGCACATATATCTATACATACTTACGATTATATTTTTACAAGTGTTTAATAAAATATTTTAAAGATATTTACGGCATTATTACATGTTATTATTTTTTTATAGGCAGAACCCCCCAAATTCCATGCGCTCAGTACTTGTCAAAACTTTAAAATTTTTCGTTAACGTCACAAATGCCACTTTTTAGTTCGGATCTGCTGACCTCAAAATCTCAGCTAAACCGCACAATTCACGAGAATACTTTCAAGTTGGACTCGAAAGCTTGGATTTCTTCCCAGAACGGTGGCCCAGCGGCGGCCTGTTTTTGTTTGGAAATAAGGTTTAAAATTTTCGTATTTTCGCAAAATTCGCCAAAAAATCCATGGTGCGTCTAATAGATTATACCTTATAGTCAATCCAGCGAAATTTAATAATTTCTTAATATCGGTCCTAGAACGGAACCGATTACAGTTTCCCCGAAACAATTTTCGGTTTCTCGATAGCGCCCTTCTTTCCCTTTGACATTTAATTGTATTAAGTGTACAAAGTAAATTTTGGGCTTCAAAACTTTATTATAAGGACTATACGCTCATTTAGTGAAAACGTCATTTGACAGGTAATTGGAAGCAAACAATGTTTGAAGTTTGAAAAAGCGACAATAATTTAATTATATTCAATTTAAATCTAATAGAAAACTAGTAATTTTTGTTACTTATCGTACCTAAAGTATTTGTGAGACAGTATATTAGGTATTAAGGTCAGTAAGTATTCTTTACTGGTTGACGATGAACATCCGAAACCAGTAAGACATTTAATAACCGCAGTGCTTATGACGTTTTTTGCACGCTCAAATATTGAATAAATATAATTGAAACTAAAAAATTTAACATTTTGAAAATATATAAAACAAACAAGTCGTACATGAAAAAATTTTCGCTTTGGTTACTATGAGACCGAATATTTTTTATCAAGTGACATCTGCTGTCATTAAAAATTTCTCCAAGATAATATTTTTGCCACAACTTAAGCTTCTTGTAAGTTATGAATTCTATTGCTCCAATAAATTTTAATAATTGTTCAAATTGTAATTTCAATTTTGTCTTCAATAAAAATTGATTTTTAAATTTCTATATTTATCAGTTTACTTACCGCCTCCTGATCGGTAAGTAATTCACTTACCGATACCTAATTTGTAAACGTCACTTTAGATTAGACACTAGATTACAGGTGGGTCGTTAAGGCATCTAAAGCCTCCCTTCAGTTCGACCTGGACAGATCTTTTGTGATAACCCTGTGTCTATGTGTACCCGTCAATTCTTAGGTTTCTAAGGAAACCCAGAATATTCCTGGGGACCATGTTTTCCACTTCGACAGGTGTTAGAAACCTGTTCCAAGTGTCGCAGCCTTTGTCGGATTAAGACTCTGCATTCACAGAGTATATGCTCCGCCGTTTCGATCGCGTCTGTACAGAAGCGACATGTGTCGTCCTCAGCTTTACCCATTTTTTTGAGATGGTATCTCAATGGGCAGTGACCTGTGAGCAGGCCTGTTATTAGCCTTATATCCGGCTTGCTAAGATCGAGAAGCTCTTTAGTTCTTTTTTGCGAGTAGTTAATAAACTTCTTCGCTTGTCTTTGTCCTGGAGTTTGACTCCAGTATGAGGATTTATTTTTTTTCCCCATTTTCTGACTGCATCCGCTGTGTGACTTTTTGATGTCCCACAAAACGGTTCCGGTCCGATGAATGATGATTATGCGCCTTCTCTCGCGAGGCGGTCTGCAATCTCATTCCCTTCTATTCCTTCATGCCCTGGCACCCACATCTGGATTCTGGATTCTGGATTGTTTGTGGGGGGGTAAACTAATGCTCACATGCACTTAGGCCTCTAAATTAGGCCCATTGTGCTGCCCCCGCAGGTAGCAGTGCCACCGCTGTTTTGCTCATTCCTCAAGCCAACCAACACTTCTGATGAACCTGAGGATTTGCCCCAGCGGAGTGCCACCTATACTGGCCATACTGGGCCAGTATTCTCCCAGCATGGATCCTCTCTTTGTTGAGAGTGCAGGGCAGTGACATAGCACATGCTCAGCAATCTCGTCTTCTAGATCACAACCTCTACATTTGGGGTTGTCCACAACACCCAGCATGTAGAGGTGCTTATTTAGTCTGCAGTGCCCCGTTAGTAGTCCTACGATAATTCGTAGATTACCTCTGGACAACTGGAGACTGTGTTTGCCTAATTTACGACTAGGTGCAGCGACAGCCATTTTACTTTGTCTGCAACTGCGTAGGTTAATCCAACAATCGATATGTCGTTTCAGGGAATAGCTCTTTATCAGGGAGCTGTGGTGGATAGACTCTGAGAGCCCTATTATAGGCTCTGGACCATTTGGAATGCATTCAGAGCCTTTACGGGCCAGAGCGTTCGCTTCCTCGTTACCTTGATTTCCATCGTGTCCTTTTACCCAGCGGAGCTGGACACTATTAGTTTGTGCGAGTAAATATATGGCCTCCCTGGCTTGCAAAACCATTCCTGAACTAATTCTGTAGTTATTTAGAGCAAGGCAGCTCTGCTGTCTGTAGATATTCACACTGTTTTACCACTAATATTTGTCTTAGTCGCCTCTGTTACCGCCTGCATAATTCCCACTAACTCTGCCTGGAATATTGTGGTGAACTTACCTAGCGGTATTGTAGAGCAGTGGCGGCTCGTGGGTTCAGAAATGCGTGAAAAGCTCAGTGGCTAAAAAGCTGTGTACACGGGGCGAGAGCTGCAGAGGGTGCAGCCCCCCGCGAAGCGCCGCAGGCGAAAATTTTTCAGGAATTTCAAGGTCATTGTGTTTTACAAGTACCCCAAAATTTGTATTAAACTCTACATTGACATTAATAAACGTGGCTTTTTTAATGCCTGTTCATTGCGCGAGATAAATTTTTAAGATCGTCATATCCAGATTTTGACCAAACATCTCGATTTGAAAATAATACACAGGGCCAACAAAATAATTTTTTTAAAGTTAAACTACCAGTTAACCAATTGCATTTATCATACCATGCATCAATGAAACCACGAGATTGTTTACCTTGATTATATATAAAGTCTCTCGTTCTCTTTGAAAGCATCGGCTATAATAGTGTTCCGATTTTTCTCAAAATGTCTTAAATTTAATTCACATTTTAAATGCTCACTAGAATCCTCATGTTTATGTAACGCCCGAGTAATATTTAATAAATCCGTGAATCCATCCCTATTCCAAACTAAGTGTTTATTAGAAAAGAGCAAGCAGGGCCAGCAAAACATTTTTTGCAAAATGTCACTGGTACATAACCATTTATACTCCGAAAACCAAGAAGATTTAAAATTAATATTATAAGACTTGCCACTTTTATTTAATTCTTTTTTGGCAAAAATCCTCGCAAAAATCGACAGAACAACCGTAGGTCGTCCGTTACTTAAAATGTCTCGTTTGTCTTCGTCCTTCCAACGACTAAATGGTGTTTCCAACAAATTGCAAACAATATCGTTAATTGGATTCATTATTGCCACCACACAACACACACACTACGTTCAATGTCTAAACACACAATACACCTCAAGTTAACATTTAAAAATTCGTAAACTAAGATATAATAATAAAAATGTACGATGCACAATGCACATAAATTATAAATCGCCAACGGCGTTTGCGAAATCAAAATTGCATAAGCTTATGACAAGTTATGAGATAACCCGAAGCACATTCCCACAATATGACGACCGAACTCTTCACTTGTGCTTGCAATGAGTGGGGAGTTCGTCCCTTCTGTGAAACCGTTGCCATGGCAACGCACTGTGTTGATGCAGATTTAGCGGTTTTGACTCGACGCTCTTCACCACAAACAAAGTCGGCTATGTACGTACAGGCACAGCCTTCTTTAATCTATCAAGGCTGTGGTACAGGTCTACGTCTTATTCTTTTTATATTTCGTAACGTTTACATATTGTGTGTAACGTATGATAAATATATTAATAAATTAAATAGGTGTACAAATATACTTATTATTATTATATTACGTTAGTAATTAAGAAAATGTATTTTGATAATATCTTCGATTAAAAAAATAACATTGAATATTTTTGGTGAAGAGGCACTTCACCTACTTCACCTGAATAGCCGCCACTGTTGTAGAGTGCAGATTCAAATCTTCTGAGTAGATGCCAGCCCCTGATCCACACTCCATTCTTGAACCATCGGTATAGATTGCTACGTCAGGAATGTCGTTTCCCGACGCATCCAACATCAAGGTTACTTTGTTTAAACGTCACTTACAAATGTCTCAAACAATAATTCAGTAAAAGTGTCAAATTACCCGAGCGTTAAAAAAATACCATGCAAACGAATTTAATTGCTTTTTAGAGTTAGGGGCGAACTGCCTCGTTGTGCAGCAGTAAATTGCAGTAACTCTGCAAAAAAGAGCTTTTTAATGAAACGTTTCCTCAGAGACCCAGCAAGGAGAAAAGAATGGTTTATCAAAATGAGAAGAAATAATTGGAAACCAACAGACTATTCATGTTTATGTGAGGTAGATATATTTTATGTACCTACAGTTTATTTTTATAATTAAATGAATATTTAAACTTTGCTCTTAGTAAGGGAAATGGCGTGCAAATTCGACGATGACAGGTTCCCTTTTGACGACCGGTAAATCGAAAAGACCATATAAATACAAAAGTTTTAACATTGGAAATGTTTTTAATTTCCTAGTAGGGGGTCGAAAATCAGTTTTATTTCATCCCGTCCGGAAAGTACAACATTACAGTACTCATATGCGACCGGGAAGTGAGGTATTGCGATACTAGATACTGTAATGTACCGGAAGCCACCGGAAATTCATTACGAACCAATCGCAATCTGTTATTATACCCTTTGACAGTTATTTGACATAAAAATTAACCTTAAATTAAAAAAATATTATCAAAACTGTGAAATGTCAAATAATCTAAGAAAATAAACAAGTTTCAAATTATACAAATAGACAATTAATGACTGGATGAAATAAAATATGATTCGATACACGTCCGTTAGGTCTTGCTTCACTCTCGTTTAGATATTCTGGACTCGGCTCCTTCGTCGTCTCGTCCATAATATCTACTTGACTGTAACAATTCACCTACCGGACTTGTAACGAAAATTACTATCATGTTGCATATTATGAAGTATGACGTAGGCGGAATGACGTAACGCGTGAGATTTTAGCGGTTTCAGAACGAAAAACGTCAAAATTAAATTTTTTCGTTCACTCCTCCTGAGCCTAGAATCAGAGCGGGACCGTGCTATTCGCGATGTAGTTCTAAATTCGACCCTCTACCTTGGATTTCTTACCAGAACAGCCTCTTGGCGGCGTTTTTTCGTTTAGAAATAGTGTTTGAAGTTTTCATGTTTTTGCATTTTTTTCAATTTTGCAATGCCTTGCATAAGATAAGGGTGGGTTTAGGACCGAGGTTGCTCCACCAGGTTGTCGATATCTGATTTGTACTTATTACCGAGTATTAGAAGTTTGAGTGCCATTACTTTAACATGAGGTAGATTAAGCAAAAGTAAACAGAAAAGTGTTACATGGGAGTTTATCTCTGCGTTAAAAAAGTCACGCCCAACAATCTTCAACGCAACTTAACATCGAGAAACACGTCGAACAGCTTATTTCATTTTGTTTCGTCAAAATATGCATAGTCGAAAACGATATGTAAGTTAAAATTTTGTCGCTTTTCGGAATTTACAAGGACAGGGGTGATTTGAAATGACGCAAAATAATATGTATGTTCGACTCATCTCTCAATCTCCTCTCTCATATCCAACGATATGTCACACGATTACAGTACAGGCAAAATGCATCGAAATTCATAAAATAAGCGAGAACACTGCGAAGTCTTTGTAACGCTATACTTATTATTTTTGTAACTTGAAGGTGAATTTTTATAGCATCCAGTTACCAAATATAGGCAAAATTCAGTAATCGTAGCCCTCCCTCAAGAAAAGTTTTTGTCAAATGATTTAACGATATCCGATCAATTTCAATGTTGACAAATATTCTTTAAAATAAAAGATTCTTTGTAAAACAAGCAGTAGATGATGTGGATTCACCTATTGTTAAAACAGCAATTGAAATAAATTAAATAATAGACGAACATCTGTACCTAGTCGATAAGGACGTTAATCTCCTTGTTCTATTAATCTATTAACTCCAGAAGAAATAGATATATTTTTCATAAGGCCGGGAACAGGAAAAATTAAATAGAAAATTCTTTCTTCGTCAGAAAGCTAGAAATCACATGAACGTATAAAAAATACAATTTTACTGACTTATGCCTTCAGTGGTTGTGATACCACGATTACAATATTTCAGAAAGAAAAATTAAAAGTCTTCAAACTTCTTCAGAAAGAAATGTAGTTGGTTAATGTAGTGAGAACTTTCAATGGCAAGAATTCAACCCCCTCATAAGTAAAACAGGTTGGTAAAACTCTTTTCCTACTTGTATACGGTGCAAGGTAAATCACAAATCTCTCACTCAACTCATACAGATTTAATCAACTCAAAAAATCGCTGCAAAAACAAAAATCAAAGTTGGAATTATTACCACCAACTTCAGAGGCAGTCGCTTAACATTCATTACCAATATTCTACAAAATTCAGAAATGGCTTGGCAATTAAAAAAATCCACAACAGTGGGGATAGAAGAAAATTAACGGCTCCTTACAACCTGCGACAACACTATTTGTACCAACGCAGAATCAATATTGCAGCTATCTCCTGCAACGACAACAGAAAAGCAGGTTTAAAATGCTCACAAATTTACGGAACTTGTCAGGGAGTACAATGTCTAAATTCATACATGGATAAAATTATCGAGGATCTAAACGACGCAGATGATTTAGATGATATCGATTCCGATCTTCTTTAGATACAAAGTATGTTTCATTCAATATAATATAAAATTTTAAACTAGGTACTCGAAAATTCGCACTTATACAATAATTTTATTGTATAATTATTATTATGTACTTTTTTATTTTGCAGAATATACTCACAGATAAACAAGCAGAAAATGAAGGAAACAAAAGTAAAATTGGTAAAAACAATTTAATAAAAAAGTCAAAAATTAATATTTCTCTATAAATAAAAATATAATATGTCATTCTTATTTTTTGAAAATTTCTCATGGTTCAACTGACAATTTTTATTATGCATGTGAAAACTTAGTTCATCCCACGGTTCCTCAAGTAGGCGGCTCCGACACACCCCTTACGGTTCGGAACTCTTCAGTTTCTTGAAATATATGTATTTTAAAACGTGTGTGTCGAGTTTTAACGAATTCACTATGTTCTTGTTTAGTTTAGACACTTTGCCTGTACAGGGTGTCCCAAAGTTGATGTCTCGGGACTATATCTAGAGAATGAAAAAATTTATCACAAAACCGTTTACGTGGTTTAATTGGGGGTGCACTAAGGTACATTTTACGGTATAAATTTTTTTTTTCGAAATCTGGAAAATGGCGAAACTGACGTCATCGGAACTTTTTTCCCAGGAACATACACTTTTTTTGTGCTACCTGGAAAGTGCTATTTTTTCTGAACATTTTCTATGAAAAAAGTTTTTTCGTATCTTTTATATTTAAAAATATACAAGGTAAAATAGTTTGGAAAATACCCTCAATTGCATGCGAGTTAGCCATGATGTAATCGAGTGGCCTATGGAAAACAATGAACTAGGGCTGTTGACATGTTTGTTTAGTGAATATATTGTTTGTGTCAAATAGTTTACGGGTGTCAATTAATTTAAATAGCGCCGAAATGTTTACAAACAATGAAAAAGTTGACATGATTTTAATCAATTTTTTTCTCTTCCTTTTCTTTTTGGGATTTATTATCAGATCTCTTGAAATTCCTATCCAATTTATATTAGGTAAGTATCTAAAAAATATTCAAATTAACCAGTTTAAAACTGGGAAAATAACCTCTACGCCTTTGACATAATGTCAAAAACACTGCGCTGTCGTTTCAGAAACTATATCTGTTTCCTTTTCTTTAGATTTTTTATGTAACGTGTAGACTAACACGGCATAAAAGAAAATTGTTTATATCATTTCCATAGATACTTACCATAGAAATGTTGAAAAATATTCTAAATAATATTAATTTTATTGAGTTCTTTTCACAACATTGGTAACCAAGTTGAACAAAATTCTACCGAACAATTTGATACGCATTTAACTTCATTAAGTAAAATTTTTGCAGATTCTTTGATTTTTCTCTTTTTGCTGTCTGCTTATTTGGTCAAAATTTTTGCTGAATCCCATTTTATTCCTGTGATCGTTTTCCCAAGCATGTTCAAAAATTTTGGATTTTTCTATTTTACCTTTTCTAATATAACTTTTGTGTTCGCCCAAACTTACATTAAGTGGTCTAGATGATTCACCCACATAAAATGTTTATTACACTCACGCGGAATACTGTAAATACAGTTTTTTGAATTTTGTTCAGGATTTAATGGTTTCGTTTTTGTCAAGATCGATCTTAAAGTATTATTTGTTTGAAAAATTTTCCCAACGCCAAAAAAACGATTTAGAATTTTGTTGTTTTAAAATTTATTTTTTTTTATTAAAATATACTGTTACAAATCTTTGATAAAACATAAATAGATTTTGTTCATTGTTTTCCATAGGCCACTCGATTACATCATGGCTAACTCGTATGCAATTGAGGGTATTTTCCAAACTATTTTGCCCTGTATATTTTTAAATATAAGAGATACGAAAAAACTTTTTTAATAGAAAATGTTCAGAAAAAATAGCACTTTCCAGGTAGTACAAAAAAAGTGTATGTTCCGGGGAAAAAAGTTCTGATGACGTCAGTTTCGCCATTTTCCAGATATCGAAAAAAAAATAAATTATAGCGTAAAATGTACCTTAGTGCACCCCAAATTAAACCACGTAAACGGTTTTGTGATAACTTTTTTCATTCTCTAGATATAGTCCCGAGACATCAACTTTGGGACATCCTGTACTATTAACTGCGTTTAATAGTTTGCGATTAATCGATATTGGTATTTGTAATTGTTAGGAATCACTTTTCATTTTCACGAAATTATTTTAAATTATTTTAGTTTTAACATTAATAAAAGCTTGTTTTTAAAAATGTTTTTTTTTGTGAATATTACCTATTAATTATTGGTAACCGATTTCTAAATAAATTAACTTTAATGCCGCGCTCTCTATACTTTTTAAAGTATTGGAGTATGTCACCAATATGCAAACGTTGCATTATCACAAATAGGTAAGTATACAGGGTGTTTCATGAGGAACTGTACATAGTCCAATGGTAGATAGGGCCCATCAAGGTTAGTAACAAACCACTATTTAAAATCATTTTAGCCAAGTATTTAGGGTTGTACAGGGTGATTTATGAATTTTTACCAAAATTTGCTTTCGTTGCCTTTTAGAAACTAATTGTCCGATTCAATTTATTTTCGGTACACATTAAGTACGATCAAATACCAACAGTTCGCCATAATTACAAAATCAAAATTCCAGGTCCGTATTAGGAAAAATTTCATTTTATCTGTGCCCCCTAAAAAGTTCACCCTGTATATGTTTTTATTAAATCTTATTACTGAAGTTTGAAAGTACATAAACTACCAACAAAAGTGGAATACTTCGTTTTCTTGTCACACTTACAACAGATACAAAATAAACACATTAAATTTAAACATTATCTTGTTAAAATTCAAACTTTCAGTAATTCAATGTTAGTTGTCAAAGTTCCTATCAGTTTAATTTTCTAAGTAATTATAACTATTATTAGTTAAAAATAGTATGAAATACCAACAGTTAGTCGCAATCAACAAGACTCCAGGACCGTATTGGGAAAAGTCATCATCTCGTCGATTCCTCCTAAAGTTTTCACCCTGTATATCTTATTCTTAACTTTACTTGCAATAATTTAAAAGTACATAAGTATCAACAAGTAGTGTAGTGTGATCCACACTTTTCAATAATAATTATGAACGTCCAACTACCGACACATAAGTTGTGTAGTAATTAAAGGGTAATCTAGTATATTCTGTTCTAATTTGTAATGTAGAATATTTTCATGTTCAGTTCTATAGTTTTAAGAAATGAACTTATTTTATTTAGTGTGCAGCTAAAGACATTTGTGCAGGATTTCTGCGAAAGTTTGTCAATTCTTTCTACAGTAGGAATATAATAGACTTTTTATCTACTGACACTGTTAACAAAAGGAGTAGTCGACTGTGGCAATAGTTTGACAGGTATAATTGTTGATGAGGTATAACTTTTGTTTCTACGTTACTAATGCCATTAGTCCAACTTGAGAGCAGCAATTAGTAGACCGAATTGAACAGTATTGTAACGTAATAAGAAACTACCCGGACGTTATACGAAAATCTGTGGGACATTTAGTAGTTAGACAAATAAAATGCTGTGAAGAGGGGGGTTTACATTTTGAAAATAAGTTATAGATTTTTACTTTTTATTATATTAATATGTATTATTTTGTTTTGTTACGTTGTTTTGTATTCATGTTGCGTTTTTTATTTTGTTTGTTCTGTTCTGTTACTATTAAATTGTTTTAAAATTCAAAATTCAATGAGTATTATTTACAGACAGAATAGCTGCTCTAACTGAAACCAATTTATTGAAAATGTCAGTTTTATCGAGATAAATTTTGTTGATTGGTTTAAAATATGTTGAAAGTGTAATAAGAAAACGGATCACGCTACACTACTTGTTGATACTTTATGTACTTTTAAATTATAGCAAGTAAAGTTAAGAATAAGATATACAGGGTGAAAATTTTAGGAGGAATCGACGAGATGATGATTTTTCCTAATACGGTCCTGGAGTCTTGTCTGATTACGACTAACTGTTGGTATTTCATACTATTTTTAACTAATAATAGTTATAATTACTTAGAAACTTAAACTGATAGGAACTTTGACAAATAACATTGAATTACTGAAAGTTTGAATTTTAACAAGATAATGTTTAAATTTAATGTGTTTATTTTGTATCTGTTGTAAGTGTGACAAGAAAACGAAGTATTCCACTTTTGTTGGTAGTTTATGTACTTTCAAGCTGCAGTAATAAGATTTAAAAAAAATATATACAGGGTGAACTTTTTAGGGGGCACAGATAAAATGAAATTTTTCCTAATACGGACCTGGAATTTTGGTTTTATAATTATGGCGAACTGTTGGTATTTGATAGTACTTAATGTGTACCGAAAATAAATTGAATCGGACAATTAGTTTCTAAAAGGCAACGAAAGCAAATTTTGGTAAAAATTCATAAATCACCCTGTACAACCCTAAATACTTGGCTAAAATGATTTTAAATAGTGGTTTGTTACTAACCTTGATGGGCCCTATCTACCATTGGACTATGTACAGTTCCTCACGAAACACCCTGTATATTGAGTGGCTTCAGTCAAAGACGTTCAATCGGATACCTACCTCACATATGTCACTCGTAAATAAAATAAAACCATACAGAACCCGAAACAACAACTCTCAATATGTCTTTAAAAGTATTTTAAATAATTTACAGATAATAATAAAGGTGACAATTCACTATAATTAGAGTAATTTACACTTTATTTTATATTTTGATTGCATAATCTGATTATCTGAATAACATAACAGTGGTAAAATAACAACATTTGGTATCTTTAATAGATTTTAACAAAATATTTAAATATAATTGAAGTACATTTTAAACATTTAATATATTTCTGTTCCAATGCTTATTAAAAATCATTTATAAAATGTTAATTGACGCAGTAATAGGATTACTGTATTGATTCACAAATAACCCTCGACTATACCAAGTATTGCATTACGTAGAAAAGGTTGCTGGCCTATGAAAGATTTTTATTCCCTTGAATAAATTAACGATATAGGTAGCGTAAAAATGGTATACTTTAAACACTCTATACTACTCTTTTTGCATAAAGGAGAGTTTTGTAATGCCATTATATTATTCTATTGATTCTAAAGTACTAGTTAAATTTTATGATTACTAGATTTTTTAATAATACATTTCTTGGAATTAAATTCACGATAAAATGGTTTGCCTTCTTGAATACAACGAGAGTGCTTTACATATCGACTTCAACCTTATAATACCTACAAGGTTTTATGTATTCTTTCGTCGAGTTGAATATACTTTTATTTCTTTTAACTTTCAATATAACATGATATACGAATGTGATCAAAGATCATGAGGGAATATGTATACTTTCTGTAGCTTATTACTACATTTCCTTGTGAAATGTTAAATAAATTGCTGCACTTTCCAAACACAAAGAATATTTGAATATTATGTATACAATATGTAGATATAACTTCATGCATATGGGAAAGACAGGCTACTAATAGGTTACGTGTTTTATACATTATGCCGTTTATTACATAATTGATTGGCAAAAGTTTCTGCATAAGCATTTTTTTAGTGGTTTAATAATGTTTTAGTGATTTATTTAAATTTTGTTTTAATCGGCACATAATTAAAGCGAAATAGTACATTATACACTAAGGGAGAGAAACGTCTTATTTTTCCTGAGGTGTAATTTGAGGCCCGAGGGCAACAAATACATCGAGGGAAAAATGGCGGTCTCTCCCGAGGTGTATATACTATTTTTTCCACGATCGGGAGTAGAAACATTTATTTCATAAATAAAGAATTATAATAAATCGGAGCGAAATTAAAATATTTAGAAGCCTTTGGGATGTTTCCATTCAACGTACCATGGCAACAGATATTTGTTTACAAAATACATTTGTCAAGTGCAAAAGTTGAGATTTGGCATTTTTGGTATGGAAAACCAAGAAGAACCGCAAGATATCGTTGAAGCTGCCGGTGCGGCAGTTTTAAACTTATTACCCACAAAATCAAGAAATTTGTATGATAAAGCGTACAATCAGTTCAGAGAATGGTGCAAGAAAAAGAAGGTACAAACGTACACGGAAAATGTTATGCTGGCCTATTTTCATGAAAAATCAAAGGAATATAAATCTAAGAAGGGAAGGTGTAAAATAATAGTCTTAAATCTCACAACTCCTTTTTAACAAGCTACCGGTTTCGGAACTTTTATTTAAGTTCCATCTTCAGGCTTCGGCTAGATACAAAATGAAGGATATCATTTTTTAATATATGAGAAACAAACATGAAAAATGTACATAAATATAAAAATTTTAAAAAACATATAAAACTAAATAATTATATCAAAATTAGTAAAATAATTTTTAGAAAAATTAGAAGTTCTAATAATTTAGGTTTAGTTCTTTTTTGACAAAAATTTTTCTTAAAAATTCTGAAGGAAAATGAAAAAGGTTATTTTAAAAAATATACTTACACTGATTAGTTAAAAGAGGTTTTGTCAAAATTCAATTGAACTAAAACCATTGTATATAGAAAAAATTAAAATTGTATAAAACTACTTTTTAATAACAAACAACATGTAACTATCTTAACAGAAAACGTAAAAATGATTGATCGGTATGGAGTTTTTATATTGTTTAAGAAATATGTAAGTGTCTACCTCTATTGTAAGTTGTTGAAGTGAAATAAAATATTCTAAAAATAGAATTCTGTCTTAATAAAATGGTAATATAGCACCCTCTAGTGGGCAATAGTAATATGTCAGAAAAGCAAAACATACAACGAAATAGAAATTTGTATTGATTTTATTGTCTTTTTAAAAAAACCCGCCAAGAAATCCAGGGATTTATCTGAGGGATAAACCGCTGAGGAATTTTGGTGTACAGAGCTCGGGAATTGCCGAGGAATTGCGGGAATTGCCAAGGAATTGCGGGAATTGCCAAAGAATTGCGGGAATTTCCGAGGAATTGCGGGAATTGTCGAGGAATTGCGAGGAATTTCGGGAATTTTCGGGGAATTGTGATAAAATTTGTGGGTATTGCAAGGAATTATTTTAAGAGGAATATGCGTGTAAAAAGGTTTGCGCGAGAGTTTGCGCTTGCGCGTCAAACAATATGCATAGGTGCATAAAGCTACCGCTCTGTATGCGACGTTGCGTCACGATCACGTGATTTGTTTGTATACATACGCTCTCAGAGGAACATGAACAGAGTTTAGAACTGATTTTTTTAAATTTTTTAGTTATCACAGCTCTGACTATGTTCACGTAATTTGATCTAAATTTGGTCTGGTTATTTCTTTGACTTGTAAAAAATGACGTGCTATTTATTAATTCACGTGAATAACGTAGAGGGTTCTTTGCGAATAAAATTTTCAAAGTTAATCTAGTTTTCTAAAGCTTCATTAAATTCTACGTAAAAAGTGTTTTATGTACGACCACATTATAAAGGACTGTTATGGCATAGTCTTGCGACTATAAAGTACCTCTTTATTGTATTAGTAAAATATAGTTACTTTATTTTACTGTTAGGGTCAGATTTTGACGCTTTCAAATTAATATTTATAATTGTACAACTGTCAATGTCAACATATATTTATTAAATGAATTTAAAATGTAGTCTTATCAGACATTTTCCGAATTTTTCAAATATAATATTCAAAATTACCTAGCGCCAATACATACAGGGTGGTGAAATAAAAGTTGTTTTTTTTTAATGGAATACCCTGTATATTTCTTGACAGGTTTGTAGTACACTTTGAGCTGATTTCAAAAATATATAACTCCCTTGAGTCTAGATCAAAATAGGTTGAGATATTCAAGGATAAACATGAGAAATATTTGTTTTCACACTTTCGAGGTGGCTTGGCATTCTGACTTAATTGTTGATTTTTAGCTGTTAAAATAATTGACTGTGAATGTTATTGTGACTGTAATTGTTACATCGTTCATATTATATATACATATATGTATAATGTTTTGTTGTATTTAACTTGTATTTAATTAACTTGCAAAATGGGATATTCTGCAGAAGAAAGATATGTGCAATGGTCGAAATTTATCTTTTGTGTAATAAAAATAAAAATCAAGCTGCAGCATATAGGGAATTTGTTAGATGACTCCCCAGACTTCCGGTCCTTGCAAAACATACTTTCAAAAATGTGTATAATAAATTTCGAGTAAATCATGGTGGTTTTTGTTCTCTATTTTGTTAAATTATGTGAAGTTTATTTTTCTGTTAATAATTGTTGTTTTTATATTTTCTTAAAAATATTTTCTTTGTTAATAAAATACATGTTTGATCTTAGAGAGATCTTTAAATATTTGATATTTATAGCTAAGGAACGTTATTTTGATAGCTAAAAGTCAACAATTAAGTCAGAATGCCAAGCCACCTCGAAAGTGTGAAAACAAATATTTCTCATGTTTATCCTTGAATATCTCGACCGATTTTGATCTGAACTCAAATGAGTTATACATTTTTGAAATCAGCACAAAGAGTACTACAAACCTGTCAAGAAATATACAGGGTATTCCATTTAAAAAAATCAACTTTCTTTTCACCACCCTGTATGTATTGGCGCTAGGTAATTTTGAATATTATATTTGAAAAATTCGGTAAATGTCTGATAAGGCTACATTTTAAAATTTTAAAATATCTTCACAAATAAGGAAATAGAAGGGGGGGCAAAATTAGAGTTGACACCCTGTACGTAACCCTCGTATACAAATATTCGGAATTCCAGTATGCATAGTTCTCTAGGAAACGGCTAATAGAAGGTCTTCGTGACACACCCTGTATAGTTTGTGATAGTTTGGCTATTTTATAATCGTCACGGCTAACTTTCTTAATTTTGCGAATGCTCTTCACCTCGTATACTCATTTTTATGACTGAAATATCTCAGAAAGTATTAAAAATAAAGTAGCCACTTTATATTACTGAAATCAGAAAAATCTCTCCCTAGGTATGTAATAATATACATGGTGTTCCGAAGGGTGTTACAGAGAGTGCTCCGTTTAGAAAACACATGTGTAACTTCGATATAGTTGGACGCTTAATTGTTTTATCAAATTCAAATTTTGACGGCGTATCCAAAATACCTCGCAAAATGGTAGGTACAACTTTTTAACTACAAAAATGTTAGTATTTTATAAAATAAACGACATAAAAAGTATCAAAATATAACCAATAACCTCGCCAATAACCTTGTTCAATTCATATGGGGAATTGCAGGAATTTACAAGGAATTGCAGGAATTTACAAGGAATTGCGGGAATTGCCGAGGAATTTCCGAGGAATTGTGGGAATTTCCAAGGAATTGCGGGAATTTTTGAACTAAAAGGAATTGTGGTGTACAAATTTTTTTCAGCGGTTTACCCCTCGGATTTATCATATTAAGTATTTATACACATCAAAGGAAATATAGTAAAACGTCATATCCTACACATGAAAGTAAAACGAACGTGAAATGTCCAATTTTTAAGTGAGAGAGTTCATAATATCCAGTAAATCAGAGAATATATTGGAAGAAAAACAGTGATATGTCTAAAGGTACATGTGAGTGAAATTATTAGTATTGTATTTTTTATTTTTATTTAATATTTTTAGTATGAAAGTAAATTGAAAAATAATCACTATTATAAAATCAAAAATGGACAAGAAGAGGCGTCAAACCAACTGAAAAGAAAATTAGTTATCTAAACAAGGCTGCAATTAAAGGTGTGAAATCGTAATTTAATTGTGCATTAACAGTGTTTTGTTGATTATCTTTAAATGACCTAAACATTTCTAAAATTTCCAGATTATTAAGGAAAAAACCTTTGTCAGCAAAGTGCAGTGCTTTGAAGCCATTGTCAGGATCAAAATCATGCAATTCGTCTCTTAAATGGTTTACAAAAAGAGAATCAGTGGCTCCTTTTTGTAAACTACGGATATGTTCTTTTAATCGAGTTTTGAAATTACGATATGTTCTACCTACATATTTGGCATTGCAATCCTTGCAGGATAACAGATAGACTCCACATCTGTCCCAGACGTCTATGGGATCTTTGATATGAACTAATTATTTATTAGTTCATATCAAAGATCCCATAGACATCTGGGTCAGAATAGATGTGGAGTCTATCTGTTATCCTGCAAGGATTGCAATGCCAAATATGTAGGTAGAACATATCGTAATTTCAAAACTCGATTAAAAGAACATATCCGTAGTTTACAAAAAGGAACCACTGATTCTCTTTTTGTAAACCATTTAAGAGACGAATTGCATGATTTTGATCCTGACAATGGCTTCAAAGCACTGCACTTTGCTGACAAAGCTTTTTTCCTTAATAATCTGGAAATTTTAGAAATTTTTAGGTCATTTAATCATTTAAAGATAATCAACAAAACACTGTTATTGCACAATTAAATTACGATTTCACACCTTTAATTGCAGCCTTGTTTAGATAACTAATTTTCTTTTCAGTTGGTTTGACGCCACTTCTTGTCCATTTTTGGTTTTATAATAGTGATTATTTTTCAATTTACTTTCATACTAAAAATATTAAATAAAAATAAAAAATTCATTACTAATAATTTCATTCACATGTACCTTTGGATGTCTAAAGGTACTGTTTTTCTTCCAATATATTCTCTGATTTACTGGATATTATGAACTCTCTCACTTAAAAATTGGACATTTCACGTTCGTTTTACTTTCATGTGTGGGATATGACGTTTTACTATATATATTTCCTTTGATGTGTATAAATACTTAATATGATAAATCCCTAGATTTCTTGGCGGGTTTTTTAAAAAAGACAATAAAATCAATACAAATTTCTATTTCGTTGTATGTTTTGCTTTTCTGACATATTACTATTGCCCACTAGAGGGTGCTATATTACCATTTTATTATAAGGCAGAATTCTATTTTTAGAATATTTTATTTCTCTTCAACAACATACAATAGAGGTAGACACTTACATATTTCTTAAACAATATAAAAACTCCATACCGATCAATCATTTTTACGTTTTCTGTTAAGATAGTTACATGTTGTTTGTTATTAAAAAGTAGTTTTATACAATTTTAATTTTTTCTATATACAATGGTTTTAGTTCAATTGAATTTTGACAAAACCTCTTTTAACTAATCACTGTAAGTAGGTATATTTTTTAAAATAACCTTTATCATTTTCCTTCAGAATTTTTAAGAAAAATTTTTGTCAAAAAAGAACTAAACCTAAATTATTAGAACTTCTAATTTTTCTAAAAATTATTTTACTAATTTTGATATAATTATTTAGTTTTATATGTTTTTTACATTTTTTATATTTATGTACATTTTTCATGTTTGTTTCTCATATATTAAAAAATGATATCCTTCCTTTTGTATCTAGCCGAAGCCTGAAGATGGAACTTAAATAAAGGTTCCGAAACCGGTAGCTTGTTAAAAAGGAGTTGTGAGATTTAAGACTATTATTTTACACCTTCCCTTCTTATCATATTACTCACATATGGATTCCCTTCGCAATAAGAATATAAATCTTCCACGGTATGGGCCCAATATTCTATGTTAAAATCGTGTATGGTTGTGTACGATAGCATAGATACATATAAGTAAATATGCAAAGCTGATGGCATTTTTGAAAAGAAATTCCGATGGTTATAAAGCAAAAAAATCAAAAATTTTGACAAGGGACCAAATTGACTCTTTTTTATCGCAAGCAAATGACGATGAATATTTAACGATAAAGGTAAGATTATATTAAAGTGTTTATTAAGGTATGATTATGCATTAATGTTTTGTTACTTTTTTAGATTGCGTTGATCTTCGGAATTTCAGGCGCATGCCGTGGAGACGAATTAACTAACCTAAAAGTTGATGATATTAACCGTTTTCTTTCGTCCTGAACAAACTAATTGAAGTTACCATTAGTGAATGCAATCACTTTCGAATGCGTTCTTTTGTTAGTGTTCAATCTCCCCACCCACGCCATGAAACTGAACATATTCAGATTTCCCTTCACCCCTCGAGATCAAATAATTTTAGCGGTTAGTTCCATCAGATATTCTGTTCCATCCGTCATTTGTCACTTCAATTATTTAGAAAGCTACAAGATGCTTAAAATTCGCTGAAATTTTGGCTACCCCCCTAAATCGGGTTTTCTGAACACGAAATAATTACCAAAAAGAGGATCCATTAACTTATATTTTATTTGTTCCAACAATCTACACTAACCAATATAAATTTTTCCATTTAAAAAGTAATTTTCGTCTTAGTTTAAACAGACTTTATAACCTGAAGTACAAATAATAATCACAGAATTAAGTTATTTCTTCTGTGTAATACGATGCCTTTTAAAAACATAACATAACCTATGCTATGCACCTATGCAATCAGAACCTGTCGTTCACTTTATGAATCGTGTTTGTTCTTTTGGTTGGTGAACTGAGGTGAATATTTTCTTCACTTTCAGTTAAATCACTCTCAGTACATTCAGTTCGTTCAGGACGAAAGAAAACGGCTATTGAAGATGTAGTACCATCTTTAATAATAACAATACCTAATACCAAAACTAAAATATTTTGTTTAACTATTAACTTATATAAGTAAATATGCAATGTTTTATTAATTAATAAATAAGAATTACATTTTGTTTAACTATTGGGCATGAAATAAAAACTCCCCTAGGGAATTTGTTGTCTTATTTCGTCACTAGGGACTTCTGTCACAGTTTTGATGCATTAGAAATCAATTTCTACTCTTCTTTCTTTTTTTGTAAGTGCGATTTCACAGGCGTCTTCAGATCTTGGTTGATAGTCCTGTTCTATTGATACAAATGTTTTGAACTGAAGTGGTTGTAGCCACACAAGTTCTAGATTTTTAAAAATTTTAGAATTTAACTAATGCCGTCATATTTTTTGCATACCTGAAAGGAATAATTGTGCAGCTCATGACACGCATGGTCTATGTTTTATTTTAAATATTTGTTGGGTTAGGAAGTCTGAACTAGTAGCAATTCAGGAGTCACAGAATCAGAGGCTGATAAGATTAGAAATCATCGTATTTATATAATAATATACGGATAGCTAATACGGTTTTTAGTAAATGGTGAAAGGAACAAATAATACGCAGTCACATGTTTATATACAAAATTTAGTAACTCGAAATATGTAGCTTTTGTATTTATAAGAAATAATAAACTAGATGCCATAAAATCGTAAATTGATTCTTCCATGATATTCATGGACTGAACACTGTATGCAAAGTGGTACCATCCTAATGAATTATTATATTGTTTAAATCAATCGGGTTAATAGATTACCAGCTACCGGCTATAATTAGGGTAAATGGTGCTATTTGAGCGATAAAGCATTCAGATATATAAAAAGAAAACAGACTTGGATTACGAGAATCTGAATGCGGACATCGAAATTGGTAGCTTCCATCCCCTAAATAGGTCATAAACACGCCTATTTAAGAAAAAATAATAACCGACATGTTTTGATGGTAGTAATAAGTTCTTTAGGTATATCAAATGGTCATACAAATTCTATAAGGAGGACAAATATAAATGTATAAATATCTAAGATTCACCATGTTAAGGGATGAAATACTCCTCCGAGGTTAAGAAATACGTCAAGATATTCATCTCTAAAATTGAAGAAAGCTTCGATGGACTTATCTGCCTCATTTCTACTGAAGCCATTCGTTTTTACCATTTGTACCGAAAATCCTCCGTCTAAGAAAGCTTTATGAACTAACTCTGGTATAACGACTTTATGTCATTCAAATAGGGTACCATAAATCGTGCCTATCATATGCATATGCAAACATCCACAGTAAGGCCGTTTCTAAACAAGAAATGTAAAGCCGCCAAGAACTTGTTCGTGTGGCATATACTAAATTAAAAAGAAATTCGCCCCATGCAAGATATCCAGGAACTGCTTACATCAGAGATTGTTGAATTTTCATTTAAAAATTCTAAAAACAAATTACCCCAAGTTCTGACATCTTGGCTCTTCTTGATTTCTTCAAAATTTTTGCCGGAAACATCTTGTCTTAGATTATTTATTTAAAGCAGTTTAAACATTTACAACTATTTTCTCTTGGCCCTCAGTCAAAGACGAATGAAAAGCATCAACTAAACTTCTAAGAAGAGCTTCATAAACTATTTTGTAGTACCGCATGGCGCGGTTGTAGACTTTTCCACTTAAAACTCCTGGCAGGGACCCTTCTGCAACTACAGTAGAAAAAATTGCCATGTTCTTCAAACCATCATAGCTGAATCTAATGTCAATAATAGCCAGATTCAACGAGCAAAAGATGAAATCCACCTAGCATCATCAACACAACTCCATCAAATTCACTGCTATTTCACCACATAACCATAACTTTGGCATAAAAAGCTTGATCAAAAACAGTCACGATATTTGAAAGATTTCTTTTTGATTTGCATAGCCCTTTGCAGTACTTCATTAGCCGTGGCCAACTCGGTCGCAGGTGTGTCAAAAACGTTCTGCTAGAAACAACGAGGATTTTGTATCCAATTAAAATATTAAATTATGTCCAAGCAGAGACTATTGATATAATGCCGAGTTGAAATATATCGATAAGCTGCTCAGACGAGGTATTCAGATCTGTGTAATTTAACTAGCGTTTTGAACTGGTTCCTAACTCGTAATTCTCTAGGAGCTTAAAGGTAACGGTCCTTGTTTTTTTCCCAAAAAAATAGCAGTAACGCTTTCTTTTCAATTTAACAAATTCATTCCCGCATTTAGCTTTTCTTAATATAGGCGACTTCATTAGTTTTTCTATACTGATAACTATCAACATATACAAACTTGACTCCACAAGGGTATTTCACCATTTGACGGGGTAGTATGAATATATTTCTGTACCTAGTACAAATATTTTTTATAGTACCTACTCTACGTATTTTTAATGGATATTAGTATTACCATGTTTCCTGAACTTATGCGAAAGAAACCATGTTGTTCATTATTTAATTAAGTCCGGCGTGTTTTTCGCTTGTTTAGAGGTGAAAACTACTCATTTTGATGTCCGCATTTCGTCCGCAGTTTTCGTATCCTATTATTTTTTCTGATTTTTTGACATATCTGTCGCATTTATCGCCTAAATGGCACCACCTGACCTCCTACCTAATACAGTGGTTTTCTGGGGCAAACTGTTGAGGTTTGCCTTTGATACTACACTTTTATCTTGACATATTTTGGACATTTTCTTATTTCTATTTATTTTTTAGAATTGGCGTGATTCCCAGACACAAGTTTAATGAATATTAATTATCCGCCACAAATAAATTACAAACAATATTTACGTATAGATGTAACAGTCGTAACAGACATACACTGACAATCAGCGCCGATGACTCTGACCATACAGTCCATATGAATTTCTGAAGAGCATACCTAACTCGGGTTATTTTTGTTCACATAATTATTTAGGTTACAAATTAGTTCAGTATGTGTTCATTGGCATTGGCAGAACAGTTCCAAAAATTATTCACCAAATTGAAGACATGCTCCTTTATCCTGATTCATTAGTTATGGGGAAATCCGTACTTTTTATAGATAAAAGTGTACATTGTTTTAAAATTCGCTGTAAATATGAAACAGCATGTATTTAAGTACAAATTTACGGTAAATATAATTTACAAATTACATAAGTTAAGAAAAAAGTAAGTACGTATTATGTGAAGCTTACTTATTACTAAATGCAGTTATTACTAAATGCACAGTACTTATTACTAAAAGCACATACTCTATTTTTCTATTTCTAACTGTCTTCTGACTATTTTAAATTTCAAACTATGATATTCCGGCTATACATTACTATACAACCGATTTAATACAATGTTGATCATTACAGATTTACAAACTTAAAATTTTTTATTCTTTCTTGTTAACGGATAAACTTTTCTGCAAAACTTTTAGATACTTGTGAAGTAAATAAATTCCAAGATCCAGCGGAAACATCTAGTGGTTTTCCTAATTGACTATTTAGCAAAGGAAAATATAAAGTTTGAAGAAAATCAAACCCCATTTTTAATAATATATCTTATATCAAGGAAAATATTTAAGAAATTAAAACAAATATTTTATTTAAACTTTTAACTCAAAAATTGTTCATATACTTTTCAACCAGTTATTATTTACTAATAGTGCAAATAGAAAAAACTATAGGTAACTGCTTACTGCAACTCTTGACAGCAGAAAGTAAATTCAGTAAATTGTAATGTCTTGGTTCAATATTAAATAAACCAAAAGTTTAGTTTCGTTTTACCTGACTTAAATCAATTGTTTTTTTTTTTAATTTAGAAGTGCTTTATTTCTGTTATGAAACCAGTTTTAGTATCCTAAGTTATACAAAATATAAGGAGTGCGATATCAGCTTTCGGAGTGATTCTCAGTCTTTCTATATCATTTCTGAAGGTAGCACAGGTAAACTGAATTCCTTACTACAAGTCTTCACCTGTACAACATACTTAACACATGACCCTAAATAACTTTAAATAAAAGCCAATTGGATATAGATCCAGAGAGTAGGTTAACTTTTTGAATCGATCTACTATCTACTAATTAAAACATTAAAAATATGTAGAGACTTCAATACAATACAATACAATACAATACAATACAATACATTTATTTTATTCCACCACCTAGTGAATAACTTTCTACTACTTTCTATTATAATTTTTCTTTATTTATAATTTGTCTAGTTGTAATGTGAACGTATGCAACTATGTGATAATTTTTGAAATGATCCTTAAATTTTATAGCGTCCATGCATAATAAAATTAGACATATTAGAGGTGTATCATAATAAATATAATAGGCTAATATGAATTATACTGAAAATTAGGTGCAAACAAATATTGCTCGTGAATACAATTGTTCTACCTCGATAAAAAACAATGGGCTTAGAAAATAAACGAAAATGAAGAAAATAAATTATTTTTTAAAATACACCCACATTTATATTTAACATTGTGTGGTTCTTAAACTCTTGTAAAATAATAATAATAATAATAATAATAATAACATGTCTTTATTTATTACCAATTAACAACATTACCAGTAATAAAAGGGCGAAGTTCAGTTGAGTGTGGCACTCTCTGCTCTTCCACTTAACCCAGCATACACTAAAATAAGAAAATGTGTGGTAGTATTACTTGTCTAGTCCTAAAAAACTATTAATAAAATTATTTAAAAAATTAAAGTTTCTACATTCACAAGATGGACGCTGGATTGCTTACAATTGCAAAAAGAAAAAATGGCCGAAATTTTCCAACTCAAAGTTTTAATAACTAATAAAGCTGCAATACACTATTTATATGACCAAAATTTATAAAGTTGGTATTAAGTGTTTTAAGAGTCTTTACAACTATATTTCAACTTTTAAGATTATTAATAAATGTAAAGTTGTATTACAGTGTCATAACAGTTAGTAAAACTACAATGAAACTTTATACAACTGGGTTCTGTAAAGTTACAGTATAGTGGTATAAGAGTTCTTAAAACTTAATTAAAACTGTTCTACAACTAATAATGTGTAGATATAAAGCATAGTTGTACAGCAGTTAAAACAATATTACAACTTGAAAAGTTTTAGTAAGGTTGTTAAAATACTGTGCCTTTAGAGTTTTGATTAATTTTTTCACTTTGCTGATGTAACGATATTGATTAAAATATTTTTTATCTTTCTATGTATAATAATCAGTAGTATATCTGTAGGGTTTAGCAAACATATTGATTGTGTACTAGAGGCATATTTTATCTATTAGAAAATAACACTTTATATTATGAAGCAGATTTTCAAAGAGGTTATGTTCGACATATGTACGACATTATATCTTTTAATACAACTATTTAAAAATTATAAAATATACCCACTTCGCACGTTGGTGAAACTATTATAAAACTCCAAATGAAAACTACAAAACTATGTATTTATGATGGCATCTTTAAACGTTTAAGCAACTTATAAATACATTTACATAATAAACATCTTGTGCAACGTTGCATACACTTTAAGGGGCCCATACATTATCAAAGAAATTGGTTGTTTTTTAATTTAAAAATTTAGTTTTTGGTATACGTGAATAAGACAAAAGTGGGCTGTTTTTAGACTAGCAGGAACGAAAATATCACTTCCGGTTGAACCGGAAGTGATCACAACTTTTTTTCTTAAATAGAATGACCATGTTTTTTTGTGGCGTTTTATAAAACATGAAATTCTAACTGCAACAGTTTTATCAAATTTCAAAAGTTCCAATAGATAAGTGAGATACGAACGATTTTTTATTTTGTACAAAATGGCCGCGTCAGATGAATGCGATGTAAGAAAATTACTAAGTAGGCTATGGAAATTATTAGCAAGGTAGTAAGCTGGTCTGTAAAGAATAAAATAGTTATTTAAATTACTGATAGATACGACTATTTTTAGGTTTTTCTCAAAAAAACGGAATTTTCATTTACATTTCCGTAGGGGTCCTATGGAAAATTTTTAAATGGGACCGTACAATTTTTTTTTATTAATCGGACATAATGATTCATAAGCTTTAATTTGTTCGCCAATAATCATTTCTTAACGAGATCCTTTGTAATAATAAAAGTGTTTTTAAAAGGTTCATTAAAATTATTTCTTGTTTAATGTGTGCTTACCTTTTAAATACACTTTTATTATTACAAAGGATCTCGTTAAGAAATGATTATAGGCGAAAAAAATAAAGCTTATGAATCATTATGTCCGAATAATAAAAAAAAATAGAACGGTCCCATTTAAAAATTTTCCATAGGACCCCTACGGAAATGAAAATGAAAATTAAATTCCGTTTTTTGAGAAAAACCTAAAAATAGTCGTATCTATCAGTAATTTAAATAACTATTTTATTCTTTACAGACAAGCTTACTACCTTGCTAATTAAAATTTTGTACAAAATAAAAAATCGTTCGTATCTCACTTATTTTTTGGAATTTTTGAAATTGGAAAAAGCTGCTGCAGTTAGAATTTCATGTTTTATGAAACACCACAAAAAACACGGTCATTCCATTTAAGAAAAAAAAGTTGATGTCACTTCCGGTTCAACCGGAAATGTTATTTTTGTTCCTGTTAGTCTAAAAATAGCCCACTTTTGTCTTATTCACCTATACCAAAGACGAAACTTTTAAATTCAAAAACAACCAAAAAATTGGGGGCGTACATTGACTCGTGGCTACCCGGTATATGACCCATACACTTTATTAAAATTTCTTCAAACTCCAGTTATAAGTTGCGAGTTGTAAGACAAAGATGTCCTCAAGTGTTATTGCATGTGCCCTAGATGATGGCGATGTTAACATCAGAAAACGAAAAAGAAAACAAAGAATTTGGGTGAAAGAATGGCTGAAGAAGGGGCGGCTCTTAGCCACGACAGTCTTATTCAAGAACTGCAGTTATCATCCCCACTTGATTACAAAAATTATTTGAGTATTCACAAAAATTTACTTTACTTAAATAAGTAACAAAAAAATGTTTTTTTTTGTTAATCTATTTTTCGTAAAAACTTTACTTAGGTATTTGTTTTTTTGTCGAATCTACTTTCCGTAAAAACAAATATTGACCGGCCACAAGTGATCACTATATATGGACAACTGAAATATATTGCACAATGGAGCACAACAGGTACATACACTACACAACGAGTTGCGCAACCTTTCCCATCGCACAAAATAAATAAACACTTTTGAAACTCATCCATCAATTGCACAACGTATCAAACACTGCAATACATTGACATATTATTGCGCAGCAGCATATGTTGTGCAATTTGTTTGATAATGTATGGGCCCCTTTAGAACAACTTCATATCGAACTAACAAATAACTTTTATAAAACACGTGGTATAAACTGCAATACTTACAACTTCAGGCAAGAATTATAAACAACTATATTATACGTCAAAACGTTAACATAAGTCAAAACAATGTCCTCACAAAAACTTTATTAAACGACGTTTAAACACCGTCTACAAAACTTAAAATAGTTGTATAAACGTCGTTAACTTTTTAGTTTCATAATTTCAAATAATATAAGTTGTACAAACGTTTTTCATAGTTATAAAAACTTCCTTATCACTATGTGCTACTTGGGCTTGCTCAAGAAAGTCTCTAAATTATGTTCTCATTTCAGTAGTAACAGATGATTGGAGTATTGTCTTCTTGAACTTACCCTATTTTTTACTAAATAAATGTGGAAAAAAATCTTGTATTGGAATAAGGATTTCATTTGTCCTTCTGAAATTTTTGGTATACATTGAACGCTAACATTAAACACATTTTATACGCTTAATTATCAGTATAATATAACACATATAGCTGGCCAACCTAGAATTTTAAGTGTATTGCTAATGCATAAGGCGAAGGAATATATAATGTATATTTGTAACGATGTCAGATTGATGACTAGAATCAGATGGGGCGAAGTGATCATTCGATTTATCATTCATTACTTATTGATACGCAGCCGTGTCTGTGCAAAAATAAAGGTAATTCATAGAATAAGAAAATGTACTTTTATGCAGTTGAAGAAAAAGTGCAAATACCTAATCAATAGAAAGTGGATTTTCACATTCCAGAGGGCATATAGGAAATCATATAAGAATTCAGTAATATGTAGGAATTTGTTATTAAATTCTAAATACGATACGGTATTACAAAAGTGTAGTGACTTTACGGCCCACAGATTACTGAGAAATAAAATGGCGTACGCTCCACCACTCTACGTCTAGACGGGTAGTCGATAGTCCATCTTTTACGTCATGTTCTCTTAAAACATGTTTTCTTAAAATGTTTTCTTAACCGCCTCTCAAGTCACCGAAGTAACCTCCAATAAATCCTAGGATTTTGTGTTAGGTAAAGAGAGACGAGGTACTACAGTTTATTGTGGAATCCGAACCACGTCTGAGGCTTCGATAATTCTCTATCCATCTAAGTCCGAAGCAAATCAGAAATAAATTTTTAAATAACCCATGATGGATTCGAACCATCGATCTTTGCAACCGAGTAAGTACGTTATTTCTCTTCTTTTCTTAAGTACGTATCAACGCATTTACCCACGCGGCTACCGTATTATGATCTTCGTATAAACACAAATTCTAACTGTCTTTACTTGTCATTTAATGATTTTCATTAATTCGTTCCTACCTTCAGCTTTATGGTGCTCTGGCTAGCTGTGTAGTGTGTAGTACTGTATAATACAACTTCGCTACTTGAAATCTTGAAACACAGGTTCGAATACAAAAAAACATTAACACCCTATTGTTACTTAACATCTACGTAGGTGTACATCTTTATCACTTTATGACAATTAATAATATCCATTTGTACTTATTGCTTATTAGACAGAAATAACTACAGGGAAGTTGCTAACGGAATTAGCTGATGTAATATATTAATTATTACAGCACTAAATTCCTATATTCATTGTTATCATCGAAGGTAGTCGACAAACAAACCATATGCATACAGATAGTAGCATTCTGTTGAAACGGAAATTACCCCGGAAAGATTCAATGATGTGATGTGGAATGTGGGTGTTGAAGAGGGCGACTCGAGGGAAATGGGAAACAAAAAGGGAGACATCGATTCCACAATTGAACCACAGATTTTAGATTAACTAAGCGACGTCGTATATGTGGCGTCAACTTGGGCTTTCGATAATTTCGTCAAAGCCCGTCGGCTCTAATACGTATAAAATACAATGGACCATTCAAGCTAAGAGCATTAACTTGTCACAATTGAAAAACCCTAATATATATAAAAAAAGAATGACTTTCACTTTTCTATGTTTCATAATGTGACTATTGATCATGAGATTATTTTTATATATCAAATGGATAGGTAGCTAATGATGTTAAAATATGTTAAAGAGAAACAATTGAAATAAATAATTCATGTGTGGATTTCATTAATGATATAATAATTTTATAAATATAAAAATTAATATATCACCGAAATTGGACTTTCTATTGAACTTTGATTGCAATCAGCTTCCAGTAGAGGGATGTCCTCTAGATTGCTAACTTATATTATCTGTGCCATGCTGATAATAACAAACAGTCAGAAACCGAATGGTGATGGTATCCTCCTGATGGAAAAGGAGTTCCTTTTATTAAAATTACAAGAAAAGGTAAAAACCAGAATATTTTGATCTTGATGAATGTTGTTTATATTCAATTATTCAAAATCAGAAACATTCCAGCTGGGACGCTCAAGTATTTATATTGTTTAAACAAAAAATTTATTAAACCCTCTTTTTTTCAATGGAATTTTAAATAGAATTGACTATTTTTGAAAATTTAGTAGATACATCTATAGATCGGTAATAGTTCGATCGATTCTGTTTGATGAAGGTATTCCTTTAAATAAAACTACCAAGGAAAAATGTTTGGCCAATAGTATTAATTATTAATCTCCTTTACAAGACGTTGGTTGAAAATAATTTTTAGTATATAGTCAAGCAGAAAATGATGCTGACCGGTTGATTGTACGATCAACTCTAGATTGTGCGATTGAAGAAAGCAATGTGAATCCTTTTCGTCATATAGTTATTGTGGCAGAGGACATTGACGTTCTAGTCTCATTAATGTTTTTATCATCAGATGATAAAGAAATATATTTTTTTAAACAACCTATCAAAAAATAATATTTTGCTGAAGGTTTACTCGACTAATTTTAAGTTGAAAAATTTTCCAAACGTCGTTTGTTTATTCACGCCATCACAGGATGTGACACTACATCTGCTTTTTGTCGGAAGGAGTAAATTTGTGATCATTTTTAACAATGACAAAACGTTACATGAAGCAGTAGCAGCTTTTATGACTGAAAATTAAGATGAAGAACAAATTTTTACGCTGGGTATGAAATGAATTGTTGCACTCTACGGCGTAGACAGCAAATGATTTAAAATAATTATTAAGATTTAAACGATTCTTCACGTTAGGCTCTAAAAATAAATGTGCTCTACTTTGCTCTCTACCACCAATAGAAGATACGGCCAAACAACATCTAAACGAGTGTATATGGAAGTTCAACGGTGGAAAAATAGGTAATTCGTCAATATCTCCCGAGCAATAAGGATAGAAGAGAGATAATTTTTTATTGCCAATTAGTATGGTGCAGTCCGCAGCACCGGATAAAATTCTGAATATCATTTTCTTCTTTTGCAAAACTGGATGCGGTCCGACATGTGGCTGTAGTGAGAGTGGTCTTTATTATTCATTGCATGTATTGTTTGCAGTGGAAATGACTATAACAACCACTCACTGATAGATGACAATAAAGACTCTCAAGTCACAGATCTGAATTAAAATAGAAACTAATTTATTTTCTGTTCTGAATCATCTTTAAAGTATATCTATTAGTACGTAAAATATGTCTATGATTATTAAAAAAAATATTTTTTATATTATACTTACATTCAGTGAAGATTTATTTATTCCATATACATTTATTTCATATGTGTAATCTCGGACCCCAAATATCCTCTAGATTTGGTTGTCTTGTAAAAGCCTTTATCAATAAGAACTTTTTTCAAATATTTCTAGGCAATTATCAATAAAATCTCAATTATGATAAGAAATTCGTAATCAGCGACCTTAAAAAATCGCTAGACCTAATTCTCTCTGTAAAAATATAATTATTTACAATTTTCAAATGTCAGTAAATATTTTAAAAAATTTTCGGAAAATTTTCCTATACTTAACTTAATTCTATATGGTGATGTAATGCAAGAAACACCTCTGATGATATTTACATAAAAAAATTCGATAAATATATGTATACTATAAAAAAAATTCTTTTTTTGACAATGTATTCTTAATCAGTACCACGAAAACCCCCCCAGCCATATGTTATTATATAAAAACCTTAAATTTCACAAAATATATCATGTTTTAGATTTTTAAGAATTGAATATAACAGACATTTAAAAAAAATCATCAATCGGAACAGTTTTTGAAGGTTTAGAATATTTAATGATTTTCCTGTTTCATTGATTCATTTGCCGATTTATTGTCATATGATGTAATTGTTTAAAAAAATTACCAATTACCTTTTGTGTAGAAATGATATTGCCGATTACCGTAAGGTTAGAGGGCAATAGTTGAGTATTTTTCCTTTTTTTTGTAAAACTTAACCTAAATTTATTGGAATTCCTAATCTTTTAAAACTATTTTAACATGTATGAAAATTGTATAATATGTTTTAGATCTTCGTATTAGCATAATGTACAATTTCTATTCCATTAACTCTAAAATAGATCCAATTGCCTCAATTATGATATTAATTATGACTTGTGTCGACTGGTTGAGCATCGGTCGCCGCAGGCTTGATTAAAATTTCTCATTCTAAGTGAACGGCTAAATGCCTCGTAGTTATCTTGCCTTAGGCCCAAGGCGGTACACCATGCAAGGGAGATATTTTGGGTCAATAGGTTTCAACATTGTGCCAATTGATTTTAACATCAGAAACATGAAACTCCGTACTTCTAAAAAGTTCAGTAGGATGTGAAACAAACGAACGTAACTTGAACGAAACAGAACTTTTTTTAGAGAAAATCTGCCGTTAACATTGAAAAACATTTTAGGATAGAAAGACGACAATTTACTAAACTTTTCAGGAACTTCTTGGCATGGGATTGAAACGATAGTGATCTTTGCAATTTGGTTTTCTAGATATATGAACAAAACTTTATAACTTGAATATAATATATGCTTCTATTTTGTATTTGGTGGAAAAAGATAGTTTCTATTTTAGTTAATATATTCGTTATTTATTTTCATGCTGTAATTTTGATCTTAATTGAATTAATTAATTAAGTCGTACTAGCCCAGTAGCTGGGTTCAAATAAATGCCCTTACCGCACAAAAGATCGGGTATGAGATTTTTTTCTACTTACCAAGTTTTCCAATTTGGAAGACCTCGGCCGAACTTTCTGTGGCCCAATAACCATATGAGGTCTTTAGAATTTCTCTGGCATTGGTGGGTTGTAAAACTTTGGTAGTTATTATCAATCCCAAAGAGGACACAATTTAGGACAAATGTTATTAATGCAACTTTTCTCTAAACCCAACAACAAGTGTGATGCAGCACCGAAAATGGGATATTTTTACCAACTTGGCGAAATAATTACAAAACACATTTTTATTATAAACCGTTCAAATACATATTTTATACATAATAACTGACAGAAATAAAATTGTATATGAAAGAAATTATATACGAAAAAATGAAGACAAATAGACGGAAGAATAAGGCAGGTGTTCTTCTCATCTACCTTTGATTGAAGTTGTTGAAGTGTTTAAGAAGCCAGATACCACCAGTTATAGAAATAGCCTCTGTAGGAGAAAGGTTTCTTTTGGCATTGTACAGTCGTGAAATGAGCACTGACACACTGAGGTACCAGCTATTTACGAAGTCTGCAACAAAGAGCAAATTTAGCTTTTTCAGACTATCACCAACACAAGATGTTGTGCGAACATTCACTACGGTCTTATCACCAGGTACAAACAAACTTGGTTAGGAAATGTAATAGTGGAGTAAAATCCGCCCGAAATTATGCACTTGGGTGACCCCTGGCGTAGAACCAGATGAGACCTTTACCATTTTGTAGGGCATGTTTTGGGGCATATGTGGTGTGATCTACAACTTTTTTTAGTAGGGCACTTTTTTTTAAATGGCCTTAGAGTGCGTTATCTGCACAATTTGAAATCATGTGTTTTTTGGCGCATACATCGCCATTAAAAAAAAACGGCTAGACTTACCGCCCTGAAATTTTAACCACTTGTGCACAAAACCTAAGCGCTTCAAATGGTATAAACCTTTTTTGGGTAATACATCTATGTATTACCCAAAAAAATACGTAAAGTCAAAACTTCCAAGATTATGCATGAAGAACTTCGATATGCGGTTAGCTATGTGAAATATTCAAAATTTAGATATATATGCAGTTAATGAAATGTAGCCTAGATATTGAAAAAGTTTTTAAAAAAAAGTTTGAGTTGATATCTGTAACAGTTTTCGAGTTATCGAATTTTTAAAAAACGCTCGGGTTTACACGGAGTGAAATATTACGGCGCGCTCAGGCTTATGGCATAAATACAGGTGCCTCTCATGCAGCAAGTAGTCGATACCTCGGTCGATACCTATTATTTTAATGATTAAATGACGACCATTATTATGAATTTGAATATTTTTTGAGAAAACTGTGCATTCTGTGACTATTCAGACTTTATTTACTGTGTTAGTTCGAATATTAGTTAGGATATTTTCTATTAATCATAGTGCTTAGGTGTAAGACAATTTTATTATTAGTGTTTGACGGCGAATTGGTAAAAAACTATTGAGTATGTGTATGCTGTGGTTGTCTTAAAAGTAGATTAAAGAAACATAATTATTTTAGCTTTAAAATGTCGGAATGCTTAATTTGTGGTGCTCCATGTGACCCTTCAAGGAATAATAGTGTCAATAAACCCACACAAAGAGGCCTTTTAAAAATTGTTAAAGTCGCTGAGCGAAGACAAGACAAATTTTCAGTAAATATACTTAAACAAAAAAAAAGTATTCTAAGTGGTAATAGAAATTTCAAGTACCACGTCGCATGCAGAAGTTCATATAATAGTCAAGCAAATATAAATAAAGCCACAGTAAATAATAAATAACTGTGCGAGTATCGTGAGCTGCAGCACTTCCAATTTGCGTGTTTCCAGGAAAGATGGATTTGAAATCAGAAAAATGTGTGTGTTCTTCCCAAGACGTAAAGTAAATTCTATTTCTCCTTTAAATTTGTTTTTTAATTTAGATGCTTTTATTGTTGATTTTCCACTAAATTCTGCAGCACTATTGTATTTATTCAAAAGGACATTTAAGGTAATAATTTGACTATTTTGTATTACGTGCTCTTGAACATAATTTACAATTTCTAAAAATATTTCATTTCCAAGTGTTTGTGTTGATTCCGATGCTCGATCAACACTTAGCCAAATTTCAGAATTTATATTTCTTTCTGATATATAGTGTCCATAACAGGACTTATGATACCTACTTGGCATCATAGGCAAACAGATCGGAAATATTAGCTAATCTTGATATCATTTCAAAGTCACTTTTTTTCTTTGCAGCATCTAAAATTTTAAGTCTCGTCTGTTTTCCTGAGCCTGTTCACAGATACAAATAAAAAATAATTACTGTCAGTTAAATATACAGGGTGTCAAAATTTACACACGTACCTATTCTACATAAAAAACAATGCTTCGTTTCAGAGTTACAGGGTGCTGAAGAAGTTTTAATTTTTGAAATTAATTCATTCAAATTCGGTACATAGAATGATTTGGAGTACATAGCATTTCAAAACATTTATTAAACAAAATAACCTTGTCTTTTAAAAAAAATAAACCTGTAAATTTTGACTTAGGCTTCCTGAGACACTCTGTACATACCCACATTACCTACATATAAAAAAAAATGAAATAATGAATGGTGTAAAATATACTTGAACTTCTATAAAAATAAAAGCTAAATCGTCACCTGTCTGTATGGAAATTAGTTTTTCTTGTTTCTTTTTTCCTTGCCGCTTACAGAACACACACATTTTTCTGATTTCAAATCCATCTTTCCTGGAAACACGCAAATTGGAAGTGCTGCAGCTCGCGATACTCGCACAGTTATTATTTACTGTGGCATTATTTATATTTGCTTGACTATTATATGAACTTCTGCATGCGACGTGGTACTTGAAATTTCTATTACCACTTAGAATACTTTTTTTTTGTTTAAGTATATTTACTGAAAATTTGTCTTGTCTTCGCTCAGCGACTTTAACAATTTTTAAAAGGCCTCTTTGTGTGGGTTTATTGACACTATTATTCCTTGAAGGGTCACATGGAGCACCACAAATTAAGCATTCCGACATTTTAAAGCTAAAATAATTATGTTTCTTTAATCTACTTTTAAGACAACCACAGCATACACATACTCAATAGTTTTTTACCAATTCGCCGTCAAACACTAATAATAAAATTGTCTTACACCTAAGCACTATGATTAATAGAAAATATCCTAACTAATATCCGAACTAACACAGTAAATAAAGTCTGAATAGTCACAGAGTGCACAGTTTTCTCAAAAAATATTCAAATTCATAATAATGGTCGTCATTTAATCATTAAAATAATAGGTATCGACCGAGGTATACTCTGGCTAATGAATGTTAGTCGTTGCGTCATCACTGGTGATCGTACGGGCCAAGGCGGCCGATTATACCAGTGCCGGCGATGAAAAGTTGATGATATGATTGTCATCCTCCACTTACAAAATATTTCATTATACCTTTACAATCTCATATTAGTAAAAAAATATATTATTGTCCAAAACTGCAAAATTAATCTTATAGATGTTGAAAACAACAATTTATTTTATATGGACCTCAAATTTGTTTGTATACTGTAAAAATATAGCCTGCTTATTCTTGACACAAAGGAACGTCTATGAGTGAAACCAGTACCGCGTCGTAAACGCTCAGACAAGCTTGCATCCACCTTTGTCTAACGCATAGCGTGCGAGAGACACATTTCTGTTCAGTAGGTGGTGTTATGCCGACGACGTTCGGGCCTATTTCAGTTTGATAAACAGTGCGCGTTGAATAAAGACAGCATTTAGATTGCAATGTCTGTGATACATTCAATCAGTCGTGACGCAACGACTAACATTCGTTAGCCAGAGTATATCGACTACTTGCTGCATGAGAGGCACCTGTATTTATGCCATAAGCCTGAGCGCGCCGTAATATTTCACTCCGTGTAAACCCGAGCGTTTTTTAAAAATTCGATAACTCGAAAACTGTTACAGATATCAACTCAAACTTTTTTTTAAAAACTTTTTCAATATCTAGGCTACATTTCATTAACTGCATATATATATAAATTTTGAAAATTTCACATAGCTAACCGCATATCGAAGTTCTTCATGCATAATCTTGGAAGTTTTGACTTTACGTATTTTTTTGGGTAATATATATATGTATTACCAAAAAAGGGTTTATACCATTCGAAGCGCTTAGGTTTTGTGCACAAGTGGTTAAAATTTCAGGGCGGTAAGTCTAGCCGTTTTTTTTTAATGGCGATGTATGCGCCAAAAAGCACATGTTTTCAAATTGTGCAGATAACGCACTCTAAGGCCATTTAAAAAAAAGTGCCCTACTAAAAAAAGTTGTAGATCACACCACATATGCCCCTAAACATGCCCTACAAAATGGTAAAGCTCTCATCTGGTTCTACGCCGAGGGTCACCTACCCCTAGAAAGAAGCGAGTTAGACCGGCGATTTTACTCCACTATAAAGCGAGAGCACTACACATGTGTGACTGCATGTCAATCTCAGAATGTTAGCGCTCTCGCTTTATTGTCTCCTATTCACTCACAAAGCTTTGGTTGAAAAGTGAATTTACTGTATAGTGTGTTGAAAATAGGAAATAATACAACTGCCAAACTAATTCAAGCCAATAAGCCTGACATATTTTTCCTCGATCATCAGATCAAAGTGATTTACATAATATGTACGTTATTAAGTTCTCAATACCTGATGCTATGACAAACATCGCCTTGAAGGAGGACACCAACTAAATACCGAAATCTTCAATACGAACTCATGGTATACTGTATGACTTCTGCAAGCTACTTTCTTCATTTCTTCAACTATTATTTATTTTATTTATTTATTTATTATTATATTATATATTTTTTTATATTATATATTTTTAGTGCATAGTAAGTAAATAATTTTTTGACAATGGCAATCCTGAACTTCGGCTTGTTAAACATTTGACACGAGTGAATATTTATTACGTGTTGATGATGTCTTTTAATAAATTTACTTATGTTTAACCCACGTAATACATTGATTCTAGCAGATATTTCCGATCAAATTAACGTAGATTTGTCTACAGCATGCATTTGAATCATTTGCAATCTATTTTTGTCTATGTTGTGGCCAAACACAAACGTTTGACAAATATTCTCTAAATTGAATGTGTTTGTTAAAACATAAAAATTATAGGCAAATTAGGTGTTGTCTATCTGTATATTAAATTTTAATGATTTGTCAAATACTACGCCCAAACCTTTTACTGATTCAACGATGGTAAGTGTTGCATCGCCGCATGTATCAATGTGCAAGTCGGTTGCCTATTTATTTCGCATGTAAACCCAGCCGCCGCGCCGTATCCGTAGTTGACTGCCGGTTACTGTATTCGAACGCCTTTAAATCAAACAGCTATTATTTACTGTCTAATTTACAGAGATGTATTGTAACCCATAATTTACGTGTCATATGATACAAGATATGTACCTACTACATATGGCCTTTTACGAAACGATATCAAAAATAATATACTGGCTTGTTTATTTTATGCCGAAGGGAATTCCTGAGTTTCTCTTCTAACAGAAATATAGAAGAGACAAATAATATAATAGAGAGTTATTGCAAAATGAAAAAAGGTGACTTTATTAAAATAAACTTTAAATAAAGTAGCCTATATTCCAATTTATCATTAATTTTTAAAGAGAGTTATTGCAACGGTCTTCCTACTCATACTTTATGATTTGTAGAAAAAGTTTCTAAATGCGTCAAAATTAAGGTGCTTTAAATAAAAAAATGCTTTGCCCTTATTTAAATTAAATACCGCAGGTCTGTATTTTAATAAAAGATAAAGCTTAAGGATATTCTAAATGCGCATGCGTACATGTCAAATTAAAGAAAACTTTATTAAAAGATCTGCAAAACGAAAGTTACAATATCTCTCCAATATAATATTTAGATCCGTTAATAAAGTATACAAATATTTATTCTATTCATGTTAACAATTTCCTTCACTGAAAAACACAACTTAGTAGGTACAAGTGTAGGTACTGACATATTTTTCTTTATTATCAGATTAAAATTTTTCGATTTTATTCGGTGGTGTATTAATGTTTGCATGCCCACTGTAGGCTTAAAAATATTCAATTTTTTTAAATTTATACCATTTGTTGATATCATTGGTGGTAAAATATCAATAAACTTGAGTTATCTCTATATATTTACTATTTATATTCCTCACAATAACTCTGCTGACATATATAACTTATTGTTTGACGTATTCTGTATCTTAATTTATTTGGTTCTGATATTCTTCATGATGACTTTAATATTCCTAAATATTTTAAATTTAAAAATATTAATGAATCAATATTAAACTTTCAAAATTACATAGTACAATAAAAAAAGAATTGTATCTAAATATAAATTATCGCATACTAGATCTCGTTTTATGCAATAAAATTTGTCTAGTAGAAAAAGCTATTGATGTTATGCTTAATGAGGATGTACATACAGATAGTACATCATCCGTCAATCACTATGTGCTACGAAATAAATTCTGGCAATTTTCTCTACTTTATGAGTGTCTACTTGAAACCGATTGGAGTTTTTTGGATAATTGTGACGATATTAATCTAGTATCACAATTGTTTTATAAGTTGGATTTAGTTTCTAACATCTATGCCCCGAAAGTAATGCCATCCACCCACAGCTCTCCGAACTGGTTCAAATAATATATGCTATAACAAGTGATATTAAAAGAAAGCATAATACCTATTTGGAAATTTATTAGCAAAGAAGAACACATGCCAGTGTAGGTACCTAATAATTTGTCCGTTGCAACATTTTTTCAACAATCCAATAGTAAACCTACGAATGATATTGGGGATTTTGTCAGCAATATCAATAATTAAGATACACTAAATATACCTTTAACAGTGGCGGCTATTCAGGTGAAGTAGGTGAAGTGCCTCTTCACCAAAAATATTCATTGATTATTTTTTTAACTCGGTATTCGTTCATCGAAGATATTAGATATTATCAAAATACATTTTCTTAATTACTAACGTAATATAATAATAATAAGTATATTTAATATTAATATTATTAATATATTTATCATACGTTACACACATGTAAACGTTGCGAAATATAAAAAGAATAAGACGTAGGTAGACCTGTACGTGTACATACATAGCCGACTTTGTTTGTGGTGAAGAGCGTCGAGTCAAAACCGCTAAATCTGCACCAGCACAGTGCGTTGCCATGGCAACGGTTTCACAGAAGGGACGAACTCCCACTCCTTGGCATGCACAAGTGAAGTGTTCGGTGTTCGGTCATCATACTCATCATGTTGTGGTAGTGTGCTTCGGGTTGTCATAAGCTTATGCAATTTTGATTTCGCAAACGCCGTTGGCGATTTATATTTATGTGCATTGTGCATCGTACATTTTTATTATTTTATTATATCTTAGTTTACGAATTTTTAAATGTTAACTTGATGTGTATTGTGTGTTTAGACATTAAACGTAGTGTGTGTGTTGTGTGGTGGCAATAATGAATCCAATTAACGATATTGTTTGCAATTTGTTGAAAACACCATTTAGTCGTTGGAAGGACGAAGACAAACGAGACATTTTAAGTAACGGACGACCTACGGTTGTTCTGTCGATTTTTGCCAAAAAAAAATTAAAAAAAAGTGGCAAGTCTTATAATATTAATTTTAAATCTTCTTGGTTTTCGGAGTATAAATGGTTATGTACCAGTGACATTTTGCAAAAAATGTTTTGCTGGCCCTGCTTGCTCTTTTCTAATAAACACTTAGTTTGGAATAGGGATGGATTCACGGATTTATTAAATATTACGCGGGCGTTACATAAACATGTGGAGTATCACGACCAGATCTAAGTAAAACTTTAATTAATCAAGGTAAACAATCTCGTGGTTTCATTGATATGATAAATGCTCGGATAAATGCAATTGGTTAACTGGTAGTTTAACTTTAAAAAAATTATTTTGTTGGCCCTGTGTATTATTTTCAAATCGGGATGTTTCGTCAAAATCTGGATATGACGATCTTAAAAATTTATCTCGCGCAATGAACAGGCATTAAAAAAGCCACGTTTATTAATGTCAATGTAGAGTTTAATACAAATTTTGGGGTACTTGTAAAACACAATGACCTTGAAATTCCTGAAAAATTTTCAAAATTAAGCCAAAACCTACGAGGGGGCTAGATGGAATTCCAGCTTACTTATTACTTGACTGTGCTGTAATATTGGTAGGGCCTCTCTCTAAACTGTTCAATCTATCTTTAAAAACAAAAACTTTTCATTTGCTAATAATCCAGTCAATTGGTGTTCAAAACTACCGTTTTCGTAACAAAATTGCGGAAGTTTTTTTCTCAACGGTTCTATATGTTTTTTGGGGTGCTGAATTCAAATTTCAGGTTTGCTGCCTTGTCGGCTTCACAACGAAAAACGCAAAAAATCTCAAAATTTTCGCACTTTTTTCAGTTTTTTGCTTATATCTCGAAAATTATGCGGTTTTCGAAGGCGATCATTCTATACAAAATTAAAGTAGATAAAATTTCCTACAAAATGCACTAGTCAACTTTGATTTTCTTATGAGCGGTATCGGGGCTAGAGCGCGCTGACCAACAGCAATTTTTTGGCTCTGCTGCGAAAACATCAAAAACGCCCACTCCCACCCCCTACAACTCGAAAAATATACATGTTATCAACAAAACCCTTTAAGAGGGCGCCGTCTTCAAAAATGCCGCTAGATGGAGGTTATGTAGTTAAAGTTTCTGGTAGCTTTTATGAAAAATACAATTTTTTTTTTTATTTACTTGCAATCGATGAATAGACAACCGTTCTGAGATGATCGTAATATGAAAAGAATTTTTTTAACATTTAAGATTAGCTTGTAATTTAATAATTTGTTAAAAACATAAAAACCCATTTAATTCTTTTCTAGCAATTTTAGGTCATTATGCGCCACATCACGATCTTCTTTAAAGTATTTTACACACATTAATATTGTTTTGACAGCAATTTTTTTCATATTTTGGGAAATTCCTGGCAAGAAAGTATGCGGTGACCGAAATGTTGATGACAATACTATACATTTAATGTTTTACAGGAAACACACACTCCACTCCGTTAGACTCCGTACTGACGGGTTTAGCCACTCTCTAAGAGAGGGCTACGCGTTAGCGATCGAATTAATTGAATTATTGCCACTCGGAGGTTTAGGTTGTTATTGTGTTATTAATATTTATAAATTATCATTAACTTTGGAAGTTAAAAAAATAATTTCAAGTTTTTAACCACAATTACTAACATTCACTAGGTAAAAGCCGGGTAGTAATATCCTTGAGACAAAGAATGTGATGGTGCAATGGATAAGACGTCTGCTTCACAGCGCAGGGGTCGGAAGTTCGAATCACGATGGTAATTTCTTTTTTTTTGCGGTGGTCACGGGAAAAAATATCGAAAATTGATATTTTCCGTTTAATAGAACAAATTTTATATCTGGAAATTTTCAGGTCATTGGTATTTTCAATTTCGAATGTAATACCAAAAATCTCGAATTATTGTATCTAATAAAGACCTTTATTATTATTATTATTCTTATTATTATTATTATTATAAACTATACATACAGTATTTAAATAATAATAATTGCTAAATAAACTGTTGACCAATTGAATCCAAGTGAACTTTTAGGATGTATCTGTAGTGATAGTGAAATAATTTGAGAAGGATAATAGATATGAATGTATGCGATTTTATAATTTATTCGTGAAAACGCGGGTTTGGTCCGATTTTTTTAATTTGAATCATGTCAACAGTGTGAAAGAAAAGTATGTTTTTTAATAAAATATAGTCATAAACTAAGTACAGAGAATATATATTTTTTGATGCGTATTTTCAGTCACTGATTTATGGGGAAAAATCAATTTCAGAAATTTTTAATTTCTCTCTTATGTTATTATGTTTTTTATCTAAAAACCTCCGTCATTGTTCTCTTTTTTTTGCCGTTAAGCCTAATTATGTTGTTCGTTGTATGTGATTATATTACCTATGAAGGGCGCTCTTATAAGTACATTGTTTGTACTTTAATTTCATGGTGACCACTGGCGTACCCAAAATCGGTATACGTTTGAAAATATACAATGTGTTCCATTTAAAATGAGCAAGTTGGTATCGACTTCCGGTATAGCCGATAATACCAAATGATTGTAATTATTTTTGCTGGATTGGCCACACTGACTAGTAATTCCTAAAATTTTCAAAATTTTTTGTTACATACTTTTTCATATTATTGTTTCAGTCCCCGGTGAGACACCGTGTATAAGGAAGGAGGATGGAATATATATATAATATATATTTATAATTTTGAGGTTTTCAAAAGATTAACGGCCTTTATCTCATAAAACTTTATTTAAGTTACACTAGCTATATACGCTTCTGGTCTTACTTTTTTTTTATATACGCTTTTATAGCATCCAAAATAAATGGTGGGTCATTTACAAAAAGTAGTAAAGGGGTCCCACAAAAAATACTAGAAAATTCAAACCTATCTGTCAAAATCTCGACACTTAGGCAGTCTTCTGATATCCATCCTGCTTCATTGTCACTTGTACAATGAGTAAAAGCTAGCTCACTAAAAATAAAAAAGTTTAAGGATGGTGCTGCGTAGTGTGGCACCCTATTTAATTTACGAAAAAAGTAATAAATACACACCTATCTTTTACTGTCTCATCAGTACCAGGAATTTCTAAATTATGGATATCAATATCTACTGCCCTAAAAAAAAAAAAAAAATTATAAAGAACACACGAGAATAAATAGGATATTCGTAATCAAGGCGTACTATTAGAAAATCGACCATTCGATCATCTTTGGAATAAAGCGATAATATGCAAACCGGGAAATATCGCTGGGGATTCGGCAACACGTTCATCGAATATACTGGTTTGTATCTGGATACAAGTTGCCATAACGATGTTCCGTATCTAAACTGAAAAATAGTTGGCAGATTTTAACTTATATATGTCGATAATTTTTTTCACCCCTTTAGCAACGAGATAGACGTCAGTCGCAATAGAATTTTTTTTTATATTGACGGAACTATTAAAAAAAAAATTAATTCTCGTGTCGCGATGAGGTCGAAAATCCTGGTCGAGGGCTCTCCTACTATAAAATTAGTCGCAAATTTTTTTCCCTTTTTTCACGATTTTCTCAAAAATGATTTCAAATTTTCTTTGCAGATAAATATTTTCACCTAGCCTTTAATTCTAATAAAGCTTAATGCTACTAATAGTAAGCTTCAAATTTAAAACACCCTGTACCTACATAATAAACATTTTAGACTATTTTAGAGTATACCATTCAGGTAATTCAGAAAAATAATACACATAAACATGAAAGCAATTATGTAATACTTACCGCCGTTTCAGCCACAATTTCTTAGTGCAATTTGATATTTTATTGCGTTTGCGAGATCTAGAGTAAGTTCGCGCCATAATTTATAAAATAAAAAATGTATCTATCTCTAAAATAAATTTCAACTAAAATCTCTCACTTGTTTAAAAACCTATTAAATAAACAAGTACCTAACTCAAAAATAAAATAAAATATTTTCCTCAAAACAGCTTTCAAAATATAGGAATTAGGTACAGTCTAGTAAGGAATCTAGCATCCAAAAAGACGCTTCTAAAATGCCGAACCCTGCACTCGCGAGGTATATGATTTTAAAAATATGGATATTATCCAGAATTTTATGCCGAGTCCGATTCCAGAGGGCGCGATGTCGACCAAGATTGCGAAATTGCAAAAAAGTAATATTTCCAAAAAAACAATTGGAACTTAAATATTGCATTATCTGTCGTTTACATTGCATTTACGAGCTTATTTATAAAGATTTTTTAATAATTTTTATATCAATCGAAAGCCTAATGTTTGTAGTTTCATACAAGTTGAATAGAGATACATTATTTTCATTATAAACAGCACTATAAATTGTTTAAACAATATGTGCTCGGAAAGTGTAGTGTAATTTTCGGCATTGAGGTACTTTTGTTATTATTGCAGATAGATATGTAGTTATGTGAGACGAAATACGTAGAATAGACCAACGAACATTTTTTATTAAAATAATTTTTTAATTCGCTGGATAATTTAGGAGATATGATTTTTTTAAAATGAAGCGCATTGTCTGGTCTACCGCGCGCGCGGTCTTGTTTCTGTAGGCAGGCCATTTACACATGATTTCGATTTTCGAGGCACTCGAGATGATCAAAGAATTTCGCACACGAGTTGCAAACAATATTTTTTCTACAACGACTTTAATTTGATTAAACTAAAACCGTAAAACGATATCTTCTATTATAATATTTAATGCAAAATATAATAGCAGATATGTCTCCGAACTATGGAAACTAATATGTTTGACAACAAACATTTTTCACTGACGTTTTCGATATTGTGAGTGTTGAATATTGTGGGTTTTTTAAAGTAAAATAATACCTAAGATAATAATGGAAAGTCTCGAAAGTCATTCTTAGACTGTTTTTAAAATAATTGCAATGTGCAAGTAATAAAAAAGGGAAAAAATCACCACAACACGTCATTTTACACTATTTATCAGACTAGCCATGAAAGAAACAATTAAAAGACGTAACTTTGACAGGGGAATGAGTTTTTTTGGACGTACATTTAATTACTGCTGCAAAATTTCATTTGGATAGCTCAAGAATTGTGGAAATGGCGGGGGTTTACCATGATCCGTGGTCACCCGGTATAGTTCCAAATACAGTGGTTTTCTGGGGCAAACTGTTGAGGTTTGCCTTTGATACTACACTTTTATCTTGACATATTTTGACCATTTTCTTATTTCTATTTATTTTTTTAGAATTTGGCGGGATTCCCAGAAATAAGTTTAATGACTATTAATTATCATTATTATCATATCTATAGCTACTTACCTATAATACTCCAATTTTAGTTATATCATAATATGTACAAAGAATTTACAATACAACCATCATTTTATCAAGACGAAAATTATTTTAATATCATTGTAGTTTTTTTAAATTAAATACCGATAGGATAGAGCACTAATTTGTTCTGTTTGTGAGCATTATTTATGATCTGTACGAACTTTCATACAAGATGTTACAAAAATGTTGCTTACCTTACAAAAAAAAAAATTGTAATGCACGTAATAATACGAGTAAATACTTTTTTCTACAACTGTCAAAAAAAGGTTGTTTGCGCATTAACGTCAGTGTCTAAAATGAGACATTTTTTCATTGACATTATTTTTTTTGCGTTACCATGACCCCGTGCGCAAAATATTTTGCACATCACATGCCGATTATAAATTTAATTATTGCCTGTTTTTTATAATTTTTAATGTATACACAAGAATTAAGCAAACATCTAGTTCAAAAAGATTTATTGTTTTATGAAATAAATTAACTGAAAGTAGAAATTTTTAAATTATTTTAAAAACAGTCTATGACTTTCGAGACTTTCCATTATTATCTTATGTATTATTTTACTTTAAAAAACCCACAATATTCAACACTCACAATATCGAAAACGTCAGTGAAAAATGTTTGTTGTCAAACATATTAGTTTCCATAGTTCTGAGACATATCTGCTATTATATTTTTTTTAAATTAATTTGCATTAAATATTATAATACAAAATATCGTTTTACGGTTTTAGTTGAAATCATGTGTAAATGGCCTGCCTACAGAAACAAAACCGCGCGCGCGTTAGACCAGACAATGCGCTTCATTTAAAAAAAATCATATCTCCTAAATTATTCAGCGAATTAAAAAATTATTTTAATAAAAAACGTTCGTTGGTCTTTTCTACGTATTTCGTCTCACATAACTACATATCTATCAGCAATAATAACAAAAGTACCTCAATGCCGAAAATTACACTACACTTTCCGAGCACATATTGTTTAAACAATTTATAGTGTTGTTTATAATAAAAATAATGTCTCTCTATTCAACTTATATGAAACTACAAACATTAGGCTTTCGATTGATATAAAAATTATTAAAAAATCTTTATAAATAAGCTCGTAAATGCAATGTAAACGACAGATAATGCAATATTTAAGTTCCAATTTTTTTTTGGAAATATTACTTTTTTTGCAATTTCGCAATCTTGGCCGACATCGCGCCCTCTAGAATCGGATTCGGCATAAAATTCTGGATAATATCCATATTTTTAAAATCATATACCTCGCGAGTGCATACCCCATGATCGAATTCGGAGCTTTAGATTCTTGACTAGTTGCAATAATAAAAGACACCTGCTGCGTGCTCGATGGACGATGACCTTCAACTATTTGCTGCTGAGAAGTTTATTCGAGTCTGAAGTTTTCACCAAATATACTCATATGTATGACCCTCTAGTGTGCAGCAGGGATACTAACGTTTTATACCACAACCCAAATTCATTCTCTATTCTACGGCGGCGCGCTCTTAACCGCTTGAAAGTACAATTAATTTTCTACAAGAGACGTCTCTAACATTCAAATTTCTCATAAGGGGGGAGGGAGCAAAGCGAAAATTACGAAAAATGCCTTCTGCACCTTACAGCCAAAACGACCCCTCCCACCTGTCTAGCTCACATTAGCGCTATACTTTCCATGTATTGCGCATAAAAGAAGTTGTTTTGAATAAATTTATGGCAAAGCATGTTTGATGAAAACATTAACAAATTATATTTACAACATATTAGGTACATTACACTGAATATAAAACTGTTATGTACACAGTTATTTTAGTCGCCTCTGTTGGGTTGTTGGTGGCCCAGGCAATGTTTCTTAGGTACTAGAAGGTCCAGGTGAAGGGTCTTGGGCAATAGAAGGTCCAGGCAAAGGGTCAGGGGTTATGGAAGGTCCAGGCTGAATAGTTAGTTGTTGCTGTTCTTCAACTGAAAAAATTGTAATGCAATGATTAATGTTATGATAGAGAAAAACTGATTAGTAAAGATGCATAACGCTGCAAAATATTACACGAATTAATACCTTCTGTCACCTTAGCTGCTTCAGACAGTGTGGTACTGCAAGGATCTCGTCCAGGTCGTCTTCCTCTTTTGTATCCTCTATCATTCGGAGAATGCAGTGGAGAAGAGTGTTGCCAACCACATGCTCTTTCTCAACGCAATGAGTGGTTGCGACTCAACGTCCGCGTTATTCAACCAAGGCAAGATTAAATTTCTCAAGACCCTCTCCAAACATCCCGATCTTGAATCAATCATTTCTAAATTCGCTGCTCCTTCAGCCCATCCAAATGAAATAACAGCTGCTGGTGAGAAATTTTTGATCGCCCTTTATGGTGGTAACCACCCAACAACAACACTCAACAAGCTGAAGTATAAGCAATACGTGACATCAGCCTACAAGGCATCAGCAAACATGGCCTCCCACTGAAGCTGCAGCTCAACAACACGCCTTTAGAATTTACCATCAGGTGCAACAGTGGATCGGAAACTATTTGGATCCAGAGCAGTGGAGGTGGAAGTTGACAAAAAATGGGTTGGTTCCCATTACCACACTGATATCCCCGGCTCCTGAGAGGCTTCTTCAGCTTATATCTTATAAATACAAGACATATTGCTAAGGTCGGTGTGGGTGTAGGCAAACAGGACTATTCTGCACGAAACTGTGCCAGCAATGTGAAGGGTCGTGCTCCAACATCGACGACAATTTGGATACAAAAGAGGAAGACGACCTGGACGAGATCCTTGCAGTACCACTGTCTGAAGCAGCTGAGGCGACAGGAGGTATTAATTCATGTAATATTTTGCAGCGTTAATTAATGCATCTTTACTAATCAGTTTTTCTCGAGGTTTTTCTCTATCATAACATTAATCATTGTATTACAATTTTTTCAGTTGAAGAACAGCAACAACCGGAGCCTTCGATGTTAGACTATCGAAGGCTCCGCAACAAGTCATTATTCAGCCTGGACCTTCTAGTGCCTAAGAAACATTGCCTGGGCCACCATCAACCCAACAGAGGCGACTAAAATAACTGTGTACATAACAGCTTTATATTCAGTGTAGTGTACCTAATATGTTGTAAATTTATAAATGACTTTATTTAGGCTTTATTCAAGCATAATAACAAAAACCTATCCAATTTGATATACTCACATTGTAAATATAATTTGTTAATGTTTTGATCGAACATGCTTTGCCATCAATTTATTCAAAACAACTTCTTTTATGCGTAATACATGGAAAGTATAGCGCCAATGAGAGCTAGACAGGTGGGAGGGGTCGTTTTGGCTGTAAGGTGCAGAAGGCATTTTTCGTAATTTTCGCTTTGCTCCCTCCCCCCTTATGTGAAATTTGAATGTTAGAGACGTCTCTTGTATAAAATTAAATGTACTTTCATGCGGTATAAGGGTTTTGTTGATAACATGTATATTTTCCGAGTTGTAGGGGGTCGGAGTAGGCTTTTTTGATGTTTTCGCAGCAGAGCCAAAAAATTGCTGTTATTCAGCGCGCTCTAGCGCCGATACCGTTCATGTGAAAATCAAAGTTGACTAGTGCATTTTGTAGGAAATTTTGTCTACTTTAATTTTGTATAGAACTATCGCGTTCGAAAACTGCATAATTTTCGAGATATAAGCAAAAACCTGAAAAAAGTGCGAAAATTTTGAGGTTTTTTGCGTTTTTCGTTGTGAAGCCGACCTCCTACAAGGCAGCAAATCTGAAATTTGGATTCAGCACCCCAAAAAACATATAGAACCGTTGAGAAAAAAACTACCGCAATTTTGTTACGGGAAAACCACCATTTGATTGGACTATAAGGAAATTATTCAAAATATTTCCAGTTTTCAAAAAAGATACTAGTCCGACATTTCTAACTATCGGCCTATTGTCATAATTTATAACTTTGCTAATGTTTCAAAATATTCTTATTTAATCATATATTTTTTCATTGTAAACATATGATATGAAGTTTCAGCATGGTTATGTTAAAGGCAAATCGATTGTGACTTAACTTAATTTGTGTAACGGCATGTTTAACTGATGCTATTGAGGATGGTTTGCTAGCAGATATAATTTACCCTGATTCCTCGAAGGCCTTCGACAGAATTGACCATGGTATACTATGGTATGTATGGTTTCTCTCAAAATTTATCAACATTTTTTAAATACTACTTTTCAGCATGTAGTATACCGTGGTTGCAATTCCGTGTCTGCCACGTTAGATGGAACTCAAGGAAACGTTTTAGGACTCTTTTCTTTATACTGTTTACAAATGACGTTGTTAAATTAATTTAACGCTTATCTTTTATATGCTGATGATTTGAAAATTTTCTGCAGGATCACAAGTAGGTACAAGAACTGTTACGAACTTTAACAAAAGTTAATGTCTATCTATCAGTGGCTGGTATGTCAAAAATAATTTACAGTTAAACGTTTAATAAATAGGATTATAGGAAACAACTACTGGACGGGCAAAGGCCCCTACTCCCATTGCATTATACATACCTATAAATCCAAATTGGTAGCCAAATTTGTTATTTGTCTTTTCTATACCAGACACAGACCGGTTTCGAACTCTTTATGTTCTCATCAGTGTGCCACAGGTAGCTGAAAAGACAAATAACAAAGGCAAACCAAACTGGCCTATGGCAGACCCAGCACTTGGTAAGTAGTGAGGGATAAGTACATCCCTCTGGTGGTCAGTTGCTACTACCAGTCAAGACATCGACGGTGTCTCTGTGACCGATAGCGGCTTGCCAAGCAAGACCAAGAGCTTCGTTAAACGTTAGTAAATGTAACACAACGTCTTTTTCCACAAAGAAATCGTTGATGACTCTCGATTACCGAATTGTTACTAATGTACTTTCAAGACCTGACACACTTTATCTGACTTATTTTTAATTAAAGGCTGTATTTCAATATTATATGCATTACTTCAAAGGTTTATAAAGCTTTTGGATTTATTATTAGAAACAGCCGCGATTCTTAGAATGTTGATACGTTGAAAATACTTTACATTAATTTTCTCCGCTCTAAGACAGAATATTCTACGACTATTTGGTGTTCTAATTGCGCCACTCATAATTTGTAAGGGATTCAACGCAAATTCTTAAAATATGCAAAGTTTAAAGCAGATTGAGAATATCCTGCTATTGGGTTCCCTCAATCTGAACATCTTGAGACATTTGATATTGAGAACTAACGGAGAAAAGCATATTTACTTTTCTTACATAATTTTCACCTTCCCAAAGCTCGAGTAAGAGTAAGTAATATGTTGTCTACTTGCCTAATTATCCGAATTAATATTAAAAAATTCTCATGTGGTAAAATAAAAAACTATTTTCTAGTTTTTTTATTTTACCACATGACCGAAAACTTAGGAATCTACACATCAAATTAATAATTGATATCAACGGTCAAGAAAAGAAAAGAACTATATTTTAAAAAATACGAAATTACCTCTCATCGTTTTATAAAAACCTGCCTACTAGTGGAGTAAAATCGCCGGTCTAACTCGCTTCTTTCTAGGGGTAGGTGACCCTCGGCGTAGAACCAGATGAGACCTTTACCATTTTGTAGGGCATGTTTAGGGGCATATGTGGTGTGATCTACAACTTTTTTTAGTAGGGCACTTTTTTTTAAATGGCCTTAGAGTGCGTTATCTGCACAATTTGAAAACATGTGCTTTTTGGCGCATACATCGCCATTAAAAAAAAACGGCTAGACTTACCGCCCTGAAATTTTAACCACTTGTGCACAAAACCTAAGCGCTTCGAATGGTATAAACCCTTTTTTGGTAATACATCTATATATTACCCAAAAAAATACGTAAAGTCAAAACTTCCAAGATTATGCATGAAGAACTTCGATATGCGGTTAGCTATGTGAAATTTTCAAAATTTATATATATATGCAGTTAATGAAATGTAGCCTAGATATTGAAAAAGTTTTTAAAAAAAAGTTTGAGTTGATATCTGTAACAGTTTTCGAGTTATCGAATTTTTAAAAAACGCTCGGGTTTACACGGAGTGAAATATTACGGCGCGCTCAGGCTTATGGCATAAATACAGGTGCCTCTCATGCAGCAAGTAGTCGATACCTCGGTCGATACCTATTATTTTAATGATTAAATGACGACCATTATTATGAATTTGAATATTTTTTGAGAAAACTGTGCATTCTGTGACTATTCAGACTTTATTTACTGTGTTAGTTCGGATATTAGTTAGGATATTTTCTATTAATCATAGTGCTTAGGTGTAAGACAATTTTATTATTAGTGTTTGACGGAGAATTGGTAAAAAACTATTGAGTATGTGTATGCTGTGGTTGTCTTAAAAGTAGATTAAAGAAACATAATTATTTTAGCTTTAAAATGTCGGAATGCTTAATTTGTGGTGGCTCCATGTGACCCTTCAAGGAATAATAGTGTCAATAAACCCACACAAAGAGGCCTTTTAAAAATTGTTAAAGTCGCTGAGCGAAGACAAGACAAATTTTCAGTAAATATAAACAAAAAAAAAGTATTCTAAGTGGTAATAGAAATTTCAAGTACCACGTCGCATGCAGAAGTTCATATAATAGTCAAGCAAATATAAATAAAGCCACAGTAAATAATGACTGTGCGAGTATCGCGAGCTGCAGCACTTCCAATTTGCGTGTTTCCAGGAAAGATGGATTTGAAATCAGAAAAATGTGTGTGTTCTGTAAGCGGCAAGGAAAAAAGAAACAAGAAAAACTAATTTTCATACAGACAGGTGACGATTTAGCTTTTATTTTTATAGAAGTTCAAGTATATTTTACACCATTCATTATTTCATTTTTTTTTATATGTAGGTAATGTGGGTATGTACAGAGTGTCTCAGGAAGCCTAAGTCAAAATTTACAGGTTTATTTTTTTTAAAAGACAAGGTTATTTTGTTTAATAAATGTTTTGAAATGCTATGTACTCCAAATCATTCTATGTACCGAATTTGAATGAATTAATTTCAAAAATTAGAACTTCTTCAGCACCCTGTAACTCTGAAACGAAGCATTGTTTTTTATGTAGAATAGGTACATGTGTAAATTTTGACACCCTGTATATTTAACTGACAGTAATTATTTTTTATTTGTATCTGTGAACAGGCTCAGGAAAACAGACGAGACTTAAAATTTTAGATGCTGCAAAGAAAAAAAGTGACTTTGAAATGATATCAAGATTAGCTAATTTTTCCGATCTGTTTGCCTATGATGCCAAGTATCATAAGTCCTGTTATGGACACTATATATCAGAAAGAAATATAAATTCTGAAATTCGGCTAAGTGTTGATCGAGCATCGGAATCAACACAAACACTTGGAAATGAAATATTTTTAGAAATTGTAAATTATGTTCAAGAGCACGTAATACAAAATAGTCAAATTATTACCTTAAATGTCCTTTTGAATAAATACAATGCAGAATTTAGTGGAAAATCAACAATAAAAGCATCTAAATTAAAAAACAAATTTAAAGGAGAAATAGAATTTACTTCACGTCTTGGGAAGAACACACACATTTTTCTGATTTCAAATCCATCTTTCCTGGAAACACGCAAATTGGAAGTGCTGCAGCTCGCGATACTCGCACAGTTATTATTTACTGTGGCTTTATTTATATTTGCTTGACTATTATATGAACTTCTGCATGCGACGTGGTACTTGAAATTTCTATTACCACTTAGAATACTTTTTTTTTGTTTAAGTATATTAACTGAAAATTTGTCTTGTCTTCGCTCAGCGACTTTAACAATTTTTAAAAGGCCTCTTTTTGTGGGTTTATTGACACTATTATTCCTTGAAGGGTCACATGGAGCACCACAAATTAAGCATTCCGACATTTTAAAGCTAAAATAATTATGTTTCTTTAATCTACTTTTAAGACAACCACAGCATACACATACTCAATAGTTTTTTACCAATACGCCGTCAAACACTAATAATAAAATTGTCTTACACCTAAGCACTATGATTAATAGAAAATATCCTAACTAATATCCGAACTAACACAGTAAATAAAGTCTGAATAGTCACAGAATGCACAGTTTTCTCAAAAAATATTCAAATTCATAATAATGGTCGTCATTTAATCATTAAAATAATAGGTATCGACCGAGGTATCGACTACTTGCTGCATGAGAGGCACCTGTATTTATGCCATAAGCCTGACCGCGCCGTAATATTTCACTCCGTGTAAACCCGAGCGTTTTTTAAAAATTCGATAACTCGAAAACTGTTACAGATATCAACTCAAACTTTTTTTTAAAAACTTTTTCAATATCTGGGCTACATTTCATTAACTGCATATATATATAAATTTTGAATATTTCACATAGCTAACCGCATATCGAAGTTCTTCATGCATAATCTTGGAAGTTTTGACTTTACGTATTTTTTTGGGTAATATATAGATGTATTACCCAAAAAAGGTTTATACCATTCGAAACGCTTAGGTTTTGTGCACAAGTGGTTAAAATTTCAGGGCGGTAAGTCTAGCCGTTTTTTTTTAATGGCGATGTATGCGCCAAAAAACACATGATTTCAAATTGTGCAGATAACGCACTCTAAGGCCATTAAAAAAAAAGTGCCCTACTAAAAAAAGTTGTAGATCACACCACATATGCCCCAAAACATGCTCTACAAAATGGTAAAGGTCTCATCTGGTTCTACGCCAGGGGTCACCCAAGTGCATAATTTCGGGCGGATTTTACTCCACTATACCAGTTAGTATAAACAAACAAGGAAATGTCAACTGAAAATCGGCATTAAAGTGAAGAAACAATACCAACCTAACAGAACGTATTTTGAAGTTTTTTAGATTTTTACGTCTAGTTATATGTTATACGAGTATGTTATATGTTATTAAAAAATATATATTTATGTACCTAAATATCGTATCAAAAATATTTATTAATTTATTAGAACAAAAAATGATTCCATTGTAAAAAGCATTTACCACCAAAATATTAACAACAAATTCACATTTTCTCCAATATTAAATTAAATTGTGTGAAAACTTATTAATATTACAGACTTACCTATATTATATTATGCAAATATTATGTATTTTTTTTGTTGCCTAAAATATTCCTCTTCATAAATGGTATCAAATTGATTGATCACCCTATCCTTCATCATATAAATTAGGGGTTTGGGAGATGGATAAAAAAGTTCTAGAAATGTTCTAGCAAAAACCACGACAGTAATTAATTATATAATATAGAAATTATATTTTACAGTAATGTGGAAATAAAAGGAATCTTATTCATGCATTCATTTATTATTAATTCTTGTAGCTGCGTGAGAGGCGTGTTGAAATTGTAGAAATTTCACTTCCTACTTTGCATCCGATATCAAGTTTCTTATTAGCGAAAAAAAAAAGAAAATACGAATTTTTGAACAATTTATTATAACAAAATTTGTAGTAAAAATTGTTAAATACTAACAAACAGAGGTATATATACATGTTCTTTAATTATACAGTATATGCAAAAAAATAGCATCGCAATGTTGCAGAACAATAACTATTTTTTCGGAAACCGTCCGGAAAGTACCCACTTCCCGGAGTTCCCGGAAGCTTTTTCTTTGAGAAAATGGCAATTTTCCTGCCTAGTCCCGGAAGTATGTATTTCCCGAACTAGGCCGGGAAGAATTACCCTTTAATATTAGCAATTGTTCAAATTTCAATATAAATAGATATTAATTTAAACAAGAATTAGAATGTTCTTAATTTTGTTCTACAAACAAATATTATAAAGAAATGTACTTTATTGATTTGTTATTTCACACGGTTGTCGAAAAAATAGTGTACGCAACACGCCCGGAAACTGTTTTTTTTTTGGATTCGCAAGACTTGTCTGGCAAGCTTGTACTCGTCCAAAAAACAGTAATTTCCGGACTTGTTACATAAATTACTATTTACTAAGTATTTGTGAATTTGGACATTTTTCGTTGCAACTTTCGTCTAGAACTTTCGAAGCTAATTTTTTTCAGATGTCTTAATCTGATGTAACTCCTGGTTCTAATTAAACATAATGTTACTTCATTCGAGAATTTATCATAGGTATCACCAAAGGACGCCTTTACTAGGTATAATAGTTTATTAAAAATGTTGTTTTCAGTGGAAAAAAACTGTTCATGAAATTTTACGAATTCAATCTCAATTAAACGTGTCAAGTCTATCAGGCATTCGCTTGGATGAATAAAAATTCAATCCAATCTGAAGCCCTATTAGTCTTTAACTTTGTCTTTATTCCTAAATTTTTATTTGGATACTTATCCTTAAACCTGTATGCTCAAGCTATAAATTTGAGTCCCTCATTAGTAATAGTGTCGGCCATTCTTCTCTCTTCTAATTCAGTGGTAGTGGGGACGTTAGAATCGACATGATCCTAGATTGGAGGAGGTGTGGTGTCATTCAGTTATACATCGATTTGTTCGATCATGGCCATCGTTTCGTCTTTTTCATCGTCTAAACCATGAGGCAGTTCAATTAAATTCGCATATGTAAGGTCGCTGCAGTGCTTACAAATATATAAACTCTGCTTTTTGGCAGGTACATGTACCAATGCAATTCTTTTTGCAACAGCAAGAAAGAACTTTGAGTAGGGATTTAGGTGCTGGATCTCTGGTAATTGCAACAGGATCCAGAGCATGAGCCCGGCGTACCCACCTCCACTCTTAACTATCTCCTATTCACTCACAAAGTGCTTTGGTTGAAAAGTGAATTTACTGTATACTTCGCATGTGTTCATGTTTTGCTGATATATTATTTAAAAACATGATAGGGCGTATCCAAAGTTAAAATTATATGATCTCTGACTTCCTTATCTATACCTAATGATATAATAGATATTAATATTAAGAATAAAACGTTTTTTGTAAAAGAGAATATAAATGCACCTTTAATGAAAATTTATCGTCAATAAACCAGATATTAGAATAATCTCTCAACGATTTTATATTTCATCATCTTTAATGAAAATGGTGTTTAATTTGATTTTTTAGATACTTTTATATTATGAATGAATAAAATGTTTCTTTGTAAAAGAATGTAAATGCTTTTTTAATAAAAATTTACATCAATGTAAACCAGATGGTAGAATAATATTTCAACGATTTTTTATATTCTTTTGAATCTTTTGCATTTAATGAAAATGCTGTTTAATTGACTTTTTAAATACCTTTAAATACCTATGTAATGTAAGATACCTTTTCTTTTTTTAATGGGATTATACAATATACATAAGGAAGTAATATCAATTTCAACGCAATTTAATAAAATGCCTTAAAAAATATCTTGTCAGTCTGTCGATGTCACAGTGCATCGGTTTTCCTGTAACAGATTACTGGATAACTTGGTGGCTTTTAAAATATTTCGATGACATTTCATAGGTGTATAATGATCTATTTTAGATTAAGTTCATAGTTAGGCAATATCAGTGTAGAAATAAGTAAATGCCAAAAAGTTGAAAAAAAATCAAAGGAATTATAGACGTTATAATCTACTGAATTAAAAAATATCTGTCGAAATGAATGTCCGCCGTAATAACGCTGTGATATGTTGATGAAATTTGGTATACGCATGCAGTATGTATAAATCTGTAAAGTTCAATGTTATGAAAAGAAATCAATAAATATGGAGTAGGTGAGAGTTACGAATTTATTGAAACTTTCTTATAATGACGACTTAGACTAGAAATCAACAACGGCATAAGTTTTTGACGTTTCAATGTTAATTATTTGCTTGTTGGGTACCAATGCTTCAATTTAATTTAACAATTTCTCGTCAGATTTTTTAGTTTTCTGTTGATCATTATTATCATTTTATATGTACAAGGCGATCATTTGAAAATTCTACTTTTTAAATCCTTTTATTTTCCATAGCTAGAAAAAAATATTTTTTTTTAATTCAGCGTCTTAGAGCTGCTGTAAGACATTTTTTTCCTTCACCAACTGATGACGTCATCAGTTGGTGAACAAAAAGAAAAGTCTTGCCGCAGCTGTAAGAAACTGAATAGAAAAATACGGCTTTTATGCGTGATGACGTGCAACGGATTTTGTATTGTATTAAGTATATGATTTTAGTTTGTATATCTGTATGAATAATTTAATAGATGTAAATACTAATGTTTTCTCTAATCGTCATAACTTTTCTTAAATTTTGCGTTGAATTTGACAAAATATCAGCTAATAGCAAAAATAAAAATAATTTTTTTTATATATCTCGTTTGTCTTCGTGTGTTAACTTACCGTTAGTACTGAAAATATTATCCAAATAAAAACAATCTATATATAAAGACAATTTTATGTTTTTCATATACCTATACTTAATAATAAGATTCTCACTGTACTAATTTGAGATTTAAAAAAAATGTATATCTTTTAAAACCGCGTTACTGTTGTTCAGTCTGTATAATTTGAACCAACGCACACATAATCCATAAAATACTACAGTGCATCACCTATTTAATTCAACCATATCTTATTTTACAGCAAGCAGTCAACTTTTTCATTAAAAAGTCACAGCCTTCATGAAAATGCAATACTAATCTATTTTTAATTAAGCAACTGAAACTGTCATTTCTCTTTATAATCTGCAGTACAAAATTACCTCATAAATGAAAATGTAGGCAAATTTCCAAAGCAAAATTTATGAGAAAAATGACAATATGCAAAATTAATTCTCATTCGTCATCACCAGTTGTTAATTTTAATGAAAAGAATATAATGATTATTAAGACACCAACACAGAATTAAAATCTCCAATTAGTATATGCAGGCACGGCATCGCAGTTTATAATTATCATGAGAACATAAAATTAAATTTCAAAATTTCACGCCATAAAGGGTAGTATACTCTATTGTGTTAATTACCATTTATAATTGGCGACCATTAGTAAAAATATTTTATCTGAAACTATGCAAAATTTTGCAATAATATAATTCAATTCTCTTATTCTTAATTATCGAATAACTATTTTTGCTTTTCAATTTTAGTATCTCGGGTGAGCAAAATTGTTCTATTCTTTTATCTATATACTTATAAAGCTTAGTTAATAAATGTTACGTCCATTTTTCACTGGAAATCGGAGCGGTTTATGTAGGATTATCATGCAGGGTATTAACCTTAATCCCTGCATGGCAATTCTTTGCAATTTTGTTATATTTCCCGGACGGAAGATCCAATCTAATAAGGTTATTTCTTTAATATTGAGTGGCACATTTGTTTCATATTATTTATCAATTTAAAGCAAAATAATGAACGACTATCATTATTTTGTTCACTTACTTAAAAAATAGAATATTGTAACGAAGTGATTTTTCCAATCAAGGAATATTCATTTTTGCTTTAAATATTACCGTCACTTGGGTATGTTAACGTACCCAGGAGATGCAGTAGAAGTAGTTTTAAGCAAAAGATCCCAATTAGACATAAGCACACAAGCTAAGGCTTGAATGGTGTATATGGAACATCTGTTCCATGTACACCATTTTTTTATCAAAAATATCTCGAATTTCACTTCAGTTCCTAAACACCAAAATTCCTTCTTTTTGCCTGATATGCATGTTTCCGTGCATATCAGGATTTTTTATAAAATTTCTAAGACGATTTTCAGTACACTTTCCAAAATTCCCTTTATCTTTTTCGGCCCATATCTCATGTTTGAACGAACGCATCCAGGCACGATGCAGCATGTAGAGACGACCAAGGACATGCATTGTCCTCAGCCAGTACCGATTCCTCGAAGGACGGACTGCGCCACTACAATGATCATAGCGCAGATGATCATTGTCATAAGCCGGTCTAACAGATCACAGGAATACTCCACAAAGGCGCGAGAGTGAATCTACCGTAGATCGGTAGCTCTTGATCTGATCTATCATAGACTGATCCACCTTCGTGGTCGCACTGATCTACGGACCCATAGGTTCACTCTACCCTCGCGTTCTGGAATTCCTAGTGAGTCCGTGACCTACGGCTTCCAAGGATGGTTGAGCTGGCCTCGCCTACCCATTGGTCATCGTCTCTACCGGGATCGTGTCTGATAGCACCATTTTGAAATTTTAGGAACTGTATCAAAAAGTGAAATAGCGGAATTTTGCGACGCCACGTGGCGACGTGATGTGGTCTCGGGTCTTTTCCATATCTATAGTGGGAGACCTCCCAATGATCTCGCAAAATAGAATTAGGGTATTTTTGATTAAATCAAGCCAGGATAAGCCTCATTGCGGTACGCACGGGTACCGGGGCACTTCCCCATTATTACCAGGTGACCGCCTTGTGAGATAGCATTCGAAGAGATTTCCCCTTTCTGAAATATCCACAGACGTCTAACGGCATATACCCCTTTTGGAGAATATTACCTTAAATTTTTAGTCTATAATTCTAACAGTAAATCTATAAAACCCACTCACTAAATTGCCAGTCACGTCCATGTAATAATTCTCTTTCGGCAATCGATCACTCGTCTTTAAGCGCGGCCGTCGCGGTCGCTGACCCCTTGTGGGGGTATCGTGGTTATGGTGGCAGACCTTGCTAGGTGAGGCTCTATATGTATTATGATGATTGTTTAATATATACCCTTATTTATTATCCATGTCTTCTTATTGCGTTCTAGTATTAGTCTAGTATCTGTGTTGACCCCATAGCTAACGACCCTCGCAATTGCGTCGGTTTGACCATTCGGCTGAGCCAAAGAAGAGTGAACGAGCAAGACCTGTCTGGGCAGGTGTCAGAAGTGAATTGTGTATTGTGCAAAGTGTTTAGCTAGTGTTGTATCTTTAGTTCAGGACGTTGCGAAGCCTGTATACGAGGAAGCATTCATTGTCGACAGTTGCCGTTAATCTATCGATTTCGAGACTTCGATATATTAAGGGTTTGCCACGACCTGCGTTGAATTCAACGGCCAAGAGTTAAATCAGATGTGGTGACAGCGGTTGGTTGACTTAATACGAATATCGGTCGTTCCCTCCCACTATCACTGGTTATAACGAATGGTTAACTAACGTTGACACAGCCTTAACAAATTAGTTTAGTTATTAAACGTTGATATGGCGCCCAACGTGGGGCTGTGCTTCAATTGACTTCATCTCTTGCAAGAATCGTAGTCATGAATGACAATCCTTTAATATCTTTAACCCCTAGTGGCTTTTACGAGCAAGAGACCAGGTTAATGGAAGATTCCTCCGTAGTGCCGGAGCGGCAGCCGGAACTGATCAGTAATGTTTCTCCCTCGTCGAGGTCCCCTGATAATCCTCCATCAATGGAAGATCTATTCGCCAAGATGGCACAAACTTTTGTAAACGCTATGCAAGACGCAGCACAGTGCACAACTTCTACCTATGACCGACCACGTAGTTATAACGTGGAATATCATGGCCTAGACCATGAGAGTCCCGAAACTTTCATCCGAAATTTCGAGGACTATTGCCACAGAGCAAGAATTAATAACAGTACAGACCGATTCCATTTAATAACTGAACAACTCAAAGGAGAAGCCCGAAAATGGTTTGATCAATATCGAACTCTCATTACTTCGTATGAAGTATTCATTGAACGTTTCCGCAATAGATTTGATTCAGGCGATATCTACACCCAGGCAATCACAAAACTTTATGGAGAGATGCAGCATGCAGGTGATTCATCAGCGGTATTCATTACCAAGAAAATATGTCTTTTTAATAGGGTCGACCCCTTCAAACCGGAAGCTCTGAAGGCCAGTATCATACTGGACCAACTCAGACCGGAGATACGTTCTCGCTTACGCGGAACACATATTTTTAACACTGAGTCACTTGTATCGATAGCATCTAGGGTAGAGAGAGATATAACTGATGAAGGGTCTGCGGCGCGTTCAAATGAAAATAAATCTAAGTCAAAATCATATACACAAAATTATAATCAACCATCTTCTGGCAACTCCTATAATGGCCGTGTTTGGCATACTTCCCAAAGTGAGAATAACAATAGAGACACTCAAGACGTCAGGAACCGACAAGTCCATTTCCAAGAGCAGGCAACCTCTAGCAATCAAAACCGTCCAAATTCCAACAACCAGAAAATTCCTCCTACACCATGTCGATTCTGTCCTGATGTCCAATGGCACTACCATTCCGATTGTCCAAACAATCCTTATAAGAGACGACAACAGGGAAACTTCTCAGGGGTTCGAGAACAGGGCAATTCCCGCAATCCCCCTCCAGTCGGCCCTACGAGTACGCCTCGTCGTCAATAGACCAATCCCAAACTATAAACCCATTTGACCACTTACCTGACCTGACGTCAGAATACCCAGAATATGCCAAAGACCCTGCCAACTTTCAACCTATAATCCTATCCGAAGCCATTAACCATTTATCAAATTTTTATCCTTTGCCTCGAATCAAAATTATCGTTAATAATAAACTTGTGTTCGCACTTCTTGATACCGGTGCTACAAGGAATATCATTCATCCGCAATTTCTCTCATCGATGAATAATCTATCAGATCCTCAAACTTTCGCTCTTGCTTGTGGCGATCAAGTTATTGATTCGCAAGGCACTACTTCTCTAGACATCTTTATATCGGATGTTCGTTTCCATGTACCATTTCAAGTTATCGAAGAACTGAACGAAGGAATCATATTAGGAGCTCCATTCCTTTATTCTCAACATGTCGTATTTGACTATCATAGGAAATGTGTGTATGTGGGAATAGACAGACGTATAACCGTGTTCTGGAATCAGGCAACCGATAGAGCATCTAATGAAGAATTGCCGGAAACCCTAAAAATTTCTAACTCCATTTTCAATTCACTTTTCAAAGAATTTTCTGATCTATTTACGGTGGAATTGACTCAAGCAACCACCGTAAGTGTTAAACACAAAATTATCGTTAAGGACCATCGTCCATTCAATGTAAAGCCATATCCCATGTCGCCTAGTAAAAAGAAGATCATGTATGATCAGATAGAGGAAATGTTAAAGGCCGGTGTTATTGAATCAAGCACATCACCATATAGTTCACCCCCAGTCATCATTGAGAGACAAGATAAGAAACCGCGTTTCTGTATCGACTATCGTAGATTAAACGAAGTCACGCTTGACGAAGCATCTGTTTTACCAAAAATCTATGAAAGTATCAAGGACCTGGGGAAAGCTACAGTATTTACTGTACTTGATTTGAAGAGCGGATATTGGCAAATTCCTTTAGATGATTCATCCAAAATTTACACAGCGTTTACTACTCATGATGGAGCTGCCTATCAATTCAATGTTATGCCGTTCGGCTTGAAGACTGCCCCGTGCACATTCCAAAAATTCATGGCCAAAGATGTTCTAACAGGATATTTGCACCATTTCTGTAAAGTCTATTTAGACGACATCATCATTTATAGTGAAGATTTGGAAGGACATGTGGAGCACCTCAGGTTGATTTTTGAACGACTACGGCTACATAACTTGAAGGTTTCTCCGGATAAGTGTGTAATCGCTACTAATGAGATTACCTATCTTGGGCATCAGATTACTTTAGATACCACTAGACCACTTGATAAACATAAATTGCAGCTTCAGCACTATCCTGTTCCTAACAATAAACGACAACTTCAGAGTTTTCTCGGTCTATGCAACTGGGTAAGAGAATACATCCCTAATGCAGCCCTCATTACCAAGCCGCTAACCAGACTACTCTCGAACGACGTCCGCTATAAATGGACAAAGGAGGCCCAGAACGCATTTATGAATATTAAGCAGATCTTAGCAGAACCCTTGGAACTTCATAGACCAGATTTGGACAAAACTTTTATTCTTCAGACGGATGCTAGTCTACTAGGCATGGCAGCAGTTTTATATCAGTTCGGCGATGGAGGTGAAAGACATATTATATCTTATGCAAGTCATACCTTGTCTCCTACAGAGAGAAAATATCACATAAACGAGCTAGAATGTCTAAGTGTGGTTACTTACGTTAAGCGATATAAGATTTACTTAGCAGACAAACCTTTCATCGTCCGAACTGATAATAGGGCTCTCCTGTGGTTGGATAAGCACCGAGATGAGAAAACGAAGTTTACAAGATGGTCGTTGTTGTTGCAAGAATATTCTTTCAAAATTGAACACTGTCCAGGCAAAGAAAATCTTTTGGCCGATTATCTCAGTAGGAATCCTCAAAATTCAAGTTTGGAGCATCTCAATGAAGAGCGAATGTTTCCGCCTAAATTCAAATCAAAAGAAAATATTTTGGCTATCACCCATTTGGAACTTTATCAATCAATTATAGAAAGTCAACAGGATTCTACGAACATCAGGGAGAAAGTTAGTCGTTGGATTGAACTCAGTCAACGAACTATAAATGAGAGATCGGTTAAAGACCAGAAATTTTACTCAACTCATCAAGTGAGAAATGGCATACTTATGAGATTGATTTCAGACAAAATTTATTTAGTGGTTCCTAAACGTAAGATCAAAGAAACTATTTCACATTTTCACGACAAGACTGGTGTACGCCATCCAGGAAGAGATGAAACCTTTCGGACCATATCTAGAACTTATTATTTTAACAACATGTCCAGGCTAGTAGGCCAATATATTCAAAATTGTTTAGTGTGCAAATCTGTTAAAGGACGACAAGTGCAGCCGGAAGCCCCATTACGGTGTCATGAACCTCAATACCCTTTTGAGGTGATCAGTATGGATATCTTGGGACCATACAAACGCGCTAAGGACACTGGTAATCGATTTATAGTCATGACGGTCGATCTATTTACTAAGTGGACCGAAGCGCAAGCTTTCGTAAAGGTGAATGGTGAAACTTTAGTCCGATTTCTGGAGGAGCACTGGATATCTCGGTTTGGCTTGCCGAAGACTATCATATCAGATCAAGGAGGACATTTCCAAAGTGGATGGTATACTCAGTTTAGTAAACGCAACCATATTCAAAATTTCTATACGCCCATTTATCATCAACAAGCAAATCCAATAGAAAGACAGGTGCAAGAAGCCAAGAAAATTTTAAAATCTCTTATGTTCAATCAGGCAACAGACACATGGGATATGTACATTGTACAAATGTTTTACAATTTAAGAACACGTAGGAACGCTTCCACCGGATATACCCCAAGCTTTGCAGTTTTAGGCTACGAACTAGCAGAAGCAGGCGACTGGCAGATAGAAAGCTATTTTCAAGAAAGGCAACCCACATTAACCAGACCAGCTATCGTGCAAAATATAAGTCAAAATTCACAACAGTATAGACAAAAATACGCCCCCTAAGGAAGCAGTCACTCCTATTGTTTTAAAAGTTGGAGACAGAGTTATGGCTAAAAATATGCGTAAAGATAAACAGGCATTTATACCATCGTGGACTGGGCCACATAGGGTGACAGAGAAAGTGTCAAATGAGGTTTATATTATCCAGAAAGACCAACATCTATCCCGATTACATGTGAACGATCTGAGACTTGTGAAACCAACGGAGGAAGTAGGATTCGCATCCAGTGAAGACGATTCCGATGACTCTTCAGTGGGCGATCCGCACGATGGACCAGAGCATACCAATGATCCAATTCCCGTCCAAGTCCAAATTCATACCCCTAATACAGCCAGCGTAGCTGTCTCGAATGTAAGAAGGCATCCTGCGTCGAAGCAGACAAAGGGTAGCGTTTCCGAAGGGCCGGAAACCAGTTCGCTAGCAGCTTCGCATGCTGATATTTCCATTCATGATCCAGATCCTTCCCCACAAGTACATGACCAAAATTCTATTCGAACCAATGATTCCAAGCAAACCACTGACCAGACTATTCCGCTTGCAGAGGGTTCCTCTGAAGCAAATCCTATTCCTGAAAATATTCCACAAAATTCCTGTAATCCTTTCAATCTCGGGAGAGAGCGAAGACTCATAATTCCTTTGACAAATGTTAAACTCCCAAAATCAAGTTATTTTCCAAAAGACGTTCCGTAGAGAAGTCTCTCCTCCCGCTGTCCACACGCGAGGAGAAAATAAGAATGATGAGATTATGTCCAGAAATTTTAAAGCCCAAATTCATAGTCGGATACTGCGGTATCCTTTGTTTCAATTTTAACTAATACGTACTGATTTATGTTCACAGCCTGAACATAAATAGATGCATGCTGATCCTATCCTGAGATCCAAACCATAAATTCCCAATGCAATGATCCACCAGTTCCAATGGTATGTTGGCAGATTCCAGACGAACTAGCCAAGCAGTGGAGTGCAGCATTCTCCAAGAGGATGGACTCCCAAGACAGAAGACGAAGACGAAGACAGAAGACGAAGATCGAAGAGCAAGACAGAAGATTCAGAAAACAGTGCATAAAGACACTATCATGTTTTCCATATATGTTCATTCGATAATTATGTTAAGTCCACTTTTGACCAATAATCCTATAAATTACCAATGATATGATCCATTTACTTTTAAAACCTATGAGGCCAATAATTTTATAAATTCCAATGTTAATGTCCAACTACCTTTCGGCCAAGAATTGTATAAATTATCCTAAGTGTTATATCTATGTAAACCATACCACCACCACCATATTCCCACAAGAGTTGTTAATAAATCCTATGATCCATATATCCATTCCTTTTATTTATTTCCTGATGGAAGTAATTAATTTTAGAATATTATTAAGTAATCTTAAGCAGTGACACAGTGTAATAGTGATCGATTCCGAAAGACGAATTTTCCAAAGGAGGGGAGTGTTAACGTACCCAGGAGATGCAGTAGAAGTAGTTTTAAGCAAAAGATCCCAATTAGACATAAGCACACAAGCTAAGGCTTGAATGGTGTATATGGAACATCTGTTCCATGTACACCATTTTTTTATCAAAAATATCTCGAATTTCACTTCAGTTCCTAAACACCAAAATTCCTTCTTTTTGCCTGATATGCATGATTCCGTGCATATCAGGATTTTTTATAAAATTTCTAAGACGATTTTCAGTACACTTTCCAAAATTCCCTTTATCTTTTTCGGCCCATATCTCATGTTTGAACGAACGCATCCAGGCACGATGCAGCATGTAGAGACGACCAAGGACATGCATTGTACTCAGCCAGTACCGATTCCTCGAAGGACGGACTGCGCCACTACAATGATCATAGCGCAGATGATCATTGTCATAAGCCGGTCTAACAGATCACAGGAATACTCCACAAAGGCGCGAGAGTGAATCTACCGTAGATCGGTAGCTCTTGATCTGATCTATCATAGACTGATCCACCTTCGTGGTCGCACTGATCTACGGACCCATAGGTTCACTCTACCCTCGCGTTCTGGAATTCCTAGTGAGTCCGTGACCTACGGCTTCCAAGGATGGTTGAGCTGGCCTCGCCTACCCATTGGTCATCGTCTCTACCGGGATCGTGTCTGATAGCACCATTTTGAAATTTTAGGAACTGTATCAAAAAGTGAAATGGCGGAATTTTGCGACGCCACGTGGCGATGTGAAGTGGTCTCGGGTCTTTTCCATATCTATAGTGGGAGACCTCCCAATGATCTCGCAAAATAGAATTAGGGTATTTTTGATTAAATCAAGCCAGGATAAGCCTCATTGCGGTACGCACGGGTACCGGGGCACTTCCCCATTATTACCAGGTGACCGCCTTGTGAGATAGCATTCGAAGAGATTTCCCCTTTCTGAAATATCCACAGACGTCTAACGGCATATACCCCTTTTGGAGAATATTACCTTAAATTTTTAGTCTATAATTCTAACAGTAAATCTATAAAACCCACTCACTAAATTGCCAGTCACGTCCATGTAATAATTCTCTTTCGGCAATCGATCACTCGTCTTTAAGCGCGGCCGTCGCGGTCGCTGACCCCTTGTGGGGGTATCGTGGTTATGGTGGCAGACCTTGCTAGGTGAGGCTCTATATGTATTATGATGATTGTTTAATATATAATCTTATTTATTATCCATGTCTTCTTATTGCGTTCTAGTATTAGTCTAGTATCTGTGTTGACCCCATAGCTAACGACCCTCGCAATTGCGTCGGTTTGACCATTCGGCTGAGCCAAAGAAGAGTGAACGAGCAAGACCTGTCTGGGCAGGTGTCAGAAGTGAATTGTGTATTGTGCAAAGTGTTTAGCTAGTGTTGTATCTTTAGTTCAGGACGTTGCGAAGCCTGTATACGAGGAAGCATTCATTGTCGACAGTTGCCGTTAATCTATCGATTTCGAGACTTCGATATATTAAGGGTTTGCCACGACCTGCGTTGAATTCAACGGCCAAGAGTTAAATCAGATGTGGTGACAGCGGTTGGTTGACTTAATACGAATATCGGTCGTTCCCTCCCACTATCACTGGTTATAACGAATGGTTAACTAACGTTGACACAGCCTTAACAAATTAGTTTAGTTATTAAACGTTGATAGGTACACCCTGCCGCTGTTTTTAGTAAGTAAGTCCTGTTTTAGTTAAGTTAGTAATGAGTTGTTAAAAAGTCTGTTGGTAAACAAGCATTGATTAATTTTCGACAATCCCTCGTATAAGCAAAATCCGAGAATTATTAGCCTTGTTCGTAGAGTAGTCAGAAACCATCAGAAACTGTCCGACGCATGCGCATTTGGTTGTAGAGTTGCGCGTGTTAAGTCAAAGCACTCTTAAATTTCAGAGCTCTATTAAATATCACATCTCTACAGTCATCAAACTATCACAAATCGGTTCTACGAACAAAGCTATTATAAATAATGGCCAAGTCGGAAATGAAAATCATTCGTTACTAAAAATGTGAATCCGTATCCGTTTTAACCCATTTCTTTTTGCAATATATGTAGTATAGAAATTGCAAGTAACTTTTCCGGTTATTGACGTTCTGAATTGATGCGCCTAATTGCATAATCCGCGGGACCTCTGCAAGTTACGCCGGGTTGTGCATCCGAATCCTTCGTTTGAAGTCGGTGACCGCCCCTCTATCACGCCACCTGGATACGTCATAAAGGTAACAAAAGGGCGTCCACTTCGTCGTCATTCCGAGAAAGTCCAGGTTCATTCCGAAATAGTCCGCAAGATCAGATCCGATCTACCGCCAGCAGTTCCAGATCAATCCGAAGCCGTCAACATTTCCGTACCACCGCTGAGTTTTAATAGTAAATTTATTTGAATATAATATTGGTAAGAACACGCCGTAATCCGCTGCAATTTGTAGGTACTGCCTTCAGTTAAGTATAGATATTCAGAGATCTTATAGTCAGTAAGTATAGTTGTATTATACTACTAAATCAAACCAGAGCTAATAGTAATGGTCTTTTGTTTTCCTATATATGCATCGGCTGCTGAGATCTGTTCACTTGGGCCATCTCAAATGCTTTAGTGCATAATAGGTTACCGGAAAACCTACGTTAAGCCAAATAGTCATTATATGCATCAACTGGTTAGATCTGTTCACTTGGGCCATCCATAAAGTTGATCTGCATAGAGTTGACTTGGAAAACTTACGTTAATCAACCTAATCATTAACAAATAGCTCTACGTTTGTGGCAGTAGTTCGCCGTATGTTTAAACATTCCGTATAGACTACAATATCTATAGCTAACCGATTACCCGCCGTGCATAATACATCCTAGTGGAAAGGTCCGTTTGCTTGTCGTACGCAGTAATTTATTAATCAAACTTATCCCAAATTCCGTAATAAAATCGCGTAAAGATTCTTGATTGCCAGCTTGACTTGTTTTTCATCGTTTTAAGCAGTTTTATACATACTCGACTGTACAGTCGTGGAGGTAGTAGAGTTAATTAATTTGTCCCTTAATATTGCTGAATAAATACGTTGTTTTAAAGAGGTAAAATTCACGAGTTATTATTTCTGTAATTTATTTCTGATTAACTCGTTTGAACAAATGGTCGAAGTCCATTAGACAGATCTTCAGTTCACGACCCCAGACATTCCGTATCTCAGCTGTTTCGCTATTCAGGGTTGTTCTCCCAATAGGAGAGCCAAATAGTGTAGTTCTTTGCACTTAAAAATTAAAGGACTGGCGCCCGAGTTTTCCATCTAAAAAGTTTACGTAAGTATATAGAAAGAAAGCACCGTAATAAGTAGGCACCATTACAATATTTATATACTGTTTTCAACAAAATGTCCTCACACAAAACAAATGTAATAAAAGAGGAAAATCCTGTACGAGTTTTTCAAAGGATACCTACCTATAGGATATATTTTACAATTTTCAGAATAAGTAGGGTTGTTTTAAGTTAATTTTGACAGATTAGGGTGTTCGTAAAAAAATAAGTATTTTCTACCTAAAAATTGAAATAACTTTTGAACCATCAACAATTGAATAACCACATAAATGGCTATTTTGATTGGAAATTACCTCTTATATCACCCTAATTCGTTTGATCGTCCACTTCAGGGTTTACCCTGTATATATGGGTGCTATATTTAAAAGAAATTTGGAAACATTTCCTATTATGTAGATAGTTATTTCTTATCCTCTGGTTGGCCAAGATATGATTACATCTTCCCTACTTTTTTATACTGTTTCCTTAGAAATTAATTACAAAAGAACAAGATAGAATTTTCTTATTTTAAATAACGTATTAAGATCAATTTTCTCATTTAACTGAAATTTGCGAGCTATATGAAGCTATTAAATAAAATAAAATAAAATAAAAAAAAATAAAAAGTACCTATTTGTTATTTCTAACAGGCTATGCCTATCAATAGTAGAAACATTTCTACATACTTCTGTTTTACATTTTTGTGCTGTTATTTCTGGCTAGATGATTTCATTTCCATTATGACTAATTCGTTTCTATAAGATTATTAAAATCAATGTTTGTGAGGTAGTATTTTAAACTTCAAAATTGAGATAATTTTACAACCATTTTCCGTCTTACACATATTCTCTTAAAACATGCCCTACTTAATTGAACATAACTGTCCCAAAAATGCTTGGGTTAATTTCAAGAATGCAATATAAATGTCCAACTTGAAATGTCGGACATTATTTCCCAATTCCATTTCAGTAGTCTCTTTTAAACTAAAAGGAATTGGAACTGCCATAAATTTTATTACTTAAAATTTTCTAATTTGCAGCTTTTTTACAACACATTTCAAAGTATGATTATGTTTGCATTTTATGTGAAAAGTAATAAAAAGCTTAGAAGTTGGTTTCGTTTGTTGTTATAGAGGTTTTAGGTAAAGTTTATTTTCTCTTGGATATTTTGATGCTCGTAATGCTAAGAGGGTTCGCTATTTACTACGTTAAAAAAGAGAGCATATTGCTCTAATAACTTTAGTTTGGAGTAACGTAAAAGCGATATTTATATATAAATTAGCGAGAATAATCTAAGAAACAAACAAAAGTGATTTGCATTAGTCAAATGAGCAAAAATGATAGTATATAGGTAAGTAGGTATATTTTACGATAACGTTTGAAATATACAGGGTGAGTCAGTATGTAATATCCAAACAGCTTGAGTTTTATAAGGATGTAAAATCGGAAATTACTTATTATAGACACACTAGAATTACAATAAATTTTCTTTATAGATTGGTAAATGAGAACCTTATGTAGATTAGCTCAATGCTCAATCAGAAGACGCTTAGAGAATATTGAGGTGAAAATATGGCTTTTTGAGCAGAATTTATAGAATACTTTTGTCAAAATAATTAAGATTTTATGGAAAAGTTTTTCAATTTTCCGTGTTTTCTAACACTTAATCTCGACTAACTTTTGAAACTCAATCCTACAAGCATTTTTCAATCAATATTTTCTGAAAAATAGAATGCAATTTATACAATTTTAAAACATATTTTTTAAATTTCAGTGAAGCGTCAATGAAACTCTTTTCATCTTCTACGGAGATTAATAATAGATATTTAAGATACAAGTATGCCTTACGTTTTTATCTTCCATCGTGCATATTATCGTAAGAAATTGGCAATTTTATATGCATATTTGTAAAACTCTTGTAAATGTCACTTTGACGGTTAGTATTATTCGAGTTGTAGTTGAAGTCACCATTTTGATTATGTTACTTTAAGGTTATGACGTCATGACTGAAAATATATGATGACGATAACTAAGGAAACGATATTATAGGTAAATACTGCCATATAGATATATATATAGCCAGCAATTGCCAAACATATACGTTATAGTATCAAGCTTAAGATTTTTTTATGTGGATTTCACTATTATGGTAGTTATGAACGTTTGTCTGTTATGAACCTTGAGTACGGGGGGCTTTGGCAGATAACAGGTCTTTAAGGTATATAAAAATGCAAAAACACGAAAACCTCAAACGATATTTCCAAACGAAAAATCGCCGCTGGCACGAAATCCAAGATAGAGGGTCCAACTTGGAACTACATCGTAAATCGCGCGGCCCCTGCTCTGGTTTTTGGTTCAGGAGAACCAAATGAAAAGTGACGATTCTGAAATCCGTGAAATTGGCATTTTGTGATTGTCCATTGTTCTGAAAACGGTGGCCATTTTCAGAACGATAGTCGTCAAAATTGCACTTTTCCGTTCATTCCTCCTGAGCCGAAAACCGGAGCGGGACCTGATTCACGATGTAGTTCCAAGTTGGACCCTCTACCTTGGATTCTATGTCAGAACGGCTGTCTAGCGGCGGTTTTTTGTTTGGAAATAGTGTTGGAAGTTTTTGTGTTTTCGCAATTGTTTTGATTTTTCAAATTTCTTCAAACACGCGGCGGCGGGTCCGAACTTATTAACTCGTGCCTCCTTCGAGATGGACCGACGAGACATTTTTATTTTGGAAACTAGATGAAATTTAGAAAATGCTGGGCGTAATTGTTTCCCTCGATTTTGCCAAAAATGGTATGATTTTTTGAAAAGTGGCTATTTTGTCGGATTCCGGCGATTTTCCGTTGAACATATTAAAAAAACAGGTATGATACTATCACGTTTTACTCCAACATTTTTATGTACTTTGAAGATCTGTTATCTGCCAAAGCCTCCCGTACTCAAGGTTTATAACATCCAAACGTTGATACCTACTATTCGCGAAAATCAAACATGAGTAACTCAAGGATTTACCGTATCTACAAACAAATTCACGTGTGGTGAAAAGTTCAATTGGTCATCGTTGACATTTTTGCCCATCATGTCCTTTGTTATCGTTTTCACATATTAATGAATTTTGTAGCTTCCCCGAGTTATTCATCTGTTTGATTTTTGCGAATAGTATACACACACATAAAAAATCTTAAGCTTGATACTAGCGATCGCTGGCTCTTGATCTAATAGTTGAAGTCGCCATTGTTAGAACCGTGCAATAAAAATTTTTATTGCACAGTTTCCTATAAAAGACGTTATATACTGAAAATGATGTAAAAAAACTTTTACTTTTCCACGAACATAAAATACATTTTCTTATTTTTCTATGTAGTTTTGTACATAATTACCGCAAAAATAAAAAAAAACTAATGCTAATTTAAGTTATTAAATAAAATCTTGATCCTTGACACTCTGTAGTATTCGGATTTCTTAATTTCAATCCTGAATCCATTATGTGCGTTTGATTATTAAAAATTAACTTCTTTGTTATTAAACTTTATATTAGACTTTTAGGAGAGGCACATTTTTTTTAAATCAAGAATTAAAAAACTGCAATGTAGTTTCTTTTTCATCTGAACATAAATTTAATGAATAATTATATTTGAATGGAACCACACAATAATTGTATTTAAGAAAAAATCAGATTCAAAAGACTCAGTGAATTTTATGCCTCCATGATGACTAATGATGCAGGAGGGTTCCGTAAACACCATTTGTTCCAAATACACTAACAAATATAAGTTTAAATCTTCAAACCAGTATGCCTTGCAATCGAAATTTGATTGGAGATTGCTCATTAAATAATGTGTACTGTTGAAGCAACCTTTTTTACATCATAAATATTTAACAAAGCGTGATGTTGTACATACAAAGACCAGATGAATCTAGATAAATATATACATGTTTCTAAGTACCTATATGCTGATAATTCAGGAGGTGTTCCTTGACTTATTAAAGTCTACTTGCATAAATATGTCCTAATATCCTAATTTTATTATTAACTTATTATTATGTATTATTTATAGGGTGTTAAAACTTTCCAAAGATTTGTTTTTTTTTGTTAATTTAGAAAAGTTTTATTGCAACACATATTTTTTGTTTTTTTTTGTATCTGAAACTCATAACCAACAATTATTCTATAAGTAGTTGATGAGGTACCTATGGCGTTGTCAGTCTTTGTCTGTAAAAACATATACTTTATATTATCCTGATATAAATTACGGCAGTCAAAACTTTGGAATAATGTGTAAATTTTATCCTGATTAGTTAAATGTTAAATGAAGCCAAAAAATCACTAGCGAAATACGTATCCAGTGAAGAATAAATCCAAACTGAAGATTTCATTTAGAATTTCTTTCTTATTTAGGAAACTTTACAATAAAAGAGCAAAATGCACATTTAGGTACGTGACCGTTAATTGAATTAGATTTACTCTATAATCCATTATTAATTATTTTAAATGATCTCTGATTTACTTCTTTGTCGAATTAAATTTTTATTAATTTTCTCATGGAATTCCTCAGCGAAAGTAGTTTTGTTGATACTGATACCTGACCCTGTCATAAGAGTATCCTTGGTGTAAGCCAAATCGTTGTATCTCATCTGTTTTTTTTGGAACCATGCAAAATGCCTACCAGACGTTATTCCCACTTTTGCCTGTCCCAACATTAAGTTATCAGTTATCACTAATTGATCTATCTACAGTTGTAGCAGTTGCTAGGGCATCTTTAAATAGAGATAATTTGATTCATTTAAAAAGTCATAAGAACAATGCAACATTTTTGGAGGCTGCGACTCGAATCTTCTTTAGTATAATAAACAATAAATAAATATACCACATAAATTAGACAACCCTGAAATCTAAAGCCAAATGCTGTCCGGAAGGAGGTTACATATTAGAAAAATTCAGACAAACATCCATACCCCACCCTCATTGCCAGTGCCGGTGCTGGGGTTTGAATCCGGTCACGATAGGCAGTGTGACCATAGCCGTGCCTGTCACGCATGCTCTAGCCCACTAAGCTACCGAGTCGGTATGATCAACTATTACATTTTTCCGATATGCATGTCATCCTGTCATTCTGTCGTCCTGAAAAGGCAAAAATGTATACACGAGAAGGCGAACTCAATTACTCCGAGAGTATACATTAATATCATATGAATATCCAACAGAACTTATGAAATTCTTATAAAAGTAAATGCGTTATAACTGGTTTGATGCATAAAATGAGATTTAAAGTAATGGTGAAAGCGCCGGGATGAAGAATCTACTGTCTCATATTTTCTTATCCAATTACGATTTTTATGATGAATTTCGATACTTATACTTATTATACAGGGTTACCGAAAATTTTCGCATATGTAGGTAAATAAATATATAGATTTAGGCATGGTGACTCAGAAAACGATATATGCATGAGGTATGCAAAGTTGTTTCAGGGTATATGTACAGTGAAGTAACATATTAATATTTAAAAATTAACATTTTTATACATTATACGTTAAAAACTAGTAAAACATCGTTACTAGATTTGGTACGTGATTGGAATTTTTTGGGAAGTCATTTTATGCAGAAACTCGTTTTCATAACTTGTATATTGCGGCAACTGGTAACAACTTATGAATATTAACACGAGATATGCCCAGAAAATAAAGAAATTTCGATTTCCTTCATGTCATAAAATTGCCTCCCCTTGCAGGGTCTGACCAGGGTTGATACAAGCTAAGAGAATGATTAATGCTAAGGGAACAAAAAATGCCCTTAGGAAGATCCCCATTGTGTAACTTTGAATTCACTGTGACAGAACGAGGAAGCCGGCATTGTTTTAATAGTGCACAGCACGTGATTTATATTACATGTAATAAAAACTACGAAAAAGTTTCGCTTTGTACTCGTAATACTATTTTATACAGTCTCATATTCACATGGAAAAAAAACAAAGTACTAAGCAATTACTTATGACTTTATCCCTCTTTTTGTATTAAGAATACAGGAAGCAATAAATTTAAATATTAGATGAAACCCTTACAGGAGGAATATACACGCAGGAATATACACAAGGAAAATAAAATTTATTTAATTTCTTAAGTAGGTATTAGGCGTACAGTTACCATTATAGAATGACAACATTTGCTGTTAGGCTAGTGTAATATATATTTTTAATAATACGTACTGTACGGAATAAAAAAAATTGAGAGATGAGAGATGAGATGAGATGAGAGAAATAAATAGTTGACGTCTGCTACTTAGTCTGTTATTCAAAAGACAGTAAAGATTCTAACAAAAACAAATATACTTAGTTGCCGTTGGAGAAACGGTAATACGACTAAAGTCAAATTATTGTTATACAAATAACAGTACCTACATTTACTAACACTACTATTTCAATAATCATTATTTTAAATATAATGAGCATTAACTTTGAGCATTATAATAAATATTAATTAATAATCAAATTAATCATTTAAGAAAATTAATTGCCAATAAATTAATTTACTGTGGAAAACAATTTGTAATTTTTAACAGTAATAAATATTAACTCGCATTAAAAAAATTATTGAATAAAAATAAATGCCCTTATGTTAAATACAATAATTGACCTACAATAATTAAACTAATATTATGTCAATTATATGAATAAAAGGTTTCGTGTGACGACATGGTTGTCATACATAAGAAACCGTTCAGTCGCCACACTTTTAAATATAATACAAAATTTTAGTGCACTAGTATAGTAATGATAAAGAATCTTATTTTAATTAAAAATTATATATATTTTGCACTATTTATTATAAGGCCCATTTAAATCTTATTTGTTTAAAATATATAAGTTTATTGCCAGATACGTCATATTTTAGTGATCAAAATAATAATTTTAACGCTCAAATTATTTTAAATAATGCTGTCTTAAAGGATACCTACCCATTTACTACTAATAACGCTGGTTCTGACATTAAGTGGTTGCTACTTCCGTGAATGAATTCAAGGTATCTCTAATGAGGCAGCGAGCGGAGGACTGACTTGACTCACTTCATATCGATATGAAGTTAAGCAACAGCTATCGCGTTCAGTACTTGGATGGGTGACTATCCACGGAAAGACGCGGTCTCGCTTCCCCACTTTTTGTATATCAGCTATATCGCAGAAGCAACACAACTGTAGGCGAGAGGTGTATACCATCCTTCGGAGAGGATGTAAAGCAGTCGGTCCCTTGTCTATTAAATGTTAGGCAAGTAAAAAATCCCTACTCTTAGTAAGATAAGAGGTTCGGCAAAATTTTCAGGTTGGGGGTTGCTCGTCTCCTGGCGTCGGTGTTAGGCCCTGGTAGCGGAAATAGAACGACGTTAAATAAATGTTTAAAAAAAAAAAAGAAAAAAAAAAGGTATCTGCAATAATATTATCTGTGCTTATTGTTTCCTTTGCTATTAAAATTAATTAGCTTTCGAGATTTAATAAATATAGTCATATATGTGATTTGTGTTTACGTTTTTTGCATATTTTTATCAGTTTTAATGTCTTTACCTGTAATTTTGTTACATTGACAAGAAAAATCCAATTTAAATTGTTCTGGTGATGAAATATGCTATTATTATTATTAAAAGAATCAGCGATTGTATTGAAAAAATATTTATCTGTGAATAATAATTAGCTTTCAAGATTTAATAAATATAGTCATATATGTGATTTGTGTTTACGTTTTATGTATATTTTTATCAATTTTAATGTCTTTACCTGTAATTTTGCTACATTGACAAGAAAAATCCCATTTAAATTGTTCTGCTGATGAAATATGTTATTATTATTAAGAGAAACGGCGATTATATTGAATGAAAAAACATTTATCTGTGAATAATAAGTGTAATAAATTTTTGTCGTTTATAGAATAATACTTACAATCTCACTGATTCTAAAAATTAACGTCATTTCGAATTCGTAGTCGAAACATCTAAAAACTAACCCCTAACGATTTTCTCACTTTTCCTAGAATATACCAATATATGCAAATGAATGATGTTATAATGGAAGAAATTTGAAATGTAGGTTTATACAATATTAACCAATGGCGTGCATATAAATTGAGTTTTTTAAAAACTTTGGTATACGGGTAATTTAACACTGTTGGTTTAACAAATTGCAGTTTATGGTTCAGAATGGAAAGAAAAAAGTGCTAAAAACAAAAAAATCTTCTTGCAGAACACAATTCATCTGCCTATAAAATCAACAAATAAAATGTTATATATTTCTGTAAAATGTATAAACTACGTTCAACCAGCCGATGTAGCTCATCAATATTCTAGTGTCCAGGCGAACATGAACATATCTCTGTTCTGATTGGTTACATTTGCATAGTCTGTTCTAACAAAGATTAGTTTTGCGGGGACGAGAGACGACCTTTATACAAGTACTGTTGATAGTACTTGCCTGTTAAATTGATGTTATTTATTAATTTTCTGTCAAAGTTAAATGACAATTGGACCAACTTCGATTATATCTTCACTTAACGGTTCACTTAAAAATAATAAAACGCCATTTATCACGAAGACGAAAAATGTTCCAAAAAATTTCTGCTACCAAGAAATTCTTCCATCTACACAGGAGAATTATATTAAGGCATCATCGTGAAGGCAATACCAAATACATGTCACACTCAGATGACAACTACTAAAATTAATATAGAATAAGAGCTTTCTATTTAGGTTAATTTTATTTGCATACCTGAATATGACATTTTTTATTATCGTTGCATATCGACTTTGGCTTACTAAATTATTTAAACAAAATATTAATCTGAAGGTGAATGTAAAAAATTTTAATCCGCTGCGTTCAAAAAGTACACACACAATTTGAAAATAATGTTTGATACAATTGTTTATTTCAAAAAAATTATTTTTAAAATAATAAATTTTGCAATCAGTGAAATTATTCACTCCTATTAATATAGGACTTTATTTGTAACTAGTAAAATATTAAAATTTGTAACTCATCCCGTCAACAATTTTTATTTTAAGTATTCGTATATATTACTATCATTTAGTGACTAATGTGAAATTAGTATGGCTGGCATTTTTGGTTTGAAGTCATAGGAGTAATATATAGGTGCATAATAGTTATTCAGTACATTAACAGTTTTCAGAGAAGGGAGTAAATAGGCTTATAACGTGTTATAATATTATGGAACACAATATTTCCTACGTCTTCACAGTCGTATCTTCGAGAGCGATGTGTGCTGGCTGTGAAAAAATATTCTTGTAAGAATATGCGTACAATTGCCGGTCTTCGATCATCGGAGCAAAGCAGCGGTGGTCGGAGCCGGGGAATGGATGGGTGACCGTATCTCATTACATTACCGAGGATAGTGCAGCGGGCTAGATCGCCCTTGAGTGGCACAAGGCGACTAGTTACTGCCTATCTCTCCTGGGTTCGAGTCCCAGCTCCGGCAGATGGCAACGTCGGAGGGAATGGGTGTATGTGGTGTGTCCTGGTTAAGTGTCAGAATAGCTCTAAGCTAAACTTCGCCAGGACGTTAATATAAATAAGACGATTAAAAAAAAAAAAAAAAAAAAAAACCCATTTGCTAACAAACGATGTAATATTTGCAAATTTAAATTAGACTTTGGAATTAGTTAAAGATATGTAGGAGGAGTATTATTAATAGTATAAAGCTGCCTTAATTTGTGAAATCTTAATTTTTAATATGATCTTTGAAATAGTATTATATTGGTCTCTATTTTATGTCAAAAACCAACTTTTAATTGTTCCGTAGACGTAATGTAGCAAATATCAGACAAGATTGAAGTTTGTAAAATCGAGGCGAAGCCGAGATTTTACTATCAGTCGCGTCTGTTATTTTCGTATCGGCCGTGTGTCGTTCAGTATTTTTAATTATTATTATACCATAAATACTTTAATATTTAATAATGATTTGTAAGCCTTGGATTTTTCTTCAATTCATTTATAGACCTAGGCCGATATTGGTGTTATATCAATGAAGAATAGAGTACCTAATGATAAATTTTATCGGACTAGGTCGATATTGGTGTTATATCAGTGAAGAATAGAGTAATGATAAATCATAATATCAGAATGGTATAATGTGTGTGTGTGTGTGTGTGTGTGTGTGTGTGCGTCGTGTTTTATTGACTACAGTTACAATGACCATTCGCCTATCTATAATTCTTAGTTTATTTTGAATGGTATAATGAAAAAATATTATCAATACATCTTTGACTCACCTTACCCCGTATTTGAGTAATATATTCCAAATAAATAAACACAGGAAAGTCAACTTTTAATTAAAATACTATTGAGCTTTTCTGTAATACGATCAATCACTAATAACATTTAAGTCATCTTCTGTTTGAAATTATTACGCTAACGATAACGAAGTATTCTATAGTTTGCTTATGGCATCCGCTACTGCTATGCAATTTTTACGAATAATCTGTAAATCTACTTCGATTGTTTAGTATTGCATTGTAAAACTAAGGACTTTATCTTGAAAATAATCAAATAATAAAACGCTGCTTGTAATCATGTTACCCATCGTGTAACAATTCGCTGAGGAAGTTCTGTCTATGAAATTCCCGAATACGTTTGGGAGATTTGAGAACCACTACTATTGCATTTCATTTGATATTAAATGCATGTATGTGGATTGTGGATACCACTTCCAAATAGTTTCTGCCATAAGATGTAAAGCATGACGTATACACTTTTTTTCGGTAATTTTAGTGGACTGTTCTGCTTGGTAATTATTTTCTTTCCAGAAGTGACGGAAATAATTTGTTTTTAAATTATATTAAACGGCATATTATAAACACTTTTCATGAAAATGAAATCAAATAGAAATTATTAAAGACATTTAATACTTAATTAACTATTTCTAACGTAATAACCCCACAGGAAGTTCAAAATAATCTACAGTACGCAGCGGAGTGCAGGTTCCTGAAAGTTGTCAGCTATATTCTAATAATTATTTACAATGACAAAGTTACAAGTTCTAATTGATGGGGTCAAGATAGTTACAAATTAGTTACTAAATGATATTAAGATAAGGTTCCTAAAATTAGAAAGCGTGCGGATGCCGGAAGACTAGCCATTGCCCTGTAATGGTTTAGTAACAAACGATAAAATACATAGTTTGAAAATATGTCTTAGTTTACACCACAATATGAGTGATTTAACATTTGTTGAAGAGTTTAAGAAACGCCATTTAAGGTGGATATTTCAAATCCTTTCAGTATTATTACTCTTACCTACTAATAATTAGAGAAAATAACTATCCAACAAAACATGGTCTAATATTTATATATTTTTTTAAATTATTTAGAGAGTACTTATACTATTACTAGTAATTAATAGCTTAGTTATATTATTCGAAGCAAATTAACTATCAAAATGTGGAAATTGCTCGCATAATCCTTTAGGAATAATATTAAGCGTATAGGTATTTTAGTAATATCAAGCTCACATTTTAGGGATAATACTGATCAAAACGGAAAACGCTTTGGACGATCTAAGCCGGTACAAAATCTCGGCCCTATGTCATAAATAAACGCCTGTTTTGATTGAACATATGCGAAGAGATTGAAATTGTAAATTTCAATCTTTGTCCTTTGCTATACGCTTTTATGCCCATGCAATGGTATTAACTAGATTTTGCTGAAAACGTACTAGAATAAAGTAGATAAATATATTGTACAGGGTGATTGATCGAGAATGGACTCCTGTTAATATTTGAGATAAGATTCTGTGGAAGAAATGATAATAATTTGTTTTTCCTTAATTTTTCTATTATTATTTTCTATTTTTCTCAATCTAATGATAAATCTCTTTAACAGTTTTTGATATATTGGCACCCAAAGTTACAGTACACGCATATAGGTTCGATGTTCATAAAACTTAAAACCTTTTTTTAATTGAATATTAAATAATTTATATCTCTTCGTTGATCCATTTCTAAACGAATCAAATATTAATTAAATTAATAATTCAAAGCACGTTATATCTGTTTTTGTTATACCTTATATTCGTTAAATTGTTGTAATAAATGTTATTCGGTTCAATTATAAAAGAATATGGTGAGTATTAAAACTTTGGGTGCAAATATCTCAAAAACTATTAAAGATATGAAGAGTTTTATATCATTGGATTTAGAAAATGCAAATCAATTAAAAAAGTCCATGGTCAAATTATTCTAATTTTTGCAACAGAGTCTTAATTATGTCAACTATTAACGGAGATAAAGGTGGGGTCCATTTTCGATCAATCACCCTGTACATACATGTAGAGTTTTTTATACTTAAACTTTATGTAAATGAACAACTATTAATAGAACTTTTTTGCTTAATATAAATAATGGCTTGCTTAGATTGTGTAATATGTAATTTAAATCACGTCCACTGACTGGTATACTAAGGTGAATAATCACAAGCAATTTGGACACAAATTTTTATTAATGACTAAAGCATCAATTTAAAGGCCAACGTTTCAGTAATCGATTACTACCATCTTCGGGGCTGCAAGAACCAATATAACATTAACAACCAATTACTTTAAATGTACAACAATTTAAAAAAAAAAAAATTATTAAAAAATTATCAATACATAATAAATACAATCTATCAAGTAATTAAAAAGACGTTAATCATTATAAACAATTACTTATTTTAAACAAATTTTACGTAAATCATTCTCTGAATGAAATAAATTAATGACAATTATAAATTGAAGAATTTAAAAAAAAAAAATAATTAAAATAGGTACATAATTAAAAAATTAAAAATTAAAAAACAGAAAAGAGCTTACCCAAAATTATTTGAAAGTCATTGAGTCCAATATATTAATAAACTTTCTCATTTTATCTACACTGTAAAAAATGCGTGTAGAAATACATCAACTATTTTGTAATTTCACAGGGGAAAACATGTAAATAAAATAAATAAGTAACTTTACACAGATATTACATGTTTGTGATAAAATTACATTTTTCATTGTGAAATTCCTCAATACGCAATTTAATATTAAAAGCTCCAACAGGAATTTTACCAACTCTACGGAAAATTACATAATTTGGGAAAATATTTATCGGAAATGTAAAATTCACTGGTTATTAATGTAAATGTACATTTTAAAGTGGTACTTTTACCAAAATGTCTCTAAAATTCAATACACATGTAAAACTCCTTGATGAATAGGTAATATTACATTTCGTATAGTATAAGTACTAATACTTATACTGTATCTTGTTGATATCACAGGTTAAATAGAATCAGCTGTTTCGTCGTAACTCCAGTTTACAATCCTTGGAGTCCGAACCCTTTCATGTAGTGTCTGTTAATTTTAGTTTTTATAATGGTTGCTGGTTACGCAGATTCCACTTTAAGGCCACGCTCATATGGTGTTCGTTTGTCCCACACCATTTACGTTCGTTTGTCTTCTGATTTCTGATTATAAATACACGTGATTGAAATTAGATCACCAAACCTTTCTCACTAACCTTTTTTGGTTTCTACTTACATTTTTAATTTATTTTCTATAAATATTAGTGATATTTGTCAATTATTTTTTCGCCATATTGAATTTTTATAGAATCCTTTTCTCCTGATTTCAAGTATAACACCTTTTATAGCTTATGATTACCTAAACAAGTAAGTATTTTTGCAAAAATATGCAAATTCATATTTATTTGTTTTAAAAATATTTATGCATGATTTTTGCATTTGTTTGTCTTTTGAGTGACTTTGTAATGTAGAAAAGAACGGTATAAACAAATTGTATTACTTATTGAACTTCAACATTTACAAAACCCATCACTATCATATCAGTAATTTTTTAAAATTGATAAAATATGTATGTAATAACTAAGTGGGCGATCCTCTGACATTACGTCAAAGGCGTAGACGTTATTTCCCAGTTTTAAACTGTTAATTTGAATATTTTTTAGATAAATCAACTTTTTTTGGATAGGAATCTCAAGAAATGTGGTAATAAATCCCAAAAAAGAAAAGGAAGAGAAATAATTTATGAAATGCCACAATTAAAATTTAAACTATTATCAATGACAGATGTAAACTATAAAGACATGGAACGACATTGTTGTAATTGAAGCAAGAAAATGTATAAAATGCGGTTGGACACTGCCAGAGGGCGACATTAAATTTTTCTTCTTACTCTGTTAATAGTATCCATAAAACATATATTACAATATTGCTTTAAAGTTATTTCAAAAAAACGTATTAAATATTTAAAACCAGTAGTATCAGTAAAGAAACAGAGAAAGAACAGTATCGCCCTCTGGCAGTGTCCAACCGCATTTTGTACATTTTCTAGCTTCAATTACAACAATGTCGTTCCATGTCTTTATAGTTTACATCTGTCATTGCTATTATTATAATATTGTGAAAATCATATGTGAAAGTGCTGTTGCGATTAGTAAAAATACATCATTGAGATGTAAATATACAGATATATTATGAATATATTCATAAAGTCTCAGTAAAAACACATGTATAATTTAAAATATTCCATTTATTACTTGTAAAATTACCGCTCCAACAAGTGGGAATACGTTATTACTATGTAAAAGTACTAATGTGGCAAGTAAATATCCATAACGTTCAAATAAAAAAACATACATGCTTTGTCATTTTTCTGTCACTGCTTGTAAAAATCCCAGAGTGCAATTTAAATACACATATTTGGTGTGTAGACTTGCATATCATTTATGTAAATTTGCAAGTAGGAAGGGACATTTACAATAATTTGTAATATTACAATACATTGTAAATTTACCGTTCTAATCATTGGTAATAAAAGTTGCCAATGATTTCTTATGTAAAATTACATAAACGCTTTTTACAGTGTATAATAAAAATAAGAAAAACCGTTAGGTATATAAAAAACATAAATACTACTTAACAATTGCTTTTTTAATTTAATTATCTAAAAGTATGGCCTTTAAATTGATGCTTTAGTCATTAATAAAAATTTTTGTCCAAATTGCTTGTGATTATTCACCTTAGTATACCAGTCAGTGGACGTGATTTAAATTACATATTACACAATCTAAGCAAGACATTTTTCCACACTATGGGTTTCTTTGAAGATATTGCAACCGAGTTCGGTTATAATTGTACTCTCACTCTTAAGAAGTGGTCCAAATTCTCAGAGAAACTAGCCATAGCTAAGAACCAAAGAATATTCCTTTTAAATTGTAGAAGAAATAATGTGTTACCTTCGCATTTACAACATAGTTTTAAATGTACATATAATAATAATATTGTTAAGGATAACCCTTTTATAAACGATTTTAAAAAAATTAGTGAAACATTTGGTAAAAAATGTTTATCTTTAGAGATTAAATTAATTAACCATAATGTAAAGTGTATTAGTCAGGAGATTTCTAATTGCAGGTTTACAGTTAGTTCTATTTTACCTGAAAATATTATTGTATCGTTCGAAAGGAGTTTAACCAAAAAATATGAACGTATTTTTTAAAAAGCAAAAAAGTAAACATATTAAAAAACTACACAATCTTATTGAAAGAGTTACTAATTATTCATCAATTGTTAGGACTAAAGATAGTTGGTTGTTGAACACTACTGATATAGTTATACCACCAGACGTCATAAAAATTTTATCATTAGGACCAAGATTCTCAATAAAACCTACCTACAATGAATTACCGATTTTGCATCTTATTGCTGATGTAGAATTTTACATTTATAATAATTCAGAAATAATTGACAAAGACTCTGTTCGTTCAAGATGCACTAACATCATTACAAATTTTTTAAATAAAGAGAAAAATAATAGTCATAAAATAACTGGTTTACAAAGAGAATACGAGAATACTAAACGTTTTTTGAAACACAACCCTGATTTGTTAGTCATGCAAGCGGACAAAGGTAACGTAACAACAATTATACATAAAAGTGAATATAAACAAAAAATGCATGAATTGGTCAATGATAACAAAACTTACAAAGTTATAAAAAGAGATCCCACGAATAGATATCAATTACAGGTTAATAATTTCATTAAAAAATTAACAGAACTTGGTCATATTGATCAAATTACCGCTAACAAACTGAAGAATTGTAACTCCTCAGCACCCAAACTTTACGGTCTTCCAAAAATACATAAAGATGGGAGACCCCTAAGACCCATTGTCTCTTGCATTGGCTCACCTGGCTACTTCTTGTCGAGGTTTCTAAATGACATTCTTAAAAATGTTATCCCAACTTTAGATGTAGTTGAAAAACTAAAAGATATTGATCTTCCAGATGATTACATCTTAGTTTCATTGGATGTTAAGTCTCTATTCACTAACATTCCTTTAAATTTAGTGTTGAACATTATAAATAGTAGCTGGATTACTATTTCTGTGTTCACTAGCATTGATAAAAATTTATTTTTGGAACTTGTGAAATTTTGTTTTGATTCTAGTTATTTTCTTTATGATGGAGTTTTTTATAATCAGATTTTTGGAACTCCAATGGGTGACCCTATTAGTCCGATTTTGGCTGGTTTAGTAATGGATTTCTTAGCGAAAGCAGTAGTAGATAAAATTAATTTTTCTTTACCATTTTTACTTTTATATGTTGATGATTCACTAACTGCTATTCCCCATGACAAAGTGGAATATGTTTTAGATACTTTTAACAGTATTGATCCTAACTTACAATTTACTATTGAGTTAGAAACAGATGAAAAAATACCATTTTTAGACTTATTAATAATAAACTTATTTTTAATATTTATAACAAACCTAGCAATTCAAATAGAATGTTAAACTTCCACTCATCTCATCCTATTCCTCAAAAAATCAATATTATTAAAGAATCCAGGAATAAAATTTTCTACTTAAGTAATAATAAATTTCATAAAGATAATTATAACAATTTAAAGCAAAAATTACTGGATAATAATTATCCTATTACTCTTATTAACAATATATTAAATCAAACACCAGTAGCTAGGTCTATTAATTTAACCAGTCCAATTAATAATATTAATAATGTTACCTTTTATTCTAAAATACCTAATATATCCGGATTATCAGAATCCTTAATTAGAACTTTGCGTACTAATAAATCCATAATCAGTCGATATAATACAAAAACTTGTCATAATCTTTTTTCAAAAGTAAAAGACTCAACGCCATTATTAGAGAAAAAGAATGTTGTTTATGAAATTCCTTGTGAATGTCAAAGAGTTTATGTGGGTCAAACAAAACAATTGTTACGAAAACGTGTTTATAATCATAAGAGGGATTGTAATATTGTCAATATAAATAAAACAGAAAAAACCTCTTTAAGTAGTCATCATTTTTCTGAAAATCATGATTTTTTGTTTGAACAAATTAAAGTTTTAGACCACGCATCTAATTATAATAAACGGTTGTTTTTGGAAATGGCACATATTTTGAAATCTAATAATCCAATTAACTTAAAAACTGATTATCAAAATTTGAATAAAATTTACCATAATATTATTACTAATTATTAGCTGCGAATATGATAATTATTTAGTATTTTTACGTTTGTTTTCCAATAATTTGTTCTATTTGATTAATTCTAAAGAATATTGAGTGTTCCGCTACCTTCTGGTAATAATATAAACTATCAATTTATTTTTAATCTAGTCTTCTACTTTAATGTACTTTTTTGAATTTGTGTATTTGATTACTTACAAGTGTATTAAACAGAGGACTCTCTAATAATAATCATTTATATTGTTGGTATTATAATGTAGTGTGTGAAAAATATTCGTAACGAGCAGTTGAATTGTTTGAGTTTTTTATTCTCGTAACTATTTTAACTAGCATATTTTTACATCTTTGACTTTCATTTGTATCTTGGTAAGTAAGTGCATTATTTTCTGTTTTGTTTCATGTTTACTTTTAGATAATTAAATTAAAAAAGCAATTGTTAAGTAGTATTTATGTTTTTTATATACCTAACGGTTTTTCTTATTTTTATTATAGATAAAATGAGAAAGTTTATTAATATATTGGACTCAATGACTTTCAAATAATTTTGGGTAAGCTCTTTTCTGTTTTTTAATTTTTAATTTTTTAATTATGTACCTATTTTAATTATTTTTTTTTTAAATTCTTCAATTTATAATTGTCATTAATTTATTTCATTCAGAGAATGATTTACGTAAAATTTGTTTAAAATAAGTAATTGTTTATAATGATTAACGTCTTTTTAATTACTTGATTGATTGTATTTATTATGTATTGATAATTTTTTAATATTTTTTTTTTTTTTAAATTGTTGTACATTTAAAGTAATTGGTTGTTAATGTTATATTGGTTCTTGCAGCTCCGAAGATGGTAGTAATCGATTACCGAAACGTTGGCCTTTAAATTGATGCTTTAGTCATTAATAAAAATTTTTGTCCAAATTGCTTGTGATTATTCACCTTAATATAAATAATAGTAATTTATAATTATGTTGGTTTATATTTTTTACAGAAATTGTATAAAAATTAAAATAGGTATGTATGTATAAACTTAAGCCCTAACTCTCAAATGATTTTATTATATTGAAATATAATTAAAATTTAAGTTCATTGCTCGATTAGCAAGGAGCGTACATAAGAATAATAATAATAATAATAATAATAATAATATGCGTGGTTCTACCTCATAGAAGTCTTTCGTAATTTGCATTATAAAACCTAAATAGTTTTACAATAATATACTCTATGTGAAGTTCGATTGCCATTTTACTGTCCAAAGTTACATCCAAGTCCTTTATTTGTTGTAAATCCTGCAATTTATTGTTATTTATATGATATCTGGACTTTCGTTAATAAATATTAAAAATAACGGCGGTCCCAAATGAGACTCCTGTGGAATGACTGAAGTGACTTTAACTTCGCGAGAAGAGGTGTTGTTTAATTTTACCACTTGATTCCAGTTTCCTAAGTACGAGTGAACCCACCTAAGCAGATTGCAGTGCACACCGAAACTTTCCAGTCTTATCAGCAAAGTACTATGTGAGTAGGTAAAGAATGAGAGTTTTGAGCCACCCCCCACCACTTTTTGCACCCCCCACTCCTCCCCCCACCACTTTAGCCCCGCCCCCTTTAGCCCCCGCCCCCTCCCCACTCCAGACACGCCCCCTTCCCCCACTCCAGACACGCCCCCTTCCCCCACTCCAGACACGCCCCCTCCCCCACCACTTTGGCACCCCCCACCACTTTGGCACCCCCCACTCCAGCACCCCCCACCACTTTTGATCCATTAACCTTGACCTCTCATGACCTTTGGCACCCCCCACCACTTTTGATCCATTAACCTTGACCTCTCATGACCTTTGCACCCCCCCACCACTTTTGATCCATTAACCTTGACCTCTCATGACCTTTGCACCCCCCACCACTTTTGATCCATTGACCTCTCATGACATTTGCACCCCCCCACCATTTTTGACCCATTAACCTCTCATGACCTTTGCACCCCCCACCATTTTTGATCCACTAACCTTGACCTCACGTGAGCACCCCCCACTCCTCCACTTTGGCACCTCCCACTCCTCCCCCCCCCCTCCACTTTTTTCGCCATAAATGGGTGGGGGTATACAGTAAATTCTATAAATTGGTGGGAATTCACAGTTCTAGAAAGTTTTTGTGTTGAACAGTATTCAAGATGACTCAGTGTGGCAGTATCTTCAGTCTACCTGAACTAAAAAGTGATTTATCTGGAAGTTTACCTCATGCACCTCAAAACAAGAATGATCTAGTTGTAATTGGTGAACGAAAATATCAACTGAATAAATCAAAAAGTAAATTTGTGTCGACTGGATTATCATATGACTTCTGGTACGCACCATGTATAAAACTAACAGGCAATAAATTGGACACAATAATTTTTGACGAAAGTGAGTGGAATGAATTTCTTACATACCAAGGTATTATAACTAATTATCTATATACCAACGGTAAAGCAGAGCAGATAGATGCTGAAAATTTTACGATACAGTTTGAAAAAATATCCTATTCGAGAGTGATCAAAATTGTAAAAAATAACTCATACATTTACATGGGGTATGAATCCATCTGCAAGTTGTGGGAAGCGTTACCACTTATCAAGTATAGAATTGATATGCTGAGAAGGCAACAGTTTTCAAGTTACTTAAAAATTGTGCAAAACGGACTACAGCGGCAAAACGGAGATGTGTTTGAAAATGTAATGAATTTGCTTCAGCCGCTCGAAAACTGTAATAACGAAAACGTTTGCATGCTCATGGAATTAATTTACATTTACCCGGAATTATTTGAACTTGAGTGCTGTGGAAGAGTTGAATAATGAAGAAAGTAACATTTAATACAGAAAATAATAAAACATATTTTATGGTTACATGGAATTTTGCATATCAATCATCAAGGAAACGATATTGGGAGTTTTTATCCATTGACCGAATGCGGTTTAATAGAAGAGTAGAGAAAATCTCAAATATTATCAGTCCTATTTTAGAAAATAATCATAGATGTAACATATTTAATGATAGATTTAAATGAAATGTTAGCGAAACCAATTATGTACCATGTGTGTGATAAAATAAAAGAAATATATGTTTAAAAACTGTTTTATTAAGGGTGAAAAAAAAAGATAAAGGAGTAATATATTATACAATTTGATTATTAGAAATCCATGAATTGAATTTATTGGATAATCCCAGCCATTTCACATAGAGCTTGTCACCTTTTTTTCTTAAAACCTTCTCCACAAGATATATATCGGGATGTTTTACTTTCTGAAGTTCCTGCTCATAGAATCCTCCTTGAATTAAATTACCTTCCTGATCTTCTAAAAGGTAAGTTCTAGGATTACTTTTATGAACCTTTATAATTTTAAAAATTTCATTAGACCAGTTTGGAGTATATCCTTTGCAAAAGACTTCTCGGTATTTGCTAATCCTCACACAATCGTTTACTTTAAATTTTTGCTTCCTTGGATCGACTATTTTCAAATGACTATATACAGTTTGCAACAAGTGTTTTTCATCTTTCTTTTTAATATCTTTAGGTTTTCTTCCAATCGTTCTGTGTTCGGTGTCATTGTATTCCGCAACAATGTCTGGTAAAAGATTTAACCACTTGTAATTTCCTTGTAAGCTAAACAGTTTCCACATTTTATTTTTTAGGGTTCTGTTCACTCTTTCAACAACGCTTGCTTTAAGATGTGTGTAAGAGCTATAATGGTTAATTTTCCACTTATCCATTAATTCCTTGAATTCTTTATTGTAAAATTCTTTTCCCATATCTGTTTGCAAATTTTTAGGTAGCAGTTTGATATTTGAAAGGATTCTTCCCATTGCTCGTGAAACTTCTTTTCCACTTTTATTTTTCACAGGTTCACACCAAACAAATTTTGAGAATACATTAATGACCACTAAAATATATTTATAACCTTTATTTATTTTAGCGTAAGGGATCATCTCTACGAGATCTGCTTGAAGAAGATCATTTAGACCTTTAACAATTACTCTTCTTCGTTTGAAAGATTTTCTAACTGGTTTATGAATTTCGTTTACTATTTCCTTCTTAATGTCAGTCATGTTGTGGAATAATAGAAAGAAGAGAAGTACGGTTTCGATCAATATAGTAGCACAGTAAATGAAGCCTTAACTTTTCCATGCACACTATTTATCTAATTATTTTACCCTCCTTTAACTCCTCTATTATCGAAACTATTTCGTTGTTATGCCCATTATTCCCTGCTAACTGTGATGCAATGAGCAGCTTTAATCGATCTACAATTTCATTATAATCATCAAAATGTTTATATTCAATATTTTTGTTATTGAATTCCATCATCGTTAGTTTTCCACCTCTCTTACTTTGACTCCTTGTTTTCCTCACTGGTTCAGGAATCGACTTCGATCTTGGTCTTTGCTCTCCTTCTGAGGTGGATCTCACACTCGATGCGCTTGGATTTCTCCTCCGTTCTTGTGACATCGAATATAAATTCGTAACTCACGGTTTGATAATATCTATGAATTTACTTGCATTTGATGTAGATAGACCTCTTTGAGGATCATAACCTAAAAACTGGGTATTCGTCCTTTTAATAATATCAATATATTGATCTACATCTGTTGGCCGATAACCTGCTGGATGTTTTTTGAACATTAGTTCATATAATCCTGGTGTACCAATGTACTTAAATTCGCCATTAATGATGAAGTTAGCTCCCTCAAAATCAACGGATGAATCACCAATTGCATAGCTTTTTCTAAATGGGTCAAAGTGAACGCCAAAGGTATCATCAAAATCTCCCTTAGTATCATTAATTCTATCTTCAATATACGCTCGAGGTAGTGGTATTTTAAACTGGCTTAAATAACGCTGATGTTCTGTTTCACTATCTGCTATTGTCGAAGGAAAAGTTTCATCAAAAAAACTCTCAACAATTTCGGGTTGGTTTTGAGTTGAATCAAACTCAAATGTCTGCTCTCCCAAATCAATAGGAGCTGTCAAACGATAATAGTCATGTAGTGGTTGGGTACTTGGTCTAAAACTATCCCTGATGCTTTCTTCTTTTAATTCTTCTTTTAAATTTAATTTTGGAGGAACTTTGAGAGTTGAAACTATTTCATTAAGCGGTTGTGTTATCGGTTTATAATTTTTCTCCAACAAAAACTGTGATTCGGCAATATCATTCTTCAAGTTGTGATATTTTTGCTTTAGCGCCTTCCTCGCCTTTAACAGCTCCGCAACCACACGATTATCCATGGCGACTGATTGGTAGTATTTAATGTTCGCACTTTATATATGAATGAATTTATCAAATCCTTTTCTATATCTTCCAGAGTTGATAGCACAATCTTTATCTATTACAACAAATCCGTATTTATCTTCCCAACAAAATGAACAAAGTTCTCTGAAATCTTGGAAACGCATATCAACGTTTACATGATCATCGTAAATGTGTTTTAGATTGGTCATATCCTGTGGAAATATTATAAGAAGATTAGCATTATCTCTAACCAGTTGTTTGGGAATAGAGGAATAAGTCTGACATAAATAAAAACAGTCAGTGTTTCTATGACGTCCGAAACAAAAATAGTTTTTGATGATGCTTTGATTGCAAGACGCTAAATCGTCGAATATGATCACTGAATTTAACTTTATTTCTTCAGGAGGTATTACTTCATCACCATCATTATATTCAAAATATTCAATTTCATTCATAGGTTTAATTAAAAGTCTCAAAAATTCATATTTGGGTTGATATAGGGATTTGGAATATAAATAAATATTTTCAAACCGTAAACCATTAGGATGTTCCAATAAACTGAGCATGACATTTGTTTTTCCACACCCAGAACTTCCAACCAAAAGTCCTCGTTTCGACAGTCCACCGAACAAAATACCATGCTTTTGAAAAGTGTTCGTCATTGAAATCTCATCATGATTTACAATTGGTAAAATTGTTGTTTGCTGTTGAATTTGCATTTTCCACATCAATCTTATCGTAAAACAGAACTTTCTTAAAAAGAGTACCGTTACAAACTGATAGATCAGTGTTTCCTGCTTTATATATAAAGAGTGAGTTCACAAAATAACATTCATTTAGCTGTGCGATTCAATATATAATGGATCGGAGCAAAAGTTCACCGCTCACTTGTGCTAGAAAGTTTAAAAAGAGTGGACGTGGTTTGATCAATACCATAATAAATAAACTTCCCGTGGAACTACATATACCTGGTTATAATTATTGTGGACCGGGAACCAAACTTGCAAAACGTCTACAACGCGGCGACACCGGAATTAATCCTTTAGACGAGGCGTGTAGAGAACACGATATAGCATATTCTACATTTCAAGACGTTGAAAGAAGAAATCAAGCGGATAGGGAATTAGCCAAAATTGCATTTAAACGTGTAAAAGCACCTGATTCGGGTTTTGGTGAAAAACTCGCTGCACTGGGAGTCGGTGGAATAATGAAACTAAAGAGTAAAGTGGGAATGGGGCTTAAGCGCAGAAGAAATCCAAGGAAGAAGAAAGGTGGAAATATGAATTTGAAGTTTGCAGTAAAAAAAAAATCGCCCTCTAAAAAACCTAGACGAAGAGTTATCCCCGCTCCAAAAAGAGGAGGCATTCTCCCTTTCCTGCTACCTCTCTTGGGGGCATTAGGGGCTGTGGGAGGAGGCGTGGCAGGTATTACAAAAGCAGTTAACGATGCCAAAGCAAATCGCCAGGTGATAGCAGAACAAATGAGACATAATTTAGCAATGGAACAGACCACTAAAGGGAAGGGTTTATATTTAGGCCCCCATGAAAAGAAAGGCTTAGGATTATACCTTAAAACTTACAAAAAAAACTAATAAAGCTACCACACCGACCACTAACTAATATAGATTTAATAAAATTTGCGAAAAAACTTAAAATTCCTTATTTTCGAGGCGTCTTCATGAAAGATACACTTCCAAAAGGAATAAAGAAAAATGAATCTGGGATAGTAAATCTAGATGATAATGATGGAGACGGAACTCACTGGATTGCATATTTCAAGCAAAACCAAAAAATAGTTTATTTTGATAGTTATGGGAATTTAAGACCCCCAGAAGAGTTAATAAAATATTTTTTAAGTGATGGTAGCTCAAATAAAATAAAATACAATTATGATTCTGTACAAAATAATAGCTCATATGTTTGTGGACACTTATGTTTAATTTTTTTATATAATCAATGTAAATAATGTTATGTATTCATTTACTAATAAATTGTCAACGTGTTAATATGGCTCCGACTTTAATTCTTAGTGGTAATTCATCTAAATTAGATTATGATTTGAATCCTCACATATATTTAGAGGATGATATAGATTACGAAATAGGATTGACACACTTTGATACTTATAATACAATTCCAAACATTGACAATAGGAACAACAAATTTGTGTGGGGAGAGAATGATGGGTATACAGCCGAAATTGATGAGGGATGCTATGAGCTTTCTGATATCATAAAAAGCATAGTGGACGCAGTAAAGGAACTGGATGAAGGTGCAGTTATTTTGATTTCTTTGAATATGAATACATCTAAAGTAGCTATAAAGATGAATAGAAGAATAAATTTCAAAGGAAGCGATTCTATTGGTTCAGTATTAGGATTCGATAACAGAGAGTTGGAAGCTGATGTGAAACATATTTCTGATCACACCGTACGCATATCTAAAGTGAATGTCATCTGTATCGAGTGTAACATTGCGGTTGGTTCCTTCTTTAATGGAAAACCTGTCCACATTATTCATCAGTTTTTTCCAACAGTTCCAGTTGGATATAAAATAGTGGAAGCACCCACAACTATTCATTACTTCCCGGTGAGCGTCAAGACCATTGACAACATTACAATCAGAATAGTTGATCAAGAGGGGAATCTCGTCAATTTTCAAAACGAAGTCAGAACAGTTAGCTTGCATCTCAGAAAATCAATTCACTAAGGAAATGGTATTAATATTCAATTCGAGGTCACCTGTGCATCACTATAAAAGGAGCAGTAAGAAGAAAATCCGCAGTTCTAAAAACACTTTCAGCAGATTAACATCGGAAAATAAACAGTTTTTACGGTCACTTGGATTCGAAGTGTTAGTATAATGGAATTGTTAAATATTACCGAACAACCTTTTAGTGACAATTCTGTAGCAGAATATCAGTATCATACATATCAACCCAATACATCTGGAACTCTAGATTATAATGATGAAACAAGAATTACCATTCAAGATTTAGATGCCTATACTGCTCCGTGCACTAGCTATTTATACATCGAAGGAAAATTAACAAAAGATGATGGAACTGCAGCTAAAAAATTGGAATTTATTAATAATGGTATTGCTTTTTTGTTTCGGGAAATTAGGTATGAATTAGGTGGTGTTGTAATAGATTCAGTAAGAAATGTTGGTTTGGTTTCAACTATGTTTCATTATCTATCATTAAATGAAAACGAGAGTATTTTTATGCAAAATGCTGGGTGGTTCCCGAAAAAGATGAAAGGTGAGGGAACTAAAATTATAGCAGATGAAAATGGAGATTTCAACGTTTGCATTCCATTAAGTTTTCTGCTTGGATTCTTTGAGGATTTTCAAAAAATTATAATTAATATGCGACAAGAATTGGTATTGATACGTAGTAGTAATGATTTAGACAGTGTTACAAGTGGCGATGAAACTGAAAAACCAAAAATTACCATTTCTAAATTATTATGGAGAGTACCACATGTGACAGTAAGCATGTCAGAACAAATACGATTAAATAAAATTATAAGTAAGAACGTTGATCTACCTCTAAGATTTAGAAGCAGGGAATTAATTGAATATCAATCTATACCTGACACAATCCAACATACGTGGAATGCTAAGACATCTAATAAAGTTGAAACTGCTAAACATGCATTATTTGGTCTTCAAAAAAATAAGAAAGGAAAAATTACATCTGATATGAGCAAATTTGATAATTGTGATCTAAAAAACATAAGAATTTTCTTGAATTCTGAGAGATACCCATATAGTGATCTACAACTAGACTTCAAACGTAACAAATATGCAACTCTCTACAAAATGTTTGCTGATTTTCAACAATCCTATTACCCACATAAAATAAATCAACCGATATTCAACCCGATAGAATTCAATGCAATTGCACCACTAGTTCATATTGATTGTTCACGTCAAAAAGAAGCTTTGCAAACTGGATCAGTGGTTATGAGAATAGAATTTGAGACTGGCACCCCTACTAAAAATGTTAATGCATATTGTGTCATACTGCATGAGAAATATTACACATATAATCCGTTAACAAAAATCGTTCGTCAACATTAAAAATTGCGCATGACAAGTTTTTTTACCTATATAACGAGGCACATTATTAGTCTGTTGAGAGTAAGTTGAGAGAACACAGCGAAGAGTTCTGCTTATTAAAAGTGAGAAAGCTTAAAAATATGAAACTCGTTATCGATTTTCAAGGATTTAAAACTGAAAACAACAAGTTTATCGTCAAGGAGTTCGCTGGCTATGATGGGATGAAAGTATGTCATTATATTTTTAAGCCACCTTATCCGTTTGAGATGCTTTCACCAGACTTACAAAAACAAGCTTACTGGTTAACAAGAAATCATCATTGCATTAAATGGAGTGATGGGTTTACACCACTACATATGTTCGGGCAAATTATTAAGAACTTGACTACATCTGCTGAGTGCGTTTACGTGAAAGGAGGAGAAAAGGCAAAATACATCAGACAATTTATTACACAACCTGTTTTGGAATTAGAAGAGCAACCACCTCTATTGAAATCCAGCGCAAAATGTTTTTTTCATTCAAATGATAAGTGTATGTGTGCACTTTCTAATGTATATTACCTGTATGAAAATTTTATGATGTCATGAGTTTAGAAATAAAACAATAAATATTAATTATGTTTTTATTTTATCACCAAAGAGTAACAAATATAATTTCAATTTAGAGAAATCCCCTCGTCACTATCGTCTTCACTCCTTAATCTGTTTGCAAGGTCTGGTCTTAAAAACCGTTTTAGCTGATGGAGTTCATTTTCTAAATCCAATTCGATTAGATCGTCTACAAGGCATTCCTCGCATATAAGATCTGTCAAAAACATTTCACATACTTCACGTGCTTGTTTGTACTTTTTGGCCAGATCAGTACAATAGTCTTCTGTGAAGAATTTACCCATTCCATAGATCGCTTCGTGTTCAGCATCGAACTGCATATTTGAAAATTGTTGACTTAAATGTTTTACACCACTTTCTAAATCAACAACTTTGATTTCTTCTACGTACGACATCCACATTTTAATAAACTTAATATTCTAATGATAATTGACTGTAGTGACGGACTCGTATTTATAATGAAATTCCCACCTATCCACCCCCACCTAAAAAATACTGCAACATAACAATTTTATTAGCTCACGTTTGCACAATCCTTATCAAGTGAACATTTTAATAATCTTTGTGAGTTTATTGCAAGCTCAGTATGCCTCCCACCTAACCTGAAATAGTATATAAGGTGTATACGTAAACAACTCGAAAAAAACAGACTATTGCTCAAGAAAGATGTGCATAGATCCAGTATTAAGTTATTGCACAACGAACTATGAATTGGTGAAACAAATAAAAGAAAAATTCCCTGACGTATATCAAGTGTTGGAAAGTTTACCAGGACAACGTTGGGTAATAGCTGGTGGTTTTATGAGTTACCTATTGAACTTAACAAACACCTTTCAAGACGTGGATGTATTTTACTTTAATAGTGAATTTAGTCAAAAATGCGTTAAATCTGAATGGCAACTCGATCCAGTATCATCTTCCTACAACAATGAGGTTTTCAACGTGTTCAATCACAGGAAATACAACATACAAGTTATAGAATTTATTAATATAACAGTGGAACAACCTCTGAGACATCAAATGTTTGCATTGTTGCATTGTTTTGATTGTGTAGTGGTTAGAAAGGCTTTACATTTAAAAAGTGGTGTATTGATTGACTGCAATTTTGGTCCTGTGAGTTTTGAAAATTGCTGTCGCCAACAAAAATATAATAAACGTCTTAATCAACCCATTGTCACTCAACCAAAAACATTGCGCCTAATAACTTATGAATATTTACAAAATGAGCAATAAAAACGTATTGAACACTATTGTTTCGTTATTTATTATTCATCCTATACCCATACTCCCCCTGATTCTTAAACAGTTGTAGAGGATTTTAACTGAATATTTGCATAAGAATTATTAAAGAAAAACACAAATTCGTATAATAAATATTTTATTAAATGAACATTATACAACATACACAATTATAAAAGGTTATAATAAACTTTCATCAAATTCAAAACCTTGATTTTCCATTTCAATTATTTTATCAGCTAGTGACAAAAGACATGTTAAATTATCATTTTGGTCAGCGTTATTGTATTCATTATTGATGGAGTAATGACCCCATGCTAAAGTTTTTGTACTCCCGGGTATAACATATCGCTTATCATCTCGTGCTGACAGTGCAACTTTGTTTTTCAGTTCAGTATATACCGTGTGAAGGTGTGAAGAGAATACATACATTTTACGGTATATTAATCCACCGTCTTCTACAATTTGTTTATAGTCAATCAAGTGTAATTGCTTCTTTATAACGCTTTTTGATATACCTTTGGCTTTCTTTTTTACATCATTTGCTTTAACGCAGTAAGCTTTCGCACCAGTGCCGAAAAAGCTTTCGATTGGGATGCCTGCATACTCATCTTTTAATTTACCTATGACCGACTGTGTTTTTGGAATATTATGGACATTAGGATAAGAATAATTTGAAGTGTCAAACAGTTCAATATTTTCTTTAATATCATCATAAACATTATTAGTATAAATTTCTAAAATTAATGAGTCTGTGTCAGTGTAACAGAGAGAAACGTTATCGTTATATTTCTTCTTTATAAAATTATAAAAAAAGTTATACATTACAGTTTTAGATATGTCTAAAATGGTGAAACCTATGTAAAGTGGCTTATCGTAATAAACTTTTAAAGGGGCCATTTGAACTGCTACTAAATTTTCAGTAAATACTGAACAAGATTTGAAATTTGGTTGTGCAATAAGCTGTTCAGCACCTACGCTACCTATTCTATTTTCCCAATGTGACATTAACCTCACATCAACCCTTTTATCAACATTTTCCATTGTTTTTCCAAAAATAGAATTTATAATAAATTTGAAGAGATCTCGTTCAAATGCATTTCTAGAAGCATTTCTAAGTCTAGTGGTTAAGTCAATATAGGGCTTCAACCATGCAGATTGTGAAAATTCAATGACTTTATGTATTTTTGTGAGTATTAATCCGTGTTCCAAACATTGTTTTAAATTTCGATAATGAATAATATATCTCTGTTTATCTTGCAAATTAAGAATCAATTTTGGATCTTTTGAGTTAGGAGGTATGATGTTTTCAGGACAAAACGGTAAATCATTATGTTTATCATGCAAATATTGTGGGTATTCTAAATCGACTTCTAATACATAACCTTTTGGCGACTCGTCACTTATTGTAGTGCAATCAAAGTTATCAATTTCATAATCTTCTAGCCATCTAAAGTCACCCTTAGGCAGATGTTGACTCATTGAACAACCGTACAAATTGGTTGCGTCTAGGTATAATATATATGAAGTCGGTTCTGAAGGATTATAATTTTCAATTAACGGATTGTTTGCTATAGCTTTCCTGTTACTACATTGACTTATACCACCACGTATACCTTTTCTAAAGAAATGCAACTGATCAATTTCAGTTAAGAGTTGGAGTTCGACACGAGTTTTTCGCAACATGGCATCCCAACTGAATGATGGTGCTGTTAAATATTGCGCTGGATCTAATTTATATGTCTGTAAGCAGATCTGTCTAAAATTTTCAAAAATATCGGCTAGTATTAAAACATCAGACACTAAGTAAATATCAGAATATTCACCGAGAGTTTGACAATTAAAATTTAGCCACACATCACAAGCACGATTATAATCATCCTGAGAAATTGATTCACCACTCAAAATATTAAAAAACTGGTCCTGTGTTGGTAATTTAGTCTCATCCAGTTTTTCTAACGAATCCACGTAAGAATATGGAAAAACACCTTTGCGTCTTAATAAATTGAACTGTGTTTCATTATTGTAAAATTTTTTAACCTCGTGGCATTGATGTGGTTCTAACGTTTGACTTAATTTATCTAAAGAAGCTGGTAAAAACCGAAACGAGTCCACAAACCTTAATTTCATATAAATATTCTTAGGCTTTTCATCGTCTGACTTATCTACTAAAATGAATTTGGAAAATGTAATGTATTTTTCTTTGGTTTGTGCAACAACCTGTATTTTCTCTTTCTTTAGGGCTAGTTTTTTTAAAAATAGGTGTGAGTCGTAATTAGATAAATTGTGCAGATAAACCGGTAGAAATGTAGGTATTTTAAACTGTAAATTACACGTAGAGTGCGCAGGTCCACGAAAATTGCCTGTAAGGTGGCAGTGATCGCGAACTTTTACCTCATCTGCCTCAAAAGGTTTATCACAAATATGACATAACGGACTATCATTGAAAAATTGTTGCTCTTGTTCAGTTAATGGTTTCATTTCTACAATATTTTTTAAGTACTTTCTATATATTTCTAAAACATTTTGTTCTAATCGTTTAGTAAAAACGCCAGCGGCATCAATGCCTCGATAATATTCAAGTTTTGAAAGTCTCTCATCAAAGTTGCATTTTATATAAAAACAGAATGAACACGGCTCATGTTCATATGTTTTAACTGTGAATGATTCACTGTCGCAAGGTTCATTATGGTGGATTGGCTTTAATAAACTTTCAAAATCCGCATATATCACGAATGGAAGCGGTAACTGTTTCTCAATGTTCACAAATTTTAATATATTTCCAGCAATTGTTTCACCACATTTATTAATTTGTAGATCAGGGTTTGGTAATACCGTACATATGTGATTACAGTCAAACCTTTCATGGTGGCATAATTTCTCAGGAGATCTAAAAAATTGAAGACAGCCATCACAAATATAATTTTGACCGTGATGTTTAGATCTTTGGCTAGATACTAGTCGCGACAAATCCTTAATAAGTGTGTAATGGCTATTCCCTTCAGCATCCGTCACAAGTAACAAGTTTACATGTGTATTTTGACGAAGAGATGTAAAATGTAAAGGGCCTACAATTTCACTAACCATTTTACCATCTTTGTATTGATTATTCACCCCGAATACATTTATAGAAATATTATTTAACTTTTCAAATTTAGTTATGTCTTTCAATTTAACTGGGAAATCAATACCTTCAAAATTCAGCAATGTAGAGTAGTGTTCATAGGATGACGTTCTATAAGGTTTCCCATTGGGTGGAAATATTGCAGCGATCACGCTCCAGGCCATGCACATTTCATCCTTATTTTGAATATTTAAAACAGCTTTTTTGTTTTCTATTTGTTTTGGCAATTTAATGTACGATGATGCAAATAACGGATTGTATTTGTTGATATTGACTTCAAGAAAACTAAGATGCTTTATAGCCCATCCTACAATAATAAGTATTATTTTAAACAAAACAAGTAAAATAATTGATATATTACCTGAATCGCGTTCCTGAAAAGTTAATGCTTTTTCCAAAATCACCTCTTTAAAATCATTATACACATTCATCAAATCAGTTGAGTGTGTTATAATTCGATTATTGGTATTGAACGATTTTATGTCAGATAATTGTTTTTCCTCTATGACATATAGACCAAATAATTCCACATTAATTTTTAAGCTGAAGAATTTTTGAACATATTCCTCAATCACTGAGAAAACTTTTCTTCTTATGTCTTCGAAAAACTGAGGAATATCGGTATAATGTTTCTTTGAAGAAAATCGGTAACTCGCAATTCGATTCTTAAATGCACTTTGCAATTTTTCAACCCCTTCACCCTTATCAATCACTTTTTTGTGGGTAAAACTTCTCATATGACCCGCTAATTTGGATTTCGGTATTTTTTCACAACACACTGGGCAAATAACCTCATTTGTGCTCGAAGACGTACCAGGCTGATTTAATTCATCGTTTTGTGAATTATTTAGTTTAATCTTTTTTGGTGGATTACGTTGTCTGTATACACAACTCTCACGAAGATGACGTGTTAAACTCCTTTTTGCAGAAAACCGTGTTCGACACTGAGGACATTCCATTGTCCAGCTTACTTCCGTCAATGAAGGTCTAATCCTAAACACTTTCCTTTTTATACGCTCAAATGAGATTGGGTTTTTTAATTAAATTAATTTGACTAATAAATGACAATTATTATTATTCAGTTTATTTTGGTTGCACTTTTAATCTCGGTAATTAATGTTTTTTTTATCAAGACTTAATAATAATGCTTGCAATGCAAGGACTTGTGCAGTTCATTTCGGTTGCAATTTTAATCTCGGTAATTAATGTTTTTTTATCAAGACATAATAAATTTGTTTGTAATACAAGGAATTTGTCATCTTTATTCAGCATAAAATTTCCACATTTCCTATTAACAATGGGTACTTTATTATAAGCGCTATTTCGCTTAAGATAAGCTTAAACGCACACACCATATTCAGGCAGAGGGTATTCCACTTGCTGACTTGCAGTTTATTTCAAATGTATACAGCCACCGATAAGAAATTTATCAGTCAACAAAGTTTTTCTAATTCACTAAGGAATCAATGCCTTTACTGTCCCTTGCAATTTCAGCAATTTGATTATGTATTTAATGTATTGTCTTGTCGTAAAATGCATCAGTTCTAGTCTTTCGTTCTGTTCGTAAAAGTGGTAAAAAAAGCGTAAAAAAAATGTCTCAATTCTGGGCCGCAACCCCCTCGGAATTAAATCAAAGCCTATCGTTCGAGGCTAGAGTTAATCAAAAACTAAATACCCTGCACACTGCAGAATCAGTAGATTCCGATTTGCTAGTAACTAAGGGTAGTTTTTCGGAGCTTCGACCAATGAATGCTACCCCAACTTATCAGGAACCGGAAGTGGAACAGCCTGATGAAACTACGGAAACCGAAGAAAACTTTCTATTTAGCAGTTTCGTCGGCAAAATTAAAAGCAAACGTGCTGTTAGTAGAAGAGCCATTGACAAGGCAAAGAACTCATTTCTGTCTGCCATAAATCGTTCACTTGTGGCCGAATCCGGGAAATGTGCTGCCCAACTTCGTCACCGGAAGACCGTAATCTCTGCAGAAATCCAGAACTTGGAGAGGCAACACGAAAAAATCACCAATTTGCTCGAGGAATCCAGAAAAGAACAATCTGAGATTGATGGGGCGTTGGACAATTTGAAATATGTGCTGCAAATGTTTTCACTTCCAAAAAAAACTGAGTGATAGTGCATTCTCACCTTTGTACATTTTTATAATTTTGCAATTGTTACATTAAAATAATAAATGGCTTTATGAAATGAAATTTTTTAAAATATTTAAACACTGTTTATTTCAACCTACAATATGTCTCAAACTGTGAGTTATAGTTGGTTGCCTATACCATTTTTAAAAGCGATGCACCCAACGATCTAAATTGCGCGTACTTATCAGTTAATAATAATAAATGCATTGACCTCGGTCGAGATAAAACTAACTGTTAAATATTATATAGGACATCTATCTCGATTCAGATCATAACCTGGTTTCTTGTTCTCAGTGGCGGCTCATCGATTTATGGGAGGGCGAACACTTTTCTTGAATTGTATTTACTTACTCGTATTTAAAATCAAAAACATATTCATTTGTAATTGTTTTTATTCAAAATTATTATATTCTTAACTTAAAATTAAACATTTTTGTAGCCCCCATTTACAGACGTGGCATTTGGATTGCCTGGGTGGTGAACCTTCGACATGTGTTCGCCATTCTGGACGGTTAAAATGCACAAAGCAGGGCAATTGTACTTGTAATTCAAACTTGTCTCTGTACTCCCTCGGTAATTTGGGCCATGCAAAGAGGAGTTCAACTGGAGAAACTGCTTCAGTCAAATATTGCAGTGGAAACTTCTTTATTTCTTCGTCCGTAAAATCACACAATTGTTTTCCATTAATATGCTTGTTTTTCAATTCCATTATTAGACACTTTGGACATTCCACCATGATATCCATACCAATTATGCAGCCGGCGCTTTCCTACCAGGTAGTTCGCAATTATCACAGCAGGTATACACTTTGATATTTTTATCTGAGTGGTATTCTTCTAATATGCTTCTACATATGACGCACAGCCAGGTGCACATGGGCATAGTGTGAATAACACTGCTTTGATTCAATTTAAAGGATTAGTTCAAAACTTTCTTGGACTGTGCCACCAATTTATAGAATTTACTGTATGCCCCCACCCATTTATGGCGAAAAAGTGGAGGGGGGTGTCAAAGTGGTGGGGGGTGCCAAAGTGGAGGAGTGGGGGGTGCTCACGTGAGGTCAAGGTTAGTGGATCAAAAATGGTGGGGGGTGCAAAGGTCATGAGAGGTTAATGGGTCAAAAATGGTGGGGGGGGTGCTCAAAGGTCATGAGTGGTCAAGGTTAATGGATCAAAAGTGGTGGGGGGTGCAAAGGTCATGAGAGGTCAAGGTTAATGGATCAAAAGTGGTGGGGGGTGCTGGAGTGGGGGGTGCAAAAAGTGGTGGGGGGTGCCAAAGTGGTGGGGGGTGCCAAAGTGGTGGGGGGTGCCAAAGGTCATGAGAGGTCAAGGTTAATGGATCAAAAGTGGTGGGGGGTGCCAAAGGTCATGAGAGGTCAAGGTTAATGGATCAAAAGTGGTGGGGGTGCTGGAGTGGGGGGTGCAAAAAGTGGTGGGGGGTGCCAAAGTGGTGGGGGTGCCAAAGTGGTGGGGGTGCCAAAGTGGTGGGGGAGGGGGCGTGTCTGGAGTGGGGGAAGGGGGCGTGTCTGGAGTGGGGAGGGGGCGGGGGCTAAAGGGGGCGGGGCTAAAGTGGTGGGGGGAGGAGTGGGGGGTGCAAAAAGTGGTGGGGGGTGGCTCAAAACTCTCATTCTTTACCTACTTATGTGCTTTACTTTATCGAAAACTTTAGAAAAATCAGTGTACACAGCATATACCTGATGACGTTCACTGAAAGACTCATGAACAGTTTGCACAAGTGGCAAAAAAGTCCTAGTAGTAGAGCGCCCTCTGTAGAACCCGTGTTGAATAACTGAAATCTAATTTTTTGTTATTCCTCCGTAATAATTGCCTCAATAAATACCTTACCAAATATGAGTAAATACACTTCTCTATAATTTTCAACTAATACCTTATTACCGATTTTGTATATCGGAACAACATTTGCCATTTTCCACTCATCCGGGAAGATTTCCTCCTTATTATTATAAATAACATATAGCGAAGAGAACTGGGACATGACTTTATAAAAAATATAATTGGTATGTTATCCGGGCAACAGCTTTTAGATATACCCAATATATTCAGCTGACTCGAAATTTGTGTCTTGGTTATACAAAATTATCCAATATGTTTGAGATAATAAATATATTAAGTAAGAGTTCCCAGAGTATTCGAGACATAGAGATAGAATATAAAGAGATGCTATACGATATAGGTAAGAAAATAACGGTACCACTGGGCGGAGCTTAATGTAGTAGCAATAATGGCGGTTTTAAGAGAGTTGGATTAAGCGCGTTCTCACGATTCGATTTTAGTTGGTCTCATACACACAGAAAAATTTTATACTTTACGTTAATAAACGATTTGTCATTTTAAGCATCAGAATTATTTAGTTGAACACACATCTATTTATTCATATATAAAAAAATTTATAACAACGAACGCAACCTTGTTTATCATAAGAAATATGAAAATTTTACGACAGTTTGTCACAACTAAACCGTTTATTTTCAATATAATTAGTATGTGCAACTAACGTTTCTTTATTAGAAGAAAAATAAAAAATCTGCTTGTATGTAGCAAAATATTTGTTTGCGTTTAATAATATTTCTTTAAAGAATTGAATGCAGGGACGCATTACTTTTAAAGATATGAGGAGAGATGTAAGAAAAGAACGATTTAGTTGCCATTATTAAATTTAGTTGATATAAATAAAACTACCTATTTTCTGGTAGTAGCACTGACCACCAGATGGCTACACTTAATTCCTCACCACTTATGTCTTGCTTAGTTTGCCTTAACCTAATTTGGTTATGGCTTTGTTATTTGTCAATACAAGAAGTTCGAAACAAATCTATGTCTTGTATGAGGAAAAGAAAACAATGATTTCCTTTTGCCGCAGTTTTGATGTTTTGAAATATCATATAATGTGGTAGAGTAGAGTAGAGACTTTGATGTCCAAACACTCCAAACCCCGCACTTTACAGACTTCACAAAAAGAAATTTAAGTGCTCAGTAATAAGATAACAAAAAAAAAATTTCCATGAATTAGTCGTCAAAGAAATTTTAATAAAGCTATCGAAATGTCCCCTCGATTATTTAATTGACACAAATAAATGTAAGTGTCGCGTAATAAACGAATAGAGAAATTTTAATTATGCGTTAGTTGTCAATACTAAACTTTAGTATTTATATGCAAGTAAATGGTTTAGTTCCACGAAATAAAGATTTAATTCGCCGTATTTAAAGAAATAATTTATTGGTGTGGAATTAATTTTATTAATTTCAAATAAACTGTTTTCTGTGTGTAGTTTTATGGGGCTTATAGGTCCCTTTGAAGGAAAACTGCACTATTAGTTCAATAGTACCAATTCCTACAGCTTCTTAATTGGGTGTGTGGATGATGATGGTGAATATGAAAAGTAAAACAAAAGGCAAATAAGTAAATTTTTCTTTAATTTACATACCTATGTTATACGTTGTTTCAGAATACATAAATATACCGTACCCCAAGAAAAATTATAGCCAAATTGGAAACAAAGACGGGATGATCGTACGTAAAGCGTAAAGCGTGTATTAAATAGAGAAAACGATCAGTGAATGTGTAACGCCCACACTCCTTCGAAGTGGTACGTACCAATCAGAAGATTTTCTCCAGGGCTATATTGAATAACTGACACGTCAGCGCATCTTCCTGTCGCAGTCCTTTGTGTATTTCGAACGGTTCCTATATTATGTCGTTCTGAAGTTTAACTTCGGACGTGGTGTCAACCATAGTCATTTTAATCAGACAAGTTAGCTTCATTGGTACTCCGAGTTCGTTCATAGCTTCGTGCAACTTATGACAAGTGGTGCATACCAGTGTTATACCAATGTCAAATTCTCTGGATTTTTCTAGGATTTGATGCAAAGTGAACATTTGGTTGGTAGTTGAGCGACATGGTCTGAATCCTGACTGATATTCTCCGAGGTGGGCTTCAGAGAATGGTTTCAGTCTTTCATTTAGGTTGGTCCTCCCGCCAGCAGCTCTTGAAAATGTTCTGTCCATCCAGATAGAATATATTTTTTAATACTTATTAAGTTTCCTCCTTTGTCTCTACAGATATTAGTTCTTGGTTTAAAAACCTTTCTTGTCGCGTTTCATTCCGATAGAATTTTCTAGTGCCATTCTCGTTTTGGTGACTTTTAAGCTGATTTAAAAGTTGGTTTTCCTTCTCCCGTTTCTTTCGTTTGTAGTTATACGCATTCTCTTCCCCTTTAAGATGCTTGTATTTGTCTACCGCCGCCCTTTGTCCTACGCTGTAGTATGTATAAAGTACACTAGCATTAATAATAGCATTTATGTACCATAGTTTTGTAGGTACGGTTCTGTTTATTGTTTATACTAACCTATGAAATGTTATTCCCGACATATTTTTATCCACGCGGTCTCCGCTACAGCAGCTACGCACAGCACAAGACACCATAATTGTTTTTAAGAAACTAACAAAAAACACTTATATAGTTCTCAAAACACAAATGAAATTCTAAATATTGCTCAACATAAACTGACAACAAATGACACTATACAGTTTGACATTTTTGACGAAAACGTCGTAGCAATATGGCGGACATGAAACCACTTTTGTCACGTGATGCCGTCTCCATATTATATTCTATCTCTATGATTCGAGACAAAAATGGATGAAAAAAATCAAAGAAGCCATTACAAATATTTTGGTTGGTACTTAATTCTTAGACTTGATGAGACATCTGTGATTTATTCATTATTATTTATGTACCTATTTCAGTTCTTATGAAGCTTTATTTTATCTTTCAGTAAACGTAGCAGTAGCAGGACAAAAACTAGAACGTATAATTTTATTTAAATTTTCGAAAAATATTGTGACCATTGAAATCGTATTGAGATGCATACATTTTTCAACCCCATAAATGTCAATAATATAGGTTATTTATTATCATAATTTGCTTTTTTAAGCTGGCTAGATTTCAAGAACATTTTCTGTGGAAATTTTAAATTTGAAGTTTTTATAAATACTTCTAGAGCCCGGTGGTTTAAATCTTCAATAGCATAGGATAGGTAGATAGGTAAGGAATTTTTAATAATTACATCATCCAGATTGGAGCAACATAGATCCAGAAACACATTATTAACTAATAAACTATATGCATCAATAAGCAGTACACTATTATCAGTCCTTGGCGGGTTTGGTCGGTTATAATTTTTTACATTATCTGCAGCCCAACTTATATCAGGTATATTATAATCACCGATAACAAGAAAAAAGTCTGCAATATTTTCTAATATTATTTCACTTACCTTATCAAAGTGGCATTGTAAGTTATACTGAGAAACATATGGTGGAACATACATATAAAATATTACATTTTTTTCGCTCTCAAGCACTAACAATTCTTCCACAATTCCATCACGTGACCACTCTTCTTTCGCAATGGAATAAAGGGTTAGCGCCAACGATAATACCGCACCACCGTCCTTTTTTCCAATGAGTTGGATCTCGATCCTTACGATATACGTTAAAGTTTGTTGAGAATAACTCGGTATTGACAGTGAAATCTTTTAACCATGACTCATTATAAGTATGATATCATATGACTCTTGCAATGTAGCCAAATAAAAATACTTCAAGATCTTCAGACCATTTACATCTTGAAAGTATAAACTTAAAATTACTGATTACTGATGCACTACAAATAAATTTTACTGTCGCCTAAACTAAGAAAAAGAAAAACAAGTTATTATAATATAACAACGTTAGAATATTATAAAAATTGTTAAGTATTTAAGGTCTAAAATTATTTTAATTATTGTAGATACACCTCATCTAAAACAAAATGTTTGATTGACTCTTATCAGGATCCCGAAACTGTGCGCCGTTTCTACATTAAATCGATATTTAAGAAACTTTTGGTAAAATTACTATTTTCAAGGGCAGTAATAAAATAAAAATTCAATGTCGAAGTAATTTATTTTTTTAATTTAAAATGAATAAGTGTGACTTAGCTCATACCGTCAGTTAACAGTTGATAACAAATGCCTCTCTAATTCATCACGAAAGTTATTTCCACCTAGCAAATGGTTAGACATTATATATTCACGCTCATCAATCTCAAACCTATTGTAAAAACGGTTAATTAAATTTACGTGTCAATTTATTCAATCGAAAATGGACGAGGCCTTTAGAATTAACCTAAAATAATGAGTGAGGTTCTGTGTGCTTATTTTTTCTTTGTGATATAACAATGTTAAAAATAAAACGTATTAAATTTGAAAAAAAAATAATATCCATAAATTTCAATTAAAATCGTCTAATTGGCCTAAAAAGCTTTTGTATTTGGTACTAAAATTACTTTAGAGATTTGTTTATAAAAAATAAATGGAAAATATTCAGTCATTTTTATACGCATCTAAAATAGGCTCAAATAAGACAAAACCACAATTATTTCAATAACTTAAATTAAGTAACACTTTTATTATTTGTAGTTTACTATCCGTAGTAATTTATGTGATAATGTATGTACAACTTTATGTAATATGTAACAGAATAGAAAGTTTTTGGTAAATTAGTTTTAGTAATATGCACGTGCACTACCAGTTATGCTACTAAGGAAGACTTACAATAAAATACAACAATTGGAGTTAAAGCTTTTACAAAACTAGTTGGTTCGTAAATACTCAATTATTGTAATTTGTTTGCAACTTTCTTATCAAATAATGACAAAATAATTCATTAAGCCATGTAATTCTAGGAAAATCCCTACTATAGCAATTATTGTTCTTTTGTATCTATTTCAAATGTAATCACAAAGAGATTTGTAATAAAAAATTACAAAGAGTTACCCATTGATATTTTCTTATATCATTAACATAAATTATTATTGAGTTCGAAACAACTTTGCTTTATGCAAAATTTTGTACGAATGTTAAAGATCAATTGAAGTAATTTTGACCCACTTATACTGTTGATTGACGTTAACATGTAGACTTTAATCTATTTAACATATAGTCAGTATAAATTCTTAAAAAAATTTAATTAAGATGGATCAGACAAAAACTGCACAGAATAATCTTCTTAAACGGCCCACACACTATACGATTCATCGTACTACAGGTTGTACTAGTCGGATGGATTAGTTGGAAAGATAGATCGTATTTACTTTTGCCCACAAACTTATAAAATCGTTTTAGTGTGTGTCGTACAGCATAATCGTTTCGCAAGTTTTCGTCGTTGGACCAAAAAACAAATTTTTAAAAAAGGAACAAAATTTATTAGAACGTTAATTAAATACAATGAGACGTAATCTTGCCAAGTGTCGTACAACGGCAGTCTTACATATATTTATAACATCGGTCTTATCGCTAGACCTGATGTATGCAGTTTTTATAGACAAAGGAAGCTACTAATGTAACTTCTCCGTGTTTAGATGAAAAATTAATCTTTTAATTAATTTTTCAAATAATTATATTATTATCTTCTGGATTATTAACATTATTCTTTATTTTGAATTTTAAAAAGCATTTTGAATACATCAGGTAAAGTATAGTTATTATAATAGCTATATATAATAGTATTGTCCAAATGGACGGTTTAGAAATATAAACAGAATTATTTATTTTGCTTAATTCTCTCTTTTGAGATTCCAGATCTCTTTGGGTTTTTAGCAATTGATGGGTATTAATTAAGTTGAGGTTAAACATTTCTGGATTATAATTTGTCAGTTTACTACTTGAATTTGATTCTAAGTTGAGATTTGGCAAGTCGATTTTCCTAAAATTGCTTTTTGAATTTGAACAAGTTTTTAAGATATGATTTTCTATATTAATCGTACACGTCGTGTCTAGATGAATAACGTAGCTACCAAAGAGTGGTATGTTATCTTTAACATTTTTACATTGTTGTACAGCAACTAGAGGTTGCGGTGCGATAACGATTAATTTTTCGTTTATTATTTTTTGAATTTGAAGTTTGTCAATGTTAACCGGTATTGGGTAACAATTGTCTATATTTTTTGAGAATTTTAACAAATTGACTTCACAAGGTGCATTGTCATTAATTTTTACTGGGTTCATATTATTACAAATGTATTCTTCTGTTGATATTTCCTTACATTTATCATTGGATAGTATAAAATTATAGTCACTTACTGCTAAATACATATTTTTGGGCAGAATCATGTGATAAGATTCCTTATGTTTTATTGGTAAAGGGTACAATTGATAATATTGATAATTGTTAGGTTCAACTAATGGAATCTCGAGTATAAAGATTATTTCATAATTTTTGGAATAACTCTTGATATTTATAATATTTTCGAATCCCAAAATTTTATCTAAGGTGGGTTCCAAAGGTAGTTTGACATCGGTTAAATATTGTTCTATTGATTGTATTTCGGACAATAAATCAGTGGGTCTGACAATAGAATTATGTAGAGTGTTTAATTTTGCAAAGGATATGGCTATTTCTACCTTGTCAAAGATATTGTAGATTGTCTGAAAAATAGCTGTAATTTGATTTAGGACCATGTGTGTTAAGAAATAGTGGTGGTAGTTCATTTGATCTATAGTTATAGTTTTTATTATATCTTGAATTTGTATAATGCGAGATTCTAGGATAACTTGATTGTGTGATAAATTTCGAGCTAGAATATTAAAATTGTTTATTGATGAATTTAATAAAGTTATTTGATTTTCTAGAATCGTTTTAAATTTGTTTTGATTAGCTTGAAGCTGGTTAATTTGAAAGTTAAATTTTTCAGCATCTTCGTTATCTAGGTTTCCTGTTAAACATTTAACGATTGATCCTAAGCCATTGATTAGTCCTCTTTTTTGTCTAGGTGATTTGGGATTTAATTGATCAATTTGTTCTAGAATTTTCAATTCTAAATTTTGAATTATGTTATATGAGTTAAAATATTCTCCATCGTATGTTTTGTCGGATTTTATTGAAGATTTTAAATTATTAAATTTAGTTCTTATTATTTGGAATTCATTAACAATTGGTTCTAAGTTGAATATTTGTATAAAGGTCCAGTATGTGCTGGTTACTTGTGTAGTGCCTAGTCTTATTGGTAATAGTCCAGGGTTATCTTCAATTTTGTGGTAAGTTGGGTGGTTTATTCCTGGTTTGATGACGAGGAATCTGAAAGGATATGGGGTTTCTTTAATTCCTTTAGGTGTATAGTTTCGGTTTTGTTATTTTTAGTATTTTTTATTTTTGCCTTATTATGTTCGAGTAATTCGATTAATTTATAAGGACCGTTAAATTTATTTTTGCTTTTCAATCGTTCACTTAGTTTTTTGTAAACTGTTTGGTTGATTTTAAAGTGGTATTGTTTATCGCCTTTTTCGTTGTGTTTGTTGATTATCTTTTTTTTCTCTGATTCTTGGTTTTTTGATATTTCGTGGTATAATGTTGTTAGTTTGTCTTTATGGTTTGAGATATAGTCTGAGTAAAAAGTAGTAGATACTAAGTCGAAAGGGTCTCGGAGATTGGTGTGTCCGAAGGTTAGCTCAAAAGGAGTATATTTTGTAGAGGAGTGTATTGTATTATTATAGGCGATGATTGCATAGGGCATTAACATTGTTGGTGTAAAATCTGTATGTGTTTGTTTTAGAATTCTTAGGTGTTCGATCAGTGTCGAATGAAATCGTTCGATCGGAGAGTTAGATTCGTGATGTTTTGGGGTGGTAAAATGAACCTTGATTTTTTGTAATTTTAAGAGTTCTTGTATTGTCTCGTTTTTAAATTCGGTACCGTTATCTATCACTATCGAGTCGGGGATACCATAGGTTGAAAAATATTGAATTAATTTTTCTTGCACTGATATTGCGTCTTTTGTACATGGGTACGCCTGACCTAGTTTCGTGAATTTATCTACATATGATGGTTAAAAATGTCTGATGGTCAAAATAGAAAAGGTCAGCATGTAGTACTTGGAAGGGTTTATTCGGTGTCTCGGTTAGGACTAGGGGTATGTAAGGGTTTTGTCTGGAATATTTGGCTGTTTGGCAAATATCGCATTGGTTAATATAATTTGTGATGTCGTTTTTCATGTTTTTCCAATAGTAATTAATTTTTAGTTTTTCATACGTTTCGCCGATACCTCGGTGATTTGTTTTTCCTTCATGTTGGTGTTTAATAAACATTAGTTGTTCGTCTTTTCCGGTGATGTTATTAACTAATTTAGTGCATTGGTATAACTTTAATGGTTTAAAATGTTGCATATACGTTTGAGTAACTAATGGAATTAATTCTTTACACTGGAAATATATGTATGTCCGTCTGTCAGGATCGATATAATTTTTTAAGGCGTCAATTATAGATTGGGGGTCATTTAAAGGAATTTTTATCGTTTTGATGGTTTTGTCATCGAATTTCGTTTCACTAATTTTAATACCTGGATGGGCATTTTTGTCAATTATGATTTGATTTAATTTATTATTAATTATTTCATCTAATATCGGTATTCCGTTATTTCTAGTTTCGTTACTACTTGTGTGAACCGTGTCGTTTGTATCATTAATTTGTATATCTTGGATTATTTTAATTTTTTGTTGATTATTAGTAGGTTGGTTATTAACAAGAGTTTCAGTATTTTGGGTTTCGTCAGGGGTTTGCGAATTAGTGATTTCAGTCGGATTTTCAGCTAATTGTCTCAAATAGTCTAGCACGTCTTGATCTACGTCGCCTGGGTTATTAGCTATTGAGTCAGTCTCGTTTGTGTTTAGTTGAATACGCGATAAGGCGTCAGCGTTCGTGTTTTGTTTGCCGTTTTTATAGATAATTTCAAAATCGTATTCTTCGAGCTTTAAACGCCATCTTATTAATTTTGAATTGGGTTCTTTTAGGTTAAAGAGCCATACTAGCGGGCGGTGGTCCGTATATATCTTGAATTTATTTCCAAATAGATATGGTCTATGAACTTTGCAGCTCCAGACAATTGATAATAGCTCGCGTTCAATTACCGAGTATCTTTGTTCGGTTTCGTTAAGGGTTCGAGACGCATAGGATATTGGTTTATCGTTAGGTGGAGTTCCTTGCGAGAGTACCGATCCAATGGCTACATTTGAAGCATCGGTTGTCAGTACAAAAGGCTGAGAGAAGTCTGGGTATTGTAAAATGGGGGCATTTATTAATAAGTTCTTTAAATGATTAAATGATTTCACGAATTCTGGAGAATGGATAACTTTAGAATCTTTCTTTAAACATGATGTCATAGGCTTGGATATTTTGGCGAAATCCCTTATGAATTTACGGTAATAACCGGCAAGTCCTAAGAAGGATTTTATTTCTTTAGGGGTTTTAGGAATCGGATAATTTTTGATAGCTGAAATTTTATCGGGATTAGGTTTTACTCCTTCGGATGTAATTAGGTGTCCTAGGTATGCTACTTCTCGTTTAAGGAATTCCGACTTGTCAAGTTGGATTTTAAAATTTGATTCGCGTATTCTTTGGAAAACTGATCTTAATCTTTGAATGTGCTCCTGAAGGGATGTAGAAAATATAATAATGTCGTCTAAGTAAACTGCACAGATTTCATTCTGCAGGCCACGAAGTATATTATTCATAACTCTTTGAAAAGTCGAGGGCGCGTTTTTTAGACCGAAGGGCATACGTTTAAACTCAAAATGTCCGGTGTCAGTGGAAAATGCTGTTTTTGCAATATCATTAGGATTCATTTCTATTTGGTGGAATCCGTTGGCTAGATCGAGAGTTGAAAAATAATTACACTTTCCTAGCTTGTCTAAAATGTCAGTGATATTGGGTAATGGGAATTTGTCGTCAATTGTTTGTTCGTTTAGTTTTCGGTAATCGATAACTACACGCCATTTCTTTTTATTGGACGCGTCTAATTTTTTTGGCACTATCCAGATGGGCGAGGACCATGGTGAATTCGAATTTTGGATTATGTTAGAGCTTAACATTTTTTGTACTTGAGAGTCAACTTCGGCTTTATGTATATGGGGGTATCTATAAGATTTAGTGAAAATTGGGGAGTCATTCTTGAGTTTGATGTCATGTTTAATTTGATTAGTGAATGATAAAGGGACATCGTCGTGATGAAATATGTCTCGGTATTCAAAGCATAGATTTCGAATAGCTTGATATTCCTCGGTATTACAGTGGCTTAGTCTTAAGTTTTTTTGATTTTGTTTTAGTAAGTTGTCATAGTCTTGTGAATATTCAGTATTTTCCGTTGGCATCGATTCTTTGAAAAAGTGTACTTCAGTTTCATCAATTAGTTCAACATTAAAAGGTTTTGAAATTGTTAATTTAATTTCTCTTTCGCTTAAGTTTAATATAGTTGTTATAGCGAAATTATTTTGGATTTTAACTAACGATCGGGGTATTTCTGTATTTGATATTTTAACGTAATTTAGTATTCCTACACCTTTATTTTGTATAGTTGGAATTTTAATTACTTGTTGTGTTCTTCCGGGGATTATAATATGATAAGGTTTGAATTTTTGTGGTTGACTTACGTTAGAGTCGTTTTGGAAGGTTGAATGAATTGGTAATACAGCGTTGGGTGTTATTAATTGGAATTTTTGTAAATCTATATTTGCTTTAATTTGAGATAAGAGGTCTAATCCTATTAGTCCATTAAATTTTTCAGAAAAGTCGAATAAGTAGAATTTATGATTTCCTGTTGTTTTAAAACTAGGGAATAAAGGGATATTAATAATTTCGTCATGAAAGGATGTTGCGTGGGCAGTTGATACTTGAAATAATTCATTTTTTATCGAGTTTGAGAAAAATGTATAAGCTAAATTTGGTTTTATAAAACTTCGCGTGCTACCTGTATCTATTAAGAATTTGGCTTGAATTTCGGGAATTATTATGAAAGGTAATTCGGGAGAGTAATTGTTTAAATGTATTATGTCGTATTTTGTGTCATGTAAGTCTCGTAAAAATCCGGTTGTTGTGATTGTTGTTCGACATTGTAAGTTGAGTTAGAGTTATCAAATGCATTTTGATTAATGTATGAATCGGTGTTAGATTGATTAGCAGTATAATCAATATCAGAATTTGTTTGATCGTTGTTATAGGAACATGATGGATAATAATTATAATTATCGAATTGTAAATGATTAGCTGTATAATCATTTTGTATGTTCTCGGAGTTGTTTTCCGTCGCTTGTTGCTCGATTGGGTTTTCGTACGTTATGTTTTCTGATACCTCTTGATTAAACAATTGATTTGTTTTGTTATTTTGGAAATTATTTGGTACTGTAGTATTTCTTGTGGTAACACTCATTGGTGTTGGTTTGTACGTGTCTTGCATGTTTCCGGGTCTCCAAACGTTTATTGGTTTACCGAATACTTGTTTATTAGTAGGGAATCTTTGATTAAAATTAGGTTTAGGTGTGATTGGTATTGGTTGTCGGGGAAAGTTTTGAGTATTATTATTTGAAAAATTTGGTTGATAAGATGTTTGAGGTGGGTTATAATAATTTGGATTACGCGGATATGTTTGAAAACTTGTCGATGGATTGGTCATTGACGAATTATTAACTGAATTTTGTTTTTGAGGAGGTCTATTGACATTAACATTAAAATTTGATCGAAATTTAAATTGTTGAAAGTTTTCTTCTTCCTGTACAAAGCTCATGGCTTGTTCAAGAGATATGGGTTCTTTTAATCTGATCACTAGTTGAATATTGTAAGGTAAGTTATTTATATAGGTCTTTAAAGCGAACGAGTCGTAATGTTGTATTTTCATAAGTTTCGTCTGTCTGTCCTCATCTGTTGCATTTAATTTTGAAAATAAGAGGCTACGAGTATCCTGGAGTCTCATACCAAAGGCAATAGGATTTTCGTTTTTATTAATTTTTAAAGATAACATATCCTGTATTAAACAATCTATACTTCTTTGATCAGAGAAGGTGTTTATTAATAATTCTTTAATTAATTGCCAATTATTAATTTCGGAACGTGAGCAAATTAGATCGGCTGCTCGATTACTTAATTTTGAATAGATAGTATCTAATAAAGAAATATTAATAGGGGCATTTGGATTTTGAATATCTTGAAAAGCTCTTAGTAAGTTTTCAGACGCTGAGATAAATCTTTGCAGCAACTTAGGGTTACCGTCAAAGGTTGGGATATTATCGGCTTGATACCTTAATAATCCGTAGTTAATTTCTGTCATGTCTGAAGATTTCTTTGACTTTGAAATATTTAGACTTTGAAAATTATTCAAGAGTTCGTCCAGTTTAAATGTGATAGAATAAAATGTACAATAATAAAATCGTAAGAATAATAATAAAATGTTACAAAAAGTTAATAAAATAAACGTCGCTTACAGCATGTAGAGTATAGATGGCTTCATTGAAAGATGTATCCTAATTTGTGTTAAACTGTAATCCTGTATAAGAATCACGGACACTTTTCACTTGTCACTTATCACTTAACTTTCTTCTTGTCTTCGTTTTCTTCTTAAATCTACCTTATTCTAAGTTTCCCTCGAAGAGTCTAGGCGATTCTAGATTTTTGGAGAATTTCCCTCTTCTGTGGTTGATCACGATGATCTGGGTTTTTAATTACTTGGCTCTATTGCCCGATAATTACAGCGATTGTAATTTAGTAATTAAATGACTTGTAGATTACCTCAGATTTAATTTGTCTTCTCGTTCGACTACTCAATTCACCGAACTTGTAAATTTTTTCTTTTTTCCTCGTAGGTTTGATTTAGCGATTTAAGGATTGAAATCCAAAAAGAATCTTCGATAGAACTTTTATCACTAATCCTACCGACTGCGCCAGTTTTCGTCGTTGGACCAAAAAACAAATTTTTAAAAAAGGAACAAAATTTATTAGAACGTTAATTAAATACAATGAGACGTAATCTTGCCAAGTGTCGTACAACGGCAGTCTTACATATATTTATAACATCGGTCTTATCGCTAGACCTGATGTATGCAGTTTTTATAGACAAAGGAAGCTACTAATGTAACTCGCAGTCATTATTGTACGCAGTTCGCATGTTATTAATTTTCTTTTTCAAGAATTCCAAAGTAGCATCTGCTTTTATTTCTTTCAATTTATCCAAGCGAATCTCGTAACTTGCACTTCTTTTATGTTTATTTAAGTATTCGTTACTTTTTACATCCCACAAACATGTATGATGATGATATATTTCTATAAATTCTGACCAAAACTTTTCATTATTATCCATTTTATAAAGTTTAGATTTCCCGTGAAAAATGGAGCGAAATCGTTCCAACAAGTCGGAGCTTGCACACAAACTGTCAAATCTGTCGTATATACTACTGCGTTGTACTACAGATTTTCTGCATGCTGTACTTCCATACGATACGACCGCGTCTTACTGCAAGGCTGGTAAACTCTAGAGGTTACCCCATCTGACCCTGACCTACTCAACATACGCCACTCGGCGACCGCAGGCCGGGATCGTCGTTCTCTGTTCTACAACAGCAGAGCAGTATTATTAGTGTCTCTTTTTAAGCATATAGAACCGCGGTCGCCAGCTCTTCCTCACCCCGCATTTTCCTCGCCCTAATGCTGCTCATTGATGTAACCTGTACAAAGTTTATAAACCTTGGTCTTACTGCAAGTAGTACTACAACGCCATTTTACTATCCAACCGTTGTTTCAACGGTCGAATCAACTTGGTGTTGTACATGTACAGGGTAAGTCACGTAAAAGGTCCACCCCATTTATTTGGGTAATTTTGAATATATTTTTGGTTTTCGGGACTCTATCCTATATGAATTTTAACGTAGATTACGATTCTGATAAAAGATTTTTAATTCAACCAAACATATACAGGGATTTTTAAAATACATGTTTTTTTTAAATGACACACCCTATATATTTCTACACATTTCTAAGCAGCTATTCGAGGGGATTTCAAAAATATATAATACCTGTATGTTTGTATCATAAATAAATAATGTGTAGAAATATATAGGGCGTGCCATTTAAGATAAACACGTATTTTTAAACACCTTGTATGTTTGGTTGAATAAAAAATGTTTGATCAGAATCGTAATCTACGTTAAAAATCATGTAGAATAGAGACCCGAAAACCAAAAATATACCTATTCAAATTACCCAAATAAATGGGGTGGACCTTTTACGTGACTTACCCTGTACAACCTGTAGTACGATGAATCGTATAATCTGTGGCCCGTTAATCCCATATCGGCTTACTTGCGTTCAAGAATTCAATGAAGTCAATGTAGAAAGTTAGTATTTGGTGTGCTTTTGTTAACAACATAATTATTGGTCCAATTCTATTTCATGGAACTTCAATTGGATAATAGATCGTGGAGATGTATGCAACGTAATGATTTTGGATTGTTTTCGGTAGGATTAAACCGAAGGTCATTTTAAAAAAATTCATTTTCCAAAGTTCCTTTTCGTGGATATTAACCAAGAATAATAATACTACTATTCTTGGATATTAACCACATTCAAACTAAAAAGTGTTTACAATAAGTTAGTGAACACTCAGCAAAATTTGTTTTTGTTATTATAAAATATAATTCGAATATACACATATAAGGAAAGTGGCAATTTAATACAAAACAATCTAAGTCCTACGTTTTCGTTTGTATTGACAAATAACGTCATTTTTGTGGTATCGCTATAGTATTTTAAAAATGTGGAGAGATAATTAAACAAAGTTAAAAACCTATTGATAAAGTTTTTAGGTTCTAAGAACACTTAACGTAATAATTATTATTTTTATACAAATGGATACTAAAGAAAGAATATTGTTCAATATTAATTAAACAAAAAATTTTTTTCTCATGATGATCGTAATTTCAACACTGAGGCGACAACAGAACATTTTGTTTTAGTGAATAAAAAGACTTAATGTAAAACTTAAAACTTGAAATCAAATTCTAAAATTATCCATTTATTTAACCCATGGCAATAAAATATTAAATGATTAACCCCATTAATGTTACGAATACAATAATGTGTTATTCGCTTATAAGTATATTATATTTATTTTAGACTTGAGGATTTATGATAATGAATTTATATTTTCCCTGTAACCCAATATTTTGCTAATACTTAATAATAATTATGTAATCATATTCAACAAAATTGCCAAAGTTCTCAATTCAAACTAAACCTAAATATTATCTTTTCCTTCCTGCCTTTGTTAGTGAATGTAGAAGACGACTGAAATGTTTATTCAACACAGATACAAACAATCTCTGTTATATGTTGGTTAAAAACTGTTTGTTTAAGCCGATCGATATAATCCGGGATATTTTTTATGGACTTGCTAACTCCTTGATGTTGATGTATGTTCGATAAATATTCATTTCTTTGGACATGTTGTAAAATTGCAGATATTTAAACTTATCATGTGATGCTTTTTACCTCACTGTATATTATATTTTATAAAAAATCGTTTAATATACTCTTGTTACTTATCGCTTGATGGAATTGTAATAATTATAAAAGGGTTATATCATTTCTAATTCGAGTTTCTGAATTAATCTTAGAGCATTAATTTATTAAATCTTAGTTATTTGTCTATCGTCAGTAATAAATATTAATATAACTAATAGAACGTGTGTCCTCTAGATATTACATCGTTTTAGTCCGAATGTTCTTTCATCTTCTCTAAGTTTGTTTGTGTTTTGTTTTATACATAGAGATAGTTTTAACTCCGTCGTCTAGACATGGTTCACATTCCAAAATAAACTGTAAAGACTCTCCTCTCTTTACCAGAGTTACATCAGTAATTAGAAGATACTTAGGAGTTGAGAAACAAACCTTTTAAAGAGATAAGAATTCCATCGCTAAGAATAACAGTAATAATAAAATTATTCTGTCATACCTATATTAATATAAGTAAGAAGGGGGAATCAGACAGTAACTGAAATGAGGTAGAGAAAACCTATTTTATTAGTGCTTTAGCTCATCCTAATTCTTCTACATTGTAGCAGAACGTCTTTCAATTTTCAATTTTTCAATTTTCAATGGTTTTTGTTTACAGTAGACAGAATTCTATTCCAGTTTAGATGAAATAGTTTAGTTTGAAATGCCATTTTCGATTTCAATTTAATATTGGATTATCAAGAGGTTTGCTATTAATTATAGTCTTTTTTAGTACTCGTCTTTTTTAGTGAAATACTGTGGTAAAAAGCAATTATTAAATTCTAAAACATACATTAAATTAAAGTGGCATATACATAATCACGTGGTATATAAAACTGATTGTGCAAGACCTTATAAGTGAAAAACAAATTCAGAAATTGCAGTTTTAACTACGGACGAAAAAATTGACCTAATATTAAAATCTGTAACAAAAATCGAAGGTGGAGTAGCAGAAATAAAAACTGTTATCAGTAGCTTAAAGAAAGAGAACACAATCCTAAATGAAAAAGTTAACTATCTGCAAAACAAAATAGAAAAAATAGAGACCGAAGTAAATAAAAATGATTTAATTTTTTATGGAATGAAAGATACAAATTATACAGATGTCGAGGACAAAATTATTCACGTCCTAGTAAATATACTGGGTGTCTCTATAAAATATAAAGATATTATCAACTTTAAAATTTTTAACAATAAAAATAACTCTAAAAATGTTTTAAAGAAATTTAAAAACTATAGAACAAAATTTCTTATCATCCAAAATGCAAAGAAATTTTCTAACACTGGAATTACAGTTACGGAAAATTTCACAACTAAAGTAATGGAGGAACGTCGAAACCTTAAGCCATTTTTAGTTCAAGCACGCGAAGGAGGGAAACATGCTTTTCTTCAACATGACAAACTTGTGATAGATAAGAAGACATACCAACTGGTAAATGGTCAATTAATAGGAAACAGGAACCCCAATATAAAAATTCAGTCATCTGGAAAATCAATTTCAAAGGAGAATCTTCAGGAGAAGAATACAAAAATTCAAGACAGTGATACAATGAGGGTGTCAACACGAAGTAAATCAAATACATCAAAAAACTAACAAACTTTACCATTTTTCATCAAAATATTCAATGCCTGAGGAAAAAAATTAGTGAAATAGAAATCTTTTGGCATGATTATTATTTAGAAAACGGAAATTTCATTGATGTAATATGTATTTCAGAACATTGGATAAATAACCAAGAAATAAATTTTATGAAATTAGGTAATTACAAACTTGTGTCATTTTTTTGTAGGGAAAAATTCTCACATGGTGGTGTTTTGATTTATGTTCGTAGCACGTTGGATTTTAAAAAAATGGTAAACTTACATGTTACTCCGGTTGAGAAAGACTTTGAATATACAGCAGTAAAAAATATTGACTTAAAAATTATTGTTATTGCAGTATACAGGGCCCCAACAGGTAATGAAAATAATTTTATAAAATTAATATGGGAGTTACTTTTAGAAATAAAAAAATTCTATACCCATTTTCAAATTTTTCTGTGTGGAGATTTCAATCTGAATTTTAACGTTGATAGTAACTTTAAAAATGGATTTTTTAATATATTAAGTCAATTTGACCTCAAAATTACCATTGATAAACCTACACCAGAATATCCAAAACCACATCTACCACTCTAGATAATATTATCACCAATACTAAAGATGAATATAAATCTGATGTTATAGAAATCGGAGTCTCAGATCATAATGGTCAAATTATAGAACTAACAAATAAGGAGCAGAATGCAAACCAAATTTGTTATAAATTATGTAGATTATTTAATAACAAAAACAAAAATACATTTCATAACTTGCTTAAATATACAGATTGGACACAATTGTACTTTGAACATAACATAGATGCTGCACATAAGATTTTTTATAATTTATTTAATTCATGTTTTCAAGCTAGTTTCCCAGAAACTAAGATTAATATTTTCAAAAATAATCCAAGGAAACCATGGCTAACAAAAGGTATTCGAACATCTTGCCAGTTTAAACGTACCTTGGTCCTTTTTTAAAAAAATAAGAATGATGCAGGTTCTATTGACTATATAACAAAATATTGTAAAATCTTAAAAGACTTAATAAAAACGTCCAAACAAATGTATTTTATTAATGAGATAAATCAGTTGCATAATAAGATAAAAACGACTTGGAAAATTTTAAACTCGTTTTTAAAAAATTAATCAAAAAGTTATGAAAATATTTCAATACTTGAAAACAATACATTAGTAACATATCCGAACTCTGTTGCAGACAAATTTTCCTCATTTTTTACTTCTCAAGCTGCAAGCTTAACATCCTCGCTAAAAAGCAATATTACCTTTCAAAATTATCTCACTAAAATATCATTTAATAACACTTATTCTTTTTTCTTTCAGCCCGTTACCGAAAATGATAGTCAGAATTGTAAAAACACTAAAACCTAAGAATTCTAGTGGTTTCGATGATATACCTATTACTATAATAAAAGAAAATATTGATTTAATAAAAACTCCTTTAACGTATCTTTTTAATCTGTCATTAAGTACTGGTCAATTCCCTGATAAATTCAAAACAGCCATTGTAAAACCTTTATTCAAAAAAAATGACAAACGTAATTTAAATAATTATAGGCCTATCTCTCTTCTTCCATCATTTTCCAAAATTCTGGAAAAGGTAGTAGAGGAGCAATTAGTTAATTATTTATACAAGCACAATAATATTGAGTAACATGTAGTTTGGTTTTCAAAAAGGGAAAACACAATAGGTGCCATATATTCATTAATTGAAAATATATCTAAAACTTTGGAAAAAAAAGGAAGTAACACTGAGTGTATTTTGCGATCTGTCAAAGGCTTTTGACAGTGTTGACCACAACATTTTACTTGAAAAACTTAGTTATTACTCTATAAGAGGTTTACCATTACAGTGGTTTAAATCGTACTTGACGGATCGCAAAATCTGTGTGGACATCGAATACGAAAACCAAAATATCATTAGTAAGGTTCTATCTACAGAAAGGGTCTCTGAATGTGGTGTTCCACAGGGTTCCATGCTGGGGCCAGTTCTCTTCTTGATCTACATAAATGATATTGTTCCTAGTTTTCCTGAATTATGTTTTTCTCTGTTTGCTGATGATACAAGTATTACGTTCAATAATAGAAACTATGAGGATTTAATAGCATTCACTCAGGAATCTATGAATGGAATTATTGATTGGTTTAGTGCTAACAAATTAGTATTAAATGTAGAAAAAACAGTTAACATTTAAAATATCCACAGAAAGAAACACAGATACAAGAGTTACAAATGGTGTTATTAATTATACCAACCATATAAAATTCTTAGGTGTTTGTATTGACAAACAACTGAGATGGAATTTTCATATCGATCAACTAAATACTAAACTTTCAAAGGCCATCTATGCTATATCAAAAATAAGAAGTGAAATAGGTTTCCAATCTGCTCTTAGTGTTTACTACGCATATTTCCATAGCTTGCTACAGTATGGTCTGGAGTTCTGGGGTGGAAGTAAGCACTCACACAAAATCTTAATTAGTCAAAAAGAGCTATACGTATTCTTAGTGGGTTAAAACACAAGACTCCTGCAGACCATTTTTTATCAAGCTGGGAATATTCACTATGGTGAATCAATACATCTATAAATTGGCAATCATGATTTTTCAGAGACGTTCACAGCTCAGAACGCATTCAGACATGCATGGATATAATACCAGAAATAAATACCTTCTTATAACGCCCGATTTCACTTACAATATTACCAGAAAAAGACCCTTGTATGCTGGGATAACAATTTTTAACAACTTACCATCTACAATTACAAACACTGATAATTCAAGATTGTTTAAAAGAGAACTAAAAGTTTTTCTTAAAAATAATGTGTACTACAATTTGCAAGAGTTTTTTGTTAGTGCACCACCATAACTAATTATAACAAATTAATACCATAATCATAAATATATCATAAATATATCGTACTCATATACTGTAATTTCACTTTCCAAATTCCTCTCTAGAGGAATAATATATACGCATTATATTATTATATATATATATATATTTTAAACATTTAATTTTTTTGTATTATAATGTGTGTATTATGTGGAAATAAAAACTATCTATCTATCTATCTATCTATCTATCTATCTATAATCAGAAAGAACATTAATAGAACTACATCTGGGAGAACGGAAAGAGATATTTTTATTTCAATCATTAGGTCTTCAGTTACATTGACTTTTTATCATTAATTTGATGAAGCATGCTGAACATGAGAGTGCTATTATCCAGAAAAAGAAGTGAATTACTCACGTCACGTGCCGATTATGTGCATCACACTTTCTAGTTAATACATCAGGTAAAACTGTAGTATATGAACGTAGTGCAGCATTGAACTCTTTATTGTAAAGTAGACCTTGGTGTATGCGGGCGTGTATTTACATTGTTGAAAAATTGCTCCAGTCATGACATACAATGGTCTACAAGATCTCAGAGACAAAATCCAAGGGAAATCGACTAGCGACTATGGTAATCTCATCTATTATACATATATAAAGGCAATGTGGTAAGCCAATTATGAATCCAAATCTGGCATTCCCCACGGATGCGCTTTGCCCTTTTAGTTCAACACCTACAAACAAACTGAATTTTATTTATCTATTTATTTATATTTCTATTGAGTATTATCTCACGAAGGACAGGCCTATTATTCCACAAGGATGGTGTGGGTACGGAAAATTATATTCACTCTGACCTTAAAGAGCTGAGAAGAATAAGTTATGGGTGGTAAAAAATTTAACTGAGTAGCACGAATTGCATCGCGCGTAGTGGTGTTACCGAAGGAACTGCTGCAGAAGGCCGATAATACAGACTGAGATCACCAACAATGTGACGATGTTCTAAAGTGATTATCGAGCTCATAAATGCTGCATGACCAACCGTCTGTAAAAGTCTATTCTGGATTGTATCTAAAATGTTTACTGTAGTTCCTCTAGGTTCAGATCTCCAAATATGTGAAAAATATTCCAAAGCCATGACATATTTGTGTTTTATCTATCAACAGTAGCTGTTCTGGAATAAAGTAGCTCTTAACTCTATACAAGGAACCAAGTTTCCTTGCACCGGGCTTAGCCATGTTAATAACTTCCGGGAGAGATTATCGGAAATATGCAATCCAAGCATAGTTTCATTCAAAACCCAGTCTAACGTGATCTTTTGCTCATTTGTGTTAGATTTTTTGGGAAAACATACTGAACTACGTATTAAAAAGATTCAAGCCAATAAGATTATTTGAGCCTCATTTAAAAATTTGAGTCTGATCAAAATTAAACAAATTGGTTTGTTTTTCTCCTGAAGTATACAATTCAGCTGCATTCCCTAGTCTCTGAAAAGAAGAACTTGGGGAAGAGTTAGTATACAAAATAGAGGGATTTTTGAGCATCTGCACGTTATAGCGTTATCCATTACTTTAGAAAGCATATAGGGCACTCACCGTGCTCTATAATATAGAGCACGGTGAGTAATATGCTTTCTAAAGTTACATTAGTTATTTGAATCCATTTTTTTCTCTCATTTCTTGGTTGGAAGTTGGTCGCCTGGTCCGTAAAGTCCGTAAAGGAACACATTTTAATGACAATTATTTGAATTTCATCAGGTATCATTAATTCATTAAGTATGCAAGTTTTCTAGAATTCTGAAACCTGAACGAAAATATATTCGCAAAGAAATTAACCTTACGAATTGATGATTATATACGTTGAATTGTCTTCTTTTAATAGGGGAGGAAAAGTGGTGTTTGTGAAATTTTGCCTAATAGCTTTGGTCATAGATCAGAAATTTCGGTTTCCATTAGTGAAGCAGGCTATTTATTTATGAAGTAAAAATATTATCTTTTGCAGCATATAGCATACAATGAATTTATATATATTATATTTATATTTGAATTATGATTCCTTATTTGAACTACAGATTTAGGTTTTATACAAAGCTATCATCACCATTTTTAAGCCCTGATAATTAGTAAAATCTAAACACTGTACAAAATATGATCAAATTTTTCCAATAAAGTTCCAAAGTTCCAAAGACTTCTTTAGATTAGGGAAAGTATCAGAATATATATTTTAAAACTTATGTTACAGAATCACAAATGTTGATTTAGTATCCACGATCGACGTAATTTGTCAGTCTCAATGTGCGTAGTATCCTTTTTAACGTTTTCTGTGAATTTGTATGGTTACCTATATTATACTTTTATGAGAGCTAATGCATACTCGTAGCTCAAAGACGCTAAAGGGTGTCTATTTATGTATATTGCTCATATGAACTGAAATTGATAAATAGCAAAATTACAGAAGGGATCTCATACTAAATCTTGTGTGCATGACAATTTCGTTTGAAATGTTTTAAAAGAATTTTACGTAGGTAAATATTTGGTGTCACTCGGACTAATATTTTATTCTGACTTATTAGATACGTCGATGAATTAGAAAAAATGTATCAGCCACAGGAAATTAACCTGATAATATCAGAATATATTAAATTACATGTGGTATTATTATTAAATTATAACATAAACTCCTAGGCAAAATTAACGTACCACTATAACCTATTCCTAAACTTATAATTTACTTGTTATTTGATTTTACTAAGTATTTTGATAGTAAGCGTAGGATCTCCTGGTATAGACAGCGTCTTAGTGCAGTTATTTCATTAAAAGTCTAAAACAAAGTTGGTAATTTCGCCATTTCTTGCTGGTAGTGTGTCTGGGTGAGACTTCGGAATATTAAGTTACCAATATTTGAAGCTTAAAACATGAATCGACTAAGGAATTTAACTGAACATGAAGCAGTGTGAGCATCAACTTTACTTACTGAATGAACTGTAGAACTCAATTCCATAAAATACCTTTGGGATACACAATATTGGTGGGATGTCATACACTAGAGGCCTTAGAGAAGATTATTGCAGAGTGAGGGGACATTCTGCAAGATGTCATTAGGTTAAAAGCTTACCCAGATAAATGAAAGAACTGTTTCCAGGAAGCACTATATGCAACTGACTTTTCAATAGAATCATATTTTTCAATTTTTTGTAAAACAAATTTTTGTTATTGCTCTAGTTTTTAAAAATACTGTTAATTTGTTTTTCATGCCTCATTTTTTCTCTTCAATTGGTAATATCTTCTCAAATTGTCTATGTTTTCATTGATTTATTAATATTAATAGCTAGGTATTTATAATTAATTAATAAAGTAAACTTTATTTTGCTAGTACAATAAAGAGTAACTTTATTTTACTAGTACAATAAAGAGGTACTTTATAGTCGCAAAACTATGTCATAAACAGTCCTTTATATCGTGGTCGGACATAATAGCTATTTCTGTATCAAGTCCATAATGCAAGGCTTTATTGAACGAGTCCGGTTTATGGCAAAGCAAGCGTAGCGAGTAAGGCCATAAATGGGGCGAGCACAATAAAGCCTTATTATGGACGAGTTGCATACAAAGCTTTATGTCCGACTGCTAAATTTGGCTTATTAACGAAAAAAATTTATTCAATGATATTGTTTTGATTAAAATCTCACATAACAGTAAAATAAAGTAACTTTACGTCAAAATCTGACATAACAGTAAATAAAGTAACTTTATTTTACTAGTACAATAAAGATGTACCTACTTTATAGCCGCAAAACTATGTCATAAACAGTCCTTTATGATGTGGTCGGGCATAAAATAATTTTTGTAGTGATTTAAAAGTATATGCACTAACTGGGTTCATTTAAAAGAAAAAAGTTACCAGTCAGCTTTCAATGACGAATTTCTGTCAGAAAAATAATACGAAAAGTTCCGACTTTATAAATTAAATATACGTGAATATTCACTAATGATATAATATAAGTTAAATGAAAAAACTTTTGAGAATACGAACGGGTATTTAGGATTAGTAAGTTTGAGATACCTAGTTTAGATTGGTTGCTGCCTTTTCTTATCAACAATCTTTTTAATGTTTCGTATATTCATGTTCTCAAATCATGTCCTTCTTTATTATAAAAACATTCTCTTGCTAAAACTTTCACCAGTCGTCTATGAGAAAGACTACACATCAAAGAGAAAGATTGCGAAGTCATTACAAAACAAGAAAAAGTGCGGCAAAAACGACATGGACTTGAAGGTGCCATTTGTGTACACTGCGTACTGAACGTCCTTCTATATTTGATCTGAATCAAAAAAATAATTCCTTATAGTATGTTACTGCTTGAAATTTTATAAGATAACAAAACAAAATTCAAAACTATTTTTCCAATTTGTGCTTAGGTCGAGATCGAAAAAAATTGACAAAAATATCTGATGAATTTTTTTTCATAAACTTCTAGTAAAATGAATGTAAGATTGTCGTAAACAGTTTTGATATTGTTGTAAAAGTCGTTTATCTTGATTTGAGGGCAATGGTATGTTGTGTCATCAATTATTGGTTTTAATATTATTTTCAAATTTAAATAATTAATTAAATTACTAAATTAAACTAACATTCGATGCATAAGAGAAATTATCCGAAAATTATTAATATATACTTCTTGTTTGAATAAACCCTATTCTAAAACGCATTTTTAATAACTGGTTCGCAAGCTTTTAATACATTTTGCATTTATCGGAGAACTCTGTTTCTTTAGGAAACAACCACACTCAAATGTGGATAATGTTTTTAAATAATATATCATGTGGCACTCTAATTTCACTTTATATTATAATATGCGTTGTATTTACCATATGTGAAGTAATGATATAGCAACATAAAACAAAAATGTAACAGATTTCCATTAGTGAAATCCAAGAAATTTCAATTATGTTATGTTTTACTAATTTTGTTTTCATAACATGTTACATGTTACTGTAACAGAGTCCAATATTAAACGGAAGTTACATATTATTGGCATTGAACAAAGGAATTCTTTACTCAATGATATTGGATAAAATGGGAATTCTATCCTGGTATGGATGTTCCTCGCGAGTACCTCTCAAATCATCGGGAAGGTCAAGAACCAGGAACTCGAATCCACGTCTATGATTAGAGATACTTTAGGTGAGGTGGCCAGTGAGGTTCTACAACTGCAACTGAGTCACAGCCAAATAATCTGATATTTCATATTGAAGCTACTTAGCAGATAAATAAGGTAGTAAATTGATCAACACGCCGATGATGTATTTTATATAAACATAAAAACACTGGTTTTATGGACAAAGCGAAATTTTACATTTTTAAGGTGATCAGTGATAAAGTTGAGGCCATGATCCTTGACACCATTTCTAGAATCTGCATATTTACTATCTTCATGTCCTATTTATGCGATATCCACCGACATAACATGGTTTTACGAGTGTCGACAGAAATATCACTCTGAAGGAGAAAGCAAAATTGACACCAAATACCCAAATTTTCCAGACCATACTACACAAGATGACCGAGTGCTGCATCGGGAAACTGGAAAAATTTAAAATAGTAAAAATAATAATTTCTTCACCTACTAAAAATATTACAATAATTAATTATGCAACGATTATGTAACGTTATAACAAAATAAGCACTTTTAATAGGCCAGGAAAATTGGGTCTAATCACTCAAGCAGACCGGACTTTTTTATATTTTTCTCGAATGCCTTCGAAACCAAGCGTTTAATCGAAAAGTCCACTATTACCAAAAATGTGGAGCATTAAATTCTGTGACGATTGAGTACCAACACTTCAGAATTTGATCAAGTAATCTTGTAGAAAAGCTGCGTCAAAAAATGCCAATTTTTCCCCTCAAAATATTGTAAAACCAAAATTGTAGAGCATCAAATTATGTTTTCAGAAATTCTAAAAAGGTGCAAGAAAATCTAACCAGTAAGTAGATATTAGCCCTTTTCAATTTTCTAGTAATAGCATGGTTACTGACCCAACATCAATGTTTAGTTTTCCTTTCAATGGTTTCTTCTAACATTCAATTTTTTTTTTCAGTTTTTTACTAATATGCAAACCCTTTACAAGTTATGTACAATGCTTTTATTTTTAATTTACAATGTTTTTACACATTTGGAGGATGATGGTCCCAATAACATGAACTCTAATCCTTTCCTTTCTTCCATATTTAAATCATCGTCGAGGTCTCCGTTTCCTTCTTCCATGGTGTTATCATAATCTATGTCGCAATCATCAGTATCGAGAATCGGCATTTCAGTTTGAGCATTGCAGGACTTTCCCTTCAATAGTTTACAAATAGTGGTACATTTCATGCAATTTTTCCTACAGGTCCTACTTTGGGACATATGCAGCGAATACATTTCAGGAGTTCCTCAGGTGCTGCTTCTTTAGTAGTGAAAACTATCAGGAGGCAGGGTTTTGAAGTCTTCCAGCCCCATTGCAGTGGGTCCAGTTTCCACGCTTACACCTGCAAATAGGTCTCAGAGAATGCTGCTTGTGTAGGAGTCAAAGAGGCGAGGTTCAATGATTTGTTTGTTAGAAATTTTTCAAAGATCATCATCATCATCGCAGCACATTTAATGGATTTGTTTCATCTTCAGAATACAGGGCTGCTTATGCATTTCTGTCCCGCCTCATCAATCTCTCAGCGGTAATATTGAATTTACTGAATACCTCTACTGCTTTCTGCAGGTGATGTTTGTCTCCAATGACTGATGGTCGAGATGGTAGTGTCTCTCATCCAAAAGTTCCGGGTTCGAATCCAGGTCTTGGCAATGGTAAATACTGTGAGAGGCATTTTTTCATTAAAAATGGTTATTGGATGTGTGTTCATTGTCTTTAAATGTGTCGGCTCCTCCCGCAGAAAGCTCTTCTAGAACCTTCTAGGGTAAAGCGGGTCGTAATTACATGTGGTGTTATTATTTTTATTATTATATAGTACCTTGAGGAATTTCAGTTTCACTTTACCGATAAATAAAGAAATCGTATCGTATTAATGCATGTAGGAATATGTTGTCTTTAGAAACTTTAAATTTAAGGGGCTGTAGACAACAGTATCTTGTATGACTTTACCTGGTTTCAGTAGAAAGTTGTTGGGGGACATTGGGGCTGAAGCAGCCAAAATTACAAGAAGGTCGGTGTCCTCCCCAACGACAACCACACAGTCAGAGTGCAGAGCAACATCAACAGCACTGGCCACAATTAAAGTATCGACGTCCTCAGCAGCTTACTTAACGTTAAAGTGCTCAGTTTCAAATCGTGGAATCAATAAAGAGATGAGGCGTTGTTTATTTTGTTCATTCGAAAGAAACAAATCTTTTGCCATGGTTACTGACATTGTTTCATCAAACGTGGTTTGGTGAAGTTTTTTTGGTGACCCTTTACAGTCGATCATCTGATTTAGTACCCTTCTCACTTGTCACATACTCAGGGTTTAGACGTTAGATTTTTTGGCACATTATTGGACTTTCTGTAAACATAATTTGATGCTCTACAACTTTGACTCCACAACATTTTGCCTTACAGTTGATCGATTCATAGATATTGTACGTTTTATAGATTTTTCCGAAAGAATAGCTCAGGTAATATAAATTTTTTTAATATCACCAGAAAGCTAAGAATATACCACCAAAAACAGTAAACAAAAATGTCTGTTTCCATTAAAAAAAATTTATGATGACGACTAAACGTTTATAATAAGTAGTATATGTAGGTAACATTTGTAAATTTATAATTTTTGTAAATGAATAAAATGAGTTGTTTAACTAGCCTTTTGGCGATACTCGTTTAAAAATTAATTGAATCTAACCTACGCGTAGGGGTCTTAAATCCAAAGCCCAAAGTTTCAAACAAAGTTGAACACTAGTTAGCATATTAACTAACCTTTCAAACATCATATAATATTTATAAACAATGTCATTTGTCATATGCCGCTTTACATAATTTAATATTTTAATAGTAAACTATGAAACTTCCTCAGATATTTGAAATTATAAACTTTTCCACGACATAAGTTAGCGCTTTACGTGTCTTCATTTGTCTATTTAATCAGGAAACTTAAACAATTGCAACAATATTGTGTGAAAGTACTGCATTTTTATGAATAAAATTTCAATCAACGGTGTAAGCCAAAAAGATACTACGAGTATAGTAGCTAAGTTTCTGGTAAGCTTTGAGCTTGCAATGTGCGTAATTATGGTTAATAAATAAAGAAACGAACTAAGCGAAGTGAACGTCAAGAACACACAACGTTAAATTTTTTTAATTTTCAAGATATTGACAAATGTGAAGGAATATAAGCGTTGTGTATAAAGTCATGCTTTCTTTTTTTTTTTTTGTAAAATAGGGCCTCTTGAGAATATTCCTTCGACCATATAGGATAGACCCCGTTTGCTTACGTTTTGCGTCTACAATCGTAGAAACAATAAGCGGGTCGGGGGGGGACGAGTAGAGTTCGTTACCATGGGTGTGTATCATTTATATAGGCGGCCAATATCGGCAGATGCATTTTGTAAATAAATTGTAGAATAAGCAGTTGCTGTTTTCAATTGTACGTCCTCTACTTTCAACCCCAAAGCATCTAACCAATTTTTTTCTTGCATGAGACTCTTTAGGAAACAACACACAACACAATATTTTCTACAAATAACACATTTATTCACCATTGTGAATTTAATTATATGATCAATAAAAGTAACCTTTTCTTTAAACTCGATTTAATTAATACTCACTTGAAAAATACACTTTTCTAGTACATAACAACATCGCCATCTACAGTTGTACCAACAATACTCTGGTGAGTTTCTGAATATAAATTTACTGCCAACTTAACACGCCTACATAAATTTGTATTACAGTTTAGACATTAATAATAAACATTTTACAAAATACATAAAGATTGCCTGATTTTCTCAAATTTTACTGTACCTAGAGATTTAGTTAAAATATCAGCAACATTATCTTCTGAATTAACTTTTACAATATCAATTATTTTGTTAATACAATTCTCGTTTACAAAATGATAATGAGTCTCAATATATTTTGAATTTTTTGTAAAATTACCATATTTGGCTATGCTAATTGCACCAGAGTTATCTTCAAATATTTTTACAGGTTTAGAAACTTCAATACTTGACAGAATATCTATTACAATTTTTAATTCGCTTACACACTCAGATAGTGCCACATATTCGGCTGATGTGGAAGACTTTGTTACACTATTCTGTTTCTTAGATTTCCAGAAAATTACATTTCCATACATTTTAATTAGGTAACCTGTCGTAGATTTTCTGTCAGTCACATCTCCTGCCCAGTCGGCATCTTCATAACAACTTAAAATTTCTGTATTTACATTTCTATTATAAGTTAACCTAAAATCTTGTGTTAACATAAGATACTTAAGAACTCTTAACGCATATTTATAATGAGTATTATCATAACAGTTTTGGAATCGACTTAAATAGTTTACACTATAACTTATGTCAGGTCTTGTACCTGACCTAATATACAACAATGCACCGATTAAATTTCGATATTTAATCTCGTCACTCCCTAATTTTGCAGGTAACAACTTTTGCTCCATTGGAGTCGCGTACATCTTATAGTTTTCGAGATCATATTTTATTCCTACCGATACAATATAATTATTTTGATCTAAACTCATTTTTCCATTAACACAGTCATAACTGATAATCAGGTGTATTCTGTAAATTTTCCGTTAAAAATAACCTGCCTGTTAAAATAAACTGCTGGCCACTCGAACTTACACATAGAGACTTTTAAACAAAATTTAAAGTTCAATATTTTCAACAGGAATGCAAATTTTTGAACGCGGCTTGCAAATTTTAAGAGCTAGTTTTTTTTAGATTAAGCTGCATGACGTATATTTATCGTAGGACCATAGGTTTATTATATACGGGGTGATCAATGAAGTCATGCAAAAAATCAAAAAGTTTGTATGAGTGAAATTTCCGCAATAAATTTTTTTTGGTCGTTGCAATATGGTTCGTTACTAAGGTAACATCAATATCTCTAGACGTTTTTGTCAGTTTTTGGATTAAGGCCCTTAGGCCTTGTACACACTACTCAACATAAAATTTGGGTAGCGAAATTTTTAAAATGCTATAACATGACATTGGATTGACGGTTCTTGATGATTTTTGCGGATTTGGAATCCTTATTTCACGTAGATTTTCTATGGTCTAAGCATTTTATTTGAGGGTTGAAATTTACACATTATACCGGGTCGATAATAAACAAAAACGTAGGTAGGGTACGACGCGCTCTAAGGTTTGGCATTATTTAAGTTTTTGTAAAAATAAATTCTCACCTCAAGTTGTTTTTATTTAATTCTTCTCACTGTTCTGTCCGAAACTCACACCCCAGTTTGTTGTCTCAAAGAATCATTCAGTTTTACAGAGTTCTTTGTCCACCCCCATGCCCATCATTATGATCGGGTGTAATTTCTACGCGACTCGTCAATTTCAAAGTAGGCATTGGAAAAACAAATTTGTTGCTATGAAATTAAAAACTGTTAACATTATTTTAGTAATCTGACACATTTCAATGTTATAATTTTGTAAAGTTTAATTAATATAAGGCGTTTAACCACGGCAGAAAGGGAAAATTGCATTCGACTTCTTAACGAAGGAATGTCAAAACAGCAAATTGCGCACATTTACAATGTCAGTCTAAAAACAATTTATAATTTGAACCGCCGCGTCGAAACTACTGGTGATCATAATTATGGGCATGGGGGTGGACATACAAAAAAATAAACCAAAGAACCGAAAGAATTTTAATGAGAGAAACTATGCGGAATAGAACAAAGAACTCTAGAAAACTAAATGACTCTTTAAGACAACAAACTGGGGTGAGAGTTTCGGACAGAACAGTGAGAAGAACATTAAATAAAAACAACTTGAGGTGAGAATTTTTTTTAAAAAACATAACATAATGCAGAGCAAAATGTGTGCGGTTATTACAACACCATAGAGCGAATAGGCGGGCATGGGCAAATCGGCATGCGAATTGGGGTAATGCAGAGTGGAGCCATTGTTTATTTACTGACGAAACAAGATTTAATTTGTTTCACTCCGATGGCCGAATGTTAGTTTGGAGAAGGCCAAATCAGCGATATTTGGAGGAAAATATGGCCCCTCAAGAAGCATTTGGTGGCGGAGGTGTTACAGTGTGGGGAGGTATCATAAGAAATGGTAAAACCGAGCTATTCATTACCAACCAAACCGTTAATGCTACTGTTTATCAGGAGGAAATTTTGGAACCTATTGTTGTTCCTTTTGCTCGACATTACGGCCCAGAATTTCTATTGGTGGATGACAACGCTCGACCTCACAGAGCGCGAAGGATCACAGAATTTTTGTAGGCACAAAACATCAATAGGATGGACTGGCCTGCAAAGTCTCCGGATCTTAATGTCATCGAACACGTTTGGTCTTATTTAAAACTTAAAGTAAGATCTCGTGATGTACCCCTGAAACCTTAGAAACGCTTAGTGAGGCCATTCGTGAAGAATGGGAGAATATTCCACAAGATTTTATAAATAATCTTGTGGATACTCTACCAAATCGATGTCGGGAAGTAATACGTCGAGCAGGAGGACCAACAAAATATTAGCTTCTCTTTTTTTTAATTAATGTACCTAATTTTAATTAGGTAATTTTAATTTAAGTTTAAATTAAATTAATTTTTAATTTTTTAGTTAATTTTTTTTTTAGTTATTAAAAATTACCAGAATTAGAATTATAAATTTTTTAAGAATTGACTTTTGGCCGTTGTTAACCAATCTTGTATATTGTAGAATATAATGTAATAAACTTGTTCTTGTCGCTACGTTTTTGTTTATTATCGACCCGGTATAATGTGTAAATTTCAACCCTCAAATAAAATGCTTAGACCATAGAAAATCTACGTGAAATAAGGATTCCAAATCCGCAAAAATCATCAAGAACCGTCAATCCAATGTCATGTTATAGCATTTTAAAAATTTCGCTACCCAAATTTTATGTTGAGTAGTGTGTACAAGGCCTAAGGGCCTTAATCCAAAAACTGACAAAAACGTCTAGAGATATTGATGTTACCTTATAACGAACCATATCGCAACGACCAAAAAAAATTTTTCGCGGAAATTTCACTCATACAAACTTTTTGATTTTTGGCATGACTTCATTGATCACCCCGTATATAATAAACCTATGGTCCTACGATAAATATACGTCATGCAGCTTAATCCGAAAAAAACTAGCTCTTAAAATTTGCAAGCCGCTTTCAAAAATTTGCATTCCTGTTGAAAATATTGAACTTTAAATTTTGCCTAAAAGTCTCTATGTGTAAGTTCGAGTGGCCAGCAGTTTATTAATTTTAACGGTCCGCTAAAAATAATAACCAATTTTGCTATTCTGTATGCATCATTTTAACGGCCTTTTGTTAACATTGGGTTATCAGGTTATTTTCAAATTTCTTTTGTAATATAAAATTATTACGCTTAATATAGACATATTATAATAATATATGTTTATTATATATATTTATACATTTGCTCTAATCGTTCTGCCTCTTCAATTAACACATTGATTTGTAACGCCATTTTTATTAATTTTTACCACTACTGTTAATTTTTAGCGGCTAGTCCGAGGGTGCCGCTAATTTTAACAGATTTTGGTTAAATTTAACAATGAAGAAAGTATAGAGAATACATCTTTGGTTAACTTTGGCCTGTTAAAATATTTTAGCGGTGACCTTGCAGTTAAAAGTTAACAGAAAAGTTACAGAATACACCCGATTGATACCTATATATGTCTTAATGTTACCTAAATCTTTCATTTGGAATCTTTTCATTAACAAGCTCTTTATGTTATTTAACTTTTCTAAATTGTTATTTTTCTCATTTAGTACGTACAGACAACTATCATTTACACTTCTTTTGAAATTTAAATTTTTTAAATACTCATCAAAACACTCATACCAGGCTCTAGGGCTTTCCCTCAAACCATATAGCGCTTTATCAAGTTTTAACACTCTATTTGTACCATCCTCATTACCTTGAGGTTGTTTTACATATACTTCAGATTTAACTTTGCCATTTAAAAAGGCTGTTTCGACATCCATTTGCATTATAATTAAACCATTATTACAACAATATGACAATAAGATTTTTAACGTTTGCATTTCTTGCAACGGGTGAATAAATATCATCTATCACCTCATTTTGTTGATATCCCCTAACCACTAACCTTGCTTTATAAATCTTATTTGCCTTTATAGTATAAACCCATTTTAGATCTAGAATTTATTTGTCATCTGGTTTATCAACAGATACCCAAGTTTTATTTTTAATTAAACAACTTATTTCTTTATTCATAGCTTCTCTCCAATTTTCAGGATTTTCGCTATTCATCGCTTCAGTATAAGTAGTAGGATTATTTGTATTTACATAATTGACATAAACAATATTGTTATAAACAAAATTTTCATCATTAAGCTTAGCAGGTTTCCTTTATTCTCTAGATGACCGTCTTAGTTCTGTATCCTGATTATTTTCCTCGTTATTTTCTCTATTAATACAACTATCATTTTGACTTTAATTTCCGTTTAATCGAATTTCAATAACATTTTCAGAATTATTATCCGAATCAAGACCAATAAAAGATGTACCTTCTTCGATAATATCAACGTGTCTTGCTACAATTGTTTTATTATTTATAAGAACTCTATACCCAACATTTTCGTAACCTAGCAGAATGCCCAAATCTGCTTTTCTATCCCATTTTGAATGTTTTTTATGTTCGGGTACTCTCACAAAAACTTTACTACCATACAATTTTAAATGTTCTATACTAGGTTTTCACCAAAAATTATCTCATAAGGAGTCTTATTTTTAACAATAAGGTAAGCGCATGATTTTTGAATTAAATGTAATTTTGTAAATTAACTTACTAAATGGCTATCGCAATAATAAAAAACGGCTAAAATGTTACCCATTATCCAAAAAAAATTAACAAAAATTGGTTATTCCAAAAATGACTGTGACGTCACGCAAATGGCTGCTGTGGTGTTGTGACGTCAGAAACTCGCATTTCCATTTAATGTTTGTTAAAATAGCGTTTAATGCAGCATTTTACAATGGAAAACAAGGATATTATTGATTTTAAGCATCCAAAGTACTGTTATACCGCAGTTCCAGTCGTCCATAAAAAAAAACACTAGAAAAAAGATTTGTCTCATTACCAATATACGATCAAGCTCTAAATTAAAGAAAAAACGAAAATTATGGTTACGTACCATGAGGAGTGAAACTGATATATCAGAAATCACTGTTGTATGTGAGGATCATTTCAACGTAAGTACGATTTTGTACCTTTTTAAAATCATACAATTTTAGGTTAGGTATGTATTTTACTTTTTTTTTTCAATTAGAGGAAGATTTAGAAAACTATATGATGTTTAAATTAATGGGTAGTTACATACATTTAAAAGATTATGTATTTTGATTGTCGAACTGGTAGAAAAAGGCGCCTTCCACTTAAAAGTAGTACAGCAACAAAGAGAGCAACATTGGCCAAATTATCTCTCTGGGCTTTTACAAAATCTGTTCCACTCACTCACTCCGTGAAAAATGTTAATATTTAACACCGAAATCGCACATTGAATCTGTAACCTTGCTTCGTTATGTCGAAAGTTCGAAAGAGGTTACTTTGACGCCTGAGGGGCGGCGGTGCTTTTTAGGACGGTGTCTCGGGCGCCACTTTCTGTTTAGAGTGCAGAAAGACCACTTTACTCTATTAGCAGGATAATAGAGGCTTCAGGTAGCTACAGTGAAGACACGATTAAGCCAGGGGTCCAATTAACCTATAAAGAAAACTCAGAATTTCGAATTAAAAACAGAACAAGTTTTATTCAGGAATTAATACAATAAATTTAATATAATTACGGTAAAAATAAAGCACAAATATAAGCACAATTATTTACAGCAAAACTTGAGGCAGGCAGGCTAGGCAAAACTAAAAGCGGCAAACTATGGTTAAAAGCGGAAAAAGCAAGCAAATAATACGGTGGAAGCGAGAAAGCAAATCTACGGTAAAGCGGTTAAACGGAAAGCCTGCGGCAGGTAAAAAGCTCTATTTACAAACTGGTTACTAGCAAAAGCTCGGTTAGCAATCTATATTTGACCAGGCAGGACAATATAATTTACAGGCAAAGCATATATGTTCGAATGGCGTTCGACAGATTATTTTTACGACAAATTTCATTCGGAAAAATAAAAATAACTACAAAACGGAATAAACGGATAAAACTTGACTGGCTACTCAAGGTGGGAAAGGCGTATTCACAAAACTACTAAAATATTTTAATTAAAACGGCGACGCCCTGATGACAGTGCTATTGAACGATTCCACGTAAATTAGCAGGCCACCAAAACGCCAAGGTTTACGCGGTATTCAAAATCAAAATTTCGGAGTAAAAATTCGGCGACGTCCTGATGACAGTGCCAATAGACGATTCCACGTAAATCGGCAGGCCACCAAAACGTAGTTGAGTTGCACGCGTAACTTAATATTCCGCTTTACTACTTAAGCCAGACAAGTGTCGACGCCGTCCGGATAATTACTGCCAGTAAGCGATTCCACGTAAACCGGCAGGTTATCAAGACGTATCACGCGAGAGCACAAGTTGCTCTTGGGCCGGACAAACTACCTCGTGACGTTGTACTGACTTAGTATTAAATCAGCAAAACGTACAACGCGACTTAGAATTAACACGATTCGAACATACTCGGAATATAAAATGATTGAAAATAAATCACAGGTCAAATATATATTAACTTCCTTACTCTTTTGTTGACGTCAGAGCTCTCTCTTGCAGGTACTTCGGTGCGGACTTCGGTTCGGTCTGGACTGGATGGAGCGTCAGCTCAACTGAACGTTAAACGACCGGTGTGTTAGTTTTGTAGCCGGTTTATGACGAGTATCCCTACCCATCTTGCGCGCTGAACGCGAAACTGACTTCAAGCATCGTACACTTATGTTGGCGCGGTGCAGCTGGTACTGCAGTCTGTGCGTTTTCTTGCATAACGAGTGATCGGAGCTATATCTGGTTTATTGCATTCGTTGCGGCATAATTTAAAAATGTATAAACGGAAAAAACGCGGTTCAAAATATTTATTTTGAAGTAAATTAATATTTGTTACATTTTACCTGCCTGTTTTATACACTTAAAATTATATTTTATTTAAAACTAACAATATCTCCCTGCTAAAATTCACTTCGTTACAAATCTACATGTAAACAGTATAACATATTGCACAACGGCAAACATAACACAACATAACAACATAAAACCGGTGATTGACGTTACGGTGAGATTCGAATTCCATCGTTTGTTCTCGGCCAGTGGTCGTAAACTAAGACATAATATGAATTTTAATTAACAAATACATAAATATAGGGTACATTGTTGATAAAATTTTATTGTTATTCATTTTTTTATAGCATTAACTATCTTTTATAACCAATTTTGCGCATACCCTATTGTATTGGTTATAATTCTATTATTTAAATAACTAGCCGTTTTAACAATTTCTGGCCAAAATCGCTTAAGTACCTTAGCTTCAGCTAGTAAACATCTTGACAAATCCATTATGTCTCTATTATATTTTTCTGCTGTCCCATTTAATTCATGAACATATGATGGACAAGGTTCAATATATTTAGATTCCCTTTTCGCTCGCAAACTTATATATTTCATTATTTATGTACTCTTTACCATTGTCGCATCTCAATTTCTTTATCTTTTTTCCAGTCTTATTTTCATTTAAATTAACATATTTGACAAAGCAATTATAAACTTCACTTTTAGATTTAATTACATGAACTTGAACCGCTTTACTAAAATCATCGATGAACGTTAAAAAATATTTTTCACCATTTAGACCAGTAGTACAATGTGGTCCGTTTAGATAAATAATAAATACACCACATGTAATTACGACCCCCTTTATCCCAGAAGGCTGAGCCTTGTGCGGGAGGGGGCTACACATTTATAGACAAGGGACACACATCCAATATCCGTGTATAATGGAAAAATCCCTCTCACAGTATTTTCCATTGCCACGACCGGGATTCGAACCCGGGACTTTTGGGTGAGAGGCAGGTACTCTACCATCTCGACCATCAGTCATCTGTGTGAACAATTTCTAATATTTCTGTAGCTCTAGTTCTGTCATTTTTAAAGGGTAAATTATGCATTTTATTCTCTAAACATATCCCATACTTAAAATAATCAGACTCTAACTCTTTAGGTAGACCTTCTAATACTTGTTTATCACACATAGTTTTTAGATAATTAAAATTTACATGACCTAATGTTCTATGTAATTTTTCTTTCTCGGTCATATTACTTTTAGCTATTACATTTACTTGTGTTTTTATAATATTACTTGTCATATTTGTCATATCGTTATTCTTAAATGATATTATTGCAATTACGTTGCCCTCTATATTATACATTTTAGAAGTGTTTCCCATAGATACAATTTTATTTTTATTAGCAACTTTACCAAAACTAATTAGATTTTTATTGAGAGCAATAGATTCATAGAAATATTCATCATTATTAACTATGTGGTCAGAGCATCCACTATCTAGTAACCATTCTACCTTACCAACGCAATTATTTACTATCGATTCATGTGATTCGGGTTTAACCTCAATTTCCGTACAAAAACTGCTTGTGTTACCATCTTCATTTCGTCGACCTTGATGATTTGGCTGCCAACCGCCTTCACGAAGATGTTGACTTGAGCCTCGACTACCTCGGCTGCCACTGTTGCCACGTTACTGCCAGTTTTATTGGCGCCCTCTTCCTTGCTGCTGCATACCGCCCCCTGGGTTTCCAAGAATTACCGCCCGGCTTCATACTCGTACACTGAGCTTTGAAATGTCCATATTTGCCACATTTAAAACAAGTTTGATCTTGTTTTCTTTCTGCCATAAATGCACTTGTGCTACTTTTACCACTTTCCTCTTTTACTTTTAGTTTAATCATTTTTATTTTACTTTTTACGTAGGTACTCAACAGTCTGATCACTTTTTTATAAAACATCACGACGTAGCTCAACGAACTTGGAAGCATCTTTATCATATAACTTAACTTTTCTTTTTCAGACACTACAGCATCAGCACTTTTTAACTCATTTACTAATTTTTCAAATTCAGTAAAAAATGTAGCAGTAACTTCAAAATCTTTCAACCTTAGTCTCTCTAATTTGTTTCTTACACATATTTGGAGTGCAGTTGATTCTTTTAGATACATTTCATCAAACTTTTGAATTATCTCATAGGGCCATAGGCCGATTCTTTGTCTTTAATAAATTGTAGCTGATTATTCGAAATGCCACTGTATATTACATTAATAGCTTTCAGGTCTCTTTCACTCCACTCATCTACTTTATCTGCCGCTATTCCTCTTCTAGTTACAACATCTACACAATTTTTTATTTTTAGAATCATTATTATTCTCGTCTTCCAGCACTCGTAATCCTTTCCATCAAAAGAAATTCTTATTTCGTCAGCCATTTTTGGTTACTATGGCTACTACTTTTTTACTCTTCTTTTTTTTAACTGTCACTTTTCTCGAATGTTCTCTCTTAAGGTTGCGATTTACTCCTCTGATATTAACCGCTATTTCTTTAGGAGTAAATTTTACAGAAACTAATACACGGATTTTGAAAATTAATGTATCTAATTTTGCAGAAAAAAGTGTAAATGGCCGTGAGGTATTGAAATTACCATTCTTATCTATAATTGAGAAGCAAAAAATAACATTGTACATATTGGCAATACGTAGGCAACTCATTCAATCGCTTGTATTTATTTACAATTTTGTATTTTTTTTGTAAAAAGAAATTAGCTTACGGCCGAGTACAAAGTGTTACTTAAAAGCTCACCAAATATTGTCACTCAAATTAACGTATCTTTCGTGAAATTGACCCTCAAAGGAGAATTTTCACATTTTTAGGTCAAGTAGTCATTTGCATTGCAGAAATAGCGCCCGAAACTAGGCAAATTACAGAACAATATTGCATTATAACTTGGTCTATCACTCTGGAGATGTTAGCATGTAGTAGTAGTAGCACTATAGTAGTACTTTATTAGTCCAAAAGAGCACAAATACAGGCTATAAGCATTGAATAAAGGAATATATTCCTTTATTCAATGCTATAAGACAAGTCATACAACAAACAGAGGTATAATACACAATATTATAAACACGTTACGTGCCGGCATCTGACGGCATCTGACGGCGAGTAGCGTGAACCCTCAAAACAAAACAAAAATTTGTTATCTGCATTGTCTTCCAGGCCGGACCAGCCAGTGATTGTCTACCCGCGTTAGGCAACCTTACAAAGCATATTAGACTATTAAATCCTAGCCTTTATTCTACACAATTATTTCTTCTGCAATAGCCTCACTTACTTTTCTTCCTTAACTTCACTTAACCACGGACCTCTGCTACCATGTGAATTTAATTAAGGTAAACGTACCAGTAATTGACACTTTTAGGCAATACATTGCATTAAAACAATATCTTGGGCCATGATTATTAGCTTAGATCCAGTTTGTATTTTTTCCCTTGTAGTGTGTACTTTTATAATTAAAATGCCAACATAGTTTCAGTTAAGAAAACGTTTTTTTTTCTGTAAAATTTATTTGAAAAAATTATGTTGAATGCACTAGTTATTGACAGTCGACCTTCTTATATCTACCACTTATTGACACACCAATTATTGACAAGAAAAACAAGAAAATATTTATTTGAATATATATTTTTAAAGAGAAATTTTAATTACAAAGAATCTTAAATTACATTCTAAAAGAGCTGCATTCATCTGCTCCTTAGTATAATTTTTCTTTGGCGCCATATCTGTAACAAACGATGATGTTCCAATAATTGACACCTAATGTACCAATAATTGACACCCCTGTCAAAGACTGGAACCAGACGTTCGTTTGAACCCATATTTGGATGGAAGCTTAAATACGTCTACTTGCACATTTTGTCATTCACCAATCAATATTCGCCAATGTACTAGTCATTGACATTATGTGTCAATGACTGGTACACATAGGTATTGCTTGATCCAGTCATTGACACCCTAGCAAAAATGAGGTTAGGTGATTTATCGTTATAAAATATTATATACAAAATAAACTTTAAGGCCTAATAAACACCAAAAAATAGTTTAAAAGCAATGAACATGCTTCCAGCAAATGATAAAAAATATTATTTGGCGGACTTACCTTAACAATTTGCTTAAAATTAGCTCGAAAAACAGACACGTTGCACTTTCGGTGCATCAAAACAAAATATGAAATCACCTGATTTCCCGCCCAATGGCTACAAGGTTGCCAGATGTACCATTTTAAAAGATTTTTTATGGAAATTGATTCTGTTTACTCAAATGATCTTGTTTTTGAAGGAAAAGTTAACAAGTGTCAATCACTGGAACAGTGTCAATAACTGGTGCGTTTACCTTATATTATGATCAATAAAAGTAACATTTTCTTTAAACTCGATTTAATTAATACACACTTGAAAAATACACTTTGCTAGTACATAACAACATCGCCATTACATCTACAATACTCTGGTGAGTTTCTGAATACAAATTTATTGCCAACTTAACAACCATTCTGAACAATAAATACACTTTAACAACTCAAATACAAACAATGTATAGAAACAAAGTGATCAAATAGCAATACGGCGAACAAGCATGTCATAATAATTGTCAGACATGTCAGAAGCTTGTACAACAGAATTGCCAATATGTTCTTAGAAATTAATTGAAAATACTTCATAAAAGTATATTGACAGGCAAATCATGATGACTTTTCACGATATAAACTAAGAATTTTTTTGTCTTTTTAGTGCTAATTATAGTATAGCGTGAAGTTTTAAAAGACAACAGGTAATTGAATGATAATTAGAACATTCTTATTCTAACTTTCCCTAAAATTGCCATTAAATGATACAATTTGGCACAAATGCATCGCTTACTACCCTTCCCCACCGTTATTCTTCCAATCATCGAAAACGTAACCAAACAGGGTCTATCCTATATGGTCGAAGGAATATTCATAATTTTATTGCGATGTGCGGTGTGTCAATATTAAAATAATTATTAATCCTAACGTATGTCACACAAGTTTTGGGAAAAAATAAATTCTTTAAAATAAATAAATAAATTCTTTAAAGTATAACTTAATTTATTTAAATGACCATTTTACCAACATGTTATCCTACATCTAATTAAACCTGCAACTAAAATAATGACAAAGGACCATTGTCCTCAATGGTATCTAGTTTTTGTCTAACTTGTCCTATCATCTTTTGGACGATGTTTGTATCAATTTCTCTTAGCTTTTGATATATTCTACGTCTTAGTTGCGCTTCATTTTGAACTTTCCGTCCATTATTTTCTGGTCAATAGTCTCCAAAAATCTTCGATGGGTCGAACCTCTGGTACATTTGGTGGATTGTCAGCTCTCAGCACAAAATGTATGTTTTGAGCTTCTAACCATGTTCTAGTCTTTCTTGCATAATGGCAACTTGCTAAGTATGGTCAAAATATTATTTCGTCACATGGATGACTCGAATTAATAAATTGGGACAACTTCGGTAGACATTTTGGTATAAACGTTAGCAATAACTGCTTCACCCCTCACATGTCCTCATATGCTCAAAAAATACTTTTTGTGCCAATAGCTGACAATCCGCCAAATGTACCACATGCTCAACCCATCGAAGATTTTTGGGGACTATTGACCAGAAAAGTGTATGATAATGGTTGGGAAGCTGAAAATGAAGCGCAACTAAGGCATAGAATATACCAAAAGTTAAGAGAAATTGATATCAACATCGTCCAAAACACAATGGGACAAGTTAGACAAATACTACGTACCAATGAAAACCATGGCTTTTTGTTATTCTTTTGGTTGTAGATTTAATTAACATAGATGAAAGGTAAAATGATGGTGGTCATTTAAATAAATTACGTTATACTTACTTATTTTAAAGAATTCCCTTTTTTCCCAAAACTTACCTATGTGCGTGCCTTATTGTTGTTTTACATGAAAACATGTTATCAAATACAATCTTAAATATTAACGTTTGGACTACATAGCTTAAAGATATCTTAAATAATCCAAGTTTAGATAAGTTATAGTTTACTCCAATTATTTATATGGCCCATCCCATCTGGATAACACAATTTATGTATGACAACTAAAATATTTCTCACCAGCTATTTGGTTCTGTAATGTGTCCCTCCCTTCTATAAAATCGTCTTAAAATGAAAAATAACGAAGAATAATCTTATTTAATAAAAGCTACTTACATTGAAATTTATTTGCTGTCACAAATATAAAAACAGAAACGCCTGGGAATTCCCGAGCCGTTTTGGTAATTTTTCTTGCAATAAAGAGAATTACTTCTTTAATTATGAAATATGTATTCCTGTCTAGCTTTAGATATATACATTTAAAAGTTTACTCTCTATCCGATGGTTATTTTGTAAAAGATGTAAATGATAAGTGACACTATACATATTATTATTAGAAGCGTTAAAAGTTGTTGGAAGATATAAAATTTTAATTAATTATTTCTACATACAAAAATCAAACTTCAATGCGTATAATTGTGGAAATCATAAACTCAAATTTAATTATTTAATATGCCGGGTGACAAAGATGTCACTATATACGTTGATTGTAGTATTAATAAGATATCTAACCGCAGCAATCGCCTCGTAGCCGGCCGAATTGCTGCCCCTCCCACAAACCCCTTTGCGTCTCATTCCGCAGGCTCTATATACTCGTTCACTGTAACAGTGCGACAATTTCGTGAACACGAGAAACTAAACAGTGTAGGTTTTTAGGTTGTGTATCCCGCTGAAATGTAAAGCGTTTCAATCAAAGGTTAAGGTATTAAGGCATGGGCGCACGCCAAAATAATCGTCAGATAAAAAATATCAATAATATTATTTGTTTACATCCTACTTTTATTTTTTTTTTAAATAAAAATGTTTCATATTTTGCTTGTTTAGTGTGTATATTTGTTGGAGATCTTTTATTAAGTCGTTTAATAATTTTTAACGAAATTTTTAATGTAATTACACTACTTCAAATATATTATTATTATTATTATTCTCTAGGGTAACATTAAAATTTCGCGGTTTTTAAATTATACCGTTTTGATAATACAATTGCTGGAATTGTGAGTTAACTTATTCACATATTCTAACTGATATATAATGGGGCACACACTATTGATTTCTATATTAACGGTAGGTAAATGTAAAGAGGGATGACAAAATAATAGACGAAAATAATTAAGAAATAAAAATAATTTATTACATATTTCTAAAAAATTAGAGTTGTGCGAGTTAGTATAAAAAGTTTATTTTATTACTAAAATATGCATAACAAATATCATAATACTGAAATGAATTATAAAATTAAGGGTTCGATTCCCGGTCGTGGCAATGGAAAATACTGTGAGAGGGACTTTTCCATTATACACGGATATTGGATGTGTGTCCCTTGTCTTTAAATGTGTAGTCCCCTCCCGCACAAGTCCTTCTATAGCCTTCTGGGTTAAAGGGGGTCGTCATTACATGTGGTGTATTTATTATTTATTATTAATATTCGTAAAAAGTCAAGCGCGTGGTTGGTTTACGCCAATCTCCTTGCATTTCATGCCTAGTCTGTCCAATGGAAATTCTTTTCCGATACGGTGAAATATATGCTATTCACATTTTATTTACATGAGGGGAGGCTATGATATGTTTTTCTTAGGTTGTCTCAGGGTTGTCTACTATTGACAAAATATTGAAGTGTCAGATTTTTTAGTGTGACTGATGGTCGAGATGGTAGAGTACCTGCCTCTCACCCAAAAGTCCCGGGTTCGAATCCCGGTCGTGGCAATGGAAAATACTGTGAGAGGGATTTTTCCATTATACACGGATATTGGATGTGTGTCCCTTGTCTTTAAATGTGTAGCCCCCTCCCGCACAAGGCTCAGCCTTCTGGGATAAAGGGGGTCGTAATTACATGTGGTGTATTTATTTATTTATTTATTTATTTAATTGATCGTCACTGTCATTTATTTTTGGCTGAATTGCCAAATTTTTTATTGATAACATTCCTGTGCTTTCTTTAGGATCTCACTCTGGCAACTATGTAGAATTAATTTGAATTTGTGGTTATGTTTTTGACTTTTCAACATAACCTCATTCATACCAACAGAATTCAGATTTTCCAAAGCCTCCCCTCATGTAAATAAAATGTGAATAGCATATAGAATGGTCCATTATTGAGGGAAGGATTGACATTTGAATAGTTTTGACGTTTAATTATGTTAAGTAATAATTGTGCCAAAAATGATGAATACGGACTTGCAAACTCGCTTGCAAAGGTTAGTATTTATTGTTATAATCGTAGATAAAGTATTATGTCCTAAAGCGCATAGTAAGGAAGCTACAACCCTTTAATAAATAAATCACTTGATGAATTACATTGCATACTTCATCTGCGTGAGTTATTTACTACATTACCACTCGTCAAATAATATACTATTATCTCTGAATATTTATATAATTTAACAGATTGACAACTGAAGTTTGTTTATACAAATGTCAATGCCAGTTAGGAGCTGCAAAATAATCAAAATAAATCGCCATTTCTATTTTAAAGCGGGGTTAGATAAAATTTTATACGTAAACACGTTATGAAGACGCTAATTTTATTTGAGTCATGTAATTTTGCAGAACTCGCTCGTTCTGGCAAATATTACATTCGTCAAATAAAATTAGACTTTTCATAACTGATTACGTAATAGGTATATTACGTAATCAGCTGATATTCATCATCCCCCTTCAAAGGGTTGTAGCTTCCCTATTATGCGTTTAAGGACATATGTTTATTAATGAAAGTCCATTTATTTTTTGATAAATTAGCGGCCTCTGAAGTTTGGCTTTGTGATCCTTGTCCTTACATGTTTTTCAAGTTCCCACACAATCTTTGTTTTTTTTTTTATACTTATTATTGAATACTTATATCAGGTTTCGTGTGACAATGTTGTGAAAGATGTTCTTTCTTTAAAATAATAAAAACGTATTTGAGGAAAAAAACTTCAACACTTCAAAGTTAATTGGTTAGGTGCGTGCCGGGCGGCAGCCGGCGGTTAAGATTAAAAAACTATTTAATCGCCGCGCCGCGCGGTTAAGTCGACACTCCCTAGAAATAATTGCCACAAACACAATAGTTTTTTTTTTTATTTGAAAACTTACGTTATGTATTTATGGAGATACAAATTATTTAATTTTAATACCGCTGTCGATCCGACGAAACGGTCGGCTTGCAAGTGTATAAGCTGCAAAGATTGAATAATCAATGCCTACATAAATACCTAAACTTAACTCGTTGCTGTCATCGTGATTGGATTATTTTGATATAGGTAAAGAATAGTAAATATTCACATGTACCTAATTTACCTATGTAATGATTCTTACCTATATCAGAGGCCACTTCATATTTAATTGGCATTACGAGTTAAAGTCTTTTTTTTTGCCGAGAACATTAAGTATTTAGGTAAAGTGTTTTTCACATAATAATTTGTTTTTCAGCACATGATGGTCTATATCGAGAAGTTTAATATTTCGACAGTTATTCACCCACAGTCTACAACGGGCTTGATCATTTACGGGAAATTTAAAGAATGCCGTGTCAGGCGTGGTGTTCCTCGAGTTTTTGCATTTTACATATACACAACAATGGCTTGCAATTGTAAAACTCATTTTTTTAACTTCACCGCTTAAACAAACTTATAACAACGCTTATTGGAATATAAATTAATCTACGAAAATATCTACGTTAGATACGCCACTGGCAAACCGAGTGAGACTAGGCAATGCCAAACTTAACGCCGATAATATCGCACATTTCAGTCAATGAGGTATGTTAGTTTATGTTCTAGAAGGTAGGTGTCGCGATACTAGCGTTCATAGCAGGTAGAACTTACAGTCGGCGCGTTTAGCGCCGTCTAGTTAAAAATCTTATAAATACTTCAATCAACGCTATATAGTACTTATGTTTTGGACTTTGTTTTTAAATATGTCAGAATTAAACTCGGTATAGGTTATATAGACGTAAAATGTCACATATTTACGTATTTGCAAATTTTAGGCTCGACCTTTTATTAAACCGTATTTACTCCGACAGATTCCACCGATTGATGTCGGTCATGTGACCGATGGATGTTAGGTGGTAAATTCATAGATAATTTTAAGAACGCTCGTTTGACGCTTCGTGCTCGAAGATTTGACATTTATGGATTTTAAGGTTATAGGAAGACTATTTATTATTTGTGCAATTTTGAAGCAATTTAATAAAATAGCATCTCTGCATCTATTACATCATTACATCTTCAAATATGGAAGGCTTAACTGTCCTGAAGTAATTTTTAATAATGATGAGAATGAAAACTCCTCCACCTGCCCTAGTGATAATAGTTTTACAGATAGCAGTAATAGTGACGTTGAATTGATCCTCTTATCTTCTTTTTTGTAACGTTCGTACAAAAGTGCAAAACACTATAACCTCAAACAACGGACCGATAGCACAGAATTAACAGACCAGAAGCGACGTTTAAAATGCCGACTTTGATGTTGATGTACCAAATCTACGTGACCTTGCGCCATTATTTTGTAGGTACTGTCAGGCGCGAAATTTAAATTTAATTCAAATGGTAGCATAATTTTATAACGAAAATTGTTACACAGTCGATTTTAATTATTAATAATTAGTTTAACTTAGAATAGTATTACATATTAACTTGTGTATTATTAATTATTTGGATATTATCGATATTTGTCGAGTATTTCAAGTTTTTACAATATGATTTATCCAATTGTCCAGAATTGAAATGTACTTATAGATGATTACATAGTGCTTCACGGATATATATTTTTAGTATTAAAAAATATAAACAAATACGTTCACGAAAATGTAAACATCAAATAAGCAAAGAACTGATGTGCGTTTTTACCTTTTAAGTTAGGTACGCATAAACCTCAAAATTTGTATTTTTAGAAATTGCTTAGGTAAATGGGATTATACTGGATTTTACCCATTCTTGCGGAAAACTTAATAAACAATGATTAATTGGACTTCAACTATACAACTAGAGAATTCAGTTTACTAGCCTGATATCGTCAACAACTAGGCATTCATGTATGTATTGGGTTTGTTCATGGAACCGATTTGTGATAGTTTTGATCCTTATATAGAAATCTGAAATTTAAAAACATTTCGACTTCATATACGCAACAAATGTTCATGCCTCAGATGATATTTAAATCATAAATGACTTTATTTAGGCTTTATACAAGCATAATAATAACAAACATATATCCAATTTGATATACTTATATTGATGTTTCATCTCTAAACATACAGTTATTAAAATTATTGGACCTTCTTTAAAGTCGCATAAACAATGCATATCAAACAAAGAAAGATAATTGTAAAATAATAATTAAATGAATCGCACACAAATAAACACATTAACGACAATGTTTTTCAAATAAAGGACTCAAATTTCAAATAAAATTAGAAATTTGGTTACACTGGTTTTAGGTTAAAGCGGTTGAAGTACCTACATAATAATGGCGGCTCCGCGCATGCGCATTCAAATTTAATTTTGACGCGAATGGGGAACGTCGCTTCTGGTCTGTTACTTCTGTGCCGATAGCAACAAAATAAAACAGCTGACAAGCTTCCCCACTACTTCTATCAAACTTCATCCGCATCCATCGGGATTAAACTACGATAGAACCGATGGAACACCGATTGACTAATCCGGTTAATAAACAGACGCGTATTGGATTAACTCGGTGAATAAAAGAACAACTTGATGGAAGTCTGATGGATCCGGACGATCCATCGGTGAATAAAAGATCGAGCTTTTTTTCAGACTCCTGGTTTAGCGGGAAGTGACATCAATTTTTAATTTTAAAATGTATATCATTGCATTTTCAGAATGCTCGGAAAATCGTGAATAGGTTTGAACTATTTTGGTGAGTTTTTACGTCTACTTGATTTTTGATTCTAGAGTGCTGCGATTAACTTTACTGATAAAACCAACTTGATTGATGAAATGCACATTAAATATGCACATCAGTACACTATGCACTATTTTTATATTTGTAGTAATTACTTCAATGTTGGTATAACATCAAAGTCTCGTCAGGATCATTATTTAGTGCTGAGTATAGATAAATGTATAGTATATATGTATAGTGAGTATAGTAAATGTATGAATATACTGACCTCTCGTGTGGCAATATTAATGTAAAATATTTAAAAATCGACGTTCCCTATTCACAACAACTTCCCAAAAACAAAAATATCAGTCATATCATTCCATTCAATGTTGTTTTAGATGTTTATAATTAGGCATAATATTTATGCTTGTTTATTTCAGAAGGTCGAACATTGGAATTACATTCACCAGATGCAGTGCATAGTTGTGTACTGCGAGCTGCTGATCCTGCGGAAGCTGCAGCTTGGTTCAATACACTTCATTCAGCATTAGCCGTCCTAACCACCGCCGCCCTTCACGAAGCCTCTAGAGCCATCCCGGACCTAAGACATATAGGCTGGCTGTTGAGAAGACCGCGAATAGAGGTATGAGAGTGTATTAAAATTTTTATCAATTTTAAGGTAATTCTGGCGATTCGCACTCCATCGGATTAAATTTATTATTGGATTTGTTATCACGGAAACTATTGTTAAGAAAATTTTTTCCATGCTACCTAATCTAGGATCAATGTTAATAGCCGTGATCCAGCTGACCACAAAAGATTTTTCCTTTCTGGGAGACGGATGGCGTAGTGGGCTAGAGCATGAGTGACAGGCATGGCTCTGGCCACACTGCCTATCGTGTCCGGGTTCGAGGCCCGGCAGATTGCAATGTCGGTGGGTAGGGATGTTTGTCTGCGTTTTTTCTAATGTGTAGCCCCCTTCCGGACAGCCTTTGGCTTTGGACTTGGGGGTTGTCTAATTTCTGTGGTGTGTTTTATGTTTTATGTTTAGATACAGGGTGCTTCACGCTGAGTGGCCTATTAGCCGTTTCTGGTAAACCACAAATAATTTGGCCCTGAAAATTTATACATAGGGGTTTTCAGAGGTGCTCTATTCAATGAAAATAATGGCACTTCCGCTTATACCGGAAGTCGACGTCAACTTCATTATTTTAAATGGAATGCTATATTTTTTATGCCAAATTCGAAATCTGCTTATTATTTAGAGATAATTTTCATTAGCATTCCCTATCTCTAAAATTAATGGTTTTAGAGATATTTCGATTTTATTGAAATCATCTACAAAGACGAAGCCATATTTGAAAATTAATAACTTCCGCTATGGTAAATTTTAGTAGTCGAAATTTTTACCATATCTTTTCAAATGTTTGAGCTTATTTCTAAGTAACCTACAAATTTGGTAAGATGTACAGGGTGTTCAGAAATGGAAGTCGAACTTCGGCAACTTCAACCTCTATTATGTCGCTTATTTCAAATGGAACATACCATTTTTTATAATGCCACTCGATGCACTGTTTTATTACCTTTCTACCAATATTAACCTTCCCTATACCTAAAATGTACGGTTTTAAAGTTATCTTAGATTTCTTATAAAAATGCGTAAATTGATGTCATTATCGGGTATAGCGTCTAATAGGCCACTCAGCGTGAAGCACCCTGTATGTTTATTATAAAATAAATAAACTAAAGTAACTGGAATGGGCAAATTGTGACTAAATAACTCGATGGCAATCAAACTATCAAATATTAAAGAAAGATATATTTTTTAAATAATTTAAAAATGGTAAAATTAATCAATATCATTTGAAATGAAGAAGTTATTGTAAAATTTGGTGGCAGATAAATTTTGATTAAATATACCTCTGTTCAAGCGGTTTTAAAATATTTTAAATATCGATTAATATAGTAGAAATAAAATATAATCTAATAATGCTGAAGTAAAGTGGTGTTCTGAAGAAAATGATTTGCAAACTTATAAAGTAGGTATTTTAAAAAAAATATGATAAAAATCTTGAGTATTTTCGCATTCATTATTGTTATGTATTATGCACAACATTTTTCCCCATAAAGAATAAAAGTCTAAGGGGCCAAGTTAGGACACCTCTTGGCTACCATCTTACTCTCTCAACTCAAATATCGTTTTTATTATTTAAGAAATTAATTAATTACATTTACATATACATGAAATAATTATGGGTGGGAAACCCTTCTAACAAGTGTTCAATGTCATTATTTAGCTACTATTATTTTATTGCCTTTATATGTATACTTATGTATGTATATTTATTTATTTATATAGTTCTATATGTATTTATTTCTTGAATACAGTTAAGATAAACTTTTTTATCCCATTATTTAGCTCAGGACTCTCAGGAGAGAGACGTATGGAATATTTCAGGAACCTCACTGTCAATATTATGATTGATGATTTGTGATTTTCGAAGTATTTCAAGAGCCTTATTTATTATAGGACACAATAGTATACTTCGAAATTATTAATGTCTTAACATAATAGCCGTACGATATTTGAACCAGGATACTTAACGACTTTGTCGTAGCTAATTCCTGGCGTGTCAACAGGGGACATTGTGACCTGTCATTAGTAAATAATTAGCACTTTTCTATATTACTTTTCCAAGTATTTTAATCATGAAATATGTAGAAAATAGTAATCAATAATTGTATAATATTTTAAAAATTATTTGAAATACACTGGTGCATTATCATAAAACTAACAAAAAATTATTATTTCAGAATAACATGTCAAGCTCGGAAAGCTCAGACGACATGGACCGGTGGCAGTCTGTTTTTGCTGCAGTGACGGACAGTGAACTTAGGTTTTATGAAAGCGCTCCCTGGTCAGGGGAAGCGTGGAGAGCTCCCGCTGAAGCTTATTCGTTGATAGCGACTAGACTTGTTGGATCTGGAAAACGTGCTGAATTACCGGAATTCAGCATAAGGTGTGCAACCGTAGAAGGAGTTATTACACATAGCCTACGAGCGGAAACGCACCGAGATTTAGCTGGATGGGCAAAAGCGCTCGTTAATGGTAGCCATGCAAGTGCTGTGACGCAGAGGGAGCTTGTTTGCAGTAAGTACCAATTTGACAGTTGAACCTTTAAGTATTTAATTATTACTGTCAGACTCCAATTGCTTCACACCTGCTTAAGGAAACTCCTTAAATATACACATTTTTAATATAATTTATTATAGATAAAGTTTTTGCCATTTACCCCAAGAAAGAAACATGATGCAGCTACGGACACGTGTTTCGGAGTTATTGCTCCTCATCAGCGTAGGGTAGCTTAATGGATCCATGTGAATAGGATCAGAAACAATAACTATGAACGGTTAGAAAGTAACAGCACACAGTACTCAATTTGTGTTTTCATGCACCATGGACCACATGAGGAGCAATAACTCCGAAACACGTGTCCGTAGCTGCATCATGTTTCTTGGAAAAAACTTTATCTATTTTATTTAACCTCCCCAAAAAACTTCTTTCTATGTTTGATTATATTGCCTAGGTATTTTTTTTTTTATTTATTTAGCCTTTCTTTGGCTGTGGCATATAGCCATTAGCACAGCACCATGTATACAAGGTTGGATTGGATAACCTTTTTGTATTCCAATCACTGGATTCCCTCACTCCCAAAAGTATACAGAAACCAGAAACCAGTGTTGCTTTTTTCTTTTTTTTCTTTTTTCTTTTTTTCTTCTTTTTTTTCTTTTTTCTTTTTTTTTACTGTTTATAATACTCGTAAACTTTAACTTTATACCTATTGCCTAGGTATAATTTATTATTTTAAATAAAATTATTCAGTATACAATAGTACATTGTGTACCTAGTAGGAAAAGCCTAAGATTCCCGACCGTGAAAATTGCAAGTCGAGGCGCATTCCGAGACAAGCAACACGTTCGGGAATGTGTTTTTACTACGAGGTACACATACTATGTTTTCCGAAATGGCAATCCATATTATTATAAATTAATCAATTTGGATAAAAAGCCGTACGGGAAACTTTTCCGGATGGTTTACTGATTGTTGCTTAACAACGAACATGGTTGTTTAGCAACTAAAATACTAAAATATGGTATTTTGGGGTTTGAAATTGCGCCGAGAAAGTAGACATTCTTGGCGATTCCAGAAAAAGTATATTTTATCATAAAGCTTGAGGATTTGTACGAACAGTAACATTGTTAATTAGGCGAATCCATTATTATTATTCACAGAAAATTGTACTATACTAGTATTAATAGTATTTTTTTTTTCGAACATAGAAGTAATATCACAAATAAAAAGTAAAAAGTAAAATTTTTTGTACCAATTTTATATAGATGCGCCATTTGTAACGATATTAAAATCTTTTGGTATGCCAGAACACTCACTTTCACTTATTTCATTAAATTCTGAAGTAGGTCTAAAACATTTTATTTTCGTGAGCTTATTTTGAGCTATAGATAGGAGCATGTTAGAAATATTATAAGCTTAATCTTTAGAGCAAACAAATTTGGGTTTTCTGTAAGGTTAATAATAATAATAAGTACGGAAAGTGGTAGGTAGGTACTGTTCCGCACGCGGCTGCCGTTGACCGAACGACGCACATGAAGTGGAGTTCGGTCAAGCAGTCAAGTGCGGAAAAGAAATGTTAGAAACAAAATATTGTCTACGAGCTTGATGAATACGTTTTTAATACGTTACGTTCTTGATTAATAAACTAGGCTTTACTTTAAAAAGTTGCTACTGTTTGATTTGACGTTTGTTAATTGGTATGTGACTGAAAAACGGCAAAATCAGACAATCATGGCTACTTTCTACATGTTTATTTGACTTTTAAAGTTATAGAGGCTACTTCAAAGGGGTTAATAGATATTACTTTACTTTAATTTCACTAAATTTGTATAAAAAAGGAAAATATAAAAGAAAAACTTTGGCATATTAACTAATATGTTTTCAAAATATATCTAATTATAACTTGTTCGAAAATGCAAATAAAAATATAATAATGATCATGGGAAAAGCACTGGAATACCAAGGATAGTAAACGATAGTAAAATGTAAGACAATTGGTAAAAGTTTGTAAGAAGAGCAGTAGGAACACACTCTACAGAATTCATCGTTACCTTGCTCGACAAACATAATCGCCATCCCCCACACAACACTGGCACATTTATAACATATGCTACAAATATATTTATATAATATTCAAAATAAATATATTTATATAATATTTGTTCTATATTTATGTTGTATACATATTATATAAATGTGCAAAAATCACCTTTTGCCATATTTAAAACATATTCATTTAATATGAATAATAATATTTTTGGAATGTTTATTCATATTCTTTATATAATACGGTTTATGTTTTATACACATACAATAGTTTTGTATGTATACATTAATTGTTCATGCAACAAGTAATAATTAATATAATTATTGTTGCATGAACAATATATCTTCGCTTATCTACAATTTTACAGAATATTAATGCGACTCCTATTTACATGGAATTTATTGCGTCTGCGACGGAGAAGACCAACTTGTAGCAGATATTTCCTCTATCGGAGTTATTTTTAAAAGTGATATTTTGAGATGTCCTTTAGTATGACGAATATACGTCCATAATATGTTTTTATCAAATACCAGTAAATCCATAGCATGACAAGATCTGTACGTTCACGATGTTAATTCTAAGACATGCTGACGCACAGCCGACTCTAATCGGCTATGGCTGACGTCGTCCTAAAATAAAGACAATTCTGGATTGCCATTAATTGGTCTCTAATAAAAGATATCCTGGGATATACTAAAATGTGTTGTCTTTCGGACCTCCTAAAATAGGACGTCCTAGAAAGTTTTCCTATTGATTTTACATCCAGGGATATCCATTATCCAGGGATTTTAATTTGTCATCCCATATATCCCGCTACTGTGGTGGTAGGAATATGAATATATCACAAAATATTATATAAATGTGAAAATTAATATTTGTAGCCCAAAATATTGTTAAAATATTAATATTAATATTACTAATATAAAATATTTCATAAATATGAAAATTAATATTTGTATAACAAATACCAATAAAGGATTCACAATAATTTTAAAATATTATTGAAATTCATAAAATATTTTATAAATATGAAAAACAATATTTGTATAACACATATTAAATATTTCACACAGTATTGATATTATTGAAAGTCATAAAATATTTTTTCTACAACTGCCAAAAAGGCTATGTTTGCGCATTAACGTCAGTGTCTAAAATGAAACATTTTTTCATTGACATTATTTCTTTTGCGTTACCATGACCCCATGCGCAAAATATTTTACACACTAGGTTGCAAAATATTTTGCACATCACATACCTATTGTTCATACTGCCGTCCGGATTTTTCCCGTAGAAGATTCAGTGTAACAAAGTTGGCTGCATCTGATATTTTTGGTGGGGTATAGGATAAATCATCTTCACTTTCGAGACTCTCAATTATTATCTTATGTATTAATTTACTTTAAAAAACTCACAATATTCACCACTCACAATATCGAAAACGTCACTGAAAAATTTTTGTTGTCAAACATATTGATTTCCATAGTTACCTGAGACATCTGCTACTATTTCTTTTTAAATTAATTTGCATTAAATATTATAATAGAAGATATCGTTTTATGGTTTTAGTTTAATTAAATTTAAGTCGTTGTAGAAAAAATATTCTTTGCAACTCGTGTGTCATCTCGAACGATTTTTTGACTCGGCTGCGCCTCGTCAAAAAACTTTCGTTCTCGATCACCAAATTAGTATTTTGCACCCTAGATACAAAAATAACTATTATAAATATGAAAATTAATATTTGGATATCATGTAGGTACTAAATATTTCTCAAAGCATTGTAAAAATATTATTAAATGTTATAAAATATTTTATAAATATGAAAGATAGTATTTGTATAATACGTAATAAATATTTTACAAAATATTTTAAAAATATTTTGAAATATAATATACACATTTTCTTTATATCCTCGAATATTACCAGTTGAATATATTTTTATAATATGTATTTCATATTTTTAAAATATTGTGAATATAATATGCACACTGTGCATCTATTTTGCATATGCATAAAATATTCAATGTTATGTGGGCCGTCACTATAAACATTCCATTTTGTATTCCATTGCAGATATTCCCTGCGCCATTAGAGTCGGTTATGTCGGTTCAGGTGTGACAACTGGCACAAAATGGGAAAAGCTCATATTTCTATAGATCTTTCATACTCTGAAAACCACTGGCGGTAATCCAAGTGACAGATACAGATATGTCATATAACTATTTATTTTCGATTTTTATTTGCCAAAATATCCTAATAGTCCAGTCAACGAATGTCCCAAAAGGGGGTGTAGAGTGCGTGAGCAGGGACCTAAGCGGTTTCTTCAGAAACTTGTTCAGGGTGCTTAGGGAGTTAACATACTAAAAGTCCTGACGTCTAGGAGGTGAGCACAAAGAAGGTCCCACTTTTGGATTTTTCGCTTATATCTCGAAAATGATATGCGTCGTAGGGAAAAATTTTCTTATACGAAATGAAAGCTCATGAAATTCTCTACAACTTTCATTCTATATACTTCTTTCGAATTCGCAACCGTTTTCGAACTACACGCTTCGGAAAAGTGAAAATTTTCAAAAAACAGATTTTTACGTCACATTTTTCTGAGAAAGAAATTCCCTTTGAGGAAATTGTAGAGAATTTAATTCCCTTTAAGAATATATATATATACATACCCAATCTCCAACCGGTCAACAGTTACACCAATTTTAAGATTTTTCGTAAAATTTCGTCATTTTCAGAAATAGTATATTGTTTTATTAGGAGTACTTAAAAGTGATACTTTTGTGACAATTTTGTAGGTTTGACACAAGAACAGAGGCGACGATACAGACTGAGGAGGTTGGCTGACATCAATTTAACATGGAACACATCGATACCTGTGAAACAATTAAGAAGATTTTTTGTCCAATCCTACCAACAAAAGTCAGTTCATCTCCTTACAACAGATAACGCTTCAGGAGAATGGGATACAGACTCCCCAGGCCACCAATAATGCTGAGGTCCATATCTATACTAAAAGTCCTTACGTCTAGGAGGTGAGCCGGAGGAAGGGGTGGCACAAAGAAGGTCCCACTTTTGGATTTTTCGCTTATATCTCGAAAACGGTGCATCGTAGGGAAAGTTCATAAAATACTCTCCAACTTTCATTGTATATACTTTTTTCGAATACGCAACCATTTTCAAGCTACACGCTCCGGAAAAGTGAAAATTTTCGAAAAATAAATTTTTACCTGAATAATGGAAAATTGTATTTTAAAAGTGATTAAAAAAAGTAACATATAAGTAAGTAATTTTATTCGATTTCAATAATTCTGTTGTTCTCACTGTCAATAACTTCTCAATGTTAAAGTCTCAACTTTCTCTGGATTCACGTTTTCATCCTCTTTAGACGTGAGAGGCATCTTCATCCTCAGTGGTTCTTGCTGAACGGCTCTACGTCGTCTTCATCGTCGTCCTCATCGTAAACAGATACGCCGTTGAGGCATTTCCCTTGGCAGGTTAGGCACGTCGCAGAACAGATCAGCATTGCTTTCCGGCATCCACATTTGCCACTACCACAATCCTTTGTGCAGCGGCAAAATATCGTTTTCAGTAGAACCTCCGGTTCTGGTGGATCTTCTGTTGTAATTGGCACCAGGGTGTCTCCTACATGTTTCCACCTCCACTCTTGAGGGGGCAGCTCATTCCCGAGCCACTATTGCACTTGGTAGTAGGTGCGCCGGGAATTCTGTTTAACTACTGGTGGGAGGCAGCTGATGTGAGGCTTAAAATTTGCCACTGAACTCATGAACGACTGGAAGCGGTATCTACTGGTTGAGGGAGGTCTGTCTTGCTGGTGCCCCATACCATTTGAGGAAGCAAATCTTCCCAGTCTCCTCAACCTCGCCGTGAGTGGAGGAGGGGTTATAAAAGAACACTGCCACATCCTTGATTATTTCTGATTTCAAGTACAATTTTGAGAAGCCCACCTTGCTTCTCCTTAAAGTTACAGATGTTGTGTCACAGCCGGTAAATGAATATAAGAACAGGATGTGTTCAAATCCATGCTGTTGCATCTATCAAAAGGACAGCGAGGCCCACATCCTCACCAACGACAGCCACAGAACTGTGAGTAAATTGTTCCACAGAAGTATTCACGATAAGGACCTCAGCATTATTGGTGGCCTGGGGAGTCTGTATCCCATTCTCCTGAAGCGTTATCTGTTGTAAGGAGGTGAACTGACTTTCGTTGGTAGGATTGGACAAATAATCTTCTTGTGACAAACCTACAAAATTGTCACAAAAGTATCACTTTTACTCCTTATAAAACAATGTACTATTTCTGAAAATGACAAAATTTTACGAAAAATCTTCAAATTGGTGTAACTGTTAACCGGTTGGAGATTGGATATGTATATATTCTTAAAGGGAATTCAATTCTCTACAACTTCTTCAAAGGGAATTTCTTTCTCAGATGAATAGTTTAGACTATATAAAGGAATGAAAGAATGTTTGATGAAAAATATGACGTAAAATTCTGTCTTTCGAAAATTTTCACTTTTCCTAGCGTATAGTTCGAAAACAGTTGCGAATTTGAAAAAAGTATATAGAATGAAAGTTGTAGAGAATTTCATGAGCTTTGAATTTTTCCCTACGACGCATCATTTTCGAGATATAAGCGAAAAATCCAAAAGTGGGACCTTCTTTGTGCTCCCCCTCCTCCGGCTCACCTCCTAGACGTCAGGACTTTTAGTATTAACTCCCTAAGCACCCTGAACAAGTTTCTGAAGGAACCGCTTAGGTCCCTGTTCACGCACTCTACACCTCCTTTATTGACTGAACTATAAATGTTTTTCAAATTATATGCTGAAGTAAAACCCGACACGACGCACTATGTTCCTTACTTCATCAGTGCAATGAATTGCAGACACTCTTGCAATATTGTACTTTGCATGATAGGGTAAAAATAGGTTAATATTATAACATAATAGAATCTGATGGAAATTTAAAATTAAAAAAAAGGTTGAGCTTAAGACTGTTTGATTCAGTTCATTGAGACTGTCCTGTATTGAAATTACCTCCGTTAATACGTATATTTTTTATTGAACTCAACAACTCTTACATAACGGACAAAGCACTTAGCGTGTGACGTCATATAATCTAGGCTGGACGGACTTTGGGTAGATATACGGTAGGCCAGAATATGTCAGGGGCGTCAGTGCGTTATACTTTTAAGTTAACGAATATTCTGCCTAAATAAACTCACGCATATAACGAGCGCTATGGTCTTATTTTAGGAGGTATTGTTGTACTGTAACTATTAAGAACAAGAACAAATTTTTCACCCTTCCACTACTTTTGATTTTCTGTCTAAAAACTGAATTTGAGACTGCACGTCATCTTTTTCATTATTATTCTGAAATTAAAGGGGTATCACTTAGCTGAGGCACCCTAGAGTTTGCGATATTCAAACATCTTACCCATGACCAAAATATATTTGCCAATAGCTTATATGTTTGATTAATCACTCAAATATAAGCTAAATATATAGCAGTAATATTTCAATTTTAGGATGTATTTGGAAAGGAAGACCGGCACAATTAGTTATTCATTACGAAAATGGGTTTACATTACTTGAAGGGGGAACTGGATCAAGAACATTGTGGAGGTATTCCTTTGATAAGTTGAGAAATTCATCGGACGATGGAAAACGTTACCTTTGGTTGGACTTTGGATCTGGAGATGAAACCGAAGTTGTAAGTAAACACTTTTTAGAAATGTGTTTGACTTAGGGAATATAAATAAGAGTGGGTTAGTACAAGGCTATGTACATTACAAAATATAGATAAAACATTTTGTATTATATATGGATGAGGATAATGACACCCAAAAATTACTACATCTTCGAGATTTGCCGAGGTTAGAGCACAGTGGTGGCAGTAGAATATTACTACTATTTGCTTTAATTTCGAGCGCAGTTAGATTATAGTTTTTTTATTGCTTGGGTGTTCATACTAGATAAAAAAATATGTCCGAAGATATTTGATTTTGTAGTTTTACAAAATCAATTGATTTCGATTTTAGTCTTTTAAGATTTTCGAATATTTAGTGAGATCATAGAGCAAAAGATACTCACTACACTGAAGTTTTTATCTCGAACAAATTTATGAAATTCATTAACCAATCATATCTTCCCAGAATCCTATTCTTTTCTTTGGGGTCATAATACAAAATAAATATATCAATCGCATCCCACCCCAATATTTTAATAGGTCTGTGTTGGTAATTATAAAAGTATAACTTTTTTAAAAGATTTTTGATGCTATTAAAACCGATTCCAGTGTAATGTCCTAAAGTAAACAAGTTTAAATAGTTGCGAATTAAAATGAAAAATAAAGTTACTGTGTTCGCTTATAGGATATTTCTTTTGTGGGTTTTTACTAGCTTAGCGGCATTTATAAAAGTATCTGCAGCTCAATGTAAACATAAAGTTTCTATAATGTTTGATGTTTAAATCTAAAATGTTTTTATGATGAGAATTTCTTATTGAAATTCAGTATTTCAGATTTTATGATTTATATGAACACAAGGCATCTGAATCATTGTATGTTTTCCCCTTTATATTAATTATCTTAATTTCTATAATTTATAATTCTAATATAATGCATGGAATAGATTGGCTACTTGCTTATTAAATGTTTATCAGAAATGTGTTAAAAAAATGTGTTTATTATGGGTACATGGTACATGGGTCTATTGAATATGAAAATATAAAATAATTGCATTACGAAACACATTAAATGGATAGATATATCACTATTCTACTATCAAACTCATGTTAAACAAATAAAACGTTAATATAGATAAAATAGATAAAGTTTTTGCCATTTACCCCAAGAATGAAACATGATGCAGCTACGAACACGTTTTTCGGAGTTATTGCTCTTCATCAGCGTAGCGTAGCTTAATGGATCCGTGTGAATAGGATCAGAAACAATAACTAAGAACGGTTAGAAAGTAGCAGCACACAGTACTCAGTTTGTGCCTTTGTGCACCATGGACCAAATTTATGGCCTCACTCTATGTGTTGACTGTTACCATTTGAGGCCATAAATTGGTTCATGGTGCACGAAGGTACAAATTGAGTACTGTGTGCTGCTACTTTCTAACCGTTCTTAGTTATTGTTTCTGATCCTATTCACACGGATCCATTAAGCTACGCTACGCTGATGAGGAGCAATAACTCCGAAACATGTGTCCGTAGCTGCATCATGTTTCATTCTTGGGGTAAATGGCAAAAACTTTATCTATTTTATTTAACTTCCCCAAAAAACTTTTTTCTGTGTTAATATAGATATTTAATATATTCTTTGTGTTAACTAAAATTAAAACTACGAGTATAAATGATAGACAAGCAATAATCTATTAATATTGTAATTTAATTTCAAATAACTTTGTTTTAAACTAATTATAAATACTCGCATAAGGGATTTGTTAAATTACAATTAAATTTTCATTAATAAAATAAATATTGATAAAAAATTATAATTTTTTATTAGTTTTGAAACCATTGATTATGAATTGTTGGAATTGTCAATTTAAATACTTATTATATGTGTATATTAATAATTCAGATAAAACAATTAACGCATTTAGGAAAATCGCATTCTCCAAAATTTTGTCAAGGCTCTATTTACATACCTGCGTATTGTTTTACAAATTTAGCGCAAATGTCGTCTTTATCAAAGTAATTCTTGAACCGTTTCTCCTGGCGTCGTGATGTCTTTTCTTTATGCTATAATATTATTCTATTAATTTAACTTATTTACCACACAAACAATGTTTCTAAACCAGACATGAAATGTGTTTAAATATTTTACTTCCTCGTTTGTTCTACTTAAGGCACCAAAGTTCTAGCTCAAAATGCCTCAAAATTGTAAATTGTTGTGAGAAATATACTTGTTAAACAAATGTAATTACATTACTCATCTAGCATACTTTTGTAGTAATTATTTTGTTATATTTCTTTAGTTGCACTATGGCGTGCAATAAGTTTCTAATATTTTTTGATAACTTAAAGCGTGAACGATATTTACTTAAAAAAATAAATATAAGAACTACCTACCTTTAAAAAAAAATTATGAATTCGCTGTTTATTTAACACATTGTAATATATATTTTTGATTATGACCTAAGAAGTCGCAAAATATTTTTCTCTTGTATGTGTTTTAGAAAAGGAAAATAGCTGTCAAAAACTTGTGGGTGATAGTGATTTTGGTTTAACTTTCAATATAGAGAGTATTTATTTGACACCTTTCTTAATGATATGTCTCTTAATAATCTCAATACGCCTACCTATTACTAACATAAACAAAACATTTGTTTTAGGAACTGGACATGGAAGGATGTCCAAAGCCGATTGTCTTTATTCTGCACAACTTCCTATCTGCCAAAATTCATCGATTGGGATTGTCTGCCTAATCGTATTCTACTTCGAGAATATATTATTTGGAAGCCAGTTTTTTGTACGAACAACTGATTTGTCAATTAGTAGATGTAAATTTTATATATTGAGTTTTCCAGAAGTATGTTTGTATCAGTGTAGTGTATTATCCGTACGTGTTTTGATACGTACACGTAAAAACTATCGGTCTATTCAGAAATTTGTGCCTTTGATGTATGTTTTATACGTTCCGAAAATTGTACAAATGATAACTGTTCTATATTTTTTTTCACAATTCTCCGACAATAGTCTTACTCCACACTCCTAGTCATATTGATTCCAAAACGCATTTATTTACTCAGGTATTTTTAAAAGTTTTTATATTTTCTACTTTTTATAAGTTTATTATATAAATTTATAATTGTAATTATAAACTAAAATAATGATCTACGACTTAGGTTTCAGAAAATGTATCTGAAAATATAGCATCAAACTCTCATAGTTACTAACGCAAACATCTGAAATGCATATAATCAAAAATTTTATAATTTCTTATTATACATTAATAATGCTTTTGTACTAAGCATCATTTTAAGAACAATAAAACAATAATTGTATAAAATTTAGATAGTGTAAACCGAAAACTGAATTCTTCCAACAATTAAAACGACATTGTAAGAATTTGTCCATTACTATAAAAGACATAATTTTCTTGCAGAAATAAAGTTTGTATAGCTTTTTACTGTTATAATTAAGGGGTAGGTTATTAAAAAAAGGTTAGTGATTTTGTAAATAATCTGTAATCCTAGCCAAATGTATTGTATTAGCAATAAATGTGTAAAACCTGAAATTGTTTTATTCTATTTTTATAATAGTATATTAAAGTATAAGTGGATATTAAGGTCTTTAAAACACGTGCGATTTTTCGAGCACGACGGCGCAGCCGGAGTGCTCGAAATAGAGCAAGTGTTTTAAAGACTAGTTATCCACGAATACTTTACGCTATTTTTTTTTATTGGTACACTTTGAAATCATAAATAATTACTACAAAAAATGGAAATAAGAACTAATAATGTAAAATACCTTTAGTTGCCATCGAAATGAGAAAAACAAAAATTAATTTGCAATCTGCCATATAAGATTAATTGTTGTCATCACAGTTGAAGCTTTTGAAACATTTGTCAGTAATATTTTATTTGACGTTACAAGGTACTTCTGTCAGATCAATAATTAAAAAGTTGACATTTTCACTTCACGTTTCTCGGGATATTGATGTTGCCATGGTAACTTAAAAAACCCGCGTTTTTGAAAATTGAATTTAAACACTCTGAGGCGTACTTTAAATAAGCAAAATAGGGCACCAATAAAAAAAAATATTTGTTTATGTTAACTTACTATAATCCAGGCGGCAGGATGAAACAATGTCCTTTTTTGACAAATTGAAGTGGCGTGGTTTTCTTTTCTGAATACCTAGTTTTGTTTCGAGGGCAGGAAATACATATTAAAAATGTGAAAACTAAAGACATACAGAACTATTTTTAATTATGCAAATTAGGTACCAAAATCTGGTGTTTGTGCAATAACTCGGTTTCTATCATAGTAAGAAAAATCGAAATAAAAATATTGCAAGTTGGAAAAAAATTGTAACATGCTAAATTTTTGCAACAACATTAGTATTTAGGCCAGTAGTGTAAAATCAAAAAATTAGACGAATCGGAAATAATTGCTACAAAAGTTTTATTGTTTTAATTGCTTTATTTGTTGCCCAATATGACTATCCTAGGTTTTCCCCCTAGGGAGTTGTGTTAAAGTGGTGGGGGGTAAAAATGTACTCCCCAAAAATGGGTATTTTTTTGGTTTTATGGTTATATCTCGTAAAGGACTCTCTATATCGAAAACATTGTCCTATTAAAAATTGTAGGGCATTAAATTCTGCATTGAATGATACTAGGCGCATATTTTTTGTACCACCCGTTCCCATACTAGTGCTCATCAAAGTTGGACAAATTTTGCATATTTATGAAAAATGTTTTATTTGCACTATATGTACTAGTCTTGTACTTAACTGATATAAAGATGGAAGCAGGATAAAGAAACACAAATCTTAAAATCAATTAGTAATGATTATATTTCATAATAACAAAAATTGTAGTTAAAGGTATAAAAATAAAAAGGGGAAAAAATAGGGAGTTAAACAGATTTCACAGACGTCGACGTTTGATTCTCTTTGGGCATCAAGAGCCTTTAAATCTGCTGAGCACCTCCGCTGAAGCAAAAGACACACTACTCCTGAGGTGATTTTTACCGAGTTAATGGTGGTGACCATGACTCAGGAGCAATTCCTTTCCAACGACAGAAATAAAGCACGGCTTATTAGCTTGCTTACTGAGAGGCTTGAAGATGAAGGCTTCCCAGGAAAGCAAGCTAATGAAGATGCAGACCACCTGATTGTTGCCACGGCCCTTGAGGTAATACAGGAGCATGAGAAGGTTTTGGTAGTTGGTGAGAATACGGACCTCCTCATTATGCTCAATGCTCTAGCCATACCATCAACAAACATATTTTTTAAAACTTGGAAGAGGAACGACCCCATCAAAAGTATTTGGTCCTAAGCTTCAAACTGGCAGACAACATCAGAAGGCCAGTGGCCACTCATATTTCTCCACGCCATAAGTGGATGTGACACAACTTCAGCACTCTTCAATCAGGGTAAGAAGAAGGTGGTCAAGCTGTTGGTCGAAAATAAATGTCTTCTTGAAGAAATCAAACCTTTCTTCGAGCATGATATTCAAGCTGAAGCTATTGCCGAAGTCGGCCTACTATTTTTAACAACCCTTTACGGAGGCAGGGCAGGAGATACTTTAGATAAATTGCGATTCGACCTGTTTTCCAAAGCCCTAGTGAAATCCAAATTCAACCTGGCATCCCTACCACCAACATCCGAAGCAGCCCGCCAACATTGCTTGAGAACATACTTACAAGTACAAATGTGGTTAGTACACCAGATGGATCCGCTCCTCTGGGGATGGCAAGCTTCAAAGTTTGGTCTTGACCCCGTTCCTACCTCCAAGAAACCAGCTCCACAGTCTCTTCTCTCCACAATTTTTTGCAAATGCAACAAGGGTTGTGCAGGCTGGGATTAATTGCTCGTTGATTTGTACCAACTGCAAGGGGAACTCCTGCACTAACTCCCTCCAACCAGATGCAATTGACGAACCAGATGTTGACGAAGACCTGGACTGCATATATGGGACGACGAAAATTACAGACTTTTAGTAGCCGAGTGATGGGGCGACGGACTCCGTATCAGAAATTACAGACTTTGAGGAGCCGATGGGCCCAACGAGAATCAAATGTCGACGTCTGTGAAATCTGTGTAACTCCCTATTTTTTCCCCTTTTCTCTTTCATACCTTTAACTACAATTTTTGTTATTATGAAATATAATCATTACTAATTGATTTTAAGAATTGTGTTTCTTTATCCTGCTTCCATCTTTATATCAGTTAAGTACAAGACTAGTACCATAGCCAGTTACAAGCCATGAAGTAACAATGGCAACATCGCATTTTCTGTCAATGGTAGTCCTGTTTGTAATTCAGCCATCCCTTACTTTCATGCACTGATTTAAGGATTTTGTTTAGGAAATAAAGTATAAAGATCCCAAAACTTGTGCTATAAATTTATTTCGCCAAAATGAATAATTTACAAATATATAATTCTAGAATATACACTTAATAGGGTAAAATCCACTCTAAATTGCTTGATTGCAATTCATGACTATTTACAAAAACACTAACATTAAAACTTTGATTTACGCTAATACTTGAAACTACTTTTACTTCGCTACTATCAGTATCAGATTCTTCACTGAGGGGCAGCGAGCGGAGGACTGACTTCACTCACTTCATAGCGATATGAAAGTAAAGCAACATTACTGCGTTTAGTACGTGGATGGGTCCACGGAAAGACGTGGTCTCGCTTCCCTACTTCTAGCGGCTTGTATATCAGCTATATAATAATAATAATAATAATAATAACGTCTTTATTATTTCCATCACAAAAAAAATACAATTAATTGCATAAGTGTAGTATCAAATACATAAAATAATGATACAAATAAATGGCGAAGTTAAATTACTGTAACTCGTACAGCATTTCTCTTCCACTTAACCAACATATGGCAGAAGCAATACAACTGTAGGCGAGAGGTGTATTGAGGATATACCATCCTTCGAAGGGGATGTAAAGCAGTCGGTCCCTTGTCTATTAAATGTTAGGCAAGTAAAAAATCCCTACTCTTAGTAAGATAAGAGCTCCTGGCGTCGGTGATTGGCCTCGGTAGCGGAAATAGGCCGACGTTAAATAAGTGATTAAAAAAAAAAAAAGATTCTTCACTGTCGTAGTCAATATTTAAAATGTAAAAATACAAGACATTGTTCACACACACTTGTAATTCCACTTAATGAAGCATCATTTTTTTGGCACAGCCTGCACAAAATATTCAAAGCTTGATATGATGTCATCGGCAAGAAACTGGTCAATATCATTATTTTGCCTTTAGCATCTTGTCTTCTTTCTTCAGGATTACGTCGAGACACTGGCTTAGTTGTAAAAAGATACTTCGGTTGATTGAAAAATATGTGAAGAACTGCATCCTCATTTAAACCAGGATATGTTATTTCTCTTCCTTTTCTTTTTTGGGATTTATTACCACATTCGCTTGAGATATGTTAGTTAGCCTCGTGCATATTACCTATCTTTATAAAGCTCCATGGTTGTAACTTCTCTGCATTCAAAGTGCAAACTGCAAATAGCTGAATTTTTACTAATGCAGTAGTCCTCCGTGTAGCTCTAAGCCAATTTATTGCAACACTGGATCCTTTGGGAAAGGTTAAGTACTATTTGAGGATTCAGTTTTTAAAGTACTTGCATAGTATATAGCAATATCGAGGCATCTACAATATAAAAAATAAACGCATATTTAGTGCGTGTCATGAGTCATATGTAATGTCAAAGAATTGGATGCAAACAATTTATAAATTTATAACATCCACTGATAGAAACATGTGTAATTTTGTAACATTTGTCAAATAAACTGTATTCATTTATAAATAATAACAATTTTGCAAGGTGTACACAATACTATTTTATTTTTGTTTTATAAGTTTATATCATTATTATATTATGTTATATTTATAACAGGTTATAAAATACTGGTAAGTCAATCATATATACATACCTTTTTAGTGCTTAAATATTTTTATTTAATTAAATTATTATCAGCTTTCCTAACTTTAAACAATTGTTTGCATCCATTATCTGTCAGATGACGTTTTCACTAAATGACCGTATATAATGCTTTCTTACCTTTGTCCAGTTTAAAAACTTCAAATAAGCGAAGTTAATGAATTATTAATAATAATTCTTAATAACACAGTACTAAAGTACAAACAGTACAAAGTCTAAAAAGTAATTACTAAACAAACACCGCTGGTAAACAACACGACCAGAGTGGCCTACCTGTCGCGTTGCCAGATTTCAAACTTCATGGCTTGAAACTGTAGGGCTATGCTAGTACATATAGTGCAAATAAAACATTTTTCATAAATATGCAAAATTTGTCCAATTTTGATGAGCACTAGTATGTGAACGGGTGGTCCAAAAAATATGCGCCTAGTATCATTCAATGCAGAATTTAATGCCCTACAACTTTTAATAGGACAATGTTTTCGATATAGTGAGTCCTTTACGAGATATAACCATAAAACCGAAAAAATACCCATTTTGGGGGTACATTTTTACCCCCCACCACTTTAACACAACTCCGCCGATGTAGAAAACCTAGGATAGTCATATTGGGCAACAAATAAAGCCATTAAAACAATAAAACCTTTTGTAGCAATTATTTCCGATTTGGATTTTAAGCATACTGGCCTAATTAGTGTTCTTAATAATGCGTGAGAGTTCCTTTTCGCTTTGACTGCTGCTAGGTCAATTACGCGAGGTCAAAGGTTGCGAAAACAGAATTTTTGCAAATATCATGAGAAACGGTGAACTTTTAGAAAAAAAACACAATTTATTAATTTGTAGCTGAGGTAATTTGCTACAAAAACGAATCCAACAGTTTTTTTTTGGTAAGAGAAACCGTTCACGAGATATAGCGCTCCAAAGAATCGAGAATATAGTACAAGTTGAGCAATAGGTGTCTTTTTATTATTATTATTATGTGGTATTCTCAGTAGGCCTGATCTACGACGTCCTGATGTCTAAAACGGTCCTCACACTATGCAACTTGTCTTGTTGTACAAGTTGTATTACAGATTGGACAGACAATCGGTGAAACAAGTTTCTTAGTATTTTTCCAACAAACATAAACGATCTGTACTTACTGTACTGTCATGAAGATTTGTAGTACGCTTCAGTTGTCAGTAGGGGAAATACCAACCATTCCATTTTTATACAGTTTGTGTCATGGCACCGACTATTTCGAAATGAATTGCGTCACTTGTGATCGCTTTCTTGAATGATAACGGAAAACATAATAAAAAAGAAAATGGTGCAAAAAACCTCCACAGTTGCTTTTGCATCTATTTCCTTTCATTCTTGTAACAAAATATCTTAGCTTGCATTCCGTTTATTTTTATTTGAATAGTCACTAGATTTTACATTCCACAAACATGCCTGTTTGCGATAAATTTCAATAAACTAAAAAAAACTTAAGATTATTATCTAGGTATATTATTTTTTTTAATAATATTACTGCACAGCAACGTGTCAACGGTCGACAGTGACGGTTTGAATTTAAAATCATTGAAGTCGAAACCACACACGACGCACGCACACACTATGCAATCTGTCGTACACCAAGCGCGGTTGTACAACAAATTTTTCACCGGTGAAACTTCCATACGATCCAACCGTGTCGTACGACTTGTTGAACGACAACGCCACATACTATATGCAATTATCGTTTCGACGGTCGAATCTACTTGGGTTGTACAACTTGTCGTACAAGTTGCATAATGTGTGGGCCGTTTAATATCCAAGTAAAATCGCCATAAAAATATTACAAGTTAAAAAAAAATTGTTGAATTCTTCCATGCACCTTAGTATTAGGGTTTTTAATAATTTTTTAGAGTTCCTTATCAATTTGACCTCTAAGAGGTCAATTACGCGTGGCCAAAGGTCGCAAAAACAGTATTTTGCAAATATTTTGAAAACGGTGAATCATACATAAATTTCCAAAGGGTAGGTATCGCCTCTTTTAGAAAAACCATTTCTTAGGAAGCAAAATCGAGGAAAACGATTTAGCCCAGCAATTTTCTAAATTTCATATAGTTTTTAGAAAAAAATGTCCTGTCCGTCCATCTCGAAGGAACCGCGAGTTATTAAGCTCAGAAATGGGACGTGTTTTAAAAAATTGCGAATAGGTACACGAAAACTTCAAACGCAATTTCCAAACGAAAAACCGCTGCCGGGGGGCATTATGGCAAGAAATCCAAGGTAGAGAGTCCAACTTAGAACTACATCGTGAATCGCTCGGTCCCGCTGCGATTTTCGGTTCACGAGATGCGAACGAAAACAGGTGATTTTGGTATCTATCAGAAACCGTTTTTTTTCGAAATCTCCACGTATACGACTGATGGTCGAGATGGTAGAGTACCTGCCTCTCACCCAAAAGTCCCGGGTTCGATTTCCGGCCGTGGCAATGGAAAATACCGTGAGGGATTTTTTCATTATACACGGATATTGGATGTGTGTCCCTTGTCTTTAAATGTGTAGCCCCCTCCCGCACAAGGCTCTTCTAGAGCCTTCTGGGATAAAGGGGGTCGTAATTACATGTAGTGTTATTTATTTATTATTTAATTCTTTGGAGCGCCATATCTTGTGAATGGTTCCTCCTACAAAAAACTGTGAAAAAAACGTTTTTGTAGCAAATTACCTCAGCTACAAATTAGTACATCAGGTACCTATATTCTTTTTCGAGAAATTCACCGTTTTCATGATATTTGCAAAAATACTCTGTTCGCGACCTTTGGCCCCTCGTAGTTGACCTCGCGGCGGCCAAATCGAAAAGGAACTCTCACATATTATTAGGAACTCTAATACTAAGGTACATGCAAAAGTTCAGCCCGTTACAATTTTCTTCCATGTTGAATGTCGATTTTTCTTGGACAAGCAATTTTAGGCTCCAAATGGCAGTATACAAAGTTAAAGATAATTTTCTATAAAAAAAGTTATATGTACTACAATAGTTTTTGAGCAGCAGCCGTGCAAAATTGAAACATTCTCTGAAAGCGCCGAGTGCATACTTAGTGTTGCATTTGATCAAAATGACGTTTTGTGTTATACGGTAATAATTTACTACACAAATAAGTCGTTCAATTTTATAAAAACAATTACATCAGCTGCATTCTATAATTTTCGGCAACTATACAAAGTGTTTCACGTAAAACTACACAGGCCAATAACTTTAAAACCAAAAACAATATTTAAATTCTGCGAGAAGTGCTATGGAGTGGCATTTACAGGCTATTATTTAATGCAGAAAGGACGGCGTCGTTTGTTGCATCAGTGTGGGCGTCGCGACACTATGAAATAATTTTTCGATGGCAGGAACTTTGAAATTGCGATAACTGTAAGGTATTCTTAATTCTGAAAATTTTTTATAGAGTACATTTTTTCATTTGATTTGGTACTTTTTGAATTATCAAACCAGATCCAACCAAGATTTTCTAATTTATTTTAACAACTGCTCAAAATGCTTAAATTTTGTTTCGACGCGAAAAGGAAAAAATTAGTCCACTTACCTAATCATTTTAGAGCATGCATTTGAACATTAAAACTAATTTATCTCGAAAACGGTACCTCCGATCGAAGTTACACAAGAGGGCATTTCCTTTGTGAAAAACTGAACTGTGAAACTGAACTGTGAAAAAAATTTACAAATAAAAAAGTTGCGGTAATTTTTACCCCCCACCCCTACAGCTTGACCCACCCTTGGTAAACATTTTGAGATGATGTTCATCTCATTTTGCCTGCAGCTCTCTTAGGAAGCACTTTGGTATAGAGGTAAGTTTGGTCCAATCGATTTATTTTGACGTCGTGATTATGTGGTTTCTTTTTGAGCACTTATTTCTGGGACACCCTGTATATGCCATATTATAAATTATGTAATTCGCAATCTTAGTCGACTAACAAATTGAATGTACGAAGCGTAAGTTCTCTTCCAGAAGCACATAAGACATTTATTATAATATTAGGTTGAGGTGGACAAGGAGTTCGTTTAACAAATTTTTTATTTATTTGTTTATTTTTATTTTATTTTGTAATAATTTACCCAACGGGGAAATCCAGTTATATAATAAAAAACGAAGTATATATTATAGTTGTCGAAACTTATTTAGATTATTTAGGAAACAGACTAAGTCAACAGAGTTATTGGAATTAAGGAAGGTAGGAACAAAAACCCATATATCCACTTTTATTATTTTAATGTTACTTTTCTGATTGAGAATTTTCCTTGCAACACGTATGATGCCGTAAACGTACCTGAATAAAAGTCGCTCAATTCTTGTAGCTTGTAGCTTTTTTGTAATCTTGACAATGAGAGGTAGCAATCGCTTAGAATTCCGTATGTACTGTAAAAATATCTGATACAGATGTTCAATTCTATTTATAGTAGTATTAATATTTTTTAATCTTTGGTGCATGGAGCATTCTCTTATTAATAAAATCTATTTGCAACTATCAAGATATCCCTAAATTCGTAACTATTTTTTCCTTTATAGCTTATTTGTATAAACTATGAGAAGACTGCTGCTTCAATCTTGTCTGATATTTGCTACATATCGGTCTTATGACGTCCTTTATATGTATTTATTGTAAATTTTTAATTAACGTTATCGCTTTCTTTTGCAAGCATGTATTAAATTTTATATATTTCTGAGATTTCTGTTAGGGTTGATTATTGGAGGATCTTTTTGAAATATATCGATGTGTTAAACTGCGAAAGGTACAATAGACCTATTTTATTGCACAATATGTCATGCAAATTTAGAGAATATGGAGTTGTGCTTTATATTTGAACTTGTCTCGGTGGATCCCTCATTGACAAGAAAGGTTTATTGAGGAAAACAACTACCAATTACATGCTTGTCATTGATCGATTTGATTCATTATGTAGTATGGCTGGAGCAAAAATATATTTGAAGACTTTGTTAAACTTAACGGTAATTTCATATGAAAATATAACCAAAGAGTCAATGCTGTGTTTGGTAGTTGTGCGGCCAATATATCAGACTAAAAATCACAGAAAATACACATCTACAGTTTTCACTGATTTATAAAGATACCTTGAATAGTTTTTTAAAATATGACATAGGGCACAGTATACTAATGTGGGTTCCGCCAATAGGTATATAAAAGTTATTTTCACCAGATTTGTATTGGAGAATCAAATACTTACATAAAATACCAGACCTAAAGTATACGATTAAAACGTTACTTAAGAGGTCTAGTAATAGTGACAGTTTCATACAATTGTATAGAAATTGCTCCTTCAAATTATATACAAAAACTGATTTAAATAAAAGAGTCACATAATTGATAAAGATGTTTTTTATTTTTTTTATTTAATTTTTCATCATTCTGATACAGCTACTATACTATTCTATTCTAATCCGTTGAATCCATTGGTACAGCAAATGTGACATTAACCTCTGTTTAACAAAGTAACATAAGAGTAGGCAGCTTTCATTGTCTAAAACAAAATTTATTTTATTTGAAAACGCACTATTATTTTTATGTGTTGCAATTCTGTAGAACTTAAATAACATGATAATAATACTAATAGTTATTCGTTATAAAACATTGATTTTCCAGGTATACTAACTAATACTAAAAATATTATATTTTTATTAACAAAAATATAAAAAAATCAATAAGGCATTTTATATAGGTACCTATTATTATATTACTTAGAATTAAGAGAAATAAATTTTAATATTAATTTACAAAATATATTATGTATTAATACGTTTATATCGCTAAAGGGAAACATTTTTATATAGTTTGGGAGCGAAGCAAATTTACCGTTTCATAGAAGTTTATTACTGTCAAATTATCTTTTTTAATAATATATGTATTAATAGAATGTTTAGTACAAAACTGACTTCATACAGTATATTTTCTTATAGTACATTTTCCTCTTCTATGTTTATTCATATCAATAATTAAGTGGAAACTTTTCTTCGCATAGTTTTTATATTTCCATTCATGTAAGTTTCATCATGACTGCTTGACATATTTCAGTGTAATACCTTATTCATTTTCTGAAAGGGTTACTTGTAGGTACATGTAAAAAACCATGCCAGATACTTTTAATAATATAAACCACATTTAAAAGGTTAAATGAATATATGAATATATTTTGTTAAATAATGAATATGATTTACAACCTTTTTTTCTCAGTGATATACTAAAATACAGTATGTTAATGATGCTGGTGCATTATATTTCTTCAATTAGATATTTTTCAGCTAGTTTGTTTTTTGATTAGTTGCATAAAGTAAGAAAATTATCATTCCCTTCCTGGTGGCATATGGCACCTCAAATATTGCACTTAAAGTATAATATGTCCTTGAACTATTCCAGAAACAGACTTTCTATTATTAATAGAAGACTTATTAGAAATATATATTTGATTTACGATACAGTTAGTCAATAACTGAAATTCTTTTTTTAAGTATCTTAAACATAGTGTCCCAAAAACAACGGAGGAGTTCGTTATGACAGATTCTTTACAACATTCTTAGACGAAAACTTTAATACGATAATTATGCCCAGTCTCCAACCGTTTCCGGGCTGGACTCTTTTGTTTCTCTAAAAAAGTTCGAACAAAATGTCAGTCATTAGTAAGGTAAATGTTCAAAATGGTCATCTTGCCTTTGCAAACAAAGACATTAAATCCAGTACAGATCTTTGCACGGCGTAACCGTCTTTAATGATTCGATTATGCTTTCATAGTTCATCCAGGGTATGAATAACCTGCTCTCTACTGTAAACAAATTGTTTTAAATGACTTCGTAAAAAATAGTCTAATGAGTTTAAGTCGGGAGACCGGGTAGGAGAGTTTATAGGGCCACCACGTCTTATTCACCTATTTGGATACCTTCTGTTTAAAATTGCTCCTATGTGCGATGCATAATGTGGTGGTAGGGATCCATCGAAACATGTTCTAACGTTGTAATTCTTTACATGATCCAACAATGCCGGTAGGCCATAATATGTTAAAAATGTGTCGTAGGTTTACCCGATCAAGCAAGCACAAAGTTCAAAAGGTTCATTCTGTAGAAACAATTTTAACATTACCTACCTTGTTTTTTGTTTTGTACCAAAAAATTCCCAAAAAGTGCAACTCTTAAATTTATACTGAATTTATTCTGAAAACTTGTGGGTTTCAAAGCATCTTATTGGCCCAATTATTATATACAGTTGTGTGTTAAATATTCCTTCTCGATAGAAAATGGATTCATCCGTGAATAAAATACGCGTATAGTGATAGGTATAACATTTGTTTTCCCTCAAAATACTTTGAGCTTCTTGAGATATTCAATAATCGCGTTATGTGTCATACAGAATCCTTTGGATCTAGTACAATTGCATGAATCACACCAGACACCATACTCATTTTCCGATGCTCGTGCCGTTCGTGGGTGACCAGCTACATTTTTATATCAGAAACCATAAAAACCTGTGTTTTTTACACGATTTATCAGCCTTAAAAACATTTCCCTTCGAATGTCTTCTGTCTGGAAACCGAATCGCATATTCTCGCGTAGCAGCAACAGAATTACGTTCACATTCACCGTAATTTAATATCATTTTTCAATATTTTTCTAAGGTGTAATTCATTTTGATATTGAAATAAATTCAGAATGACATATCAGTACGCTACTGACATAATATTATTAAATTTAGTACGATTGCCATTATTTATTTTGCTTAACTTCAAATTTAATGAGTCGTTAACCTAGGGGAACTACTTTTGAGAAAATTCAAAAGAATCCATCTCGAAAATGATTAGAGCCTCGACATAATTGTATTAAGGATTTGGTCTCAGAATCTTGCAAAGTCTGTCATTACTATAATAATATATTTTCATTATACCATTCTGATATTATGATTTATCATTACTCTATTCTTCATTGATATGACACCAATATCGGCCTAGGCTGATAAATGAATTGAAGAAAAATGCAAGGCTTACACAATAATCATCATTAAATATTAAAGTATTTATGGTAAAATGAAAAATACTGAACGACACACGGCCGATACGCAAATAACAGACGCGATTGATAGTAAAATCTCGGCCTCGCCTAGATTTTACAAACTTCAATCTTGTCTGATATTTGCTACATATCGGCCTTATGACGTTAATAACTATACAATAATACCATTAAATTTTTAAATAGATAGAGGAAAATCTTTTGTTCTCATGTGAAGCCAGAAAGACACCGGTGACCACTGGATGGAGCAGCAAAGACATCTGCTGGCTACCAGTCTTTTTAAAAGACTTTTCATACCATCAAATTTCAAGTTTGTCTAAAATTCGTCCAGATGCGTGCATCAAAAGATTAAATGTAAATTTTCTGAACAACGGGTTGTCATATCAAAAAGTGCCAAGAGACATTAAATTTTTGTTTCTTCTTGCTTTATTGAATTAAACTGGAAACATGGGTAAATATCAGTGGCGTACTACTTTTTTGTGAAAAAAAACCTTAGTAAATCCATATATCTACGCCCATTGTTAAGTAAAGTAGTAGTTTGTTACTCTAAAATTGGCCTCTAAATTGTATGTAAAGAATTGGTAAGTTTGGATTCGATACTTCTTAACATTCTGGAAATATAAATAAAAATCCATATTTATTTTAAAATTTTAACACCCCGTATCTCGAAAACTAAGCATTTCTCAACCTATGTTTATATGAACTTTTTTTAATAATATTCAAATGTCTATCGACTGTTAAAGTCCCGCTAAAAAAAACTGGAACACCCTGTATAATTAACAAAGTTCCACACGTACTTACGTCGGTAGTAGCAGTGACGCAGCGTGGTTGGCATAATTGCATGGGCACATTTATCAATTTATGTATACGAAAGTTATTTTTTTTGTTTGGCATTAAGGCCCTGAGCCATACAGCCAGCGAAAGTTATTTAAACATCCACAGAATATAATAATATTTTAAATGCCTCCCTCGTTGCATTAACTTAAATAATTGACGGAGAATACGTGATCAGACTAATATTATACGAGTATCTATATCATTTATTGATAATATTTCTTACACCAAATATGTAGGTACGGTCGGGAGCAAAAAAAAGTAGTACCTACAAAAAAAGTAGTAGCTTGTAATTAAATCTTTTCAAAAATCAAGATTACAGTAATAATGATGACATTACATTTTAAAATATTAATTTTAATTTGTCAAAATATCCCGACTAAACCGGCCAATTATAATAGTACCAATGACAAATGTAAACTATAAAGACATGGCATTACATTGTTGTAATTGAAGCAAGAAAATGTATAAAATGCGGTTGGACACTGCCAGAGGGAGACATAAATTTTTCTTCTTACTTTGTTAATAGTATCCTTAAAACATAATATATTACAATATTGCTTTAAAGTTATTCCAAAAAACGTATTAAATATTTAAAACCAGTATTATCAGTAAAGAACAGTATCGCCCTCTGGCAGTGTCCAACCGCATTTTATACATTTTCTTGCTTCAATTACAGCAATGTCGTTCCATGTCTTTATAGTTTACATTTGTCATTGATAGTACTTACTATCGCGGCCGAAATATTTTCAACGATTTTTTATGTGTGGTTTGATTTTCATAAAATTCTAATTGTGTATGAATGGCTTTTCATCATATGTCTGTCATTTTAAGACAATTTGTATCATTGAAGTATCAAAGGGTAATTTAATATAAAATAGGTATTAAATATATACAATACAGGCCCAGCAAACGCAGAGTGTGACTGTTTCGTAACGTTAAGTCACAAATAAGTAACTCTAGAAGCATATTTCAAAGTGTGAAACAGATTCGTAATTATGGCAATATATCTGTACCTGAAAGATTTGTTTTGAAATTGTTTAATATAATACAAAACATCTTTGGTGGGTTTGGAAAAATTCGAAACTGTTACCTAACAAATGTTATTCTTAATTCCACAAACGTAAATATTTCGTAACTTACAAAACGCCATACTTTCAATTGTTAAAATTTGAGAATATTACGCAATTGTTGATGCGGTATTCCTTCAGTAGCTATAAACAGAAACAATTACGGAATTATTGAAACAATTCATTTTCAGTTGTGAAGCGTTGAAAAATTTACATAATTAGTAATACGTTACATTTTCGCTATACATGTTCAAACAAATGCGTCGTTTCTATAGGCTAGAATTATTTCTGAGAGAGAGATAAAATTCAAACGACCAATAGAATCTTGGGAAGCTGCGCCGCGCCAGCGCGAAGAACTGTTTCCGGCTTCAACACAAGTTAGTCTGACTGAATGTGTATACTCTGGCTAATGAATGTTAGTCGTTGCGTCATCACTGGTTATCGTACGGGCCAAGGCGGCCGATTATACCAGTGCCGGCGATGAAAAGTTGATGATATGATTGTCATCCTCCACTTACAAAATATTTCATTATACCTTTACAATCTCATATTAGTAAAAAAAAATATTATAATTAAAGAAAAAATTATTCACTTTTTAAATGTTTCAAACAGCATTTATTAATCTCTACACGTGTTTCGGCTTTTTAGGCCTTTCTCAAGAGTACATACAATACTGAGTATTGTATGTACTCTTGAGAAAGGCCTAAAAAGCCGAAACACGTGTAGAGATTAATAAATGCTGTTTGAAACATTTAAAAAGTGAATAATTTTTTCTTTAATTATAATATTTAACAATGTTTCACATGATGCCAAACGCGGAATCAGTTCAAAAAAATATTATTGTCCAAAACTGCAAAATTAATCTTATAGATGTTGAAAATAACAATTTATTTTATATGGACCTCAAATTTGTTTGTATACTGTAAAAATATAGCCTGCTTATTCTTGACACAAAGGAACGTCTATGAGTGAAACCAGTACCGCGTCGTAAACGCTCAGACAAACTTGCATCCACCTTTGTCTAACGCATAGCGTGCGAGAGACGCATTTCTGTTCAGTAGGTGGCGTTATGCCGGCGACGTTCGGGCCTATTTCAGTTTGATAAACAGTGCGCGTTGAATAAAGACAGCATTTAGATTGCAATGTCTGTGATACATTCAATCAGTCGTGACGCAACGACTAACATTCGTTAGCCAGAGTATAGTAATGTGTACTTACATGTGTGGTGTAAACAAGTGTCTGGTATTTGTGCAAAAAATACTATTGTGAAAAACAATTGCACAATATATACACGTTTAGAGTATTAGGTAAGTAATAAGTACTAATAGATTTAAAATTAGATAAGTTTTAATTGTATGTAGGTATTGTAAAAAGCGTTAATTTCCTGGACAATACCTAACATGGCGTGGGCACATTAACAGCGTGGGTAGCGGATCTTTTTACTATTACCTGTAAATCGAATAAAACAAACGCTTTTCTTAAAATTTCCTGCTTATTTAAATGGATAACTATAAATAATAATAAAGAATATGTACAAAACTTTGCTACTAACTATAATAATCTACACTTAGATTATTATATCTACTTTACTTGCACAGTACGTATTTATTTGTAAAATTGAATCGTTGAGTGTTCTTTTTTTTTGCTTAGGAATATATTATTTTGTATTTCTTTTTGAGGTGATTCTCCGATGAGCAAGAAACGCATGTTTTTCTTTTAAATTGTTTCAATCAAAAGGGAATGAAGTTCAGGGATTAACATAGCAATTTTAACGTTAAAGTGACTAAAAACATGATTCTTAATTTCTTTATAAACTACTGGTTTGCCGTAATGAATAAAATAGTTTTGATATACAGGATGCTTCCTAAATAACAAAATATTTAAAGAAGTAATTCTTCAGGTGATTTGAAGTGAAGAAAAGTTTATATGAACATATTATGTTCTAAAGATTTTTGTTTCTGAGATAGCGGGCGTTGAATATTTTATTTCACTTCTGATTTTATCTGATTTTCCACAATTTGTAACATATGAAACTGAATTTTATGGATCGTCTTGCTCTTCAAGTAGCCATTTATCTTACCGATTGTCTTTTTCAATATTTCACTTCGGTTTGTAATTGGACAAAATGTTTTCGTTTTTTATTAAATAATACCTATCTTTAAAAATTTAAATATTTTAACAAAATTTGGTGATTCAAATCGAGGGATTCAAATCTCAGTAATTATAGTTTTGCTGTTATTTGTAGGGGGCACCTCTGCGTATCGTTCATACGTTATGTTTTTGGGGGATTTTTTATTATTTTTTTTTAATAAAAATTCCTGCTTTTCCGTTATTTTTATGTCAAAAAGATATACCTTCTAAATGTCGCTACGAGTAACCGTTTTCAGGGTAATTGATTTTAAAGTAAGCAATTTAACCACTTTTAAAGTATAATTAAATTTTAGGTTTATTTATTTAAAAGTCATTGTTATTCGTACTTTATTTGCTAGTGTTGCTATGTAATAAATTTTGAAAATCTGAAAAAGAGAGTTTAAAGAAATTATTAAAATTAAATCGAAACAAAAATTTTACTTTGACACCCTATATCTCTGCTAATATCAACTTTTGGACTACTAAGGTAAGTTTGTTTAAATCGTAATATTTTTACATAAGGAATCTGCCATTGCTCTGTGTACCATTACCTATGAGACACCATGTATTTATAGATTTTAAAACGTCCAATATTTTCATTTTATAAAAATATCTAAAAGGAGGTAAAAGGCAACATTGCTCCTGGGGAACTTTTTTAAGTTTCGCAACATTCAACACTTCCGATATAAACGTATAGGTCACAGCTGTGAGCGCTAATAGATCAAAGACATTCCGTCGGCCGTCCACTATATTCTTCCTCTGTGCCAAAGATATAAAAAAACACCAGATAGTTAAATTATCGACAAAGTATATTGTCTGTCTGTTTCTTATGTACTTCGAAGGATAAATTATCCAAAAAAACTTCACAGAAAGGCCGCTAATAAAGTTGACGCGTTTAAAATGTGTAAACACTGGTATAAAAAATATGACTTCACAGCATTTATAGTGGTCCGGTAAAAGCCAATGAACGAATGTAAAAAACAAAATCAACCTGACCTATCCTATTTTCCCTTGAAATGAGATAGGTCAGTTAAATTCAAAATGTTGACGTATTTTATTTCTTTTTCTCAAAAACTACCGCGTGTATTTCTTTCATTTTTTTTATATGGATTTACCATCCCTTTGCAACAAACTTCTTTCTCGCAGGAATAATAATATATGTAATTGTTTAACTTCATTTATTTTATTGAGTGGCCTAGAGTTACATATACACAGGTTTCATAATTGAAATGTTTTTCTCATTTCATGACAAAAATAAACCCGTGTCAAATTCTTGACAATTCCCCGCCTCCTCTTCTTATTTTTATTTTAAACTAGATATAGGGTGGGGTTAGCGTACTTACCTTAAGGAAATAAATAAATTGGGGTTCACTCTGTACATTGCTAGTTTGATTAAGAACTGATTTTTATTTGTAGATTCATGCAGGAAATGCTTTCCATTTATGACAGTTGATGCCAATTTTGAAGGTGCCTGTAAGGACTGGTTTAGAGCGGCCAGCCAGAGATTGAAGAAAACAGAGAAAATGAATTAATTATTTTATTGTACAATGGACAATAAATTGTTTTGAACATCTATTTGTCAATATTTTATCTTTTTCCTATATTTTAAAGGATTCCTCCAAATACACTAACAGTGAATATTAAGGATCAAGGATTAATTTCACCTAGATATAGAAAAGAGTTTGTCTTAAATGGATTTATGGTCTGTAAAGATGAGAGATTGAGAAAGTGAATTTTGTTAAATATTGCAAAAAGTGATTTTAAAGATGGGTCCTGAAAAAGTAACGAGCCCCACTACTGGCAAAATGTGACTGCTGTCTTCGGAAAAGAAAATTACTCGTCCAATAACAAACGAAGCCAGGTTTGCTATACGTGCATATATCCACCCCCAGCCCCCGATCGCTCACCTGCTCACTCGATTATTGAGTCTTTTTTGTTTTTAAATGTATTTAGTATAGCATTTTACAGTCGCTTCAAAAATATAACTGGCTCTATACTATCAGTACATGTCCATCTTTGCCGAACAAATTATTTATTCACTGTTAATCAACTCGCGAGAACCAAAAAAACACTTTTTGGTTTTCGAGTTATTCAACAGTGAATAGGTAATAAGTGGTTCGGCAAAGATGGACAGCATGTATTGATAGGGTCTGTCATATTTTTTAGCGTCTGTAAAATGCTGCTATATGCATTTAAAAAACAAAAAGACTCCAATGATCGGGAATGGGTAGGTGAGGGATCAGGGTGGGAGGTGGATTTGTGCACATATATCAAACCTGACTTTATTTGGACTATTTGCATAATAAGTATAAAACAAAAAAGAAACTGATTTGAAAGTAAATCGTAATATTTATATTGCTTATGATAAGCAACTTTTCTGAAATTAATGAGCAACCTTAAGGTTTCTAATAACGTGCAACTGTTGTGTATCTGTACTTAAACTAAATTTGCATAACGGTTGCGAAGTATTTATATAAGTTTTGTATTTATAAATAACTTGGTGAATGAAACTGAAAAAGCCTAAATGTTTCAAGATATTTTCGGAGTTAGATTTTGGTAAAAACGAATTTATTACAAATGTAAATTGGCATTTGTTACGAATATTTTGTTTCGCAATTGTGTAAAGTAATAGTTGCAGTTTATTAACGATGCAATGTTGCGGACAAATAAGCAATTTGTCACCAAAAACACGCATTTTTGTGACTGAAACAAAAGTGTAACACGAAATATAAGTAGCGTTAATGTTCCTTAATAGTTTCGAAGCGGTGTTTGCTGGGGGGTGTCCCAGTTAAAACTCCCGGGGCCATTTTCTCGGAAACTTATAGAGATATTTGAATTCTGTAAAGGGCATTCACTAGAGTATATAAATATCTTCAGTTTTGAGTAAAGGCGGTTTTTCTCCATGTTGAGTTCTAGATGGCGTTGCGATCCAAAAAATTGTTTGATCCCAGGAACGTTGAAATGAGGTGCATGTGAAAGAACATTACATTCTAAGCAGCTTTTATGATTTAAACAATTTTCGAAAAATCACTGGTTTCCGAGATATTTGAGTTTCAATGTATTTATTTTTGAGAAACTAAAATAGCCATAACTTTTTCAAAATAAATTTTCTACGATAGATCCTTGTGATTTTTCGAAAATTGTTTAAATCATAAAAGTTGCTTAGAATGTAATGTTCTTTCACATGCACCTCATTTCAACGTTCCTGGGATCGAACAATTTCTTTGGATCGCAACGCCATCTATATCTCAACATGGAGAAACACCGTCTTTACTCAAAACTGAAGATATTTATATACTCTAGTGAATGCCCTTTACAGAATTCAAATATCTCTATAAGTTTCCGAGAAAATGGCCCCGGGAGTTTTAACTGGGGGACCATGTATATGTATCTGTTAATTAATACAGTCCATTCACATTTAAAGAAAATAAAGGGTGGCTTTGATTTTTCGTGACATTTCACTCTATATAATAGATTGACAACATAAAATATTTTAAGGTTAGGTATTTTGTCAGCTCTATGTCGAATTTCAATTGCTGTGCGTCAAATTTAAATTGCAGCGTTGTAAAATTTTATTAGGTGTATTCTTTTCACACATAATTTTGGGTCATTTTGAGAAATCTTGTAATTTTTATAGTAATTATTTCAATAATCGAATGCACTCATTTCTATAATTATTTCTAATGTGATTGTGACATTTGTGACATGGATGACACATGACGAATATTTATTCCGAATGCGACAAAAATTAGACAGAATAAATGTGAAGTCGACTGCGCCACATATATTTTATACATAGTGGGATGTACCAACTCTCTCTGTAAGAATGTTGATTTATGCATTTATGGATAAGACAAACCATCAGCGTCGGCGAACCCCGATCCCACTGTTCACTAGAGCCTGAATCTCCAATTCGAGTGATTAGCATTCGTATGATGAGAAGAAAGATGGTTCTATATAGAAGCAATAAAGATGACAGAGATAAAAGAAAAGAAAATTAATTTTTAAGTACTTCTCTGATTATTGTTTTGTTTTCTTATAATAATTGAAAGAAATATGCATTTAATTTAATTTACCTCCAATATGTTTCTAATATGGATATAAGTATCTATGTATACACACTTATTTTGTATTAAATATAAATGCTTCACTCTTAATAATTATCTATTTTATTGCTATAATTAATTACTACGTTGTATATTTATTAGTCTCTATAATGTCAATAAACATATATTATTTTAATAATTTTAATTTAATAAACTTTATGCCAGACTATTCCACAATTACAACTCGAATCTGCGATGTAATTACCGAACACGCACACAGAACCAATAAAAAATCTAAAAATTGTATAGTTACAAACATAGAACACATAAGGTCAGACTGTTGCTAATAGAAACTTAAAGAAAATGGCAACGCTTTCTTGCCGAAATATGTCTGTCAGTATACATAACCTTAAAATATTTAATGTTGTCAATCATTATATAGAGTGAACCATTATGAGAAATCACAGCCTCCACTATTTTTTTAAAAAGTGAATGGACTGTACACCTCCACATTTAGAAATGGGAAGAGAATAAATTATTAATAATGCGGTGTTTTTTGGGTTATAGGTCCTATTTAAAGAAAACAGTTATTTTTAATTTGCCGACGTTTCGGTTATGTATTTAACCATCCTCAGGGCTCTACAATTAGATATAACATGATAATGTATATAACAACAACAACCGAACAAAAATCTTATATTTATTATTTAATAAAAAAGAAAAATAATTTTAAACATTATGAAAAAAAAAAATAAAAAAATTAAGGTATTATAAAATTATGATACACTGTTTTAATGCATCTCAAATTTTGTTATTAAATTGTTCAATACAAACGAGTTAAAATTAAATTATCAGTAAATAGTAATCTAAGGGTAAAAAATATCACTATATGTAAAAGCAAAATTTAAAATAAAACTTAATTAGAAAATAAAATAACATTATAAAATCTGTACTTACATCAAAATTTGGTTTTCCGCGTTTTTATTATAAGATAAATTCCAGGATTTACCATACCATATATGGATATAGAGGTGCAGCTAAAGTTAAATAAAAAACCAAATAATTATCTATTGGAAAATCCTGGAATTTATCTTATAATAAAAACGCGGAAAACCAAATTTTGATGTAAGTACAGATTTTATAATGTTATTTTATTTTCTAATTAAGTTTTATTTTAAATTTTGCTTTTACATATAGTGATATTTTTTACCCTTAGATTACTATTTACTGATAATTTAATTTTAACTCGTTTGTATTGAACAATTTAATAACAAAATTTGAGATGCATTAAAACAGTGTATCATAATTTTATAATACCTTAATTTTTAAATTTTTTTTTTTCATAATGTTTAAAATTATTTTTCTTTTTTATTAAATAATAAATATAAGATTTTTGTTCGGTTGTTGTTGTTATATACATTATCATGTTATATCTAATTGTAGAGCCCTGAGGATGGTTAAATACATAACCGAAACGTCGGCAAATTAAAAATAACTGTTTTCTTTAAATAGGACCTATAACCCAAAAAACACCGCATAAATATATAGCTGGTCCAGAACCTTTGTTAAAAATTATTAATAATAAAATGATAATAAGTTTATTAATCAGAACATAAAAATACAATATTTATTTGTCATAGATATAGACTGGAGCCAAGGGTTGTCGCTGGAACTTGTAGCAGGTGCTATTAATTGCAACAATAGCGCAATTTTTCATTTAAAAAGTAAGTACATGATGTCAACAGGAGATAAAAACTCATAAATATAATTAATTAAATTAAATATATTACAATATAATTAATATATAGCTGTTGCAGCTTTGAACTAATATTTAGTACAACCTCCATTAACTTATTCACTTCCAAAAAACTTCTTAATCTTGTACTCATGGAGTTTGTTAAATTTTGCATATTATAGTTTTCCTCCAAAGAATTCCACTAGCTTTGAATAGCTCCAACTAGTTCCTCTCTATTTTCCCGAACTGATGTGGTTAGGCATTCTATATAAATATTAATTGAATATGAAGTAAAATATGACAATGACATTGACATAATTAAAAAATTGACTGATGGACGAGCCACTGATTATAATCACCTATTACAAAGGGAAAATAAGTCGTTAAAAATTATTCGGCCGCGATATAAGATCAATTGACATCTGATAGGATTCCGAACAGAAGATACGTGCCGTAGTGAGAGATAAAAGATACAGTTTAATGAATTTAATGAAAGTAAAAACTGATTTACTTTTGACTGTCTAACGATTTTAATAGTTATTTACGTATCAAGGGCGTAAACAGTTTTTTTAAGACCGCGCATGGAATGTTGCGGTCCCGAGCGTAGCGAGCGCTGCAAATGCTGCAGTTTACGCCAGAAATATGTACAAAATTTTTTGCGCAAGTCATTGAATAGATACTATTATTTATAATTAATTATTCACATAAATTCTAATTTTATATCTTTAATTTTAAAAGTTCGTTTCTAGATCTTTAGTGAAAGTAATACATGAAAAACATTAATTCATTAATTTTATATTTTATTAAATGGTAATACCCTCAGTAATACCTATATAATCAAAAAATATCGTCACGATATATCGAATAACGATATTCGCGATTGGAATTATCGATATATGGAATTATCGATATTTGCGGTTGGAAATAACAACACGTGCTAAAGACGCGTCGCGTCGTCTTATTCTGCGAGTTCAGTGATTGAATGATTTTATTTTATTGTGCGTGCTCGGACATTTCATAGCCTAGAAATTTGTAAAATTCAGGTGTCATAATATAATGATGAAAGACAAATGTTCTACATAAAATTCAGCAGTTTTCTTGGTAAAATTACTTTGCCCATGACGCTTGTGTGAATTCTAGATGTTTAAAAGTGCAATATAATTTGTAAAATATGTGTAGCTGGAAATTTTTATCGATATATCGAAAGTATCGATATATCGAATAACGATATTTGCGATTGGAAATATCGATATATCGATAGTTATCGATAAATATCGATATATCGATAACTATCGATATATCCATATATCGATATCCATAGATATACAGGGTGTCCCGAAACTCCCGCCTTCCCCTCTAGGTGCAAAGTCTCCATGCAAAAATAGTAAGAAAAGTTCCTATAAACATGTGTCCGGAAATGTTTCCTAAGGGAGCTACGGCCATCTAAGGATGGCGTAAAAATAGGTGTTTTTACTAATTATCTCGGAAATAATTTGGGACAACTTTATGAAACTTGGTTAACTATTTTCGATCATTAAAGGTTATTGTTTTACAGTATTAGCCAAAATTAATTTTATCCAGGAGCGGAGAAACGAGGGGTCCGTGTCCTTTGTTTCTACATATTAATGTTTCAAGTTGACATTTTACGCAATATTTCGTTTAGACTGCTTTTACTCGAAAACGGCTTCCCATGATATGGGTAATTGTACAGAGGACCTTTTCTTATGCAGAATTAACCAGGGAATCATAATCAGGGATTAAAATACTAAAAATGTCAACTTGAAACATTAATATGTAGAAACAAAAGACACGGACCCCTTGTTTCTCCGCCCCTGGATAAAATTAATTAATGCGCATGCGCAAAATCGCCACTTTGTAAATGGTTTATTAATCAACCTCACTTTTGTGTTTAGGTTTGACGTATTGGTTTAGGTTTGACGTATTGGTTTAGGTTCGTGACATTTAACAGTAATTTAAGATTGTGTTGTGAATTGTGATATTCATAAATGTGAATCGCAAAGGAGGGACAATGATGAATAATATAAAAAAATTTCCAAATGGTGAATACGCATACAATTGGAGTACCTACCGCTATTACAGTCAATGCTAATAATTTGTATTATAATCGAATAATTATGTGCTAATAACCTTCGAAGCTCTAGCCAAGGCCAAATGACAAAGAATTAATTACATCCTACAAGCAGATTCTTTTGTTTTATTATTTGATAATATTGGTATTTTATTTTAAAATTTTACTTACAAACTGGTATTTTGAATACCTACTTAATTTCAAGAAATTTTTCTGTTTGTATATGCTAATAATAGTAATAATATGTAATACAAATTATAACAGGAACTTCCAAATGTCTTAAGTTTTCTATTCAGCTTGAAACACACTGTTTTATCAGTGTAGAGTGAAGTCATATTTTAAAAATTAATAGCACATTTCTCTGAGTGTAGACATAAGTGGTATTCAAGGTCACGGATATTGAACCACCAAATATCAAAGGCGCCGCCAAAGCCTTCGTCTCTGTAATAGGTACTCTGTGCTTAGACTAAGGCCCTCCGCACATTAAGCTACTAAAAAGAAACTAAACTAATTAGAAACATAAATCACAAACTAGTTACAAAGTATGAATCGCACACGACGCTACTGAAAGTTCTTCTACTAGTCTTAAATTCAATGATTGTTCTGCCATTTTCGCCGTTTTGTGTAGTTGTTTACTAAAGAAACTAGAAATTCCTTTTTAGGCACACCTAGACATCGTCAGTTGGTGTCAGTCCTATTACTGTCCTGAAAATACCTACTTAAAAAAGTCACACTTCTGATGGATATTTTAAAACTTGAATAATTTTGTTTTGAACAATGTAATTTTAATGCAAATCTTAAACTGGAAATAAGGATGAATATAAAAATATGTTAACGTTTTATTATAGAAACTGCAAAGTTTAAAAAATATTAAACACGTTCATGTTCATTCTAAATTTAAATGTATTATAAGGTAATAACTAATAAGCACCATCAGCGTAGAAGTAAATTATTACCCGAAAAGAAAAGAAAGAAAGGAAAACTATTTTGCGAAAAAAAAATCACATTTTTGGAAATACTCAGAAAAGATAGATCTTTATGCTGACTATTGTGAGTTGACAGAAGAACTGAAATGTGAAAATTAAATTATGATACTGCAGGTTACTAAGCCTATAATCTTATCCGAGAGTTACCGAAATCGCTGTATTCATCGTCATTGGATAAAAGGGGCCGATGTGCAGCGTCAGTGGTTTCTGCGATCTCATTATCATAACGTAAATACATTTCTTTACAGATTCGTCATACATATACCACGGACTGTCGTAAAGAGCATTGGCTAATTCCAAACTCTAAAATTGTAAATTATTGTAAATTATTGTTGGATTATTAGAAATATTTACCTGTTCCTTAACTTCATTTGCAAACCAAGCCAACAGAAAAATTTGCATTACCATCAATCCAAAATATGTTACAGTAAATATCGTTAGTACATTTGGCTTTGTCTACAAAACATTTATTATCGTTAAATATATAAAAAATGTATTTAAGATGTGAAACATTCAATGAATGGACCATAGCACTGTCTACGCATTGAGTAAATAATAAGAAAGAGGCGCAACTCTCAAGGTTTCGAGATTTTAGTGTTGTATTTTTTTACCAATAGCTTCATATGATTGTCTTCAATTTTAAGGGCTATACAGCCACATTACAAGTGTTTTCCGTAGCACCAAAAATTGATGACAATCATATGAAGGTATTGGCAAAAAAAATACAATACTAAAATCTCGAAACCTTGACAGTTGCGCCTCTTTATCATTTTTTACCCAATGATCTACGTCATATTGATAATATATGCACATTGTGCACTATTTTAAGATCAGTACCGTAACACCAACGTTCACTAAATAACAGGTAACTAGGTACTGATTGTAATGTTATAATAACTAGGGTTTGCATTCTTGGTTCGAATCCATTGATGTAAAATAGGGACATTATTTTTATTTCTTTTGTTATTTGGGATTTATTACCACACTTCTGAACATTTTCCAGACAATTCCAAAAAATATCTGAATTTAAAAAAAAAATAACCCTTACGCCTGTGACTTTGCGTCAAAGGAACAGTTACAGGTTGTTTTTTTTACATAAAATATAAATAAATTAAAATAAAAACTGATGTTTCGCAGACGTTTCGGAAACTTAATCTGTTTCCTTTCTCAATGCTAATAATCTTTGGTTTTTGTAATCCGTAAAATTACCTACACAATTTTAATGTTTGTGTAATTAGCACTATTTATTTCTTATTTAAAAGGATAATTTATTTCTATATTATTAGAAAAACTTCTAGAATCAATACATGTTTCTATTTCTTTATAATTTATGTTCAGTAGCCATTTTTTTATTTCATATTTAAACTTAATACCCGAATTAATTTGTCTAAAGCCGCGTTCAGACCAAATTCCAACGCAAACCAATGTCAACGACGGGCACGTGGCGTTGGTCTGTGGAGTTGGAAAGGATTGGAATGTACTTGTCCACTCCAAGATTTAGATTTGAGTTCGACAGCGTTGGGAAAAGTTCGATGCTAGATAGTTCAAAATGTCGAACGATAAGGACGATTTATTGTTGATGAACGCGGGGATCTATAGTAGTGCATTATTTAATCTTAAAAGAAAAAAGGAACAGCAGCCTATATGTTGTGTTAGGTGACAACACCGTTTAAAAATATAAGTTGTACATACAGTGGCAGTCATTTATTAGAGGAACTTTAAAATGAAGATGAGAAGAAATTTTCGTAGGACGACATAACTTCTTGTCGTGAAACCAAACAAAGAAGTAGAATACATTTGAATCCTGCGCTATACCACCTAATGAGAGGCTTGCTGTGACGCTTCATTTTTTGACTACTGGAAATTCTTATTCAAGTTCAGCATTTAAATTTAAAATATCAAAACAGTTAAGTATTATTATTTCTGATTCAAACATTTTAAAAATTCGAAAAAAGTGCGCAAGTCTATTCTCATTAAATACAGATAAACGACTGAACATCAGAAAGCAAGCAACAAATCCTGTCCAGACCAAATCAAACTCTTCTTTGATGTACCGCTCGAGTAGCAAACGCTACCCAACGCCAACGCTAAGCTTGGAAACCGTTGGATTTCCTTGGGTCGCCCCGTACACACTGATTCCAACACTTTCGATTCTTTACCACATGTGCCTTGGTTAGCGTTGGAATCTCGGTCTGTACGCGGCTTAATATTTTCTATAATCTGTCACACCAACAGTTCAACAGACATAAACAGACTCCGCTCCAAATATATCCGCTACATTTGATTGGAATTTTTCAATTGGTCGTATTTATAGAACCCGAATTACAAAAGCAACCGCTAGATTTGACTGACAAAGGCCGACTCGCATAACGCATAGACGCTAAACGTACGAAAAACACGAATAAATGGGGAGTTGGCTTGACTGTCAACTGTCATATTCGTTTTTGTGACATCTCTTAATAATTTATGTCGTCTGTGCTGTGTTAAGTAAGGTACCACGTAATGCAAACAATTAATACCTATTGAATCTTTTTTTGAGAGAAATGAACCACAAACCAAATTTAGCAGCAGTGCATGAAGATGATTATTTACCTAATCTTAAACGGAGTAGTTTGAGGCTATTAATAAGAGAAATTGGCTTTCGGTGAGTAAACGGACTTTTTATTTCTTCGTATTGTAATGTAATTGTGTTTGGCATTATAGGTTCTCAAAAAGGTTTTTTTCGGTGGAGAAATAGGAACCGCTCGCCGGTTCTGACAGTTTGGTGCTCTCAAATGTACGATTTTAATATTAATAACGCTAAAATATGTTCTAATCTGAGCCAATCTAAGCAACTTTTGGATGATAATTTTTATGTTAAAGAAAAGCTATTCCAATTGCCCAAAAATAAGTGGAAGTTTGCCGCTTTTAATATTTGTCCTATATAGCCTGCCTGCTTTAAGTTTCCTCTATATCGGGAGCCACGACTCAATGTACAGGGTGTTTCCTATAAAACTATACCCCCCCTTATTTCGGTCAATTACCACCGATTTTAATTTTTCAAAAACCGGTCTAACACAGAATTTTCCGTAGATTTTGAATATGCTATTACTTTTTTTCCTACTTCAACCGTATACGAGAGGCTGAAAAAAGTATGGATTTTTTAAATGGAACACCCTATATATTTTTACATATTTGGATTCGCCTCGTCCTTCTGATTTCATATATGCTATTACTTTTTTCTTTCTTCAACGGTATACGAAGGGTGGAAAAAAGTATGGTTTTTTTTATGGAGTGCCCTGTATTTTCACTGGAAGTGATATTTTCGTTCCTGTTAGTCTAAAAATAGCCCACTTTTGTCTTACTCACGTATACCAAAAACAAAATTTTTAAATTCAAAAACATTCAAAAAATTGGGGGCGTACATTGACTCGTGGTCACCCGGTATACCTATGCTTTATTTAACCGTAGCCCAAAGTGATTTATTGTGTTAAATTGTTAACAATTACTAAATAAAACCTGTTATGAAGTCCTAATCTGAAATCCGAGTTTTCCTTATAGGTTAATATAGACTTCTGGCTTAACAGTTGCTTCACTGCAGCTACCTAAGCATCTATTATCCTGCTAATAGAAAAAAAATGGTGTTTCTGCATTCTAAAACAGAAACTGGCGCTCGAGATACACCGTCTAGATAACACCGCCGCGCCGACCCTCGGGTGTTAAAATAATCATCTAAGAACCGCCGCGAAACGAGGGAAGGTTACAATATATTGTATCCACTCGTAGATAAATTGAAACGAATTAATGTAATGTTTTTCTATAAATAAATTATATTGGGGCTTGTAAATGCAGAACCTGCTTGAGGACAAAATTACAAAAAATTAGTTATTTAATAATAATAATAATAACACCACTGTAACGAAGTGATTTTTATCTGTCAAGGATTGCCTGTTTTATTTCACTATCTCCGTCACTTGGGTACACCCTGTAACTCTGTTAATATTTAAGTTATAATTAAGGTATCAATTTATTGTAAAATCAGCTGGTAAATTAATTGATTAATTTTCGATAGTCCCCTGTATAGCTAAAATCCGTAAATTATTTAAAAATAATGTTCAAGCCGGAAGTAAAAATCATTAGTTACGAAAACTTGCTAAAATATTAATACGTGTCCGTTTCAAGCCGGTTCTTTTTGGAATATAGTTTAAAAAATTATTAGCAATGCATTTCCGTTTTCCGTTAGTCCGGTTGAATGAGATAAATTGCGTAACCCGCGCGGACTTAGAAAATCGAGTTCTACATGCAAGCCACCTGTCCCAGTTCTACATATTGTATGAGCGCGGCGCCGACCGCCTACGTCAGCGAAAAAAGATAATAAATTCACCGGGAACGGTAAAATCCAGATCAATCGAATTATCGATACCTACGCATCCGAAAGCAAAGTCCGACCAGAAACGTTCTTTTCAATTTTTCTTTCCGTAAGCCATCTTGGTAAGAACACTAGAAATTCAACCGCTGCTCCGTAGCTTGAATAATCAGAGAGATTCACTGCAGTTTGTATTGAGTAAATATCGCCGCATTGTAAATCTATTTAATCAAATCAGAGTTCGGTTTAAAGTTTCCGTCTAGTTGTATTTAATGTTATATCACACATTCGCCGGTTGTACCTTCCAATAATCAGTCTGGTAGTTGGGTACAGCCCTCAGCGAGTGTATTTTCAAAACGTGGATTTATCATACACTGGCAAAATAATTCAATAATCAGTCTGGTAGCTTTATGGCCCCAGTGTATGGTTTAAATCGTTATTTTTCGGTAAGGAAATATAATCCCTGTTTAACAAAACTCTGTATTTGAGGCCGTAGAAACCCGCGTGCATTAAATAGTTTGAATTTGAAATAATAATCAAAGAATCTCTGTGCCTTGTTCACCGCACTCCGTTTAGTTGGGTGTCTATCACTTGCTTCCCGTCGACGCTGGCCGATCCATTCAATAGCGTGTTTATATTTCGATTCTCTCGCACTGCGAGCCCGCGTTGTGCGAAATTTCATTGTACTTTCTTTACCAGCTGAAAATTAGTTGTGATATTTTTGTATATAGCCGACTGTGTAGTCAACCGAGGCTTTACTGCATTTTATTTTATGTTATTTTGTTTCACCATAAACCTGTGTATTAAACGGCCGAATTATACATTGAATAAATCTGTTATAATACCTTTCAGAAATTTCGAGTTATCATTTCTGTTAAATTTCTAATTAACCCGTTTGAGAAATTATTCAAGTCGTCCTGACATAATAGTCATCTCAAGACCCTCTGGCAAAAAAACCCTTTCTTCACTGTTAGCTATCTAGGGTTTTCCTGGACACCGCCAGGAAACAAAAGTGTTGTTCTTTACACTTCAAAAAGGGAAAGAACTGGCGCCCGAGTTTTCCGTATAAAAGAGAAATGTTACGTAAGTATCTATTCAACGAAAGGGAGCGCCATTACAAAGTGGCGCCCTAGAGCAGGGATCGTGATTACGTTAATTAGAAATCCAAAATGGTAAATTTGTCCAGAAACTAATCCGTCCGAAAATTACAAGTATCGTGAAAATTAAATATTTCGCGAAATACCAGAAATTTGCAAATAGACGCCGATTTAAAATAAAAACCGTGAAGCCTCGTTTTTCTGTCCGCAACGCCAGTAGTTTTTATAAAGTCCAGTTTTTTTTATTGATAAAGAATAAAAAACTTGTTGTTCACCAGGCACAAGTGTTTTATCAATTTAAAATATATAAAACCGAATCGTTTTATTTCTAGCAAAGAAATAATATTCCGTTATCTTGCAATTTAAATTAAATATCGTCTGTCCGTCTGCTGAAGAATAAAAACAGTACTTCCTGATTCCTGAACTGAGGAATAAAAACATTTGCTATTGAACTCGGAGGATTTAAACATCGAAATAGAATTGAAATAAATTACTTCTAGGTTTTACATCCGTCCGTCTGTCTGTCTGTAGCCTAGCTAAGTGATTGCAACTTAACCTGTTGAGCCGTTCGCATTGCAATCACAACCGAAGGTGGTTTATTTTAATTTAACAAAAGTTGCTTGCATAAGTACCTACTTCCGAAAAGTACTCAAGCCGCTACTGTTCCCGTGTACCGTATACCGAGTCCGCAACGCCGATTAACCATCTACTATTAGCAGCCATCTGCCCGTCCGCTGGGTAGTGAACATCAACGCACAACAACCTGTTGGAAGATTTTCGGATTCGGCAGGCACCGAACGCAACAAAATTTTTACCAACCGCGGTAAATAAGCTTGCGACGTGTCGATTCTGACTAAATCGAACCTGAAGAACCGTTTGCGACTACTATTATACCGATCTGAACCCCATTGAGGAAGTTATACTTAACTTCTTGACTCTGCCAGACTTTGCAACCAGACCGCGTTTTCAAGAACCAGTTTACGTGAAGAGAGACAACGATTGTGCTTTCCGGACACACGTTACCGTCAGTTGTATCCAAGGTCATCCAGGAAATACCCAAGTACAAGCCGGCCTTGTTGGGTATCCTTTTTAGGGTAATCGCACCATAGGAATCGATTGGTGATACTAGCAACCAAATCCGACGCACCGTTTTCGAAAGACGCCTACCGTCGCGACGCCTGAGGTTGAATACCATCCAAACCTGCAGCATTCCGTAACTGTAGCCGCCATACAGCATCCGCATCGCCTTTTACTATTTTACCGGAGTTTGACCGGACTTTTCGTGACTCCGGAGTCAGAATTTTCCGAGGGTGTGACCCCTCGTTTAATAGTAAACCGAGGACGCTAAAGCGATTGCCGATAGTTTCAACCCGTTTCAACCAGCCGTTCCAGACTTAGGATTATCCGACTCATACCGTTCGTCCCATTCAACTTGAACCCGCTTTTACTGACCCTGTAGGGAGTAGCATAATGCCTAACGAAGAGGATAGGGCCGACGTGCCCGTACTACCTACCGACGACGCCGCGAACATCGATATGGGAGATATCCGGTTAAACTGGATATACAAACTAAAGAAGGAGCAATTAGATGATGAGTTAGGGAAGTTTGGTCTACCTGTAACCGGAACAGTAGATGAGAAGAAGCGACGCTTGGTAAAGTTTATCAAGGAGGGATGTTCTTCGCCTAGACCAAGTACCGCCCAACCTAGTTTTCCGCCAGCGTTACCGCCGCTAGTAGTACCGACACCGACCTGCGATTAGAAGAAGTTTGTGGATATACCACTATCCGTCCAGAACAGTTACTTCCGGTCCTACCTGAGCTACTGCGAGGATCTGCCTTGCTCTGGTACCGCAATAACAAAGCACGTTGGAACTCCTGGGAACAGTTCTTAACCGATTTTCGCATCTTTTATGTACCAGTACACTACCAAGAGGACATAGAAGTGGAAATTAGCGAACGCCTGCAACGCCCGGAGGAGTCAGTGATGACATACATTACTGACCTACAGACTCTCGTCCGCCGCCATGGAGGAATTTCGGAGGAACGAGAGCTCCGCTGGTTGTATCGTAATTTACTACCTGATTTTCGCCAGTACATCCGAAGACAGGCTTTACGGACGTGGCGATGTTAACCGCGAAAAGCCGGGAATTTGAAATGTTGAAACGGGAAGTAGATCGAGTATACAACAAATCGCCCACCTCCTACCGATCTGCCACTAGCCGCCAAAGGCATGACAATCCTGTCACGCAACAACCTGCTAGCCTGTCCACCGTACCTACCGCTACTCGAGAAAGACATGACAATCCTGTTATGCCTTCACAACATTCCGTCAGCGAAACAGAATACATCGTGCCAGTACCAGATCGACCAAATGGAATACAGGAGTGTTCACGCACCCATCAGCACAACCGACGCAGCGACCGATCATCCACCCCAGTTGCAACGATTTCGTATGACCGTAATACCACATGCTGGAGATGTGGCAGCACCGGCCATTTCCGAAACGAATGTCATGCAACTCCACGTCTGTTCTGCTCCCGTTGTGGAAAACCGAACACGATGACTCGAGACTGTTCATGTCACCGTCCTGCATTGCGTCCACTTGGGCGATACAAACCCACCGGGAGCAATGCCACGAGTAAATCATCGTTCACCAGCCGTACTTCTGACCGTCATAACCATCACACCAGAACCTCAATGTTGATTGCTACCTTCGATCGAAATACCATATGCTGGCGATGTGGTAAAACCGGACGTTTCCGGAGCCAATGTCGTTCGCCGCCACGCCTGTTCTGCTCCCGCTGTGGGCAACAGGGCATTATGTCTAGAGACTGCCGATGTCCCCCAGCGAGAAAACTAGACCGACGCCACACCGCTACGACGCCAATATGGTTTCGAGATTTTGACGCCTCGAAATCTGACTCATCATTCGACCGCGACAACCGCCCGCACGTCCCAGTACGCATTCGTAATCAGACTTTTTCTGCCCTTGTCGACACTGGAGCCGTCCGTTCCTACATCGGCAATAAAGTAAGGAATTTGTGTACTACATGGGGTATTCTGCACAGAACAGTTAACGCGCCGTCCGCCCAGTTAGCTAATGGCAACTTGGCCACTGTAACCAAGGAATACCGGATGGAATTTTCTATTGGTGATGCGCAATTCTCGGAAGGTCTATTGCACCTCGAGAATCTCTCGTCAGAGATTGTTCTGGGAATGGACATATTAAGCAAATATGACATTAACATTAACCCAGTCATCGCGACCGTCTCTTTGAATGGCCAAGTTGTGTCACAGACAACAACCGTCAACGAACGCCCGCTACCAGATACCCTATCCAGACAACCGTTACCAGATGCTCTATCTAGACAGCCGCCATCAGAGACTGTATCCAGACAACCAATACCAGGACCGTCGTCCGCTCCAGATTCTGAGGGTTTAGGCGCCCTGAGCGCGATACCTGACCGCGCTCGGTATACTCGTAAGAAGACGCATGCTAAGAAGAATCACGACGCCGCTCCAGAAGATAGCATCCGAGGTGACCACCGGTTATCCAACCACCTTCACCCCAAATCGTCTGAACCTGATCCCTCCGATCCATGGAAACTACGAGTACCAACCGCCCTTCGCCGTACCGTCTTGGCAGAAAACCATGATGCTCCGTCCGCTGGACACAAGGGAATCGCCAAGACCATAGCTCGAATGGCACCGCGTTATTACTGGCCTGACATGTTTCGAGACATCGCCAAGTATGTGAGAAACGGCCCAAAGTGCCAGCAGTGCAAGCCGTCTGCCCACCCAGGATATGCCGCCAAAATACTACCGACGTCTTTCCGGATCGTCAACGATACCGGAAATCAGCTGCGACGTATTCACAAGAAGCACCTCCAACCAGTTCCAGACCAGTTCCAGGAGAGGTAGTCACCATCCGTACCGGCAGTTTCCGTCCGCACCGTCTACCGAGGAAAACCCAGGTTTCTGATTTTTTTTCTACTTTTTAGAGTCCAGTTCCAGATAAGATGCTCCACGAACACCAGCCCCGTTGGTATCGAGGAAAAGGAACCCCGCCCAGGACACACGGATAATCATCGGTAAAACAGGCCCGGGAGGCATTCATTTTCATTCTCACTTATTCACTCAGTAATAGTGGTTTGTGAAAGGTGTACGTGCCCCAAAATAAAGTTTTTTTTTGCCGTTCTGGGGGTACGCGCCTTACATAAGCGTAGGGACCGTTTCATTTTGAGTAAATTTTTCATTTTTCCTGGAGCCTCCCAGGGTGAAGAGAGAGAAAAAAAATATATAATGAATTAATTTTTTTTTATCCGAAGTAAGAGGGGGGTGTAACGAAGTGATTTTTATCTGTCAAGGATTGCCTGTTTTATTTCACTATCTCCGTCACTTGGGTACACCCTGTAACTCTGTTAATATTTAAGTTATAATTAAGGTATCAATTTATTGTAAAATCAGCTGGTAAATTAATTGATTAATTTTCGATAGTCCCCTGTATAGCTAAAATCCGTAAATTATTTAAAAATAATGTTCAAGCCGGAAGTAAAAATCATTAGTTACGAAAACTTGCTAAAATATTAATACGTGTCCGTTTCAAGCCGGTTCTTTTTGGAATATAGTTTAAAAAATTATTAGCAATGCATTTCCGTTTTCCGTTAGTCCGGTTGAATGAGATAAATTGCGTAACCCGCGCGGACTTAGAAAATCGAGTTCTACATGCAAGCCACCTGTCCGAGTTCTATATATTGTATGAGCGCGGCGCCGACCGCCTACGTCAGCGAAAAAAGATAATAAATTCACCGGGAACGGTAAAATCCAGATCAATCGAATTATCGATACCTACGCATCCGAAAGCAAAGTCCGACCAGAAACGTTCTTTTCAATTTTTCTTTCCGTAAGCCATCTTGGTAAGAACACTAGAAATTCAACCGCTGCTCCGTGGCTTGAATAATCAGAGAGATTCACTGCAGTTTGTATTGAGTAAATATCGCCGCATTGTAAATCTATTTAATCAAATCAGAGTTCGGTTTAAAGTTTCCGTCTAGTTGTATTTAATGTTATATCACACATTCGCCGGTTGTACCTTCCAATAATCAGTCTGGTAGTTGGGTACAGTCCTCAGCGAGTGTATTTTCAAAACGTGGATTTATCATACACTGGCAAAATAATTCAATAATCAGTCTGGTAGCTTTATGGCCCCAGTGTATGGTTTAAATCGTTATTTTTCGGTAAGGAAATATAATCCCTGTTTAACAAAACTCTGTATTTGAGGCCGTAGAAACCCGCGTGCATTAAATAGTTTGAATTTGAAATAATAATCAAAGAATCTCTGTGCCTTGTTCACCGCACTCCGTTTAGTTGGGTGTCTATCACTTGCTTCCCGTCGACGCTGGCCGATCCATTCAATAGCGTGGTCGACTGATGGTCGAGATGGTAGAGTACCTGCCTCTCACCCAAAAGTCCCGGGTTCGAATCCCGGTCGTGGCAATGGAAAATACTGTGAGAGGGATTTTTCCATTATACACGGATATTGGATGTGTGTCCCTTGTCTTTAAATGTGTAGCCCCCTCCCGCACAAGGCTCAGCCTTCTGGGATAAAGGGGGTCGTAATTACATGTGGTGTATTTATTATTATTTATTATTTATTATTATTTATATTTCGATTCTCTCGCACTGCGAGCCCGTGTTGTCCGAAATTTCATTGTACTTTCTTTACCAGCTGAAAATTAGTTGTCATATTTTTGTATATAGCCGACTGTGTAGTCAACCGAGGCTTTACTGCATTTTATTTTATGTTATTTTGTTTCACCATAAATCTGTGTATTAAACGGCCGAATTATACATTGAATAAATCTGTTATAATACCTTTCAGAAATTCCGAGTTATCATTTCTGTTAAATTTCTAATTAACCCGTTTGAGAAATTATTCAAGTCGTCCTGACATAATAGTCATCTCAAGACCCTCTGGCAAAAAAACCGTTTCTTCACTGTTAGCTATCTAGGGTTTTCCTGGACACCGCCAGGAAACAAAAGTGTTGTTCTTTACACTTCAAATAGGGAAAGAACCCCGAGTTTTCCGTATAAAAGAGAAAGGTTACGTAAGTATCCGTATAAAAGAGAAAGGTTACGTAAGTATCTATTCAACGAAAGGAAGCGCCATTACACCACATGTAATTACGACCCCCTTTATCCCAGAAGGTTCTAGAAGAGCCTTGTGCGGGAGGGGGCTACACATTTAAAGACAAGGGACACACATCCAATATCCGTGTATAATGGAAAAATCCCTCTCCCGGTATTTTCCATTGCCACGGCCGGGAACGCGGGACTTTTGGGTGAGAGGCAGGTACGCTACCATCTCGACCATCAGTCATATATTATTGGTACCACCCTCACCCGGTTTTTTTTAAGGACTTATTTATATTAACGTCCTGACGGAGTTTAGCTTACAGCTATTCTACCACTCAACCACGACACACTAAAGTAATTTGGTAGGGTTTTTGTTTAGAAGCATATCCAGCTTTATAACACCGAAGTTGCGATTTGAAATCTGCAAGTAGACGCAAAATATACTTTATGCATACAGGACTGTGATTATGGCAATTACAAAAGTTTTTTGTTTCTAGCTCAAAATAAGATAACATGCGTAAAGCATCTTCTGCATTTACACGCCTCATATTGTGCACAATGTGTTGTTTTCTATTTTGCATATTTAAATAATATCCAAAACAGTTATAACAGTCGAAATACAACGAAAATTTCAATAACTCTAAACTAAAAATACATTAAAAGCTAGATTCCCCATATATCGGTATATATTTTTGTCACAGAATTACGTCATGCGTGAAGTGGTTCAAAATTCGTTCAGCAAGTGATCATATCTGTAAGTTTTAATATCATGTATTATAGTTGTTTATCGTAATACGCTGTATTAGTGATGACGTATAGCGGCCATTTTTGTATCCAAACAAACTATTTTACCTTTGTTTTGTATATTATATGATGTTTCCGATTGTGAATTTTAAATGTATTAAAAGCAGTTTTGACAAAAGTCAAACAATATAACTATCAACTGCTAGGTATCTCCTTTTATAAAATATTTAAATCTTCTTAACATTAAAGTTTGTTTGGATACAGCGGCGACTTTGATGTCACACTAATAGCCCGTATTAACGAAAGAATATCAAAAGTTAGCAAACTATAAAGTATAGTATAAAACAATTTCCTGGACAAAAAAGAAGTCCCTAAAACGGTAAAAGCCGAAATAATAAAAATAATACTAATAAGTAATAATAGTAAAAACCCATATTAACATGCATGTAAATTATTGACAATGAAACAGAAATAGAAAAGCAGGCTAAATAGTATAGATATGAGATTCCTAAGGAAAAATAGGAAGTAAAATAAGAAAAGATGAGATTAGAAATCAGGTATTTCGAGAAAACAAACCTATCGAATTAACCATAGAACAAGGTTAAATAAGATAATTGGGTCATGTAATGAGAAGAGCTGAAAGTAGGATAGTATGAAGAATTATTCGAAGTCAAAGGATTAGGTAAAAAAAATGGGCAGAAAAATATTTGGACAGACAAAGTGAGAAAAACGGTAGGGAAGATAGGAACAAGATGAGAAGATATAAAAGAATAGAATATGGTTTATTGCGTAATTTCAAATTTTTTTACAAAAGTGACATTATTTAGTTTTCACAATTGAAGAATCACACAATTGGTCGGCGTCCGCATAGCTTGCGATCTTCCACACCGTCTATTACATTCATTTACATGAGGTTGGCTTAAAAGACTAACTATACTAATTACAAGCAAGAAAGAAATAAATCAATTTACATATATACATAGGTACATACATGTAAATCCAAACTGTTTAACGTATACGTACAAAAATATTTATTACCTATTTCTACTGATTTTGTATTAAGAAATATTTTAATTTCACTTTGTAACTGTTTTCTGATATGTTTAAAAAATTTAAAAAATTATTTAATAAGGTAGGTGCTTTGTAAAAGAAACTTCCTTGAAATTTGGTCAATGAGTGCTGTGGTATAGTGAAATTATTGGTCCGTATATTTACATTATGGGCTAGAGATAGGAAAAAGTAAAAGGAAATGTGGAAGAAATTACCAGAGAGCTCGACACCGAAAGATACAAGAACTTAGAATTAAGTAAACAAAGTAAGTAAGTAATTAAGTAAATAAGTAAATAAGTAAGTAAGTAATACAAGAGGACCACTGGTACAATTTTATTCCGTTAACACCACAGGTTAACACAAACGTAGTATTCTAAAATTTATTTATACCATCTGACTTTGTTACGTAATTGTTATGAATAGTTTGTAAATCTGGTTCAATTTAATCATCTAGAAATTTTTTCTGGTTCTCCGTGATGGCAAGATTCTTTACCATTAAATTGTAAAACTAAAAACTTTATCTGTTGATTATATTACAAAGCGCTGCCATGTAACCATGTTCCCCTTTACGTGACAGACGTCCAATTTCTTCGCCTGTACATTGTGGTAACTAACTAATAAATATGAAGACAATGGTACATGCGGATTCAGTATAGGTACTATCACATTGGCTACATAATTTTTCTTGCAATATGTAGTTTCATTAATGGTTACCCACAGTTTCTTTATTGTGTACTGTACTTCGTGTTTAATATTGTTTTCAATTCTATAGATCTTGTATGGTAAATGATTTCGCTATATGTATATTCTAGCTGACAATTTCCATTTGAGATTATATATTTATTCCAGAAGTGATGAATAGGTTGTTAATCAAAATTAAATGAAATACAAATTTTAAAGGTTCTTCGGCCATTTCTTATCATTGGCACTGTTTCAACATGACAAGCGCCTATTGTAAACTAAACGTTTTAAATTTGGGAATCGCCAGATAAGCTTCTTGACACACTGAGCAAGAACTTAAAGTTGACTACTTCACTGCGATTTATTTAAGTAAATGCGAGAACAACGGGTTAATATGCATATACGTTGAGACTGAAACAATTGAACGTAGCGCGAATATAATACGCTGCGTTGCTGCGTTTCAACTCCCCTAAAAGGTCTCTTCTTTTTACGATACTGAATGCGAATGATAATTTGCCAGTCCTAGTAATAAACACGTAGTAATATTACATTTATTTCGGAATTTACAATACAGAGGTGCTTATGTATCAAGCTGTTCAATAATTTAACCTAAAGCGTGAACAGATATATGAACGTGATTTTTGGATTTTGGCAACAAATACTTTTAACAGAATCTTGATAAAAAGCAATAGTGCGTGCTGCAAGATGGAAAAGACAATGCAAATTAATACAAATTTATAGTTAGTGCCAGTCCAGTGAAGTAGACAATGTGTATAATTTTTTGTAAGTATTAAATATTAAAACTGGATATGTTGCCTCGGAATGATTTTCACTTTTTTGTCGTCATATATCGTGACTAACAAAATATTCTTCTGAATAAGATAATGCCATTTTTAATATTTAATCTAATCACAATTTCCATAATAATAAAATTAGCAACGCATTAAATCATTCAAGTGCAATAAAAACTAGAAACATAATTTACCATTAATAGCTGAACTAAAACAGAAGCTACTTGAAGAGAATTCATTAGAAATTCTAGTAACATAAGGTATTTCATAGAGTGGTCTAGATTTTCCAAGTATCTGTAACATAAATAAGTCTGGTTAATTACCGATTTGACGTCCAATATGTTCGCCTACTAAGACCAATCATCGATGTGTGTAAAGTTTAGTATTGGTTTTGTAAAAATTTTGCCGAATATACTGCATTGCAAATACCTACACCGGACCCACAGTTTAGTACAGTAACTTGGTGATCTCACTTCAAACTAATTCTATAGCAGTTTTAATTTAAAAAAATTTTTGGATATCATTCAAAATTGGTCAAACATGAAATATAAGGGTGCTTATTCGTTGATGGTGAGTTTCGCCCTAACTCAGGTGTTTCGAAGAAAAAAAAGTGAATATTGGAACGTGTAGATCATCGAATTCTAGCCCAAAAAAACCCTTTTTAACGTTATATTTGCTTCAATACCCCCTGAGTTATAGTTGAAAACTCTAATTTTTACGCAAAAAACACTGATTTTCAAAGATTTTTAGTAAATTAGTCAAAGAGGATCTCATTTTCGAAAAAGTTTGTCGTAATAATAAAAGTTATGAAATAACAAAAATAAAAAAAAATTGTTTAAGCTTATCGTTGCCGAGATAAAGTTCATGATAGGTGCATTTAAATGTAGCTCATAAGTCATAACTCTGGTTTAAAAAACCTTTTGACATATACCTTGAACCAAATTAAAGCTTATTACAGTAGTTTAAAATCTTCTTTTGGCAAATTTTGATCTGCTAAATAAAAAATGATACAAGGAAAATAAAGGCAACATTTTTATTTTTTACACAAAAAAATACCCGTTCTTTGGTAACAATAAATTCCAAATTGAAAAATAAAAATTCCAAATCGTGTTTTTTGTTAGTTCTAACCATTATGAATACGCTCAAATTGTTTTGACTGTATCTAAAAGATTTTTACAGTTATGTAATTATTATGTACTTATTTATTAGTGTACTGGTTGTATTTGTACTGATGTGTATTTTACATAATTTATTTAAATATCTATGACATGTCCTACTTCATTGTAATATGATCCAAAGGATAAATAAATATATTATTATATATATATTTAATGTATTTTGAAAATATTGAAAAAATCAATTTTTTGGGGCTAAAACATAGAATATCTCGAAAACGAACGCCTCTGGAGATATTTATTAGGAGCATCTTTATTATAGCATTTTGATTGGGGAATATGAAAATGAGACGATATTTTCAAAACAGCTGACAGAAAATTTTTTATTAACAAAATAGTGTTAGGCTACCCCTTTTTCCACGCCACTGAATGGTGGTATCAGATTTAAAATACTATCCAGTCATCGGTAGTCTTAAGTAACACTCGTTCACAAAAGTTTAGATTCCTCTGCCTACTCTGTTCAGAGATATAGCTAAATAACTAATCTGCCAGTCGATACTATAACACCCTGTATTTTGAAAACGAAGCGTTTTCCGATAAAACTGTATTAGTTTTATTTTTACGTTCTCTACAAGCTCTTAAATTTATGTAATCAATTTAGAAACACGTTGTATAATACGAAAACCATAAGTTTTTCGGATCAATCAAATTGTCATCTTATATATTTTTATATATTATTAGTATTATAATTAAAATCAATATTAATTGTGCTCAACTTACTCGATTACGGAATTGTGTTCCAAAATAAAGCATCGCAGTGTATTTAATGCCAATTTATTTATACCATTTAATTCACATCTCATTTTCTGCGAGTAGGAGGGAAAATTTCTGAAGTGTAGTTGCAATATTTTTAATTGGCAAATTACGTAAATCATAAGAGAATAGAAGAAGATCTGAGTAACAGAATTATAAGTTGATCCTAAAAACGCTGCTATACTATCCATTCCAAATGCGATAAAGTAGTATTTGTCAGTGTCAAATGGAAACCACGAAACGTACGGTAACGGAGCTTTTTCGTGAGTACTATTAACTTCATGCTTATACATATTTTCAACTTGAATATAATTGACAAGGTGAAAAATAATTAAAGGTGAACCAACAAACCCATATGTGAAAAAAATCAGTAACATATTTATTGTGTTCGAATATTTGGCATGAGCAGTATATATTTCTCTTACTTCTTTGTCTTCTGATTGTAATATCAACTTTTCAGATTTTATTAAAACTTGTACCAAGTGTACTATTTTGTTTGACTGGCATATGCGAATTTTCATCAACATTATTAGACACATAATTGTAATACCCAGGTTTTCAATAACTTTTCCAATACTCTGATCCCATACAAAGTACAGCTCAATTATCAACGATATAACAAACAAGCTAAAATACAATTGAATACAAACTGAGTACACATCATAGATTTTCTGTAAAATTTCGGATTTTGAATTAAGCTTTATTCTCCATGTCCCCGAAAATACCATCATTTTTTTCACGATTCTCAGATGCACGAGGCTCTCCATTGTCTGTTTCTCAACCATTTCGGATGCATATTTATATGTTTGTTGTTAGTTCAATAACGTACAAACCCCTATAATTAACATAATTATTTTCTTTATCTTGTTTGCTTTGAATAATATATGTGATCATATTAATTATTTACCTTACAAAAAAATGTACATACATTAAGACTATTTTCCAGAAGATATTTAAATAAAAATATCTCAAACTATATTTAATATTCATTTGAAATTAATTGAATATTTTATATGACGGTTAAGACACGATATCAGTTAAATACGTTTTAACGCTAAATAATTAATAGACATTATTCTTCACAAAAAAATTAAAATAATAGTACAGATACTACAAAACTATTTGCTTTAGAAAATTTTTTACAGAAAGGGTTCCATTACACATTTAAATAACAACATGAGGATGAAAGTATAAATCTAAATAATAAAGTTACTAAAAAGTGATACACAATATGTATAATAATATTAACTAAATGTTAGCTGTTATTTGATAAGTAACATCCAGAAGTTGAAGATATACGGCAAATTAACTGTCGATACAACGCATTAAGGGCCAATTGTACGAACGTGGTTTAACCAATGTTTAACCTAAGTTCAAGGCACTTCAAGGAGAAAAGTGGGTTGTACAAAGTCATTGAATATTGTGGTTTAATCATAGTTTAACTAAATAATTTCTTGAACCCCCAAAAATGGTGGTTTAACTCAGGTTCATATTATGTTCTAGTTGCTGTTCTAATCTATAATTTAAAATATTTGTAAATGACCATATGGTTAACTATGTTTCATACAACTGGCCCTATGTAAATTATAACCATTAGTACTAATCTCCCGTGAGATATTAAATAGTTCCTCGCAAAAGTCACCGAGAGGAGAAAAGCGATTGTTCCCAAATCTAGAATGTGATAAATATTGTAATACCAGACAAACGATATGCCAGGTGTATAATAATATTATCTTCACTGTTTCAAACAATTTCAAATTTTCTCATCCTTCTATCTTTTCAATTCATTTTTGAAAAACAAACTGGATGTTTGTTTGTACGGGGATTTAGAAGATCGGAAAATTACAGTTATATGGAAAACAAGTTGAAGAACTCAAAAGTGAATTAAATCATGTAAAAAATTAATACAACATTACAAAAGATGAAATACATTCCAAAGTCAATAATTTACGAGGAGAAAACGAAAAATGTATAAAAGAATGTGAGTACATCGAACAGGAATCCAAGATAAATAACATTCGCATAAATTCCACTATAGCACATAAACAAATAAAGAATATTAAAATAATTAATTAATAATGAGGGGCAGGACATTACGGATAACACAGAAAATGTTACATTAGGTACATAAACATGTTTAATGATTTTATAAACATTGGCACAAAAATGTCTCAAGAAATAAATAAAATTGAAAACTTGCCTAATGATGTGTTAGAAAATCATTCAATGCAATGGCCCAATTTAACATTTATTAAGTAGTGTATTTACTGTTTGTGCTTAAGTCAAAATGCTTTATTACACGGGCCTCAATAGTGAAAAAAATGATATTGTGGAGAATATAGAACACCTTTAAAAATTTTTTTTCGCATTTTGACTAATAATATATGCTATTTTACTGAATTCAAAATCGTTTAATAAAGTGGCACTTTGCCACATAGAAATGTCACTTTACTATATAGAAATGTCACTGTTAATAAAAAACAGTTTGACAGAATATTGCATATTTAAATATTATCGAGCGGCATTTAAAATATCTTTAGAACAATTTTCTAAATTGTTTTCAGTAGCAAGACTCATTTTTATAATTAATATAAAGGGTGGCCCATAATGTAGTGACACAAGTATTTATTTATTTATTTATTTATTTATTAATTTATTTAGGTTACAACTGCCCAGACAGAAATCCATTTATAGGGCAGGGAAATTTACAAATATAAAGGGTGATTCAAATAGAGCTTCCAGATGATATAGATCAATATTTTCAAAACCTCAAGTTATCTGTGAACGTCAAACTGCCTTTTGTAATCCATAAACATAAACAATATTAGTTATGGTGCCATACACGACAGAACAACGCGTTAAAATTATCCAAGCCTATTATGAAAATGAGTGAACAAGAAAAAATACATTCCGTGAATATTTCGGTGCTTAAAAATCGACCTCGCAGCACATAATTACAAATTTGGTCCAGAAATTCGAGCAAACTGGATCCGTAGCTAATGTCAAACTACTTCAACGTACACACAGAAAAATTTTATACTTTACGTTAATAAACGATTTGTCATTTTAAGCATCAGAATTATTTAGTTGAACACACATCTAATTATTCATATATAAAAAAATTTATAACAGCGAACGCAACCTTGTTCATCATAAGAAATATGAAAATTTTACGACAGTTTGTCACAACTAAACCGTTTATTTTCAATATAATTAGTATGTGCAACTAACGTTTCTTTATTAGAAGAAAAATAAAAAATCTGCTTGTATGAGCAAAATATTTGTTTGTGTTTAATAATATTTCTTTGAAGGAATGAATGCAGGGACGCATTACGTTTAAAGATATGAGGAGAGATGTAAGAAAAGAACGATTTAGTTGCCATTATTAAATTTAGTTGATATAAATAAAACTACCTATTTTCTGATAGTAGCACTGACCACCAGATGGCTACACTTAATTCCTCACCACTTATGTCTTGCTTAGTTTGCCATAACCTAATTTGGTTATGGCTTTGTTATTTGTCAATACAAGAAGTTCGAAACCAATCTATAGTATGTCTTGTATGAGGAAAAGAAAACAATGATTTCCTTTTGCCGCAGTTTTGATGTTTTGAAATATCATATAATGTGGTAGAGTAGAGTAGAGACTTTGATGTCCAAACACTCCAAACCCCGCACTTTACAGACTTCACAAAAAAAAATTTAAGTGCTCAGTAATAAGATAACAAAAAAAAAATTCCCATGAATTAGTCGTCAAAGAAATTTTAATAAAGCTATCGAAATGTCCCCTCGATTATTTAATTGACACAAATAAATGTAAGTGTCGCGTAATAAACGAATAGAGAAATTTTAATTATGCGTTAGTTGTCAATACTAAACTTTAGTATTTATATGCAAGTAAATGGTTTAGTTCCACGAAATAAAGATTTAATTCGCCGTATTTAAAGAAATAATTTATTGGTGTGGAATTAATTTTATTAATTTCAAATAAACTGTTTTCTGTGTGTACTCGTAGAAGTCGCTTGTTAATCAAAGTGAAGAAGAACCCGGCATATCGATTCGCCATCGATCGCAGCAATTGGATCTTACGTATTCCACGACGCAGCGAACTATGGCCAATAATTTACACTTACTTACTTACAAAATGCATATAACACAAGAACTGAAGTCTAGAGATCATTTACAGCTCTGTGTGTTTGCCGAATGGATGCATGAACGAGGAAACCAATTTTCGCACAAAATCATTTTTAGTGGTGAGGCGCATATTAGTCCTTTGGATTTCTTTCTTTGGGGTTATTAGAAGAGTAGAGTCTACAGGAACAAATAATCAAACACCATTGCAAAGCTGAAACAGGAGATTCGAAGCGAAATAGCCGACAATGAGTCTGCAATGTGCCGCAATACAATTTAAATTTTGATAAACGGATTAGGTCATGTCTTAAGAGCAGAGGCGGTAATTTAAACGATATTATCTGGCATGTGTAATTGTAATGAATCAATCTAAAATACTGAATACAAAATACTTGATATTTGAAACAAATTCCGTGTTTTCTTTAACAAGTTCATATGGAAACCCAAATTGAATCACCCTTTATATATAACAATAATAATACTAACATTATAAAGGTAACATAGAGTATATAGATACAAAGATAATAATATTATTGATAATATTAGTTAATACAAATGGACATCAAGATAATAACAAATACCAGATTAAAATTAGTAACAAGGAAATGCTTAGGCATCATAAAGCTATATTTGGATCCGTAGGTTTAAGAACTAGTTTTTGTATTTCGGTTATTCTGTATTGAAAATATATCTGTTATTATACAGGGTGTCCCATTTTTTAGGGGTAGGACTTCAGGAGGTGATAGAACAACAAAAAATAATAGTACTTTCTCAAATGAACTATATGTCGGAAAGGCGTATTTTTCGAGATACAGGGTTGAAATAGTTTTGCTTTTTTTTTCTACTTATTATTAATTTGTACGTGAATATCAAATTTTGTTCTTGATAATTATTTATTATTAATCTATTGAAGATGGAATTGCATTTTGATTTTTTTTAAGAAATGAATCTCAATCACAACTTTAGACGAACATACAAGACCACCTATTTTTAAATTTTCTACGAAAACGGTGCATCTGACGGAATTTACCAAAGGACCAGTTCTTGTTCAAAATTGATCAACAAATTCAAAAATATTATAATTTTGTCGAACCGGTCATTGGCGTATCATATTTTCTACAAAAGGGGGTTCAGCATACCCGAAGGAAACGCCCCTGGTAAACGATATGACGCGTTCCACCGAGTTTTCCATGAAGCTTGATACCAGTGGACAATACACCAAATTTAAGTTCATAACTTCATCCGTTTGGGATAGAAAAAAAGAAAAACTATTTCTTTTTCCAAATTTCAACGCCCTGTATCTCGAAAAATACGCCTTTCCGACATATAGTTCATTTGAGAAAGTACTATTATTTTTTTATATTCTATCACCTCCTGAAGTCCTACCCCTAAAAAATGGGACACCCTGTATAGTGAGTCATAATTGGAGCACATACGATACAAGGGAGAGAACAATAGCAAATTTGTTCATGACATGGGCAGATAGAATAGAGACGAATGCGAGTGAGTCTGCAGATTTGGAATATGAAATTTAATGTAACTAAGAATTCAGGGCAATCAATTTTACCATTTAAAATCTTATAAAAAAATATAAGAGAGTAATATATGCGGCGTAAGTGGAGGTCATGCGTTCCAAATTTGTGCAGCAATTCATAATGTGGAAAACCTCTGTCTGGGTAAGTTCCCAAATTTTTAAACCAGAGATATTTAAGAAAACGCCTCTGAGGCATTTCAATGTCAGCTTTATGAGTTTCATAACCAGGACTCCATACTACTGAAGCATATTCAAGTTTTGATCTAACAAACGAATTAAAGAGAGATTTTAGTGTATTTTCGTTAAATTCTTTAGAGTTACGTAAAACAAAGCCTAAGTTTCTGAAGGAACTAGCAGTAATTTGGTTGATATGGTTAACAAAAGTCAATTTAGGGTCGAACAAAACACCGATATCTTTAAATTGATTACAACTTTCCAACGCTTCATTATTAATTAAGTAGGCAAATTTAATTGGATACTGCTTACGCTAGCATGTCATTGAATTGAATTTTGATATATTTAACTGTAAGTTATTCGCACTGCACCAGGACCATAGTTGTACAAGATCATTTTACAATTTTGCACAGTCTTCCAAACAAGTAATAGGTGTATATAATTTAAGATCATCAGCATATAACAAAGTGCTACAATGTAGATTATCAACAATATCGTTTATAAAGATATTAAATAGTAGAGGTCCAAGGACGGAACCTTGGGGAACACCTGATGTTGCTGTAATATCGACAGACCGGAAACCACGATACTGCACAGTCAATCGTCTATTTACCAAATACGACTCAAAAAAATTTATGAAGTACTCAGTTAGTCCAAATTCAGATAATTTGCGTAGCAAAATACTGTGGTCAAGTGTGTCGAAGGCTTTAGTAAAATCCGTATAAATAACATCCACCTGATCTCCAGAATCTAATATTTAGCTAAAAATTGAGTAATACATACCAAATTACTAGTGGTAGAACGACTGGGCATAAATCCATGTTGATTGAGACATATTTGAGACTTAACATGATTGAAAAGGATATCATATATTATGCTTTCAAAAAGTTTGCTAAAATTGCATAAGATTACTAGTCTGTAGTTTTCAACAGCTCCTCTATCATTTTTTTTAAATACAGGACAAATTCTAGATATCTTCCAGACTTCAGGAAAAGTGGCTGTTTTAATAGGCAAATTAACAATTACAGCAAGTGGCTTTACAATTAGAATAGCACAATCTTTAAGCAAAAAAGCTGGAATTCCATCAGGTCCTACAGTACACTTAGGTTTGGTTTTCTTAAGAGCTTTTAATACATCTTCTTCAGTTATATAAGGGATGTATAAACTGGGAGCATTACTATGAGTGCTATCCGTATCATAAGAAAAAGTCGTGGAGGTGGAGTACGCATCATGAAAAAAATTAGCAAATGCATCAACTATTGCTTGCGGTTCGTTCACTAAAGTATCATTATGGGTCATGACATTGGGAATACTGGATACGTTTTTCTTAGAGTTTAGATACGACCAAAAACGATTAGGGTTAGAATTTATTTGATTTTCAATATTAATAAGATATTCTTTATAGGCATTGTCTATGTCTATTTTTATTCTTGCTCTTAGAATTTTAAACTGATCGAGGTCATCTCTGTTGCCATTCTTTTTGAAATTGCGTGCATGTTTAGATTTCTTTTTAATATTACGGATAATCTTTCCGTTAAACCAGGACGGGTATTTATTTGATTTGGCTAGAGTTTTTGGCACGTTATCAGCAAATATAGAATCTAAGATAGAATAGAATACATCACTTGCTTGATTCACATCTTCACACCGTTCAACACCAGAAAAATCGGTGTTAAGTAAATCTAACAAACGAATTAAAGAGAGATTTTAGTGTATTTTCGTTAAATTCTTTACAGTTACGTAAAACAAAGCATTTTGATATATTTAACTGTAAGTTATTCGCACTGCACCAGGACCATAGTTGTACAAGATCATTTTACAATTTTGCACAGTCTTCCAAACAAGTAATAGGTGTATATAATTTAAGATCATCAGCATATAACAAAGTGCTACAATGTAGATTATCAACAATATCGTTTATAAAGATATTAAATAGTAGAGGTCCAAGGACGGAACCTTGGGGAACACCTGATGTTGCTGTAATATCGACAGACCAGAAACCACGATACTGCACAGTCAATCGTCTATTTACCAAATACGACTCAAAAAAATTTATGAAGTACTCAGTTAGTCCAAATTCAGATAATTTGCGTAGCAAAATACTGTGGTCAAGTGTGTCGAAGGCTTTAGTAAAATCCGTATAAATAACATCCACCTGATCTCCAGAATCTAAGTGTTCAGCTAAAAATTGAGTAATACATACCAAATTACTAGTGGTAGAACGACTGGGCATAAATCCATGTAATCCAGTCAATTGGTGTTCAAAACTACCGTTTTCGTAACAAAATTGCGGAAGTTTTTTTCTAAACGGTTCTATATGTTTTTTGGGGTGCTGAATCCAAATTTCAGGTTTGCTGCCTTGTAGGAGGTCGGCTTCACATCGAAAAACGCAAAAAACCTCAAAATTTTCGCACTTTTTTAAGTTTTTTGCTTATATCTCGAAAATTATGCGGTTTTCGAAGGCGATCATTCTATACAAAATTAAAGTAGACAAAATTTCCTACTATGCACTAGTCAACTTTGATTTTCTCATGAGCGGTATCGGCGCTAGAGCGCGCTGAACTACAGCAATTTTTTGGCTCTGCTGCGAAAACATCAAAAACGCCCACTCCCACCCCCTACAACTCGAAAAATATACATGTTGTCAACAAAATCCTTATACCGCGTTAAAGTATATTTAATTTTCTACAAGAGACGTCTCTAACATTCAAATTTCTCATAAGGGGGGAGGGAGCAAAGCGAAAATTACGAAAAATGCCTTCTGCACCTTACAGTCAAAACGACCCCTCCCACCTGTCTAGCTCACATTAGCGCTATACTTTCCATGTATTACGCATAAAAGAAGTTGTTTTGAATAAATTGATGGCAAAGCATGTTTGATGAAAACATTATTAACAAATTATATTTACAACATATTAGGTACATTTCACTGAATATAAAGCTGTTATGTACACAGTTATTTTAGTCGCCTCTGTTGGGTTGTTGGTGGCCCAGGCAATGTTTCTTAGGCACTAGAAGGTCCAGGTGAAGGATCTTGGGCAATAGAAGGTCCAGGCAAAGGGTCAGGAGCTATGGAAGGTCCAGACTGAATAGTGAGTTGTTGCTGTTCTTCAACTGAAAAAATTGTAATACAATGATTAATGTTATGATAGAGAAAAACTTATTAGTAAAGATGCATAACACTGCAAAATATTACACGAATTAATACCTTCTGTCACCTTAGCTGCTTCAGACAGTGGTACTGCAAGGATCTCGTCCAGGTCGTCTTCCTCTTTTGTATCCTCTACCATCCGGAGAGTGCAGTGGACAAGAGTGTTGCCAACCACATGCTCTTTCTCCACGCAATGAGTGGTTGCGACTCAACGTCCGCGTTACTCAACCAAGGCAAGATTAAATTTCTCAAGACCCTCTCCAAACATCCCGATCTTGAATCATTCATTTCTAAATTCGCTGCTCCTTCAGCCCATCCAAAGGAAATAACAGCTGCTGGTGAGAAATTTGTGATCGCCCTTTATGGTGGTAACCACCCAATAACAACACTCAACAAGCTGAGGTATAAGCAATACGTGACATCAGCCTACAAGACATCATCAAACACGGCTTCCATGCCTCCCACTAGCTGCAGCTCAACAACATGCCTTTAGAGTTTACCAGCAGGTGCAACAGTGGATCGGGAACTATTTGGATCCTGAGCAGTGTGGGGGGAAGTTGACAAAAAATGGATTGGTTTCCATTACCACACTGATATCCCCGGCTCCTCAGAGGCTTCTTCAGCTTATATCTTATAAATACAAGACAGATTGCTAAGGTCGGTGTGGGTGTAGGCGAACAGGATATTCTGCACGAAACTGTGCCAGCAATGTGAAGGGTCGTGCTCCAACATCGACGACAATTTGGATACAAAAGAGGAAGACGACCTGGGGTGCAATTCTCGAGCTTCTACGAAGAGGTTCGTATACGGAAAACACCGAAGTTCCGCACAATTTCTTGACTTGTGTATTCTTGAATTATTTTTCCTACGAAAAAGGAATTCGTCTACGAATAGATCCGTACAACATTTTCCGATTGATACATAGCACTCGTATTTGTGTATTATATGCGGAAATCAGTCACAAATGTCATAATTATTGTTTAAGTTTTGAGGTTACGTTTTTATTTTTGTGTATATCTGTGCAATATTGATAATTTATGTGACTATTTCTATTTTATAAATGGATAGGTAGCTATACGATTGTAAATATATATTCTGATAAAATTTGCTGACGGTAATTGAAAATTTTTATAAGCTCATAGACAACAGTTTTTAGATAATAAATAATGGATGATATTATAAATATTGCTGCAATTGGTGCTCTTGAAGAGGCGGAAATCGACAATTTAGCTACAATACGTTTATTTCACGTTAGGGATAATCCGTTTGAATCATTAATTTTACCTTCAAGGTGGCAAACGATCAAACGATAACACTTGTCAAATCAAAATACAAAAGATTCATAGAATTTAGTAATATTTACTATTAAACGTATGGCCACATTGTGTGTTTACAACGTTGCCAAAGCGATTATGCGGAAATAAAAGTCGTATGAAAAGAGCATTACGTAAAACATTCGAGAATACAATTTTCTGGTTATGTACGTAATTTACTATACGACCGATTCGTTTACGAATAATATTCGTAGAAGCTCGAGAATTGCACCCCTGGACGAGATCCTTGCAGTACCACTGTCTGAAGCAGCTGAGGCGACAGAAGGTATTAATTCATGTAAAATTTTGCAGCGTTAAATGCATTTTTACTAATCAGTTTTTCTCTATCATAACATTAATCCTTGTATTACAATTTTTTCAGTTGAAGAACAGCAACAACTCATTATTCAGTAAGGGTCCATAGCCCCTGACCCTTTGCCTGGACCTTCTGTTGCCCAAGATCCTTCACCTGGACCTTCTAGTGCCTAAGAAACATTGCCTGGGCCACCAACAACCCAACAGAGGCGACTAAAATAACTGTGTACATCACAGCTTTATATTCAGTGTTACATTTTATTTACATGAGGGGAGGCTATGATATGTTTTTCTTAGGTTGTCTCAGGGTTGTCTACTATTGACAAAATAAGTATCAGATTGAATTGATCGTCACTGTCACTTAGTTTTGGCTGAATTGCCAAATTTTTTATTGATAACATTACTGTGCTTTCTTTAGGGTCTCACTCTGGCAACTATGTAGAACCAATTTGATTTGTGGTTATGTTTTTGACTTTTCAACATAACCTCAGTAATTAAAACAGTCATTCATACCAACAGAATTCAGATTTTCCAAAGCCTCCCCTCATGTAAATAAAATGTGAATAGCATATAGTGTACCTAATATGTTGTAAATATAATTTGTTAATGTTTTCATCAAACATGCTTTGCCATCAATTTATTCAAAACAACTTCTTTTATGCGTAATACATGGAAAGTATAGCGCCAATGAGAGCTAGACAGGTGGGAGGGGTCGTTTTGGCTGTAAGGTGCAGAAGGCATTTTTCGTAATTTTCGCTTTGCTCCCTCCCCCCTTATGAAAATTTGAATGTTAGAGACGTCTCTTGTAGAAAATTAAACGTACTTTCACGCGGTATAAGGGTTTAGTTGATAACATGTATATTTTTCGGGTTCTAGGGGGTGGGAGTGGGCGTTTTTGATGTTTTCGCAGCAGAGCCAAAAAATTGCTGTTGTTCAGCGCGCTCTAGCGCCGATACCGCTCATGAGAAAATCAAATTTGACTAGTGCATTTTGTAGGAAATTTTGTCCACTTTAATTTTGTATAGAATTATCGCCTTCGAAAACTGCATAATTTTCGAGATATAAGCAAAAAACTGAAAAAAGTGCGAAAATTTTGAGGTTTCTTGCGTTTTTCGTTGTGAAGCCGACCTCCTATAAGGCAGCAAATCTGAAATTTGGATTCAGCACCCCAAAAAACATATAGAACCGTTGAGAAAAAAACGTCCGCAATTTTGTTACGGGAAAACCACCATTTGATTGGACTAATGTTGATTGAGACATATTTGAGACTTAACATGATTGAAAAGGATATCATATATTATGCTTTCTAAAAGTTTGCTAAAATTGCATAAGATTACTATAGGTCTGTAGTTTTCAACAGCTCCTCTATCATTTTTTTGAATACAGGACAAATTCTAGATATCTTCCAGACTTCAGGAAAAGTGGCTGTTTTAATAGACAAATTAAAAATTACAGCAAGTGGCTTTGCAATTAGAATAGCACAATCTTTAAGCAAAAAAGCTGGAATTCCATCAGGTCCTACAGTACACTTAGGTTTGGTTTTCTTGAGAGCTTTTAATACATCTTCTTCAGTTATATAAGGGATGTATAAACTGGGAGCATTACTATGAGTGCTATCCGTATCATAAGAAAAAGTTGTGGAGGTGGAGTACGCATCATGAAAAAAATTAGCAAATGCATCAACTATTGCTTGCGGTTCGTTCAATAAAGTATCATTATGGGTCATGACATTGGGAATACTGGATACGTTTTTCTTAGAGTTTAGATACGACCAAAAACGATTAGGGTTAGAATTTATTTGATTTTCAATATTAATAAGATATTCTTTATAGGCATTGTCTATGTCTATTGTTATTCTTGCTCTTAGAATTTTAAACTGATCGAGGTCATCTCTGTTGCCATTCTTTTTGAAATTGCGTGCATGTTTAGATTTCTTTTTAATATTACGGATAATCTTTCCGTTAAACCAGAACGGGTATTTATTTGATTTGGCTAGAGTTTTTGGCACGTTATCAGCAAATACAGAATCTAAGATAGAATAGAATACATCACTTGCTTGATTCACATCTTCACACTGGTCAACACCAGAAAAATCGGTGTTAAATAAATAATCGTAAAGCTTGCTAAAGTTAGCTTTCCTAAAGTTGTACATAGGAGATGAGTTAACGGAGTATTTTTTATTTTTCTGAGGTGCTATTAAGGAAATGTCCAAGGGAGGGTGATGGTCATCCACGGGTAATAAGTAATCGACAGATTTGGCTACCTCAACATCGTATCTACTAAGTACTAAATCTAATATACGATTATTTATATTCATTTCACTATTATACTGTTTGAGATTCGAAAACTCGATAAAATTAGCGAGGACGGAGATGTAATTATTGCTATTGTGATTATCATTAATAAGAGAGTTAGCATATTGAGGAATGTTGAAATCACCCATAATGATAAGCTGTTCATCACCAGTGACGAAATCAAAGTTAGCCATTTCATCAAAGAGAGCTTCATAAATATGGACCCCCAAGATTTGGTGGTATATATAAAACGATAACATACAAATGATTACGTTGAAGAGCAATTTTTACCTCTATCATATCAATATTAGGAATGCTGCAGGTAAGGTTGAGTTGAATGGCTGTATATAAGCTCCTGATAGCAACTAATACACCTCCTCCTCTGGTTACGTTTGCTAGATCAAATTTACAATCTGCTCTGAAAATGGTGTAGTTAGAACTAAATAATTCAGCATTCAGCATCAAAGATGTCATGGTCCAACCAGGTCTCAGTTAGGGCTATTAAGTCATAATCGCATGCCAAAGAGGAATTAAACAAACAGGGGGTTTTTGTTCTTAAACCACGCACATTCTGTTAGTAAATAAGTAATTGCTTACTATCAGGGTACGTGTTAAAACAGTAATTGTTTAACATGCTAATAGACTCGCTAGCATTCTCATCTAGTTGCTATTTAACCATAAATAAGGATGATTTGTATTGCTCCAGTTTATGTCTATAAACCGGACAACTAGTCGAGTCCCACGCGGCGTGGTTACAATCATCAAATTTTGCATTGAGACAATTAATACATTTTAAATCTACGGATTTACAATCAGAAACACAATGACTAAGAGAACATTTAGGGCAAGCCATAGTTGCATTACAATTTTTTTGGAAATGATTTAAGCCACTACATTTATAACAAATTTTTAAATCAAGTGCGTCATAAACAATACAATTATCAAAGTTTACAAATAGATTACCTATATTCAAAATCTTGCAATAAGCTTCACCATCTAATTCGAGAATAGCTTGAAAAATATCATTACGCTTCTTGGTTGGCCAAATTTTCACTATTTTACATTCACTTGTTTCACTAAACACATTATTTTGACACTTAAGAAACCTTAGAAGTTGCTCTTTAGAGTATTTTTCAGACATACCAACAATTTTCAATCTAGGATTTTATTTCTTTTATTTCATAGTTTTCACATAATTTTTGCTTAGCCATTTCCTTAAGATTTTTTGCACATTAAGTGTTATTGCAGCCAATAAGAATACATTGCGCACATTTTTTATTTTAGAAACTTTTATATCCGAATCAATAGGATTTATATTACTTACAATATCAGATTTAGTTTGTGCATTGGTGATTAATGTTTTTCGGTCTGATAATGACAGAGCATTTGGAAGAGGCAGCTTGAGAATATATAATGGGTTGTTTAACTTCGTTAACTTTGGGTAACAATATCAAATTAAGTCGATCATTGGCGGCTTTCATAATCTCAGATTTAGCTAGAGCAAATAACTCATCAATATTTTTAATCATGATATTAACTTTATCTTCAATCAAATTGTAATACATTTTTCATAGTAATTTTTTAATTCTGCACAATTCTCACAATACCAAAATAAACCTGTTGTTTTTATGTGCTTTAATATTTCATAGGGAAATCCAATACAGGAAACATGATAAGAGGATGAACAAAAACCAGAGCAAGAAACTGCTGGCTTAGTACGGCTTATCACAGTATCAAACTTCTTACACTAAGTACCAGACATTTTATGCATTAACTAAATATTGTTTATTGATAGTTTTCAGATGCATTTGTAACAATAATTGCACTCACTTCACGTCCAAAATAGTTGTATAAACGTTTAAATAGCAGAGGTATAAATTAACTAGGAACTTTTCACTATAAAAATCGATAAGAAAGAAGGACAATGTAAAGCACTTACGTACGTTAGGAATTTTAAATATTAAAAAAAAATAAAGTATAATAACTTTGCCTCTGAAAAACCTATGGGTAAGTTTTTGGTGTTGTTCCATAGAAAAACTCAAAAAGTTTTTTTGTGTTGCAAAAAATACAGGGTGTACCAAAGTATAAAAATTCAAGTAAAAAAATAACAGATGTAAAGTACATACATTCTGTATACTACTATTTTTTGAAGCGTAACCATAGAGATTTATAATTGTAATAATTGTCAAATAGACAGTATAAATAGACAGACAGAGTTTACATCAATAATCCGCAAAATATCGACGAATTAAAAGAAAATATTCGAACAGAAATCCGGAATATTTCTCCATTAATGTTGCATAATGTTATGCGAAATGTGGTGTCTAGAGTAGAAGAATGTTCAAGAAGAGAAGGTCATCATCTTCTAGACACAATTTTTAAAAATTAGGCTAGTTATTATTATTATGTTAGTTTCCCTTGTTATTAAATTTCTTGAATTCCATATTTTGATTAAAATCGTTTCATACTTTGGTACACCCTGTATTTTTTTGCAACACAAAAAAACTTTTTGAGTTTTTCTATCGAACAACACCAAAAACTTACCTATAGGTTTTTCAGGGGCAAAGTTAGACTTCAAAATGTGTCACTACATTATGGGCCACCCTTTATAACTTAAAATCAATTCGACTCACAAAAATGAAACTTTATTGTTGTTACATAAATAAACAAAGCCGTGTCAGATTACTACACAAGTACCTACTATGATATTTTTTAAATTTCAAACTTTGTAATGTTTTTATGTCTATCACTATTTGCTTATAATTACCTACTAACACAAAATGCGAAAAAATAGTATAAACAAATCTCGTAAGAAAAGCAGTTTTACTAAACTCATATAGTTTTGAGTTACTCGCTCGCTGCGCTCGCTCGTACTTAAACACTATATTCGTTTAGTAAAACTTTGCTTTTCTAAAGTTGTTGTTTAATGTACTATTGGTAATAATAAATTTATATTTTCCAAATCGATTGTATTTTATTATAAATAATAGCAAGCAGATCAAGTAAGTTTGGTCCGTATCTCCGAAATGCGAATCTCTTTTTTTCTGCGACAGATTACTTAATAAATGAATTGTCAATATGTTGCTGCAGAATAACAAAACATTTCCCATGGCAATACTGATTTTGTGCAAAATTCGAAACATTTATTGAATTAGGCATATTGCGCAAACGGCTGGAGCAAATATATAACATTGTCTTAACCATTTTTTACTAGGATAAAAAATAAGAAAGTTAAGGGGGTAAAATCTCTCGTGAATACCCCTGTACAATAACGTATTAAGAATTTTACAAAAATTTCAAAATTGTTTCCTAAAGATAATTTTTAAGAAAAAAGACTCCACTACACAGATTTACAATGAAACAGACATTTTTAATATACAAAATGAAAGTTCCAATTGGGTTAAATAAATTCAAAATATTCCTTCTTCTCTTCCAAAAGATCCGCTAGTGTTAATTTAGCTGGAATATCACAATTTTTAAGTTAAAAAAAAAACATTACATTTTCATTGTAAAATTTAATTGAACTACGAGCACGTTTTTGTCATTGGGAGTTTAATTTTACTTAGAATCGTTGATGTGCACGTTGTTAATCGAAGTGGAAATTATAAATATTCATTCAGGATCTATTCTTTTCGATTTTTATAATAAAATTGCAATTGTGCCTTCCGTAATTTTTTGTTGTGTATACGGGTGTTGTCGTATCTCGTAATAGAGGTTTGTAATCATCTTCTCACAAGTAAGTCGTCGTTTTTTTCTTAAAATTAGTGAGAATGCAATTTTTTTTACAGTAAAATTTCTGTCCGATATATTTTCACCTGCCCTTGGTGTGCATCAACTGGAGCCCTCATTAGAGGTATTAAAATTAATGTCACATAATGACCATGATTTTTTTGCGTCATTGGCGTACTAATGGTTTATTTTCTTTCGGGGTAGGGTCCTAGTTTAATGCGGGAAGATTTGAATTCTAGTGCTCCTAAAGGACTTATGGTCGGATTGACCCTAGGGAGATCCTGAAATCTGACAGTTTGGAAATATTGGGCTTACTAACGCTCTGGAAACTGAAGAAACTTCCGAAGTAATATTGAGTTTGATCTGAATTCTAAATTGATTCATTGAACTGCGGTAGCGTTGATTCTTAATAATATTGCCACGGACATTACTGGACCTTAGTGGTTCCCATACTGAGCGGCTGCCATTGGATTTCCCTGTATCGGTCGTATTAATATGCTACCACCCTTAGAAGATAAAACCTAACCAACCTTTCCAACCAATGTATTGCTGTGTGATTTCGTCTTTATAAGGCTGTATTTATATGTGTGTACCTATTTATTTTATAGTAAAATTTATTTTTTTAATCATTGCTGTTTGTGAGTTATCAATCACGTAACTGTCCAATCCGCTCCCCTTCACTGAACTAGCTGGAGCTCGTAGCTGGAGTGTGTAATCTATACGCTACTGGATTGCTCACTATAGTGTGGTTCTGCAGTTTAAATTATCTGAATTTTTGTGTATATTTTTACCCCTCTTGCGTATATGTTACATTCTAGAACTATATGCATAAATATATGTATATCAGAGTGAAACCTGCAGTGACTTAATTTTGAATTTTTGGCTAGTTAGATTCTCAGTGGGGGCATGGGACGTTAATCAACCACTAGACCATGTTGCCTACCTAATAGTTTGGGTAATACCTAAAGGGGCGCCAAATGAGTTTTTTCAAAAATAAAGTGAAGAATGTGCTATTTGAAATTAAAAGTAAGGCCTCCGGAATCGACAGTAGCCACAAAATTACTCCGTATATAACTCACATAATAAATGAATGTTTATTGCGTTTATCGTTATTATCAGCAGTGCTGAAAACCCACCCTTGTTGTTTCTTTGCCTAAAATTGCACAGCCTAATGAAAAGAAAGATCTAAGATTAAGGGTGATTAAACAATAGATCCTTTTCTCACAAACTCTTTACTTTAAAGCTACCGGTTTCGTGGTATTTAATACTACAGTACAGTACTACAGTATTACCACATCTTCAGGCAACAAGAGTTAAATACTGTAGTATTAAATACCACAAACCGGTAGCTTTAAAATAAAGAATTTGTGAGAAAAGGACCTATTGTTTAATCACCCTTAATCTTAGTATTACGGACTCACACGGGTACCACTTCCCCAATTTAAAAGAAAGATCTTTAATGCCCTGAATGATGGCTCTATTCATAGCTGAGATATTTAAAGCTTTTAGGCATAAGCTTAAGAATGGTGTGACGTCATTACACGGTTATTAAGATAGACGTGTCGTCAGTATCGCTTCTCAGTTTTGGCTTTTTGAGAGTTGTGTTTAGTGCTCTGAATTGTTTTGTGGTGTTGCATTTGAATGTATTTAGCTAAAATGTCTGTAAAAACCTGGCTTTATTAAGGCCATAGCACGCTGTCGTCGACCGTGCAGTGACTTCATATGCTTTAGATTCACGCGATGGTTATTTTAATTTATTTAACGGATTTAACGTTGAAATAAAATTCAGATTTTTTGCATAGCTACTATTTCAAGGGTCCTCTTTCGAAATAATAAATAAAAAAAAATTGTTGAATGAGCCCATTGTGAAATATTTATGGAAAATTATATTTTATGTTAATAGTTTATACTTTATATAGATACCTTTTGACCTGTTTGCATACAGGGTTAGTCGTGGCTTCGGGGATTTTTCCTTAGAACAAAGAACCCACGTTATTTTACACATGTTATACTAAAGGTGATTAAATTTTCTACCCATAAATCACACGTATTTTATTTGCAGACCAATTGAGTTCTAAATTTACACAAAGGGTTGAACCTATAAAAAAACCCAGAGAGACAATAGATAAACAAACGAGTATCTTTTTCAAGTTCTAAGCTAATACCTACCTGTTAAGACCTTTAACTTAATTATTCACCATTAGTGCCTTCTGTGCGATCCAACGCACCCTCAAAAAATTAAAGAAATTATAAAGATACCCGTAGTTAATATCACAGTGTAGACCTAGTTGAGGTACCAATCAAATTACTTTACCGTTCTCAAGTTATAAGCAAAACACTTACTGTGCATGCTTCGACCAGAAGGGCATTGGATACGAGCTTCAAACTTTTACTTATTGCAGTAGACTGCCGATCAGAAGTGTGAGGTAGGGAGATTTTTTCAATTAGACAGCTGAAAGGTGAGCTACGAGTTTTTGACGGCTGAAATGTGAGCTACGAATTTTTGACAGTGCTATGGGGACGCGGAACCCTACATGGGCCTAGTGGTGAAAGGAGCCCTACGGGGTTTCAGTTGGTAATGCAGATTCCATACTTATCGATGATGAAGTCATTGACTGGTGTCATACTTGTGACGTCACTGTCTGGCTCAACCGACCCCTAACCTACTTTTGTAAAAAACCATATAGGTTACTGGCAGTCGTATTAAATTGCTGTAACCTAAAATGTAAAAAATTCGCCTTATTTTCTATAACAAATGATATCTCTAAAAATGACAAAGCTATAATAGTTATTTAAGTAACCAGTTATGAAAAGTCTAATTTTATTTGATGAATGTAATATTTGGCACAACGAGCGAGTGAAGTGAGCGAGTTGTGTAAATTACCCGAATCAAATAAAATTAGAGTCTTCATAGCGTGTTACGTACAAAATTTTATCTAACCCCGGTATGAAAAGTCAAATTTTAAATGTATTTTTGACATTATGAAAAGTCACATTTTTCATAACTGTTTGTCATAACCCAATTAAATGCTGTAATGAATTTCATTACATAACTCAGTGATGTAATGAAAATTTATCTCTGAATATTTAACCTATAATTTAGCAGATTGACAACTGAAGTTTGTTTATACAAATTAATGTCAATCCATGTTTGGAACCGCAAAGTAATATTCAAAATAAATTGCCATATCTTTTCTATTTTAAAGCGGGGTTACATAAAAGTAAAAATCTATTTACGGGGGACGAAGGTCAACGAATTTTGCTAACGATCACAAAAATCATCTAATTTCAATCATCTTGCGGTTCAAATATTGCCCATAATTTTCTAATATCCACTTCAATTGTGCACCAGTTTATTTTAAAATACTCCGCCATAGCGTTTTTTTAATATTATAAAAAATCTATGTGTTTAGTGTCTACTAAGGTATATATTATTACTTATTTTATGAAACATAATGCACTATAATTAAAATAATTAAGTATTTTCATTTTTATCTACTCTTTATTTCGTTTGTTATGAATAAAATATTTCTTGCTTATTTTGATGACAATATTAAAAATGTATTATTCATTAAATACAGAGAATAATGATACCATTCATTTTTGTTTAATATACATACTAAAATAAAATCATTCAATTACATTCACAAATATTCACAATTCACTCACGTTACTTAGTTGTTTAATCCTTTAGCTGCTCTAAACGTATATATACGCAAATCCAGTAACTGCTCCAGACGTATATAAACGCAGTACATTTTAACTTGTATAAAGTAATACTAAGGTCTTGTATTTTGTCAATATTATATTTTTAGCATCAAATATGTCGATTGGCAGTCATATTTTGTAAAAAAAATATTTTATATGTTGACTGCTCCAGACGTATAAATACGCTGAGAGTTCCCCACCCTCGTATCTAAACCGTATCAGGTTTTTTGGCGCTAATGAAAAACTGCACCAACTACGATAATTATATACAGGGTGTCACACAAGTTGAAAAAAAATATGCAACACTCTGTATATGACGAGATATATAGAAAATTATGATGGACATATTTGAAAACTACGAAAAAAATCGTATAGGAACGAATTTTTATTTTTCAAATTGTGTCAAAGGGGATCTAGGATGGGGGGTTCAATTCTCGCGTGAACACCCTGTACGTATATACAGAGTATTAGAAGTTTGAGTGCCATTACTTTAACATGAGGTAGATGCACAAGTAAACAATAGTTATTTACGTAATAAGTTATGAAAAGTCTAAATTTTATTTGACTAATGTAATAAGCGAGCGAGATAACGGGTTACCAGTGTTACGTACACAATTTTATCTAACCCCGCTTTAAAATAGAAAAGAAATGGCAATTTATTTTGAATATTATTGTGCGGTTTCAAAGATGGATTGACATTTGTATAAACAAACTTCAGTTGTCAATCTACTAAATTATAGGTTAAATATTCAGTACTTATATTACATTACAAGTCATGGAAGTGGTCTTTTGCAAGTCGAGGAGGTTGAAGAATACGAGGACGATTTTATTATCTTATTACATCATTCTGAGATAGAAAGAGTTATGTAATGAAATTCATTACGTCACTCAACAGACAGACATAACAGACAGTTATGAAAAATGTGACTTTTCATAACGTCAAAAATGCATTTAAAATTTGACTTCTTATAACGGCGTTAGATAAAAAAGTGTTACATGGCGAGTTTGTCACGGTGTTAAAAAGTCACTCTCAACAATCTCAAACACAACTTAACGTTGAAAAGCACGCCAAACAGTTCATTTCATTTTGTCTCGTCGAAATATACCTGTAGCTGAAAACCATATGTAACATGTAATTTTGTCGTTTTTCATAATTTACAAAAACAGGGGTGATTTGACTACTCTTTCAATGCCTGATCCAACGATATGTCACACAGTTAGCTACGTTTAATAGTTTACGAATCACTTTTCATCTTTACGAAATTATCTTAAGTTATTTTGGTTTTAACATTAAAAATGTTTGTTAGTAAAATAAATTTGTATAACGCTACTTTACTTTTAACAGTGAAAATGTTTTTCTGGTCAATGATATATCTTTTCATTTTTTTTCTAAATAAAAATACTGATTATACGATTTTACTTTTTGAAAATGTTTTGTGTTAGTGAAATAACTATTTACAATTTAAATATAGGAAATAAACCATATAACTTTATTCCTGAGCAGTTGCGTAAACATGATGATTTAAAATAACTTCTTTCTTTAATTTTTACCTGTTAGATAATTGCTCAGAAAGTAACAACTGGTATTTAGTAGTGTTATAGTATTGAATTTCCTGCGTGTATGTGTACTGTGTACTCTGAAAGTGTGACATTATAAATTCTGTACTAGAGGCAAATTATTTTGCAACCGAGCAGATTTCAAGATTTTAGTATTGTATTTTATTGGCTACTTCAATTTTTAGAGCTATACAGCCAAATTACTAATACTTTCCCATATCACTAAAAATTAATGACTACGCCTGAAAGGAAGTCGTTATTATTTTAATAATCCTAAAAATACGTGTGTAATTTTTTTAGGAAATAGTTGTTTGGCAAAATCAGCCTGGGAAACAAGTAAAGTGTCCTTACTGCACTTTTATATTAAGGTGAATTTCAAATTTCAAAAGTTATTAAAAACAAATCAAGGTAACTTTTGATCAATTATATTTTCTTTATTCAATACTGGTATATTATGTCATAATTAAAACTCTAAAATATCTATATAAAACTATATTAATAATTTAAAATTGTACACACCAATAAAATAAATACAACTCTACTAAGACTAATAAATAGGGATACATACATAAGCATAATAAATAATACATCTAGAATTATTTGCTTTGCAACAAAGTTATTATAAAGCCTAATTATTACAATTTGACTAAAGAGTTGCTGGTAACTACACTAGTAAAGTAAAAACTATTATTAAATTAATCATATATTATAATATTCTACAAATATTTTATGAGTTTCATTCAATTTTTCTGTCAAATTACAATAATCAGATTTTAAGGTTTTTTAGTATATACAAAGTATTTAAAAAACCGTACCATAAAAAATTTGGAATTTATCAATATCAAAAATCAAAATCATATCAAAATCTTTACGGAGTTACAACTGTATAAGTTTGACGATATTCTTCGATATCTTCCTTCAACTTTAAGATATGCTTATTCTATATGCGTATATGGGTTCAATATTTTGGAAAATGTTTAAGTGATTATTTAATTTTTTAACCGTAAGAGTAAAGACGCTATGATCTTATTATTCCCTGAAACTTTTTTATCACTAAGCGTATATCAATGCAATTTTTTTAATAAAATGTGCCAAACATCTTTCAAGATTTTTAATATTTTTACTTATACATTTCTTTGTTTTGGATTTAAATTATCAACAGTAACTTGATATTAGGATATAGAGAAATAGGAATAGGTACAGGGTTAGTCATTTTATATTTAAAATTTTGATCTGATATAACTTTTTTAATTTGCAAGTTATAACTATGAACCAAAAACTTAATTGTAGTGTCGCTTACCAAGTTTTTTTTGTCATCAGAAAAAACAAAAGACTGTCAATTTTATTGTCAAAAATATACACAAAACTTGTGATTTTTTAAATGGAACACCCTAGATATTTTTAACCAGTTGGATAGCAAATGTTGTTCCGATTTCATTGGTATAGACACCTTATATTTGGATCTAGCTGTTTTCAATTTATTCGCAAAAATGTAAAGCATTTATCACTCCTTTCTTGAACATTAAACTGACGTAATATCATTGTGAAAATTATTATTTGAGTATTCTCAAATTAATCAATTTACATGTATCCACGTATCTACCAAAAGCACAATGAGCTTTATGCCACATCGACGAGTCAAATTATAGTTTTGTAACATGTAAAAAATTAGCACTATTTTATTTCCACGGCACACTATCATCCAATAAATATTGAGACACCCCAGCTGCCTCATTACGCGCATTTTTCCTAAATTTATATTATTATCAGTACAAGTTATGAGATTTCGTTAAATTCTAATACATTATATTTTAAATAAGTTACGTCGAAATAGGTTAAAAGTTGACCATAATTTGGTCGTGCATAGTTTAGGAATGCCGGGCTCAGGTCAAATTATGATCGGTCGTCACAGGAAAATAGTCACTACGTAACGCTTAGACGAAGGCCCATAATTCAGTACGGATATAACGACGACATCTGGAACCGGGACGCGCCCAGAGTGTTAGCCTAGCCTCTCTGTCCGTTGCATGGGGAATATGTAACAGGGCAAAATAGTATAAATACGCAAATTAGGTAGACCTCAGGGAGAATCACTTCTGAACCTCCACCCCGACGCGGCCCTGCCGGTACGAGGAACTCCAACTTAGAAGCGGCTTTGCCGGTACTGGAGCACCATAACACAGAGTAACAGCCTAGCTGCAGCACTCTATTCTACCCGGACCTACCGTCTCACTTTTCTTCCGGCTTGTCGGAACTACGAGGACTCTCGCGGTTTTGATCTAAGTACATGCGTCTTCGTAGCAGGGTTGATAGTACGCGGGACGAAGCCACGGAAACCAGCACCGCGATGAAGCCAGTAGACGAGGGGGCTAATGAAGCAGGGGGAGAAAAACCGTCGAACTCCACGCTAGTTCCCCGGCTAGGTGAGACATACCATTTTACGTATTCAATATTAACTTCACGAAGTAGAAATGACAAATTACGACTCTATCAGTTTATCGTCGCTGTGGTACTATTTTACTATTTATGTCTGTTCATTTAAATCATATTTATGGGAATTTATTACCTACTTAACCATCTGTTATCTGAGCCTTTTTGCTAAATGTTGCATAGTTTTAAACCCCAGTAAATTCTTGTAACTTCATTGCATGTACGAGTGCCGATGGTCGATCTGTTGGGTTTTACAAGCCTCCAACACGCTTTTGAAATATGCCATCTGGATTATTGCTGACCGACCCTTTGGGGTTAACCATAAGCGTCCTTCAGGGGTAATCTCGGTGGTACTCCGCCTAATGTATTTATAGCCACAGTATCTGTACACTTTCACTATGTTCCTTCACGTCTACATACACTATATAAATCTACGATTGGCAATAAGTGTTTACCTTGGTTTCCTACTGATGGGGGGTATTCACAACGTCAATAAACGAGAGACAGTTGTCTTTCACAAAAAAGAATACGACGAGTTATACGACCTAAAGAATCATAGTGAGACTGTGTAGTGAGGCTCGGTAATTAAATAAGCGAGGCTTGTTTTACTTATCAGTCGATTGCGTCACTGGTCATCCAAGGAAATCTTACGAGAGGGGGTCCTCTCCGCCTATGGCGAAGTTTTGTCATTGGCATATCTGCTCAGATCTTATATAAATCATTTGTGACAGTTGTCTCTAAATGCAAATAAATTGGTTTAACTACATCGAGAGTATTCATTCACTAATCGTTTTTCTTTCAGAAGGTACATTAAAAGGTACTTAAATATCAGATTTAAGTTTACCTGTGTGAATTAAACAGTAACTAAATAATACCAAACTTTATAAAAAGAATCTAAGTAAAAGCTACAAACACAACGTATTTTGGGTCCTACCACTATAAAACTAGACGATCACATAAAAAGGCCAAAAGTATGTTTCCTTTTCTCTGGAAAAAGATTAATAAACATACGAGGGGGGTATGGGGTGTCACAATATATTTTGCATTTGTTTCGTGCCCAGGCTTTTTGTTAAGTTTTAAGTTGACTTAGTGGACTGTATCTTCTTTTTTTTTGTTAAAACAAAACTCTGGTGCACTAGTTTTTTGGGTTTTTATTTTCATTTAGCACAAAATTCACAAGATTAAAAGTTACAATGGGAGCCAGCGCCGCACATGCGGACGCATTGGCCATGTATCAAGAAGTGCTGGTGTCTCTCAACCACACACGACACACGTTGAGCAACTTACAAAATATAAACTAGGGCTATGCCCGCGCCATCTCTTGGCAACAAATTAAAGATTGTAGAGAGGGCATGCGACATACCGCCACCCTTGAAAGAATGCAGTTCTTTCAAAAAAGTAAACTAAAGTAAAATAAACCTCATTGAACAAGATTTATGTAATACGAAGAAGTAAAATTTTAAATAAAAAAAATACATAGAGTTCATTTCACTTGCACATGCCTTATAAGTCAAGAGGCAGTACACATATTTTTGTCGTGGCACGTTTCACTACCCCATTTGGGGTTTTGACACTCACAACGCGAACTATTTTATCTTCGCCAGGATGAAGAGCAGTGATGCGCCCCATGTGCCAAGATTGAGGTGGCCTATTATCGTCTTTGAGGACAACAAGAGAGCCAAGTAAGTCTGGGGTTGTTGTCTCAAACTTCCACTTGGAACGCTGCTGAAGGGAGTTTAAGTAGTCCTTGGACCAGCGCTGCCAGATGTGCTGAAGCATTTTCTGGAGGTGCTTGTAACGAGATAAGCGATTGACATTGCTGTCAAGGAGGTCTTCTTGAGGTAAAGCGTTAAGTGTAGATCCAATTAAAAAATGACCAGGGGTCAGGGGTTCCAGGTCGTTGGGATCGGATGATAACGGGTACAAAGGCCGGGAATTCATTATGGCCTCAATTTGGGTTAGCAAGGTGTAAAATTCCTCGAAGGTGAGGTTAGCATTTGAGGCTACGCGCCTTATATGGTATTTTGCCGCCTTTACAGCAGCCTCCCACAGCCCCCCAAAATGAGGGGAACGTGCGGGAATAAAACTCCAAATAATGTTGTTCTCGGTTAGATAATTATGAATTTTGTCTGATTGCTGGATTTTAAGAAGATTTTGGAAGTCTCTATCAGCGCCAATGAAATTGGTAGCATTGTCGGAGTAGATTTTTTGACATAAGCCGCGCCGGGAGACAAACCTCTTTAAAGCATTTAAAAAACCCTCCGTAGTGAGGTCGCTAACAAGCTCCATATGAGCAGCTTTAGTTGAGAAACAAATAAAGACGCATATGTAACATTTGATGAACTTTCTGTTCCGGAATTTACTGTCTTTTATCATAAACGGTCCGGCATAATCAAGGCCGCATGTGGAAAAAGCGCGCATAGGTGTGACTCTAGCGGAGGGTAGATCACCCATTTTCGTATGTAACTGGGAAGGTTTGGCCCTAAAACAGGTGACACACTTTCTTAACACGTTCCGTACTGTTTGCTTGCCATTCAATGGCCAGTATTTAATTCTAACACTTGATAACGTAGCCTGTACGCCAGAATGAAAGTTTTTTGTATGTTCGTGCTGAATAATTAAGCTGGTTAATGGGTGTTTTGCAGGAAGGACTATCGGAAATTTATGGTCAAACTTTAACTGGGAATTTTTTAGCCTACCACCAACTCTGATCAAGCCCTCCTCATCCTGAAACGGATCTAAGGAGTTTAATCTGCTAGTCTTGGGAACGGAATGCTTAGAGGAAAGGGCATGCAATTCTGCCTGAAATTCACACGATTGCGCTAATTTGGCTAACCTTTGAGCGCTCTTATTCAACTCCTCAATGGTCAATCTGCCAAGATATTTTGATTTTGAATTTATAGTTAAATTGGATTTGTAACGTAAGCAATATGCCACGATTCGTTGCAATTTTGCAAAGGATGAGTATCTGGTAAAAATATCGGACTCAATGGTAAATGTATTTGTATGAGCCAATCTAAATTCGGGAATATTTGTGGGATTAACCAGTGCATGTTCGGGGTAAGGAATGATCCTTTGATGTAGCCAAGCTGGACCTTGCCACCACAATGGGGATTCGGACAACTGGGCAGGATCTAAACCACGCGATATTATGTCAGCAGGGTTACCATCAGAAGAAACATGATGCCATTGTGACGTTTCTGAAAGCTGCTGTATCTCAGATACACGATTTGAGACGAATGTTTTAAGACTTCCCGGCTCTGTTGCCAGCCAGGATAAAACAATGGTGGAGTCTGTCCAATAGTGAACTTCATCAATAGATATTTTTAGCGAAGATATTACTTTATTAACCAATTGGGCCATGAGAAGTGCACCACACAATTCTAGACGTGGTACAGTTATGGATTTCAAGGGTGCTACACGAGATTTAGCAGTTATTAGACGAACAAGAATTTGATCCGATGAATCAAACGAACGCATGTATATACAAGAACCAAATGCTATCAAAGAAGAGTCACTGAACGCATGAATTTGCACGTTAACTGAATTGGGAATTATTATTTGACGAGGAATAGTGATGCCATTGAGTAGCGGCAATTGTTTATAGAAATGGTTCCACCTTGTATATAGATCTAAGGGAAGGGATTCATCCCAGTCTAACTTTAGTAGCCACAACTGTTGCAGAATAACCTTTGCCTTAATAGTAACAGGGCCAACCAGACCCAAGGGGTCGAATATTCGAGATATAATGGAAAGTATTTGACGCTTGGTTATGCCTTTCTTGTCATTATATTGTGGGCTTGCTATATACTGAAAGGTATCTTGTCTTGCATTCCACGAAATCCCTAACGTTTTACAATTTTCATCATCAGAGATAATATAGGATGGTAAACTTGACCAATTCTGGTCGGAAAAAACCCGAGAATCATTTGATGCCCACTTGCGCAGATCGAAGCATGCACTGTTTAGAACATTGGTTAGATCTTGAATTAAACATTTTGCGGCGTTTACATCAGGGGCACCTGTAATGAGATCATCGACATAAAAATCGTGAAGTATTACTTGAGACGCTACGGGATATTTGTCCTCATTTTCCTTGGCTACTTGCTGTAAGCATCTTGTCGATAGGAACGAGGCCGAGGATGTGCCATAAGTGACGGTGTTAAGCTCATAATGAGCCAAGGGTTCACTGGGATCTGATCGCCAAACGATACGCTGAAGGCGTCGTTCGTCAGGATGGATTTCAATTTGCCGATACATTTTTGCTATATCGGCTGTGATAACTATATTGTGTATACGAAATCGTGTTAATAATGTAACAAGTTCTTCCTGAATTACAGGACCCACCTTAAGGACATCGTTTAGGGATAAATTTGAAGAGGACTTAGAAGATCCATCAAAGACTACGCGGAGCTTTGTGGTGAGTGATGATTCATTAGTGACAAAGTGATGTGGTAAATAAAAATCAACTTGATTCTTACTATGTTCTGGATTGATTTCGGACATGTGACCTAGGGTTTTGTATTCATTCATGAAGTCATTGTATTGAAGTCGAAGCTGTGGGTTTTTTAACAATTTGCGCTCTATGGAGTAAAATCGTTTAGTGGCAGTTTCCCTAGATTCCCCTAAATCTTGGTAATTATCACGGAGAGGCAACCTTACTGAAAACCGACCAGTAACCGGGTGTCGAACGAAATGATCTACAAAGTGTTGCTCACACTGCGATTCCTCACGAGTATAAATTTTTTCTGTGGTAACTTGCTCCATAAGCCAGAATTGTTCTATTTGTTTGTTTACTTCATGATTACTATTCGTGGTTAAGTGACAAAGAGAATTCTGAATTTTACCTGTGTTTACGGGACCGGATATTATCCAGCCTAAAGTTGACTTTTGTAAGATAGGCTGACTAGGCCCTAGTTTGATTTGTCCCACGCACATTAAGTTATAGAAAAGTCCTGCACCTAATAGAATGTCAATTTGATGTGATTCATGGAAATTAGGATCAGCCATTTTGATATTTTTGGGAATTTGCAATGAGGAAATTTGGAAAGAAAATTGCGGAACGCTTTCCGTTATTTTTTCAATAACCAAGAAAGAAACATCAGCATTGTAGTTATTATGCATTGACTGAATTTTTGTTTGTGTTCTTTGTGAAATGTTTGTTAGCGATGAATTAATGCCCATGACGGGTAAATTGATAGAAGTGGCTTTCAAATTTAAACGAGTGTATAAATCACGAGTAATAAAGTTGGATTGTGAGCCACTATCAAGTAACGCTCTGCATTTGATTGGTTTGTTTTTATGATCAAGTATATGCACCACCGCTGTGGACAATAAAACAAAGGAATCTGACAATTCATTACAATGTGTTGATACTATTTGTAACTGTGTGTTTGCGTGTGTTGAATGTTCGGTTGTAGATGCATGATTTGGTAAATGCTTGTTTGATTGATCATTAGTTTGAGCTCGTGATTGATCGTTACTTTGAGTTTGTGATTGATTTTGCCCATGAGAATTATTTTCAAAATGTAGCAGGGAATTGTGTTTTTTATTACATGTCTTGCAACCGCTAGACCGACACTCCATAGCAGCGTGTCCATGCCTTAAGCAATTTGTACATAGCCTTAATTTTTTAATTTCTGAGTACCGTAATTGAGGACTTAAACTAATAAATTTCTTGCACGAGAAAATGAAATGATTCTCCTTACAACAAGGACAAATAATTGTTTGATCAGTTGTGATGTGCGCATGTGCTTTAAAATCAGTAAATTTCCTTTGATTCGTGTTTTGTGTTATTTTATTATCCAACGATTCTAAGAGTTGGGAACGTTTGGTTAAAAATTCAATGAATTGATTTATTTTCGGTGACTCGATATCATTAGACTCGATTTCCCATTCCTTTTTAGAATCAGGGTCTAATTTTGCGGTTAGTAAATAAATGAGGATGTCATCCCATGTGTCCACAGGTAATTTTAAATTTTTTAAAGACTGAAAATGTTTTTGAAAACTATCCAAAAATTCCCTTAATGATAATTGTGAATTTTTTGTTACATTTGGTAACTCGAAAATATTTTTCAAGTGAGTACGTATAATTATTTTTTTGTTTTCAAAACGCGATTTTAATAACGTCCAAGCCAAAGTATAATTCGCATCCGATATCTCAAGAGAATGTATTACCTGCGCCGCCTCTGCTTTTAGAGCCGCCTGCAAATAATGGAACTTTTGAATGTTGCTTAACTTTTGATCATCGTGAATCAACGATTTAAATGTATCATAAAAATTGTACCATTTATCATAAGCTCCAGAAAACTCCGGAAGCTTTATTTGTGGCAGCACCACATTTCGCTGTACGCTTTCCATTTGTTTCTCATCTAAATACGCTTGTGCTTGTACAATCACTGGAAAATACTTATTTTCAAATACGTCTCGTTCAGCCGCCTGACCGCCAGTATCATCTAACAGCTCAATTTGAGTCTGGACATCGGTAAATCCACTCCAGACGCTCTCCAATTTAATTAAACGCGGCCGCAATTCACTCATTTTTGCCTTGTCATTTTGTAATACGTTTACAAACGTTATGAATTTGGTGAGCTGGGCCTTGAAAATGCCTCGTCTTGCAATCAAATCTTTAATTTCCGACATTTTTGTTGCTTTAAATTTTTTTTTATATGTGAATGCTTATTAATTTATTTATTTTTAATTGATTTGTATTATTGTTATAGAATATGTTTATTAATTTGCTTATTTTAAATTGGTTTGTATTACCTATTGTGTTATAGAATATTTTTCTTTGCTTTAATTAACTGAGAATGCTTATTTAATTTGCTTATTTTTATTTTTAAATAATTGGTTTGTATTATATTGTATTAGAATTTAGAATATATGTTTGCAATGTTTTAAAGCAGCAAAATACCATAAAGTTTTTTATAATAATAAAAAACGAGACCCTAATAACAGGTAGGTTATGAGAAAGATGCCAAATTGAGACTACTAATGTTTAAGAGAGAGAAAGGAACTTGCCTGGTCGTCGTCGGTTTGTTTACTGCGCTGCGAACTGCCACTGCCGAATTTCTAGCTGATGAACACGTGTTGCCGCCATGCACTATGCGGATCGAAGAACCATGTTTCGTGCCCAGGCTTTTTGTTAAGTTTTAAGTTGACTTAGTGGACTGTATCTTCTTTTTTTTTGTTAAAACAAAACTCTGGTGCACTAGTTTTTTGGGTTTTTATTTTCATTTAGCACAAAATTCACAAGATTAAAAGTTACAATGGGAGCCAGCGCCGCACATGCGGACGCATTGGCCATGTATCAAGAAGTGCTGGTGTCTCTCAACCACACACGACACACGTTGAGCAACTTACAAAATATAAACTAGGGCTATGCCCGCGCCATCTCTTGGCAACAAATTAAAGATTGTAGAGAGGGCATGCGACAGCATTTTTGCGAATAACCTACTGAATCAAAATATAAAGTGTGCTATACCTTGAAATCAGAACGAGATATGCTATCCATCTGGTTAAAAATATATAGTATGTTCCATTTAAAAAAACACAAGTTATGGGTCTTATATCGTTGACAATTTTTATTTCTCTGGAGACAAAAAAAAATGTTGTAGGGTAACCCTGCAATTTGGTTTTTGGTTCATAGTAATAACTTTAAAAATAAAAAAGTCATATCAGATCAAACTGTTATCAAGATAAAATGACTACCCTTTACACTTATGATGCTAATTTGTTAACGTTAAATAACGTATCTTATCGGGTGTTCAAAATGGCCACCATTATTCTCAATACACTTTACACTTCACAATTCTTTTAAAAAATGACAATCTAATTTTTTATATTTGTTTTTTAGAAATATCTTCAAAAAAATTGTATTATGTAAGAGAATAGGGGATTAGTCATATCTTGATATTTCGGTTTTCTGAAACACATTGGGTACAAAGCGAACAAGTTTACTATATAGGTACCTACCTACATAAAATAAAAATTGTATCAAATAAATTAATAATTTTATATGTAGATATACAGGGTGGTCCGGTATCCATGGCGGAAACTTCAGGGGACAATAGAGTACCAAAAATCAATATGACTTTGCTTATAAACATAACCTTCTAAACGTACCGTTTTTGAGATACAGGGTGTTAAAGTTTTGATTTTTTTAAATATATTTTTAAATATCTCTCTAACGAACAACAATATTAAAAAACTATTTGGTGATGTGAAATATCTCGCAGAGCACTAGTATTTCACCATTAGAAAAGTTTGCGAACATCACCAGTGGCGTCGATCTGGGGCATTGTGACCCTTTCTCCTATCAGAACTTCTACGCCACTGGTCCTAGACACCAATTCTATCTTGTTTTATATTTTCTGATGTTTTTTGCACAAAAAGTCACTCTTGTGATTTTTTCGTAAGATGCACCATTTTCGAGTTAATAGCATGTAAAGATATTAATGTTTAAAAAAAAATTATTATTATTAAAAATTTATTAACATTATTACATTTTATTAACAATTTTTGAGCTCTAGTTAGGAAGAAAAACATCACAAAAATAACAACAGATTTAATAGCATCTTACGAAAAACTCACAAGAGTGACTTTTTGTGCAAAAAAAATTAGGATTTTTTTTTCATAAAAAGTCACTCTTGTGAGTTTTTCGTAAGATGCTATTAAATCTGTTGTTATTTTTGTGATGTTTTTCTTCCTAACTAGAGCTCAAAAATTGTTAATAAAATGTAATAATGTTAATAAATTTTTAATAATAATAATTTTTTTTTAAACATTAATATCTTTACATGCTATTAACTCGAAAATGGTGCATCTTACGAAAAAATCACAAGAGTGACTTTTTGTGCAAAAAACATCAGAAAATATAAAACATGATAGAATTGGTGTCTAGGACCAGTGGCGTAGAAGTTCTGATAGGAGAAAGGGTCACAATGCCCCAGATCGACGCCACTGGTGATGTTCGCAAACTTTTCTAATGGTGAAATACTAGTGCTCTGCGAGATATTTCACATCACCAAATAGTTTTTTAATATTGTTGTTCGTTAGAGAGATATTTAAAAATATATTTAAAAAAATCAAAACTTTAACACCCTGTATCTCAAAAACGGTACGTTTAGAAGGTTATGTTTATAAGCAAAGTCATATTGTTTTTTGGTACTCTATTGTCCCCTGAAGTTTCCGCCATGGATACCGGACCACCCTGTATAAATATAAATAAATTAATATTTTTGTGGTTTAATAGATTTTTATACATATCTTAATATTTATCTTTTTTAACTTTGAAAATCAAAAACTTTCATTTAGTCAAAAATATAATATATCAATTATTCTTGATTCCATTTCACTGGTGTTTTCTGGTTCATGGTAACATTCTCCCAGTATTAATTCGATTTAGTTTATATATTAATATCAATTAAAGATCAGTCGATCTTTTTACTGCTGTAATAGTTAGGACAAACATCTCCGTTTTTTTGTGAAAACTTTTCATCTTTACTCAGACTGAATAAACTAGCAAACTCCGCCTTCTTCTGTGCATAGTTAACAAAATTTTCTGAAAAATAAAGTGATTTATTTCATTAAAGATTACTAAGGTTGAATGACGAAGTTCCAGATCATGTTCTCTTTAATGATCTTAGTTAGAGTAAAAACTAATGATTAGTTAATGGTACATAGCTACAGTGAAAAAAATTTAACTAGGTTAAATGACGCCACTTTTGAATTTTTTCATTAATTAAAAATGTATTTATGGTAAAATATGTCGTTTGTTATTAATTCCAAAATTGTTTTGATTTAAGTTATCTGTCTTCAAACAATTTTTTTTTTATCGAAACTCGGTAAATTTTGCAATTAATTTCAATTTAATGTTTAACTATCAAAACTGTCAAAATGTTTAGATTCTTATAATGTAAACGAAATATTTTCCTAAAAGTAACCCGTACTTTATCCAAAAATGTTTTTTATACAATTATAATGAAATACATAGTAATAAAAATATTAGTATTTGGTACCTACATAATGGATGGATCATTAATATGTATAATTTTACATTCAATTTATTTAATTTTCGGTATGAGACTTTTTATGTGAATATCCGACATATTCAGAAAGTAGATTTTTCGATCAGTTAGAGGACGTTAATATATCAGGAACAACTGACAGAAGTTTAGATAAGTCAACTGGACTAGAGTTTTAAAAATGATGCACAAAAAATTTGTATTTACATAAATACAAAAACTATCTTTAACCTTAAAGTTAATGTCACTGACGCAGAGGTTAATTCCTTAAATTAATTTAGAAGTTTTTTAAATTTACGAATCACAATTTAAAAAAACAATTAAACGATATTTTTTTATTTGAAAGAACCTTTCGGTAAAATAATTAAATTGAATAATATTCGAATAACATGCTGAAATTCCTGAAGAGGGGTTGGAACCTTTGGTGTAGAACTTACACTTGGAGTAGTTTTCCACACACACCAAAACACTTTTGCACACACTCGACGCGCGTTTCGCCAACCAAGTTGGCATCATCGGGAGATGATTAAACGAGTGTGTGCAAAAGTGTTATGCTGAAATGACAGATTGTAAAGCGGTTATTATTTTTAGAAATTGTTAGTTTTATTAATCTAATATGTACATGATTTAGATATTTTAAATTTAATTTCAGATTCAACTAATAAATACAAATAGAATAGCCATTAAGCTATTGCATTTATTTTCGTTGGCATTTAAACAAACCACATCATTATGTCAGTGTACCTACCAAAAGTTATATATCCAAGTTGATTTCTATCTACTTGATCAAATACTTCTAATGCATATTCTTTACTTAAAGCTAGTGTTTGACAAGCAGCTCTGCAGAAATCTTCTGAAGACAATCTACCATACCCACTACTGTCGTATATCTAAAACAGTGAAAAATGTGCTTTCATATTAATTTGTGTTAAAGGAATGGATATGTAATATTTTTGGTACAGATGTATTTTATTTTAAACAAAACAATTATAAAATCGATATTGTGATGGACATTGGCAAACGAAGAGGTATAGTAGGACCGCATAGGGCCACAAATAGGGGGTTCGTAGGAAATAAATGATTAAAGAATGTACCATTTTATATGTTAGTATATGCATTTGTCAATAGAAAAACTTTTCTTGCCACCCCCAATTACGCGTCCCTTACTCTTGACGCCCCGCCCCGTAAGGGGTAAAATCTTTAATAGGCTATATCTCTTGAACCCTTAAAGATAGCAAGTTAGTTTTTTTAATGGACTGTCAATCTTTTACTAAGAAACAGAAAAGGTCTTTAGCACTTGTGTCCAATTTTTATTCCTAACAAAGTTATTCAAAAAAATAACTTTATTTGTCGACACCCTTGTATTTTATAATCGATTTTGTCTAATAAAACTCACTCGATCACAAAAATTGTTTAAATAAAATTTGGTCACTAAAGTTTTACCTATCTAACGGTATAATCAATTTTACCATTACGGCACTTGTGTACCTTAAAATTTCACTAAATTGGTTGTAAGTAGACCACGCGAAATGCATAAGGATCGCAGCGGTCGCTTTTGGGGGAGGGCGCGGGCGTGACAGGTAGCCGATTAATAGGAAACTTTGGCGCGTGCCCATTGTGTTATTGTCTTAATTTATACATACCTACTATGTATATATAAAGTTAGCAGGTCAACTGTTGGAAATCGGACTGAGTATAGCATAAACGTTTGCCGTTTTTTAGCCGTTAATTACCCGTGAAAGGGAAAATTTTGTCGCTATTATTTTTTAAAAAGTATGAGATGACCTGCTAACTTCATATGAACATACTTAACCTATACACCAGCTTACATTTTCGATGATTTCTCGACCTAGGATTGTTTTAAAATGGGAAGTATATATACCATTCGAAAGCTAAAAGTGTGGACTATAACTATCATTTAGAACTTTTTTTTCTAAAAGCTGCAGTTTACGCACTATGTCTGTAAAAATGTGTGTTATTTCCTCTAATTCTTGAAATTATCAAAATTTGGAGAAAATTATAATAAACTATTTTATTCTACGCTAAGAGACAAACATTTTGGTGTAAGAACGAAATTTATATCTTCATTCTTTTAGAAGATATAGCCATTTGAAATATTCCACCCTTAAGGGGATGGTAGGGGTGAACAACGCGTATCTCAGGGTGGCAAGAAACATTTTTATATTTAGTATGAAATAATTAAACATAAAAAATATCTTGCCAGCTTTAATCATTTAATTCCCACGAAAATCCCTATGCGGTCCTACTAATAGTGAATTCGTTATCACCTTTTTAAGTTTGGATATATCCTACAAAAAAGAGGAGCTTCAACAAGATTTTCAAACTAGGATTGCTAACTGCTAAGGGCTAAGTTTTGACCTTAGTAAGGAAATAGGTTTATAATTAAAAAAAAACAAATAAAACAGACCTACGTATTCGGTATAAAGTGTGAAAAAATTCAAAAGATGGTATTTTGTTCTGACATTCGAAATCTGAGACAAGAAACAATAGAACAAATTCGCAAAAACTTTGTTCGATTAAAATATCACCCTATATATTCTTAATGGACATCAAATGTTGTGAGGTTATTAATAATAAGTAATCAAATTTATAATTTGAGTTCTAATTGGGCATAAAATCGTAATAAATTCAGCATTTTCTGGATAACCCTGTATAATAAAAAAAATTAATTCAGATTTTTTGCTGATACCAAGAATACTATATTCGATATACTTTATACAGATAGTTCCCTGGATATTCGACAAAATGGCTATTTCCTGCAACTAATTTATGAATATTATGCACGAAGTTGGCTTTAGAACTGAAACAAAAATATTTAGTTTCCAGTAGGAACGTGCAAAGAGCCAGGAAAAAATCGCCGCCAATTATGGGATAAGAACTTCCTCACCGTGTGGTGGAGTTTATAATAAAAGTAATTCTTGACGTATTTTGTTTATTTCAACATTTGGACACAATATTATATAGGTTTGTACATCAGATATTATTTATAATATTTCATCAAGCATACATTTTTTTGTAAAGGTAGAAATAGAAATGTTGGGGTCCGGTAGACCCCGTTCCAGTGGATCGATTTTGCTCATCAACGAACTCAATCTTTCCTTGGCCTCTAGGACGTCTGTACAAAATTTGAAAGCTTCATTTTAAAAACTGTAGCTGCTATCGCGATACATACCTACACACACAGAGACCGAATTTTTTTTTGTCTGAAATTTTGTGTATCGCCATAATTCGTCGAAATTCGTCCAGAAATGCAATTCAAATTTTCAAAAATTTTTTCACGAATATACCTTCCTCACTTGAAGTAATATCATCTTTTCAGTGCATGAATTTTTATCCTAGCACAACCGGAAGGCTGCTATATCAACGTTTCCACCCTGTACGTTTTACGTGTTTTTGACTTATTTTTTAGATAAACGACCCCCTTTATTCTAGAAGGCTCTAGAAAAGCCTTGTGCGGGAGGGGGCTACACATTTAAATACAAGGGACACACATCCAATATCCGCGTATAATGGAAAAATCCTTCTCACAGTCATATTATAATAGTATTTACTGCATAAATGTTTTTTATCGAATTTCTGTGAGATAATTAAGAGGATAATTAATTTAAATAATGTGATAAATACCACTTCCGACTTCCGAAACGAATATTAATCTTAGAAATGACGACTAAAGGTATCTAAAATAAATGTTTAAAAAACTCCTGACTTCTGTTAAACCTACCTTACATGCTATTTGTAGAACTTCCAACGTATTTCCTTCCTTTGCTATGCCCAAAACGCCAAGTAAATATTCTCTGAAATCTATTACGCCAGTGTTATTCTAAAAGTGAAAAAATTTAAAATATCACGCTAGTTTAAAAATATCTTCATAAATACAATTTTCATATATTTACCTTATCGTAAATTTTAAATAGCTGATGTGATACTACATCAGTTACGTGAATATTTAATAATTTTACGAATTCTACGTATGTGAGTCTACTACAGTCTTTACACGTAAAATTGGAATTCAATAAGATATTTTCAATGTTACTGTTATCCAATCTAAAACAAAAGTAATAAAATATACTGATAATCTATACATAATTAAAATAATTATTATAACTAATGGAACAAATGCTTCATATCTTGAATCGGTATTTAAAAACAAGCACTTGACTACACCTATACTAGCGTAGTTTTGCCAAATTTAGTGGCATGGTATCATGGTATACCCAAATTAGGGTCAAATTGTTAAGAAAGAATGAAACTTGGTATATTTGTTTATTTGTGACCTAAAAAAGTTTTAGGATCGATTATTAAATAATATTTTTTCCAATAAAGATAGATCCACTTTCCGTAAATCGGGTATTTTTCAAAATATGTAATAACAATACTTAATTAACTTTTCTTTCTGATTTTTATGATGGATTTATTTCTTAAATTTGCCACAACCGTAAATAAATTTGAAAGATCTGAAAAATGGGGGTCGTTTTTCTAATAATAATAGGTAATAATAATATGAGATGCAAAAAATTACACTAAAAATCATAATTACAATTCTAATAAGACAAAGATGAATTTGGCTGCTAATGAATAAATAAAAGGGAACATGTCGTATATCATCATGAAGATAATTTGATGTAGAATCCACACATCATATAAAAAACATAGGTTCCTATTTTAAAAAAATGTGAAACATTCAGGTTTTGTTTTCAAATACACGAAAAAAAGAAAATGATCCAAGTAGACATTATGCATGTCAAATGTTTGCAAATAATGCTATTAGCAAAGCAACAACCAATAAATTTTTTGTTTCCATAGCCTCCCAACCACGTTGTGTTTTCTGGCGACGAATCAATGGCTAACTTAAATTTAGTATAAAAGTAATGTTACGCCACCATCTTGAAAGCAAATGTCAGTGTGTTATATGTCATTAGAAAGGGAATTTTATGTATATTTGTCAAAATTTGCTTCGGGACACCTTAAAATTGACCAAGATTTAAAAAGCTGTAAAACTGTGAAAATGCATGGATTTGTGCAGGGTTTTTAGCGTTTCAAGGGAAATTTAATTGGCTTTCATCTTGTCTATTTAACTCTAAGATAAAGTTACAAAAACATGTTTATACAGGGTGTCAAACGAATGCCTGTTTTTTCAGTCAATTTTTATCTTGGGCACAGCGTTAACCAAACACCCTGTATATTAGAATTTTATAAAATTTGTTTGTCTTATGTGCCTGCTTTAAAACATTTTTTGAATTTTGCTCCTATCTTTTTTGTAGAAAAAGACACAGAGGTTTTAATAAAATGTTACATTTTCACAATAAAATAAAAAATCTCAATCTTTTAAACTTTTATAATCATAAGGACTCACATTAACATTAATATCTTTTATTTAACAATATTAAACATTAAAACTTAACCGTAATGTAATTAGCAATGAGTTGGGCCTCTGGATGTTATAAATCTCTGCAACGTTGTGGCATGTTCTGAACTAAATTATTTATTATCTCGTTTGGAATTTGGTTCCACTCTTCTACAAGGGCTTCTCTAAGTTCTCGCAATGTATCAGGTTGATGGTTTCGACTAAATATTCGTCTCTGTAGAACATCCCAAATTTGCTCTGTAGGGTTTAAATCTGATGATAATGCAGACTACCACATGCGGTTTATACCCTCTTGGTAAAAAAACTCGTTTACAATACGTGCTCTTTGTGGTCAATCACAATATACCCAAATTTTAGTAATCAAGTCCATCCGTAGAAAATGAAACGTTTTAATAAAACCTCTGTATCTTTTTTTCCAAAAAGATAGGAGCAAAATTCAAAAAATGTTTTAAAGCAGAACACATAAGACAAACAAATTTTATAAAATTCTAATATACAGGGTGTTTGGTCAACTCTGCGCTCAAGATAAAAATTGACTGAAAAAACAGGCATTCGTTTGACACCCTGTGTAAACATGTTTTTGTAACTTTATCTTAGAGTTAAATAGGTAAAATGAAAGCCAATTGAATTTCCCTTAGGGCCAAATTATTAATAAGCTGTTAAAGTCCATGATAAAGATATCTCCCTGTTAGTATAAAAATGGAAATTATAAATACCCTGTTAGAGGTAACTAGAAGATAAAATGTTGCTAACATGAACATTATTTAACAGCCGCTTCATCTGCCTGTTTGTATTTAATCTGCCAGATATATGTGAAACTATAACCTATAACGTCAATTTTATGTTTGTCATCCATTGGACAAAGCTTGTTAATATTTCGGATTGTATTTATAATGGATATTCCAGGAAACATTCCTTTATTGGATGTGAACATTTTTTCCGATTCATCGGACTCTGACAGTGATCTAGAGGATTATGTAAATATTGTGTTCAGAAAAACTCGTACACTCCACCAAAGAGCGGATCATCTAAATTATTGGGACGATTTAGATTTTTTTAACAGATTTCGGCTCTCCAAGAACACCGTACAATTTTTGTTGAATGAAATAGAATTATCATTATCACTGAACACCAATGTCTACTGTAGGGACTATTGAAAAAGTGGGTACTAGGTACCAAAAATGAATATTGTCAACGAAGTAATTAATAATTAATAAGACATAAAACATAGTTTTGTAACTTAGAAACGGACGCAATCAGGAAATGTCACAACAAAAATACGCTGTTGCCAAGTTGTGATGCAGATAGTATTCTAGCTAGGACATACCTCACTAAAGGATAGTAAACGGCAAGTTAATTTTAATATGATAATTAGAATTTGTTTTTAACAGAAGGATAAAATTTATCTATCCGCTAGGGCCAAATTATTAATAGGCTGTTAAAGTGACTGTTCGTTAGCGGATAGATAAATTTTATCCTTCTGTTAAAAACAAATTCTAATTATCATATTAAAATTAACTTGCCGTTTACTATCCTTTAGTGAGGTATGTCCTAGCTAGAATACTATCTGCATCACAACTTGGCAACAGCGTATTTTTGTTGTGACATTTCCTGATTGCGTCCGTTTCTAAGTTACAAAACTATGTTTTATGTCTTATTAATTATTAATTACTTCGTTGACAATATTCATTTTTGGTACCTAGTACCCACTTTTTCAATAGTCCCTACAGTAGGCATTGGTGTTCAGTGATAATGATAATTCTATTTCATTCAACAAAAATTGTACGGTGTTCTTGGAGAGCCGAAATCTGTTAAAAAAATCTAAATCGTCCCAATAATTTAGATGATCCGCTCTTTGGTGGAGTGTACGAGTTTTTCTGAACACAATATTTACATAATCCTCTAGATCACTGTCAGTGTCCGATGAATCGGAAAAAATGTTCACATCCAATAAAGGAATATTTCCTGGAATATCCATTATAAATACAATCCGAAATATTAACAAGCTTTGTCCAATGGATGACAAACATATAAAATTGACGTTATAGGTTATAGTTTCACATATATCTGGCAGATTAAATACAAACAGGCAGATGAAGCGGCTGTTAAATAATGTTCATGTTAGCAACATTTTATCTTCTAGTTACCTCTAACAGGGTATTTATAATTTCCATTTTTATACTAACAGGGAGATATCTTTATCATGGACTTTAACAGCTTATTAATAATTTGGCCCTTAAAACGCTAAAAACCCGGCACAAATTCATACATTTTTGACAGTTTTACAGCGTTATAAATCAGCCAATTGAATTTCCCTTAAAACGCTAAAAACCCGGCACAAATTCATACATTTTTGACAGTTTTACAGCGTTATAAATCTTGGTCAATTTTAAGGTGTCCCGAAGCAAATTTTGACGAGTATACAGGGTGGTTCAGAATTTACCGAGTTAACTTCGGGAACTAATAGAGTACGTTAAAATAAATGGACTTTCTTTAATAAGCTTATATCTAAAACTGCATAGTTTCTGAGATATAGGGGGTCAAAGTTTAATTTAAAAAAAATATTTTTTTAAATATGTTCTTAATTAGTTGAGGTATTTTAACGAAACTTGCTTGACAAATTAACAGTAACAAGTAACGTTTTCCTAAAAAAAATTCGACTCTCTAATTTATACAGTGGCGGAGTATTCAAGAAACTAATTTATATCTTTGCAGAACGTTTTCTGAACCAATTTTTTGGACAAAGCTTTGGGTTATGACAAAAATGCCAAGAATACTTTTTTATTAAGAAATAGTTGTAGTTTTTAAAAATGTTAATTTTTTAAAATTTATCCAGTGGCGTATCACTATTTTTTAACAAGTAGAAACTAAAACATTGAATACTCCCCCACTGTATAAATTAGCGAGTCGAATTTTTTTCGGAAAACGTTACTTGTTACTGTTAATTTGTCATGCAAGTTTCGTTAAAATACCTCAACTAATTAAGAACATATTTAAAAAAATATTTTTTTAAAATTAAACTTTGACCTCCTGTATCTCAGAAACTATGCGGTTTTAGATATAAGTTTATAAAAGAAAGTCCATTTATTTTAACGTACTCTATTAGTTCCCGAAGTTTAATCGGTAAATTCTGAACCACCCTGTAGATTTCAAATATTGAAAAAAATTGGGTGTTCTCATTTAAAACCGGAAGTGCTTTTAACACATGATTTATGTCAAAATATGAGAGTCTGTGTATTTTTTTCACCATAAAATTTTGAAATTTTCATCTATGAAAATGCTAACAAAAATCATCACATCTTGTGTTACCCGGTATACATACCAAGTTTCGTGCTTTCTTGACAATTTAAGTAAAACTGAAAAAATGTATGCTCGACTAATTTTGAGACTGCGAACAGAGTAAATTAATAAAATGGCACAGTAGAGATCGTCTATTAAACTGGTATCTATTGAGTTGTCAGGTATTATTAACTATTGTTCTTTTGTTAAAAGTATGTAAAGTTCCTATGAAAAAAAAATTATATAAAAGGAAAAATTAACGAGAATTTAATATAAGTGTTGTAGGCAAAATTATGAATATCCAGCTTGTTTGTTTGTATTGTACTAGTTTTTAAAATAAAAGCCTTATAAAAAATATACCTAATGTAACTTAATATAGATTTCAACCTAACCTGATACTTGTAAATAAAATATTACTGAAGTTTCATATACTATTACGTTCAGACTTTTCATTCTTAATCGTAATTACAAGAAATGTGTATTTATACTTTTTTTACGGGATAATGAACATCTTGAAAAGCTAAGAAGAACGTATAGAACATATTATAGTTATCTCTTAATATAGGTATATGCTCACATTGCTCACAATGTATAGTCACAGAATTAACAGACCAGAATCGACTTTTAAAATGCCGACTTTGATATTGACATGCCAAATCTACGTGACCTTGCGCCATTATTTTGTAGGTACTGTCAGGAGCGAAATTTAAATTTAATTCAAACGGTGGTATAATTTTATAATGAAAATTGTTACACTGTCGATTTTAACTATTAATAATTAGTTTAAATTAGAATTGTATTACATATTAACTTGTGTATTTTCAATTATTTGGATATTGATATCTTGTCGAGTATTTCAAGTTTTTACAATATGATTTATCCAATTGTCCAGAATTTAAATGTATATAAATGATTACATAGTGGTTTACGGATATATTTTTAATATTAAAAATATAAACAAATAGTTTTACGAAAATGTAAACATCAAATAAGCAAAGAACTGATGTGCGTTTTTACCTTTTAAGGTTTTAAGTTACGCATAAACCTCAAAATTAGTATTTTTAGAAATTGCTTAGGTAAATGGGATTACTGGATTTTACCCATTCTTGCGGAAGACTTAATAAACAATGATTTCATCTTAATTGAAGAATTGGACTTCAACTCTAATACAACTAGAGAACTCAGTTTACTAGCCTGATAAGGTCAACAACTAAGCATCCATATGTTTGTTATTGGGTTTGTTCATAGAACCGATTTGTGATAGTTTTGATCGTTGGAGATCTGCAATTTAAAAACATTTTGACTTCATATGCGCAACAAATGTGCATGACTCAGATGATAATTAAATCAATCACACACACATAAACACTTTAACGAGAATGTTTTCCAAATAAAGTACTCAAATGTCAAATAAAATTAGAAATTTGGTTACACAGTTTTAGGAATGCGCATGCGCAATCAAATTTCATTTTGACGCGAGTGGGGAAACTCGCTTCTGGTCTGTTACTTCTGTGGTATAGTTGACCAGCTTGCTCATGTGATTAGTTTACTGGTCATACGATAATCAATTTAGTGGAAATGTATACAAACATATTGAGTAGAATATTTTTGCACGCATGTCGCAAAAACCTTAAAGCAGGATACGTCTTCACAAAAAAAAGTGAAATTAAAATGAATGATAGACTTAGAACCGATAATTCCATATTTTATTCAATTCGGTGGTTTCACCTTTCTAGTAAATTCAACTTGAGATTTCTACACATGATTATATGTATAAATACCGTTTTAGATACTTTGAATTCATACTGTTATAAAACACATTTCAGCGCAACATTTTTTTTTTAAATATTTATCAAACAAAATAAGCTAGTTTAGAAATCAACACAAACATTTTTAAGGACTCAGTCATAATAATTTAGATATATTTCATTTTAATATAAAATCAACAGATTTAATAGAAAAAATTATTACCCCAGTTTATGTCGTAACTTTCTAACTTCAACTAAAGATGCGGCGTATGGTAAATTCATTTCTTTAGCTTTAGTCATTAGCTTGCAATCATCATACGTGTAATCTACCACTGGAACACCTAACGCCCTGTAACAATAATTTTAATTGGATCTACAAAATTCTAACAATAGATTTTATATTTACTTAGCCATCAAAGCTCTGACATTGTTTGCAAACAATTTAGGATCTCGTTTTTCTTCTTCGTTTGGAGTATAAACGGGTAGAAACTCAATCTCGCAATTACTGTAGGGCTGAGTTAGTGTAAGCCACAAGAGTTTTAACCTAAAACCATATTATTTCTTATCATTAGATATTTAGATATTTTTTTCCAAGAAAAAGTATTTAAATAAACATAACACATAATAACATAAATAAGGAGGTAAACAATTTGGTTTATACAATTCAGTGTTTATTCATAGGGAGGCATGGTCGTGTATCTTTGTCTACATAATGCATTATACTCGTATTGATTGAACTTATTGTTTATGGTTGTATATTAAGAATTATTATCCAAAATTTTGTAAATTAATATCTTGTTTTCGTGAAACGATTTAACTATATTTTCTATCTACAAAAAAATAAGCAATTTCAGAGATATTATTTGAACATGACGAAACTCCCATTAACAACAATAATTAATGTAGTATTAAACTATTAATAGACACAGAACAAATCGTCATTACTTATTTGTTTTTAGAAGATTTCAAAGATTAAAAATAGTCTTAACACATGTTTGAAAGATTTCTTTTTAATTGAGTAAGACTATAGTATAAACTATATTTTAATTTGTACGTATATTAACTTACGCACTGGGTCCTTCCCAAGTCCAAGTAACTGTATCTAGCTTGTTTGGGTAACGTATACACACTGGCTGAATTGGAACTCCTGGGTAAAATGCACCAGGTTTGAACGTTATGAGACACGATCTATTGGTACATGTTCCTTCTGGAAATATTAATATCTGAGGCCAATCCATGTCAGATGTAGCCCTGTTTATTATTTCCTTTATTGTGTTTTGCCGCGAATCTGGATCATCTCTCCAAACATATACAGGTTGTGTGAAGTTTATCAGTTCTGAAAGCAATTTTTATTATTCATTTTATTTGCTTCAAGCTATATAGAATAAAAGATATATGTCTATAATGTAGTGAAAACTTCTGTGAGCTTTTATGTACTTATTTGTTTTCTTAATTAACTTGCACTGCTACATCTTAACTTTAAAATTAATATTCTTTGTTGAAAATGCGCATCAAAAAGTTTGGTCACATATTCTTTCATATTTTTGACTAATGAGGAAACTTTATTGCATCCTTTCGGTATATATTTTTCTTTTCAGGAATCGCCGGATTAGGACATGAAATGAAATTAAATTAATTCATTAACTAAATTTTTGACTAATTTTGCAACATTGAACACTAAGGAATATTATTCATTGATATGCTCCACAACATGTTTCTTCAGTCAATTACTGATTAAAAATATATTTACATAGACATTAGTCATTAAAAGTATGTCTGTATTTTCTTTACACAACGAGAATAAAGTTATCCATTTAATGTATATTCATGTGTAAAATATGTCTTCTGCAAGATGGTAGTCATGCCATAACAGTCAGGATGTTTTACAAAAAATAATATATTTTATTTTTTGGTACCTAACTTGAATGAATAACACGAGGCTAAGCAATAGTTACTAAATAACTATGGTGGTTTGAAAAACCCTTAACCATTTACCATTAGCCACTTACCATTAAAAATCAACAAATAAATATGCGTATTCCCGTAACGGCATTTATAAATATCCATTATTCTTTAGCCACTAATAAGTAAACAGAACAAAATTGGTCAACTTTTATCTTCTCATCATAATTCGGAAATTCGGTGCGACTCTCTCCACCAAATTGTAATAAAGCAATGTTTCAAAACACACTAATAAGTAAACAAAAAATATACTAAATAGTATTTTCCAAATGGCGAAGATTAGAGACCATAAGTAAACACGAATAACAACCTAAACAACCTGCACGGGAACGTAAGCAGAGAAGAATATGCCGCAGTGGTTCATGGTTTATAACTCTCTCGATTCAAATTCTTATTTCTTGGTTAGTGGATAATGTTTAGTTGCGACTTCATAATGGTTAATGTTTAATAGTTTAAAAAATTTTTTTAGATATCAAGCAGAAACTCCAATAAAGTTTTGGGATAGAGAAAGTGAAAGAATATTTATGGTTTTTTCTTTAAAATATAAACCCGCCGTTAATTATTGCAAATCGGCTCGCTTGTCAATTAAAACTTCAGGAAACTTTTCTTTATTTGCTTATTACTTATTTTAATTTATCTAAGAATAATAGTCCACTTCTGGTGGTGATATTATCGCTTATTTGAATAGAACACTTTCTATGTTTTAGAGTATTGAATTTTTAAGCTCTTGATGAAATTATTTTCCGTGACAATTTTTATTTTTATTTGCCCGGCACTGGTCCACATAATATATTACCTTTAGGTAACTTCGTCAAATTGGCACGATTATTAAAATTGTACTTTTTATAGACTGTTAACGTATTAAGCACAATTTATTTTTAGTTCAGTTAAACATAAACTCGGCAAAATTTAATTAACCACACACAATGCATCAACAGCATAATTTTATCCAATTAGTCGACATTGCCAGTTGCCACATATAAGATGCAAATTCCTATATTCTATATTAATGTTTATTGACATCTCAGCAACTTAATTTTTTTCAAAAGCCACAAATTATAGATTCTATTTTTGTTCAATGATATCCGAAAATTCAAAAATGCCATAAATTATGTAATAAATGTTAAAGAAATTATCATTAATAAGTTGATAAAACAACTAATACCTAAAAGCTAAATTAGGTAACCAAAAAACAGGATAGCCTAGTGATAAAAATTTCATATATTATTATTGTATATACAGGGTATATACAATAATTAGCATAAATGGGAACACTCAAGAAGTTGAATCAAAAATTTATATAACATGGGTTCTAAATAAATAAAGCTTCAAAATGTACATGTTTCGGTCGAAATATAAAACTAAACTATAGATATGTCGTACATCACCGTAATCAGAAAAAAAAGACGTAGGTATTCAAAAGTGTAAAAATTCAATATGGCTCTTATAAGAAAAATTAAATTGACTGTTGTTTCTCTTAGACGTTATGATAAATGCAATGGCATATTGGGATTTCTTGGAAAAAAGTGGTTTATGAATATCTGTGTTTAAAATACGTAGTTTTATTAATTTTAAATTTAAAAATTTAAAACGAAAATCATGGTTTTTCGTTTTTCTATCTTCTAAACTAATAACGATAGATCAAATTTCTTTTCAGATTATTGATAAGCATTAAAATGCGCAATTTGTTCTAATTTAACCGACTTCGTATCTCTTAAGATAAGCGAGATCCCCATGGTGCGGGTCGAAAAACGGGATATAGTGATATTTATACGATTAAGAGTAAATTTAGTAGAGAAGAAAACAAAATATAAAATAAAAATAAAAATTAACATACTTCCTATATGATTATTAGCCCCACTTTCTCGTCTGCAAATGGTGGAAGGAAAACCTGTAACGTAGACGATTCCCCCGTCCAAAAATGTTGAGTGAGGAGCAGCTACTAGGATGGCGGCCTCATTTCTGCTCGCTTGTTTACCTTTTATTGTAACATTCATACCACCAGCACGAAAGCTGCTTTGTCCCAAAAAGCATACAATATGTTTCATTTTCCTAAATTTATGACAAATATAATGAGGATTTATTAAGAAACTAATCAATGTGACTTCTGTTTAAAATGGCATGTAGAGAATTGACTGCCAAATTTCCTTAAAAATCACCTTAGAGGGTAGCATTTTCAGATTTTTTTTGATACTGCTGCTACTATTTTGGATTTTTCTCCCAAGTCTACTAGCAGATTAATTAAAATATGATATAATGATATGACGACACTCGGTTGTTACTTTGAGATTATAAATATAACTTACATTTTCTTCATTATAAAAAAATCTCGATTCAATTTTCTTAAAAAGTAGTGATTTTTATTTTTAAGAACATCAAAATCAAATTCCCGAAAACGTTCACTCAAAGGACAAGGATGACACAAAAATTGTTTCTTGATCCAATTACACTATAGCTCTGAGATGAAAAACTGAAAGATTACCGTCATTAATCGCATTTTCTTTTCATTGCTGGTTTTCTTTTTAAAAATGCAGCTTTTATGACAAATTTATTTGGCCAAAGAAAGCAAATGTAAAAACAAGATACACCTCGCAAATATCTGGTTTAATGGTAGTGAGATGGGGGTAGTGAGATGGGGTCATGCGTACAATTGCCGGTCTTCGATCAACGGAGTAAAGCAGCGGTGGTCGAAGCCGGGGAATGGATGGGTGACCGTATCTCATTACATTACCGAGGATAGTGCAGCGGGCTAGATCGCCCTTGAGTGGCACAAGGCGACTAGTCACTGCCTATCTCTCCTGGGTTCGAGTCCCAGCTCCGGCAGATGGCAATGTCGGAGGGAATGGGTGTATGTGGTGTGTCTTGGTTAAGTGTCAGAATAGCTCTAAGCTAAACTTCGCCAGGACGTTAATATAAATAAGACCATTAAAAAAAATGATTGCCTTTGGTAGAAATACCATGTATTTTTTAAATTCTATTGTATAAAAATTAAATGCTAATTATAGTCATAAAAAATTTAAAAAAAGGCGTTTTGAGTTAAATATTCTTTTGTAGGGCTATTATGATATTTATAAATATTAAAGCAGTAATTAACGAAATTGGCAGATAATTCTCTATATTTCATACAGAACGCTTTTAAATAAATGTATCAAAAATTTAAAAAATACTTAAAAATATTGTTACTTATTATTTAATAGAAATTATAACCTCGCCCACACAACACTATTACTCCACCACTATGTTCTAAATATTTACATTTAACTATCAACACATTATTAGTAAAAATACAGAAATAAGATATTAAATGGTCAGTGTAAGTGTAAGTATTCCAGACTATCATAATGAAGAATTATTTATAGACGTATACATTGCGCGTTATAAAATTTAAGAAGGATATTTTCTTAGGCTATAAATAAAGTGCTAAAATTTTGATGTAACCATAATTTTATAACTGAAAAAATAGACTACTTAATTTGCGACGCATTTCATATTTATTTATTATTTTAATTATTTTCTTAATGTCGAATTTAAAATTATTTGGAAACCGAAAGTCCCAATGATAGAGGCTGTCTCTATTATAAGTATATTTTTCAAAATATATATAAAACGAAGTTTATGAGATTAATATAGAAGGCTACATTTATTAAAATAACTCTTCTGTTGGGGACGACTTAAACTAAAAAAACAATAATAATTAGAGTACAATGACAATATTTTATAAACTTTGCATATAATCATAATTTTATATTATTATGAGCAACATTTTAAACTAATCTATACGGACAGAAGACTTAACCTGACGAGAAAATTATTTTTTGTAAAATCATGGCTCTGCATGAAATTAGAAATAATTAATTTTCCTGTTCTGCACACCTCTTGTTGCTTAAATCCTGAGACACTATGATATAACTGTATAAATTATTCTACTAAATTATAATATTTGGCTAACACTAATTTTCGAACGCATGTCTTTGATCACACTATTAGTACTACTGTGATCTCTTTGTTATTTCTCAAATTGAATTGTTAGGTAGGTGCAGTTTCAGAACTTTTTGACTTTTTAAAAAATTGTCAAAGTTCAAATACTTTCTTTGGGACAAATAGCTTTTACTCAAACGAATAAAAATTTTTATAAATTAAAATAGTAAAATTACTATTTATTTCAAATGCGAGTCTTTTCCTCTAATGTCTTAAACAAATTTATCTGGTGGCATGTCATAATGACATCATTATGTCATTTGATTATAGTGACGTAAGTAAGTTCATTAGGATACTAGTATCATAATGAAATTCCAGAAAGCCCTAGTGCCATAATGAGATAGATTCAAAAAGTACTATTACAATAATTTTATCGACTTGTGTAAAAATTATACATCTTTACCATCATTAAAATGAGTTTAGAAGAAAGTATATGTGCTAGATCAAAAAATTGTATTCAAAATACAATTTAACTTAACTAATTATTATAAATTGTAAAAGAGCAATTAAAACTGAACCTTCATCTATCACATTCTTCGTGTTCTTACTGGTACACCATTCTTCATAACGAGCAAACACAAAGTCATATACCAGCCGTGATTTTTCAGGCAAAAGAGAGTCTACGACATTTCCTGCAATTTTTTCCAAATCGGAGGGTAAACTTTCATCAAAATCACTCATTATATAAAGTTTTAATTCGTTTAATACATATTCAATTTCTAACTTATAGCAGTGTTTGACACTAAATAAATAATTTGTTGATGTGTTGTCAAAGAAATGGTAAGGCACAGGTCACTTACAATTTTTTTAAATAAATAACTTAATGCACCTGTTCTCGTTTCAAAAATACAAAATTTTAAATTTTTAGAAAAATATAATTTTTCCATTGATACCACCAGATACAATTTTTTATATTCACGGCTAGTACCATAATGCTTGTCTTTATGATCCTTATTACACAAATAACTATTAAGAAAAAACTCTTTGCCTACGATCACTAACGTAAATAGCTGAAAACGCACTCTCCGCCACCTACGTAAATTGAACCTTACACACCGTAAACAGGCTTAGCCGCTGAGGTGTGTTGTAATGTGACCACGTGACCAACATAACACAACACTTGTAGTTCATATTTCTGACGCCAGGCTAAAATTATTGAAAATGGCAGGTGCAAAACTTAATTTTCTAACGCTGTCAAAACTGACATAAGCGATAAAATTGTGTTTTATTTTTAGTAAATACGATCGTAGGTAAAGTATAGTATAGGGTGATTGGTTATAACCCCCCTTAACTCCCTTATTTTTGAATTTAGAAAAAAAAGTTTCAAATAAAAGTTGTACAAGCTGATCTGAGGTTTGTAACGATCTAGATACCTTGACGTCACATGCTCATTTCACTATGTACGCAGATGATAAATCTCTGCTATTATCTGATAAATCTGATGCAGAACTGCAGTTTAAATGTAATAGTGTCTTGGATATTATAAGTAAATGGTACTCGTCACTTTATTTCAATGCAGAGAAAACTCATGTTCTTAGATTCCATAACCGACAAAAAAGTTGTTCGGCGTTGGATCTAAAAATCAATGATAAAATTCTCTCAAATAAAGAAAAGTCAGTTAAGTTTTTAGGAGTTACCATTGATGAAACTTTAACTTGGAAAGCACACTGTACTCAACTAATATCTAAATTTCACTCGCTATGCTATCTCTTTAGAAACTTAAAAGATATATTGTCGAAGGAACAGTTAATTGTGGTGGGTCCACCTTAGCATCTGACGTATTTGTTGCACAAAAACGCATTTTAAGAAGTATATCGGGTATCTCAAGTACTCAATCATGTAGAGAGGTTTTTAAAAATTTTAAAGTTTTAACTCTTGCAGGAATTCATATTTTTGAATTATGTGTATTTGTGTTTGTAAATAAAAGTAATTTCATTGTAAACTCCAATGTACATAATTTTAATGATTTTCATCAACGTTTTAGTAAATATAAAATATCCCATTGTTCACCATACTTATCTAGGAGTTAATGTTTTTAATAGTTTACCTGACCATATAAAAAATGCAAGAAGTTTATTTAGGTTTAAAAATGATTTAAAACTTTTTTTAATAGACAAGTGCTATTATTGCTTCAAGGACTTTTTGTGTTTGTGAACCCTAGGGTTGGGTTAGTTAAGCTTCTGTGACGATTCCTATACATATGTAAAAGTTTGTCAAAAGGAAAATAAATGTATTATTATTATTATAAGGGTGCTACACAAATTTATACAGGGTGTTCGAAGAAAGCGTGACCGATCAATGTCATAAGAAGAATTAAGTTAGCCATGAAAAAATAACAACGATTATGCATCATTTGTTGTCAGTGCAATGTGTGTCATATTTAAGTTGAAAATGGGCTTGTCTGAAGAAAAGGAACGAAACATTTATGAAATTTATGTAGGTAAAGAGCAGATACAACATGCACGAAGCTCAGCGTGAGTATGCCAACTTATGGCTTATTTATAGCAATATATCTTGGAAAGAATTGGATTCAGTATACAACATATTTATATTGCTAGAAGCGCAATAAGTTGTAGATTTCGAAAATCCAATAATATACAGGGTGTTCCAATAAAAAACATAACATGGTCGGTCACGCTTTCTTCGAACACCCTGTATAAATTTTTGTAGCACCCTTACAAACCTCAGATCAGCTTGTACAACTTTTATTTGAAACTTTTTTTTCTAAATTCAAAAATAAGGGAGTTAAGGGGGGGTGGCATTTATAACCAATCACCCTGACATAATTCGAGTTACATGGAATTGCCGCCGTGCGTAATATGCTATTTACAACTCTCATTACGTAATATACTATTTCGGAGTTATTTGCAAAATTCATTTTTAAATGATTTAATTATCATGTACATTGTACATTGTACATACTACGGATGTAGAATTGTAGAAAACCAATAATTAATACAAATTAATTGCGATAAGCCACCAGATAGGATTAATCCGAGAAGGTGTCCTCTGTTATTGAGAAAATACGATATCATCCCATAGACCGGTTTCTGGATTATTAGCCTTCATCAGCATGGTACAGGTAAACGTACAATTCCAACAATCGCGAGGCCTACATTTGATATCTAAGAACGACTATAAGTCGGTAAGATATACAAGTGGCCTTCTGGTGAAGCTTATTACAATGTGGACGATGCCCAAACTAGGCGAGTAATGAAATCTAAAGGAGTTCGCAGATGTAAATTGACATTAGTAAAGTCAGGTGAACGTGGAAATAAATATTTTTTATAAGTATATAAAACAGCATATTAAGTTATTTTAAAACAAACCTGTTAGTAAAGAAAATACAATAATGCAAAAGTAAATAACGATTTCAGGTAATATAAGAAATGTACCCCTTTACGAAGCTAAGGTACAGTCCATTTAAATGAAATGAGTATCTTACCCTATTTCTGAATTCAATTAAAACTTTAAAGCCTAAGTAATGACCACTAAGTGCCTAACCTTAGGGTGCTTCGAGGGATGGTCCAGATCAATTTTTATCTACATATACCGAGCCTATATACTTATGTATATAGAAATTATGATCATGACTATTCTCTAATTTAAATTTAATTTGGTGTTTACTAAATGTACAATAAGGATGTTGTAATGAACCAATCTGAACTGATAATACCGAACACAGAGTTGTAAAATAAAAAATATATGTATGTTATATTAATCAACAGATAAAGTGAGTTAATTCTACTATAATAGGAGAAAATTTTCTGTTTTAGTGCCAAAATAATGTGAATGAGTTGTGGGGTGTCTGTCCAACAATAAGAAATGAAAGCAATTATACAGAAAATTTTTACAAAAAATGAAGTATTTTGTTTTGAAATTTTGGCATATTAATTCTCCAAGGTATTTTCTAAAGTATAGTATATATGTATATAGTGTTTTAAAATTCTAAACCTGACTAACTTGTATAACTATCTTAACACATAAATTCTGGGTCGGCCTCGAAACTACCGTAAAGATAATTTTCCTTTTCTAAAAATCATACGAATATTTGATTTGTACATGTGTTTCTGTTACCTTAAAAAAAATGTCTTCGTATGATTTGACCCTCGATTTGACCAGTATATTTAGTAACTTTCTATGAGTAATAGGTACCATGTCGAAGAAAAGATAAAATTCGTTTCGAGACTCCAACCCGTTTACGGTCATGTTTACTCGTTTCACGTTTTCATCTCTTTTGATAACAAACTTTGAATAACAGTACACATTATTTTCCCGCTTTAATTCAAATCAAGTACAAGTAAAATACCTGAATGACTTTGTTCGGTATTCATAAAATTTAAGTTAGCCACATCGTAGCATTAAAGCATGTGACCTAAACTATAAGCTATGAGTACCTAGGCTAAATGAATATGTTTTGCAAAAAAAAATTGGATTGAAATTTGCAAAAAGAAATCAAAAAGAGGCCACCTAAATTTATAAAATATTTATAAATATATTAGTAAGCCTTTTTTTTCAAATTTACGTAGTCGACTGATTCCAAATTTCGTTAAGAAGTACTGTTAAGTATTAATTAAAAAAAAATTAAATTACTTTATCTAAAATATAATTTCAAAAGGGTGTAACTCGGGGTGTAACTATAAAAAAATACTAGGATATGGCTAACCCAAATTCCATCAATCGCCACTGATAGTTATTGGTATATTTTATAAACTAATCTTAAAAATCTTGGTAGATAATATTTATCAACACCGAGAACTAATTAATGACAACATACATTTTGTACTTACATTACGTCTCGCATTACGTACATTAGGTACTTAACTTGTTTTTGGTTTTATCGAGGGTTTTATTTCTTGATTTTCCTACATGTGTCAAAATTGGAAATAGTCAGTTAGATATCTTAAAAATTTAAAATTTTCCTTCTAATTATACGTGAGTAACTCCGTAATTCCATATTTCCAAATAAACATGTTAAGTTACTTACGAGGTTACTTATGGAAACGAGTTTTTTAAATAATTGTTAGTACTTCGGTAAACATTTTCTTATACGGGGTATTATTGAAGTAGGCAACAACCTTTCAGATATGTATTCATACATAAAAATGTCAGAAAGTTGAAATATACATGTCTTCTTAATTCTTCTTCTTAAAACTCATCTAAGTAGAAGTGAAATAATTACAAAAATTAAATATTTTTTTAGATTAAACCGATCAAGTTGAGGATTAGAATTGGGCACAAAAGCATTGCTTCTTAGAGTCTTTGTTAATAGGAAGGTTTGGAGAACATTCTATCAGCTTTCAAGGAGTATAAAACGGCTTGGGGTATAATAATTTTAACGTTTTAACTACTTCTTTGAAACACCCTTAGGTATAAAGACTTTTTCTCTGGCTTCCTATAAGCAGCCCCTAAGAAGTAACGCAATTACCTACAATCCTCCAACTTTATCTGTTTCGAAAATATTTAAATTTAATTATCGTTTCTTTTTAAAATACCTACTTATTAGGAAATATTTTTAGACGTATGTTTGTGTTGGATTTTTGACATTTATGGCTCGAATACACTCTCGAAAGGATGCCTCTTACTTCAAAGGCACCCGTATCAAATGACTTTCCTGTATCATTCCGTTTTGTAAATAACAAGTACTGAATAAGAGGTACTCAAAGGCACATACTGTACTATACTGTACGTGTGAATATAACCGTCCACTAAAAAAATGTGAATTCTTGTAAAAAAACAACCAACTTTCTATTTTTTCGAATACTTTGATTTAAGTACTTTTTATTAGCATATAAGTGGGTGGTGGATAACAGTAGCGGTTGGTGAAATTTAGGCGAGAATTTAGGTTAACTATATATATCCTAGTATTGAAGTGTGGGACCTAAACAATACTTTGACATAACTCCCAACACTAAATGAATTTGTCGAGGAATTTTTGCTAAAAAAAAAACGGATTTGATTGAAATTAGAAAATATTCAAAAACTCTACGCAAGGTTTTTTCGAAAAAATTTGATAACTGTTTCTTCCCATAGAAGAGAGATTGGCATAAGATTTCAAATTTCGTTGAAATTTGGATTTTAAAAAAAGTTACGCCCTTGATGTTATTTTTGATTTATAATTTATTTTCAAATTTCATTTTTAATTTTTTTGGTAGTGATGCTCTGAAGTAAAGGCTTTGGTTCAATCGGTTCCATTCATCATTCGACCAATACTCTAAAACTTGAACAGTGTCAAAGACAAACGGTATTCGAATCATTTAAAATGTGTTAACTAATTAAATCTACCCGAACCGTTGAGGCGGGAGTAATAGGTATACATATGTGTGTGTGCGATTTAAGACCGGAATACCCCATTATTTCGGAACGCGTTGACCGATATTAATATATTTTTTTTTGGGACAGTATTGCTCGATGAGCTCTATTTGACCATGTGGAAAAATTTTTAATTTTCATTTTTTCAAGGCCTGCTAAGACCCGCTAAATGGGTCGAAATTTAGAAATCGACCATTAGGCAAATTTTTTTCGAAAAAATGGATAGCGCATTCGATGCAGACGTGCCTCAAATACCTTATACAAAGTTTGAGCTCAGTACCTTATATAGGGTGTTTGTCACAGCGTAGCGAATTTTCACATTATTCACTTTTCGACTGACCCTGTATAAAAGTCTATTATGCGTACAAAAAAGGTAAAGTATTCATTCGACTTAGAGCCATGTCAGATATCTAGGAACGAAGTTTTATCGCTGTAACTTCTACAGGTAGATGTCTGGATTTCAACAATAAAGTATCTACTTAATAAAAAAAAATTGTTGAAATCCAGACATCTACCTGTCATGGTATGTCTGATTTAATATAACTTCTGATAATTTAGAATATGTGTATTTATGTAGGCATCATTTTGCTGAAGCCTTATATTATTCCTTATATTATTTCTTCTGATTTAATGAAACACATTTGCCATTGAAAGAACCACATCACATAAATTATACATTAATTTGTTTTGTAAATCCAAAGTGAAGAAAAGGATTAGCAAAACAAATTTGGTCGAATAAAAGATTTTCAAACCTTAATATAAGATGTAATTATATAATGACTTAAAACTTGACTTATCCATTTAAACTGTGACAATTTCATATGCAGGAGGTTATTGAATTGACTATACACAAATTAGGTATTCCTGAGGAGGTTTGGAACTTTTAATGTGGCACTTCCTCTGAGGAGTTTCCACTAGGTATCAAAACAACGAATACATAACTCTCGACAAACGTTTCGCCTACCATGTTGGCAACATCAGAGGATGATTAAATTAGTTTTAATCACTTCCCAGTGATACCAACTCTGCTGGTGAAGTATTAAATTATTCGGTGTTTTGGTGTTCACTGGAAACTAGATTGTCATGCATAATTTGAACCTAAAAATGGGATGCTGTTATATAAAGCATAAAACTATTCCTTTTCAATGTAAAGTGTCCTCCAAAGATATCATAAAGTAACATCCTGAATATTATGGTTATTTAGACTAATGTCAAAGGTAGGAAAATGCATTTAGATAAATGTTTTAAAAATAATTTACGTATACACAAAAACAGACACAACGTTAATGTTAATAAGCAAAATACACCAATAATAAAAGTATCTAATAATGTTCTTATAATATAAATTATGAATACTCTAAAATAAGTTCATAGAAACTATTTTTTCTATATTATGAAAAATTCAATAAACTATCCTCACCTCAGTTAAATCGCGACCCTTTTCATAGCCCAAAGCTCCTATCATCAATGAAAAAAGTTTAAAATAGTAGAATTTTGGTCACCCTTTTATTTATTTTTAGTGGGATTTAAAAATATCAGTATAGAGAATTATATTTTGATTATAAATGAAACAGAGTATATTATGACATTTGAACCAACGTGTAGCATTCAATTATTACAAGATATACAGTACCCCACATATTTTTATATTCAACTTGGAAACAAAGATGAGTTTATAGTACGAAAAGCGTGAATTAAAAAGAGAAAACAAACGGTGAATATGTAACTCCTACACGGAGAATGACAGCGGTAAAGACCGTAAATTAAAACACCTAAAAACGTGGGCAAAAAATACCGCCAAAGCATCAGTAAAAATATCGTTTTATGTATGCCGGTTAAAGTCCACTTCAGATTTCTTCTACAAATAAAAAATTTCCGACAAAGGAACACGTGCGGCGGCGTCTCTGAAGGTCAAAGATGCCTCGTTACTGCTTTGTAAATGCGGCACTTTTTCCTTGCGATACAAAAATGAAATAAACTATACTCATGTGGTCGACTTGCATACATACGGTAAGTGATACCCTATTAAATTCTTTGCGGCGTTTTTTTCCCAAGTTTTTAGGTGTTTCAATTTGAAGTATAATGGAGTGAGAGGCGTGTCTCTAGTGCTCTGGTATCTGTCTTTATTTTATACTCCTTACTGATATTCTCTGTTCTTGTTTTCAAGTTGAATATAAAAATATGTGGGGTACTGTATAGTTAGAAATTATATCCATTTTATAAACATGATAAATAACAGTATTTTTATTATTGATGTACTCAGAAAATAAGCAAGGTGTTAGTTGAAGCACATACTCCCAAAGAAAGGTATAGATGCCGTTTCTCCTTTAGCCACAATGGAAGGTCCCCCCATGTACACCATAGCAAGGCTGTCGATGAATGAGGAATGGGGTGCTAAAGCGACTACGGGTGCTGAGGTTCTTGTAGATTGTTTTCCAAGAACTCTCAGACGAAATCCTCCAACAATGAATACACAGCGGATTAATTGGGCACATATTCGACGCACTACACTGTCCAAAGATTAAAAATATAAATTAGTAGGTACATCTTACTTTTAACTAACCGAACACATAACATAAATGAAAACCATACTGCAAACTTTTAGCAAGATCAAATCAGTATAAGAGGTAGATATTTTTAGATCATAATACTAATAGCGTCAAATTATCTAAAAGTGATTAGGATACAAACAATACGCAGATGTGTTTAGAATCGCATCTGTTCAAGACTCTACTGCTGGGTTGTGCGTTTTTGCATCCTTAGAAACTACAGGTAAAAAAAATAAATGATTTCTTACGTTTATATTACAATAAACAATAAACACACCAAATAAAAAAAAAATAAAAAACGAAATTAATTTGAGATAACTAGACTATTTTATTCAAAAACAATGTACAGGGTGTGCCTAGACTACGTTCGGAAAATTCGGGAGGTGATTGAATGCGCGAAAATATGAAGAAAAGTTCCTGTGAACATGGGTCCGCAAATGGCTCCTAAGGGATCTACGCCCCCCTGAAGTAGGCACCCAAATGTGTATTTTTTTAAAATATCTCTGGAACTTTTTGAGCTACTGACATAACATTTGACATCCTATCTAACGTTAGTAAGGGTTATAAATCTGCATTATCAACAATAAAAAATATGAACCAGGGGCATACTAGATTTCAGTTAATTACTTATCTTCACGTAAGTTGAACACCGTTTTACATTTTTCTCGAAAACGGTGAGTCCTACGGCTCCCCAACAAGGGGGCTTTGCTTACATAAACTTGATCAGGAAATTCATTTCCGATATCCAAATTGCAAGAAAATGGCGTCGCTCTCTTAGGAGCCATTTGCGGACCCATGTCCATAGGAACTTTTCTCTCAAATTTTCGTGCACGCAATCACCGAGTCCGAATTTTCCAAACGTAGTTTAGGGACAACCTGTATGTTTTCGTAGTTAGCTATTCCAAGACAAAACGAATTAATAAACGTACATTAAAAACGTGTTTTAAACAAAACATTTTTTTTTCCTAAAAATTCGAAACTGCATTCAATCATAAATTACAAAAAATTTATTTTTTTGTAGAAATCGACAACTCAAACATATAAAACTGTATTTATTTGACAATCTGTATCAGCAGATTTAAAATAGCCTAGTCACTTCATATCATAAGATTACTTACATATTACGAGTATATGATCGATGGTGCCATCCGTTAAAACGAAGTGATTGGTAATGAAGAATATAAGAAATTATGGTAAAAAAATACAAATTGTCGAAATTACCATAGTTCAAATCACGAAAGAAGACCGTTACGTCATCATTATAATTCGTAAGAATCAAATCAGTACTGCGTTCGTTATCAACAACGTCAGTCGGAGATATTAACAGTCACATATAATGGACTCCCTTTCCCTGTCTCTCTCGTTTTACTATTTTGTAAACAAAGAACGCTTGAAGCGTGCGTTGAAGATTAGAAATTAATTTGTGATGTAACGGTCATCTCTCGTGATTTGAAGTATATAAAACATGAACAAGCAAATCCTGGAAAAAAATATATTCGGGGTTCAACTTCTGTTCCATTGAAAGACTGCGTTAGTCGTTAAAGATAAACATTTTTGTATTTACTCCTTTACTGCTTAGAGAGGTAAATTTATTAAAATACCCACAATGGGAAATTGACTCGATAGTGCGCTATAAAAACTGAAAAAAATGACAGTTGTCTAATAATATTTTGGATACAACTTTCTGAATTATTCTAAACGAGATATTGTTTCCATCGTAATTACAATTGAAATGATATAATTAGACCATTCAAAGTATTTTATTATATCTAAGTAAATTTTTCGAACTAGGTAAAATAAATTTTTATATTAAATATGATTTTTTTTTATATTGGAAGTTTCACAGAGTGGCCTTCTCGCTTGTCTGATTTTAATTTTCTTCAAGAATAATTTACAAGATGATGAGAGACTATCAGAAAATAAATATTATTTTTACATTTTGATTCACGGTATTAAAGATGTTATCTAATTTAAGTTAAATTTAAAAAGTTGTTACTATTTCTTGTAAATTAATTATTTATTGTTCTATCTTTCTCGGTCTGCAAAGGTTTCTGAAGAAATTGCTGAGATATGTCAACAATGATTGTAATGATTTACTTCTCGCCTTAACAAAATTAAAACATTTATTTAACGGAAACGTCAAGAACTGCATACATGTTTTATAGTAAAGAGTAGAAAAATGTCATTAAGAAAACAACATTATTTTGCATAATGGCTTTTGGCTAACGCCAGTATAGCAGTTCGAGTATTAAGATTTACCTACTAAAATTATCGATTAGCAAATAATGGTGGTATACACATTGAATGAAAAACTAAAACAGCCCAATTTAATCATTGACATCCATAAGAATTATGACCAATGGGTATGTCTTGATTATTCTTAAATTGTATTTGCATTTCCAAAGCATAATATTTTAGAATTTTTATTTTAGATATCTTAAAGGCAAATTCGATTTTAAAAAATATAACAAAAAAATATAGAGAATACAAAGACCTTTCAAATGAAATATCATACCCATTGCTAATTAAATATTTTGAGATGTTAGAGGGTAAAATATGTTACGTAATTTTTATGCAAGAATATGTCTCTCACAACACAACTTTTACAAACCCAGATATTGCGGGTGGAATTTTTAAATGAACACCCGATATAGACGTTTTCGTTTTTTGTGCAAAATAGAAAATTGTTTATTTTCTGATAAGCCTATCGTGCAGACTACTAATTTAAATAAACATCCGTATAAGATGTATGAACAACTATAATAAAACTATTAAAATATGCTAATATTACACATCTAAAGTTAAATATTTACTGTTATATAGGTAGCTAATTAACATACATGCAATTTTATATACATGCTAATAGTTTCATAAAAAAACAATATAATAGGTATGCACAGCAATATTTGCGATGATTAAGAATGTTATACATACTATATTATAGGGATTCCATTTAACTTAAGGAAGTTTGTAAGGAATCAGCTATCTAAATATGATAATAATTATATTATTAATATAAAAATGCAAATTAATGTGTCACGAAAAACTTTCTAACTTTGCGTGAGATAACTAAAGAAACCAGATGAAGTACATACATAAAAACGGCATCTGCAATATATTTATACACGATTTTGATTCGTTTTTTTCAAAAGCGTTATTTAACGTTCTGGCGATGTCTAAAGCTTGGGCCACATTGATGGCCGGAATCGGCTCGGACGGACAAGAAAATCGCCAAAGAAATGAAACAAATAGATTTAAATGTATCTGAAGTGAAAGAACACTCATATTCGTTCATTTTAGTACTTTATAGTAGAGAAAAATGGCTTGATACCTTGATGTTGTTGGTTCAGCAATATAATATTTTATTTTCTTGTTTTTTTTTCTACTACCAAAGCAAACAACATCAACATATCTTCATAAGAGCTGCTGGACTTCATTTGTCAATAAACAAGTAGGTCTCTATACAGTGCGCGCCACCCGACTAGGAACACGGGACGGGAAATGAACGGGCAGCCGCACTCGATCAAGTGTCCTCGTTACGGGTGAGAATGGGATTGAACGCACAACGGTACAAGGACGAGGCTCGATCGAGGTGCGTTTGCCCATTCATTTCGAGGTCCCATGTTCCTAGTCGGCTGGCGCGCACTGTATAAACGATATCGACTGAATTAATACTACAACAAATTATTCCATTCTATTCGACGAAAAAATGCGCACTCAACCATCGACATTCCGAAATTCTGCTACTCTGTGAACGCATTGTTTCAAAGTCGATTCCGGCCGGATCAATGTGGCCCAGGCTTTACTGTTTTGGTTTAGTTTTGTGAAAATTATTGACACAGTTGAAGTGAACACACATCACATCACATCACAGTTATAAAAATGTAATAATTACTTCATTTAATGGTAACATTATTAGTTTCTAATTTAGCTGTAAGTTAAGTGATTGATTGGCGGAGTTGAGAATTATTAAGAGGTTATTAAGGTCAACGGCAGACATATCTTAACCAAAACAACCTACCAAAAATGTATTTTAGTTTATTATCATTAAAAAGTCTATCTAATTTTTGCATACTTGAACGTATAGCTGGACTATAGTTATAATAGGTAATAATTATTAATTTTTAATTAATAACATTTATATGTATGCATATATATTTATTTTAATATTTTGTTTAATTTATCAGAATTACGCACTAGATGCGGAACAAATATTGACTCAGATCACTATTTATTTCAATGTAAAATAAGGGCAAGGATTTCTAATGCGAAAAAGAAAAAGGAAGTAAAGAAAAGAAGTTTAACACGGAGGCGTTTAAAACCCCCGAAACAGCTGGAAAAGTTGGAAGACCTAAAAAATAGCATTTGAGAGGATGTTGATAAATACTGGAGAGAATGTTGGAATATAGTGGGAGAATTTGCAACAGAAGTAATGGGAAAACAAAAACTACTTCGAAGGGGATCAGCGTGGTATGATAAGAACAACAAAAATCAAGAATATCAAGAGTACACACAATTGAGGCGAGAAGAGAAACTAATAATAAAACGAAAGAAAAAGGAACACAGAATGTCAATTACAGGAACTAGAAGAGCTTAACGTGAAAAATGGAACACAAAAATTTTATTAGAATGTCAACCGAAATAGACAGGAACTCAAGCCTAGATTATCAATTGTTAGAAACAGAGAAGGGGAGTTATCAGCGGTCAAGATCAAACATTAGAAAGATGGGCCGAAAACTTTGAGGACAAATTTAACATAAGAAATCAGGAAGAGGCAAATGAAGCAAGAGAGAGGGGGCGGGGAGAGCATTTTTAATGTACCTCACATTACGATTTGGAGAACTTTACGTAGAGATCCTCAAAGAGCTTACAATCTGCAACCTAGCTGTACATCCAGTAATAGGAGGCACGGGAAGACGTGAATTGGTCGAAGTGGACCAGATGCTTGGGCTCCTCGATCACCCGACCTCAATCTACTGGATTTTCTTGTTTGGGGCTACTTAAAAAATAAGGTTTATGTGACACCGATTCATAATAGAGGTGATCTACTTAATCGAATTCAAGAAACTGGTGATGCATTAAATAATAACATGCTACTTCATACAAGACGTTCGTTAAAAAATCGATGTCGCAGTTGCATTCCAAAAAAATGGATATCATTTTGAGCATTTATTGTAAATTATTAATTTTTTATCGTTTTAAATAAACATGTATTAAAATAATTGTTTAATTTGCTTAGCAAATAGCCCATCAATAGAAATTCCATAAGATATCCCTGATTAGAAAGAATCTAAATATCTCGAACAGAAAACCTCCTAGCGAATTTTACCAGGAGTACTTTTTTAAAAGAATTATATCAAAGTTTTAAAATTTCTATAAAAACATAATTTCTGATCATTCCAGGGGATTCAAATATGGACTTACCCCATAACTACGCCACTGCTTTTATGTGAAAAACATTTTGAAAGTAAAAAAAATTGGTCTTTTATTATGACTTAAGTGTACAAAGTTTGAACACAAAATCTTTATTTGTTTAGAAGATAATAATGAATAAATAGTAATCATTTTAAAAAAATTGAACGCGCGTATCTTAAAAATGAAGTGTTTTAGAGAAAAATGTTGTAGGTAAAACTCCTATTATTTTTATATCTTCTATCGTTTACAAAAGTTATGAACGAAAAAACGGGAACACCCTGTATATACAGTTTGAGGAAGTTTCTTTGGGTACCTACATTGGGTTTTGGGTTTATACTGTGTGATAAATAGAACAATGTGTACAAAGCTTTTGGCCATTTCAGATATTAGGTAATCATATAAGGTACCTACGTGGGTATTTTAGAATAGATAAAATAATAATGTAATTAATGTAATTTTTAAATAATAATAATATTATAATAAAATAAAAACTGTTAACTTAAAAGATATTGGAAGCGTTCTTCTACCTTAGCCGGCGATGCAGGCACTTTTTACCTCTTACAGGTGGGCTGTTTCCCTGTTAAGCTCTTAGCCTAATAACATGAGATGTTTGGCATTTATGTGCCCAATATCACCCGTCTTTATCACAAAGACGGTTTTGTCTTGCACACACTAATCTCCCCTAATACCCAATATTTTTTCCTTTCGATTCACACTTTGCGTTAACTGTTTTTTGTTCACCAACTGTATTTTACCTGATATCTGAAATAATCAAAGGCCTCGTACACATTGAGCTATTATCGCGCAGTATAAAATCCTCAAAAATTCCTCAAACTGGAGAGGTATGCAGGAAAACGGGACGTGGTGCAGGCGCTATAATTTCGAACTCTGCAGCCTCTACGAAGAATCCGATATTGCCTGATTCATCAAAGTCAACAGATTAAGGTGGCTTGGGCACCTAGAAAGCATGGATGAAATGGAACCCCCAAAGTAATTATTTTACCAAACGCCGGCTGGAACTCGAAAGAGAGGTAGGCCCAGACCACAATGTTTACACCGTGGTCCAGACTCAAAGGACCAAGTAGACGATAATCTAAAAACGATGAAAGTCAGAAATTGGAAAGCCAATGAAATGTATAGGGTGGAATGGAAATTAATAGTAGAACAGGCCAAGACTCACCTTGGGTTGTAGAGCCAAAGACGATGATGATGCAAAAACATATAGAACCAATGTTCGGTTATATCATCTCTTATTTGGCTACATTTCTTCATATTATACAAAAAACTGAATAAGCGACAAGTAGCCGCTGATTTCTTGAGTGGATACTAGTTTATAAATTTTGCTAACTTGAAAATAAGAATTACTGCAAAAAAGCCTAGTTGCACTAATTATTTATTATCTGTCAATATAATAATATTATGCTGTATTCTATGCACTATTTATTTTGCTGACATATGATCAAACAATTTATATTAATACACGGTCATAAAAGATTATTTATTTAGACTTTGAGTTAATTTCGCAAATAAGAAAAAATGCCCATCTGTTACCCAATATTGATTAATAAATATTGACTGCAATATATATTTAATAGCGAACAATCTGTTTTACATTGTTTTACACCAGTTCAAATAAATATTTGCACATGCTAAATATTGTTCAATATAACAATTTATATAACTATGTATATACTGAGTGTGTTAAATTGGATACATTAATATTGGGCACTCTGAAACTGTCAGAAATGGTTAAATTGTGACAAAATTGTTTAATTTGCTGAACACTAATACTCTAAAGAGAGATTTAAAAACATTTTAATCAGTTTGAAATATTTTTGAAAACAACGAAAATTATGGAGTTTTGTTTTTATTTTTAGTTCATGTGAAGAACTATATACAAAAAAAGACATTCACAGAGTCATATTCGAACTATTGGAATATGCAAACAGATTTTTAACGTAAAGTTTCATATTCTGATAACCATCATCAACTTAACAATAGTGCTTTTTCTTGCGAGTTCAATGATGTACTTATTGTCTAAAAGTTTTTTGTGGCATCATTTAATTTTCCTTCTTTCCTTATTTGGGATTTATTGCCACATTCAAATTATACAAATAAAAAAGAATATTATTTTCTTAAATCCAGATATTTTTTTGATTATTTTCAGCTTCAGATTATTCAATGATGTATCTATCACACATTATAATTCGAAGATACTGCGGATATGAAAAACTACCAACTAGGTATGTGAATTGCTTTGAAAACTGATCTGTATGTTCTGTTTTTTATATCAACGAAACAGAAACAAAACATTAACAAATGTTAACAAGCAAAACGTTACAAGTTACAATATGAAATTACATATAATTTTGATTAATAGATAAATTAGTCCTTTTTTTCTATGTCGCACGGCTCTTACTTACTTGAGAATACAAGTAAATTTATTTACACAAAATTTCATTCAATTTTTTTGGCACATTGCGATAAACTCAAAATTTAACAGTTCATCAGAAAAAAGATCAGATGGCTATTCTACTGTTCGATTATTACCAATTCATGTACCCGGTAAATTTTCGATAAGATACTCTTTCTGGTGTTATACGGATGAACACTAATTATATAGATATACAAAACTATTCTCAGAGCCACTTTCATTCATCTATTGGAACAATATGTAAACAGATTTTCAACAAAGATTCAAGACAAAGCTATGAGTTGGATGCAGGCTCATTATATCGTAAACTGCAAAGTCCAATGCACTGTTTCATGCCATACTAATATTTTATAGACCGATTTTTAACTTTAAATAGAACCCTCAGCCATAAATAAATTTACAGAAAGATCTCGCATTATATAAAGTGTCTTAGTCTCGCGTCGCGTCTTCCTGATTATCCTATAATAAATTGAGAATTTAAAAAAACGGAGTGGTGGAGCTCACAAAGGTTCATAGCTTAAAAATATTTTGAAATATACAGGGTGATTCATTTAAGCATGACTTCCTACACTTATGTTTTTTTAATGGAATCCTTGGTATATTAGTACATATCTGGAGTCTCCTTTTAAGGATAATTCAAACAATATGCCATTTGACGGACAGCCAAGAAGAACAACGCGAGAATCAGACACCCTGTATATGCATCAACTAGGTTTGGAAGAGTTAGATATACTACGAGAATAATTATAAGTTAATCTATATACAGTACAGGTATACCAACATGCAATTAGCAGCACATAATATTTATAAAGCATTTTTAATAAATAAGGACAAATTACTTTCTCCATCCATCTAACGGTTTTTCACGAAGTTCTTGTTCAGTAACACCCCATAATCCAATGCTTGCAAATATCCAACCAGTGATAACAAAAAAACATATGATCGCTACTCTTGTTGGTAGGAGAATTACAGTGAATACAGCAGTCTGAAACAAAGGCAGAAATTATATCATTAAGTTATTTTATTATTATCTGTAACATTTAAAATTTTTTATTTTATTGGGACTAAGGACTGTCTAACTGTCTATATTACACCGCAATCCAACTAGCCAGCCAATTGTCTAATTCTCAAAAAATAAATTAATTCGCTAAATAAATAAATAATTAATGCTAATTATTTATTTCTGAAAGTATGAAGAAAAAGATTTCTTAAATGATAACCTACGGTAAACCCAATTTAAATAAACAAAAAATCAACTGTACCGTTTTTAGATCGTCACATACTAATTTTTATTTAGAACGTACGCGCTAATCACAACTTAGAAATAGAAAGTTAACGGTTCTAAAACGATACTTGCTGTAGAGTAGAGTGACGCATTTTAAAGAATATTATGATACATTTTATTTATAAAGAAAATTTGTAACCGATGCTGAGATACAAAAATATAATAAACGTAACCTACATTTTTTTGTGAATGTACATATTAACGCATTACATAGGTTCACATACTTAATTAAAAATGCAATCTTTGTTAATTTGTTATTGAACATTACTACTTTTTTGATTATGAAAAATTAAATAACGTTTTAATTTTCCTGACAGACTAAATATTAGTAATTAGAACCTAAAATATTAGTAATTATTACCGTTGCGCATGAGCGTTGAGGGATCGCGTTCACTCAATGGTATTGGTGCAAAGGATTTTTTTATATAATTTCGTATGTCTTAATTTTTTCTTTTGAAAGGTACAATTGTATTTAAATAACATTTAAAAACAAAAAAATGCTATCTGTTTAATTACGTTTAGCTAGTTCATAATAACTGAACATAAGTAGTTTGTATGTTTCAAACCTTATAAAATATTCTTAAAATTATTTAGTAACCCTTATTTAATATATTTATGGTGTAGTACCTAATTAGTTGGAGTGTGGTCAAAGGTAAGAAGAAGAAAACCAATTTAAAAAATTGTCGACCTTTCGTCCTTAATAAGATGAAACGTCGACAGTTTTTTAAATTGGTTTCTTCTTACTTTTTACCACACCCCAATTAATTATTACACTTTAATTATAATATTTTTTTACAGACTTAAAAAACAGTCATTAAACGAGCGTTAAATGACTGTTTTTCGTGTTTGGTCCAGAGACACCACTACAAAATGAAGGCGATTTAGCACATATTACGACATCCAGCGACGGAGCGAAGAAATGTCATCAATTTGTTTCTGTCAACATTTTTGTAGGAAACGGATAATCTTTTTCCATTAAATCGATATTATTTACTATGAAATGATTTTCAATCATTGCTCATTTAACTTTAATCGCTAAATTAAATACATAAGTAGAAAGTTATGCCATATTCAATTTTTCGTGTATTCAAAACAATAAAGAAAATATTTGCATATCTTTTTGCATCAATGTTTATAACGTGAACAATGTAAAAAAGTACCTGCAACTTGCACAAAATGACAACTTTCTGCTCATATGAAATTGCAGCCTCACCCGTTCGGCTCGTGCTGCAAACTTTCATACTCGTGCAAAATAAGCATCATTTTGTGTTTTTGCATTGTAACGAAGTTATTTTTTCCAATCAAGGAATGTCCGTTTTTGATTTAAATATTATCGCCACTTGGGTACACCCTGCCGCCGTTTTTAGTAACTAAGTCCTGTTTTAGTTAAGTTAGTATTGAGTTGTAAAAAAGCCTGCTGGTAAACAAGCAGTCAAGTAATTAATTGATTAATTTTCGACAATCCCTCGTATAAGTAAAATCCGGGAATTATTATAAATAATGACCGAGTCGGAAACAAAAATCATTAGTTACTAAAACCCGTTAAAATATTAATCCGTGTCCGTTTTAATCCGTTTCTTTTTGCAACATAGTCTAGAAATTGCGAGTAACCCATTTCCAGTTATTGATGTTCTGAGTCTATCTTGCTAATTACATAATCTGCCCGACCTCAGGAAGTAACGTTGTAAGTTCTTCATTTCAAGTCGGTGACCGCCCCTTTAACACGCCATCTAGATACGTCATAAAAGTAATAAAAGGCCAGAGGAGCGTTCACTCCGGGTTCAGTCCAAGAAAGTCCGCAGCAGTCCAGGTTCAGTCCGAGACCGTCCGCATCAGTATCAGATCAGATAAATTCCGAGATAAAATCGTACTCACGCGTAAAGATTCTTGATTGCCAGCTTGCTTGTTTAATATTGTTTTAAAATTTATACATACTCGACTATACAGTCGCTAAGTTATTAGCCTTAATTGATTTGTTCATTTACGTGTTTATAAATAAATACGTTGGTATAAAGTGGTAAAATTCACGAGTTATTATTTTCGTCATTTATTTCTGATTAACCCGTTTGAGCAATGGTCGAAGTCCATTAGGCAGATCTTCAGCTTACGACCCCCGAACATTTCGTATCTTCAACTGTTTCGCTACATCGGATTGTTCTTCCAATAGGAGAGCCAAAAAAGTGCTGTTCCTTGCACTTAAAAATTAAGGAACTGGCGCCCGAGTTTTCCGTTTAAAAGTTTACGTAAGTATATAGAAAGAGAGGCACCATTACAGCATAATATAATTTTATTTCACTATATCTACATTTTCTAAAATAATATGGACCATAAATTATAAAGATATGTAAATATTAAGATGAAAAAATTATATAAGTATTATAAAACTGAGTAGGTAATTATGTTACTCTAATAATATAATGATTGAAACTGAAAATACGTTCATTTCTGTGCGCTATCAGGGCCGCTTACAGTAGCAAATCCGTAGTCGATTTTTATGGTTTATTTATGAGCAAGTTTATAGTTGACGACGTAAATCAATTAACAATGTTATATCAAATTCTAGAGGTTAATCTATGGAAATTAAATAAATAAATAAATAGTCGGTCGTAACTTTTTGTGCAGATTATTAACTAAAATGAGAAAAGTTCTTAAAATCTACAAAAGATTCAATATCGAAATATCATTAGATCTTTACGATTTTAAGGTCCCAGTAACCCAATAGAGTGTTTTTTTTTTAAATTGTTGGTGTACTGTATAAGTATGTGTTCACTTTCATATAGTGTTGGCAGTGGAAAAATTGCTATTTTCATATATAGGAGTATAATATGTGTATGTAATCAATCAGTAGACCCTAGAAGACTGAAACACCTCGCGCGTTTTCTACGGATTTGCCATTGAACCTATGCAACTGCGCGAGCAGTAATCCTATAAGAGAATTTACTTCTGTAACCGAATAACAAACAATTCCCTTTTGGAAGCTACTTCTACTACTTTTATCCTTTTATTATAAACGTGTATGTGTACCTAAAATGCCACATCTTTCTTGGAATATGAAACCTAGTCCTGCTTGAATGCTCTCATTTGGTTCACAGCTACACACTGTTAAAATATCAATCCCCTCTCTGAGTGTTACTGAACCATTATATTGGTTGTTGTTGATATTAACTGTCTTCGTTGGCGTCTCCTTATTCGTGCATTGCGACTTAAGCTAATTCCCTTTTGTAGCCTGTATTAGCTATGTGATTTTGCTCATTTTAAATCGGCAGAATATATCCTCGTTGCACTTTTTTACTTTGTGATCTTCTTGGCCATATCTCAGGCATAGCCTCTGCAGTCCACTTCTGATGCCCCTCCAACAAGCCTCTATGACACTTTTTTGGGTTCTCCTTTCCGTTACTCTACAGCAGCTTTTTAACCTTTCCGCGTTTAAGGGCTTTTGTGCTATTTCCTTCGTTAACGATATCGTTGCTACTTGTTTTCTCCAAAAGACGGTTTATTATTATAATTTTAACGTTTTTCCAAAAAAATTGATAATGTATTTTTTAACTTCTACCTTAACGACAGTTGTATCAATGTCTCTGGCATTTATTGATCGGTAAATATATTCTGGGCTTGATGCCATCAAGAAGGAACTGTAAAGACTTGGTCGTCAATGTCCTTTTAAATTTGTTAAAATGAAAAAAAATCGTTTCTTAAGATTATGTTCTGGGGAGGTCGTCAAAGCTCTTTTAAAGCTATTAAAATGAAAAAAGAAATCGTTTGGTTCTCAAGTTTTTTAAATGCAACACTCCATTATAATTATTCTTAAAACGTGATGTTAATTCTTTATCTAAAAGTACTATGGTCTTGTCGAAATGTGCAGGTTTTAGAATCTTTAGAAATCGACTCAATTTTAATTTTATTTTGATTTACAGCTTAAACGGTCCTATTCTCGTGCTTCAGCGTTCATATTGGTTGTTATTGATATTGACTGTCTTCTTGGCGTTATCTTGTTCGCGCATTGCGACATGAACTAATTCTCTGTTGTAAGCCTGTGTTAGCTCTATGATCTTGGTCATTGTAAATCGGCAGAATATACCCTCGCTGCACTTTTATACTTTGTGACCTGCTTCGCCATATCTCAGGCAGTCTACTACTGGTGTACCTCCAACAAGCCTCTATGACACCTTTTTGAGTTCTCCTTTCCGTTACCCTACAGCAGATCTTCAGCGTTTCCGCGATGGAAGCTTTTGTGCCACTTCTTTTTTTTTCCAAAAAATGGTTTATAATTATATTTTTCGATATTTCTATCCTCTTCCTAAGAAATTTGGTGATGCATCCCTCCATAATGACACTTGTATCAATCAATGTCTCTGACACTGATCGTTACCGTAGTAAAACAAAAATATTCTGGGAATCAACGAGGAGCTGAAAAGACTAGGTCAAATTGGGTGGTCGTCAAAGTTTTTGAAATAAAAAAAAAAGTTTTTTTAAATGCAACAATCCGTGATAATAATTATTCTTAAAACGTGATGTTAATTCTTTATCTAAAAGTAGCTATATGGTCTTGATCTATATGATGGTAATAAATGTGTTGGTTTTAAGATCGCTAGAAATTTTCTCAGTTTGAATTTTAATTTGATCTTCCTCTTAAACGTCTAAATGCATTTTGATAATACTTGAGAAAAATAGTTTGAGTATCAAATAGAAGTTGAAAGACTCAGTTAAATTCTGATAAACAACGTAGATAATCTACATCGACTTCTGCCCTCTAATGATTGCGATGATTTTTTTACTACGAAGCCTGCAGAGCCTACTAAGAAGGACTGATTTTCTCCTATTTTTCTAAAAAAGTTCTGTTGCTGACTAACTATAAATGAATTCCAAACTTCATAATTTGAAGCATATTTTAATATTTTAAAACTCGTTTTTAATAAATATTAACGAACCGGTATAATCGGGCAGTTGGCTGGCAGATTGCAATTTTTTTCCTTCAAAATCTAAAATGCAAATAGCTGTAGTTGTTTCAATTGTCTACATTTATTCGAGTTGTAGTTGTAAATAAGAAACTTATGCGTGTACCTATGCCCAACTAGCCTGGAGAATTAAAACTAATAACAGTTACTTATGATTTTGTCTCTTTAAAAAGAAAGTTACAATCTACCAGCAGCTTGACAATACTTATCTACATTTTTCCGCATGGCCCAAGCGTATTACGTTTGTTGTATATTATTGTAAGACGATACTTATTTATAAAGAGAAACGAAAACAAAATAATAGTACATGCAAATGTTATAACATTATTAAAGAATAGTTTACCTTGGCAATGAAGACAAAGAAATATATGTTAATCAAATACCGAGGTTTGCGCGGTTCCGTGGAATGTATGTCAGTTTAGTGTGTCAAATCTGCTTTCTTTCGTTTATACTCTCTCGCCTGGCATTGAACTTTTGATTATTCTCATAGCTAGCGATCGTATGGCGAGTTACATTTTCGATGAACTTGTACCATTTACATTAATTGGAACCAAGTCAAAATAAAACCTATGATTATTAATTCATGCCACACCAAGAAACAATTAGAAAGTATCTCAAATATTAATATTTTGAATTTTAATTATTGTTGTTCATGAAAGAATTTCATTGATATTTCCATGAATTCTGTATCACTTATTAGTGGTCTTTGATAAGAATTTAATTTAATCTAGACAATAATTATTACTTCACATTCTCGTGTTCTATGTTGAGGAAACTAACAAAAATGTTTTTAATATTTCAATTTCAATTCTTGACTCTAGTTAACTCCTAGTTATTTGATTTAAAAAAAATTCTAAGATTACAAAAAAATATATTTTAATCAGATGAGATTTGTTGAATTATAGAAAACTGTGGTTGTCAACTTGAAAACATTTAAATATCATTTAACATTCAATATAATTCAATCTCAATTTCGTCTCGGATTTTTTAGCTCAGTTGGTTGCAAAGTAAAGAAAGAGCTAATGACGTGTATTTACAACGTGGTCCTAAATTCGATGCTTTTTAAGATGAAATTATATACTTCAAAAAACAAAGATGAAGGTCCAAAATTGATAATGAGGCAGATCAAGCTGTCAGTCTTTTGATTTTGTTAATGTTTCAAAAACTATTTTAGTTTATTTTTCAGTTAAAGTTTTTTCTATAATCATATATATTTTGAATATTTCATGTTTAATATTATTATGTCTAGTAGTGTTACTTGCTGCACATATTTTTGACAATTTAATCGATACGATCAAGTGGGCGCGTCTATTTCAGTAAAAGACAGGTATCCCTCAAATACAAGGTGAATAGTATTTAAGTTTTTCCCAGGCCAAGTGTACTGATGAGGAATTTTTAAATAGAATTATAATATAGTGTAAGTAATTTATAAAATGTATGTAAATTTGAAATGTTTTATCACTTAGCCTCTTGCAATAACGAAATAAGTACAGTGTACTATTCTAGAAATGAGTTTTCAAACGGTGTCAATTGATATATCCTTATATTTGAAAAAGAAGTTAGAGGTGGTTACATTTATTAGGATGAAAATAAACTGAGATCACTGCTCTCAAAATGTAGCCAGTGAAAAAGTAAAATTGATGGGTCTTGGAATTTCTTGCAGAAATATTGTATATTGAGTTATAAAATTAATTAAAGTCACCACACTGCACTGCACTGTATTATATCGGTAAAAATGCATTAAATGAGAAAGAAAATAAAAATTGAATCTATAATAATACATATCTTATAGATTGCGTTTATTCTAATTATATCAGAGAATATATTTTAAAAATATTAATGCATGTAGTGAAAATAATGATGTATTCAAGAACACACATAATATGATGAATTTATATTATTAATGATATTTATTTATTATACGTTTGACAATCCAATTGCGCCTTCAAAATTGAATTACAAAACGTAAGTAGCACAAAGAAACCATACAGTTTATGCGAACAAATTAGGTAAACTTTTCCTTACATAAACGAGACACTATTTTTTATTTCTTCATTAAAAATAGAGAACACATCCCATCGTCAGGGAGGTCAAGCTTTATTTAAATATTTGCACTAGTAATCTCCCTAGTGCTTGAATTATTACCGGAAATTTTTCGAATGCACAAATTTTCTTAAAAAATTTGTGTACGAAAAAAATTTCCGGTTATTAATTCAAGCACGCGGGGGATTCGATAAGAAAATTTCACACCTATATGTATATATATGTAGTTGCAGGATATCAACATATATGCAATGTTAACGAAAATCCATCCACCCATTTTAGTTGCAGAAAACTACTCATAAGGGGTTAATATACCGGGTGGCCACGAGAACCAATGAACCAACTGTTTTGAAATTTGGAACATGTATATAAAACCGAGTATAAAACTTATTTTCCCATTTAGTGATGTGTACGTTCAAAATGGCCGACTTCCGGTTTGGCGGAAATAACCTCAAACCGGACCAAAGTATATCTGTTCACGTTGCAAAATTTGCATTTTTTTCAAAAATGCAACCATATCAGTTATGATCACTAAAGGTTACAAAAATATAAAAAATTTAAAATATTGCTTATATTTTACCAATTTTCTTTAATTAACAATCCATTTTTTTAGGTGATTTTTAAACAGTTCACAACCCTCTTTGTCGTTACATACGATTTTTAAAAATATCGCTGTCAGTTCGTGAAAATTGAATCAAATGATAACTGTTTTATTTAGTTAAATTAAAAACACAGTTTTTCCGAAAATTGTGCGTTTCCTGCATTTTGAATTTTATTTCGTATCTTATAAGCACACTCAGTAACCTTTAGCGATAAATATCTAATAAAAAAAATCTAGATGGTTGATTATGCTGTAAACAAATATTGAAAAATACGTTGAATGTCCGATTTAAAAAAATATCAACAACGCCATACCTACATCATGGTTCACATTAAAATAAAAATCGACCAGTTAATGTTTCTCAAATATGTTTATTAAATTTGTTACATACTATAAGAACTCATTGTATGTTTTAAAAAAATTCAGTTTGTTAGAAACATATATTTTTTATGGATTTGTTCTTTATATATTTTGGACTCATTTTAATATCTTTAGTTTTTGAAAAAATCCTTAAAGATGAAAATTTTTCATACTTTTTTTTGTATTAGTGTAAGAAATATATGGGTATTACATAGTACCGCAATGTCTTATTATGGTAAACATTTTATTATAATCGAATTGTGCTAAACAGACACAAGTAGTTCTATTTTTTGCATTTTATAAATTAGAAAAAATTATTAAATTACTGTCTGTCTAATAAACAATATTATTATGATACTCCGTTTAATAAACATTGTATTTAACAAAAAATTGTTTGTTTCTAATTTTTAGCATAACCATACCTTGTAGTGGTTCTACATAATCTGAGAGGAAAATTGCCAAAGACTCGTCAAATAATATATAAAATTTGAATATATGTATTTGTAATTGCAAGAGCTTATTAGAACCTATAAATATAGGGTATTTTGATTATATTTCATTTATACATATATAAAACTATATCCAATCTTTTGGTGAGAAATTCAGGTGCTTTTCTCTTTGAATGTTTTAATTCTGAAATTTTCATAAAAAATTGTTTTTTATGAAGCGATATATAAACATTTTAATTAAAAGAACGGTCAAAACATACGAAAAGACCCTGTGCAGAGTTATTACATGAGAATAATTGAGCTCCGTTCAACTCAATTAAGTTACAGGATGTTAAAATATCGAATTTTATAACTATGGTATACGTTTCTGTTTCTACTATATTTTAAATAAATTACTAAAAGTTTGTATTGTTCTTGTTGGGTAAAATACATTGTTTTCTAATTGGGATTTAAAAATAACACCGAGTATGAAATATAACAGAAACTGTAAACATTATTTTTAGTTAATTGCGATTCAAATTGTTCTATGATTTTTAACATGATTGAAAATAACAGAAACCTTAAGAGACACATTCAATACGGGAATTTAAATATACATTTAGTACTATTTCTTGAAGAAAACCCAAATGTATCCATCCCAAAATGATTTATAGTTATAAAATTTGACATTTTAGTACCCTATATTTCCAAACGAACATATTGGAAATAGAAAACAGATTTCAAAAACAAAAATATGGCGAGTGTTTTATTTTATTTATTTAAAAAAATGCAAGTTTGACAAGTTCCTCTGAATGAGTGCTTCTATTTCTTGTATAAAAAATGTTAACTTAGCCAATGGTTTTCAACTAATTCAGTCGAAATATTTATTATGCTTTAATATAAAATATTGTATTGTTTATCTTTAAAAAAATGTAAAATCATGTACTTGTAAGAGTAATATTTGGGGAATATACCTACTTATTAGTTAATCGCAAAAAACTAATCTGTTATAGATGTTTATTTATTTATTTAAATATGAACTTTTAATTTACAAAACTAATTTACAATACCTTTTATGTATATTAATCAACACAGATGTAAATAAAGATGCATCTACCTACATTATTAATACATTTTATAACTCTGCTATAAAACATATTTTTCATATGTATTTAGTGAATTATTCATTTCATTTATTAAAAAAAAAATAGATTCACACAATGATTTAGAAAACAAAATAAACAACCAAAATATTAAGTAATAATAAAATTGTACTATTTTATATGTTTTAATAAATATGGGAAGTGCTAATGATAAAATCTCTACACAGGTGGACTACCCATGGTCTTAAGAAAATCAAATAATAATGCCAATAATGATTATAGAATCATCTTTAATGCACCCCTGAAACAGACGCTGACAAAAATATTGACTTACTTTAATTTTTTCATAAGTTGTTTCCAGTTCTAAATGGTGCACAAAAGGGTTTATAATTTTTTCTGAGTCACATTCCTCGTGGGAAATACCGCCAACAAATTTGGCATTCATTTTTACACAAATATATACAATTAATTCAGTAATATTCACATCATTATATTCGCTTCAAACGAACCGCGCGCGTTGCAGATACTAAATGATATCCCTCCCATGTTAGAACAGAACCAATCGAATGTAGAACTCCTGCTACGAAGTTGCAGCGATTTTGCTCGAGAGTAAAAATCGTTAATTTCACTTTTGCGTATATGAAATGCTATTCAAGTCAGCTCCGGAGGGTTAGGAACTTACTACTTAGCATACTTTTAAGTGGGCTCTGGTGAGTGTACAATGTACCCGTAATACCGAAATTTCAAAAAGACTTAAGTATTTGTATATTAATTTAGGTTACGACTGAAGTTTGTTAGAATTAATCTTTTAGAATCGTTTAATATTTTCAATTTCATATTTTACAGGTATAAGCAATATGAAGTCTAGGGGTAATTTTGTTTTGTGTAAATCTCATTTATGGAATTCTAGAGTTTTTACTTTTTTTAGGACCTCTGTCACATGTTTATTAGTTGACCTAAGGTTAATTATTTAAAAAAAATCTTAGTGTATGACTAGACGTCAAGAGACAAAAATTTAATTTCGTAATATGTCTATAAATGCAAATCAGTTTCCATTTTCAAAATTATCTTAGTTTTTTCAATAATATATAGGTGCATATTTTCTAGACACAAAGGTGACGTAGGTAGGTGTTGTACCGAGACGTGTACATATGTTGGATACTATTTGTATCTATTTGTAATATGTGTCGATATAATTGGAAGAATGTATATATGTATATAAATTTATTTGTGATTAGGTAAAAAAAAAGTATGTTTTCACACCCACGCACAAGCCATCATGGTGGATGCAGTGGTGATATCCCCATTTATTTATTTCGTAAACTGTCATACTTTTTTTATATACAGGGTGTTTCAGTTAAAAGTCCCCGGGCCATTATCTCGAAAAATAATAATGATATTTTATTTTTGTAAGGATGATAGATACCAAAGGAGGCTTTAAATAACTGTAGTTAGAATTTTTCCTCTACGGTTCACAGAGATGGCGCTGCGATGCAAAATAATTTTTCGATGGCTGGAAGCTTGAAACATGATTCATGTGATTAAGGGATAATTTACGAATAATTTTGATAGTATAGAAAATTTCGAAAAAACCAGCCCTTGTGGAGTTATTGAATTTTTTTTTTCATTTTTTCAGTACACGTAAATATTGATAAACTTTATGCCTGTTATCAAATTATTAAGTTTAATTTAGCTCATCATAAAATTAGTGAGTATTTTCTTTATTATCTTACCTATTTCAGGTTTTAGGCACATTTTTATTGGAAGAGATAAAAAAACTTTGAAATATGTAATAACATACAGATTATTGTATTTAAAATTTACCAGGGTCTTATTAGTTCCAGCTTAACCGGAAGTGCTACACACGTTTTTGTATTTTGTATTAGTGCATCAGAGCACTTTCCTTAACGTGAAAAAAGTTATAAGTAATCGACAGTCTAGAACTGCCAATAAAAAAGTTACAGAAGTTTATCAATATTTACGTGTACTGAAAAAATGAAAAAAAAAATTCAATAACTCCACAAGGGCTGGTTTATTCGAAATTTTCTATACCATCAAAATTATTCGTAAATTATCCCTTAATCACATGAATCATGTTTCAAGCTTCCAACCATCGAAAAATAATTTTGCATCGCAGCGCCATCTCTGTGAACCGTAGAGGAAAAATTCTAACTACAGTTATTTAAAGCCTCCTTTGGTATCTATCATCCTCCATTTACAAAGATAAAATATCATTATTATTTTTTGAGATAATAGCCCGGGGACTTTTAACTGAAACACCCTGTATACATTTGTTACAGTTTATACTTTTATAACCATTGTTATTATCTGTTTTTGGAAATAAATAAATTATTATTATTATTATTATTAGTATACTAACTACTCACTACTGTATGTATACAAAAGTTTTGCATTTACGGCTATTTTAGTTTAGTTTAAAACTGATAGGTATAGTATAGTACAATTCAAGAAAACACATTTATCTTCATCATAAAATATATAATTTCCAATTCCTTAATTATTTTCTTTTTCCTTTGCTGTGTCTCATTCTATACAGTGAAGCCTATATTTTCATTTTCTCAAATATGATCAAATATTTTTTATTTCTGAATTTGAATCGGTATCGGGGTATTTACCAATTTTACATATTCAGAGACCTAAATCATTCTCCTTCAGTATCTCCTATATTATCTTATTACTCACCTTTGCAGTAATATTATATTGATTTTTTATTTAATTTTTTTATAATTTCAATCTACCTAGGTGTGGTTTTATTTATCTTTTGAGTGATAATCTAAAAATTCAAAAACTAGACAAATGAGACTTCTAGAAAATCTAACGTCAATTACTACTACTAACTAAATTGGTTGTTTATTTATGTATGAGCTTTGAATTAATAAGAGTTTAGAATTGTCCTGGTTCCTGCCAATGGCCAAGGATATCGATATACACATGTATCATGCTAATAATATCTAATTAATGATTACTTCATATTACTTTCTAAGGTAACTTTAATATAATGGGTATACCTAATTTACAATAAGATTTGAATTGAATTTATGAATATAAAAGTTGACATTGTGCAGCCATCTATTGTTGAGTAGTGTAATTAAACATACATATAACTTTACAGCTAGACAATTACTTCATGTATCTGGGCCGCATTTAGCAAAATTTCTTGCCAATTTCAACTTTGCTTGATATTTTATGTGAGAGGTTTTAAATATTTTTTAAGTATATTTTTAAGCAATATAAAAAAAACCCACTACTTTTACCTTATCCAGAAGTAAAAATATATATAAAGTAAATAAAGAATCTTATGACATTCTACCATATCAAATTATTTATCTTTTCAACGTTAATTTCTTATTTTACAGTCAATTTTATTTGAAAAAATAAATGAACAAGTCTCAAAATCCTTGATGTTGCCAAAAGTTATACGCAGTGTGGACAAAAAACTGTTACTTTTGATTATTTTATTAGTATTTCAGTTTTAAATGTAATTGGTATACATACCACTCTCGCTTTCGAAATATTTTTTGGTCAGAATAATTAACTGTAATAAAACTGCGGCAAACTTTCATGATTACAGAAAATCCACTCATAAAACAAACAACACATTTGTGCCGAGTTACACTAATATTTAATAGTGGATACTTGAACGAAAAGCCTGTAGTTACAATTCGTAAAGAATTTATTAATAACATTGATATTATTTATTTTATCGTCATGTCAATGAAGAAAACAAATTTTCCTCAAAAGATCAAAGCTGAAATAACACAGGCCATATTTATTTTGTATCAATTATAATATTATTCTCATTTTCCTTTAATGATATTGGGTTGTGAAAAAAATCGAAATTCGTTATACTTATTTTCACCGATATCCAATTTATTGGGCTCGTTTGACAGTTATAAAGCTTCCAATTAAATGATTCTCTATCAGAAACTGATATTATGATCATATGTCAAGGCAGATGTATTTAAACTTATAAGCAAGTTTTAATAACTGCTGGAATTTTGCTGAAATGCCGTATTTACAAACGATTTATTTTACCACCATGACTGTCTTAGTTGTGGCAAGGGAGGTATAGTTTTTAAAAATCGGTCAAGGAATTACGGAACTGCAACAAAATGTAAAGGCGTAAACACCTCGACAGCAATAATAATTATTGATAACATAGGTTAGCTGTTACATTATGCTCATTTCAACAATCAACAATCAAAGTTAGACAATCATTTAGCTGGAAACTTTAGTTGTCAAACGAGTTCAAAAAGTTGAAAATCGGTGAAAAAAGGTAAAATGAAAATTTTGGGTTTTTTTAGGACCACCCGATATATAATAATATTTTAAATTTATTGTTTATGTATTTATTTGTTTATGTGAGCTATTTATGTGCAAATGGAAATGTCAATTTCAATAGTTGTACAAGTTTAATGGCAATAGGATTATTAATATTATTATTAATATTGCCTTAATTTAAAAAATGAATTTTGCTCTAGCATTTAATTTTTCAAAAATGTGAAATAAAAATTTAAGTCAACATAAGTGTTAAATGCTGCTTAATACATCCCTAGTTCGAAGGATGGAAGGTAAAACAAATTACTAAAATAGTTCTAATAATCTTGTACTACTTATTCATAGATGGCAGCAAAATAACCATTGCCAGATCACGACGTACATGCTGCAATTGTTGTTTTTGTTTTTAGGTTATTTTATTAGTAAATAGTGTAAATACCGTGAAGAAGGTAGTACAATGCTGTTATATTTTATGGTAGGTAAATAAAGAACGCATCAGAAATTGCGACTGACCTGATTTGTTTTAAATATGGAGGATTTAGAAGCACTTGTGCAGAAACATATTGTCAATTTCTGTAAAATATTACCAAAGCACGTTGAAAATTGGAAAAATATATTACAGGAAGCTACCAAACCATCAGAAGCTCTCTCAAATTATGCCGAGCAAATACGTCATATAGAGAGGTAAGTTCACGATATTAATTCATGGTTTTTAAATATTTTTTGATAATAATTATATACACATGTTATTATTATGTAGGTATCTACCATTGTGGTGGGGTATTCAGTTTTGTTATTTCATCGGGTAACATAATAATAGTTAATAGTGTAAGTAGATACGGTACCTAGATTTTTAGGTACAACAAATAAATAGACTTTTTACAAAAAATATACGGGGTGTACCAAAAAATTTTATGATTTTGAAAATTAGTTGTTGTTGGAATAACTAAGTGGGAACTCTAATACGATATTCGTATTAGGGTTCCAATAAAATAATATAGCGTATTTAGGTATACTTACTCGTAGATACTTTGGGATGTACCAATACCGGCTTGGTCGCTACGTTAAGTGTGCCAAGATATCGAACTCAGGAAGACGTTAATTTCAAGTATCTTCAGCGAGGTACCGATACCTTAAAACAACATTAAAGGAATGCCCTCGGGAATGTCAGTAACGACGTTTTGTTATTATACAGGGTGAACTGAAAAATAATAATATTTCGATTGGGTCGATATATCAGTAATAGAATAATAGGTTAAGTTGGCACGTTTACTTATTTTTATAAACTTTATTTGTCAAAAAATAGCGCCCATTATGCTTCCCTTTATGCTTTGAAATAATTCGCATTGAAGTTATTAGGTAGGTATTAAAAAATAAAACGTGTGGCAGCAAATTAATGTATTTTTGGCTACTAATATAGGGGAATATACAGGGTGTGTCACGAAGACCTTCAATTATCCGTTTCTAGAGAACTACGCATACAGGAAATCTGAACATTTGTATACAGGAGTTACTCACAACGTTCTATCAATTGAAAATATTTTCTCTGAGATGGTACTTCTACCGAAAGTTGGCATCAACTCGCTTATTTCAAATGGAATGTACTATTTTTTATTCCATTTTTGGATTCTGCATCGAAATTTACTGTAAGTCGAAGCGTAACGCATTTTTAGGTATTAATAGGTTCCATTGTTAGGTTAAGCTTAGCTTTAATCATTTCCCGATGATGCCAACTTGGTTGGCGAAACAAGCGTCGAGTGTGTGCGAAAGTGTTTTGGTGTGTGTGGCAAACTACAACTTCAAGTGCAAATTAAATGCCATCTTCATAACTAATTTAACAAACGTTATTGTCAACAATACTGTTTTATAATTATAATTTTTAATCGATAGATTGTGAGTAACCCCATCAGTATAGAAATTTTATAATTTCCTTATGCGTAGTTCTCTCGGTAGTTCTCTAGTAACGGCTAATAGAAGGTCTTCGTGACACACCCTGTGTATACGAAAATTAGTTCATAATGCAAGTAAGAACTAACGTTCTTTTGCGCCTCCATTAATAATGCTGATGCACTTTCAAAGGATGACCATTGAAAGTGCATCTATTTTCATTTAATGATAAATTAGAAGGATGCGTATTATTTTTGGTTATTACATTATCGTTAAGGATAACTCATTAACGATTAGCGTTTTTGTTTGAGAGTCATGTCACCCTGGATCTTAATGATAATTTAATAAAGATGTATATTACTGGGAGACGAAAATTTGGTCTCGTCTTTCTGCGCCAAAAGTATGACCACATAAAATGTGCCAGCATTATTAATGGGCGCAAAAGAGCTTTTCTTACAGTGCAAGTTAATGTTTGTATTTACTTATTAAAATGACCTAAAAACGTTAATATGCCCTTCCCCAGGTTTTAAATACTTAATTATTCCGATGCGGATGGAATGCGACTTATTTATTTTCGTGCACATTATGGGCTGAGATTTTTTAAAGAAAAAAATAAATTAACGGACAACGTAACGGCTCTTAACATGAAAATATAGTTATTTTCCTAACAAGTGCGGAAAGTTGTACTTTTCTGCATGCGACTGTCGTTGACCGAACGACGCGAAGCGGAGTTCGGTCAAGCAGTCGAGTGCGGAAAAGACAGTTTCCGAATGTGTTAGGAACAATATTTTTCCTAGGAGCGTGACGAATACATTTTTTACTTAATTAAGAAACTAGACTCTACTTTAAAAAGATGCTACTATTTGACTTGACGTTTGTTAATTGTTATGTGACTGAGAAACGTCAAAATGAGACAGTCATGACTATATGCTACGTAATTTTTTGATATTTAAAGTTATAGGAGCTACTTCAAAAGAGTTAGTATAAATGGAAATGATTTAATTTCATTAAATTTGTATAAAATTACCCAAAAATGCAAATAAAAATAGAATTACTTTCGCGGAAAAATACGTTTTTCCGCACTAGTGCGGAAAAGTATAACTTTCGAAACTAAGATACGTGCGGAACAGTGATATTTTCCGCACGCTCGTAGGAAATAGTTATGTATGCAACAAGTGCGTAAGGTGAGATTTTTTCACGAATGGGAATTTCCCATGAGTGAAAAAAGCTCACTTTTCGCACGAATCGCATACAATATTTTTTCTACTACCGAAATGCATCTAAATTCTCTAATAATAATGTGAAACGTCAAAACTTACCTATTACGTCAAAACTTCATGTCATTTAAAAATCACAATACTGTTATAGCCCACTTAATTTTAAATGAGTGAAATTAATCAATGTCTATTATTTCTTTGTCTAATGTCAATGTAAAGAATATAAATGAAACTTCAAAATTCAATCATTATTGTTAAAGAATACTGAAAATTAGGTAGTATGTTTTATAATAATACGGTAATATTAAATAAATGGACTACATAAAATTAAATAACTACATTTAACGTTTTAAAATAAGATATGATTATTATAGGTGCTCTAATAGGTATGCAATTGTTTAGTATGTTACTTTTTCGTGCGCTAGTGCGTAAGGTAAAAAATCTTTACGCACTAGTGCGTAAAGTTTACCATTACGCACTCTACCACTCTACAGCGTGCGGAAAGTTAGTACTTTACGATCGGTAGTAGAAAAAAGATTTTTAGTTAAAATTTCATAATAGAGTTAAGGACATAATACCACCTGACTCGCTGCGAAAACCGTAAAGTCTTTTTCGCCTCGATATCAACTATACGAATAATATCTAAGACATTATTCGATATTATACTTACGGAAGGGATTGTACCTGCTCATAAAACTCGTAGTTCATAGTCGTACCAATAAATGGCAGCGTTTTCCAGGTACAAAATGCAATGTATGAAAATTTCGCATTTTTTTTAAATTTTTCCGGTTTCCTGAGACTTATTCAAATATGCATGCGCACAGCCCTAGATTATATAATTCCATATCATTCATAAAAATTTGAAACGATTCCAATGCAATGAATAGTAACGAAAATATGAATTTTCAAAAATGTGATGGGTGCTATTAATAATATAATAATAATAATAATAATAATCAATTTATTTGCCCAACAGGTTACACCCAATTATAGGACAACAATTACACAAAAACTAAAAACACTGTATATATGTACGCAAGTACACACCTATACATACAAATTATATTTAAAGAAAATAGATTGTAAGAATAACATTTTGAATAATTGATGAATTAATGATAATAACAAAAAAACAAAAAATTAATTGTGTTTATAATACAATAAAATACTACAAAGTAAAAAAAATTATTAATTTAAGTTACTACTAGCTACTCTTAATATATTTCTGTACGAATCACAATTTATATCGCATATGTGGGATATCTTATTATAATTGTCACACATTACATGTATTGGACTATTGATTAATACATTAGTTCTAGAATAGGAACAGTAAAATGTGAAATTGTGTCTTGAATTTGGCCTTGGTATCAGAAAGTACAATTGAGATAATAAACTTGGACAATCTATTGCGTTGTGCATTAACTTATATAAAAATGAAATTGAACTGCATTTCCTTCTTGTTTCAAGGCTTTTGATATCATATCTGGTAAGAAGTAATATATGATCATATCCTCTTTCAGGATATAAACCGTCCTCTCTAAACATCAACAATTTTAAAAATTTTCTTTGTATATTTTCTAAAGCAGATATATGACATAAGTAAAATGGGTACCACACCAAAGATCCCCTTAAATGTGAATGCATGAAAAACAACCTACTTTTTAAAATTTCTAAAATGTATTTATTTGAGAATTATCGTGAAAATCAAATTACGAAAAACTAATTATAATAATATCGTGGATGTCATTGGTATTCGCGTTTCTTAGTTTTTTTTCTCATTAACAGGGTTGAATAGTAGGAGTATGAAGCAATTTTTAGTAGGAATACCCTAAATAAATGGCAACTCCCATTTTAAAAAATGTCATTTGAAAGAGCACATTTTTCTGCATAGAGTACGTTAAATTCTATGGTATGTTGCATGACGAAATTATCGAGAAAAAATCTTAATGTAATGTGACAACTGAATGTGAATGAATGTGAACTAACGTGACAGCCAAGTCCGCGTTTCTAAGTAGATGAAAAAAAGTTCTAAGTAGATGAAGAACAGTTCCTCTACCAGGGTTCGACCATAAGTAATACACGTGTGTGCTATTGTGCTATGAATGTTTTTTTTTTTTTTTATTAATGGCATTAGGTCATTGACCATGCAGCCAGTCACCAAAAGGTCAAAGATTGAAAAATGAAAAGAAAATTAAAGGAGCGCCGGGAAAGACGGGTCACACACAGCTATGAATGTTAAATTATGTATTTTTCTCGATAATTTCGTCATGCAACATGCCATATAATTTAACGTACTCTATGCAGAAAAATGTGCTCTTTCAAATGACATTTTTAAAAATGGAGGTTGCCATTTAAAAAAATTGCCGATGTGTCATAACTTTTTAAAAAAGTTTTTAAACACTTTTTTTTTAAATGAACAAATTGAGAAATGAATTTAAAAATCGACGTGTCCGAGCGAATTTTTGTCACTTGCTTTGTAACGATTTTACGGAATTTATTCCAACCTTTACGTGCTCACTGTATAGGCATGTATAACACAGCGCCACAAAAAAAAAAGGGTCTGATCCTGGAACTCCACTATGGTATTCCTATGTAGTTTTCGACGCTGAATCCGAATCCGATAATGAAAAAAGCCGTATACCCCCAAATTTTTGCGCTACAGCCAAAAACAACCTCGAAAATGGGGTAAAACCACAATGTTGAAAGTTTTTATAGTTTGGAATACAGTACATGAATCTGGAGTGACTCCAAGCTCATCCCTCTTACTCGCGTCCCAAACCACCGCTATAACACTCTTATATAAAAATAAACTGCATGAATACCAATAAATTGTGGGAAATGTAGGAGTCTTCGTTGTTTTAATTTCAGAGTAAAATCTTGAGTGACCCTGCTGTACCTTATTCTCACTTGGCAAAAAAATTACCCCTATAATAGGGTGGAAACCGCCTTTATAGCAGAATAAAGGGGAAATGTTTAATTTTTGATAGTTTGGAGTACTGGAGTGACTCCCAGGTCACCTCGCTTCCGCGTGACCCAAAATTTTTAAATATCCATTCCATTCTCGCGGCCTGTATAAAAATAAATTACTCTTTAATGAACTAATCATATGTGATAGTTTAAAAGAAAGTATAAAAAAACATTTAATGCAAAATCAGTAAAAAATACTGGTTCTCTTTATTACGCTTCTACCTTCGCTTCGTCTTCAGTTTCTGTCTCATGCTTGCTCTGCTCAATGTATTTATTTCTTTCATAATTTAAATTTTTTCATTCTTTTTTTTATTTTCGTTGTCAAGGTATGAGTATAAAACCTAAATGTATTTTTCTCTAAATAAAATTTAGGCTGTGATGAAAGATCAGTTGTTGACTTATGTCAGAGAACTGAGAACTGTACCATTGACTTAGAATACGATCGATCTCTGCCAATAAATCCTTTTTAACTTTAGATAAGTTCAATTGCATTAGCAACTCTGTAGGATAGTAATTTGGTTGAAATGCCTTACTGTACCACTATATCAAATACTTATACAAAATTACAAATAAGTTGTTCAATATCAGAGTAAAATGTTGGTCAAATATATCACGATTTTTTATTATCTCTGGTGCTCTATGTATTGTTGCCAGAACAACAAGAATGTAAATATGACACTAACTATTTTTAATTTTTATGTGTATATCCAGTGAAATATTATTAAAATAATGCGGAACATATAAAAATAAAGCTGTTATGTACTTAATGATCTTTTATTGATATTTCTAATATGACGTTAATGAATTTTTGAAAACTTATCGTTTTTGTTACAGAGCCGACATAAGATATATTGATGATTTCTGTAGGATACAACAAAATCTATTATATACGATATTTAATGAAATTGAAAATGAAATGTCTATATTAAAAGGACTTATGTAAGTACTTCGAAACATACTTTGGTGTAACATTATATATCGATTATCTTCTTTTAGAAGGCAACTAAATGATTTAAATCATGACACTAAGAATAAATTAACATTACTAGAAAGAGCAACAGTCGATTTAAATTGGGATAACGATTCACTATTAATCAGAGGTAGTGCCCTACAACCTCCATTATTAAGGATTTTACAGGAAGGATTACACTTTTGGCAATATTTTGCAGGAGGTATGAAATCTATTAATGAAAATTTTAAAACTCTTGATATTAGGAATCAGAAGTCAATGACGGCTTTTGAAAACTCGTTAAAATTTAGTTTAGAAACTCGTATTATTACAAACTTATTATCTATAACACAATATGTAAATAATGAAAAACTTCTTACCTGAAAAAATGAGGTTATGATGGAATATATTTTCTTACAAACATATAGTGATTGTCTTTTATTTTCCTTATATATATATAATATAATAATCCAACGATTCCGGATACATACGCAGAATTATGTGGCACAGTAAATTCTCCGATAGATAACTACTTACTTGCTAAGAATAATGGTTTTATTTAATCCTGAAGAAAATTAACACTTATTTGTGGTTCTGTGAACCTGGCACCACGACCATCGGTGCTAATTGCGGATCCCCCATCATCATTTAGCATCGATTTAGCACCATCCGGATATGCAAAAAAAAAAACAGAGGTGCTAATTGTTTTAACAAAGTTATTAACAAGTTTATAACTTCGGTGCCAACTTCACATCAGCACCACAAACATCGGTGCTAATTACGAACCCCACACCATCATTTAGAACCCATTTAGCACCATCCGAATATGCAAAAAACAAGTGCTAATTGTTTTAACAAAGTTATTAACAAGTTTAAACTTCGGTACCAACTTCACACCAGCACCACAACCATCGGTGCTAATTGCGGAACCCACACCATTATTTAGCACCCTCCAATTATGCAAAAAAACAGATGTGCTAATTGTTTTAACAAAGTTATTAACAGGTTCATAAGTTTGGCACTAACTTTATATCAGTACCATAAACATCGGTGTCAATAATTGTGATACCTATATCATCATTTAGTACTCTCAGAACATGTAAAAAAACAGAGACTAATTAATAATAACTAATCAATAAAACTAATACAAACTTATTTACAAAATGTTTGTGAAAAATTATACACAATTATATTCATTGAATTATATGTAACGAAACAGAAAAACCCATGAAAGTTACCTTATCAGTGGAAAGTGTTACGAAATAAAATCGTAGTGATAAAGTGAGGTCCAGGGTATTACTAATTCTTTATCGAGAGCAATAAATGTCTTGTTTTTTAAAAAAATTATATAAACGTTTATTAACAATTTAGCTAGAATAATTACCAACAAAAAAATAAAGATTTTAAAATAACAATTAGTCTAGGGTAGATTTTAAAATACAATAATATAGTCTGTAATAACAATAATTAAATAATTAAAATAGATCAAGACAAATATATGTAAGGAAAGAAATATTAATCTAATTACTAATACAATATAACAGCTGGAATTCCAAAAAACAAATGTACAAAATCAACTTAACTTAATGAGAGTTAATAAAATTGGGTCCAGAAACAAGATTATTTCGTTACGCCTAGGAAGCCTTCTGAAAGAACTACAGTCCCCGTTGGATATAGTATTCGTCTCAGGTCTTAGTTACTGCATAAGATGATGTTCACAAAGGTATTCAATAATAAAATAGCTAGGCTTATCTTCTAGGTAAAATAATATACCAAAATCAATTCCCCAAAAATCGCCAAAAATATCCAAAGTCCAAAAAATCCAATTACAGTCCAAAAATACCCAATTGTCAGTACGAGCTGGTGGTATCGCTCAAATTACACCGTACCAAAATCGTCTAAAATACATTACATCAAAATTATTTTTACGTTAACCTATAAAACACGTGGTCTTTTAAAAGACAAAAAAAAATTACTAGAACTTACCCAGATTATTCTGGACGATTAGTTTCTTACAAAATCCGAATAAATCGAAAGTAAGTTTAATCTAAAATGTATTAAAGTAGAAATTGTGTTATATTCCGGAAACTAGCCGAAAGCAACCAAAAGTGCTTTTACCACAATTATCATACAACGAAACTATCGGTTCATTAGTTGATGAACAAAAGAGAGAAATTCCCTCATTTTCAACGCGTTTTATAAAGTATTCCATTAACAAAAAACACATAGCACCTACCTAGTATAAATCTAGCAGAGTTGCCAACTCACTATGTTACACTAAAAAAACCCTATATTTCTGGACCATTGAATATTTCGATGCGATGGACTATTTATTAAAAGTAACTTGTTTTTTAAAACAATTTCTAAAGGTTAATATTTGTATTTTTTTTTTCCCTATGGGTTGCGGTCTTTTGGCCCTCTGTACTGAAGCTAAAGCTTATTGTACCCCCATGGTCTGCCTATTCCATAAGACTCGTTCCTCCCACGAAGGCGAGTATACGGTCGATGGGAGCATTGGCTATATCTTCCGGTGTCACTGATGGTTCACCGAAGTGTGCAATCCTTCTCGCCACTAAGGCCGGGCATTCACATATGATGTGGTGAGGTGTTTCCTCCTCTTCACCACACATCCTACAATCTGGATCATCCTTCACCTTTATGTTGGTGAGATGTTTGTTTAGCGTGCAGTGTCCTGTTAGAATACCCACTGCACATCTTAGCTGTCTTCTGCTCAGCTTCAGCAATTCGTTAGTCTTTGATTTGGATGGGTCACCTAAGAATATGCGTGATTGTCTCATTCCTGGTGCCTCTCTCCAATGCAAGTTGTGTTTCTGTCTTAATAGTTCCTTTAACTGCGCCTTTTGCGGTGCTGTATGCGATCCCGCATGTCGGTTCGGGTACTATCAAGGCTTTTTTTGCTCCTTCTTTGGCCAGCCTGTCAGCTTTCTCATTACCTGGTGTCCTCGCGTCCATTCCAATTGCACATTGTTGTGTTCTGCCAGTTTCGCCAGGAGCTTCAGGCAATTTCTTACTGTTTTAGAACGTATTTCTACTGCCTCCAGAGCTCTAAGAGCTGCCTGACTGTCAGTGATGATACGGATTCTACTGTTAGTGTACGACATCCGTACCATTTCTTGTGCACAAGCCTCTATGGCTGTTATTTCTGCTTGGAACACGGTTGCAGTGCTGCCCAGGTTCAGACTGAAGTATGTCCCTGGTTGGTCTCCAGCAATTCCTGCTCCGGTACTGCTTGACGTTTTTGATCCGTCCGTATACCATATGGTATCATTTGGGTGACTTCGCATCTGCCTTTTGCCCTCATCTTCCCTATCAGGTATAATCACCCTGAAGGTTTTTGTGAAGTTATAAGTAGTGCTGATTCTGTCAGACTGCATTTCAAGTAGTCGGTTTTTTTCCAGTTGTTGGGCTATTTCTGTATGATATCCTTTTCTTGGAAAAGTCTCATACCCGTTGTTTCTTAGCCTGTAAGTCGCTATCAATGCCTCATTCTCCACTACTAGGTTTAATGAAGGTAGGCATAGCAGCGCTTCCATAGCTGCGGTAGGCGTTGTTGTCATGGCCCCCGTTATCCCTAGGCACGCAAGTCTTTGTACCTTGTTTAGTTTCCTCAACGACTCTCCTTTTCCAGCTTTGTGCCACCAGATCAGGGAGGCGTAGGTTATTATTGGTATCACAACCCTTTGGTACAGCCAATGTACCATTCGTGGTTGTAGTCCCCAGTTCTTGCCCACCATTCGTCTGCAGGCCCATAGAGCCCGCGTGGCTTTGGTGGTCACTTTCTCTATATGAGCTTTGAAGTTCAGTTTGGTGTCTAGAGTTAGTCCCAAATACTTGGCTTCACCGCTCAATTGTAATTCTTTTCCCCGAAGAAATAGTTTCTTCAGGTTCTGAATTTTTCTTTTCCTTGTAAAAGCTACCACTGTGGTCTTTCCTGGATTGACGGATAGACCTTCCTGGGTGCACCATTTATCTACCGTTTTGAGGGCTCTTTGCATCATTTCTGATGTGACGCCCTCAAATTTTCCTGTTGCCAGGATGGTGATGTCATCTGCATATCCCTGCGCATATATTCCTTGCTGTTCTAATTGTTCTAGGAGTTCATCAACAACCAGACACCACAACAGTCTCTGTCGTGGAGCCCAGCATTGTTTGTATTTTCCTGGTTTTGAGTGCTGAGTCAATCCATCTTGTTATCGACTGCTTGACCCCGCGTCTCTTCACTGCTCTGCTTATAGAGTCGTACGAGGTGTTATCGAAAGCCTCCTCAATGTCCAGAAAGGTTCCTATAGCCGTTTCCCGGCTGTCCAGTGCCCTTTTTATTTTGTGAGTAAGCTCGTGTATGGCTAGCTCACATGATTTTCCTGTCTGGTAGGAATATTGGTTTCGATGTAAAGGTTTTGAGTTTAATATTTACTCAGCATACTTATTTATCAATGTTATTCCAAACGAATAATAATTTATTGTTGGTAAGGTTGAGAGAACTGTATTATCAATGACCGTCGACCGACTTCAGATGGTTCACTGAATCAGCTGTGAGGGTACGGAATCCGTATCTCAACTAGCGATCGGTTATGTTCAGTGGATATCTTCCACAGATATTTCAATTATTTTTAAGCCGTAATAAAAGTTATGAGGCAGTACTATGCAAATGTTGCAAAATGATTGCAATGTGTGCTTTTATTATAGATGATGCTCAATTATTATTAGCAACTTTTTTTAAATTTTTACAATATACATAAATGTGATCAATGCAGAATTGACACTGACCCTGTATTCTGGTATAATAATTTATTATTTTAATCAAATCATTAATGATTTAATAACTTCGGCGCTAACTTCACACATTTTAATATAGTGGAGTCATGGAGTTGGAAGTCGGAAGAGTAACTGACAAAATTCTGCAGCAACGAAACATACTCCGCCGCCCGTTTTCGAGGGTGCTGAAAACGAAAAACGTAGTGGATGAAGTCTTAAGCGACCGTAACCGCAAAATGGCCAAAAACACCCACCGTTCCGCGTTTTCCCGTTATAAGGCTAGTAAAACACCGTGTTTGGAGGAGATTAGCTGGGAAAATCATTAGGTTTTGACAAAAAGGAAAGAATTACGGCAAGAGAAGGCCATTAGCTACCCCTGGGGGTTGCCTTTAGGACCTACTAAAATGGGACATCCATTTCTCTAGTGGTTTTACATCCAGGGATATCCAGGTATTTTAATTTATCATCCCATATCCCGATTGTAATTGACCCGCTAAATGGGTCGAAATTATGAGATCGACCATTGGGCAATTTTTTTTCGAAAAAATGGATAGCGCATTCAATTCAGACGTGCCTCAAATACCTTTATACAAATTTTGAGCTCAATACCTTATATAGGGTGTTTGTCACAGCGTAGCGAATTTTCATATTTTTCACTTTTCGACTGACCCTGTATAAAAGTCTATTATGCGTAAAAAAAAGGTAAAGTATTCATTCGACTTAGAGCCATGTCAGATATCTAGGAACGAAGTTTTATCGCTGTAACTTCTACAGGTAGATGTCTGAATTTCAACAATATCTATTAATAAGAAAAAAATTGTTGAAATCCAGACATCTACCTGTAGAAGTTACAGCGATAAAACTTAGTTCCTAGATATCTGACATGGCTCTAAGTCGAATGAATACTTTACCTTTTTTGTAATACAGGGTCAGTCGAAAAGTGAAAAATGTGAAAATTCGCTACGCTGTGACAAACACCCTATATAAGGTATTGAGCTCAAAATTTGTATAAAGGTATTTGAGGCCATTTTTTCGAAAAAAAATTGCCTAATAGTCGATCTCTAAATTTCGACCCATTTAGCGGGTCTTAGCAGGTCTTGAAAAAATGAAAATTTAAAATTTTTCCACATGATCAAATAGAGCTCATCGAGCACTATATCCCCCAAAAAAAAATATTAAAATCGGTCAACGCGTTCCGAAATAATGGGGTGTTCCGGTCTTAAATCGCACACCCTGTATATACATTTTCACAGTTTCCACACGGAATTTTGTAAACTATGTTAAACTCTAGTTCTTTTGGTGTGTTGGCTTTAACCTTAGTAAAAAAACTTCTTATTTATATTTCCACTTTAAAATTTTATATTCAACTTGAAAACAAGAACAGAGAATATCAGTAATGAGTATAAAATAAAGACAGATACCAGAGCACTAGAGACACGCCTCTCTCTCCATTCTACTTCAAATTGAAACACCTAAAAACGCCGCCAAAAGAATTTAATAGGGTATCACTTACCGTATGTATGCAAGTCGACCACATGAGCAAAGTTTACTATAGTAAACTTTGACATGAAAAACCGGCATACATAAAACGATATTTACTGATGCTTTGGCGGTATTTTTTGCCCAAGTTTTTAGGTGTTTTAATTTGCGGTCTTTACCGCTGTCACTCTCCGTGTGGGCGTTACATATTCACCGTTTGTTTTCTCTTTTTAATTCACGCTTTTCGTACTTATAAACCCATCTTTGTTTCCAAGTTGAATATAAAATTTTGTGGGGTACTGTATATGGCAATTTATAATATTTTTTTTGTTGGTCTATTTATTTTCTGTTTAAAATAGGTGTTGTTTCTTTATTTAATATTTTCTTAATTAAGTTTGTAAGATAATTATTTTTTGTTAAAAGTTCGTTTATCAATTTTATATTTTTTTCCCAAAAATTCTTATGCGATAGTGATGCTCTGTATGTTAAGTTATTAATTATGTTACTTTTTGTGTCATCGGATGTTGTTTAAGTTTACCTTAATAAAAAGGTTCGCAATTAACATCGATGGTTGAGGTGTTTGGTAACGAAGTTATAAAATCTGTTTTTTTGTATACTCGGAGGGTGCTAAATGGGTTAAGTGATGGTGTAAGTTCCGCAATTGGCACCGACGCGAGGGTTCTAGAGTTGGTGTGAAGTTGGCACCGAAGTTATAAACATGTAAATAACTTTGTTAAAACAATTAACACCTCTATTTTTTGCATATTCGGAGGGTGCTAAATGATGGTGCGGGATCCGCAATTAGTACCGATGGTTGTGGTGCTGGTGTGAAGTTGGCACCGAAGTTAAACATGTAAATAACTTTGTTAAAACAATTAGCACCTCTGTTTTTTTGCATATTCAGAGGATGCTAAATGAGTGCTAAATGATGGTGTGGGTTCCGCAATTAGCACCGATGGTTGTGGTGCCAAGTTCATTGACCTCTTATTTGTGATTTGCTTTAAAGCGTTTACTTCTCATTAAGACAGTTTTGTATAATTGTCTCAAGTAAGTAATACCTAAGATACATAAAAATCGCTCTGACATATTACCATTTATGTAATATTATTTTTAAAGATTTAAAAAAAATCGTGTCTCATTTATTTTGATTTCTTGAAATGGTCGGGTAAAATATTGTAGGCATTAAGTCCAATAATGGCAGGCGAGTTAACTGATATTTTATACTTAGTTGATTACAGTGAATATAATAGGTAATATGTATTAAAAAAATATGTCATATGGAAATCTTTTATACATTCGACTGTGTCAATCACTATGAATTTTTACTTTTAGGTTTAAGGTGAGAACATTTTCTTTCCTAAAGTAGTCGAATCTACCATTAGACCAGACGCGTTAGGGATTTTAAATCGGGGTATATTTAGTAAGCAGAAGATCCTCACTTTCCGGTAAGTAATAAATATGATTAGGTTTAATTTGTACATTTTAAATTAGCGGCGTTTTCGAATTAAGTATGTATTGTTAATTGAAATTGCAAAAGTATGTATTCCGGGCTTTAACTTGAAAGTTGCCAAAATGAAGCTTGATAGAAAAAAATTGCGTTCTCTACAAGAAATCCGTGACGGCATACCTGTACAATCCACCGTTCCGGTGTAATAATTAATAAAAATGTCTCTCTTGCGTTGATTAGCTATTACCCAACGCGTATACGTAATGGCCGCCTGAGTACAGTTTAAAACAATCTGATTCGCATCGCGACTTGCACTCTATTGAATTTTACCTTCGAAAACGAGCATTTTTTTCTTATATCATTTATTTATTACTTTACAATTTTATTAGTTCCATGGAATAAAAAAAATATTTTATGAAGTTTATTTAACGGGGTGGACTGTACAGTATTCAGGTATGCCGTCGCGGACTTTTTTGTAGGAAATTCAATGATCTACGAAAAAGGTCCAAACCAATTTTTCTCTATTTAGCTTCATTTTGGCAACGTTTTAAGTTGACCAAACATATCTTTTGCAACTTCAATTAATAATAATTCGAGAACGCCACAAATTTGAGATGTACAAATTGAAATCATATTTAAATTATTACCTATAAGGAAAGTGAATATCCATGTGTCCTAAACATTCCCAGATTTAAAATCCATAACTCGCCTGGTCTAATGGGTTCGATTTTTTAGAAAGAAAATGTTATTCAACTTAAACCTAAGAGTCAAAAGTTCATATTGATTGACACAGTCGAATGCATAAAAGATTCCCATGTGACATATTTTTTTAATATAATTCGCTGTAATTAACTATTTATTAATTTTATATCTTACACCTGAAGAAACGGTTACTAAGAAACAATTCACTAAAATATAGAATATCTGATTTGGTATAAATGAAGAGGAGTGCTATAATATATATACTTAATCAATCTTTACTTAATGAAAATCCATGTTTCATTGAACAAAAAAAGTTAGTGTGTAGAAGAACAATAATTGTAAAAATGTAAAAATAAAAATAGTTTATGAAAATAAAAACGTTTCTATTCATATTCATTTTTAGTAGGGCTCGAATCATTGCTTATATGAATAATCCTAAATCTGAAAATATTACGCTATAATCCACAATCAATAGAAAGTAATAATAAGGAAACTAATGCTTAGTTATCTGTTAAATAGGGAACAATGTGTAAACATTGGCAATATAATGAGTAGTAGAAAAATAGTAGAGTATGGTGTGCCCCAAGGCACTGTATTGGGTCCAATTCTATTCAATATATACCTAAATAGTCTGTGCGATTTACACCTGCGTGGAGACGTAATAAGTTTTGCCGACGATACAGCTATATTATACCGGGTGACCACGAAATGACGCTCGCCCTTATATCTTCTTTGTTTTACAAGATATAAATTTCAAATTTGGGCATGTCAAATAACGGTTAAATATGCATTATTTCAACTGTTTTATCACTTTCCGTCGCTTCCGGTTTCACCAGAAATGATACTAACTTTCGTTTTTTAAATGGAACACCCTGTATATTTTTACATTTTTGGATTTAGGAGGTCATTTTGGATACAGTTATGGCATATCGAGATAAAAATATTATTGTCAGATATTTTTATGAGCAAATTTAATTGTTCATCTAGGCGGCCGTGATCTCAAAAAAATGTTTTGTTTTGCTTCAATAATTAATAAAAAAATACGATTTTGATATCAAGCTGTCAAACTATTCTTTTGTTTCTTTCGTTACATTTCAAAGGCACCTATTTGATTGAAATTCAGTGTTAAATATTAAGAGAGAGTTAATTTGCATTTACAACTTGTTAAATGTAATTTTTATGTATTATAATATGAACAAATAATGAAGTGTTTGGTACCAAATTATCGGTAATGAAATGCTTTATTTAAATAACGTAGTGAGCCACCATGGTGCCATTTAAAAAAAATTAGTTATTTTGAAAAAACGATTTCCGAAATGTTTAAGATCTTATAACACAAATGTCATACGACATAATATCATAATTGTATTTTTTGATTAATTATTGAAGCAAAACAAAAAATTTTTTTGGGGTCACGGCCGCCTAGATCAAAAATTAAATTTGTTCATAAAAATGTCTGTCAATAATATTTTTATCTCATTATGTCTTACCTATATTCAAAATGACCTCCTGAATCCAAAAATGTAAAAATATACAGGGTGATCCATTTAAAAATCGAAAGTTAGTGTCATTTCCGGTGAAACCGGAAGCGACAGAAAGTAATAAAATTGTTGAAATAATGCATATTTCACCGTTATTTGACGTGCCCAAATTTGAAATTTATATCCTGTAAAACAAAGAAGATATAAGGGCGAGCGTCATTTCGTGGTCACCCGGTATACTGATGAAAATTGGTTAGATCTCAAAGAAAAGGCCGAAAATGACTTTAAAAATATTATTAGTTTTTTTAATAATAAATTGCTGACCATAAACTTCACAAAAACTTATTATGTCCCCTTTACATCATATAGTAGTGGCTTGCCAGATTTTGATGCATTAAATTTAAAGATGGGCAGTATGGAAATTAATATTCAAAGCAAACAAAATATTAAATATCTAGGAATTTATATAGACAGTTTTTTAAAATGGAATGTGCACACAAATTATGTAACTAATAAGTTAAGATCATTATTGCATAAGTTTAAGTATTTATCTCAGATATTAAACGTAGCACAGTTAAGAACTTTGTACTTTGCCCTTGTAGAAACTCACCTAACATATGGTTTAATTGCGTGGGGAGGAGTAGTATACAGCCATCTAAAACAACTAGAAAAAACACAAAAATATATATTAAAAATAATCTATAATAAATCATATACATACCCTTCTAATGAACTATTTATTGAAACCCGAATACTAGACATCCGACAGTTATTTTGTTTGGCAATACTAATTAGACAGTATAAAAATAAGAATGAACTGGAGGAAATTCAACATTCATATCAAACTAGGTATAAAAGCAACGCAACTCGAGTGCCAAAAGTAGAAAAAACCGTTGCCCAAAGATGTTATTCATACCTTGGTCTTAAAATATACAATGAAGTTCCACCTGATCTAAAGAAAATTAATTCAATAAGTTTATTTAAAAAGAAAATCAAAGAGTGGATACAAGCAAAATCTAGGATGGACATTCACAAGTTAATAGACCCCCAAAATATGTATCCATAATTATAATTATATTACTTGTTGGCATAATTTATATATTTATTTTGATTTCTTTAAGAATAGCACCTACGTTGTTAACATTCTTATTTTTTATTTATTTGGTATTTATACACTTTATAAGCGTTACTTTTGTGAATTGTTTATCTGCTCACAAGTTTACTTTGGCAGAAACAATTTACTTCATAGGGCTGTAAGCGCTAAAAATATGTTTACGTTTATTTTTTATTTATTTCTTTTTTTTGTCCTGACTTTGTAGATTGCTATATTTATTTACTGATATTACTTGGATAAATTGTATGTTGAAAATCTTTTAAATTTCGTAAATAAAATATTATTATTATTATTATTATTATTATTATGGGACTTAAAATAGGAGTGTCTACAATAATCCGATCTTTTTGTTATATAAAACATCATATAAATATATGATGATTCATTTTATTTATATTATTATCATAACCAAACATGCGAGTAGGTACCTACCTAATTTTTATGAAACATAATTTCATTTCATGTAAATAATTCATTATCTATGATTTTGTTTCCCATTACGATATTGGTTTATTATTTTAGTACACAGTAAATAGGTAATAAGAGGGAACTACATAAAGTTTTCGTTATTTTATAATTATGAAAGCAGTAGCAAGTACTAATGAATATACGGAATTGACGCTCTCCACTCATGAACTGGCAGGACCGGCTCATTTATATTCTGCCTGTGATGTGATGTGCCTTCCAGTGGATTACAATAATTGAATTGGGTAAAGAAAAAAGTATTTATGATGGGAAGCTCATAAAAATCTACTAAATTAGAGTTTCATTTATGACATCAAAGTGAACCTATTGTACAGAAGTTTTCATTCCAGCTTGTACTACACATAATATTAAATTTAAACGAGACAATTATTTAAAATTAGAAATGGAAAATTTCATCATTGACACGAAACTTAAAAGAAAAATATATATAATATATATAAAAAAATATATAAAAAATTATAGTTCCAGCAATTCGTAAGTACTAAATATTTCAAATATCAAGTATGACTCATGGCAATTGCAATTACAAGTATGGCTCATGGCAATTGAAATTACACAGTATCAGACTCATGAATGTAACTACATTGGACGTAGTTTGAATATTAATGGGCGTAGAGATACCTTCTGATATCAACTTTAGGACCTACTGCCAGGCGCCGCGCCGGTGTTTATGCATTTATTATCTACATATACATATATTTATATTACTTCGGCCCACGTCGAAATGCGGCTTTACGAGTGCTATACTACTACCTATTGTACCTGTAGTGCTGCCTTATATCCTTGGAGAAATCGAATTCGTTGTCGAAAAGGAGAAGTGCCGAATTAACTGAAACTACTCGTTTTCGATCGGCGTGCGGTGTCAGCCTAATTCAAACCGCTAAGTCTGACAGTCCTCCGTGACAACCCGACTAAGGTTGATGTATGTCCTCGAGTGTTCAACACTTGCTGAAACGGACATGAACCAAATACTCTGTCAATATGGTCGTCCTCATAATGGGTGTACTAGGAGGAACGAAGCCTATGTTGATCTCGGCATTGAAGACCATTGTGGCCAACAAAAAGTTCACAGAGTGGTTGGTAGGTCAGCTGCAGAAGATATGGTCATTCAGGAATCCTATCGCGTACTTAGGACACACGATTCCAGAATCTACAGACGATAGAAGGCCACGAGGAACTTGTAAAGCATCAGGCAACCGAAGAAGAAAAATTAATTATTGTTATTAGTCTTATTATATTATTGAATTGAAACAGGCTGAAATTTATCACTTATCCCTAGATGGTATGGATGCTGTATATTTTATTTCATTTTATTATCTTCACCAAGTATATTTCAACTATTTCTTCTTCATTTTGATATTGTTTCTTGGTACCTGAGACCAGATATGCATCTAGCTTTCTCTAATCATCCCTGGTCATACGACATTAAAAGTGGGTCTAATATTTATAGTAAAATTTTCGGAATTTGCACAGAATTCGGCAGAAGGCCGCCTTTAACCATTTCCTCGAAAGCTGGTGGTGTTTGAGTCAGACCATTTATCGATTTGGTTTCAATTTACTTAAATGTCACTCCAAGACTACCTGCGAAGGTGTTATATAAGGGGTCCATCTGGAACTAGTGGTCAAACTATCCATTTACCTCTCTGAAGAAGCATTTGTACCCTGCGATAACTTGTACCATAGTATTACAGATTACTGTATTTTAATATAAGGCTAGACTTGTTTCTTATTCATTTTGTAATACAAAGCTTATTGTTACTTTTAACAAATTCATCAGCTTCACCATATATCATATCTTTGTTTTTCTTGAAATCGCAGCATTTCTCCCCATTCGGGATAATTTGTACCACTTTCATAATTTTTTTTTTCTTTAAATGCTGTTATGGCCTTGACCAAAAACCATCAGCCTGCACAACTTGCATACATTATAAAGTAGTATCGTAGTGGTATCGTAGAGAAATTGTGAAAAAACGTAATATTTTTCTGGTAATAATTCTACTAGGTGAAAAATAAATGATGGTTCGAACCCTGAATCCCTACTTGGTAGCAGTAATGTGAGTCCTTGATATATTTTTAAGTTTTGTTTCTTACGAACTGTCGGACAAGCCAAGAAAATGTAACATTTGTTCGTCGATAGGGTATGTTGTTCCCTCTGAATCACTAGTTCCTTCTGATTACATCTATAATGGGCCGAAGTTTCCATAATTTGTTGTTCTTCTTGGTTTCATAATCAACATCAAGATTGTTTTCTTGAAAATAACATTGATTACGGATCATCATATAAGATACAGGAGGAAATTGGAATTTGTTATTCCAATACATATGAAGTTTTAAGCAAGCTATAATTGTATGCTATTCAAAAATCCTTTTTTCTCTGCAGTGATATTCACAGGTCTTTCATTTTGTTGAAGGTCACATCAAGCTGTAATAAAAATCGTAAATCAAATAATTTTGACAATATTACCAAAAAGTAAGTATTTCGGTCTGATTAAATTTTATAGCTGAGTGAGCTGAATCATTTGTATTTCGAAAACCAACCTTCTTCCAAGGAAATTTTGATAATTTAACTAAAGATATATTATCACAAAATTTATCTTTACTTAAATTTGCATAATTATTTTTAAAACCAGAAAATTCGCTTATGTCATATTCACCGTCAAATGTTTCACTTTCTCACCAACTGTCAATGGTAATCCAAATCAGATCTACTTTTAGCAAGTCAATAATTTTTTTCGGGTTATTTTGAAATCTTTCCAAATTCTTTTGTCTGCAAAAATGTAGAATCATAAAAAAAAATAGTTTTATTTTTTATAGAGAGCCTATAGTATAAATGTATTTATGTTTTCTGCAATTTCTGCTGGAAAAGAACAAATAATTGTGAACGACAAACTGATTTCTAATCTAATTAGACAGATATTTTAAATGGAACAAGTTAGGAATACATATATGTAAAAAATATGCGGATTGATCGTTTTTTAGTCAGATTGAAAATGGTAGTTAGGTTAGGAAAGAAATATGAAAAAAATATCTTTACGTTAGATAGATAGATTTTTGTAAAATACTAAATACCCATAAAAACCGTTCCTTATTCTACAAGCAAAGACAGTGTTACTTCAAATTTTTAAAGAGATTGTGTAATACCTCTGAAATCAACCAATTTCTTCAGAAATTGTACCTTACACTTCTTTGATAAATAGGGTTTCCCAAGTGAAGAAAGATCAATTTGTGGAGAACGATATTGAGAGAATGAAATTGCCATTAATTTTGCTGCACTACTCTGCTGTCACAAGAATTTCGTAGAAAATGGATTGTGTGTAAGGTACAATTTCTTCAGAAATTGTACCTTACACTTTGATAAATAGGGTTTCCCAAGTGAAGAAAGATCAATTTGTGGAGAACGATATTGAGAGAATGAAATTGCCATTAATTTTGCTGCACTATACTCTGCTGTCACAAGAATTTCGTAGAAAATGGATTGTGGTATATGCGGCGTGTGTTGTAGCTTTATCCTTTACACATACAATTTCTGTTAATAAATATACTCGTCAAAATTTGCTTCGGGACACCTTAAAATTGACCAAGATTTATAACGCTGTAAAACTGTCAAAAATGTATGGATTTGTGCCGGGTTTTTAGCGTTTCAAGGGAAATTTAATTGGCTTTCATCTTACCTATTTAACTCTAAAATAAAGTTACAAAAACATGTTTATACAGGGTGTCAAACGAATGCCTGTTTTTTCAGTCAATTTTTATCTTAAGCACAGCGTTAACCAAACACCCTGTATATTAGAATTTTATAAAATTTGTTTGTCTTATGTGTCTGCTTTAAAACATTTTTTGAAATTTGCTCCTATCTTTTTTGTAAAAAAGATACAGATTTTTAGTAAAACGTTACATTTTCACAATAAAATAACGGATGGATTTGATTACTAAAATTTGGGTATATCGTGATTGACCACAAAGAGCACGTATTGTAAACGAGTTTTTTTACCAAGAGGGTATAAACCGCATGTGGTAGCCTGCATTATCATCAGATTTAAACCCTACAGAGCAAATTTGGGATGTTCTACAGAGACGAATATCTAGTCGAAACCATCAACCTACATTGTGAGAACTTAGAGAAGCCCTTGTAGAATAGTGGAACTAAATTCCAAACGAGATAATAAATAATTTGGCTCAGAACATGCCACAACGTTGCAGAGATTTATAACATCCACAGGCTCAACTCATTGCTAATTACATTACGGTTAAGTTTTAATGTTTAATATTGTTAAATAAAAGATATTAATGTTAATGTGAGTCCTTATGATTATAAAAGTATAAAACTTTGAGATTTTTTATTTTATTGTGAAATGTAACATTTTATTAAAACCTCTGTATCTACAAAAAAGATAGGAGGAAAATTCAAAAAATGTATTAAAGCAGACACATAAGACAAACAAATTTTATAAAATTCTAACGCTGTGCTCAAGATAAAAATTTACTGAAGAAAACAGGCATTCGTTTGACACCCTGTATAAACATGTTTTTGTAACTTTATCTTAGAGTTAAATAGGTAAGATGAAAATCAATTAAATTTCCCTTGAACGCTAAAAACCCGGCACAAATCCATACATTTTTGACAGTTTTACAGCGTTATAAATCTTGGTCAATTTTAAATTTTGTATATTATGTTCACAGATTCAATAATTCTTTAGGATCTTCAGTGCCGATTATGGTGTTTTACTGTAACTGTACCCTTCTACAACAATCTATCAATATATGGTATGTACATAACATAAAAATATTTTATAACTGCAATTTGTTTGAGACTATTTACAAAATAAAACAAACAATTACAATAAAGCAGATCTTCTTGTCAAGTGCGATCTAACCATCTAAAATATACTGTGAATAGGCGAAAACTAATAGAAATAGGATTTGAGTTTTGGTATCACAATATTTTGAATTGTCTTTCAAAAAATGTAATTAATTATATGGTATTCACTTTAGAACACTAGTGAAAGAAAATGATATATGAATAGAACAGTAAAAAAAAAACAGAAAATCTGATTGTCCCTCCAAAAATTCCAAGGGCGCCGACGCCAGTATTGATTCCGTTTACAGCGTGAGTTGGTGTGTGTGGCGCTTAACGGAAGGACGTTTGTCGTCCTCACAGTTGGCAAGTACGTAAAAACAATGATTATTTTATGTATATAAATATAATTTGTAAAGCGTATAGTACATAATATGTATGTATAGTTTTTCACTTTGTCGTCAATACGTGATGAGTTATTATTTATTAAAAGCATTTAAGGTAATTGAATCACCTATAATGTTCCGAGTTTACGTATCTTTTTATAACAATGAAAATCCGATAGAGGTATTGCTAAAATGTAGTCCTGTGACAACATTTATCGTGTCTTAATCAAGAAGGTGAAGAATAACTTATTTAATTTACGTATTAGCAATAAATTAATGGAATAATGAAAATAAATCTTTAACTTGTTGGGCAAATAATATGAAAATGATTTTAAATATGGATGATATTAAGGGTGCTATTCCAAACATGGCTATTTTCAATGAATTGTTTATATATTTATTATATACGAATATAAATGAAAATTTTGCTTAAAGGTACCCTAGGAAAGTGTTCACAGAAGATAAATACATAAAAATTCTTAATTACTTCCATATAACTTTAATATCTGAATTCTCATTTCCTGGAAATATTTTATTTTTCTGCATTTTGCTTTTGACTAGGATAAAGTTTCTTATGATTTATACATAACAATTCACGGCAGATATATTATTTGTTTAGAGACACAAGTAACGATTGTGTTTTACCTATCATAATCATAATCATATACATTTTTTTACTAGATTATTATTCATACTAAAATTAATCACATACATATATTTTTACCATTTTATACCTACCTAAGATGTATTGAATAAAGGATAATTCCTTTATTCAATGACGAAAGTAAATTTGAATCCTGAAGAGGGTTGAAACTTGAAACCTTTGACTATTAATACTGTCCAATATTGCAAATCCTGATTTGTACTTTATATACGAGTATACTCGTATGGTATAATAGTATAGTAACTGTGAAGTAAAATAGTACTCAGATCTGATCGGTAATCTAGGTACTTTACTGCTGACTTCGCTATATTAGTAACACGATTGTGTTAGAGTAAATTTTCACAGGTAGGTACTTAATACGAGCACTGATAGATGGCCTATTATGGTTTTAGTTACACTTTTAGAAAAAATATACTTCCAATAGGTTTTTTTCATAAGCAAAACTGTGTACAAAGTTAGATGCTGAAGTCATGAAGCAGAAACAAAGTTGAAATATAACAGATCCTTGCAACATTTAATAGTTATTTATGTAATAAGGATCATAAAGACAAGCATTATGGTATTAGCCGTGAATATCATCAGACGAGGCGTTAGCCGAGTCTGATGACACGGCGTGTACCATAATGCGTGTTTTATGATCCAAATTACATACAAAATTTTATCTGGTTTGGCATATCAATGTAAACTTATATTTTTCTAAAAATTTAAAATTTTGTATTTTTAAAACGACGATAGCCAAACCAAGAATATTAATTGGACAAGACAACTGGCCACTTTTAGTCAACACAAAAATTATTGTTTAAATGTTATTTGTGGCATTTCATAAATTATTTCTTTCCTTTTCTTTTTTGGGATTTATTACCACATTCCTCGAGATTCCTATCCAAAAAATTCGATTTATCTAAAAAATATTCAAATTAACCAGTTTAAAATTGGGAAATAACCTCTACGCCTTTGACGTAATGTCAGAGGATCAGTTAGAGGGTGTTTTTTGACAACTAATAGGAAATAATATAATAATAAACGTCAGCGCAGTATTTTTGTATTAATTTAATTCCTATTAGTTGTCAAAAAACACCCTCTAACTGATCCTCTGATATTACGTCAAAGGCGTAGAGGTTATTTCCCAGTTTTAAACTGGTTAATTTGAATATTTTTTAGATAAATCGAATTTTTTGGATAGGAATCTCGAGGAATGTGGTAATAAATCCCAAAAAAGAAAAGGAAAGAAATAAGAAAAACCGCTGCCAATTATGGGATCAAAACTTCCTCACGGTGTAGTGGAGTTTATAATAAAGTAATTTTTGACGTATTTTGTTTTTTGACGTATTTTGATTTTTTTGACGTATTTTGTTTTTTTGGCGTATTTCGTTTATTTCAACATTTGGACACAATATTATAATGGATTTGTATATTAAATCCTATTTCTAATCTTTCAAATACAAATTTTTTTTTGTAAAGTTAGAAATAAATATGTTGGGGTCCGGTAGACCCCATTCCAGTGGACCGATTTTGCTCATCAATGAACTCAATCTTTTCCTCGGCCTCTAGAACGTGTGTACCAAATTTGAAAGCTTTATATCAAAAACTGTAGCTGCTATCGCGATACACACACACAGACACACATACCGGTGCCGCAATGCTTATGTGGACGCCTGCAATAACTTGACTTGTGTGGACGTCGGAGATATTAATGGAACCCGAGTCAACTTTTTAAATTATTTCAGTAGATATTCCCGCCATATTTATACACTCAAAATTATCGTTGGTTTTTAATGAAACTCAGTTGTGTGGACAGGTCCACACTATCGAATATGTGTGTGTGTGTACTATGTACTAAGTGGACTTACACACTATCCATATAGCAACATTGTGTGTATGTTAATTCTGTGGACGTTGGCACATTTCTAAGAATGAATCTGAATATTTATTTATTAGAAAAGTATAAGTTACAAACAAAAACGCCAAACTAATTCTGTCGAAATTCAATTCAGTAATTCGAAACAAAATCTGATCACTGCTTGTTGTTTATCCACCAAAACTAAAGTTTGAAGAAATATAAAATGTTGGTTTACTTAATAATTCAACTTAGTCCAAAAGTGCATTCCTGAGGAACTACATCTTCCCAAAAGGAGACAATATTTAATATTTGACTGGCTGTAACTTTATAATCACCTTATAAAAGTACGGAATACTTAAATAGTATTACAGGGCATTAAGAAGGTTGCAAAAAGGAGTTCAGACATGGGGAATGACCGTATTTTTCTCTTGTCTTTACCATTTATTTCTAAAATTGTACATACATAAATGCTAATTAAATACAACCAACAACAAATACAAAAAATTTCAAATGTATATTTTTGCAACATTTTCAATACTCCAAAATGGTCAAGTATTCTGTAAATTTACAGGGTGAATGGAAAGTTATAGCCAGTCAAATATTAAATATTGTATAAATAAATAAAATATTTGTAAAAATTGAAAACAAATTATTTTTGTAAGAATTATTAAAAAGAGGTTTTTCACCTCCACTTAATTATTAATATTCAATATTACAAAGACCTACCCCCGTTTTTCACCATTATTGTATAATATATTTTATTGTCTATTAATTTATGAATATAATTATAGTCGATGTAATAATTAAGGATATTTTATATAATTGTTCTTAGTTTATTCTACATTATTTTTTATGGGTTATTCTTTGTAATCATTTTTGCAGTGTTCACTATATGACTTATCACATTTCTTTTATGTACAACTTTACTGACGTGAATAAATATTTTTTATTTATCTATTAGATCGGAAAAAAATGCATTCATTTATTACTTAATAAAAAAAATAATTTATACCCAAAATTTAGGTAAGTAGGTACCTACCTGTTTCTCCGTGAAATAGACATTTTAAATACCATTCGAGATAAAATTTTGCAAACAAAAGTGTTTATTGCTTTTTTTGCAATTTCACTTGATATTTTATTCACCACTCGCCTTACGGTTTTGTTAAAAATGTCAAACGTAAAATTGACAAGTAACAAACTCTCATAATGATCGAAAAATTTTACTCACAAAATATTATTTCTTATGGTTTATATTAAGTACGGGTGATCCATAACTCTCTTTTCATCGTAAATAATTCGGTTGCTGTTAATATATTTGATTGTTTTCAAATGTATATATATATATGTAGAAAGTCCTGCAGAATCCGAATATGTATTCAGAAAAACAATTGAATGCCAATTTAAAATAATAATAATAAAAATACGATTTTCTTAAAAAAATTCACCCTGTATATTATTGCATAAAATGATCTGGTAACATATTATAGACATACACATGATACTTATTGATGTGTCGAACTTCCGGTTTGGCCGGAAGTGCTTACAATTTATAGCAATTTTTTATTAACCCTGTATATTTTAATTATTTCAGATAATATTATCGATTACGAATCCAATGATATATAAAACATCAGAGTTTCACCATTTTATAAACGAAATAATTCACAAAATTCAAATTTTATGATACATAATACAATATAATAAATACACAGATTTTAAATTATTCTAGTAGGCGGCATGCTTGAAAAAATTGCCTATCCGATTGTAGCTGTCATTACTATATTATTGATATTGTTAGTGCGTTTTCTGTAATCAAAATGAAATAAAAAAATAAATAAAAAATAACAGATGAAGTTAACAATTTAAACAATAATCCAACAGTTTTTAGAAACTTACGAAACAATTTAAAGAAACGATTAAACTGTTGTGTTGAACAGGAAGGGCATTTAATTGAACATTTATTGTAAGCGAAGTTTTATTATGTTTGTTTTTGTTACTTTAATTCGTTTGTTTATAATTATTTTTGTTTATTAAATTAAGTTTATTAAGTAAAACTGTTTTTTGAAAATCTCGCTTATAAAATGGTGAAACTACGATGTTTTATATATCATTAGATTCGTAATCGATAGAATTATCTGAAGTAATTAAAATATGCAGGGTTAATAAAAAATTGCTATAAAATGTAAGCACTTCCGGCCAAACCGGAAGTTGGACACATCAATGAGTATCATGTGTATGTCTATAATATGTTACCAGATCATTTCATGCAATAATATACAGGGTGAAATTTTTTAGGAAAATCGTATTTTTATTATTATTATTTTAAATTGGCATTCAATTGTTTTTCTGAATACATATTCGGATTCTGCAGGACTTTCTACATATATATATATATATATATATATATATATACATTTGAAAACAATCAAATATATTAACAGCAACCGAATTATTTACGATGAAAAGAGAGTTATGGATCACCCTGTACATATAAAATATAAAAAAGGTCTTTTTATAAACATTTTTATTTTCAATATCTTATCGTATTCATATTTCTTAGTCATTAAGTTTTATGTTTTTTAACTAGTTTTATTTGGTTATATACACAATATTTGACATCTCTCCATGACCTATTCTTCAATTCGTCATTATATGTTCTTTTACATTCTTCCACTTGCTCTTTGTTCGGAACGATGGCCTTTTTAATTTGTACTCGAAAGAATTTTAATACGGCTTCCTTTTCGGCTGTAGACCATGGTCGTTTTTTATTTAACTGTCCTCTTTCCACCATATGAGTTTCTATAAAATGATTGTGTAAGTCCTATATTTTAAAACCAATAAAATAGGATTAACCGTACATATCGATTATTGTCTAAAACTGTATGTTTTTTGTTTAAATGTTATTTGTGGCATTTCATAAAGTATTTCTTTCCTTTTCTTTTTTTGGGATTTATTACCACATTCCTCGAGATTCCTATCCAAAAATTTCGATTTATCTAAAAAATATTCAAATTAAACCAGTTTAAAACTGGGAAATAACCTCTACGCCTTTGACGTAATGTCAGAGGATCAGTTAGAGGGTGTTTTTTGACAACTAATAGGAATTAAATTAATACAAAAATACTGCGCTGACGTTTCGGAAACTATATCCGTTTCCTTTTTCAAAGTTTAGGCTTTAGATTTTTATGTAACGTGTAGAATAACACGGCATAAAATAAAAATTGTTTATATCATTTCCATAGATACTTACCATAGAAATGTTGAAAAATATACTAAATAATATTAATTTTATTGAGTTCTTCTCGCAACATTGGTAACCAAGTTGAACAAAATTCTACCGAACAATTTGATACGCATTTATCTTCATTAAGTAAACTTATTGCGGATTCTTTGATTTTTATTTTTTTGTTGTCTGCTTCTTTGGTCAAAATTTTTGCTGAATCCCATTTTATCCTGTGATCGTTTTCCCAAGCATGTTCACAAATTTTTGATTTTTCAAAATCACCTTTTCTAATATAACTTTTGTGCTCGCCTAATCGTACATTAAGTGGTCTAGATGATTCACCCACATAATGTTTATTACACTCGCACGGGATACTGTATATACAATTTTTTGAATTTTGTTCAGGATTTAATGGTTTCGTTTTTGTCAATATGGATCTTAAAGTATTATTTGTTTGAAAAATTGTTCTAACGCCAAATTTTTTACCGACACGACGTAATTTCTCAGATAAACCTTTTATATATGGAATTAATGTCGAATAATGATATTCTGGTTTTGGTTGCACCGGATTGTTAACTCTATTTTCAATGTTCATGAAAGTCTTATCAACAAATTCTTTCGGGTATTCATTATTAGTTAAAATTTCCCTGACAAATTGCCTTTCATGTTTGAATATTTCATCATTAGAAGAAATTATTTTTGCCCTATCATACAAAAATTTTATAACACCTCTTTTAACGTCCAAAGACTGGTTTGAGTTAAAATTTAAATATCTGTTAGTGTGAGTCTTTTTTCGGTAAACGCTAGTTTGAAAATTATTATTATTGACTTTTTTAATTAAAACATCTAAAAATGGTAATTCAATATTATTTTCTATTTCTAGAGTGAATTTGATAGATGGTTCTTTATTATTAATATTTTCCAAAAAATTGTTTAATAAATCTATTCCATGAAAAATGATAAGATATGTTGAAAATAATATTCATAAACCGGTAACTTGGTGGAGATATGTTACCAAGTTACCGGTTTATGAATATTATTTTCAACATATCTTATCATTTTTCATGGAATAGATTTATTAAACAATTTTTTGGAAAATATTAATAATAAAGAACCATCTATCAAATTCACTCTAGAAATAGAAAATAATATTGAATTACCATTTTTAGATGTTTTAATTAAAAAAGTCAATAATAATAATTTTCAAACTAGCGGTTATCGAAAAAAGACTCACACTAACAGATATTTAAATTTTAACTAATAATAATAATAATAATAATAATATGTCTTTATTACAATTTTACAATTTTACATAATTGCATCATATAATTTTAGGCGAAGTTCACCAATAGCTGACACGAAGTCACGCAAGGTGCTCTACCACTTAACCTAAACTCAAACCAGCCTTTGGACGTTAAAAGAGGTGTTATAAAATGTTTGTATGATAGGGCAAAAATAATTTCTTCTAATGATGAAATATTCAAACATGAAAGGCAATTTGTCAGGGAAATTTAAATTAATAATGAATACCCGAAAAAATTTGTTGATAAGACTTTCATGAACATTGAAAATATAGTTAACAATCCGGTGCAACCAAAACCAGAATATCATTATTCGACATTAATTCCATATACAGGGTGATTCGTGAGGAGAGGGTCGTACTTTACCAACAGATAGGGAACATTGAGGTGATCTTAAATCCCCATATAGTAATGGCTATAGCGGCTTCGTTTTCGAAATACAGAGTGTTTTATATTTTTTGGAAGAATTTTCTTTTCGCCATATATCTGTAATGCGTAAACGGAATTCAATGAAATTTTGTATTTTTGTTACAGTAGTCATTCACCATCAACTGCATGGGATATTAATAAAATATCAGGGCCGGACCCAGAATAAAATTATTTTTAAATTATTCCTAGAAAATAACACCCTGTATACTGTTTATGAAATTCTTGATATTGAAATATTAATTTACATCTAGAAAGATACAAGATCCCATAAAAAAATATTTTGGCACCATTTCATTGTTTAAGTAAAAAAATTAAATTGTTGAGGAATCAATTTTTTTTTTTGAAAATTGAGAGAAAATAGTCACTTCAGTCCTGTTGCATGGCCCCCGAGATCACCAGATCTCACACCCATTGACTATTTTTGGTGTGGTTATTTAAAACTCAGTTATACAAAGAAGAAATAAACACCTGAGAACAGCTGATTGCAAGAATTGAGCACTATTGCAATGAAATTAATAACAATTTAGAAATTGTTAGAAAAACCATAAATCAAATGACAAATCGATCAAGAAAATGTATCGAATTGGCGGTGGTCACTTTGAAAACAGACTGTGATTCAAAAAATTTAATTGTATTTAGTAAATTTGACTGTTAAATTGTTAATTTTTATTATGTGTTATTTTTTTAAGATTATTAATTACACAATCATTACAAAATATTTTTATTATTTTACTAGGTACCATGTGATACGAATAAAAGATAGCGCAAACAGAGAAAAAAAAATATATATGGTACTGATATCTGAAGTGACTATTTTCTCACAATTTTTCAAAAAAAAATTGATTCCTCAACAATTTAATTTTTTTACTTAAACAATGAAATGGTGCCAAAATATTTTTTTATGGGATCTTGTATCTTTCTAGATGTAAATTAATATTTCAATATCAAGAATTTCATAAACAGTATACAGAGTGTTATTTTCTAGGAATAATTTAAAAACAATTTTATTCTAGGTCCGGCCCTGATATTTTATTAATATCCCACGCATTTGATGGTGAATGTCTACTGTAACAAAAATACAAAATTTCATTGAATTCCGTTTACGCATTACAGATATATGGCGAAAAGAAAATTCTTCCAAAAAATATAAAACACCCTGTATTTCGAAAACGAAGCCGCTATAGCCATTACTATATGGGGATTTAAGATCACCTCAATGTTCCCTATCTGTTGGTAAAGTACGACCCTCTCCTCACGAATCACCCTGTATAAAAGGTTTATCTGAGAAATTACGTCGTGTCGGTAAAAAATTTGGCGTTAGAACAATTTTTCAAACAAATAATACTTTAAGATCCATATTGACAAAAACGAAACCATTAAATCCTGAACAAAATTCAAAAAATTGTATATACAGTATCCCGTGCGAGTGTAATAAATATTATGTGGGTGAATCATCTAGACCACTTAATGTACGATTAGGCGAGCACAAAAGTTATATTAGAAAAGGTGATTTTGAAAAATCAAAAATTTGTGAACATGCTTGGGAAAACGATCACAGGATAAAATGGGATTCAGCAAAAATTTTGACCAAAGAAGCAGACAACATAAAAATAAAAATCAAAGAATCCGCAATAATTTTACTTAATGAAGATAAATGCGTATCAAATTGTTCGGTAGAATTTTGTTCAACTTGGTTACCAATGTTGCGAGAAGAACTCAATAAAATTAATATTATTTAGTATATTTTTCAACATTTCCATGGTAAGTATCTATGGAAATGATATAAACAATTTTTATTTTATGCCGTGTTATTCTACACGTTACATAAAAATCTAAAGCCTAAACTTTGAAAAAGGAAACGGATATAGTTCCCGAAACGTCAGCGCAGTATTTTTGTATTAATTTAATTCCTATTAGTTGTCAAAAAACACCCTCTAACTGATCCTCTGACATTACGTCAAAGGCGTAGAGGTTATTTCCCAGTTTTAAACTGGTTAATTTGAATATTTTTTAGATAAATCGAATTTTTTGGATAGTAATCTCGAGGAATGTGGTAATAATTCCCAAAAAGGAAAAGGAAAGAAATACTGTATGTTTTTATTGCACACTTAACTTCGAATCCTTCAAAAGCTTTATTATTGAAAAAAGAATATTAATGAATGAATGAATAGTATGAATACAAACAATTTGAATAAAGTAAACACCCTCTGCTTAAAAAAAATTATAAATATTTTGGTAAATTTTACCTAGTCTATCTTGTTTTATTTTTCTGCCTTTTCTATTTTTTTTCTGTTGCAGTAATTCCTCTTGTGGCAATAATTCTTCCTGCGGTAATAATTCTTCCTGCGGTAATAATTCTTCCTGCGGTAATAAATCCTCATGTAGTGATAATTCTTCACGTGGTAATAAAGTAATATCATCATCGCTATCACTACCCTCGTCACTAACCATTTCGATGTTGGGTAATTCTAAAAATATAAGCTTCAGATAATAAAATATTTCTTTGGTTTTAAAAATAAATTTGGAGAGTAAGATAAAACTTATAGGTAGGTACTTAATACAATTTATTTTTTAAACAATGTTTTTTTTAAACCAAAATGCACTAAAAAGTAGGAAACAGTTTTTTTTTTAGGGATTTTAAACTAATCAAAATAAGTAGGATAAAATAGCAAAATAAATTTACTATTCAGTCTTAATCCTCTAATGTCTTAAAAAGACATAAATACTCTTTTCAGAGCTTATTTGCAAACTATCTACATTTAACTGATAAAATGGTCAGTACTACGAATGTAGAAAGCAAATAATTTAATATTTGCTTTCTACATTCGTAGTACGGACCATTTTATCAGTTAAATGTAGATAGTTTGCAAATAAGCTCTGAAAAGAGTATTTATGTCTTTTTAAGACATTAGAGGATTAAGACTGAATAGTAAATTTATTTTGCTATTTTATCCTACTAAAAATTTACCTCTATGGATTTCTGACTTCTTTGGATTTCATTTCTAATCAAAATAATTTTCAACATTTGTTAAAAGAAAAACCCATTGGAAGCTCGTGTTGGTTGTAGGTATTTGTTTTATGAGTGCCAAATGGTTTTGCCTTTTACAAATATTTAAAATTATTTTGAGCAACTTATAATCACTGAAAAAAAATATTTTCTACTTTTTAGTGTATTTTTATAAGAAAACCATTGTTTTATTTTTTTTTAATTTACTTATTTTTTAGTTTTAAGTCTTAATTAATCATTATAATTTCATGTAGTTAATTGCAAAAATACATTTTTTTTTTATTTACAACATCAACAATTTATAACATGGCGTCCGCCATATAAGGTTTAGAATGATGTCACGTAGCTTATCGTATTCTACTGAAAGGGTTCGTTTCATTTGATACCCATATCAAGAGGAATGTGAAGAAAAAGGTAAGTCGATCTTGGGGCGTCCGCCATATTGAGTTTCAGACGAACTAAAGCTGTGTGCAAAATTTCCACATGGATAGATACGGATGTTTATTATACGTTACTATGTGATTAACACTATAAAGTAGGAAAATAGTATATTGTTTTATTAGACGTAAAATTCATACTTTTGTGACGAATCTGTAGGTTTGCCGGACGAACGAAAGTGAGTCCGGCAATTACAGACTAGTCACAAAAGTGACTTTTACTCCGAATAAAACATACTATTTTTTCTTCAAACGTCGATTAGCTATAAAAAATAAAGATAAAAAACCTCGAATTTCACCACCAAAAACGCATTGTGTTGATACTGTTAATATCGCATGGCCGGCATATTAAACAAAATACGCGTTGCTATGGATACCATATTATGTACGCGTTGCTCGATTTGACAAGTGCACAAGTATCAGCTTAAATTGTACTGCGAGTGTCTTCATGATTTGTAAGTATTTTAGTAAATATTCCTTTGATATTATTCTTTTAAACCACACTTATTCTAGGTTAGAATGACAGACTCCTAGTTTTTGATTGTACACCCCTGAGGTTGCGGAAATTGCCGCAGATGCCATGAATAATTTATTACCTATACTAAATAATTATTGTTCTTTTAATATAATGTTTAAATAGTTAAATTATGGTGTTTTTTTTACTTAATAATTAAAGCATATAAGTTTAGTATTATTTAAGATGTTATTTATAAAGGAATTAATCGTACTTTTTCTTCCGCTCACAGCGTAAGAAAAAGTACTTTTGCCTCCGCTGCAAATGGCAACTCACAGCCGTCTAAAATGTCAAACTTTAACATCATGAAATGAGTTAATAAATGTCATGATTTTCTGACGTTTGAAGAAAAAATATTTATTCAACATGTTACTAATAAAGAATTGTCAAAAATACCTGCAATATTTATCTCTCCCAAAGATTTTCCTTGGAACTGGTGGGCCTGTCCATTGTCTACTGCCATTAAAATTCGACTTACTTTAGTAAGTTCCACTGCTGATTCGTGTAGTCTATAGAATTCTCTATGAACTCTTATATCGTGCCCTAAATGTCGGGCAAGCCAATCATATTCGTTATCTTTCAAATCAAACACTTGTACCACTGTTGCAATATATTTACGTAACTTGGTACTTGTTATTAATTGTGGCTGCGCCAGATTTGCCTCTTTACAAAAGTTCCTTAAACAATCATGGCCTCTTAGATGACCTAATGATTCAGCTCCCCTGGCAAAAATATATACATTTTCTTTGCTTATGTCAGTTAAGTGTCGCGTTTCAATTAATTTATCTATGGCAGATTTCATGTCAGTAGTTAATAATATAGGAACCTTGAAGGCTTTTCTTGATTTTCCAGGTACTTCTACAATTGTTAAACGATTGGCCAGTGAATTCTCCAACGGAGTCAATGAATCCTTAAGCTCGCTGGTACATTGTTCCGACCAATTGGGACGACAAGCATAATGTTGTAGGGTTATGCGGGAAGCTTCTCCAGACCTTCTTTTGTTAAATAGTATTATTCGACTTAGTGTAGCTGCCGCTAAACGTGACCAGTCTCTTTTCATCATTGGGAAGTTTTTATCTTGCATTAGTTGTTTTATAATTATATCTAAATATTGGTTTAGTTTTAAAATATCATCGGTAATAGGTAATAACTGGGTGGAATTTAATTTATTTTCTTTTAAAGTTCTTAAAGCTGCAGAAGATATTCTACTATTCCATTCTATGTTCATCAAATGTAAAAATCCTTCCATTTTTCTGTCAGATGACAAATCACCTTTTCTTAAAGCTATTCCTCTAGCAATGAATGCACATTTACGTAAATTGTGGCCTAATTTTAACGCCAATGATGGTATACCATACCGTTGAGATTTTTCTGAATAGGTAGAATCACAAAGTTTTTTAACTGCACAAATTAGGATGTCAAAATGTTCAGGCATTAGTAACTCTGATATTGTTTTAACATTATTATTCATTGATTTCACTTGTATTAGTAGTCTTGCTAATTGCCTTAACGTTTGTCTTATGTTATCATATTGATGACTACTGAATTTTTCAAAAAGTAAAGACCCGAATTTTAATAAAATATCATCCTCTTTGC